>JBBGZY010000486.1:2608333-3912500 GCA_037952925.1 Lithobates clamitans
AGCCTGGTCTCTGATACTACTAAAAGGACGTCTAGAAATGGGATCTCTCTTTCTCTTCCATATGTCCCATAAACATTAAATTGTTGGTATTCTAATTTAAAAAAGAAGAAAAGGATTCAAGGATACCCCTCCTGTTATCACAAATAAACAGGCGGTTGTCTATGTAGCGAAGGAACACATGGATGTAAGGTCTAAAAGGATTTCTATCTCCATAGTTGTGGGACCGCTCTCACCAGCCCATAAATAGGTTGGCGACTGAGGGCAAATACTTCGCCCCCATTGTGGCCTCAAACCTCTGGAGATAGAAGGTGTCATCAAAAATAAAATAATTGTGTATAAGCATGTATTCAGGAATCTCCAAAACAAATTTCAGTTGTAGGACCATCAAATCCGTATGATAATCCAAATAGAATGATATGGCTTATATAGCCAAATTATGTGGAATACTTGAGTACAAACTTGCAACATCGCATGTTACCCAGACATGATTCAAACATCTTTCAAAAAAATAAGTAGATGATTAGTATGCTTTAGGTGACTGGACAAGGGCACACTAGACTAGGCTGCAGTTGTCCATCTAACCACAGGCTCAACCTCTCGTTCAGAGAGCCAATTCTTGCAACAATCGGTCTACCATATATGGAATCCAGACTTTATTGGTTTTGGGGATCTGGTGAAAAGTGGGAAAAATAGGACATTCAGGGTTTAGGGACTGGGCCTCTTTGGGACTAAACCCACCCAGATAATGACCCTTTTGAACTAAATTGTATAAAATACCTTAATTCATTTCTGTAGGGTCACTCTTCAACCTCAGGTATAATTTTACAATCTGTCAATTTTATGATGGCCTCATACCTATACATATTGGCATCCATGACCACAACTAGGCCCTCCTTGTCTGAATTGCTTATAACAATAGAAGTGTCATTTTGCAAGTCTCGTAAGGCCACTCTTTCCTGTGGCATCAAGTTATCATTTAAATCAATGGAGGAATGCCTGGCTGTGGCCAACTGAAGAAGATCCCTTTCCACGCACTTCTGGAATCTGTCCATTCCTGATGTGCGTGATTAAATGGGATAAAAGTCTCACTGGGTTCTAACATTAACCTTTTGCAAGCCCAAATTCACAGTTCCCCCTAACAAAGATACAGTATTTCACAAAAGTGAGGACACCCCTCACAACACTGAAGAAATGACATTTTGCTACAATGTAAAGTAGTGAGTGTACAGCTTGTATAACAGTGCAAATTTGCTGTCACCTCAATATAACTCAACACACAGCCATTAACCCCTTCCCACCGAGCGTACGCAGATGTGCGTATTTGGCTTTCCAGGGTTATTACGGGATGATGCCCACAGCTGTTGTTTACAGCGGGCGATCGGCTATCCAGATATAACAACCGATGCGGTTAAAAGCCGCTCAGCTGTTATACCAGAGGAGCAGGAGGGGATGTCCCCCCCCGCCACCTCCCGCTACTCTCCCTGCCTCCGGCGGCTGGGGGCGGGCTTGAACGAAGCTGTGGGCGGCTTCGTTCCAGCCTTCCAGCCTTCATGACGTTACTTCCCATTTTACTCGGCTGCCAATGGCGCCGGTTTTAAAAAGGGGCCTACCACAGCAGCAAAGGAATGGTCCTGAGCTTTCTATCCTGAGTGAAGAAGCTGGACAACCGAGGAGATCCCAGGGGAGGACCCGTCATGGAAGGATCATGCAGAGTGCTGGTCTGGAGAGGGGCCTGGTGACTCGGTTGGAGGACGTATCCTGAAGTAATCTTACTGCATAGTACTGCCGGGTTGGCTTAAAGGTTCAAGTACCGTGTCTGACATTTATCACAAACCAATACATCCTGTGGCAGAGGATCATACGGGTCTTATTCCAAACAAGTCTGTGGCAGAGACATTTGTTCGTGTTGCGTACTGGCTGCTAGGCAAGTGAGAGAGGCCTATCCAGGTGGGCAAAGATTGAATCTCACAAGGGGAGTGCATTCAATTACAAGTGTTCAATTGCAAAGAATGTTCTAAAGAATACTAAGGAAAGGTATTTTTAGCTTCCCTGCAACTTTCCTTTTGCCTCTTTCCTGCTACTCCCTTTATTACTTGTTCAATAAAGCATTGGAAAATGTACTCAAGTGTTTGGTACCTACATCGTCCAGCGGTAAACTCAACGGAACCCTAGACCCGGTGCCGGTGAAACAGAGGTATCGAGAGTGAAGGTAACAGCCCGCTTTAAACCAGCAGCTCCACCGAGAGTTAGTGCTACATGTGGGTGCATCGTCCGGGATTTGTTGGCCATCAGTTCTCGCAGACTGGAAAAGATTTTCACCGGGAGTTTACAGTGAGAGCTGGACTTTGTTAATTTCTCAGGAGAAGAAGAGGTTAAAAGTTGCAGGACTTTATTTCTGACTGCGTAGGCGGCGGGCGCCAGTGAAAGCCCAGGAGCTACGTGATCAGAGGAACAAGTGGGAGGAGTCTAGTCTACTTGATACCGCGTGGGACGCGTGTGTGTGTTGGCGCCAGAGACGAAGAGAGGCCTCGTGATCGTGCTAAGAAGATCAGAGTGTGGCCATGTCTTTTTCGGTGATGGAACCAACTGTGGGGCCTAAGATTTTCCTTACCAGCACCGCTGCGGGTGCTATGCTGACCGGATCCTTGCTTACAGATACCGGCATTCGTCTGAAACTGCAGGGGAGGTTTGTTCTCTATACAGTCGGAGAGACTGAAGGACTGGGCATGCTTTGCCACAAGTGTGAAGGACTGGTTATACATCTCCGTCCATTTGTTCGCTGCTCGCAATGTGGAGAATACTTGTTTGTGGTGGAGCAACCTACCACGTTGCCCCATGCTTATCGTATGGACTGGGCTACAGGTATCGCCACAGTAGAAGCTGCTACTGCTGCTGAAAAAGAACGACAGGCCGTGATTTCACCTGTTGTCACCGAAAGTGTTCCTAAGAGAGATACTGCGGTAACTGATTCATCAGCGGACATCACCTTGATTTCCGCGTCCACTACGCCTATCCCTGTTGTACCTGTCCAGAGGAAGGTGGGATATGTAAAGGCTTCCCACGGCCGTGGTCAAGGCCTACCCCAGAGACTGCCCGAACCAGAGAAGTCCAAATCAGGAACGGGTGAGAGTTCACAGGGGAATGTATGTGGGACTTTGTGTAAATATTTGCCGGCAGAAGAGTTGAGAGATTCAGAGATAGATTCCATATCGGATCTCTCCAGGGATGATGATTTATTTGAGACAATGTCACAAGAACTGTTATGGGCTCAGGGTGAAGACGTTGCTTCTGCCTTGACTTTCTCAGAATTGACAGCCCTGAGTTCTGGGAGAGCGTCGCCTTGTGTGGAGCCAAACAGTGCTGTCGGGGAGACATTGCCTAAAGTTGCTGCTTTGTTGCCGACACCCGTCGGGTCTATGGTGAGCAAGTTATTGAACTCTTGTGTGCCTCCTGGTTTGGGGAAAAATACCGTATTTATCGGCGTATAACACGCACCGGCGTATAACACGCACCCAAATTTAGGAGGGAATTTTAAGGAAAAAAAAACTTTTAGGAGGGAAGTTGAAGGGAAAAAAAACTTACATTTAAATGCCCATCATTGCAGCCTTCTCAGTGCAGCCTTCTCAGTGCAGCCATGTCAGTGCGGCCTTGTCAGTGCAGCCTTGTCAGTGCTGCCTTGTCAGTGCAGCCTTCCCCAGTGCAGCCTTGTCAGTGCAGACTTCCCCAGTGCAGCCTTGTCAGTGCAGACTTCCCCAGTGCAGCCTTGTCAGTGCAGACTTCCCCAGTGCAGCCTTGTCAGTGCAGACTTCCCCAGTGCAGACTTCCCCAGTGCAGCCTTCCCCAGTGCAGACTTCCCCAGTGCAGCCTTCCCCAGTGCAGACTTCCCCAGTGCAGACTTCCCCAGTGTAGACTTCCCCAGTGCAGCCTTCCCCAGTGCAGCCTTGCCCCAGTGATCCCAGCCATTCTGGGCTTCAAAATCGCCGATCGCGATTTGAAAATGGCACCGCCAGCGCCGAAATACACAGAGCCGGTCCTCGGCTCTTTCCGGCGGCTCTCGTTCACTTTAGGCTCCACTCGTAGTCCCGAGCGGAGCTAGCCGAACCTAGCCGAGTAGGTTCGGATAGCTCCGCTCGGGACTACGATTGGAGCCAAAAGTGAACGAGAGCCGCCGGGAAGAGCCGAGGATCGGCTCTGTGTATTTCGGCGCCGGCGGCGCCATTTTAAAATCGCGGTCGGCGATTTTGAAAATGTGACAAGTCGGGATCGCAGGGGATCGGCGTATAACACGCACCTGCGATTTTCCCCTGGTTTTAAGGGGAAAAAGTGCGTGTTATACGCCGATAAATACGGTAGGTCGTTGCCCAAACTTGCACCTTTACAGAGAATGCTTAACAAACATGTGGCCAGGGAATATGGTTTGGAGTTCCCATATGTTACCCAGGACATTATGCAAGAGATTTAAGCCAACCAGGAGCTGTGGTACAGTGAAGCTGTTTGGGACTATATGTCTGTGCCTAAGCCTTTCCGGAAAACTGGATGTTCTGTTGCTATGGATGAACGCTTCAGTGGATGTTTCCTACACTGGAACTATGGTCGGCACATCTATGTTGACAAAGTGGTCATTTGCAGACCAGGAAAAGACAATATTGTGTACTTTATCACCACAGTGAATAAACTGGGAAAGAAACTGACATTGCCAGATCCTCAGTTTTATTGGTGATTATGAACAGAGAACTTTGGGGTGTATAGTCAGACAGTGTCTGTGTTTAGATATCTTCGTGGTCAAAATATAATGTTCATCTCAACATTTCTAAATCCAAAGACTATTTGCTAGCTGGATTTTTTCCTCATTGAAAGGACGTGATTTACAAAAAAAAAAAAAATAGGGATGGACTTCTAAAGTTTCTTTATTTTGTTTCTTTAAAAAGAAAAAATATATGGGAAGAAAGTGTCATTCTCCTGCTGGAATGAGACTTTGCTCCCAAACTGTTATTAAGGATATTGTACATATTTGGCGTGTGTCTAACTTTGTTTTTTTCAGGAGCAATTGGATCCTCCATCAAGCTGCTAGGATTTTCAGCTAGATAGATAGTGGGGTTGTGACAGTCATAATGTGGTTTTGTTTGCGGATGTGAACATACTGTTATATAAATGTTAAAACTGTATATCTTTATACTGTCTTTCCTTCTTCTTTGCCCTAATCCAAGTTTTAAGCTCAAATACCTGCTCTTATGCTTGGGAGTTATTATTTTTTTTTACAGACGTTGAGGACAACGTCTATTGTAGTGGGGGGAGTATGTAGCGCTGGTAGATTTTTAATCTACCACTGATAGGTAGATCTTGTGGGTTACACGTTAGGTGGAGTTAGATTCGCCTCTGTTCTAGCTTGGCTGAGTTGCGTGTAGTTCCACACTGTGCTGGTGGGTGTGGTTGTCACCATGGGCAACGTGTTGAAGCGTATGAGTGCTCCTCTGTCCCGGAGACAACTCGGTGGAGGTGGTCCTCCGAGTTGCATTCTGGGGGAGGGTATATATGGGACAGACGCCATGTTCAGGGGTTCATTTTCAGCCACCTGCTGGCCCTCCTGGCCGACAGGTGTGCGTTAAGAGTACCACCTCGTGGTCCTCCGTTCCGGAGGCCCACGTCGCTGCGGCGTGTGGGTGGGCCCAGAAACCAGTCTGGGGCCTACCACAGCAGCAGAGGAATGGTCCTGAGCTGTCTATCCTGAGTGAAGAAGCTGGGCAACCGAGGAGAGCCTAGGGGAGGACCCGTCATGGAAGGATCATGCAGAGTGCTGGTCTGGAGAGGGGCCTGGTGACTCGGTTGGAGGACGTATCCTGAAGTAATCTTACTGCATAATACTGCCGGGTTGGCTTAAAGGTTCAAGCACTGTGTCTGACATTCATCGCAAACCAATACATCCTGTGGCAGAGGATCGTACGGGTTTTATTCCAAAGAAGTCTGTGGCAGAGACTTTTGTTCGTGCTGCGTACTGGCTGCTAGGCAAGTGAGAGAGGCCTATCCAGGTGGGCAAAGATTGAATCCCACAAGGGGAGTGCATTCAATTACAAGTGTTCAATTCCAAAGAATGTTCTAAAAAATACTAAGGAAAGGTATTTGAGCTTCCCTGCAACTTTCCTTCTGCCTCTTTCCTGCAACTTCCTTTATTACTTGTTCAATAAAGCATTGGAAAATGTACTCAAGTGTTTGGTGCCTACATCATCCAGAGGTAAACTCAACGGAACCCTAGACCCGGTGCCGGTGAAACAGAGGTATCGAGAGTGAAGGTAACAGCCCGCTTTAAACCAGCAGCTCCACCGAGAGTTAGTGCAACATATATATATATATATATATATATATATATATATATATATATATATACACTGAGCAAAATTATAAATGCAACACTTTTGTGTTTGCCCCTATTTATCATGAGCTGAACGCAAAGATCTACAACTTTTTTTATGCACACAAAAGGCATATTTCTCTCCTGCCAATATCCAGCAACTTCGCACAGCCATTGAAGACAGATTTGTAAACAATATTTATGATAAATAGGGGTTTTGTGTACATAGAAAAAGTCATAGATCTTTGCGTTTAGGGGCAAACACAAAAGTGTTGCGTCTATAATTTTGCCCAGTGTGTATATATATATATATATATATATATATATATATTTATTTATTTTTTTGGGGGGGGGGGTCGGGATTCATGTCAGAAGTGTTTTTTTTATAAACAAATGGTGCCATTTCAATTGGACTTTGGCTACCAGAGTGGAGATCATTGATGTGTGTGGATCCATTTCATCGCTTGATCACACCTGTCAGCCTGTCAGACAGGGTTTATAAGGAACAAGCATACTAGGGGCAATCAGCAAAGATTAAGCACAGGAGTGTAAAACATGTTTGCTGACCAATGGTGCTGCTTTTATGAAGTTTCCATAAAGAAATGGTTTTATCCCTGGAAGTGCCGCCAATCTCTCTTTCTTCTACATAGCTATATTTAGGCACTGATGTTTTTTTCAATCTAGGGTCTAAGGACAGCGTGTAAAACTAGTGTCCTTCAGAAAATCCCTATTATTCACTTTCCCCTTTTCTTCTGTTAATCAAATATTTAAGAAGAGTTTCACATCTCTTATGGATCAATTGGAAAGACCTCAACACAAAGAGAAATTAGCAAAAATAAATAAAATTAGGTCTATAGTCAGAGGACACACTTTAATTTTATAATATTAGCATTGTAATAGCAACAAAGACCACAGTTATGTTTTACAATCTAATATAAGCTTACTTGAAAAAGCTCCTTTCATGTTGTGAGTGCTGCCTGTCTGCTGGGCATCTCTTTCCATGACTTCTTGGATTCCATGCACGCTTTGCATCTTTTCCTCCACTGTTTACTTTCAAATTCTAAGAACTTCATATCCCATTGTATCTTGCTGCCTGCAAACAATGTTTCCTGTACTGACTCCGTCTCTTGAGACTCCTCCTCTCGCCACTTCTGTAGTTTAAAATGCAGGCTTTGTGAAATGTGTGACACAGCAGTGCATAGTGAATACTTGTCAAGCAAGTAAATGTGTGGGGATCTTTACAAAGTAGGTTACATAAATGTAAATAAAATAAAAATGTATGCAATATAAACAATATGAAAAAAAAACAACCCCCTGCACTAAAGATACTAATTAGTGTTTAGGCCTAAGTCAAAACATGGAAAAAAGGGTACCATAGCTGTGACAGCCTGAATAAATACAATAAAGTGCAACCGTGCAACTGTAGTGCATACAAAATTAAGTGCAAATTGAATCCAAAAAAATAAATTTATATATATATATATATATATATATATATATATATATATAAATCAAGCATGTAGCCAGTGAAACCTTAAAAACATGTGCATAGATATGTATAAACTTCTAGTTGGAAGGTTCCTTTCACAGGTGCCTTCCACAGGGGCTACTGTGCTAGAAAGAGTGCAAATCAATATTAACCACTTGCCGACCGCCTAACGCAGATATACTGCGGCAGAATGGCACGGGCAGGCAAAATCACGTACCCATACGTGATCTGCCTCCCGCGGGTGGGGGGTCCGATCGGACCCCCCCCCGGTGCCATAGACGGTCGGCTCTCGTTCGCGGGCGATGGGAGGTGAGGGGGAGGCCATCCATTGATGGCCACCCCCTCCCGATCGCTCCCGGCGAATGAAAATGCTTCCTTTCCCTCTGTAATGTAAACAGAGGGAAAGGAAGTGATGTCATCTCTCCTCGAGGCGGTCTTTTCGTCCGGCGCAGAGGAGAGAAGACATCCAAGTAAGTGCACCAACACTACACTAACAGTAGAACACGCAGGCACACTTTTCACCCCCCTGTCACCCCCCGATCACCCCCCGATCACCCCCCTGTACCCCCTGTCACTCTGACACCAATAGCAGTGTTTTTTTTTTTTTTGCATTGGTGTCAGTTTGTCAGTTATAAGTGTTAGGGCTGTTAGGTTAGCCCCCTTTAGGTCTAGGGTACCCCCCCTTAGGTCCAGGGTACCCCCTAACCCCCCCCTAATAAAAGTTAACCCCTTGATTACCCCCCGTCACCAGTGTTGCTAAGCGATCGTTTTTCTGATCGCTGTATTAGTGACACAGGTGACGCTAGTTAGGGAGGTGAGTATATAGGTTTGCTGTCAGTGTTTTATAGCGACAGGGACCCCCATATACTACCTGCTAAAGGTTTTAACCCCCTGATTGCCCCCTAGTTAACCCTTTCACCAGCGATCGCCGTATAAGTGTTACGGGTGACGCTGGTTAGATAGTTTGTTTTTTGTAGTTTATTATAGTTTATTACAGTTTATTATAGTTTATTATAGTTTTAGGGCACCCGCCGTTTATTACCTTATAAAGGTTTAACCCCCTAATTGCCCGGCGGTGATAGAAGTTAAGTTTTTAGGATCTGATAAGGTCTGCGTCGCCCCAGGCAGCGTCAGGTTAGCGCTAGTACCGCTAAAACCCACGCACGCAGCATACACCTCCCTTAGTGCTATAGTATCTGAACGGATCGATATCTGATCCGATCAGATCTATACTCCCCAGCAGTTTAGGGTTCCCTGAAACACAGTGTTAGCGGGATCAGCCCAGATACCCGCTAGCACCTGCGTTTTGCCCCTGCGCCCAGCCCAGCCCAGCCCACCCAAGTGCAGTATCGATCGATAACTGACACTTACAAAACACTAAGCACACATAACTGCAGCGGTCGCAGAGTCAGGCCTGATCCCTGCGATCGCTAACAGTTTTTTGGTAGCGTTTTGATAGTCGCTAACAGTCAGGAGCTTTTTTGCCTGTGAGTCTCACTAGTGTACCCCTAAATTTAGAGGCCAAAATGGCAAATCCAAGGTACACTAGTGAAGAGGCCTACAGGATTCTGAGTATGACAGATAGTGAAGAGGAAGTCACTCATCTGTCAAGTTCAGGCTCAGAATACGAACCTGTAGAGGACAGCGGCTCCATGACAGATAGCTCTGACGACGGAGTTGTGGTCCCTGCTAGGGTCAGGCGTACCAGACCCCGAACTTATGCTGTCCTTGAAGTGCATGAACCGCAGGGCTCTCGTATGGAGCAGAGAAGTACTAGTGCCGCTACTCCTTCTGGTGAACTGGCAAGCACCAGCGGCCTAGTACACCCTGGTCGTACATCCAGCACTGCAGTATCACGTGGTGACGTGGCGAGTCCCATAAGTGCAGTTCAAGCTGGCGAGGTGGCAAGCAGTAGTAGTGTCCCGCTGCCACCAAGAAGAAGACGAACACAGGCCCGTCGTGCCCATAGTGCCCTTCCTGCTGCATTCGCCAATCCGAATTGGGAACCTTCCACTTCTGCAGCACCCGTACTTCCCCCTTTCACTGGCCAACCCGGAATTCAGGTGGAAACAGTTGACTTTACGCCACTGGATTTTTATTCGCTGTTTTTCACCGAAGATCTCTATAGATCTATTGTGGACCAAAGCAATTTGTACGCTGGTCAACACATCGCCACTATTCCCCAGTCCACCCTTGCCAGAGATTGGAGACCAATTACGGTCTCCGAATTTAAGACCTTTCTGGGCCTTTCCCTCCTCATGGGCATAACCAAAAAGAGTGAGTTGCGGTCATATTGGTCCACTGACCCAATTCACCATATGCCCGTGTTCTCTGCCTCCATGACCAGGGCACGATACGAGCAGATTTTGCGGTTTATGCACTTCAACGACAATGAACTCTGTCGTCCTCGTGGAGACCCTGCATACGATCGGCTCTACAAAATTCGGCCCCTCGTAAACCACTTCAACCAACGTTTTGCAGACTTGTTTACCCCCCATCAAGTTGTCTGCGTTGATGAGTCCCTGATTAAGTTTTCTGGCCGCTTGTCATTCAAACAGTACCTTCCCAGCAAGCGTGCCAGATACGGGGTCAAGATGTATAAGCTCTGTGACAGGGCCACAGGCTATACATGTAGATTTATGGTTTACGAGGGAAAAGATAGTCGCGTAGAGCCGATAAACTGCCCTGACTACATAGGAAGCGCTGGCAAGATAGTGTGGGACTTGGTGTCACCCTTATTCGGAAAGGGGTACCACTTGTACGTGGACAATTATTATACGAGCGTGCCACTTTTTAGTCACTTGTTTGATCATCAGATTGGAGCATGTGGCACCGTGCGACCTAATCGCCGGGGCTTTCCCCAGCGGCTTGTAGAGTCCCGTCTTAGGCTGGGGGAGAGAGCCTGCTTGCAGTATAATAATTTGCTCGCTATGAAGTGGAGGGACAATAAGAATGTTTTCGTTCTTACCTCCCTTCATGCAGACACGACGACCCAAATTACTACGGCGACTGGTGTTGTGGAGAAACCCCTCTGTGTCCACGAATACAACCTTAATATGGGAGGGGTGGACCTCAACGACCAGTTGTTGGCGCCGTACTTAGTTGCCCGTAAGGCCAGACGCTGGTACAAAAAAGTGTCTGTTTACTTATTTCAATTGGCTTTGCTGAATGCTCATGTGCTATACAGAGCTTCAGGACGGACTGGATCCTTCCTTAAATTCCAGGAAGAGATCGTCAGAGCCCTTCTGTTTCCAGATGGTGCTCCACCTCACCTTCCCAATCCAAATGCAGTAAGCCGGCTGCATGGGAGGCATTTTCCTTATGTCCTCCAGAGTACCCCTACCCAACGAGCCCCCCAAAAAAGATGTCGTGTCTGCAGCAAGCGCGGATTTAGGCGTGACACCCGGTATTGTTGTCCCTCCTGTCCTGACAATCCTGGTCTATGCATTGGTGAATGTTTTGAACGCTACCATACACTAGTGGAGTATTAGCGTAGGGTTCAGCACGGCACAGACTAGGCACACTAACACAGGGTCTCCCAAGATGCCATCGCATTTTGAGAGACCCAAACCTGGTACAGTTACAGTTAAAAGTTAAAGTTACTAAAAAAAGTGTTAAAAAAAAAAAAAAAATACAAAAAAAATAAAAAAATAAAAATACAAAAAAAATATAAAATAAAAAAACCAAAAATAGTTGTCGTTTTATTGTTCTCTCTCTCTATTCTCTCTCTATTGTTCTGCTCTTTTCTATTGTATTCTATACTGCAATGTTTTATTGTTATGTTTTTATCATGTTTGCTTTATAGGTATGCAATTTTTTTATACTTTTTTATTGTTAACCACTTTTTTGTTTTCAGGTACGCCATTCAGCTGCAGAGCGGATTTATTTATCTTGACAGCAACAGCGTTTGCTCCCACGATATATAAAGCCGTGACTCCAGCGCTGTCGGAGGTGATTTCACCACCACAGTTCCATACTTCAGCATATATGCCGAAGCGTGGGGGCAGTAGTGGGTGGAGGAGCAATTTGCTCCTGCCTTTTGCGGGAGGATGCCCCCATGCTTCGGCATATATATATTTTAGGTAGGCACAGGTTGCGTTAAATGTTTTATTTTTTACTATGTTTTTTTTGTATTTGCTTTGCAGGTATGGTAAGGTATACTGTTATACTGTAATGTTTTTTTGTTAACCATCATTTGCTTAGCAGGTACGCCATTCAGTTGCAGCGCGGATTTATTTATCTTGACAGCAACAGCGTTTGCTCCCACGATATATAAAGCCGTGACTCCAGCGCTGTCGGAGGTGATTTCACCACCACAGTTCCATACTTCAGCATATATGCCGAAGCGTGGGGGCAGTAGTGGGTGGAGGAGCAATTTGCTCCTGCCTTTTGCGGGAGGATGCCCCCATGCTTCGGCATATATAAATGGTGCATGTATGCCCATCATTAGAAGTGGGCGGATGAAGGGAGGTATTCTAATGGTGGGCATACCCACCGATCAATATCTTTTTTTCGTTCAGCCCACAGGCTGCATGAAAAAAAAGTTTACAATACAAGGACCAGCAACGTACTGGTATGTTGCTGGACTTTGAGTGGTTATACCAGAATGATGCCTGCAGGTTTAGGTATCATCTTGGTATCATTCTTTTCAGCCAGCGGTCGGCTTTCATGTAAAAGCAATCCTAGCGGCTAATTAGCCTCTAGACTGCTTTTACAAGCAGTGGGAGGGATTTCCCCCCCCCCCCCCCACCGTCTTCCATGTTTTTCTCTGGCTCTCCTGTCCCAACAGGGAACCTGAGAATGCAGCCGGTGATTCGGCCAGCTGACCATAGAGCTGATCAGAGACCAGAATGGCTCCAATCATCTCTATCGCCTAAGAAACCGGAAGCTACGAGCATTTCATGACTTAGATTTCGCCGGATGTAAACGGCGCCATTGGGAAATTGGGAAAGCATTTTATCACACCGATCTTGGTGTGGTCAGATACTTTGAGGGCAGAGGAGAGATCTAGGGTCTAATAGACCCCAATTTTTTCAAAAAAGAGTACCTGTCACTACCTATTGCTATCATAGGGGATATTTACATTCCCTGAGATAACAATAAAAAAGATAAAAAAAAAATAAAAATGAAAGGAACAGTTTAAAAATAAGATAAAAAATCAAAAAATTAATAAAAAAAAAAAAAAAAAAAAAAAAAAGCACCCCTGTCCCCCCCTGCTCTCGCGCAAAGGCGAACGCAAGCGTCGGTCTGGCGTCAAATGTAAACAGCAATTGCCCCATGCATGTGAGGTATCGCCGCGAAGGTCAGATCGAGGGCAGTAATTTTAGCAGTAGACCTCCTCTGTAAATCTAAAGTGGTAACCTGTAAAGGCTTTTAAAGGTTTTTTAAAATGTATTTAGTTTTTCGCCACTGCACGTTTGTGCGCAATTTAAAAGCCTGTCATGTTTGGTATCCATGTACTCGGCCTAAGATCATCTTTTTTATTTCATCAAACATTTGGGCAATATAGTGTGTTTTAGTGCATTAAAATTTTAAAAAGTGTGTTTTTTCCCCAAAAAATGCGTTTGAAAAATCGCTGCGCAAATACTGTGTGAAAAAAAAAAATGAAACACCCACCATTTTAATCTGTAGGGCATTTGCTTTAAAAAAATATATAATGTTTGGGGGTTCAAAGTAATTTTCTTGCAAAAAAAAATTATTTTTTTATGTAAACAACAAATGTCAGAAAGGGCTTTGTCTTCAAGTGCTTAGAAGAGTGGGTAATGTGTGACATAAGCTTCTAAATGTTGTGCATAAAATGCCAGGACAGTTCAAAACCCCCCCAAATGACCCCATTTTGGAAAGTAGACACCCCAAGCTATTTGCTGAGAGGCATGTCGAGTCCATAGAATATTTTATATTGTGACACAAGTTGCGGGAAAAAGACAATTTTTTTTTTTTTTTTTTTTTTTTTGCACAAAGTTGTCACTAAATGATATATTGCTCAAACATGCCATGGGAATATGTGAAATTACACCCCAAAATACATTCTGCTGCTTCTCCTGAGTACAGGGATACCACATGTGTGAGACTTTTTGGGAGCCTAGCCGCGCACGGGACCCCGAAAACCAAGCACCGCCTTCAGGCTTTCTAAGGGCGTAAATTTTTGATTTCACTCTTCACTGCCTATCACAGTTTCGGAGGCCATGGAATGCCCAGGTGGCACAAAACCCCCCCAAATGACCCCATTTTGGAAAGTAGACACCCCAAGCTATTTGCTGAGAGGTATAGTGAGTATTTTGCAGACCTCACTTTTTGTCACAAAGTTTTGAAAATTGAAAAAAGAAAAAAAAAATATGTTTTTATTGTCTTTCTTCATTTTCAAAAACAAATGAGAGCTGCAAAATACTCACCATGCCTCTCAGCAAATAGCTTGGGGTGTCTACTTTCCAAAATGGGGTCATTTTGGGGGGTTTTGTGCTATCTTGGCATTTTATGGCCTTCAAAACTGTGATGGGTAGTGAGGAGTAAAATCAAAAATTAACGCTCTTAGAAATCCTGAAGGCGGTGATTGGATTTTGGGGCCCGTATGAAGCTAGGCTCCCAAAAAGTGCCACTCATGTGGTATCCCCATACTCAGGAGAAGTAGCAGAATGTATTTTGGGGTGTAATTCCACATATGCCCATGGCATGTTTGAGCAATATATCATTTAGTGACAACTTTGTGCAAAAAAAAAAAAAAAAAAAAAAAAATTGTCACTTTCCCGCAACTTGTGTCAAAATATAAAATATTCCATGGACTCAACATGCCTCTCAGCAAATAGCTTGGGGTGTCTACTTTCCAAAATGGGGTCATTTTGGGGGGTTTTGTGCCATCTTGGGATTTTATGGCCTTCAAAACTGTGATAGGTAGTAAGGAGTGAAATCAAGAATTTATGCCCTTAGAAATCCTGAAGGTGGTGCTTGGTTTTCGGGGCCCCGTACGCGGCTAGGCTCCCAAAAAGTCCCACACATGTGGTATCCCCGTACTCAGGAGAAGCAGCTAAATGTATTTTGGGGTGCAATTCCACATATGCCCATGGCCTGTGTGAGCAATATATCATTTAGTGACAATTTTGTGCAAAAAAAAAAAAAATTGTCACATTCCCGCAACTTGTGTTAAAAAATAAAATATTCCATGGACTCAACATGCCTCTCAGCAAATAGCTTGGGGTGTCTACTTTCCAAAATGGGGTCATTTGGGGGGGTTTTGTGCCATCTTGGCATTTTATGGCCTTCAAAACCGTGATAGGTAGTGAGGAGTGAAATCAAAAATTTATGCCCTTAGAAATCCTGAAGGCGGTGCTTGGTTTTCAGGGCCTCATACGCGGTTAGGCTCCCAAAAAGTCCCACACATGTGGTATCCCCGTACTCAGGAGAAGCAGCAGAATGTATTTTGGGGTGTAATTCCACATTTGCCCATGGCATGTTTGAGCAATATATCATTTAGTGACAACTTTGTGCAAAAAAAAAAAAAAAAAAAAAAAATGGTCACTTTCCCGCAACTTGTGTCAAAATATAAAATATTCCATGGACTCAACATGCCTCTCAGCAAATAGCTTGGGGTGTCTACTTTCCAAAATGGGGTCATTTGGGGGGGTTTTGTGCCATCTTGGCATTTTATGGCCTTCAAAACTGTGATAGGTAGTGAGGTGTGAAATCAAAAATTTATGCCCTTTGAAATCCTGAAGGTGGTGCTTGGTTTTCGGGGCCCCGTACGCGGCTAGGCTCCCAAAAAGTCCCACACATGTGGTATCCCCGTACTCAGGAGAAGCAGCTAAATGTATTTTGGGGTGCAATTCCACATATGCCCATGGCCTGTGTGAGCAATATATCATTTAGTGACAACTTTGTGCAAAAAAAAAAAAAATTGTCACATTCCCGCAACTTGTGTCAAAAAATAAAATATTCCATGGACTCGACATGCCTCTCAGCAAATAGCTTGGGGTGTCTACTTTCCAAAATGGGGTCATTTGGGGGGGTTTTGTGCCATCTTGGCATTTTATGGCCTTCAAAACTGTGATAGGTAGTGAGGTGTGAAATCAAAAATTTATGCCCTTTGAAATCCTGAAGGCGGTGCTTGGTTTTCGGGGCCCCGTACGCGGCTAGGCTCCCAAAAAGTCCGACACATGTGGTATCCCCGTACTCAGGAGAAGCAGCTAAATGTATTTTGGGGTGCAATTCCACATATACGCATGGCCTGTGTGAGAAATATATCATTTAGTGACAACTTTTTGTAATTTTTTTTTTTTTTTTGTCATTATTCAATCACTTGGGACAAAAAAAAAAAATATTCAATGGGTTCAACATGCCTCTCAGCAATTTCCTTGGGGTGTCTACTTTCCAAAATGGGGTCATTTGGGGGGGTTTTGTACTGCCCTGCCATTTTAGCACCTCATGAAATGACATAGGCAGTCATAAAATAAAAGCTGTGTAAATTCCAGAAAATGTACCCTAGTTTGTAGACGCTATAACTTTTGCGCAAACCAATAAATATACGCTTATTGACATTTTTTTTACCAAAGACATGTGGCCGAATACATTTTGGCCTAAATGTATGACTAAAATTGAATTTATTGGATTTTTTTTATAACAAAAAGTAGAAAATATCATTTTTTTTCAAAATTTTCGGTCTTTTTCCGTTTATAGCGCAAAAAATAAAAACGGCAGAGGTGATCAAATACCATCAAAAGAAAGCTCTATTTGTGGGAAGAAAAGGACGCAAATTTCGTTTGGGTACACCATTGCATGACCGCGCAATTAGCAGTTAAAGCGACGCAGTGCCGAATTGTAAAAAGTGCTCTGGTCAGGAAGGGGGTAAAACCTTCCGGGGCTGAAGTGGTTAAGCACGTGACCAGTGAAAGTCCAAAAAAGACGTGCACATAAACATATAGCAATTGAATGGGCATCGGACGTGATGTCACAGCGGTGTCGCAAGCACATCTGTGGCAAGCTGCATCTGACGCTGCGTTTCTCCCTTCCCATGGGGCGTTTTTTGATAACGCCCTATGGTAAGGGAGAAACACAGCGTTAGACGCAGATTGCGGCACCGTGGTGACATCACGTCCGATGTTCGTTTTATTGCAGTTAGGTTGTGAGAGAACCTATCGTATAATGGACTGGTAACTGATGTTCAACCGTTTGCCCTCCACCTTGGAACTTTTTAAAGATTGATTTTATGATTGGAACTTTGTAAAGATTGATTTTAATTAATTAAACAGGACATAATTTATGATGCGGGCTCTTTCTCCATATGTTCATGCCTGAAACCACCCCAGGAAGGGTCGCACCCATGAGTTGGCGTTTTCATCACCCCGCTCACCATACTAAGCCTACCTGACCCGCAACGCGAGACTGCTTGGGGGTCCATTGGATCTGGTGAGTTCAACCATAAAGGGGGGGGAGTGTTGGTCCCGTATGCACCTGTTTACAGCATCATATGTTTTTTTTAGCACAGCAGCACTTTTGAAAGGAACTTGAGAAAGGAACTTATCAACTGAGAACTGCTATATGTTTATGTGCACTCAATTTTGTATGCACTACCGTTGCACTTTATTGTATTTATTCAGGCTGTCAGCGCTGTGGTACTTATACCCTTTTTTCCAATATAAACCATACACTTACCATTTAGCTTACCAGAAGCTCTTTATTTTGCTCTTTATTAAAGTGGGGTTCCACCCAAAAAACAAAAATACCTGTAAAAATTCTAAAAAAAAAAACAAAAAAACATTTGGATATTTTTTTTTTTTCACTTACCTCTAAATGCCTGTTGCTAGGTGGTCCCTCGTAGTCTGCCTGTTCCTTTGCCTGGGCTGGTGACATCACTTCCCCCCAGGCACAGGAAGGGCTCCGCTCTGCTCCCTCCCTCCTGTCAATCATCTGGGAGCCATTACAGGTCCCAGGTGATTGAGCGGCCAATCACGGCGCGCGGCGCCGCTCGCGCATGCGCAGTGGGTGCCCGGATGTGAAGCCACAGCCCGGCGCCCACAGTTGAAATGCCGGCGCTGACGAGCGGAGGGGGGGGACGAGCGGGGCTTCGATCCCCCGCATTGCTGGACCCAGGGACAGGTAAGTGTCCAATTAAAAGTCAGCAGCTGCAGTATTTGTAGCTGCTGACTTTTAATTTTTTTTTTTTCGACGGCCCCCCTGGGTGGAACTCCTCTTTAAATCTACTGCAGGCATATGATCCGAATTTGGGGTTAGAATGTGAACCCCAGCTTTGGGTCATATACCAGCTATTACATATTGTTGTCAGCTTGAGCATCTTAAATTGTAACATGATATTTTGATTTGCAATATTTATTTGATAATATTTACTAGAATCACTTGATGCCTACCATATGCTTGATGCTTATCGACCAGTATACAAAAATTGGTTTTGTAGTTTAGGTATGTCTTTTGACCTGACCTTATGTAGAACTAGACAAGGCAAGCTAATCCAATTCAAAAAGATGTAGAATGAAAAAACAAAAACAGAAACTAAACATTTCAAATACCCTTTGGGGTTAATTAACTAAATATGCTGTTCGCTTTGCAAGATTAGTTGCACTTTGAAAGACGATTGGACCCAGACCTAGTAGAACCTCCAGAGGATTTGCCCCAGAGGTAACCTCCTCCCATTAAATTGCTAGTCCACCAACAGTGGTCAATAATAATTATCATGGGCAAGAAAACACGTATTGCAAGCTTGGAAAACAAGGCACAAAGTGCTGTCACAAACCATTACAAAAAAAAAACACACTGCCTTTACCCCAAATTAATCTTTTTATAGTTAACCACTTCAGCCCCGGAAAGATTTACCCCCTTAATGACCAGGTCATTTTTTGCGATACGGCACTGCGTTACTTTAGCTAACAATTGCACGGTTGTGCGACACTGTACCCAAATAAAATTGATGTCTCTTTTTTTCCCACAAATAGGTATTTGATCACCTCTGCGGTTTTTATTTTTTGCGCTATAAAAAAAAAAAGACAGACAATTTTGAAAAAAAAAAAAACAATATTTTTTATTTTCTGCTATAAAACATACCCAAATTTTTTTTTAAATCTAATTTCTAAATCAATTTAGGTCAATTTATTTTCTGCTACATATTTTTGGTAAGAAAAAAAACCCAATAAGCGTATATTGATTGGTTTGCACAAAAGTTATAGGGTCTACAAAGTAGCGGACAGATTTATGGCTTTTTTAAAATTTTTTACTAGTAATGGCGGTGATCTGTGATTTTTAGCGGGACTGCAAAATTTCGGCAGACAGATCAGACACCTAACTGACATTTTTGACACTTTTTTGGGAACCAGTGACATTATTACAGTGATCAATGCTAAAAATATGCAGTGAGTCAGAAAGTCAGTGGCAACCACTTGACCTTGTTTTTTTACTAAGCTCAGTATGCTATGAGAATATTATATCATGGGGGTATTCTGTAATACATTTTGATTTGCAATATCCAATATGTATACAAGGAATAAAAAAATATAGAAAACAGTTTATCAGCTTGAAAATATTAAGACATATTTTTGCAAAATGGCTAGAAACTTGGGAATGTTTGTGCTGAAAAGAAATAGATCTTTAAGAAATTATATTTACTTACAGTATATTCTTTTTAAAAATAAACCGACTTTAGGGTCTCTGCTCCGGCATGTCCCCCATTCGGTGTGTTCCACTGAGGGTGCAGGTCAAGATGCCCTGACTCCATGTAATCCACAAAACAAATTGAGAGAAATCTAAGCCACCGCACACCATACAAGCCCAGCGTGTAATAAGTGATGAGGATAGACTGATAATCAGCAAGCTTGCAAAGTAAATTACATGTCCAGTTCTTTGAATTAGTGCCTATAAAAGGCCAAACAGAACATTCAGGTACTGTAAACCAACAGGGCTTTCAGTGGAATTTCTGTGTAATAATCAAAGTTGAAAGTGTCTAGATAAACCGATGGGCTTGTATGGTGTGCAGGGGCTGAGGCTTTTCTCTTTTTGAAAATGTTAACTTGAAAATGTGTTAAACCCAAGGAAATAAAATACACATAACAAACTAGAGGCTCCTACATATGTTCAACTCAAAACACACGTGTGCAGCCATGCATAAAACAAGGTAAATTGTTAAAATATATCAATTATATTCTACATTAGAATGACATACTGTATTCCGAGATATACAGTATCTCACAAAGTGAGTACACCCCTCACATTTTTGTAAATATTTTATTATATCTTTTTATGTGACAACACTGAAGAAATTACACTTTGCTACAATGTAATTTAGTGAGTGTACAGCTTGTATAACAGTGCAAATTTGCTGTCACCTCAAAATAACTTAACACACAGCCATTAATGTCTAAACCGTTGGCAACAAAAGTGCGTACACTACTAAGTGAAAATGTCCAAATTGGCCCCAAAGTGTCAATATTTTGTGTGGCCACCATTATTTTCCAGCATTGCCTTAACCCTCTTGGGCGTGGAGTTCACCAGAGCTTCACAGGTTGCCACTGGAGTCCTCTTCCACTCCTCCATAAAGACATCACGGAGCTGGTGGATGTTAGAGACCTTGAACTCCTCCACCTTCCGTTTGAGGATGCCCACAGATGCTCAATAGGGTTTAGGCCTGGAGACATTCTTGGCCAGTCCTTCACCTTTACCCTCAGCTTCTTTAGCAAGGCAGTGGTCATCTTGGATGTGTGTTTGGGGTCGTTATCATGTTGGAATATTGCCTCCGAATGCCTCCGAATATTGTCTCCGAAGGAAGGGGATCGTGCTCATCTTCAGTATGTCACAGTACATGTTGGCTTTCATGGTTCCCTCAATGAACTGTAGCTCCCCAGTGCCGGCAGCACTCATGCAGCCCCAGACCATGACACTCCCACCACCATGCTTGACTGTAGGCAAGACACACTTGTCTTTGTACTCCTCACCTGGTTGCCATCACACATGCTTGACACAATCTGAACCAAATAAGTTTATCTTGGTCTCATCAGACCACAGGACATGGTTCCAGTAATCCATGTCCTTAGTCTGCTTGTCTTCAGCAAACTGTTTGCTGGCTTTCTTGTGCATCATCTTTAAAAGAGGCTTCCTTCTGGGACGACAGCCATGCAGACCAATTTGATGCAGTGTGTGGCGTATGGTCTGAGCACTGACAGGCTGACCCCCACCCCTTCAACCACTGCAGCAATGCTGGCAGCACTGATATGTCTATTTCCCAAAGACAACTTCTGGATATGACGCTGCATGTACACACAACTTCTTTGGTCGACCATAGCGAGGCCTGTTCTGAGTGGAACCACTGTATGGTCTTGGCCGCCGTGCTGCAGCTCGGTTTCAGGGTCTTGGCAATCTTCTTATAGGCTAGGCCATCTTTATGTAGAGCAACAATTCTTTGCTTCAGATCCTCAGGGAGTTCTTTGCCATGAGGTGCCATGTTGAACTTCCAGTGACCAGTATGAGAGAGTGAGAGCGTTAACACCAAATTTAACACACCTGCTCCCCAGTCACACCTGAGAACTTGTAACCCTAACGAGTCACATGGCACCGGGGAGGAAAAATGGCTAATTGGGACCAATTTGGAAATTTTCACTTAGGGGTGTCCTAACTTTTGTTGCCAGTGGTTTATATATATATATATATATACACATACACAGTGCCTTGAAAAAGTATAAATGTATTTTATTGGGATTTTATGTGACCAACACAAAGTGGCACATAATTGTGAAGTGGAAGGAAAATGATAAATGGTTTTAAAAATGTTTTACAAATAAATATGTGAAAAATGTGGCGTGCATTTGTATTCAGCCCCCCTGAGTCAATACTTTGTAGAACCACCTTTCGCTGCAATTACAGCTGCAAGTCTTTTTGGGGATGTCTCTACCAGCTTTGCAGATCTAGAGAGTGATATTTTTGTCCATTCTGCTATTCAAAATAGCTCAAGCTCTGTCAGACTGGATGGAGATCGTTATGGATCATTTGGATTTAGGTCTGGACTTTGACTGGGCCATTTTAACACATGAATATGCTTTGATCTAATCCATTCCATTGAAGCTCTGGCTGTATGTTTAGGGTCCTTGTCCTGCCGGAAGGTGAACCTCTGCCTCAGTCTCAAGCCTCACAGGTTTTCTTCTAAGATTTCCCTGTATTTGGCTCCATCCATCTCCATGCATCTTCCCATTAACTCTGACCAGCTTCTCTGTCTATGCTGAAGAAAAGCATCCTCACAACATGATGCTCCCACCACAATGTTTCACAGTGGTGATGGTGTGCTCAGGATGATGTGCAGTGTTAGTTTTCCACCATACATAGCATTTTGCTATTAGGCTTAAAAGTAAAATGTTGGTCTCATCTGACCAGAGCACCTTCTTCCATATGTTTGCTGTGTCCCCCACGTGGCTTCTTGCAAACTGCAAACGGGACTTCTTATGCCTTTCTTTCAATAATGGCTTTCTTCTTGCCACTCTTCCATAAAGGCCAGATTTGTGGAGTGCATGCCTAATAGTTGTCCTGTGGACAGATTCTCCCACCTGAGCTGTGGATCTCTGCAGCTCCTCCAGAGTTACCATGGGCCTCTTGGCTGCTTCTCTGATTAATGCTCTCCTTGCCCCGCCTGTCAGTTTAGGTGGACGGCAATGTCTTGGTAGGTTTTCAGTTGTGCCATACTCTTTCCATCTTCCATTTTCAGATGATGGATTGCACAGTGCTCTGTGAGATGTTCAAAGCTTGGGATATTTTTTTATAACCTAATCCTGCTATATATATATATAAAAAACATGTCTGCAGGCCCAGTGAGGTCTATATATTAGCCAGCAGGCTTAAAACTGTTTGGGAATCCTTTTGCTGTCAAAGGGGTTAAATCCTTTTGCTGGGCCTAACCCAGCAGTGGCCTGTGGCCAATCACAGTCCTCCTGGTCCAGGTGTCTGATTGGGTTCCTCCTTGCTCAGTTGCTTTTAGTGGGTATATTCGCTTGGCTAAGTTTTCAGCCAATGAAAAACCTCAGTCCAGCCTCTGTCTTCTTGACTGTCTATCACTAGGGTAGGAAAAATATGCCCCTGCGGAGGAAGCATGCCCTGCTGGGCAGCTTAATGGAGCTGTCAAAAAGCTTTGACACATATCAATTTTTTTGGTGCATCAACACACTTAAGTTAAACAAGTCCATTCTATCTACCAATCTATGGGTCTAAATTCATCCCTGGCCATGCATTTGTCTTATTTATTTTTGTGAGGGTCCAGAAGCATTTGTCTTGAGCATGTATACCCCTTGGGTGGCTTTAGGATTTGTTTACACTTGCATTAGTGATCCACAGTTTCATAAATCGGTACAAGAGTAGCTGGAATGCAATAAGGAGGTGATATTGCCCCCTCCTAAATGCCTGTTTCTTCTTCTTTTTTTTTTTTTTTGAAAGCCAAGCAGGGTTTTTGAATGGGAATACCATGCCACAACTAAAAGCTTCATTTTTTTTCATGGCTTCAGCGAGGCCCTATTTACTCTAATGGGCACTGGTGCATAAGCTAGCTATTGAGTCTATGGCGGCGGTAATGCCCACTGAACTTGACAGGGGGCATATTTTTGGCCTCAGCATGTGTACAATTCCTTAGGTGGCCATGGTATTTTAAGGTGGGTGATCAGGGGAATTAAAAGCGTAACTCAACCACCTATTTTCACCATTTACAAGTGTAAATGAGCCCTTAAAAATCCTTGATTTGCTATCGTACTGCCCCTTAGCTTACACTACAAGGCGAACACTCAAGTGAAAATACTAGCTTAATGATCTGCCTTTTTATAATTACTATTCCCCAGTGTCACCACAAGAATAAATATAGGCAGCACTAGATCACAAATTTTAGTGAAGGCATATCAAACAATATTAAACTTAGTGACTATCACTAGTCCAAAGCATAAAACATATATAAACACATAATAAGCAAACAAGGAAATAGCAAATATCCCTAAAAGATATATATAAAAAAAAATAATTTATTTCTCAGTTTAGGCCGATATGTATGTAAAAAACTGTAAAAATGTATATATGTATGTAAAAAAATCGCAATAAGCGTACATTGATTGGTTTGCGCAAAAGTTATAGTATCTACAAAATAGGGGATGGATTTATGGAATTTTTATTATTATTTTTTTATATTAGTAATGCCGGCGATTCTGTGATTTTTATCGTGACTGCGACATTGCGGAGGACACATCGGACACTTTTTACACTATTTTGGGACCAGTGACATTTATACAGCGATCAGTGCTATAAAAATTCACTGCTTACTGTGTAACTGACACTGGCAGGGAAGGAGTTAAACACTAGGGGGCGATCAAGGGGTTAAGTGTGTCCTAGGGAGTGATTCTAACTGTGGAGGGATGGGCTCACTACAACATGACAGAGATCACTGCTCCTGATGACAGGGAGCAGTAGATCCCTGTCATGTTGATAGGCAGAACAGGGAAATGCCTTGTTTACATAGGCATCTACCCGTTCTGTCACTCCGTGTCACGATCGCGGACATCGAGTCCACAGGACCCGCAGGCGCGCGCAAAGAGCACAGAGTAGGCAGGCGGCGCACGCGCGCCCACTAAGCCACGTCTTAAAGGGGACGTACTGGTACGCCCATTTGCCCAGCTGTGCCATTGTGCCGATGTACATCATCGTGCGCTGGTCGGCAAGCAGTTAAACAACAAACATCGGCGTCAACAAGCATCGAAGCAGGAAAAAGATATGCCCCAGTGTTACCCCACTCAGGGGTAATGGGTTTTTCACACAGTTCCAGTTTATTGTGTGGGTTGCATTGCATTTGAATGCCAAAATTCACATATGACTAGAGGAAATATATAGCAATGACAGGTAACTTCTCGATGGAATCCAGGGAGCTAGAATCCACAGCACAAATTCAGGAGGCATTTCATTTATATATGTGTCCCATTGATATGAAGCCCACTTCTCTTTTTTTTCCCTGCTGTGCCATGGCTAGTACAAAGAGCTTCACCACCAAGGAATGCATCTGTAAAGCATTTATAAAATGTCATTTCTGTTTACAGCTACAGTAGGAGGAATGATAGCTCACACATGAATTTGTCAATGTTTTCCTTCTGATGTAGTGAAATGAAGTCCTAAAAGTGTTTTAATCCCTTTTTTCATTCTATATAGTAGATCTTTGTAATGTCATTATAGTAGAACAATGATATGCAGCACCATCTTGAATGAAAATAATTAATAATTAAAAGCATGGCTCAGACTGCTTTTATTACTATTCAGCAACTGACTAAGGCAAGGAGTTTAATAAATGCAATGACCAATATTGGGCAGGCACTGTTTAAAAACAATTTAAAAAATCAAATTTCTTCATAAATGTAAGCCAAAATGTATTCTGTTATATGTCTTTTTGTAAAAAATAAAATTCCAATAAGTGTATAATAATTGGTTTGTGCGAAAATGATAGTGTCAACAAACTATGGTATGTATACTGCTATTTACGCAGCTATAGATGCTATAATGTAATGGGACTGTAATAGGGTAGAGGGCAATCTGACGCTAACAGACACTATCTGGGAAGGTCACTAACCGACACTGATGCCACTAGTAATAGAGTGATCAGTGATAATACTGTACACTGACACTGTACTGATGAGACTGGCTAAGAAGGGGTTAACATCTAGGGCCATTCAAGGGGTTAGTTATGTACCTAACAATGTGTGCTGCTTTTGCTTTCTGATCAGGCTGTTTTTTTCTCCCTGTTTTTTAGATCGCTGTTCCTAGGCACACATAGTTCTGTGTGTTTGTAAACACAGAACTCTGTGTGTGATTGGACACAGCCAATGAACTGATTTCAGCCCAATCACAGCACAAGTTGGCAGTGGCTATGCGCAAAGCGGGAAGAAGGCCATCACAAACATTTTCAGCAAGTACAGAAAATACTTGTTGATCTTGTTTGAAATGCAGAGGCCTTGTCAATTCCTGTAAGCTTAACTTTAAGCATAAAATAATGCTATCTTCCTTCTGTAAATTACTAATCTTCCCGACCCCATGTAATGAGGCAGACATATTTGAAGCCCAGCCTAGGTACCAACTATGGCTGCCCCATAGATACAGTGTAAACACCTAGCAATTGACAGGGATGTTGGGAAAGGAGAGGGGGTAGTTTGGGTTTATTGGTGCTCAAGGTTGCTATGTTCCTGCATTAAACTGGTTGCAGCCACTATATGCTGATGACGTTTTGAAGCAATTTACCAGGTTTATGGCCCAGTATCCATTGATTCCAGTGCTGGCAGTGGGGGACTTTATTAATGTCCCAAATCCCATCATGGACAGATTTTCTCCCACTGGTAGTCATAGGGGCACAAACCAAAACACGGTTTGCAAAACAGTTAAAAGAATTGGGCCTGGTGGATATCTGGAGACTAAGACATCCTGACTTACAGGAATATTATTGTTGTTTGAGTACATGCTCCTCCCTATTTTGGACTTACCTTGCTTTTAAAACAGACCCCTCCTCCCATGGGTGGAGTCATCCACTTACAGCCCTAGGGGCCTATCGGACCACTTACCTCTCTTGGTGGGACTAGTCAAACGTAAACCTGAGAGCACTCCCCTATGGAAGGTCAACCCATTCTGGCCAACTTTGATCAGGTGATGTTATCTCCACTATGATTTTTGAATATTTCCTCTATAATTAAAAAAACCCATTGGTAGTTTGGGATGCGATGCGATTAAGGATTAAAGAAATCTCCACTATCAAACACTCCTCCAAACAATGGGAATTGGACATTATGAAAATATAAAATATTATCATGAACCAGTCAGACAGCAATTAAAATAAATGTCAGGAAGCTCACAAATTGTCTAAACACCTATTCCTGACAAAATCTGAAAAAAAAAGTTTTTTCTAGCACAGAGAATCTTTGAGGAGAGCTAACAGACAGGCCACCTGTTGGCCGTTATTGCTTGCCCTCAACAAAACTCAATTGTATTCAGTGCTATTAAAAGGACAGATGGTAGAATCACACACACTACAGAGAGAATTTTACAAAGCTTTTATCATCTCTATAAGGAGTTATATGAGACTAAGGTATCCTGCTTGTCCACTATGACTTCACAGTTTCTGACAGCTTTAGAGATTCCTAAACTTATGAGGGGGGATAGACTTAAGTTAAAGGCTTCTTTGACCTTTAACTTGTAGTTTCCCAAACACACACCAAAAAGGCTGCAGGACTGGATGGCCTGGATAGTGGAATATATAAACACTATAGACAGGTCCTTCTCCTGGAACTCTTGCAAGTCTTTGAGGAAGCATTTATACAA
This sequence comes from Lithobates clamitans, assembly GCA_037952925.1. Classification (NCBI taxonomy): domain Eukaryota; kingdom Metazoa; phylum Chordata; class Amphibia; order Anura; family Ranidae; genus Lithobates; species Lithobates clamitans. The sequence continues at coordinate 2,635,468 of JBBGZY010000486.1, forward strand.
CATAATCTTCCTGATTCCATGAAAGAAGGCACCATTCTTGTGCTTTCAAAACCAGGTAAGCTCCTTCCTGAGTCTTTCCTGCCAATTTCCCTTCTCACCTCAGACATTAAGATACTCGCAAGGGTCCTGGCAAATACGCTGTCTGTATATATATCTGACGTGATCCACACCGATCAATCCAGTTTTACACCCACGAGGACTAAGGCCACAAATTTAAGGAGACTGTTTGTAAATATGCAAATTCCAACTGACAACCCAGGACAGAGAGCAAGTCTCTCCTTAAATTCCCAAAAAGTGTTGATAGTGTAGAATGAGAATACCTATGGGAAGTACTGTAGGCTTTTGGAAATGGCCCCAAATTTTTTTACCTGGGTCTGATTCTTGTACAGCAGCCCTGTAGCTAAAGTGAGAGTCAATAATGCCCTCTCTCGCCATTTGCACTACGCAGAGGAACCAGACAGGGTTTTCTCCTGTCTCCACTTTTATCCACCCTGGCAATAGGGCTTTAGGCTATAGTCATTAGACAAACATCAGACATAGTGGGCTTTAAACAGGGCATGAGAGAGGATAAGGTGGCACTTTATGCCAAAGATGCCCTTCTGTTTCTAATTAATACACAACGCTCATTGACAACACTAATGCAGTTAATCTCACACTTTGGAAAATTTTCAGTTCTGTATTAATTGGCCACAAGTCAATTTTATTTCCCAAAGACCTTCTAAAGCACCCCTAACTGATGGAGATTCAAAAAAGCCATACAGTACAAAGTGGTTATATCAACAGATATGCACAAATATGTGGCCCTCAATCAGAAACCACTGTTAGACAGATTTAGGTGGACCAGCCGGTGTAAATTGCCGTTATCAATTGCCGTTGTCAATTATAGGAAGAGCGAATGTAAATAAAATGATCTAGGCCCCTCAAATGCTGTATGTACTCCATACGTACTCCACAACTCCTCCATTTGACTAATGTCGAAATGGTATAAAATGATCAATTCCTTATTTTGTGCTCTAGTTTGGAGGAAAGCACCCTCGCATTAAACTAACCACATTAGAGCTATCCAAACATGCCAGAAGCTTAGCATTCCCTTAAATTATGTCCTACTTCTTGGGATCACAGCTTTTACAAGGATTGGTCAAGGAAGACTTTTTAGATCCAATACAGAGTGTATTACTCACCAGGTTTAAAAAATACCCTCTCTTCACTCTCCTATAATCAAGATGCCTGAAAGTGTGCCCTGAGTACCCCACATGTATACTCCTGGATAAGGTGTGGAAAGCTATGAAAACTTTTATGGGTATAGATGGGTTTCTTCAGTATACTCCATTATGGAACAATGTAGACTATGGGGCGTTACATAAACTAAAAGGCTTTCAGTTGTGGTATACCAGAGACGTTAAGCATGTTCTTTCAACTATAAGGAAATGGTCTTGGCATTCTGGCTATTTAAACTGCCTTGTTCATCCCTTTCCTGCCTTCGCCCATGTCAACATATCTGGAGTTTCTCTGCTGTGTCCCTGTGAAAGACTTTGCCCCGCTGACGTCCCTTCTGGTTCCTGATCCTGTTCTACTGCCTCCTACTATGCTGATCTCTGGTTTCCTGATTACTGGCTCGTCTGGCTGCCCACTTTGGTTTCCGATCCCTGACTTATGTTTTTACTACATTTACTGATCTGTACCATTTTTGCCATTACATTAAAAGGTATGCTTTTTACTCCATTTCTGTCTCAGATTCATGGTTCCTGACAGCACTAAATTTGACTTACCAAGCCAGCAATTTTTTCAATACTCACAGCTAAGTCATGCTATTCAGATGCAATTGGGGACTCATACTATGCTGCTTTGAAAGTCATTGTCATGGATCTGCCACCTAAGGGTTAACTTAGTCCAGGCTGATTTCAGTGATTGGCAACAGGCTGCCTTATTTAAACACCTCAGCAGCACTGTGTCCTTGCTGTCTGATCTGCAGCTCTGTGTATGTGCTTCCTGAAGATCTGATATCTGCTCCTGTTTGGCCCAGCTTGTTTTGAGACTGTTCCTGTTATCTGCCTCTATATATATAATGTAGCACATAAATGTGATATGTACTCTTCACAAACACCTCAATTGTGAAAACCAGGTGTAGTGAAATACCAAAAAAATGGGGTGGGGATAAGGGTGAAGTCCATATGAGTGAACCTAAAGCAAAGAAAAGTCTCTAAACAAATGTGCACATGAGAAATCGCTGGCAGTGAGAGTGTTCATAATGTGGACTGAAGACTGGGTTGGTCAACACACGGATGCGGCTTCCACCTGTGACTGCATCAAATCAAAAAAATGGTAGGTGTGAACTCTTACCGGATCCTGTGGACTCCCCTGTCGTATGACATGGAGTCATGTAGGCATTTCGCCACTCTGGGCATGTAAAACGATATCCAGATCGTCAGGGCTCACAGATGTCGATTCCCCAAGTCCTCACAGGGTCGTCAGACGGATCTTTGTGATGGATATGGACGGAATTCTGGCGACTGGAGTATGTAATAGGTAGCAGAGATGGGGTATTTTACTTCTCTCCCGATGATATATAAAAAGAAAAGAAGAGCTTCCCCATAGTGCAGATAAAAACGATGGTATCCTTTTATTGTAATAAAACCAGATACATAAAAACAAAGTGATCACTATAAAAAATCTGGGGCAACTTAAGAGAAGGTAAAGGAGCGCGACATGTTTCGACCCATAGGTCTTCTACTGGGGCATAAGCCACCTTCTCTGAGTTGCCAATATTTATAAATGATACATACAGATGTAAACCAATCACAAACAGGGGGGCATAGTTAAATGTAATTGGACAAATGAATGTCAGCAGATCGGGGAGTGACAAACCATGCATGAAGAGGCCAATGATATCATCCAAAAGAGAGCAGACGGACCCAGTGGCCAATCCGTGAGCTTGCAGGAAACCAAAAACCTTCAAACCTCTAGATGCACGTGTCAAACAAGCGATATGACATCCGGTCTCGAACGGGGGTCGGACATCAATCTCGAGTTGGGTGTTGGGGGCTAGGTGGCCATAGCAGCCAATGGACATGGACCGCTATGTCCACGTCAATGGTTGAGCTTCAGCGCGTCAAACATTAAGAGCCAACATTGCATACAGTGATCCGCCCAGGCTACGACTCCCCTCCCACAAAGGAAGACGGAGACCGAGGGCGATCACATGTATGAGTCATGTGACACCTCTGGCGTCACGTCCGCGTCACACTGCACCTCCGACGTCCCGCCCATGTCACGCGACAAGAGAAATGGGCCGGACTGGAACGCACACGGAGGGCGGAGTATGTGAAAACACATCTGGCTCCGCGGCGTCTTGTCCGCGTCACGTGGCACCTCCGACATCCCGCCCATGTCACGTGACATGAGAAGGGGGCCAGACTGGAACAAACACAGAGGAAAGGGGAGTGTGTGTACACATTGTGACAACACACAACGTAACAGCCCCAATGCGTGAACTATCAGCGTGACACCGATCACAGTGTCACCCAAATAGATTCAAACCAAGGTGAATATAGAGTGTAATGAAAAGACATGGTAATAAAAATCAATGAAAACATGACTAAAAAGGGGGGAATATTAAAACTGACACCCGATCGAGGATGGGAGAGGAAATACTTTCATTATAAACCGTGTGGGTAACAAGTGGAATGAAAAAAAAGGAGAATAATAAATAAAAAGTAAAAAATGAAGATAATGATGAACTAGAACCTATGCGAATAAATGAAGATATCTCCTGCGTTTATAACAGCGCAGAGGATATTGGAATATTGTGATAAGGAAGAATTCTAAGATTGGTTGATAAAAGAGTTGAGGTCCCACTCCACGTTCAAACCGAATGGGAAATAGGACCTCAACTCATATATCTAGTACGTCTCGAGGCGCGAAACGCCCCAAAGACGTGACTCGCCCCTCCAGTGGGGGACAAATCTGTCAATCACCTGAAAAAGAGTGCCTGACGGGTCCCTGTTGTGGTACTCCAAATAGTAACATGGTAGTAGTAACATGGTAGTAACATGGTACAGCCAATTTCTGAGGCTGCGGCGAAACTATACCAGGACTTCTGATTTTCTACTACAATCTCAAGTCCTTAAAGCCAGATTTCTAAAGAAGGGCTATGATTCAGATATATTGAAACAAAAATCAATAGAGCTCTGGCAACAGAAAGAAGTTCCACCTTGGTAGAAAGGCGAAAAGATATTCCAAATAACAGATTCCAATACGCCTTTTTTACAACTCACTCCATCCAGTCCAAGCAAATTAGGGAAATTGTAAAAAGACACTGGAAGGTACTTCAAAACAATGGACTGCTTGGCTCGGTTCTTCCTGAACGGGTAGCGGTCATTTTTAGAGGGGCACGATCCATACAGGGACAGGTAGCCCCTAATGTGATCGATCCACCTAAGAAAACCACTTTCTTCCAGGACTGTAAGGGCTATTACCCCTGCCGTAGGTGCAAGGTGTGCCTCTGTAACGTAGGAGAAAGACAAAAAAGCACCACATTCAAGTCCACCATCACCCCTAGAATATATTGTATGAAGCATTTTACCACCTGCTCATCTCAATACATTGTATACTTGCTCACCTGCCCTTGCCATAAACAGTACGTGGGCCGTACGATCAGAACCTTTTCAATCCGTGTTAATGAACACGTGACTGGTATCAGAAAGGGAAAAAGTAAACACACGGTACCCCGTCACTATTGGAGTACCACAATAGGGATCCGTCAGGCACTCTTTTTCAGGTGATTGACAGATTCGTCCCTCACTGGAGGGGCGAGTCACGTCTTTGGGGCGTTTCGCGCCTCAAGACGTACTGGATATATGAGTTGAGGTCCTATTTCCCGTTCGGTTTGAACGTGGAGTGGGACCTCAACTCTTTTATCAACCAATCTTGGAATTCTTCCTTATCACAATATTCCAATATCCTCTGCGCTGTTATAAACGCAGGAGATATCCTCATTTATTCACATAGGTTCTAGTTCATCATTATCTTCATTTTTTACTTTTTATTTATTATTCCCCTTTTTTTTCATTCCACTTGTTTCCCGCACGGTTTATAATGAAAGTATTTCCCTTCCCATCCTCGATGGGTGTCAGTTTTAATATTCCCCCCTTTTTAGTCATGTTTTTATTGATTTTTATTACCATGTCTTTTCATTACACTCTATATTCACCTTGGTTTGAATCTATTTGGGTGACACTGTGATCGGTGTCACGCTGATAGTTCACGCATTGGGGCTGTTATGTTGTGTGTTGTCAGGATGTGTACACACACTCCCCTTTCCTCTGTGTTTGTTCCAGTCCGGCCCCCTTCTCGTGTCACGTGACATGGGCGGGATGTCAGAGGTGCCGCGTGACGCGGACGTGACGCCACGGAGCCGGATGTGTTTTCACATTACTCCGCCCTCCATGTGCGTTCCAGTCCGGCCCCTTTCTCTTGTCGCGTGACATGGGCGGGATGTCGGAGGTTCCACGTGACACGGACGTGACGCCAGAGGTGTCACATGACCCATACATGTGATCGCCCTCGGTCTCCGTCTTCCTTTGTGGGAGGGGAGTCGTAGCCTGGGCGGATCACTGTATGCAATGTTGGCTCTTAATGTTTGACACGCTGAAGCTCAACCATTGACGTGGACATAGCGGTCCATGTCCATTGGCTGCTATGGCCACCCAGCCCCCAACACCCAACTCGAGATTGACGTCCGGCCCCAGTTCGAGACCGGATGTCATATCGCTTGTTTGACACGTGCATCTAGAGGTTTGAAGGTTTTTGGTTTCCTGCAAGCTCACAGATTGGCCAATGGGTCCGTCTGCTCTCTTTTGGATGATATCATTGGCCTCTTCATGTATGGTTTGTCACTCCCTGATCAGCTGACATTCATTTGTCCAATTACATTTAACTATGCCCCCCTGTTTGTGATTGGTTTACATCTGTATGTATCATTTATAAATATTGGCAACTCAGAGATGGTGGCTTATGCCCCAGTAGAAGACCTATGGGTCGAAACATGTTGGGCTCCTTTACCTTCTCTTCAGTTGCCCCAGATTTTTTATAGTGATCACTTTGTTTTTATGTATCTGGTTTTATTACAATAAAAGGATACCATCGTTTTTATCTGCACTATGGGGAAGCTCCACTTTTCTTTTTACATATCATCGGGAGAGAAGTAAAATACCCCATCTCTGCTACCTATTACATACTCCAGTCGCCAGAATTCCGTCCATATCCATCACAAAGATTCATCTGACGACCCTGTGAGGACTTGGGGAATCAACATCTGTGAGCCCTGACGATCTGGATATCGTTTTACATGCCCAGAGTGGCGAAATGCCTACATGACTCCATGTCATACAACAGGGGAGTCCACAGGATCCGGTAAGAGTTCACGCCTACCATTTTTTTGATTTGATGCAGTCACAGGTGGAAGCCGCATCCGTGTGTTGACCAACCCAGTCTTCAGTCCACATTATGAACACTCTCACTGCCAGCAATTTCTCATGTGCACATTTGTTTAGAGACTTTTCTTTGCTTTAGGTTCATTCATATGGACTTCCCCCTTATGCCCACCCCATTTTTTTGGCATTTCACTACACCTGGTTTTCACAATTGAGGTGTTTGTGAAGAGTACATATCACATTTATGCGCTACATTATATATATAGATTCTGTATTTTTGTTTGTCACATTGTATGTAGCTGCTCCATGTATTAGCTCAGCGCAGTGTTTTTCTGTTCTTTTCACCCTGTTATCTGCCTGCAGCTGACCCTTGGCTTGTTTGATGATTCCTTCTGCCTGCTCCTCTTGTACCTCTGTTGCCAGCCTGATTACCGACCCGGCCTTCCTGGCTTTCCAAGACTCTCCTCCAGTCTGCTATACTTACCTAGCAGCCATCCAGATCCAGTCCCGGTTTGCCTTTCCTGTCTGCTGATCCATCCAGTCTGCTGATCCATTCAGTCTGCTCACCTGTCTGCTGATCCATCCAGTCTGCTATACTTACCTACTGCAGCCATACAGCTCCAGTCCCGGTTTGCCTCACCTGTCTGCTGATCCATCCAGTCTACTGATCCATTCAGTCTGCTCACCTGTCTGCTGATCCATCCAGTCTGCTCACCTGTCTGCTGATCCATTCAGTCTGCTCACCTGTCTGCTGATCCATCCAGCCTGCTGGTCCTGTCTGTTGTGCCAGCCATCTGACCCATCTACTGTTGATCCTGCCAGGCACTCACACCATTCTGCACTCCCGTGCCACCTGTCTGCTCTACCAGGGGCCGCCAGTCAGATACATTCCTCTGCACTATTAGGCTCATCAGTCAGGTACGTGAGAACTTGACAGTCATATATTGCTAACTTACTGTTGTGTAGTGGCTTGTATTCCAAGTCTACTCTATACCTCATACCAAATTTCAGGGAACAGTTAGAGTACCAGCCAGAGGAAACTGGGCTAGAAATTTAGGCCTTTCTCTGAGGACCAGTGGAAAGAAGTGCTGGCTACTCTATCACTGGTCTCCTTGTCCTCTACACGCAGAATCACATAGCTGTTTCTTCTACAAAGAACATACCACACCACCGAAAAATTATTTACATGGCACCGTAGAAACAACCCCCTCTGTTCTAAGGGCAATTGAGGCCCAACCAATTTAATTCACATGCTGGGGAGGTGCCCCAATCTCCACTGATATTGGAAACTGGTTATAAGCACTATTAACATAGTATTACAGGTGACCTTTCAGAAGATCCAGGTATCTGTTTGCTGAGTACGAAAAAAGGAGGCTGCCTTTCCCGTGAATACCTATATTCTGATCATCAGGGTACTATTTCAGGCCTGCAAATTAATTGCTCAGAAATGGCTGTCCTCACACCCCCAGACATTGGATAAATGGAAGACCCAAGTTAACAATACTCTATTTAGAGAGAAATTAATCTTTCAACAAAGGAACTGCCCTATCAAATTCGAAAGGATATAAAACATGTGACTGACAGCCCCAGGCTTGGCCCTGACCTCATACTACACAGACTATTTCTATGAATAGGGAGCAAACTGAATAACATTCCTTATTTCCTTACCAAGAGTGTAGTCTATGACCCATTCAATAGCTTGATCAAAAGAAAGATGCATTCTTGTTGTATGAAATAGTCACATGAGTCATACAGCATGGCGTACATGACACATTATTGCATAAAACAGTTCCTATGGTATGTACAGAACCTAGAAAGGTGTGTCTATAACAGCCTTTTTCAATCAGGGTGCCCAGGCACCTTGGGGTGCCTTCAGGTTTCTTCAGGGGTGCCCTGGCAAAATGTTTAAAAATTGGCCAAAAACTGTATACAAGCCAGCTGGTGGATAAAGCCTGCCTTTTAGTTACGCAAAGCCACGGGTTTTCACTGTGCACCTTTACAATCTTCAAGCCGCTGGCATCCTAACAACCAATGATGTTATCAGTTGATAAGGTGGATGTCAGATGCTTGCACAGCATCCTTGTTTGCCCCTCCCCTGCCTCTCCCTGTCAGCACTGGGGTAACATTAGCCGAGTGAGGGAGAGAAACTGAGGGACAAGAGAAACATTGAAATGCTAGTCAGTACCAGTGTGCAAAGGTGTTTTTGCTTTGGCTAGAATAAATCACCTCTAATGTTGTGTGTCCTATGTATGAGGATGTTGCTGCATTATGTAAAACTATTAGTTTAGTCTTTTACATTTTAGAATGGGCCTTGAGATTGTGCATCATTTTAAAGGATGCTTTGACTGAAAAAAGGTTGAAAAACACTGATAACCTCTAGATAACCTGTGACATAGATGCCCTGAGTCCTGAGGCAAGATGAGGTGCTAGGCTCTTGTGAATACTCTGTAGTGGCAGACAATCATTTTTAGTTTGTCACACTGCCTTCCCCCTATTCTCTGCTCCCAAAGCACAGAAAACACTGATGAGGTGGATACATGGGAATATGCATCTTGGATGTCTAAGGATGTCAGTTAAACTGTAAAAAGATGTCTGCCTACTTTAGCAGTGAGGGCACCCTTTTATTGGGAAGAGGGCTCTGGGGAAGACTTGGGGGGGGGGGCTTTGTGGGCCAAGTCTTGCATCAAAAGGAAGGGCTGAACTTTTGAAGTTGAAGCCTGGGTAGAACAGTTAGTTGCTATACATTTTGAAGAGGTAGAGGCTCCTGGGGAGGGGGCTATTGGAATCTTATGGTGTGCAAGTAAAACATTCCCTCCTGTGACATGTTTATTGAATTTGTCAAGTGCCTCCCCAAAAAGATGTCTGCCTTCAAAGGGCATACATGTGAGGCATCTTATAGGCAGCTTCAGTTGTCCAGGTTTTAAACCACAAGATTCTGCACATGTGATTGGAGATTAGGGCCATTCGGGAAATTTGTCTCATCACATAGTCTAGGGCAGCCTTTCTCAACTAGGGTGCCACGGCACCCCCATCCTGGTTTAAAAAGACTGTCAGATCCAATCGAACTCCCACTTTGCCAAACATCAGCACAACAGGAGCTACTTTGACACAGTGCCGTGCAAAGCAGTGGCAGGGGGAAGACAGCTTTCTGAATCCTGGGCTCTCCACCCCCCCCCCTACAGGACAGTGCCCAGCCATCACTGCCCACAGCTGTGTGTATTGTAATAGATGAACGGTCTTGCCCTAAAGCTCTGTGAGAGGAAAGCAGGGCGCAGAGGGAATCAAAAGGGAGGGTGGGGGTTGGCTTGCAGAGCTTAGCAGTGAGAGTGGAGTACATGGGTGTGCTAACAGAGAGTTTTGGGTTGTGGAGGTGAGCAGAAGGGGGCATGTGGAGGTGAGCAGAGAGGGGGTTTGGGACACAGAGGTGAGTAGTGGAGGCGGGTGTGGAGGTGAGCAGAGAGGGGGCTTGGGGTTTGGAGATGAGCAGAGAGGGTGTTGGGGTAAACAGGTGAGCAGAGAGGTAGTTTTGGGGTATGGACATGACCGGGGGGCGGGGTACAGAGGTGAGCAGAGAGGCTGTGTGGAGGTGAGCAGGGGGGGGGGGGTTGGGGTACAATGGTGAGCAGAGATTAGGTTTTATGGTATGGAGGTGAGTAGCGAGGGGGGTTTAGGGTACAAAAGTGAGCAGAGAGAGGGGCTGCGGTACAGAGGTGAACAGAGGGTTCTAGAGTGCAGAGATTATCAGGGGGCTTGGGGTGCAGAGGATAGCAGAGAGGGAAACATGCAGTGTAATTTTGCAGCCTATTCATTTGAATGGGCTGCAAATCGCATTGGAGTGCAGAAAAGGTAGTGCATGTACTACTGCGGTACTATGCAATTTGGTGTCTTCAAACACCCTGCATTTGAGGTGCCGTTACCAATGCATTGGCATCTGCATGCAAATCGCAAGGGCAGTGCAATCACCTGCAAACGCACACTGAGCAGTCTTTTCCTGCACGACGTTCTGGTGTGAACCGGCCCTAGTCCCCAAACCATTTGTTTTTAAATCAGGTTAAACTAAAATCGCACTGCATTTGCTAATGCATGGGGGTACTATTAGGATGTAATGACACCCCTGTGCATTTGCTAAAGAGCAGCACACTTGTGTGCATGTCGGGAATGCATGTGATTTTGCACGCGTTCCCCGACATGCAGTAATGTAAATCAAGCCTTAACTGTGGTGCCTTCAGAATGAAAATAATTTACATAAATCAATAATTCAATAAATCAATGGCACCCTGACTGGAAGAAGGTTGAGAAACACTGCTACCTGATGCTACTTGAAGTAATTATCCTGACAATATGGACTACAAGCAACATAAGAGATCCTAAATCCATACCTGCAGCCAAATTAGATGAGACCAGACTAGGGTTAAACTTTGCTCTTACTACAAAGGCGGAAAAGAGTTTAAGATGGAGTGGGGCCCGGTTTTATCAACTGAGATAAAATGGACTTGATACTAGCAGCCAATCTAACTCCCAAACCTCGCTCCAATAGGCTACCAAAAATTCACCTCCCAACTGACTCTAGGACACATAACCCACAGAGAATTATGGGCACCTTTCACGATTTTTATAAATATCTTTATAGCAGAGGGGCGCAGGAAGACCAAACTAGCCTTGACTCTTTTCTAGACTCTCTGCCTATACCCAAACTGGAAGACTGCCATAAAAATAGGTTTGAAATCTCCAATAACTGCTGAAGGTAGCCTTGGTCATTAAAAACTTGAAACGGGATCTGCCCTGGGGCCAGATGGCTTTTGCACCAGACTACAAAACTTTTGCGCCCATTCTATCCCCATACTTAGCACGCTTCTTTAACGCATTGAGGAAGGAAGCTATCCTGGAACCCTCACTCAACTCGGCCTTTATTACAGTAATCCCAAAACCCAGAGAAAGACCCGGGAGAGGTAAGCAACTATAGGCCCATATCGCTGATATATAATGAGCTGAAGATTTTAACCAAGATTCTAACTGACCGAATATTCTCTTTCAGAGGCTTATATGTTCATAAGGATCAGGTAGGGTTCATACCGGGCAGGCAAGGTCCGGATCAGATTAGAAGGGCAATAGACATTATTTCACTGTTGCGATTGGGTTGATACGGAGGGCAACCACAAAAAGCACTACTTTTATTGATAGACTTACATAAAGCTTTCAACTCTGTTTCCTGGCCTTATCTATTCAATATTTTACAGCGTTGGGGGTTCGGTCAGAACTTCACTAACATTTTAAGAGCTTTATACTCGACTCCCGAAGCCCGAGTATGACTTCAGGGTTACTATTTGGAGCCCTTTCTGATTTTCAAAGGCACAAGGCAAGGTTTCCTTCTTTCCCCCCTGATCTTCGCAATATCGATCAAAACTTTAGGAATAAGGAATCACCCAGACATCCATGGTGTATATTGTGGCCCCCCCCCACACACAAATGTGCACTCTTTGTAGATGATCTGCTACTTTTCATCACATCACCACTTATTTCCCTACCAAATGTCTGTCGCCTATTAGATGACTTCGGAAACATCTCGGGCCTCCATGTCAATATCTCCAAGTCACAAGCCCTTAACATAAATGTACCAGACTCATTAGTCTCTCGGCTAAAGAGTCACTTTATTTTTTCCTGGAGTGATTCTACCATTTCTTATCTGGGTATGCACCTACCATCCAGGATAGATCAAATATATGCGACCAATTTCCTGGCAATATTTAAAAAACTAGAAAGGATTTGTGTGACTTCCAGGCGTAGCTTATAGCCTTTGTCTGGGGCTCAAAGGGACACCGATTAGCAAAAGGGGTCCTCTTTTGAGCCCGAAACAAAGGTTGAATGGGACTACCTAACCTACTACTGGTCATACCAAGCTGCCTAGTTGGCCCAGATATCAATTGTTTACTCTCGGACTGCTAAACCTGATTGGGTGCAGATAGAAAGAGAAGCAGTACCACAATTCACACTGGACTTCCTGATGTGGAGTCACCCAAGAAAACGACCGGTGATTCTCGCTCCAACACTCTTTCACTCACTAACATTATGGGACAAACTCAAAATTCATCCGGAGTTGGTCTCTCCAATTCGTCCTCTAGCCCATCTCTTCCATGAACCCCAATTCCCCCCAGGCATGAACATTGGGGCCTTTCAGTGGTGGTTGAACAGGGGGTTGTACAGAATTGGTCATTATTTTAACTCAACAGGACCACTTACCCTAAACCACTTCATCAATAAACCTATAATGCCAACGACTGAAAAATTTAGATTTCAACAAATATCACACTACTTACACTCCATATGAAAGTCCAAACCCTTACCACCCAGCAATCCACCATACGAACAATGGTGCAGCCAGATTACGGAGCAGAGAGGAGGGATTTCAACACTATTTGAGTCACTATCTACAGTACAAACTAAAATTAGCTATATGTTGTCCTGAGAAAAGGATTTCAAGCAGGAAAGGGAGTTGGATGACTGTCACAGAGTGATAACATGTTCAAACCGAGGTATCCTCAATATGTCTCTGATGAAGGCAGACCTAAAAGTTCTAATGCGTTGGTACCTAGTTCCTACAAGATTAGCAAAATTGTACCTGTCAACCTCCCCCTATGTCTCAGAGAGTGCTTACACATAGGCTCCATGTTACATATATGGTGGGAATGCCCAAAAATAAGAGGGTTCAGAGACAGGATTTTTACAATAATCAAAAAGACTGCAGGAATGTCCATTTCCAAGTCCCCTCACATAGCATTGCCGAACTTCTCAGTATAAAAGACCACTAAAAGTAAGAGGAACCTTATTCACTTCATCCTTCTGGGCGCTAAACTGATGTTAGCAAAAGCATATAAACAGCCTTTTGTCTCCAGCATCCTAGTAAAACAAAAAATATCATAGATCATGGCTCAGGAAAAGATAGTCAGTATCCTCCAAGATACAGTTAAGAATTTTGAGGAATATTTTGAGGAACCATAGGCTGATTACATACACAAATCTCTGACAACCTTGTAGGATCTAGCCAAACCTTATTAAGTAAAGCGCACCAGTAGGACATCTTATTCTCACCTATCTTCTTCTTAACCTGACCTCTTCCTCCTTTTTTTCTTTTTCAACCCCTCTTTCTTCTTCTCTGCCTTCTCTCCTAATTCTCCCTACTTATGGAGGGTTATCGATTGAAGTTTGAAACAATCCCACTAGTGTAGGTGGGAATTTCATATGGAGTATACCTCGGTAGGTAACAAGGACGTTTCCCGAATCACAATGGGTAAGACTATAACGAAACCGAGAACTGTTATATATGGAATGTCTAGTTTTAATCCCCCTGATGGAAGTTTACCTGAAACATACATTCTCATTTCCAATTACTATCAATACAAAAAATAGTGCAGCGCTAGAATATAAATCTATAATGGATGTCCGTAAGTGAACAATATGTATCAACGGTAGTGCAGAGTGCTTCATGCAAATCCAAAGTGCTCTAAAATCCGTGCTCCCCCTCTTGTCAGTCAAACCGCTCACCTTGTTAAAAGGACCCCTGAACTAACAGGAAGGTCTAATAGGCGTTCACCACTCAAATGGTGGTCAGGGTAATGTCTTGGCTGAAAGGCAGGAACCTCTTCCTTAGTAGGGATCACCACTTATCTTTTCCGTATGCATGGAATGAACAAAGAAAATACATAGTGCTCTCTGTATAACTTTTAAAAACGATTCCTTTATTAAAAGACAGGTACTCACAAGATTAGCACTATGGCCAGTGCTAGGCTAAAAAGCGCATGGTAATTACAGATGACAGTATAAGATGGCTGCAGGGGCATCTAAACCAGGATAAAACCAATCCGCACGCGTATCGTCCGGAGGACTTCCTCAGCGGTCTATGGATCCTTAGGTATAGTCAGTATTAAATATACAGGCCCCCTGTTTAAATCATCTGTTGTTAATTGCTCCTGAGTGGCGCTCATCCAATCAGAACGCTCAACTCCGGAGTAGGAAGTGTAAGGAGGTGCAATGTTGATAGTGGTTTCCGCAGCGATCGGCGTCATGATGTCACGACGCCGGACCGCAAGGCTACCCCTCTGTACTCACTTCCCCTTCCTGGGTATACAGGAAGGGGATCCAACTACTTCTATTGGCTATTGGTCATGGAGGGGGCGTGTTAGGATAACCCATGACGCGAACGTACCATCCCCATCACACGGCGTACGATCACGTGACTAGCCACGTCTATCCAACGTCAGGGACGTCCCACACTGTGCAACTACAGCGCGGTCGAGTCTTCACACTGACGCGATCGCGTCATCATAATGACGCGGTTTCCGGTCACGTGATCGCCTGCGTCAATGGGTACCTCCTTCATTAGTTTGGGACAGAAACCAAATGAGCTAGGATAGGGTGAAGGTATGTCACGTGATACCATTCGCTCGGCAGCTGAAAAGAAGTGTAAGCAGAGAAGGGATAGTGATACTAGGTAGCGTCTCCTAAAAGGAGAAGAAAAAACAATACCCATAAACCGCTAATGCAATCAGCACCATTGTGCTGAGCTATTCTAATTCAGCAGACTTTTTTTTTTTATATTCTCTTAATATCACTGTTAAAATGGATAAATCTGAAGGAAGGAGTATAATTTCAAAAAAATATATAGTAAAAATAAAAATAAAATATGAAAAAATGTCCTACCATAAGGAAAATGGTATAAACATATATTAATATAAAAACATTAATAAGACACTTCCCTGCAGCCACCTGTTACAACAAAGTCATCATACAAGAAACAAATCAGTAAATCCCAGATTCTTAGATATATAATACATAAAGGCCTCCCTGATATAAAATAAACTATCTGTCAGAAATAAAACAGTTCAAATCGAACTCGACATTGAGCCCCTTGGGTACTCCCACATGGGTCTCATACACCCAAAAAGACTCGCGGTGGCTCAATTGTCTTATAAAGTTACCCCCTCTCCAGTGGGGTGTAACCTTTTCGACTCCCCAAAATTTCAATTTGGCGGGACTGCGCTTATGACATAATTTAAAATGCTTGGAGACATTATGTGAGTCTAATCCTTTTTTAATATTAGTAATGTGTTCACCGATGCGGACATGCAAGGGGCGAGACGTTCTACCCACATATTGTAAGCCGCATTCACATTCCATAATATAAACCACCCCTGTCGTGGAGCATGTGATAAAATCTTTAATCTGATAAGTCTTCTTCGTTGCTGTAGCTGTGAATTCTTTACGTTTTTTAATATTCCCTCTAGCTTGTTTACAGGCTGGGCAACGTCCACATGCATAAAAACCTGTCAAGAAGTTGGATAACCTATTTTTGGAAGCAAGAGGTGGGTCAATGACCCCCGGGGCTAGCTTATCTCTGAGGGAGGGGGCCCTTTTGTAGACAAACTGGGGACGTTCAGGAAGAACAGGGCCAAGAGTTTTGTCTTGCTTTAAGATGGGCCAGTGTCTCCGAATGATCTTTTCGAATTTCTTGTATTGGACGTTATAGTCCAAAACAATCCTTATATTTCCTGTATTGTTTTGTTTGACCCTAGGACCATTAGAAACAAGTATGGTTCTATCCATCTTGCGGACAGTCTCAATATGTTTCGTAATGTCTAATTTGTTGTATCCCTTTTGGACAAAACGTGTTGATAGAATTTCAGACTGTACAAGATACTCCTGTTCATGTGTACAATTCCGCCTAATGCGTACAAATTGTCCCTTGGGAATGTTGCACAACCATTGTAAATGGTGGCAACTACCAAGGGGGATGTACGCATTGCGGTCAGTGGGTTTAAAGTGGTTTCTTAATTCTAACCCATTATCTTTTAGATGTATATCAAGATCTAGATACGTGACATGATCTATACCCACATTCCAGGAGAGGACAATATTTCTATTGTTCTCATCCAATTTTTTCATGAAAATGTCAAGGTTCGATCGGTCACCGTTCCAAATCATAATGATATCATCGATGTACCGTTGGTAACAGATGAGTTCAGGGGGTGTGTTCTTGTAGATCACTTCTTCCTCCCAGTGTGCCATAAATAAGTTGGCAACACTGGGAGCAAAACGAGCCCCCATTGCCACTCCCCTTGTTTGGAGAAAAAAACGTCTATTGTACCAAAAATAATTTTTGGCTAAACAAAATCTTAAACAATCCAGGATAAAGTTCTTTTGTCTTTTTGTCAGATCAGCTGATCCAAATGCCCACTGTACTGAAGTTAGTGCGTCTTCATGGCTAATGTTCGTGTAAAGGGAACTAACGTCCGCTGTAATTAATACACATGAAGATGTGAGTGGGAGAGACTCTAAAATGTGGATAATATATTTTTTTGAAATTATACTCCTTCCTTCAGATTTATCCATTTTAACAGTGATATTATGAGAATATAAAAAAAAAAAGTCTGCTGAATTAGAATAGCTCAGCACAATGGTGCTGATTGCATTAGCGGTTTATGGGTATTGTTTTTTCTTCTCCTTTTAGGAGACGCTACCTAGTATCACTATCCCTTCTCTGCTTACACTTCTTTTCAGCTGCCGAGCGAATGGTATCACGTGACATACCTTCACCCTATCCTAGCTCATTTGGTTTCTGTCCCAAACTAATGAAGGAGGTACCCATTGACGCAGGCGATCACGTGACCGGAAACCGCGTCATTATGATGACGCGATCGCGTCAGTGTGAAGACTCGACCGCGCTGTAGTTGCACAGTGTGGGACGTCCCTGACGTTGGATAGACGTGGCTAGTCACGTGATCGTACGCCGTGTGATGGGGATGGTACGTTCGCGTCATGGGTTATCCTAACACGCCCCCTCCATGACCAATAGCCAATAGAAGTAGTTGGATCCCCTTCCTGTATACCCAGGAAGGGGAAGTGAGTACAGAGGGGTAGCCTTGCGGTCCGGCGTCGTGACATCATGACGCTGATCGCTGCGGAAACCACTATCAACATTGCACCTCCTTACACTTCCTACTCCGGAGTTGAGCGTTCTGATTGGATGAGCGCCACTCAGGAGCAATTAACAACAGATGATTTAAACAGGGGGCCTGTATATTTAATACTGACTATACCTAAGGATCCATAGACCGCTGAGGAAGTCCTCCGGACGATACGCGTGCGGATTGGTTTTATCCTGGTTTAGATGCCCCTGCAGCCATCTTATACTGTCATCTGTAATTACCATGCGCTTTTTAGCCTAGCACTGGCCATAGTGCTAATCTTGTGAGTACCTGTCTTTTAATAAAGGAATCGTTTTTAAAAGTTATACAGAGAGCACTATGTATTTTCTTTGTTCATTCCATGCATACGGAAAAGTTAAGTGGTGATCCCTACTAAGGAAGAGGTTCCTGCCTTTCAGCCAAGACATTACCCTGACCACCATTTGAGTGGTGAACGCCTATTAGACCTTCCTGTTAGTTCAGGGGTCCTTTTAACAAGGTGAGCGGTTTGACTGACAAGAGGGGGAGCACGGATTTTAGAGCACTTTGGATTTGCATGAAGCACTCTGCACTACCGTTGATACATATTGTTCACTTACGGACATCCATTATAGATTTATATTCTAGCGCTGCACTATTTTTTGTATTGTATCACGTGAAAGGATTTATATATTTGCCTTTAGTGTTCAGCAGCTTTGCTTTATTTGAGGGTTTTTGCGCTGACTGTTTGTCTCTTTGTACAATTACTATCAATGTCTTATTAAGTTGTTGAAACAACCTAACTTCCACCATCATTTTCTACCACTGTGTTGTATGACTATTTCTAAACTATGCCCACATCCTCTCACCCATGCTGACAACAATAAGGATGATTTGCGATTTATTACCCAATTTCACTCTCGTCACAGACAGATAGAGGGTATCCTGCGGAAGCATTGGCCTTTGCTGCTTCAGGACGAGCACCTTCTTCCTGTCCTAATAAGCCTAAATTTGCCTATAGAAAGGCCCCTAATATTAAAAGTAAGGTGGCACCTAGTAAACTTAAGGGTAAGCCATAACCCCCAGGTTATCCCCTTCCAAGCTTTCTAGCCATCTCGGGCATGTATCAATGCCGCAAGCCGCTATGTAAGACCTGTCGGTTTGTTAAACATGGCCAGAAGGATTTTTGTGTGAAAAGTAAAACATACCCTATTAAGGGCTTTCACACATGCTCCTCTGACCATGTAGTCTATTGTTTGACATGCCCATGCTGCCTTTTTTATGTTGAGCGAACTATCAGACCATTACGTAAGCGATTTGGCGAACATAGCCGTTTCATTACTGAAGGATTACACACTCATATGCCGAGTACACACGATCGGACTTTACAGCATACTTGGTCCGGCGTACCGGATTTTGTCGGATAGTTCGATCGTGTGTGGGCTCCACCAGACTTTGTTTTCTCAAAAGTTTGACGGACTTAGATTTGAAACATGTTTCAAATATTTCCGACGGACTCTGCTTTCTAGCGAACAAACCGTTCGTCTGTGTGCTAGTCCGATGGACCCAAACTGACGCATGCTCTGAAGCAAGTACAAGACGCAAGCGCTCGGTCTGGTAAAACTTGCCTTCGTATTGAAGCTAGCACATTCATCTTCTGTGATCTTTTAATACAGCGCATTCTTTTTTTCTTTATAATGCGAGAAGAAGGAAGTTGTTTTGCTGCTTATATTCACAAAGAGTTCTCACAAACTACTTTCTTCATGATTTATCCTCATGCCATGACTAATATGATATTTTTTAAAAGCCAGATCTCCAGAACTATAAAGTAGCAATTTTTTTTTGGACTCATCTTTATTTTTTACAGATTTCAACAATATAGATTTTACAATGTGTGCTAAATTATACAAAATGTTTGTTTTTAATTTTTTGGGTTTTTTGGATTTTGAGTTTCAAGTTACCACAATAACCTTAATAATTTTTATTGTTTTAATGAACCTTAATGAGGTTGTTGGCCCTTGTTAATTAGTCATAGGGGGGTAATTTTTAAAAGACAAAATCATTTTTCACTACAAGTGCAAATTGTACTTGGAATTGTCCTGAAAGAGCATTTGGAAGTGCATTCGCTGTGAATCCGAGGGGCACATGCAAGGAACCCCCCCAAAAAAAATTCTATAAAATCAGAAGAGCTTCCCCTCATTTCAGAGCTTGCCCTCAGATTTACAGCGACTGCACTTCCACCAAGTGCACTTGCAGTGCAATTTATCAAGTGCACTTTGCAATAGCACTTTGCACTTGAATTGCAAAATGATTTAGCCTTTTGTAAATAACTCACATATAGTCTTTTTGACCTGTACCTGCCTACTCACAAACCAAATGTCCTTTTTGAATCAAAACACATAGTCAATAATGTAAGGTAACGAAAATATCCATTTATTTTGGTCAAAACAGAAATGAGGAAGGCAACACTGGAGACACTTTTGGAATGGGGAAAGCCTTTTGTCCCCCAGGACACACATCAAGTTAGAGGACAATAAAATTGGTATCTTGTGACTAGGGAGCACAGGGAGCACAGTCAGAAGTCAGACCAGACAGAAGCCAGACAATCACTGTCGACTCTTCCATGGAGCCTTCCCTGCACGCTGCCCTGCAGCCTTCCCTCCACGCTTCGCTGCAGCCTTCCTTGGAGGCTGTGCCTCTGGTTGTGTACTTGGGGCAGGAGGAGGAGGAGGAGTAGCAGGAGGAGTGGCTTCATCTGCTATATAAGTTTTTGCAGTAAGCTCCCCTCTCAAGCCCTTCTGATAAGCTTTAAAAATCAGACCTTCACAGAGGAGGCGTTGCCCCTTTTCTAGTTCCAGCAATCTGGTGGCCATATAGGTTCCATACGCCTCTTCCGCATTGGGTGGTGTGCTGAGGATTTGGCTGGCTTCGCGAATGAGGGCTAGTGATTCCTCCTCTGTTCGGGTTATCTTTCTGGGCCTTTTGGTGGTAATGCGGATGGGAGGCACCTGACACTCCGTGAGGCTTCTACTGGGCCCAGCCACGGCCTCCTCCTCTCTCCCACTGGGCAAGGCCTCCTCCTCTATACCTCTGGGCACGGACTCCTCCTGGCTGAGCTCATCCTGGGTCAAAAAAAGGGACACATAGGTAGTTGTAATTTTTGCTTACGCAATCACACACAATTTTCAGCTCATGACTTGCAAATATAATTCTAAAGCAATAGTAAAGGCTATCTTTTTGACCCCACCATTATTCTAGCTTCTCACCAATATTTGAAGTATATTTTTGGCCACTACTGTCTAGTGATATGTCTACATATTAATAATTGTGATGAAGTCATTTTTGGTGAAGCACTTCAAAAATGGGTTTACATCATTAATATTTACACAATCCCAAATTCACCAAAAAAGTATACCTGGCTGAAGCTGGGTACATCCACTTCACCAAGGATGAAATGGCACAGTTCCTCTTGGGACTCCTCAGCTGGGGTGGAGGGAAGGGTGGAGCCTGGGGGACTCGAGTCTTCACAAATTCCAAAAGTGTGCCCAGTGTTGCCTTCCTTACATCTCTATTAAAATACAATGGGTGCTTGACCTCCCACGGGTTTCTGTTTTCTTGATACAAATCAAGAAAACGTGTCAAAAATTCTTCCTCCTTAAAAGGATTCATTTTTGCTGAAAGACAAGACACAAGATAAAAACTGTAATGTCAGTCCAAACTCCCAGTATTATATTTGGCTCAATCTAGGATACACACACACACACACACACCAAACACATTCACCAAACACACACCCACATTTAATCTTACCTTCGTTTCTGATGCTCGCTACTTTTGCTCGGACATACGTAGGCCAGCGTAATAGCTTTATATACACTGCGCATGTGTCATGCTACGCCTGCGTCGCCCGCCCCTGACGTTCTTTAGTACGATTTGTCCCCGCCCCTTCACTCTTCGTTGCGCAGTGGCAGGATGTAGAGAAAGATGGCGGAGAGATTATCTGCATGTAGCATGGAGGAAAACCTGGAGCCACAACCATCCAAGAGGGGATATAAGGCCACCAACATGGCCTTTGAAGAGATGGTGGAGATGGTGTCCATATTGAGAAGGGAGGAATATGATGGCAAAAAAGGACCGTACAGCTGACCCAATATGCGGAAGGACAAAATAATGTCCTCAGTTGTCACCGCTCTTGAGCAAAAATTTGGCACTAAACGGGCTAAAGAACAATTGAGGAAGCGGTGGTCTGACCTCAAAAGTAGGGAGCCTGAACAATATTGGCAAATAAAGAAGCTGCTTAAAAAAAATAAGTACTTGTTGTGTGTTCCTAGTTAGATACTTAACTTGCATGCTGATCCATATGCTTTTCGTTTATACAGCATCGCTCGTAAAGACCGTTCTTTTGAAAAAACATATGATATTAGGAAAATGACGGGTTTTTTTTTTGCCAAATACGATGGTACAGGGTTTGGACATACATTTAGGTCTTGATAATTTGTCGTATTCCAAAAATTTGGTGATGTTGTGTAGATGTGTTTGAAAATATAATGCTTCTTCAATAATGATTCAGTATAATGTAAGGACAGGACACAGCAGCTGTTTCCACATCTGGACTCATGAGCACTAGTGTACTATGTGACACCCGAGAAAATTTTGGGGGGGTAATACACATAGGGGCTCCAGGGGATACTTGAGGTCTCTGCATCTGTGAAACTTGCATGAAAATGTGTATTGTGTGGCATTTTTGGGCATAGTGAATTTTAATCCCGTCTTCAAAATTTTTGGTGCCAAAAATTACAATTGTCCACAATGTTCTAACAAAAGTTTCATATTCCTTTTTCAAGACTGAAATAGCACTGTGTTTTAACTATACCTTTTGTTTAATTATCATAACGGAGAAAAGACTCAGACAACAGTCCAAGGATCCCAGGACCCCCCCAAGTCACCAGCCTGAAGCTGACATTACCCCAAGCCCCAGCCCAAGACCACGCCCACCCGACAAGCTGGAGGAAGGAGAGGTGGAGGAAGTGTGCGATATTTCCACCCCACCAAGTGAGTGACTGACACCCCAGCTTAAGTTCATCTATTTAGGCGTGCATATTTTACAATCCACAAATTTTAGGTGATGTTCTGGTTGTGGAAGGCCAAGCGGCGGAGCCATTTAGCACAGACAGTGCACAAAGACTCATTGGCCAGATAATGGTGTGGAATGGCCAAATTGATAGAATGCGTGACCAAATTGACAGCATGAGAAATCGGCTGGACAGCATGCAACAGGAAATGAAGAACATGATTGATGTTTTGGGCAGAATCTAATAACTTTTTGCCTAAAAACATCAATCATGTTCTTCATTTCATTGTCAAGTTTTATTCTTCTAAAATGTTTTAACTTGCTAAATACTATAATGTAAAAATTTTGCAGATGCACATGGTGTGTCATCATGTGCTATCTTCCATCAGGGGATATCAATGTACTTGTTTTGTGTTTGCAACCCCTTCATCAGAATAATGTTAGTTTGTGAGAGGAACAAAGGGATTGCACACACAAAACATGTCCATTGCTCCCCCATGATGGAAGATAGCACATGTTGACTTGAACCTTTTTTCACGAGAAATTGTGAGCATCTGCAATTTTTTTATTTTACATTGGTGACATCACCAGCACCGTTATTAACATGTTGAACAATGTAAGTTCTTGTTATTTTTTGTTCTTATGGTTTTTAAAACCCTGTTGTGAAGCCAAATTTTGTAAACAAAGTATATTTCTACAAATATGCCTAAACTAAAAAAATTCAAAAAAATATTGTTAACAAAAAAAAAAAACACGTTCAAACAAAATGCACCTTTCAATGTTTTTACTACTACAATGTGTATGGCTTATTATTTATCAATAACACATAATAATAACAGAAGTTATATATGTCAAAGAATGACATCTCAAGAAATTATGCAGAATGCAGCAAGCAAAGATCACATAATTGATTTTGTATTCTGCTAGATTTATTGCGGAGAGGAAGAAACGGAACTGGCTGGCCAGAATCCCAAAGGCATTCTCCACAACTCTTCTTGTTCTGGCCAGCCGGTAATTAAATACCCTCCTCTCAGGGGTGAGTGTCCTTTGGGGGAACGGCCTCATCAAGTGCTCGCCGAGAGCAAACGCTTCATCAGCGATGAAAACTGAGGGGAGTCCATCCACATTCTGGTCATCAGGTGGCAATCCCAGGCCACCAGTCTGGAGACGCTGGCACAGCTCGGTCTGTGCAAAGACTCCTCTGTCAGACATCCGGCTGTTCTTCCCCACGTCCACGAACATAAATTCCAATTGTACCGAGACCACCGCCATCAAAACTACACTATGGAACCCCTTTTAGTTGTAGAAATAAGATCCCGAATGGGGTGGTGGCACAATGCAGTTGGGAAAGTCCCAACAGTCAGCGAACTGGGAGGCCACAATCTGCCATTCCTGTGTGTTTGAAGGAAACTGTGGAGTCAAATAAGAAAAAAAAATATAAGTAATTTTAAACATAACTTGGATATCAGATTACACAAAAACATTCTTGAACAACAGCAGTTGAACATTATTAATATGTGTTATTTAAAAAAAATAAATAAATAAGGCCCACTTATAAGATTACTCACCCCCTCTGATGGACCATTGATCAATTTGTATGTGGGGGGAGGGGTACTAATTGGGGCCAAGAACACACCTGACAGTTGCAAACATTTGAGGGGGTGGGGAGGTACTAATTGGGGCCAAGAACACACCTGACAGTTGCAAACATTTGAGGTTGTGGGGGAGGGGTACTAATTGGGGCCAAGAACACACCTGACAGATGCAAACATTTGAGGGGGTGGGGGAGGGTAAAACAGTACCATGGAGCTGACAATATACATTGTTCAAAGGACTATAGGCTAGAGGTATAAATGGACCCGGGATTGCATGGTGGGGAGGTTATTGAAGGGAAATATGCATGTAGGCCCAAAAATGATTACTGTAAAAAAACAGGCATGCATGAGGATAAAGGGGACATTCCCAGCATATTCAAAGCATGGTAATTAGGTAACGAGGACATTTAGACAATACATTAGCAAACATTAAATACATATCATGTAATGTTAAAGGAAAAAACTTACCTTCATATAGTCCTTCTGCAGGACCTGAATAATAGCAGAACAGGTCTCTGGGATTATGATCCCCAGAGCCTGGGGGGAGATGCCTGTCGAGAACTTCAAGTCCTGAAGACTTCTCCCAGTCGCCAAGTAACGTAAAATGGCAACTAGCCTCTGCTCCGCAGTGATGGCTTGCCTTATGCAGGTATCCTGCCTGCTGATATAGGGGGTCAGCATAGCCAGCAGACGTTCAAAAACGGGGCCCGTCATCCTGAGAAAATTCCTGAAATCCTCAGGATTATTCTCACGGATCTCACGGAGCAAAGGCATGTGCGAGAATTGGTCAAGCTGGCGCAACCAATTCTTCATCCATGAACTCCTCCTCGCCCAGTTCATGGACTGGACTTGTGTCAAAGTATTAACCCCAACACCAAGTCCCCACGCAGCACGAACTCAAGAATGAGTACGTCCATGCAACATGGCTTCAAAACGGTCGGCTGGTCAAACAAACAGACTTAGTACAAACGCACTGAAGAACAACAAGGCCTATGAAGAGCGACCTGAAAATTAGGAACGAGCGGACCAGAACGGCCTGCTAGGCAGGTTACGAACTAACCAACACGCACTGAAAAGCAGATACAAACCTCACAAGCACAAACTGAACTTCAGAAAACTATCGAAATAAGCTGAAGTGTGAAAAGCGCGAATTGTCTCTAACCAAACTTCTACTAACACGAGATAAACACGAGATTAGCAGAAGGAGCCTAAAGGGTGGCATAGTGGGGCTTGAACTTCCTTTTTCTAGTCCCGGCGTACGTGCGTACGTCACCGCGTTCAAAACCATTGGACTTTTGGAGTGACCATGTGTGTCCAAGTCCGTCCGTTTTTAAGTCCGGCGCATCTAGCGTACAAAGTCCGTCGAAAAGATCGCCTGACCAAGTATGCCGTAAAGTCCGATCGTGTGTCTGCGCCAATAGTGTCCCTAGGCACTATCTCGAATACCATAACAAATCCACTGAGGATCTAATGGCTTGGGTTATTGAGGCGATGCCTAGAGACCTCCCCCCAGCTGAACGTTTCCGAAAGCTTTGCCACAGAGAGATGTATTGGATTTTCTCTTTGAATGTTTTGGCCCCTGGAAGGTTAAATGAGGATTTTGAAATCAGTGCCATACTTTAGAACTTCATTCACCATTACATCCTCATTTTCATATGTATGCTCATTACACAGTGCCCATATTCCCCTTAGGTATGTCCTCCATTGGCCAATTGTATTCTGTTTTTCTTATAGGATGTGTACATGCGTGTGTGTATGCGTGTGCACATAATGATTCATCCAACAGACGTTTGTGTGTGATTTTTTTCCATCTATGCGTTTTTTGGCATCTATGCGTTTTTTTGCATCTAATGCTGCGTACACACGATGGGACTTTACGGCATACTTTGCCCGGCGTACCAGAGTCCGTCGGACAATTCGATTGTGTGTGGGCTCCAGCGGACTTTTTTTTCTCCAAAGTTTGACGGGCTTAGATTTGAAACATGTTTCAAATCTTTCCGACGGACTCGAGTCCGGTCGAAAAGTCCGCTCGTCTGTATGCTAGTCCGATGGACAAAAACCGACGCTAGGGCAGCTATTGGCTACTGGCTATGAACTTCCTTGTTTTAGTCCGGTCGTACGTCATCACGTACGAATCCATCGGACTTTGGTTGATCATGTGTAGGCAAGTCCATTCATTCATTAAGTCCATCGTAAAGTCCATCGAAAAGTCCGCCGGGCAAAGCATTCCGTAAAGTCCAGTCGTGTGTACGCGGCATTAGCGGGTTTTTTTTTGCATCTATGCGTTTTTTGGTATTTATGCTTTTTTTGCATCTATGCTTTCTTTTTTTGCATCTATGCGTTTTTTGGCATCTATACGTTTTTTGCATCTATGCGTTTCTTTTTTTTTTCATCCATGGGTTTTTTTTGCATCTATGCGTTTTTTTTTTCTGTGTCTGTGGTTGTTTCTTGTGCGCGCATGCATGCACACGCATGTATACCTATGTACTTTATTCTGTTTGTTATCCCCATATATTGATCCAGTGATCGTCTTTTAAACGATTAATTATTAGTGGCATCTGCTATTGAGGAGCAATGTACTGTTTGACCGTTTTGTTCCATTTTATATTTTTCATTGATTTCAAGTTCCTTTCCTTATATATACTTTTGTAATGTCCTGCTGTATTCGTCTTGCCGTTTTTCGTGTGCGGGCTGCATCCCGCGCTGTCTTTATGTTTACTGTGCAGTTCTATGCCTATGTATCGCACTACTTTCTGGGCTGCTGCAGCATTGTTTTTCTTCCCTTATCACTGCCCATAGCCCCACCTACAGCTCCGCCCATAGACTATAAGAAGCTCAGCTTCTACAAACCTGTTGTCATTGGCTTGAAGAAGGAACCAATCCGTAGTTCCGAAACGCGTCCCATTTTGATAACATATTTCCTGTTTGAGATCCATGCTGGTTGTTGTCCCCTCCCACTGACATCATTTCCGGGATTCATGCTCCACGCTGACTCAGATGATGCGATTGCTTCACCAGTGTTCCCAGAGCCTGGGGTGTTCACCTGCTGGTCATCCTGGGACCTTCTGCTGCTGCATATCATTATCCCTGGAAAGCTGTGATACACTGGGACCTCCTGATGCCGGATCACCTGCTTCATACATCCATGTTATGCCTCTTATTATCCGTGATTCTGTAACTGTTTTTAATCTTGTTTGGGGATATTAAAAGTTTTAATTCGCACTTGGAGGCACCTTTTTTCTTTTATTTGGGAAATACATACGGATTATACCTTGGTAGGGAACAAGGACGTTTCTAGTTTTAATCTCCCTGATGGAAGTTTACCTGAAACATACAGTCTCATTTTTCAATTACTATCAATGTCTTATTAAGTTGTTGAAAGAACCTAATTTTCACCATCGTTTTCTACCACTGTGTTGTATGACTATTTCTAACCTACGCATATTTTTACGCTTTGTATCCTTACACTGGTAACCTTTACATTGTATTATATTCATGGTCTACTTTGAAATTTCAATAAAAATCGATTGAAGGGGAAAAAAAAAAATGGTTGCAGCATTTTTATCCATTTTTTTGTATATAATATTTATTTCTTTTCCTATATACAGTAAATACAATCTTTATTCTCCAAAGTTACATATTTCTTTCTGCATGTTAACATCAAATTCCTGTTTTCTCACAATAACCTTGGAAACACAAGCATGATAGCATTTTCTCTAAAAATAGTCCAGTGATAATACAGTGAATTATAGGAACATCTAACCTAAAGTACTCTTATCATTGACATAAAAATATATGTACAATGTACTGGCAGCAATGTTTGTACTTTCAAAGGCGCTTGTGTATTTTTACTTTTTTTTCATTGATATACTATTTTGCTTTCAACATCACCAAACAGGAAACTTATATTATTGTATACAATTGTTTATCTAAAGAGAAATTATTGTGTTTTGGGGCAATTGTATTATGTTTTCAAGTGTATGCATTTAAAAATGACATATACAGTAATGCCTGTTTTGTGTTACAAATAAACATTTAAAGCATTTGCTCGGGCAAAACAAAAAAAAATAAACATATTTAGTATATCACTGGAGCACATGGTCATCTCTCTATGCTTTGTCTCTATAAAAATGCTGTAAGTACAGAAAAATATCTGATGTTTCTGCCAGAAATCCAATGAATGTCTAACTTTCTGTGGTGGGCTGACTCTGTTGTACCAGCCGTGCATGCAATGTCCTCAAAGTTGCTTGCTGTTTCTTACTCTCCCCTGGTGTGATTACATGCTGTGAAGTGGTTCCTGGAGGGAACTTTATTTTTACACAAGCAATTCATTTAACTAATTCCATTAGCAGCATTTATAAAATGTAGCATTACAGTAATAATAAAAATGTTACTGTACTGAGAAGAATATAAACAAGGAGGGGTCGTGGAAAAGAGGGAGATGGTGATATTGTAGTTCTTTAGTCCAAGAAGAACTAAGGCAAGGCTGATAACACTGCTTGGGATTTCAGTGCAGTAGAGGCAGCGCTGTCAGGTTTTTAGGAAAAGTTAGTATCTTACTGGCATACCGGCAGAATCTACAAGTATTTTTCAGTAATTGCAACACTTTAAAGGGATAAACTATGGGGTAAGAGAGAGCACAGAAATGCAATTTGTTTTCGAGCTGTCATGTTCTAAGGTCTGCATAAGCCTTTATAACTACATTAAGCAATGAGGGAAAGAGAAGGGGAAGGATCTCTAATTTGGCTCATTATATAAGGTTGAGCTACTGAGCCCTATAAACATGGTTATTTTTTCAATATAACAGTTTAAAATTAACCTGGTATATGTAAAAAACTTGAGCTGGAAATAGGTACATTTGAAATGTTAATATGACATTTTTCACATTTGAAAATACTTTTCAAAGATTATGGACAAAGCTGGAATTTGAAAGGTGTAAAGGTGCCCCCCAAAAGTGATAAACCTATTCAGTAAGAAAAAAGCTGATGGAACGTAGACTCTGTCAGGTAATTCACTTTTTGTTTATAACAAACATTTTCTGGGATATATATTTTTTTTTTACAGGACTTACTTTAATCCCCCCCCCCCTCCAAACACCTCCCCGTTTCTCTATGGCAGTATATGTATTTAATAAACTAACTGAAGATGACTCAACACACCACTCAGAGATAATTTGACAGTATTGTTTTCTTTATAGTTCAGATAATAGTGGTTCAGTGGACAAAAAGATATCGGTATCACCCAAGCCTCCTGAAAAAAAAATGTTTCAATGAATACACCTTTAGAGCAACTTTTAAATACCGTTTGTATTTTTAACCTTGTGAATAGGAAAAATGAATGGTCCAGTTTATTTTTCATGGATGATTGTCTATTTAAATACTGCATAAGTGCACAGAACTGAACCCTAAAAAGTTCCCCAGAGGCTGAGAGAGCTTGCCTGGATTCAGCAAATATAAGCTGGGTATACACGTAGTTTTCTTCTGTTCAACCAGCGGGTTGAACAAAAGAACTCACAGATCCCTGCATCCACAAAAATGTGGATTCAGAGATCTCTCCCACTGCGCTATTATATTCTGACGGCGGGGAATCCCCCCTCATCGGAATGCACAGATCAGTGCTGTAGCCGCTGACAGCAGTAGCTGATTAAATGCTGTTTTTCCAGCAGGATCATTTCACAGAAGCTGATCAGAAAGAAGCAGTAAGGTGAACACACACTGAAATTTCGATGTGTGTATACCTTGCTATACTCTCAAAAGATTAGCTGATCGTTAGACCAACTTCTGTTGAACAGAAAGGGGAACACACACTTTGAAATTTCAATACACGTATACCCTGCTATACTCTCAAATATTAGACTCTCTGTTACAAGGCACAAAAACATCCAGCTCACAAATGCAAAGTGCTAGAGAGTGTTCATCCTCTGATATCTGGTCTTTATATGAATACTATCTCTACCTTTAACATTCTGTATCATTTAGATGAAACATGCAATCTAAATTTTACTGTTACCAATATCAACCAAACACAATTCATTTTATGGAAAAATTTGAATTCTGCTTGACCACATTTATTTGGTTACCTGTGCTCATTGTAGACCACACTCACTAGCCCAAGCTGTCTACTAAATGAAGAATAACTAAATGCCAAAAGGGACTATCTAATCAATTTGGGGTTATTTAACTGGGAAGTAATGGACGCTAAGTCAATTAAGATTTCAACTAGGCAAACGTGCGAATGAAAAAGAACGATATTAGAGATGAATATGCGTTTGTAAATGCTGAATCAGCGCTAATCAGCGTTTCCGCAGATTTGCAAGTGCCAATTGCTACCAAGTTTCTTATATGGAACTGCACTGCAGCCATGATCACATAATTATGGATAAAACATTTTTATGTAAAATACGGGCTACCTCACGTGCATCTATTTGTATATATTCCAATTAGTATTCCTAGTTTGTTTTCTTCTTTTGCTAATGAATGCAGTTATGAATGAGTATTACATAGTAATGTCTGCTATTCTGTAAAGTTACATGTATTGAACATTTACAGTTACATATCTGTCATATGTTTTTTTATGGCAATTTAGTTTTTTATGTGACTATAAAGCAGTAATTATTTATGTTCATTGACAAAAATAGGTTCTACTGTGTATTACCAAAATAGCTAACTTTTAAGGCTTGGAAACAATCAAGAGAAAATCTAATGAAAGTAATCAATTTTATTGAAAATATTATACAATATCAAAAAAAGAGGCTAAAACCATCATATATGTGCATCTGTATTTATGTGCAGTGAGCCGTTGTGCGTCTACGCATTTCGTCGTTAGGCCTAGGGGGACGTCATACGACGGCTTCCCAGAACGACCGCTCTTGCGCCCCCAATCGTGGCCACGCCGTGTTGCTAGGACACGGCGCAACCCAAATCTGTGCAAAGAGCAGCGGCCGTGACTCTTTAACCATGTGATTGGCTGTGTCCAAACACAGCTGGTCACATGTAAACATGGAGATGCCAGTAATCGGCGCTCCTCGCCTCACACTGATAGAGTGTGAGGAGAGGAGAGCCGATCAGCGGCATCTCCTAACAGAGGACATCTAGGGATGTAATCAGGGCACTGATCATCAGTGCCCTGATTACAATTAAGTGCCAGCAATGCCAGCAATCAGTGCCAACCAGTGCCCACAATTGGCATCAATCTGAACCCAAAAGTGCTAGCAATCAGTCCCCACAAGTGCCAGCAATCAGTGGCCATCAGTGATGCCAGTCAGTGCTGGCTATCAGTGCTGCCCATCAATGCCCATCACTGCTGCCCATAAATGCTCATCACTGCTTCCCATCAATGCCACCCATCAATGCCCATCAGTGCCCAACAGTGTCGCCCATCAGTGCCGCCTATCTGTGCCGCCTATCTGTGCCCACCAGTGCAGCCTATATGTGCCCAGTGCCCACCAGTGCCACCCATCAGTGCCACATATCAGTGCCACCTATCAGTGCCCATGCGTGGGGCATATTCGTGCCTCCTCATCAGTGCAACCTAATCAGTGCCCATAAGTGCTGCCCCATCAGTGACCATAAGTGCCACCTCATCAGTGGCCATCAGTGCAGCCTATCAGTGCCCATCAGTGCTGCCTCATCAGCGCCCATCAGTGAAAGAGAAAAAATACTTATTTACAAAATTTACTGACAGAAACTAAGAAAAACTTTTTTTTTTTTTCAAAATGTTTGGTCTTCTTTTTTTTCTTTTAGGAAAAATTAAAAAACCCAGGAGTGATTAAATACCACCAAAAGAAAGCTCTATTTGTGTGAATAAAATGATAAAAATTTCACATAGTTACAGTGTAGCATGACCGTGCAATTGTCATTCAAAGTGTGACAGCGCACATAGCTGAAAAATGGCCTGGGCAGGAAGGGGGTGTAAGTGCCCTGTATTGAGGTGGTTAATCATACTTCTACACTATTATGCAGACCTCAGCGTACTGAGCAAAATGGCTTGGTGCTGTGCACTAATGTCTACAAAGCACTCAGGTTATGAGTTTGAATCCCAGCTAACATACGACCCACCTAAAGCAGCTGTGTTGATTTTTCCAGTGCACAAGCAAATTAAAATAAAAAAAATTAAAAATTTAAACTGCACGTTAACATTTTTGGAATTCCACACCATAATATTATTGAATACTTAAATACCATTGCATGCCTTTGAAGAGTTAATATTATGGAATCAACCACACTGTTGTGCATTGGCTAATTGGCATTTGCCTATTTTCAGTATATGCTACTAAGTACAATGCAAGCTTTCAGTAGGCGATACCCTCTGTGGGATTTGAACCCATGAGTGTTTCAAGGTAGAAGCGCAGACCACTAAGCTATTGGGCTGGGGACAATGATACATAGAAAATACATTTACTAGTGTTTGATTTTTTAATTCCATACAATAATGTTTTGCATTTGAAGCATTATTTTTATGGAAACAACCATGCTCATGCTGATGTAGCATTGGCTATTAGGCATTCAACTATTTTTTAGCGAAGATTCAAACGCTATTAAAGTCTATGGGACAGGAACATGAAAAATCCAAAGTGCTCATTTTAAAGGGTTATATGCAAGTTATAGTATATGGGGACAGGGGTACTGCCCTAGAGGACATGTATTACATGTATCAATGCAAAAAAAAGTTTTTCAAACAATCCTTTTTAACCACTTCAATACAGTGCATTTTCACCCCCTTCCTGCCCAAGCCATTTTTTAGCTTTCAGCGCTGTCGCACTTTGAATGACCATTGCGCGGTCATACAACACTGTACCCAGATTAAATTGTTATCATTTTTTCCCCACAAATAGAGCTTTCTTTTGGTGGTATTTAATCACCTCTACGGTTTTTATTTTTTGCGCTTTAAACAAAAGAAGAGTGACAAGTTTGAAAAAAAAGACAATATTTTTTACTTTTTGTAATAATAAATATCCATTTTTTTTTTCTTTAAAACAAATTTTTTCCTCAGTTTAGGCCGATATGTATTCTTCTACATACTTTTAGTAAAAAAAAAAAATCGCAATAAACGTATATTGATTGATTTGCGCAAAAGTTATAGCGTCTACAAAATAGGCGATAGATTTTTAACATTTTTATTATTTTTTTTTTGTACTAGTAATGGCGGCGATCTGCAGTTTGTATCATGACTGCGATATTGTGGCGGACATATTGGACACTTTTGACACATTTTTGGGACCATTCACATTTATACAGCGATCAGTGCTATAAAAATGCACTGATTACTGTATAAATGTGGCTGGCAGGAAAGGGGTTAACACTAGGTGGTGATCGAGGGGTTAACTGTGTCTAACTGTAGGGGGAGGGGACTCACTAGGGGAGGAGGTCGATCGGTGTTCCTCTGTACTGGGAACATACCATCGGTCTCCTCTCCTCTGACAGGACCGTGGATCTGTGTGTTTACACACACAGATCCACGGTCCTGCTGTGTTACCGGCAATCACGGGTGCCCGGTGGACATCGCGGCCGCCGGGCACACGCACCGGCGATCACCATCGGCGGCCCGCTTGCGCCCGCTGGTGGGCCGGGAAAGCGAGGCCGTCAATTGACAGCCGGCGGTCAGCAAGCAGTGAAGCAGTGATTTTAATGATGCTTAAAGTGAAACAATAAAAATGAAATATTCCTTTAAATATCGTGCCTGGGGGTCCCCTTAGTCTGCCTGTAAAGTGGCGCATCTGTGCGATGTATAGAACAAGCCACGGCAATAATTACATTTCTGAAGGAAAAAATTTAATGCAAACTTGCTTGCAGCTGTAATGTATTAGCTGCTCCTGGCAATATAGATGAAAAAAAATGAAAAAAAAAACGGCGTAGGGTTCCCCCCCCCCCAGTTTATACCAGACCTGAAGGTCTGGTATGGATTTTAATGGGAACTCCATGCCAAACTTAAAAAAAAAATTGGCGTGGGGTCCCCCCTGGAATCCATACCTGACCTTTATCTGAGCATGCAGCCTGGCAGGTCAGGATAAGGGAGGACGAGTGAGTGCCCCCCCACCCCAAAGCACCTTGTGCCCATGTTGATGGGAACAAGGGCCTCTTACTGACAACCCTGGCCGGTGGTTGTTGGGGTCTGCAGACGGGGGTTTATTGGAATCTGGAAGTCCCCTTTAACAAGACGGCCCCCAGATCCCAGCCCCCTCTATGTGAATGGGTATCAGGTACATTATAGCCCTACCCTTTTACCAAAAGAAGTGTCAAAAAAGTAAAAAGCACAAGAGACAGTTTTTGACAAAACTTTTATTAAAAAAGAAAAAAAAAGTGCCCCGCGATGTATATCCACCGTCAATCATGCCACCCGATGGATCCGAAAAATAGCAAAAATGAAAATGCTCCACTTCGATGGGAAGGCCTTCCAATGACTGCTCTCTCTTCGCTTTGACAGCTCTTAAATAGACAGTGGCGGGGCCATCCGGTGACGTGACTGGGTGACCCCGCCCCCTTCTGATGTCATGTGATACATTTTGTTCAAAAGAACATCTTCTGTGAGTCCCTACTGCCTCACAGAAGATGTTCTGTTGAACGAAACGTACATCAGGCAAAGCAAGTGATAGTGGTGATGTCTTAGCACTCATAGAGAGTGTCTGACTGATGTTTTTCCAATATGCCTGTGTAACTTATTTTTGCTGTAAGTAGATTTGCAATTAAACTCTTGTTCTTTTAACTGAACGCTGCGCAATGAGTTTTTTTCTCTTCCTTCTGGTATACTGCATGATCGTCGGGTCTGAGGCTCCTATGAGATCGTGACATGCATTACTAGCATCCTTTAACAGGTTGAACAGTTAAGCTGGCTTATACCTTAAGTGAGGCGTGAATACTCACTAACTGGTGTACAAGCCTTAAAAGGTCTTAAAGGGTAAGTTCACCTTTGTACACTTTTTTTTTCTAAGTTCCAGCTCCACTATGCACCGATATAGCATTCATGTACTTTTTTGCAAAAATATCAAAACTTTCCATTAAATCTATAGTCACTTACTTTTCTTGTCCTAATCCACATTTCCAAATGTTTCCATTAGTAATGTCTTTCTTCCCAATCAGACTTTAGATCATGACACAGGAAGGAGTTGACCAGCTGACCTCATTAGCACACACCCTGTATCATTCACCCTCCCATTCACAGGTGCATGTGCATAGCAGGTACTAACATTCCCACATGCATTTTTTTGGAGCATTTCCACTCATTACACATAGGGCAACCAATCCACCTGAATGGGTTGCTCTACACGCATCAATTGCCCCAAAGAAGCTTCAGAACTTATTTTGGAGTGAAGCTTGGTGCATTTATTTACTGTGATTTTTGGTGCAGCGCATTTCTGAAATGCAAGGAAACGCACAGATGTGAATGGAGCCTCGTTCTTGTGTTACTGCACCAATTTCACTTTCAGGCCCCATTCACATCTAGCATAGTGGGAGCGCACATTTTGTGTCACGTTTTTCCTGTGATACGCAAAGGGCAGCCTGTTGATTTCAATTGGCTGCACTACATGTGGTTAATGGGGCATTTTGGCATTTTGGGGGTTGTGTGTTTTTTACTGTGCGTTTTGCAGCATTTGCCCCTCGTTTTTTCTCATGCCAAAATGTGTGTTTGCTTCTGTCTTTGGTGTGCTGTTAACAATTAATGGCACTGAAAGTGCAACTAGTAATTTTATGTGTATAATCATGGCCATACACTATGCAATCTGACTGTATATAGTGTATTTAGTGGGAAGGGTGATCACTGATTGATTGCAGGGAAACGTCTGGAAACGTGGATTAGGACGAGAAAAGTAAGTGACTGTAGATTTAATGGAAAGTTTGATATTTTTGAAAAATAAGTACATGAATGCTATATTGGTACATAGGGGAGCTGGAAAGGTGAACTTACCCTTTAATATCTGTTAAGAAGATATTTTTGTCTTATCTATCCCTTGGGGAGCACGAGGTGATTCACCTGTTGTTAATTGGAAGAACACCACCCTTTTTTCACCTTAGGAATAACTGGTGTTTGGACACTTTCATCACTTTAACATTATTAATGGTTTTTGGACTATGCGATGGACTTTAATGGTTTATATCCTCTGATATCACTATATCGAGGAAAGATTTTATCACTATATCACTAATTTGACAGCACAATATTTTCTTTCTGTATTTGTTTATATGGTGTGTAAGTATTGTATTTATGAGTGCTGCTGTTGTGTCATATAATATCAATCATAATTAGCTCACTAAGCACAATTTTCCCATTTATACTGATTATTTTCCTTGCCCATGAAAAACATGGCATGATTTGCAATGGTGGTGGAACCCTCCTACACATAAATACTGCATTTCTTTGGACATATACCTATAGGTGTTAGAATGACATTAGTCAGGAGTTATGCTTCTTGATTTGTTCTGTGACATTTGGTGGTTCTTGGTGTGTGAGTTTAGAATAGTGATGTTACCCTCTGAATTTTGGGAATGACATTTTCATTTCTGATGTTGGTACACATAACACATTTTTTGGGGTCAAATAATGATCATTTGGAAATACTAAACAACACACAAAATTGTGACTCATTTAAAATTTGCATTAACAATGGTATTGCTTGTAAAGGCATCTGTGGGAGTTTCGGATATGATTTTTGTGAAAAATATATTTTACCAAAACATGAAAACATTACACATTACTAACATTCTTAAAAAAAAATATGAAGAATGAGAAGCAACATTGTTGCAAGGACAATTTATTTTAGAGAAATAAACAGTTCATCTCAAAATAAAAATGTATTTTTTTCTGGAAGTAACAATTGTACCATTATAATCAATGGTTGAAACTTGCATTTAGCTATATAGCACAAATTTTCACACTCGAAAACACATTTTAGCCAAGCGCTAATTTGCTAATTTACTATAGCGCTTGGTAAAAAATGAATGGGAGTTAAAATGAGAGTATTTTGCATGTCTGAGCACTTGTGCTTATACATAATTGTAAAGGGGGGGGGGGGGGGTATCTCTTCTTAGACTTTCAATGATATTTCAGTTTATACATCACTTTTTTAAGCAGTTTAAAAGCAGATTACCTTTAAACAATAAACCACATATTTAAGTACCATTAAGGCTATAATATCATGCTCAAATATTATTTCCATGTGCAATTCCCGTGTCTCTAGCAAGAGTAATGATTTGGATGGACTCTGTTGTCTGGGAGCTATAGTGAATTCCATTTTGGGAGCATTTTTTTCCCTGAGCGCTATAGTGATCTCCATTTTTGCGCTAATTAGCACAATTTGGCTATTTTGAGAGTATTTATTTGAGCATTCGCATATTTGCAGTATCGTAAATCAACCCCTTTGTGTTAATACCTGTTTAAAAAAATTTTTTTTGCTGATTGAAAAAGTAAGTTTCACTTTTAAATTTCTCTACCAAAAATTGAAGCACAGTAAGCACATTCTCAATTTGTTTTTATTTCAGCCAATTTGTAAGCTGAACAAATGCCATTTTGCTATCATGTAATATAAAAGATATAATTGGGCTTGGGCAATATGTAGACACCTGATTCAGTTGCAAATTTACATGGTCAAAATACAGACTTTGTAGCCCACTTTTACTGTCACTAGCAATCCACCGTTTTTTTGTTGTTTTTTTTTTTTATACAAAGCTAGTAAGACATGTAAACTTATTTGACCATTTTTTCTTGCTTTTGATCTAATTTGCTTTTTGAAGAGCAATGACACTACTGAATGCATTAATAAGACTCCATAACTTGCCCACCAAAGACAGCTTTTCTGAAAACGATTACTACTAAGTTGTATATTCGAACATCATTTACTACAACAAAGTTGTTATAGACGCTAAAAGGCTTTTTCATCTAGAAAAAGGGAATAATGGAAAGAGACAATTATCTGCTTCAATAAATTAACAATCTGTTTTGTATGCCAAGCACACTGCAGACTACATGACAGATGTGAAGGCAGACACAGCTGGGAGATGCCAGAGGCCGATATTCAGGCAGGTGGATGGGAGAGAATAGAAACATACTGTACATTAGATGAAGCAGATGTCACATCTTAGCATTTCTTTATTTGCAGAATACAGGTACAGCAGGCCTGGTTTGCTAATAATAAAAACACCCTTATGGGTATTTGTATTTGTGAACATCATTTAATAGAATGCTAGGACAGCTTTGCCAAAGGCAAAAGGCTATGATGACAAACAGTGGCACTGCCATCTGCTTCCAGAGAATAGGTAGAGACTTATGGGCTTCAGTGACACATCAGCAATGAGTCAGAGCACTCACACGTCATTACGTTTGGCTTTTCAGATTAATAGTTGTCTTGGTTACAAACTGCACTTAAATGTTACAGGATAAATTATGTTAATAAAATTGTGGGAAAATCTAAAATAATTTTGTCAAATCCAGGACATGGATGTTTACAACAAAATGAAGGCTTCCTATACTATCCAGTATTTCATTTCATATTGCTTCAAATAGGCAGCTGCCAAGCAAGTGTTGGCATGTCAAAAAAATATTCCTGTGATTTTTTTTTTAATGTGTTTTGAATGAAACTGTTATTTAAGATTTTACAAAATTTAGTGCTACAGTAAAGACAAAGTAGTAACTAACCCCCCCCCCAGTCTATTAGAAAAAAAAAACACAGTATACTTTCTTTTTTTGTCCTAGAAGTCTAGTAGTCTGGCGCAGCAATGTCATGGATGCTTCCTCTTCTTCCTTGGTGGTGACGATGGGTGATCCATCCTCCTTATGGTTAATTTCATACTAATTTCAGGAGTGTGAGACAAGGGTGGGTAATAATGCATCCCTGTGGGGGGGGGATACCCATGCCTGTGCTTCATGGAATAAGGTTAACTGACACTGGCTGTCATTCAACCTGAAGGATGAGCAGCACCAGGCCTCTGGAGCAGTAAAGCTGGACATACACATAAAGGATTTCTCTAAAAAAATATGGAAGAATCTCCCACTGCCAGCTATTGGATTCTGGCAGCCAGCACCTCTGGCTGTCAGAATATCCAAATTGCAATGGTAGCTTATTGGCTGCAGTCACTGTTCAGATGATTTTTTTTTCACATGCTTCCTTGTGTTTCTCAATTGATGATTGTTGAGCCAGGTGGAAGTTGCCAAAGATCAAGCCATGTATTTTTGTCTGCTGGGGCCTTAACTAGAAAGGGGGTGAGTATTGCATAGAGAGCAGCTATCTTATTTTAATAAATGCCAGGCAATGGATACTTTTATTTTGTCCACAAGGTAGAGTTGGGCTTTAAGTTTTAAGTCTACTAAAAAGCAATGAGTGTTTCAACATATTGTTATGCTGTTCAACAATTTTTTTTTTAGCAAAGTATTGGGCAAGATAATAACGATATACAGTACAATAAATTGAATACATATTTGAAAGTAGCAGCTGCGTCGTTTATTCGGAAGATTAATTATGCAAATGCATTATTATTGTGGCATATTAGGGATATAGCACAAATGTTTGTACCTCCTCGAGAACTTCACTTTGCTCCTTGCTTAAGGCAGAGTGGATAGTTAAGAGTCAAAATTTGGTTCATGACTGTATATTTTTGTCCAACAAGATGTGTTACCAGCGCAAAACTAAGTTTTATTAACCCATCAATCTAGTTTGCTGCAATCATGTGGGTCCAACCAAGAAATAGTAGAATGCAAATATAGTAAAAAGTGGATTGCGCTAACTCTTGTGTATAATAACCACCAAAATTGTGCAAAATAAAAAATATTTTTATATTGATCCTATGATGAAGTGTTTTTCTCTGCCATCTATATTGGTATATTGATATTTTCCTCTTTATTTATTTATTTTTATATCAAAAAGCTTATCTTTCCCATATATTATTTCTGATTAAAATGTATCTAAGTAAAATATCTTATAGTGTTATCAACCACTGTGTAAAATGCTAGTGCTAACAAAATATATAGGTATATATATATGTGAGAAATAAACTGAAAACTAAAACCATACAATGTGCCAATATTACTTCATAGAATTCCCATATCAATGTATATATGTGCAAAAAAATTTGCAGAAAATGTTTTGAAAAATGTCCCCAACATGTGCACCACAGTACACCAGATGTCCGCAGTGAGTGATCACTCCTGTGCAGTAATAAAGTTTTTCTTCAATATAAAGTGCTCCAAATTCACCACTTATTGTAATTTCACCATCACCTGTTGCAATGGCCACTCACCAGATACGGTAAAAATATGCGCCTTTGGTTCATTTAGGATAACCACTCCGTTTATGATGGGTCCAATCGCAGCCTGTTCAAGCAGTACAATAGTGTCTCTTGCTCTATATAGTGCTCACAAAAACATATGGATAGCCATCATGGTGTAGTATGTAACTCTCATTTATTAAAAAAATTAAAAAAACATAGTCAAACGCACATGTTTTGGTGCCCCTCAGCCGGCACCAAGCTAATACAGCAGTGTATGTGGAGAACATAGTCTCAATCTGTCCTAGTGTTTCCTCACAGCGGTGTGTGTTCCAAGCCTCACACCCGTATGATCGGACGCGGTAGGAAAGTCCCCAGCAGCCTCTACGCGTTTCACAATAGGGTTTGCATCATCAGGAAGCTGTATTAGCTTAGTGGTGGCTGAGGGGCACCCAAACATGTGAGTTTGACTATGTTTTTTGCAATGGTGAGTGGTCATTGCAACAGGTGGTGGTGAAATCACAATAAGTGGTGAATTTGGAGCACTTTATATTGAAGAAAAACATTATTACTGCACAGGAGTGATCACTCACTGAGGACATCTAGTGTATTGTGGTGCACATGTTGGGGACATTTTTCCAAAAATTTTCTGCAAATTTTCTTGCACTGTGCAGCACATATATACATTGATATAGGAATTCTATGAAGTAATATTGGCACATTGTATGATTTTAGTTTTCAGTTTATTTCTCACTTATATATATACCTATATATTTTGTTAGCACTAGCATTTTACACAGTGGTTGGTAACACTATAAGATATTTTACCTAGATACATTTTAATCAGAAATAATATATGGGAAAGATAAGTTTTTTTATATAAAAAAAAATAAAGAGAAAAATATTAATATACCAGTATAGATGGCAGAGAAAAACACTTCATGATAGGATCAATATAGAAATATTTTTTATTTTGCACAATTTTGGTGGTTATTATACACAAGAGTTAGCGCAATCCACTTTTTACTACATGACTATATATTGATTAGATTTTTTTCACTAATATAAGTTTACTTTATGTTCTAGGGACATAGTTTCCTATTTTATTTGTGTCTTTCAGTGTTTCAAATTAGTTAGATTACCGTACTTTCAAATCTATGCTACAGAAAAGAGTCACACCAGCT
The DNA here is from genome assembly GCA_037952925.1 of Lithobates clamitans. Classification (NCBI taxonomy): domain Eukaryota; kingdom Metazoa; phylum Chordata; class Amphibia; order Anura; family Ranidae; genus Lithobates; species Lithobates clamitans. The sequence continues at coordinate 2,676,876 of JBBGZY010000486.1, forward strand.
AATAAACTTGCATCATAAACAGTTCTATGATTTTTTACTTTGGCGGAAGACAGACAAAAAAACAAATACGTTTGTAGGGTCAGTCACCAGCTAAAAAGAAAGAATGTTATCTGTTGTTTTTCTGTGTCTCTTACAGTATGTGGACATGTTTATTAAAGATGAGTATTCAGAGTAACCTTATAATGACGTTCAGTGACCATGTCATTTTTAGCACACAAAGGATTGCTTGGACTGTACCATGTGTGACATGCTTACTTGCCCTGCCCAGCAGCAAAATGTCTAATGGAATTATATTCAAATGCAACCAAGTAGGAAAATGTTTTAAAAGCATTGTGCCTCTATTTTATTCATACTAAAACCATTTTTTGGGGGGTATTTAAAAAACTAGATCAACATTAACATTCACAATAACAGAATTCAATCAGCACTCAATATTATGTTTTCATTTTATTCATCTGCCTTGAATTTGTACAGGTTAAATCCTTGTAAAGAAGTGCATCACAGTTTCCCTTTGAATAAAACATTACAGGTTTTTGAACGCTTATTTAATGTTTTTTTTCTTTTAACATTGGAAGCTAATGTTCACAAAAAAATTAAGAATCTCAATACTTGCACATATGAGATTCTAGATATTGAGCATCTGTTGTCTGTTAACATCATTGCAAATGTATTTTTTTTTTTTTGCTGTTAAAGAGGAGCTTCAGTCTCCCCCTCAAAAAAATTAAAAGTCAGCAGCTACAAATAATGTAGCTGCTGACTTTTAATATAATGCCACTTACCTGTCCAGGGATCCAGCGAGCCGATTCTTCAATCGACTTCGGGTCCAAGCACCAGCATCTTAAGTAAGGGAAACAGGCAGTAAAGCTGGAGTTTCCTACTGCGCATGAGTGAGCCATGCTGCACTTTGTGAATGGTCCCGCAGACCTTTGGGACCCGTGATGTGTCAAAGAGAGCTGCAGGGGGAAGGAGGGGGCTGCTCTTCTGCTCAGATTGCCTTGCCGATCTGACCAGAAGTGGGAGCATTACCTGTCAAAACCAGTTAGCCACCCCCCCTCTCAAAAAAGTGGAGGGGGGAATGCAAACAAGTGGAACTTCCCCTTTTGGGGATAACTATATCAGGTTGAGAACAGGTTAGCTTAATGAGATGTTGCCTCTAGGCCATTTATTTTAACAGCAATCATCCCAGAGGATTAAACATGTATTCAGCATATCTTAGGCACAACTAAATACACTCACATGATTCCATCAGAATAAAGCATGCCACAATCAGTGCCGTTGCTCCACAATGGCCGCTGTAAGATCTGGGTGATAGTATATCTCTGATGAGACTGACAGCTGGGAGCCTCCGAAGCAGGTCCTCAGCATGCAGAGGCTACTGTCCAGCCGGTGCCGCACTCTATAGTGACCCACCGCAACACAGGGAGGCAGGCAGACAGGAAGGAACACACGTCATGGTTGCCACAACAGTTACATGTAAGATTATGTATGGAGGTGAGGAGAGGGGTGGATCTGCTTTTTGCTGTCCAAAAAAATTACTTTATGCAAAATTACAGTTTGGCATTGAACATATCGGCAAAGGCCAGGCCTTCTGGAACAATGTGTTGAAGACCGAACAGTCAAAGACAGAGTCGCTTGGTTACAATAAGAATACACATGATTGCCGCAAATTGAAGACAGTATTTCAGGAGAAGAACCAGATACAACTGTTAATGCATAGTGGTAGAAATATTATAGTTTTGCTAAATATACTGCACATTTTGCACCACATCAAAGTGTGCTTGATGAGAATTTGAAGTCATCTGTTTAAAAATTGAATTAGAACTATGTCTTTTAACACAATATTGAGCTGAAGCACAACAGCAAATCAACAAAAGAATGGCTCTAACAGAGGGAATAGAGGGGTAATACCTGCCCTAGTCAAAGTACTTATTTAAATGCTTTTGATGCCAAGGGTATACTTTTCCACATTTTAACTTATTGATATTTTTGTTAAATAAATTAATGAAAAGGCAAATTTAATCTGTTTTTTTTTTTTTTTTTTCAAGTATATCACCTTTATCTGTAGGCGATGTTTGAATAAAGATTTAATGGTTCATGCCTAAATAAGTTGAAAAAGTCAAACATTTCCATGAGCTGTACATAATTTTTCATGTGACTGTAAACGCTCATACTTTTATTTTTAATTAATCTTTGTATTTTATACATTTTTTGTCACATCCAATATAGACTATTTATCAGCACAACTATTGCTTAGACTGCAGTGATCTGTGTTACTCAAGCTATTGTGATGAGTGTCTCTCAGTAAAAAGTGTTGTTCTATCCATGCAACAGCATTGCTGTTTGCGTTTAGGTAAAAGTGAAAAGCTCCCCAAATATTGCATATTTGATTCAGGAACACACAAAGCAAAGAACTGGGATGTTTTCTGAAAAATTTGGTGGGCTATTCTATAATGCCTTTGGCCTCTGCAGCAGCCAATCCACAGAGAAAAGGCTTGACACCTCACACCTGGCAGGTTCCACCAATCATGATATTAAAAAAGTATAATTTTTTTGTTAAATAAATAACAAATTAAACAACAATAATAACAACAATTTCAAACTTTATTCGTTTTTTGTGGGGGGGCAGCTTTAAAGGCCTTCTGCCTCTGATCTGAGGTCAATATCTTTTTAGGAGAAGAACCCTCCAAGGGCCTTATGCCACCCTCTTGTATCCAAGCTTCAAGTCCAAGATGGTTGATTGCATCCCACATGAGGGAAGACAAAATGTGTGCTTGTACAAGGCCTTTTTTTTTTTAGTGGCAGCTTCCGCTGCCAGCCACACCTCTGCTATTCATGGCAATCAAGCAGGCAGCAGCAGTGGAATCACCACCAGCAGTGGACTTGTAACAGAGACATTGCAATTTTTCCTTAGACATCAGTGGCCCCAGAGAGCATGGCTTGTCCATGATAGTAAACTATTATGCTGGCTCTAGGAATACGAACAACCTCTGCAGTAAAGAAAGAGTCCATAAACTACTGGATCTCTAAAACTGACCAGTGTCCAGAGCTTGCAGAACATGTACTAGATGTGCTGGCCTTGCTGCAATTGTCTTATTAGAAAAGAGAGGTAGTGACTGACAGATGCATGCATGCAGATGACCGTGGATCACTAGACAGTAGCCAGGAACTGGAACATGGTGACACTTGATCAGCAGGCAGAAGCATAATCAGAACACAAGCCAGAATGTCATCAACAGCTGGGCAGTAAAGTACAGGGGCAATAGGCAGAGACAGAGTCAGGATACAAGCCGGAATTGGCACACTACCGGGCAGCAGGGTACTGGAATGTAGAACAGGAGCAGAGTCAAAATATAAGCTGAGGTCACATCAGGCAGACAGAGATCGAGAGGCAGGTCAGGAGCAAGCCGAGTCATGTACGGGAAGGCAAATATAGCAGGTCAGGGTGCAGGTAAAGCAGAAAGACCACTTGGAAATCTGTTCATGTCATATTTCAGTTTAAATTGGTGCCAGTGTCAGTGCCCAGATTGCACGCGTGCAGGTTCCATTTTGTGTGAATGCTAACATATTTGCCAGTGTGTGCCAATGCCCAATTTGCAGTGAGCCTTTGCTCAGAATTATGAATATGCGCATTAGCATGCAATATTTTTCTAGTTCCAATACATACTGGGCTTTTTTTTAATCCAGTCGTGAATCTCAGTTTTTTCCACACCTCTTGGAAGCTTCCACCAATTAGTTGCTGTCTGTGGTGGAGCATATATTTACACAATTAAGAGTACACACTGTGTCTGCTAGGTGCTTCTGCTGCCTCCGTATTCCTCTCACTACAACATATCTATAATAATTCTGATTACTATTAGAATGATGCTGGCCACTAATCCCAGTGTTACCCCAGTCAATAGCCTCCTTCCAACCGAACACCCTCTCCTGCCCCTCCAAAAACACAAATAATAACGATAGATAGATAGATAGATAGATAGATAGATAGATAGATAGATAGATAGATAGATAGATAGATAGATAGATAAAAAAAAAATACATAAAATATTATAAAACAAAATAGTTAAAATGGAAAACTTTAAAAAAGTACACATTCACAAGTCTTTTGCTTGACCTTGCAGGCTTGTCTGTGCTGCTGTCCAAATGCAGTACCACAGACGGGCTTATGGAAAAATTATATCCATGTATATTTATAGTATATTTACACTTTCAAATTTAAGAAAACCCCACTATACTGTAAGTCTGTTATGTGTTCCCATTCATACAGCATCCCTTTTAGATTTTTCTTAGGAGTCATGGCAGACTGCAAGAATTTCTGAATAAAAGTTTAGAGTAAATCTGTCTCAATATAAAGGCTTAAAGCGTTTGTTAACCCAAAAAAACGACAAGATCCTGTTCCCTTAAAGCATGTTATACAGCACAGCACTTGTGCTGTGTCATTTGGCCCCCTGTATCACCTGTAATACCTGTCCGATCCTGCCGGGCTATGCCCTTCCCCTGTACGCTGACCACGATATCAAGGCTGCTGAGCACTGACACCATTGTCAGCGTACATGCCTCCGTCAGCCGCAGCCCTGCTCTCTGTCTCCTGTGTCCTCTCCTCCATCATCTCCCCTCTCTGACTCTCTGCTCGTGCCAGTGCCCCCCCCCCCAGTTCTGCTGCTTTAATGCTTAATATTAAAAGCTCCCACCCCCTCTGTATTAGAAAAGTTCCCCCGTGTCTGTTTTATATCATAAATATGCTTATCTGTACTGATAACACATCGTCTTTGTCATGGGTATGCAGTAATGTGTGTCTGTCAGCTCACCTTTCCTTCTGTGTTCACCTTTAGAGGCCAGCCACCCTAGGACTGACTGCTGCGGATAGTACCCAGGGAGGTTCAGGAAGCAGGTCTACTGGATCACTAACACAGATCCCAGTGGGAGCTAGAGCATAGATTCCCCAGGGCGCAGAGTCTAAGAGCCAGCAGATGTTCACCAGAGCCTCTAGTGGTGAGGATGGACTGCGCTGCAGTCTGGCTCCAGGTCGCGGCCCCTAGGGTCTCACAGCTCACAGTAGACAACAGGAGAAGGAAGCAGCAGGCTAGAACAACGAGAATAGTAACGGGATAAGGCAGAGGTCAGGGCGACTAGCAGACAGGAACAACAGAGTACACACCAAAGGTTCAGGGTCACAGGCAAGCAGGGATAGTCAGGGACACACCAAAAGGTCAGGGTCACGAGCAGACAGGAATAGTCGAGAACACGCCAAGGTCGGTAACAGAGACAAACGAAGAGCACATGGCAAGCAGGAAACAGGAAGCCAAACACACAATGAATACACAATGGTTGATCAGCAAGGTTGGCTTGCAATGCCCAGGTTAATATAGTGTTCCTAATTAGAGACCGGGGTGGAGCTATGCTGAGGGAAGATTATTTAAACAGTCAGATGAGGGTGGCTGGCCTATAAAGGTGAATACAGAAGGAAAGGTGAGCTGACAGACACACATTACCGCATAACCATGACAGTCTTACTGCGATCATGTGACTCCTCAGCTCTGTTTGTCTTCCCTCCTCCCCAGCTGACATCAGCGGCAGTGCTCGGCTCCGCCCGCTGAAACTGTCAGCTGGGCAGAGAAGAGGAGAGGAGGCAACTGATCGCAGGAAGACAGTGTGTTATCAGTACAGATAAGCATATTAATGATATAAGACAGACACAGGGGAACTTATTGTTCTAATACAGAGGGGATGGAAGCTTTTTATACAAGTGGCTTAACAACCACTTTAACCACTTAAGGACCGGGTCTATTTTTCAGACTCGGTGTTTACAAGTTAAAATATTTTTTTTTGCTAGAAAATTACTTAGAACCCCAATCATTATATATATTTTTTTCTAACACCCTAGAGAATAAAATGGCAGTTGTTACAATACTTTCTGTCACACCGTTTTTGCACAGCGGTCTTACAAGCGCACTTTTTTGGAAAAAATCAACTTTTTTTAATTAAAGAATAAGACAACAGTAAAGTTAGCCCATTTTGTTTTATAATGTGAAAGATAATGTTATGGCGAGTAAATTGATACCCAACATGTCACGCTTCAAATTTGCGTCCGCTTGTGGAATGGCGACAAACTTTTACCCTTAAAAATCTCCATAGGCGACGTTTAAACATTTCTACAGGTTACCAGTTTTGAGTTACAGAGGAGGTCTAGGGCTAGAATTATTGCGCTTGCTCTAACGATTGTGGCGATACCTCACATGTGTGGTTTGAACACCGTTTTCATATGCGGGCGCTACTCACGAATGCATTCGCTTCTGTGCGTGAGCTCGTTGGGATGGGGCGCTTAAATTTTTTTTTTCCTATTTATTTTACTTTTTATTTATTTTTTTGACACTGTCCTTTAAAAAAAAAAAAATAGGCCACTTTTATTCCTTTTGAAAGGAATGTAAACATCCCTTGTAATAGAAAAAAAAAGCATGACAGGACCTCTTAAATATGAGATCTGCGGTCAAAAAGACCTTAGATCTCATATTTACACTAAAATGCAAGAAAACATTCTCCTTTAAAAGCATTAGGCATCGCTTCCGCCAGTCAATGTTATGGAGCCGAGTGGGTGCCATCTTTCCCTCACTCAGCAGCCAGGCATCCAGGGGAGAGGACCCGATCATCTCCACCGCTACCAGCGGGTCCAGTAAGTGGTGGAGACCACCGGAGGGCGGCGAGAGGGGGACCCTCTCCCGCCCCCGATAAAAGTGATCTTGAGGAGAATCTGCTGCAGAGACCACTTTTATCTGACCGACCCGCTGAAGAAGAGGATACCGGTGTTATGGCAGCTATCTGTTGCCATAACAATGGTATTCCCATTTGGGTATTTTGGTTTTGTGCTGCCCTAGGCAAGAATAAAATCAGGCGCCCCCATCTAAATTTGTCCCACCCCTTCCTTCTCAAGTGGCTATGTGGGGTCTCTGGTGGCTGTGTGGGGTCTCTGGTGGCTGTGTGGGATCTCTGGTGGCTATGCTGGGTCTCTGTTGGTTGTGTGGGGTCCCTGGTGGCTGTGTGGGGTCTCTAGTGGATATGTGGAGTCCCTGGGGGCTGTGTGGGATCTTTTGTGGCTGTGCGGGATCCCTGGTGGCTGTGTGGGGTCTCTGGTGGCTGTGTAGGGTCTCTGGTGGCTGTGCGATGTCTCTGGTGGCTTTGTGGGGTCTCTGGTGGCTATGCTGGGTCCCTGTTGGCTGTGCGGTGTCTCTGGTGGCTGTGCGGTGTCTCTAGTGCCTATGTGGAGTCCCTAGGGGCTGTGTGGGATCTTTTGTGGCTGTGCGGGATCTCTGGTGGCTGTGTGGGGTCTCTGGTGGCTGTGTGGGGTCTCTGGTGGCTGTGTAGGGTCTCTGGTGGCTGTGCGATGTCTCTGGTGGCTGTGTGGGGTCTCTGGTGGCTATGTGGGGTCCCTGGCAGCTGTGCAGGGTCTCTGGTGGTTGTGTGGGGTCTCTGGTGGCTGTGTGGGGTCTCTGTTGGCTATGGGGGGTCCTTGGCGGCTGTGCGGGGTCTCTGGTGGCTGTGTGGTGTCTCTGGTGGCTATGCGGTCCAAGTATGAATGAACCCTGGGCCCTGAGAGCTAAGGGGGTCACATCCTTAGATCTCAGGAGTTCATGCTTGAACTTGCAGCCCTTCACTAGTTGGGGGGTTGTCACGTCCTCAGCTCTGAGTAGTTCATGCTGGCAGTCCTTCACTTTTGTAAAATAAAAATGTTTTCGGGTATTTGCCATCTTATGAGCTCATTCACTTTTTCATAACTAACTAAATGCATGGAAGCCTATATGATTAGTAGTGAAAAAAACAGCACAACTTTGTAAAAGTCATTACATTATACAAATTATTCACTTTTTATAAAAGCAGACTTACAAAAAACTGTTTTTGGATCTCTTACATGCACCTCTCCAATAAACCCACTGGCTGAGGCATAAAGAATTTACTTTTGCTAAGGATGCAAAGTGATTACACCCTGTTCCAAATTATTATGCAAATTCTATTTCAGTGTCAAAAAGATTACCGTAAATATTTTGTTTTTCAGTTTAACTTATGGATGGCATTGTGTCTCAGGGCTCGTTTGATCACTGAAAACAATCTTGGATACCTGTGATAATTAGATTGCCAGGTGAGCCCAATTAAAGGAAAAACTACTAAAGGAGGGTTTTCCACATTATTAAGCAGAGCACCATTTTCAAGCAATATGGGGAAGAGAAAGGATCTCTCTGCTGCCGAAAAAAGTGAAAAATTTAAATGCCTTGGACGAGGTATGAAAACATTAGATACTTCATGAAAACTTAAGCGTGATCATCGCACTATTAAGAGATTTGTGACTGATTCAGCACACAGACGGGTTTTGTGCAGAAAAAGGCACATTGAGGAAGATTTCTGGCAGATCCATGCATTGGAGCAAGAGAGCAGCTGCTAAAACGACATTACATAGCAGCAAACAGATATTTGAAGCGGTTGGTGCCTCTGGAATCCCACGGACATTAAGGTGTAGAGTCCTCCGGAGTTTTGCAACTGTGCATAAACCTTCCATTTGGCCACCACTAACCAATGCTCACAAGCAGAAATAGCTGCATTGGGCAGAAAAATACATGAAGACTAATTTTCAAACAGTCCTGTTCACTGATGAGTGCCATGCAACCCTGGATGGTCCAGATGGATGGAGTAGTGGATGGTTGGTGGACGGCCGCCCTGTTCCAACAAGGCTGCGACGTCAGCAAGGCGGTGGTGGAGTCATGTTTTGGGCCGGAATTATGGGAAGAGAGCTGGTCGGCCCCTTTAGGGTCACCGAAGGTGTAAAGATGACCTCTGCAAAGTATGTGGAGTTCCTGACTGACCACTTCCTTCCCTGGTACAGAAGGAAGAACCATGCTTTCCGTAATAAAATCATCTTCATGCATGACAATGCACCATCTCATGCTGCAAAGAATACCTCTGAATTAATGGCTGCAATGGGGATAAAAGGAATGAAAGTCATGGTGTGGCCTCCATCCTCCCCTGACCTCAACCCTATTGAGAACCTTTGGAGCATCCTCAAGCAAAAGATCTATGAGGGTGGGAGGCAGTTTACATCCAAAAAGCAGCTCTGGGAGGCTATTCCAACATCTTGCAAATAAATTCAAGCAGAAACTGTCCAAAAACTCACAATTTCAATGGATGCAAGACTTGTGAAGCTGCTATCAAATAAGGGGTCCTATGTTAAAATGTAAAGTGACCTGTTAAAATGTTTAAAAAGTTAAAATGTTGTTCAAAGTTTGATTGAAATAGCTTTTGATTTCAGTAAATATGCCGCAAACACAACAAATGACTATTTTCAGTTCTTTACAACCTATAAAGTGTTTTGAAACTTACTGTGCGTAATAATTTGGAACAGTGCATTGTAAGTTTTTTATTTTGAAAAAAAACTGTTATCATTAGGAGGTTTGTTCAATAAAATGTGAATTGTACTCTTAATAGTTGATAACATGGGAATTATGCTGACTGTTGTTTACATCAATTATTTAGGTAAATGAGAAAAATATCATTGGCATAATAATTTGGAACAGGGTGTATACTTGGCACTGGTAAGTTTCAGGCTTGGGGGTTCCCCTCGTCCTCCTCACTCCTACTACATATGAGCCAGAAGGTAGTTAGGATGCCGCGGAGGACGGTAGGCGGAGCATTAGACTTCACCTCCGCATAAAGTGTGGCCGGTCGCTGCCAAGTAAGCCCCATAATATTGGCTCTACAGCAAGCTGCCGGCCACCGGGGTCTGTTAGTGTGGGAGGCGGATCCGGGACTCGGAAGGAGGCTTTCTTTGTGTGGGGGCGGCTTTTGCTCCACCCTAAGCCTGGGCCTTGTCGGCCTAGGCTAAAATACAGCGCTGGGTATTCATCTTCAAATAGCCACCGTAAAATGAAGGTGGGCGGTCCATAAATAGTTAAGTCAGGTTTATCTTTCTCTTGTTAAAATACAGTGAAGGATAGATAGTGGTAAAATCTAATTTACAAATAACGAGATCTGCCAACATGGAACAGACATGGTTAATTTTCGGAAACACAGCCCCCTAATAAACAAATTGAACTAAGTAGGAGTTTTTCAGTCATGTAATTGTCAAAAAATTGTTTTAAAATAGTAAGCAGCATTTTTTACCTTCTTCCCTCTTGGCCACTGCATATAAATGGTGGGCGTTTCCTCCTTTTGAGTGGACGTCCTCAGAAGGAGGAAACATCCCTTAGAAAGAGCGTGATCGTGTGCCCGGGCAGCCACGCATTCCCAATGTGCCTGTGTTCTCCGGACACAGCGCATCACTGCTCGACAGGAGGGCTCTGTGATTGGCCCTCCTGATAACATGATGGCTGTCTCCAATCACAACCATTGTGTAATTTAAATAGAGCCGTTGTGAGGAGAAGGGGAGACAATATATGCTGCCAGCTGGGGATTAGTGAGTTTTGAGATGTTTTTTGCAGCTTTTTACACACTGATCACGCAGCTAGTGTCCCCCAACACTGTCCCCACTGTCCTGTCACAGTGTCCCTACACAGTGAAAAACACCTGTCACATCTGTCCCAGTAAAAATATCTTTCCAAGTGAACATCTGTCCATGATTATCTGCCACATCTGTCCTAGTGATCATCTGCCACATCTGTCCCAGTGATCATTTGCCACATCGGTCTGTGATCATCTGCCACATCTGTCCCATTGATCATCTGTCACATATGTCCATGATCATCTGCGCACATTTGGCGAACATCTGTCTATGATCATTTGCACACATCTGGTGCACATCTGTCCCAGTGATCATCTGCCACATCTGTTTGTGATCATCTGTGCACATCTGGCACACATCTGGCACACATCTGTCCCTGCTCATCTGCCACATCTGTCCTTGATCATCTGCCACATCTGCCCCAGTGATCATCTGCCACATCTGCCCCACTGATCATCTGCCACATCTGTCCGTGATCATCTGCGCACATTTACACAAAGCCAAAAAGTCGCGCTAAATAGTGAAGGGATCAGTGATAGATCAATAATATATGTTGCCCATATTAAGTGCCAAAAATTATAATGTGAATAACATAAAAGTGAAAATGCAAAATTAAATGAATCAACTAATTATACAGTTATACATATGAGAGTGCATAAAAATTGATGCAATTGAGTGTTTACAAAATAAAATTGAAAATATCCACTGACTGAGGTGAAAATACAAAAAATGTATTTAAAAAAAAAACCCCAGAGTTAATCGATATTAATAATAAAAATGAATCCATATAGTGAAAACAAAAAAGTCCAGTGAACATGTTGATCCAAGAAAGAAAGAAATTCCACACTAAAGTGACTCTGTGAATAGATATATCCTCCACCACAGAAACAGCTGCCGCTTACCAGAAGACAGTGGTCCCTTATTACAGGGGACCACACTGAGCGAGTGGCTGTAACCCCAGCCCGGGATCTAACTCGCAGGCACCAAACCCCTCAGCATCAGCAGGGATGGTCAGCGGAGATCAGTGGAAGGCTCAGTGGAAGAATCGATGGGTATGCAATATTGTCACGGGCCCCGTGACCAAGTCCGCTAGTGACGAAACAACGTAGGGAGGAGGAGCCACGTCCTGACGTCACCACTGCACGTCCAGTCCAGAAAGCTACGGGCTGTTTTAAAGTCGGCCGGCTTAGTCCTATATCTGCCCTTTATATCCACAATACTGTAAGTGTCCATTTGTCTTCTTTTTTATAATAAATGTAAAGGATTTACACTATGTGGAGCCTTTTATCTTTTTGGTGACAATATTGCATACCCATCGATTCTTCCACTGAGCCTTCCACTGATCTCCGCTGACCATCCCTGCTGACGCTGAGGAGTTTGGTGCCTGCCAGTTAGATCCTGGGCTGGGGTTACAGCCACTCGCTCAGTGTAGTCCCCTGTACTAAGGGACCACTGTCTTCTGGTAAGCGGCAGCTGTTTCTGTAGTGGAGGATATATCTAGTCACTTGAGTGTGGAATTTCACATAAACATCACTTCTTGGATCAACATGTTCACTGGACTTTTTTGTTTTCACTATATGGATTTATTTTTTATTATTAATATCGATTTACTCTGGGGGTTTATTTTTAATCATTTTTTTGTATTTTCACCTCAGTCAGTGGATATTTTCAATTTTATTTTGTAAACACTCAATTGCATCGATTTTTATGCACTCTCATATGTATAACTGTATAATTAGTTGATTCATTTTATTTTGCATTTTCACTTTTATGTTATTCACATTATAATTTTTGGCACTTAATATGGGCAACATATATTATTGATCTATCACTGATCCCTTCACTATTTAGCGCGACTTTTTGGCTTTGTATATTTGTTCAGTGTCGTATAACACTTTTTAGTCGCAGCTCACTTTTCTATTTTTATTCTTTAGCGCAGTATTTTTTATATCCATCTGCGCACATTTGTCCGTGATCATCTGCCACATCTGTTCATGATCATCTGCCACAACAGTCCATGATAATCTGTCACATTTGTTCCAGTGAACATCTGCCACATCTGTCCCAGTGAACATCTGTGCGCATCTGTCCGTAATTATCTACCACATCTGTCCCAGTGATCACACAGTGATCAACATCTGTCACATATCTGTCACATCTGTCCCAGTGATCATCTGCACACATCTGTCAACATGGCTAACAAATTATTCAACAGCGAGGAGGCTTTCCGTATACTCTAGAGTATGTTGGACGAGAGTAGCAGGGAACTCTCTACGTATTGAGGCTCTGTGGCTTACGCATACGTTTGCAAATGCATGGGGACTAAACCCCTGTTTTTAACGCATACTGTTAGACAGGTTAATTTGGTTGTCTGCGAGCTGGTGGTAAGTAGGCTTGGAATTTTTTCCTGGGCATTCCCCAGGCCTTGTTTATAACTTTCTTCATCAGACTCGGATAGCGAATATGAGCCAGTAGAAAGCAGTGGCTCTGAAATCTCTGAAATGGAAACTGAGGGCAGAATACAAACAAAGAGGCTCAGGAGATTTGAGGAGGCGCAAGCAGCCACCAGCAGCGCAATAAATCTTGAGGCATCCACCAGCAGTGCAATAAATCCTGTGGCAAGTACCAGCAGCACAGCACTCCCAGATAATAGGCATAGTTTCATCCACCAGTAGTTCTGCAAGTCCTGGTGCAGTGGCAAGCACAAGCAGGACAACATTCACAGATGATAGGCCAGGTGCTAGCAATGGGGCGTCCCATCCACAACAATGAGGCAGGGCCCATACTAGCCTCCCAGACGTACTATTGTATCCTTCATGGCTGCCTGCTACTTCGGCAGAACCTGTAATTCCCCCTTTTACAGTGCAGCCAGGCCTTCAGATACAAGCAGAAAATGTAACACTAATTTATTATTTCCATTTTGTTTTCATAGATGATATGCTGAACTACAATGCGGAGCAGCCAGCATATTGCCAGCACTCCCGATTCTTTCTATGCCCACCCTTTTGTGTGGAAACCCCTCACTGTGGAAGAATTTAAAATTTTCCTTGGACTAACCCCGAACATGGGACTGACAAAAAAAATGAACTCCATGCCTACCAGTCTATCCAACCTATCCATCATATGCCAGTATACTCCTCTTTGATGCTCAGAACCCTTTACGAAATGATAATGAGATTTTTACATTTCAATAATAATGCCCAGTGCCTCCCTCAAAATCATCCTTATTATGACAAATTATTCAAAATTCAGCCCCTAATCAATTTGTTTTGCTCTAGCTTCAAGCAAATGTTTACTACCAGTATAAATATTTGTGTGTATGAATCCCTAGTCCATTTCACTTGAAGACTTGGCATCAAACAATACCTTCCTAGTAAACGTGCCAAATATGGGGTAACATTTTACAAGGCATGTGACAGGGCCACGGGTATACCTATGATTTCCAAATTTATAAGGGGAGGAACAGCCAGCTAAACCCCCCTGGATGCCCTACCTATATGGGGACAAGTGGCAAAATTGTCTGGCAACTGATAGAACCGCTTTTCAGAAAGTGTTACCACCTATATGTAGATAATTTCTACACAAGTCTCCCACTTTTCTGCCATCTCTACCTGAAGAAGACTGTGGCCTGTGGGACAGCACGGACCAACCTCAAGGGCTTCCCACAGAGATTGGTTACCACTACATCGAAACTGGGAAAAAAGCCAGTATGCGGAATAAGGAGGTACTAGCCCTAAAGTGGCGATATAAAAGAGATGCGTACATCCTTTCCACAATACATGACATTAACATTGTATTTTTATATGCTAATTTCATGATATTGTAATTTTATCAGATGTGATCAATAAATACGGCCCAGGTTTATCACACACACTGCCAATTCCTGCTTTATCAATTATTCCACAATACACGACGACACCTTGGTGGAACTTCAGACAAGATAAGGTCCCGTCCAGAAGCCAAAATGCATACAGGAATATAACCTATTCATGGGGGGGTGGGGTGGGGGGGGGTGAATATGAATGACCAGCTGATGCAGCCCTACTTGGACACCAGGAGATCACTGTTTTGGTATAAGAAAGTCACAATGTTTTTGTTTCAATTAGCCCTGTTCAATTCATGTTATTTTTTCCAAGTGTACACAAAGATCCCTAACCTACCTAAAATTTCAAGAGGACATTATTACAGCCCTTCTCTATCCACATGGCCATGCCCCTTCCGATACATTAGCCAGACTTCATAAAAGGTATTTCCCCGATATCCTCCCACTTGCCAAAACCCCCCTAAAAAATGTTGTGTATGCGCAAGTAAAGGAATTCGCCGTGACACCCGATACAACTGTCCCCAATGTTCCTTCCAGCCAGGCCTCTGTATTGGAGAGTGCTATCGGATCTATCGCATTTCACTACACTATTAGTGAAGTATATGTTAAGTGAAGATTTTTTCCAGTTTCCACTATCTGTTATTTCTGTGTGTGACCCCAACTATTTATCGACTATGCCTCTGCCAACCATGTTTCTGCCTTCCATGTGAATTGACCTTGGTTTGTTAAATGACCACGCTTTTTGCCTGCCTCCTGAGTTGATTGTTTGCCCTGCCACTGTTTAAGTGGGATTCAAGACAGAACAGGGATCTCACACATGTGAGGGGCTCCAGAATAGATTTTCTGGGTTTTTGTTTTCTCGTTTAAGGGTCTGGAGACTTGGAGACTTTAAAGAGGTTTGGGTAGGAGGAAGCCTCTACCCCTGTCCTCAGGTCTTACCTGACCGAGGCTGCAAGCCATATAGTGCTGCCTGCTGCCACTGCCAGGACCAATACTTTGGCATATCTCTGCCTGCTGCCTGGACAATTTCTTGACAATTCCTTTGGCTGTCTGGACCAATGCTTTGCCTGTGCTGGGACAGTATTCCTGCCTGCTAAAGCCACAGGTAACCCTTTTTTACCCTTTGCTTGGCAGAATGTATTTTGGGGTGTAATTCTTGGTATGTACATGCTATGTGTTAGAAGCCTGAAGGTGCTACTTGGATGTTGGGCCTATGTATGTAGCCAGGCTGTACATGTGGTATCACCATACTCAGGAGGAGTAGCAGAATGTATTTTAGGGTGTCATTCTTGGTATGTACATGCTATGTGTTAGAAATATTTAAAAAATTAAAGATTTACAACTTTGTCTAAAAAAAGTTTTCTTTTT
The DNA here is from genome assembly GCA_037952925.1 of Lithobates clamitans. Lineage (NCBI taxonomy): Eukaryota > Metazoa > Chordata > Amphibia > Anura > Ranidae > Lithobates > Lithobates clamitans. The sequence goes on from JBBGZY010000486.1 coordinate 2,692,544, forward strand.
TTTTTTTACCATATTTTCCAAAAACTTGTGAAAAAAAATGACATCTTCAAAAGACTTATTATGCCTCATATAATATACATTAGGGTGTTTGCTTTCCAAAATGTGGTCATTTTGTTGGTATTACCATTGTCCTAGTGCTTCAGGGCCTTCAAAAATGTGATATGTAGTCAGGAAATTAAATGTGTAATTTATGACTCACTATGCCTCTTGCTAAATACCTTGGACTGTCATCTTTCCAAAAGGGGTTGTTTGGGGGTATTTGTGCTGTCCTGACATTTTAGGGCCTCAAGAAATGAGATAGGCAGTCAGTACATCAGGATTGATCAATTTTCAGTGATACATAGCATAGCTTGTAGACACTATAACTTTCACACAAACCAATTATTATACACTTATCAGGATTTTTTTTTTTATACTAAAGACATGTAGCAGAATATATTCTGGCCTAAATATATGACAAAATTAGATTTTATTGGATTTTTCTTAAAACAGAAAGTAGAAAATATTGTTGTTTTTTTTCAAAATGTTCGCTCTTTTTTCACTTATATCACAAAAAAAAAAAAAAAAAAACAGTGGTGATTAAATACCAATAAAAGAAAGGTCTATTTGTTTGAAAAAAACGATAAAAGTTTAATTTGGGTACATTCTAGCATGACTGAGTAATTGTCATTCAAAAATGTAAGAACACTGAAAGCTGAAAATTGGTCTGGGTAAGAAGGGGGTGAAATTACACAGTATTGAGGTGGTTCAATATTTTACAGCTTCTTCCTCTGGATATTGGCTCTTGGAGGTGAGCATATAGTGTAATGGAATAAATTCCTCTCCCTGATAGTAAGCTTGTGTTTTTCTGTTTGTTCTGTTCATGTAAAAGTACTACTTTCATTTTACTAAAATTCAGGTTTGGAGATACTTAGACAAAGCCAGGTCTATAAGTGAAAGATCATGCTACAAGATCAGCTACTTAACATACTACCAGCTTCTAAGCCCCGGTTCACACAGGGGCGACTTGTCAGGCGACTTAGCCGCCTGACAAGTCGCGTCCCGTTCTGTACTATGGAACCATTCTAATAGGTGCGACGCAAGTAGCTTCGACTTAGAAAAAGGTTCCTGTACAATTTTTGGGGCGACTTCAGGCGACTTGCATTGACTTCTATACAGAAGTCGTTTTGCAAGTCGCCGCTGAAGTTGTGTGCAGGTCGCCTCGGTGAGTCGGCCTGCAAGTCGTGTTGCCCCTGTGTGAGCCGGCAGTAAAAGTCTGCAAATAAAAGAAACAGTGAAATGTATTACACAAATATTTCTGATAAACAAAGCAAGAAATGGGATGCCAAGGAAAGCTGTATAGCAAAACTCTAATGGTATGAATAAAAAGAGTAAGATGTTTCAAAAGCAAATAACGTAAAATGTTATAGCTTCCACTCCTCTCCCCCTAAAAAATATACTTACAGACAGGGGCGTTGCTAGGTCTACAAAAGATCTGGGGCTAGAGCCCATAGCAGCGAAGTAAAAAAAGCTATACGCTTGGGCAGGCATACACATATATGGAGGAGATGGTCAGAGGCTGTGGACATGGTACAGGAGGAGATGGTCAGAGGCTGAGGACATGGTGCAGGAAGAGATGATCAGAGGCTGCGGACATGGTGCAGGATGAGATGGTCAGAGGCTGCTGACATGGTGCTAGAGGAGATGGTCAAAGGCTGCAGATATGGTGTAGGAGGAGATGGTCAGAGGCTGCAGACATGGTTCAGGAGGAGATGGCCAGAGGCTGCAACCATGGTGCAGGTGGAGATGTCAGAGGCTACGGACATGGTGCAGGAGGAGATGGTCAGAGGTTTCAGACATGTTGAAGGAGGAGAGGGTCAGAGGCTGCATAACTGGTGCAGGAGGAGATGGTGAGAGGCTGCAGACATGGTGCAGAAGGAGATGGTCAGAGGCTGCTGACATGGTGCAAAAGGAGATGGTCAGAGGCTGCTGACATGGTGCAAAAGGAGATGGTCAGAGGCTGCTGACATGGTGCAAGAGGAGATGGTCAGAGGCTGCAGACATGGTGCAGGAGGAGATGGTCAGAGGCTGCAGACATGGTTCAGGAGGAGATGGTCAGAGGCTGCAGAAATGATGCAGGTGGAGATGTCAGAGGCTGCGGACAGGGTGCAGGAGGAGATGGTCAGATGTTGCAGACATGTTGCAGGAGGAGAGGGTCAGAGACTGCAGAACTGGTGCAGGAGTAGATATCAGAGGCTGTGGACCTGGTGCAGGAGGAGATGGTCAGAGGCTGCGGACATGGTGCAGGAGGAGATAGTCAGAGCCTGCCGACATGGGGCAGGAGGTGATAGTCAGAGGCTGCAAATATGGTGCAGGAGGAGATAGTCAGAGGCTGCTGACATGATTCAGGAGGAGATAGTGAGAGGCTGTGGACATGGTGCAGGACGAGATATTCAGAGGCTGCTGACATGGTGCAGGGGGAGATGGTCAGAGGCTGCGGACATGGTGCAATAGAAGATGGTCAGAGGCTGCTGACATGGTGCAAGAGGAGATGGTCAGAGGCTGCAGACATGGTGCAGGAGGAGATGGTCAGAGGCTGCTGACATGGTGCGAGAGGAGATGGTCAGAGGCTGCTGACATGGTGCAAGAGGAGATGATCAGAGGCTGCGGACATGGTGCAGGAGGAGATGGTCAGAGGCTGCGGACATGGTGCAGGAGGAGATAGTCAGAGCCTGCCGACATGGGGCAGGAGGTGATAGTCAGAGGCTGCAAATATGGTGCAAGAGGAGATAGTCAGAGGCTGCAAATATGGTGCAAGAGGAGATAGTCAGAGGCTGCTGACATGATTCAGGAGGAGATAGTGAGAGGCTGTGGACATGGTGCAGGACGAGATATTCAGAGGCTGCTGACATGGTGCAAGAGGAGATGGTCAGAGGCTGCAGACATGGTGCAGGAGGAGATGGTCAGAGGCTGCTGACATGTTGCGATAGGAGATGGTCAGAGGCTGCTGACATGGTGCAAGAGGAGATGATCAGAGGCTGCGGACATGGTGCAGGAGGAGATGGTCAGAGGTTGCAGACATGTTGCTGGAGGAGAGGGTCAGAGGCTGCAGACATGGTGCAGGTGGAGATGTCAGAGGCTGCGGACATGGTGCAGCCGGAGATGGTCAGAGGCTGCTGACATGATTCAGGAGGAGATAGTCAGAGGCTGTGGACATGGTGCAGGAGGAGATATTCAGAGGCTGTGGACCTGGTGCAGGAGGAGATGGTCAGAGGCTGTGGACATGGGGCAGGAGGAGATGGTCAGAGGATGTGGACATGGTGCAGGAGGAGATGGTCAGAGGATGTGGACATGGTGCAGGAGGAGATAGTCAGAGCCTGCGGACATGGGGCAGGAGGTGATAGTCAGAGGCTGCAGATATGGTGCAGGAGGAGATAGTCAGAGGCTGCGGACATGGTGCAGAGGGAGATGGTCAGGGGCTGTGGACATGATACAGGAGGAGATGGTCAGAGGCTGTGGACATGGTGCAAGAGGAGATGGTCAGAGTCTGCAGACATGGTGCAGGAGGAGATGGCCAGAGGCTACAGACATGGTTCAGGAGGAGATGGTCAGAGACTGCAGACATGGTGCAGGTGGAGATGGTCAGAGGTTGCAGACATGTTGAAGGAGGAGAGGGTCAGAGGCTGCAGAACTGGTGCAGAAGGAGATGGTCAGAGGCTGCGGACATGGTGAAGGAGGAAATGGTCAGAGGCTGCAGACATGGTACAAGAGGAGATGGTCAGAGGCTGCAGACATGGTGCAGATGGTGCAGGAGGAAATGGTCAGAGGCTGCAGACATGGTGCAGGTGGAGATGTCAGAGGCTGCAGACATGGTGCAGGAGGAGATGGTCAGAGGTTGCAGACATGTTGAAGGAGGAGAGGCTCAGAGGCTGCAGAACTGGTGCAGGAGGAGATGGTCAGAGGCTGCGGACATGGTGCAGGAGGAGATGGTCAGAGGCTGCTGACATGGTGCAAGAGGAGAGGGTCAGAGGCTGCAGAACTGGTGCAGGAGGAGATAGTCAGAGGCTGTGGACATGGTGCAGAAAGAGATATTCAGAGGCTGCAGACATGGTGCAGAAGTAGATGGTCACAGGCTGCAGACATGGTGCAGGGGGAGATGGTCAGGGGCTGTGGACATGGTGCAGAGGGAGATGGTCAGGGGCTTTGGACATGATGCAGGAGGAGATGGTCAGAGGCTTCGGACATGGTGCAGGGGGAGATGTCAGAGGCTGCGGACATGGTGCAGGAGATGGTTAGAGTCTGCGGACATGGTACAGGGGTAGATGGTCAGAGGCTGTAGACATGGTGCAGGTGAGCAATAACAAGGGCTACTCAGAGGCTGCAGAGGCGTCTTACCCATCTGTTATGAGAGGTGCATGCCACTGCTGAGACCTCACAGAGGTGACACTGCTGCTCTACGTTTAAAAAAAATGGTCCAGCTGGGCGCCTTTACGTCACTGAGCATACGCCCACCTGCCCAGAAAGAGACAATCGTGTATGGCTTTCCTGAGCTGTCCTCAAAGCGACCAAAGGGCAGGCAGCCTTGCCGTTATCCCAGTAGGCCAGTCTGGCCCTGACCGCGGCACCCATTAAGAGACTCGGGGCAATGGGCCCCAGATTCAGAGCTATAAACCCCAGAAGCCACCCCTAGCGACACCACTGCTTATAGAATATATCCTGATTAAAGTGTGGATTTCTTTATAAAATTGTTAGGTATTCATTATAGCTAGGGAACATCCATAGACACAAAAAAGAGACTACTGGAAACAAGTGTACTCAGTAAAGCGCTGTTTCATTCTAGGTGTGTTGCAAGGCCAAGGAGCCTGTCCCAGATCTGCAACGGCTATCATTGTACTGTTTATGTTGTTTTGGGCATGCCAGTTCCAGAGCTGATATCACTCAGCACCCACTGACACCATTGTTAGCAGGCTTCTCACACCAATACCAATGTAAGGGGGGCTTATCACACTGACAACAATGTAAGGTAGGGTGACCAGACGTCCCCGGTTTATTGGGATTGTCCTCTGTCTAAGGGCACTGTCCCCGGACCAAGTCTGTGTCCGGTTTTGTCCCTGGATTCACAGGCAGTGCCAGATAGGAGCTTGGGGGTGCTCAAGTTCTTTAAGCACCCCAACACAGTCCCCAAAAATTCACATACCAGTTCTTGTATGTGTCACAGTGTTTTTTTGTTTTTTTATTCTACCTGTAAATCCTGTACTGATGGCAGGAAGTTTGGGACTCTTGTTTTCCTGTGGAGGGATACAGCGGCTCCAGCCGCAAAAGCTGATGATCTTTAGCTAGACCTAAGCAGATTTCAGAGGCATATTAATATTCAGCCTCTTTGCTGAACCCACCCCTCCTCCAGCCCGACTTCGAGTTTTGAGACGCACAGAGGAGAGGACATGTCAGCAGCTAGATTGGAGGGAGAGAGCACAACTCAGCTCAGCCCAGCCTGCTACACTACAGTGGATAGAATATAACAGAGAGATTCTCCAGCTCCTGGCTGCAGTGAGTGAGTTTTCCCTACACTTGGTCTAAAGAGAGAGAGGAACAGCTTCTGTCAGCATGAAGAGCACATGCTTGTTTCTGCAGTGTGGCATAGTGGAAGGTAATAGGGCAGCTCCAGAGAACAGGACCATCCAGGCTGTATTCTGACACCAGCAAGGCTTTTGGTAAAACTCCTCCATGGAGCAGACAGAGCACACACATCCTGCATTACTTTCTGCCAGCACAAGCATGGCTCTTATAAAGACTCTGACAGGGAGAGAAAAATGCTGGATGTCTGTGTGTTCTGTTTGTCCATCCATCCATCTGCTTACCTTATCTTTGACATAAACATTGCTGGTGTCACAATACAAGATAAATAGATTGAAAAAAGGATTTTATCCTCTGGGGTTATTCTAACGCTGTTTCCCACTCTTAAGAAACAAGCCAGGTCTCTTCCAGACAGGTGGCTGAGCCCATTGTGTGTAACTGTCTTTGAATTTCCTCCGTGCAGCCAGGTGCAGTGTACAGCCTGTCATTGACATGGATTGTATGCTGCTTGTATGTGCCTACCTGAGTATGAAGATGTGACCAGAAATGACAAGACCACAGTGCGTGAATGAACCTGATAATAGCCCCCCTAGTGTATGTAGTAAGTGAGCCCGAGTAACCTGCAGTGCAGAGACAGGTAGTAAAACTGAAACACTCAGGGCTAGAGTACCCACAGACCATGGTGGGTAGTCGTACAGGTGTAATGAAATGAAACGTGCATCGTATGACATGTGGTATATGGGCCAGAAGATTGTGGTCAACAATCATTTAAAAAACGAAACCTCAGCCCATATGGATCTATAGATGTGACAGATCCTGAGATGCGAGCGCTGCTAACTAAACCCAGGTGTACGAAGAACACCGAATGAAAAGGTACGATGAGACATGGAAACAAACGAAGATGAAATGGCTATTGGTGTATGCTGTAGCTGTATGGCCTGACAAACTACCACAAAACATGCAGGACATGACAGAAATGCTATGAAAAACACACTATGACAGAACCGCTGTGACAGGACCGCAGACCACGCTGACAAAAACCTCTGTGACTAATCTGCTATGACAGAAACATGCTATGACAGAACCACTGTGACAGAACCTGCTCTGACTTAACACACTCTGACTGGACCCGCTCTGACTGGACCTGCTGCGACTGGAACCCTCTGCAACTGGAACCCGCTGCAACTGAAACACGCTGTGACAAAACATGCTATGACAGCACCGGCTATGACGGAACACGCTGTGACTCAAACACTATGACTGAACACCTTATGACAGCACCTACTATGACAACACATGCTACGACAGTACCCACTATGACTGTGACACGCTATGACAGCCCCCCTCTGACAGAACACGCTGGACAGGAATGCTATGACTGAACACGTTGTGACCAAGACGCTAAGGCTGAACACATTGAGACCGACCACGCTAGGACAGCACCCGCTACGACTGAGCATGCTATGACTGGAACGCTATGACTGAACATGTTGTGACAGCACCAGCTATGACTGTAACACGCTATGCCAGGAAGCTATGACTGAACACATGACAGCACCCGCTATGACTGAAAACGCTGTGACTGAAAACACTATGACTGAAAACTCTGTGACTGAAAACGCTGTGACAGAACCGCTATGACTAAAACGCTGTGACTGAAAACACTGACTGAAAATGCTATGACTGAAAATGCTGTGACAGAATCGCTATTACTGAAAACGATATGAGAACAGCTATGACTGAACGCTGTGACTGAAAATGCTATGACTGAAAATGCTATGACAGAACCGCTATGACTGAAAAAGCTGTGACAAAACCTGCTAATGCGGAACTGTTGTGACAGAACCGCTAACCGCTATGATAACCTGCTATGGCAGACCTGCTGACAGAACCGCTATGACAGACCATGCTGTGAATGAACACACTATGACAGAAACACTCGATGACAGGAACACGGGCAAGGAAACATATGAATCGACCATGGCAGTGGAGCTAACCCACCAACCAGCCCCTCCTTTCTTGGTACTGCCCTCAGTGACCCCCTCCCCCCCTAAACTTGCAGGAATACATGCTGCAAACAGGCCTCACAAAGTGCTGACCGATGAACCTGCTGGTCAGCACCCCCTCCCCTGTGAAGTAATTATTGTAACTACCAAGGCCTGAGGATATGTTTAGGAGCTGCAATTGCAGCCTTGTACAGGCATGCGGAGGTCATATGATAACAGAAGGTTTCCCCGTGAAACCGGGGGGCGCACACGGGGGCAGGGGTGGCAGAAGAGTGACTAGATTTCCGAGGGAGAGAGGGAGGAGCTGGAGTGAAGTCGGCTAGAGGGGCGGAGCTCCAATCCCAGCCGAGAGCCAGATGAAACAGGCCCCCACGATGAAACCACACCAGCGTGACCTAGGAGAAGTGGGTGGACGCCCCCCCTGATTGCCGGCATGACCTGGGAGAAGTGGGTGGATGGACGCCCCCCCGGCGCGAGCACTGGGCAGCCAGATGGTGCCGGTGTCTTGCCGAATAAGTTCCTTCGGCGGATAGGTTCCCCCCCTGTACTGCGCAGGCGCAGCGCCTGCGCAGTACGTACTACTGTCGGCCGAAGCTCAAACGCTTCAATCAGCTGTACACGGCGCCTGCGCTCTGGGTCCAGGTTCCTTCCCCACTATCCAAGTGGACCTAGAGGGGGAATCTAAAAGTGCCGAGCGCAGCGAGGCCGTGCCCGAAGCGTGGCGAGCGAAGCGAGCCCGCGAGGGGCCCTCTTACAGGCGCCGTGTACAGCTGATATTCAGCTGTTCTGCTTCGGCTATTTCCGCCGGATTCTACTGCGCATGCGCAGTAGAGGGAGGAACTAATCCGCCGAGCGGAACTTTCTCGGCAGAACACCGGATTGAGCACTGGATACGTGGGTGGACGGGCGGTCCTCCGATGGTACTCGGCGTGAGCACCGGGAGAAGCGGGAAGGCGGTCCCCTGATGGTACTCGGCGTGAGCACCGAGAGAGGAACCGCCACCACTGCTGCCACCGACCACCGCACTATAAGAAAACCGGAAGTGACGTGCGTTGGCCGTAACCCTGAATACGAGTCAACGCAAAATCAGGCAGAGAAGGAGGGATATGTACCCTTCAGATTCCTCCCACAAATGCAGGCTAGCCTTCGGCCAGCCTTCTTACTAGTCATGTTAACTTTTTGGATTTATTATATGAGTGACTAAAAGCATATCTAAAGCTAAAAATGTTCCTATCCATTTGTTCATATTTAGAAAGAGTAGTGAATAGTTAAAATCCTTGTCATTTTTTGGAACAAGAAGGGAGAGCAAATCTTTCCAAAGTGAGATAAATCTAATGCCCCGTACACACGATTGGACTTTCCGACAACAAAACCGTGGATTTTTGTTCGAAGGATGTTGGCTCCAACTTGTCTTGCATACACAGGGTCACACAAATGTTGGCCAACAATTACGAACGTAGTGACGTACGTGATATCTCATTACGAACGCTAGTTTTACAAGACAGAGCGCTTCCGGCTAGTACTTGATTCCAAGCATGCGTGGACTTTTGTCTGATGGACTTGTGTACACACGATCGGAAAGTCCCACAACAAACATTTGTTGGCGGAAAATTTGAGAACCTGCTAGCCAACATTTGTTGGCGGAAAGTCCGACAACAAATGTTCGATGGAGCATACACACGGTCGGACTTTCCGCCAAAAAGCTCACATCCAACATTTGTTGTCGGAAAATCCAATCGTGTATACGCAGCATAGCTCTCACTGAGAGTTGTCACCAGAACAGATGCCCCTGCTAGAAGAATTTTCTGCTATTCCTGTTGAAGCAACTCAAAATTTAACCTCAGTATTAGTCCCAGAGGCATTAGTTACCAGTACAAAAAGAGATGGTGCATCTCACTAGCAGGAACACAGACAGCAATGGTAATCTAATGGAGGTTCTAATCCCTCAACACTCTATTCTAAACTAAAAAATATACTTTAAAAGAATGGAATGCACTGCAGCTGTGTACTTCTTTTGCACAGGGGTGCCTCTATGACTAAGCCCTAGGTTGGGGTAAAACATATCAGGGGAGGAGTCTTTGTCTGACAGGATGCTGCCTTTCGGTGAGAAAAAAAGCTTGTTTTTAAAAAAGTCCACACCAGTGATGTGACCCATTCTTTTAAACAGTAGCGAGAGTAATCTTCTGGTGGTTCTGGGCACCAGGGTTGGTTCTAGCAAGTACATGTTGCCGGCCTGGGAACAGAGACATACTGCTATTTTTTTCAGTTAAAAAACAGTTTACAGAATTTTGTGAAGCTTTCATTGGCATTAACAAGTAGCTCTTCCATCTTCATAATTTTGTTTAATTCAGTTACCCTCTCCCTAATTGTAGGGAAAACGGTAGACTTCCAATGTCTGGGGATCAAGACCTGACCTGCCAAAATAAGTAAGCGAAACAGGCCCTTCTTGATATGTTTGTTGGATTCCTGGCAGGACCACCACAAATGGAAATGTGTACCACTTGGCTCTCCATATCGCCAACATTGGTCTGAAATTGGTGGAATCATTTTGTGCAACATAACCGGGCTCCTGTACCATCGTGATAGAATTTTGAGCCTGTGCAGCTACTGTTAGTTTGAAGGCAAAAAGAAAGGCTTTATCACAGGCCTCCAAAAGAAGGAGTGTCCCAGTTTCCCCTCTCAGTCTCGGATGTAGAAGAGGCAGTCGGGGAAGGCACTGGATAGGAGAATGCCATATAGTTTCGAAATCACATGTGGATATTCTGTGTCAGAAAGGCAGAGATCCTCAAATAAGGCCAAGTCCCTGTGAAGTCGACCTGCCATTTAGTGCCTTTCAGTTTTGAAGTTGGAAATAGCATAGTCATTGTCCATGGCATGGTGAGGAAGAAGCTGTGATCTTTGGCAGAATTTTAATCCATTATTTATTTATTTATTTATTTGGGCACTTTTATATCATTGGATATACACGTTTTTGGACTTCATTTATTCACTGTTTGTTATATCCTCTTGTATTTTATTTTGATATTTTAATTGATATGTTGTTTTGTTTGATCACTCACTTGCTGTGTTTCACATAGCACTGTGCACTTTATACTTTAGCACCTAGGGGTAGTTTTACGCATGCACATATATGTGAGGGGAGCTGATTATTTTAAAATCCTTTATACCTACATATTGCGCTATGGAGTTTTTTTCTCTTGCATAAACCATCTCCACTTGAGAACATTGGAAGTCTGTACAGCTGGTTCCTAATGAGCACAGGAGTGGCTCCAAGGCTTTGTTTGACATAGTCTAATCGCTGTGTCACACACAGGAAGGTGAGCATATACACCTGTGGGGGCGGCTGGAAGACACCACAGCATGTTTTTTGGTGGCACAGTTTGGAAGATAGGATATGTGAAATTCACCAAATTTTTGGACTAATTTATTTGGGCACTTTTATATCATTGGATATACACGTTTTTGGACTTCATTTATTCACTGTTTGTTATATCCTCTTGTATTTTATTTTGATATTTTAATGGATATGTTGTTTTGTTTGATCACTCACTTGCTGTGTTTCACATAGCACTGTGCACTTTATACTTTAGCACCTAGGGGTACTGCACTTTGAGTGCAGCGATTTTTTCTAGCGCAGACACATTGTTTTTTTATTTTTTACTTCTTGATATGTTTGTTGGATTCCTGGCAGGACCACCACAAATGGAAATGTGTACCACTTGGCTCTCCATATCGCCAACATTGGTCTGAAATTGGTGGAATCATTTTGTGCAACATAACCGGGCTCCTGTACCATCGTGATAGAATTTTGAGCCTGTGCAGCTACTGTTAGTTTGAAGGCAAAAAGAAAGGCTTTATCACAGGCCTCCAAAAGAAGGAGTGTCCCAGTTTCCCCTCTCAGTCTCGGATGTAGAAGAGGCAGTCGGGGAAGGCACTGGATAGGAGAATGCCATATAGTTTCGAAATCACATGTGGATATTCTGTGTCAGAAAGGCAGAGATCCTCAAATAAGGCCAAGTCCCTGTGAAGTCGACCTGCCATTTAGTGCCTTTCAGTTTTGAAGTTGGAAATAGCATAGTCATTGTCCATGGCATGGTGAGGAAGAAGCTGTGATCTTTGGCAGAATTTTAATCCATTAATGGCCAATTGACTTTTAAATGTGAGAGGGTTTCAAGTCTTGCCACTGTAGAAATCATTTGCAATATATCCCTGGTGGAAGCTCTAGGTTTCCCATGATAGGGGTCAAAGGGTTAGGGTTGGAAGAAATGTTATATTTTCTGACTGTGGTAATTTCAAACATGAAAGATCAAGGTTATGAGGGGTGGTAATGTTGGTGAAGGTGGGCAATTGGTTGGGTGGGTCCATGGGGGTGAAAATAGTGGCAATAATGATATGTCTCTTTCTAGTCCAACCAATTGCTTGGATTGATCGTGATGGAACTTAAAATCTAAAATTCTGCACAGTGCTACGGTATGATAATGTTCAAGATATGGCAATCCTGTGCATCTGCCAGCTTTACTCTTAACCAGAATATTGTAGTGCAGTTGGGCTGAGGAGAAATTTGAACATTGCAGAGCAGAAGAAGAGATTGGGGACCTGAATCGTTATGGTTTGTAAAATATAAAGGAATCAGGGGAGGATGTCCATCTTAAAGAGGCATATCCATCCTAGCCAGGAAAGATAGACCAACTCCTGAGTTGTGTAGCAGTTAAGATAGGATCGTTTAAGTCTGATAATTTGGTAAATTATGTTGGGATCTGCAGTGAACCCCTAAATACTTGACCAAGCCTTGGGCCCACTGGAAAGGGAATCTGTTGTTAACAAACACCTCGGTGCTAGAGGACAAAAAGACAATAGGGCACTGGAATGTATAAAAGAAATTATTAAAAATTATTCAGCATGTGTATTTTCCCCTCCCCCTTCCATTTACTTGGCCCCATCATATTATCAGTGATGCTCATTTCAAGCACAAGCTGCATTGACAATTTCAGCTCTGGAGCCCTGAAGGATTAGAAATCAGTTATTTGTTGGAATTTAGTCTATAAAGCACACACCCGCTGGCCCTCAGTTACGAATACAGCTAAAAGACTCAATACTCAAAATACATCCTTTATATTTTTAAATTGTGAAATTAAAGAACCCAGGGGATAAAAGAAACAATATTTCAATTAAGAAGAAAATTGATAAAAGCTTGACCCATTTTTAAAGGGGCACACCTGACTCCCCTTCTAAGCACTCTTTACTTCAAATGATGCCTAGGGAGAGGCAGCAGCTTAGTCACAGGTACTCATCTGCAACCCTTCTGCAACCTTTTGGCTTCTCAGCCACAACAGCCTTGCTAAGAGTACAAGAGGCTATTAAGAAGAAACAAGAAAAAGACAGCCTCACAGTAACAGGTTTTTAACCCTAAACTAAACCCTCACAGTACCCTTATTCTACCTGCTGCATACTGCTTTGCAAACACCGAGATCAAGATGTCTCCCCAGATATTGGGTAAAGGGAAAAAATTAGAGACACACTGGAATCAGCATATTTGGAGGTATGAAGGCCACAGCTTAAGAGGGAAGAGAGCAGACTGAGTGCTGCAAGTACAGGGCAGGATAGTTGACCTGCAGGAATGGTGAATTACCTCTACAGCCACTATACAAGCAGTTGCTGTTTTCTTTTAGTCAACATACTACACTGTGCAATTTTAAGAGTGTCCAGTTATAGTAATCTTTCTAATAACATTTATGAAAAATGTGAACAATTTTCACGCACCATCTGGTATTAAATTGGGTTTAAAAAAGATGTAGACATAATTTTGCTATTGATGTGACATATGATTAACATTGTTGTCAGGTTTGCTTAATGTCTTACAAAACCTCTATAACATTTTGTATGCTGATATCATCATTGCAGGATTTTCTTCAGGCTGATTGTCATTTTAATGACTCTCTGGTGAACAATGCTTCTTTAAACTTCATTATTTGCTTATTACTATAAATTATGAACATAGTGATTGTAGAAAGCAAATATGTTAAACTTGTCAATGATTTAAATCTAACGTTCGCAGGGAACACAGCCAGCAGCGATAAAGTCTGAAATTCAGAGGTTATAAGATATAACATAAATGAGAAATTAAAGCATCGTTGCTATATGGGAGCAATAAAAAGATGACAGACTACTGAGACCCCTTTTATTCTTGTCATAATTAGACAAAATTGTTTGTACAATAAACTTTTTTTAAATAACATAAAACTTAAAGTACTGTATATCTATAGCCAAAACTTTTTCAGGTTTGAATAAAAGGTGGCGAGGTTCTTAAAGTGATTGTAAAGTCTCGTTTTTTGTTTTTTCTTAAATACCAAACATGTTATACTTCTCTTCTCTGTGCAGTGGTTTTGCCCAGAGCAGCCCGGATCCTCTTCTACTTGGGTTTCCTTTTTGCTTCTCCTGGTCCCTCCCTCCTATCGGGTGCCCCCACAGTCAGCAGCTTCCTGTGGGGGCATTGGAGCCGAGTTACAGCTCCGTGTGTCCATTCAGACACAGAGCCCCGACCCAGCCCGCCCCGTCTCTCCTCTGATTGGCTGACTGACTTTGATTGATAGCCGTGGAAGCCAATGGCACCACTCCTGTGTCCCAGTCATCAGGAGGAGTGTCCCGGATGGCTTAGACATTCGTGGACATCGCTGGAGAAAGATGGGGCTCAGGTAAGTAATTAGGGGGGTGCTGAGATGCTGCTATACACAAAAGATTTTTTATCTTAATGCATAGAATGCATTGAGATAAAAAACCTTCTGCCTTTACAACTTCTTTAAATACTAGTATTTAATATTAATGTTTTGCACTGTTTCTGTTTTATAATCTGTTTACGAATAATCATGAAAATGTTTCAGAGAACAGAATGAAAGCCATTTATCATTTCTACACATTTATCTTGAGATGAAGATTCAAGGTGACTTTCAATAAGAATAATGCATTCTTCTCTTATATTACCTCTTTGTACGTATTTTTTGTTTTGAATAAAAAAATGGTAATTTTAGGATTATGCTTTTACTGTTTGTTAGTATAACTAAAAATATGTATATTGTTCTATGACAGTTCTTGGAGTACATTGATATTTAGGTAATTTTATGTAAACTGAACAGAAATCAACAAAACAAATTTCACACAGAATATTAGAATATCACGTTAAAAGGGTGACCTTTGTATGTCTCACAATAAAACTGAAAAATTCCCATCAAATACTTACCGTAATTCTCCTTTCCTAATGGACTCCATGGCAGCATACGTATGGGTTAATCCCACCTCCACTCCTCCCCTATAGGACCCCACTCCCATAAATCTTTGCTCTGAGCCAGAGGCCGCGTTCCGTAACTAGCCTCCTCAAGACACTGGGGGGGGACTCAAAATCAGTTTACTGCAGCAGATCAGCCAGTGATTGCAATTGGTTGCCTTAGATTACAGCCTATCTTTACTGCTCACAGGCCGGTTGCTAGAGGTTACTGCACATTTTTAGTGCTCACTGATTGGTTGCTAGGGGTTACAGCATATCAATACCACTCACTGATTGGTTGCTAGAGATTACAGCAGATCACTACTGTTCACTGATTGGTTGCTACAGGTTATTGCACATCATTACCACTCACTGAGCAGTGGAGCAATACCAAATAATTGAGCAAGTAAAGTGGCATATTAATACACATACTACAGGAGAGGGTTAGACAGTGCAAACATACTACAGGGGACAATCTGAGACTGCAGACATACTACAGGAGACAATCTGAGACTGCAGACATGCTACAGAACACAATCAGAGACTGCAGACATACTACAGAAGACAAATCAGAGACTGCAGACATGCTACAGGAGACAGAGACTGCAGACATACTACAGGAGACTAAAAATGATGGAGCTGGGTAATGAGAGGTCAATATTAGGCACCACATCCCATTGAATGAAAAAAGTAAACAAAGAGAAGCAGACGGGACTTTTAAGGGTACCAAGATAATATACCAATGGATTGAGTAAAAAAATAACATTTTTTATTAAACAAAGTTTCTTTAACCACTTCCCACCCGGCCACTGTACATATATGGCCGGGTGGGAGCTCCGTCCTTCTGAGTGGATGTTCCCGAATGCCTTCAGAAGGAGCAGGATCCGCGATCCCGATGCGCGTGTCCCCCGGACACGCCGCATCTCGTAACGGCAGGAGGGCACTGTACTTTGCCCTCCTGATCCGCACGATGGCTGTGTCTAATCACAGCAATCGTAATGTAAACAGAGGGTAAGGGGTGGCATCTGACAGGGGATCGCACCGCTGTGTGCCCACGCAGCGGTGCAATCTCGATCTGCCTGTGCCCCCCAGAGACAAACAAACACAGTGTCCCCAAAACACAGTGTCCCGAAAACAGTGAAAACACCTATCATACAGTGAACATCTGCCCACCAACAGCTGGTACATCAGCCCGTCAACAGCTGGTACATCAGCCCGTCAACAGCTGGCACATCAGCCCATCAACAACTGGCACATCAGCCGCCCGCCATCTGACACATCTGCCGCCCGCTATCATCAGGCACATCTGCCCGCCATCATCTGGCACAGCCGCCCAACATCAGGCACAGCCACCCACCATCTGGCACATCTGCCGCCCGCCATCTAGCACATATGCCCACCGTCAGGCACATCTGCCTGCCAACATCAGGCACATCTGCCCGCCATCAGGCACATCTGCCCACCAACATCAGGCACATCTAGCCGCCCACCATCTGGCACATCTTCTGCCTGCCATCTGACACATCTGCCTGCCAGCATGACTAAAAGATTCTACAATGCCGAGGAGGCTCTCCAGATACTCCAGAGTATGTTGGACGAGAGTAGCGGGGAACTCTCTCCATCAGACTCGGATAGCAACTATGAACCAGTGGAAATCAGTGGCTCAGAGATGGAAACCGAGGAAGATAGAATCCTAACAAGGAGAATCGGGAGATATGAGCAGGCACAGACATCCACCAGCAGCAAAGCACTTCAGGGCATCCACCGGCAGGCATCCACCAGCAGCGCAGCAATCCAGGATGATATGCAGGCATCCACCAGCAGTGCAGCACTCCATGGCTTCCACCAGCGGGCCTCCACCAGCAGCGCAGCACTCCGGGATAGGCAGGCATCCACAAGCAGTTCTCCAACCTTCCTAGAGGATAGGCCAGATGCTAGCAATGGAGCATCCCATCAACGAGGCAGGGCCCATACTAGCCTCCCAAATGTTCTACTGTATCCAACATGGCTGAAATATGATGACAAATACAAATATGTACAAAAATGATCCAAAATCTGCTGCAGCTGCTGCCCCAGCAGACATCCAAGGACAAAACGCGTAGGTCGGGACCTATCCACGTCTTGCGTCACCTCCATACAGACGATCACAAGCCGATTACTACAGACTTTAACATTACAAGCTTATCACTATCTTTCAAAATGTGAGTACGATCTTTATATATGGTATAATAAAGGTTTTTAAACGGTTTCACACTATGGACATTACCTCTTTTCTATGGTGAACACATTCTAAGCCGGTATAGCAACATTTAAAGCACAGACTGGAGACATCCAGGGCTGCCACACAGTGGCAAACACTGTGACTGCTCATACCCCTGCAGGGGTGTTCTCATCCGGTGAGTGCAAGCACAATAAGATCCCGGTTAAGAAGCACCATCACAAGGCCAGCACTTGGGTAAGGAATTGTTTACCACAACACTACCTCCCAATGAGGACTTAACCTTTTTCAAACTGTATTTTAAAAAAAGACTTTTTGAGCTATTTAAAAAAGACTCTTCATTACAAATATGCATATATTCTTCCAGCGAGTACTGGGCTTATGAAGCACAAATTACTTTGTTAACTGTTTAAGCACTAGTCACTTAATGATTTCAGTATAATTAGCATGTTTTGCACTTAGATAGCTAAAAATGAAATGGTATGTGATATAGGATCGTGACCTTTTCACTACAACCCACATTTAGCACAAGGCACTTTATCTATAAGCATTCACTTATTTGCAACTAACAAATAATTTTTCACTTTTAGATTTGGCATATGCGACATCAATCTGTAACTTTCACTTGCGCATCTAATCATTCCCACCTGGAATTAATATCCAGAGGGGTAACCTACACCATTTTTACTAATCCCACAACATAGCCACCAGAGGGTGTAGTACAATTGGAAAGCAAGTATAAATCGGATTTTTAAGGCTATATCACATACTGGACCTCACTTTGCACTTTTAATATTTTTAATATTTTTCATATATTTTTTATTCTGTTCATATGATATGTTTTAAATAGGTTTTGATTGCAAAGAAGTCACTTTCTAGCACCATATTGTGTTTTAGGTTCACATATCCCAGATTTCTGTAAGACAACACACATGATTTAAAATATTTAGCCAGTAGATTTCAATTAGGCCATTATACAAGGCATACTATAAGAATTGCACCACATCAGAGCAGCGCCACACCTACACTCTTCTTTTGCTCACATAGTAGTATTCTCCATCTAGGTGGAATTATACATGTAGAGGCAGCAGCTCCTAACATATTTGGAAAGTACCCCTATCCATAGCGCGGATCCGTTATACTTATCCTCTACACATGGGGTATCGCCATACTCAGGACGAATAGCAGAATGTATTTTGGGGTGTAATTGCAATTACGCCTGCACCGTGTGTGAGAAATAACTTGTAAATATGACAATTTAGTGAAGGAAAAAATATATATATTTCTTAATTTTCCAAAGCATTGTGGGGAAAAAATTGCAACATCAAAAAATTCACTATGCCTCTTACTAAATACCTCAGACTGTCTTCTTTCCAAAAAGGGGTCATTTGGGGGGTATTTGTACTGTCCTGACATATTAGGGCCTCAAGAAATGAGATAGGCCATCAGTGCATTAGGATTGATACATTTTCAATAATGCGTAGCAAAGCTTGTAGACTCTATAACTTTCGCGCAGATCAATGATCATACACTTGTAGACATGTAGCAGAATGCATTTTGGCCTAAATTTTAGACACAATTAGATTTTTCTGGTTTCTTTTAAAACAGAAAGTAGAAAATATTGTTTTTTTGTTTTTTGTTTTTTTTTAATATTCGCTCTTTTTTTGCTTATATCACAAAAAATAAAAAATTAAGTGATGAATAAATACCAGCAAAAGAAATCTCTATTCGTGTGAACAAAATGATAAAAATTTCATTTGGGTACAGTGTAGCATTACTGAGTAATTGTCATTCAAAGTGTGAGAGCACTGAAAGCTGAAAATTAGTCTGGGAAGGAAAGGGGTGAAAGTGCCCAGTATTGAGGTGGTTAAAATGACAATAAATGTTCACACTAATCACATATCAATTCAAGTATCATGTACAACCACTTCTTGCTCTACATGTTTCGCTCATAAGAGCTTCTTCAGGAGATTTTGAAAGTGTTGCATGAAGTTTAAATACTACAAAAGAAACAGCAATCATGAATAATTGTGCTTAGAAGTTTGCCATGACAAAATATCACACAATCGCATGACACATCATGAATCATAACTATATACATTTTGTACAAAGTAATGACGAGCTGAGAATGCATGCCTACCAGATGCTCTTGTTCATGAAATATAGACTTTTAATTCCTAGATTGGAGCCTGGATTTAAAGGAAGGGGAGCCCATGAGCAACCTAAGAGAGAGGATACATTTTCTGAAAAAATAAAATTCATATGTAAGATTTTAGCATACTGGTCCTAAATATATTGGACCAGAGAATTAATATTGATTAATGGACAATAAGACAGGGTTTACCTCAAATCTGATTAATGAAATAGAACCAATACAATCTTCCATCCCTAAATTGAGGGGATAATATGTTAATATAGGATATCTGACAGAGGAACAGCAGGTAGTATTCGCTGCACCTTAGCTGAACCCTGAGATGGACCCACAGCACTCCTCCATATTATAATGTGCATGAAAAAATCCAAGTGGCCAAGTGTCCTTACAAAATCCATCATGAACTTGGTTATCAGGCTCTTAGGGAGGTGGATCCATTGGGTGGTGACTCCAGAAGTTTATTTTATTAATGCATTTGCTGCTGGTTCCCATGGTTACCAACAAATAGTTCTGGTGAGTGCTTGGTGTGAACAGTGTTGGTGGACACTTTTTGTGGTGGATCTTGTAAGGACATTTGCCCACTTGGATTCTTCATGCACTTTTTTAGTATGGACACTTTATGAATGTGGAAGAAGAAAGTATTGTTTGCACGTGGCTTGTTGATAAATACAAATATTGATTGCACATTTAATTAATTGCATTTTTGAAGCACTGGACACTTTAATGAGTTATGAATTTCCATTTATTTATTTTATTTACTTGTCTGTTTCATTGATTATTGGTTTTTGAATTTATTGAATTTGAAGCACAATTTTGAATGGTGAAAGCCCTGTTTCATTATTTTTTGGATGTTTAAGTGAATTTTAATCACCGAGATAGCAGCTGCACTATTTGTGGCACAGTTCAATATTTCTCAGCTGAGATGGTGACAAGCATTTAACCCCCTTTACTGCGCAGGAGAACACCACTGTAAAGGTAGTTTTAAAATGTCCCCAGAGTTTAGCCTATGTTTGTATGTTTTTCAAAAGTTTGGTTGTTTTATTATTTCATGAGAAGTTTACTATAATGTTGCACCCTCCTAGATAGGTGCTGGGATTAGGTTGATTTAGTTCTGGCACACTGTGTTCAGTTGAGTTGTATTTTTGCTGTTAAGTAAATCTAGCTTGTCTCACTGTAATCCGTGTGGCTACAATTGTGGGGTTAGGCAAATTTAGTTCTAGCTCACTGTAATCAGTGCAGCTGCATTAGGTTAGATAGGTCTGCTCAGTGTTTCAGCTCCTGCTTGTTTGATTGCTTCACATGTCTTCCAGAGAACTGTAGATCTCTCTGGAACATAGGTGTGGAGCAATGCAAATTTCAGCATGACTATTTATACAGCCCTGGCCAATCCTAGGATGGGTGGCCCCGAAGGCTGCTGGGAGTCTTTATAAATACTCTGAGACAGAGAGCAATCTTGTCTTATCCTGGAGAAGGGAAGTCCAGCCTGGAGGGCTTGCTGCCCTCTGGGCAGCCCTGCCATGTGCTTACTGTTCCTGAGTCCTCAGCTAGTTTAGCTGAGAGGCCTGGATGCTGAAGTTAGAGAGCTGACTGAGGGGCTGTCATCTGAAGATCTAGTCTGGTATGACAAGAGAAAGGTGGTGCCTGGATGTTGGAAGGAGTCAACCAACTTTCCAAGTACATTTGTGAGTACAGGCAGTAAGAGAGATCTTAGAGATTTTTGGGCTGCTTCCACTCCCCTCTGATGGAGCGTCAGCTGTGTGTTTGCGTAAAGGAGATATCGGCTGGTGTCCTAAAGAGCTCAGTCTATCTAAATATCTTTGTGAAAAGACTCTGCTCTGATTGCTCTAACAAAGAAGCTTTTCTGCTTTAAACTGCTTCTACTACAAAGCCAAGTCCACACTTTGTTTTTGCAAGGACTTTTGCTTCAAGTTCTACAGAAGGAGGTTTACTGTACTCATCTTGTACAATGTTCTTTTTGGAGTATCGCACTCAATAACCCCCATCCCTATTCAAGTTACCCCAAAAAGAACATCCCTGGACTTGTTATTGAGCCAAAGAGTGACTGTGATCGTGTATCTGGCTGCGGGGCAATTACTTGGAAAAAGAATGCGGACAATTTCCAGCGGCTACTTCGGGGTAGCGATACAATCATTTACCATAATTGTAAACTATGCCTAAGATTTCAAAAAATATAAGAACGTATCCTTAACTATGACCAAAACAATGTATAAAAAAACGTGGACATGGACAATAACAATAAAACACCAAAGAACTTTATTTTGCCATCATTGTTATAATTTAGTAACTTTTACTCTTCTTACTGAAAACAGTATATTTACTTCAAACTATGTGCTAGACTGTTATCTATCAAAGTATGGTGTACCTTAATTGCAGGCATATCATTCAGATGGTAAACTGTACCAGGAAGGCATAAATCAGTGTACTAAATAGAACATAAAATATAAAACTGATGCATTGCCGGAGACTCTGACAGGAAATAAATAGAGTGACATGAAGAACAGAGATGTTATGTTGAAATGGAAAGCAAAAAAAGCCCAAGGGAGCCATCGCTAAGAACAAAAAGATATTTCAATTAGCTGTTTTGACAATTGCTTTGACATCTTAACATTCTCATTCTATTCAGCTGAGCAAGATGTGAGGAGGCTCTAAGAAAACAACTTTGTCATAATGAGTCTTTTGGGAGAGATTAAACTTTATTGTGCAAAACTGTATCTGTAGGTTACTCTAGCATGACAAGTACACTGAGCTTCTCTAAACAGCGGCTTCTGACATGTGCTTGTGGTGGTGACAATATTAAATTAGCTGGGATCCTTATTGAACTAAATACTTCTCTGTCCAGTATGTGTGGGTGTGATTTGGTGTGGATTGGATCTAGGCCCAGACAGGCCCCATTCAAGGGCTGAAAAGATTCTCGGGGCTTCAGGTATTTTCATTATAAGTGCACATTTCTTTAGTATTTATGCAAGCAAATTTTAAAAGTATTGTAGATTTATTTAAAACCATGGACAAACTAGTTTTATAGTTGTAGATAGGTTAAATGATCTCAAAGTGTTACTAAACCCACAACAGTAAAATCAGTCTGAATATGCAGTAAAACATGCATGTTATACTCACTGGGAACCTAAGGGGTTAATCCTCTGCATTATATAAAAAGGCTGTTTGATCTTGTCTTCTCTGATTCTCAAGAAAATATAAATAACACTGCGCTAACCCAGTAAGTTGAAAAATATAAACATAAAATATGACCAGTATTCTAAACACATAATGAAAAATAAAATGTAGCGCTAGTAATGATGACCAATGGTAGTAAACACATCAGTGATAGTAACCATTGAAACAGGCACATAAATAAAACACATGTGACATGATAAAAAGTGAAATTCAATAAGGTCCAAATGGATGGCAGTGAAACAAAAGTCCCAAAATGAACTGTGTATTAAATAAATGGAACTGGTATGGGAATCTTCTCGTCTGTATGTCATTGTTTATACGATCTTGAACTGGAAACAGATAAAATACGCTTACCAGAGAAGGTGGATTCGGATTCCGGTGACACCGAATCAAACAGGCTCAGAGATCCCAGATGGAAAATGGTTGGTCCCAGAAAACCCAGATCTCAATGGGAATCTATCCTCTGTAGTCCAAATCGCGACTGCCGGTCCAGAAGGCCGGAGAGGAGTCACAGCCACAGGAAAGTCTCAGAAGTATAGGTGGTTCCCAAAAAAATATATAAAACGCCAATAGTGCAGATCAAATGACGTATTTTTATTGGATATCACCAATAATCAACAAACAATGTAAAAAGCGTGATCACGTAAAACGATAAAATCAAGTGTAGGGAAGAGTATAGCTCGCCCGACGCATTTCGTCCACATGGACTTCAACTGGGGCATCAAACTCATCTCCTACACTGTATAAATATATATATAAAAACTACACAAATAGTGTGACCAATCAAACATCAATTGCAAGGTCACATGATAAATCAACTCCTGATAGGACAGAGAGGAGTCAGCTGACTGCCATAAAGTGTCCAATGGGACCACCCACCAATGGGAAGAGGAAAGCATGTCCCTTAACCAATAAGAAATTAGTAAAACAAATAAGGGAATAAAAATGAAAGAGAAAAACCCACAACATTAAAATTTCAGCAGTGCTGTAAACATCCGTGCCCAATCAGAAGAGTTCTAAGATGCACAGATAGGTTCATCATAGTGTACAGGAATAGTACCAAGATTCTGTGTGTGGATAAACATTAAGGAAGAGGTATTATTCCAGATCGTTTGCACAAAATAAACAAAGGGTCACATGACCGCGCCTCCTCTGACGCCGCCAGGCGGCCCACATGTTGTACATTGCGGGATCCCATCTGTCGGGTCGATGCAATGGACGTAAACCAAAGGAGGCCTGTCACGTGGCATGTCAGCTGACATGGCCACATGATCTAGAGAGACGAATACCGTCTCTACTGTTAGGATCCGGAAGAGACATGCGACCAATCCCATGGTAGAAGTCACATGTTCTTAGGGAACCAATAACTCAATCCGATGTCTCCGGCTGGTCAGAACTGTATGCAGGGAGGGTTATCTCACCACCTAACATACGGAAGTAGTGGGTCTTAAAGCGGGGGACAACCGGAACCCAGGGTGGAAAAAAAATCTTTGCTTCTCCCGTGTCATCTCCAAGGGGCTGACAAAATAATATTTTATGACTAAAAACCCTACATATATGAAAGTATAAATGGGGAGTGCATATGTGTCTGATGACATGAATGAATGTGTGCACATAAACTGTGTGAAGTCATATATTGAAATATGAAAAGGTGTGAGCATACAAAAGGAAGTGTGCATGAACTAAAGTATTGAGTGAATTAGAAAAATAAACTAATAAAGAAAGTGTGACCAGTAATAGGTGAAAGAGTAATGTAAAAGTTATATAATGGGATGCATATAGTGAGGTATCCACAATCTCTAATCGTGAGGGACATTACGCTTGATTAACAAAAGAATTAATATCCCACTCAACGTTCATCCCGTGGGGCGAATAAGTACGTAGTTCGAATATCCAATACGTCTCGAATCTAGAGACACCCCGCACACGTGACTCACCCCTCCAATTGGCAATAAATTTGTCAATTATAAGGAACTGAGTTCCAGTGGGGTCCTGATTGTGGTGTGTAAAATAGTGTCTTGGCACAGTATGGTTTGTCTGACCCGCCTGTATATTAGTAAGATGTTCACCTACTCGGACAGAAAAAGTTCTTTTAGTGTGACCCACGTACTGTTTTTTACAGGGGCAAGTTAAAAGGTATACTACGTATTATGTGGCACAAGTAGTAAAGTGCTTCATGGGATAGGTACATTGGGTAACTGTGGACTGGAAGGTTTCCGTTTTTCGTCTCCCATTGGTATTATAAAAACAAACCCTGCATTTCCTACAAGGAAAGAAACCCTTACAATCCTGAAAAAAATGGGATTTTTTGGGAGTGTCAATAATGTTGGGGGCAATTTGTCCTTGGATGGATCTAGCTCCTCTAAATATAATCCCGGCATGTTCTGGAAGTGCCGGGCCTAAGAGAGCGTCATTTCGAAGAACACCCCAATGTTTTTTAAGAATATTCTGAATTTGTCTGGCTTGGACAGAATAGGTGGTGAAAAAAGGCCACCTAAACTTGTCGTTGTTGGTCTTCTTTGAATTGGTAACCAGCAAGGACCGTCTGTCTGTAGACCCAACCCTTTGGATTTCAGCCTCCAATTCAGTGCAAGTGTAACCTTTTTCTATGAATATTTTTAAGGGTCTGGGCTTGGATGAAGTAGTCTGCCTCATTGGTGCAGTTACGTCGTAGCCGAAGAAATTGGCTGCGAGGTACTGATTTTTGCCACTGCGGATGGTGGCAGCTATCCAATGGGATATACCCATTATGATCTGTGGGTTTGAAGAATGTTTGAAGCTCTAAACGATGGTTATAGACCTTGATCTCTAATTTCAAAAAATGTATGAATGTGAGGCTAGCTTCATAGGTTAATATAATACCTCGGTCATTACAGTTCAAATGGGCCATAAATTTATGTAGTGAGGGAAAATCGCCCTTCCCCCCGGCAGACCTATAGTCAGCGGGATTGACTCGGTCACATCAAGGATAGGTCAATACATTGACTATCATTTACAACCTCTGGTTCGCTGCACACCATGCTTCATGAAAGATACAGGAGACACCATCAGATTATTAGAATCCACTCCTTATCAAGAAGGTATGATCTTAGTTACGGCCGATGTTTCGGCCCTATATACCTGTATCCCTCATGTTCTCAGATTTGCCGCAGTTGAACATTATTTATCCCAAAACGTTTCCTTACCAGCATTGCAGTGCAATTTTATTATGGATCTTCTTAAATTTGCTATGACCCACAATTATTTTTGGTTCCAAGATAATTTTTATTTACAAATAAGAGGTGTGGCCACGGGGGCCAAGTTTGCTCCCAGTTTGGCCAACCTTTTTATGGCCAAGTGGGAGGAGGATGTCGTCTATTCACCCAGGAGGCCAGAAGTGGCCCTCTGGGCATGATATATAGACGACATCCTCCTCCCATGGAAGGGCGATTTTCCCTCACTACATAAATTTATGGCCCATTTGAACTGTAATGACCGAGGTATTAAATTAACCTATGAAGCTAGCCTCACGTCCATACATTTTTTGGATTAAGAAGATCAAGGTCCATAACCATCGTTTAGAGCTTCGAACATTCTTCAAACCCACAGATCGTAATGGGTATATCCCATTGGATAGCTGCCACCATCCGCAGTGGCTAAAATCAGTACCTCGCAGCCAATTTCTTCGGCTACGACGTAACTGCACCAATGAGGCAGACTACTTTATCCAAGCCCAGACCCTTAAAAATAGGTTCATAGAAAAAGGTTACACTTGCACTGAATTGGAGGCTGAAATCCAAAGGGTTGGGTCTACAGACAGACGGTCCTTGCTGGTTACCAATTCAAAGAAGACCAACAACTACAAGTTTAGGTGGTCTTTTTTCACCACCTATTCTGTCCAAGCCAGACAAATTCAGAATATTCTTAAAAAACATTGGGGTGTTCTTCGAAATGACGCTCTCTTAGGCCCGGCACTTCCAGAACATGCCGGGATTATATTTAGAGGAGCTAGATCCATCCAAGGACAAATTGCCCCCAACATTATTGACCCTCCCAAAAAGACCCCTTTGTTTCAGGATTGTAAGGGTTTCTTTCCTTGTAGGAAATGCAGGGTTTGTTTTTATAATACCAATGGGAGACGAAAAACGAAACCTTCCAGTCCACAGTTACCCAATGTACCTATCCCATGAAGCACTTTACTACTTGTGCCACACAATACATAGTATACCTTTTAACTTGCCCCTGTAAAAAACAGTACGTGGGTCACACTAAAAGAACTTTTTCTGTCCGAGTAGGTGAACATCTTACTAATATACAGGCGGGTAAGACAAACCATACTGTGCCAGGACACTATTTTACACACACCACAATCAGGACCCCACTGGAACTCAGTTCCTTATAATTGACAAATTTATTGCCAATTGGAGGGGTGAGTCACATGTGCGGAGTGTCTCTAGACTCGAGACGTATTGGATATTCGAACTACGTACTTATTCGCCCCACGGAATGAACGTTGAGTGGGATATTAATTCTTTTGTTAATCAAGCGTAATGTCCCTCACGATTAGAGATTGTGGATACCTCACTATATGCATCCCATTATATAAAACTTTTACAATACTCTTTCACCTATTACTGGTCACACTTTCTTTATTAGTTTATTTTTCTAATTCACTCAATACTTCAGTTCATGCACACTTCCTTTTGTATGCTCACACCTTTTCATATTTCAATATATGACTTCACACAGTTTATGTGTACACATTCATTCATGTCATCAGACGCATATGCACTCCCCATTTATACTTTCATATATGCAGGTTTTTAGTTATAAAATATTATTTTGTTAGCCCCTTGGAGAAGACACTGGGAGAAGCGAAGATACTTTCATATATGTAGGGTTTTTAGTCGTAAAATATTATTTTGTCAGCCCCTTGGAGATGACACGGGAGAAGAGAAGATGTTTTTTCCACCCTAGGTTTCGGTTGTCCCCCACTTTAAGACCCACTACTTTCGTATGTTGGGTGGTGAGATAACCCTCCCTGCATACAGTTCTGACCAGCCGGAGACATCGGTTTGAGTTATTGGTTCCCTAAGAACATGTGGCTTCTACCATGGGATTGGTCGCATGTCTCTTCCGGATCCTAACAGTAGAGATGGTATTCGTCTCTCTAGATCATGTGGCCATGTCAGCTGACATGCCACGTGACAGGCCTCCTTTGGTTTACGTCCATTGCGTTGACCCGACAGACGGGATCGCGCAATGTACAACATGTGGGCCGCCTGGCAGCGTCAGAGGAGACGCGGTCATGTGACCCTTTGTTTATTTTGTGCAAATGATCTGGAATAATACCTCTTCCTTAATGTTTATCCACACACAGAATCTTGGTACTATTCCTGTACACTATGATGAACCTATCTGTGCATCTTAGAACTCTTCTGATTGGGCACGGATGTTTACAGCACTGCTGAAATTTTAATGTTGTGGGTTTTTCTCTTTCATTTTTATTCCCTTATTTGTTTTACTAATTTCTTATTGGTTAAGGGACATGCTTTCCTCTTCCCATTGGTGGGTGGTCCCATTGGACACTTTATGGCAGTCAGCTGACTCCTCTCTGTCCTATCAGGAGTTGATTTATCATGTGACTTTGCAATTGATGTTTGATTGGTCATACCATTTGTGTAGTTTTTATATATATTTATACAGTGTAGGAGATGAGTTTGATGCCCCAGTTGAAGTCCATGTGGATGAAACGCGTCAGGCGAGCTATACTCTTTCCTACGCTTGATTTTATCGTTTTACGTGATCACGCTTTTTACATTGTTTGTTGATTATTGGTGATATCCAATAAAAATATGTCATTTGATCTGCACTATTGGCGTTTTATATATTTTTTTGGGAACCACCTATACTTCTGAGACTTTCCTGTGGCTGTGACTCCTCTTCGGCCTTATGGACCGGCAGTCGCGATTTGCACTACAGAGGATAGATTCCCCTTGAGATCCGGGGTTTCTGGGACCAACCATTTTCCATCTGGGATCTCTGAGCCTGTTTGATTCGGTGTCACCGGCATCCGAATCCACCTTCTCTGGTAAGCGTATTTTATCTTTTTCCAGTTCAAGATCGTATAATCAATGACATACAGATGAGAAGATTCCCATACCAGTTCCATTTACTTCTCTGATTCTCCCCTTCTTCCACAGTTCTCAATCTATCTGCTGATAGTACAGAGCCTTGGGGGCAAGCTGCACATGCTCAGTTTTGTGTGTACTGCTAGAGGTTTTTTTTTGCTTGGGAGAGTGCATGTGATCAGCAGAGGGTCAGGGGTCCTGCAGCCTCATAGGACAATCATGGCAGAATTAAAACTCCTCCTATAAGCGTTAACCAGACACTGATAGAAGGCGCAAGACTGCTCTAACGGCTGATGAGAAAAGGTATTTAGCAGTTTATATTTACTAAAATAATAGTATTTTGATGTCCTGTGTACTGTTCGAGACCAGATATAGCGAATGTGGGGTCCTGGAATTACTAACACTTTAAGCCCTGGGGTCTCTCCCAAAATCCATACCAGACCCTTATCCAAGCATGCAACCCATTAGCAGGCTAGGAAATGGGGGGGGGGAGCAAGTAGCCCCTCCTCTTGAACCAGACCAGGCCACATCCCCTCAACATGGGGGAGGTGCTTTGTGGTTAAAGTGGTTAAAGTGATATTAAAGGCAAAAACTGAAAAAAAACCAAACATGTCATAGTAACCTGCTCTCTGCAGTGGTTTTGCACAGAAGAGCGCCGATCCTCCTCTTCTCGGGTCCCCCACCGGCGCTCCTGGCCCCTCCCTCCTGGCGAGTGCCCCCAGAGCAAGCAGCTTGCTATGGGTCACCCAAGCAGGCCCG
This sequence comes from Lithobates clamitans, assembly GCA_037952925.1. Taxonomy (NCBI): domain Eukaryota; kingdom Metazoa; phylum Chordata; class Amphibia; order Anura; family Ranidae; genus Lithobates; species Lithobates clamitans. The sequence continues at coordinate 2,721,792 of JBBGZY010000486.1, forward strand.
CTCCCAAGTCGCTGCTCTGCATGTCCACTCAGACACAGAGCTGTAGCTCTGCCTCTTTCTCTACTCATTCACTCACTGGCTGTGATTGACAGCAGCCAGAGCTGATGTCTCAGCCAATGAGGAGAGGGAGACCCTAGACAGTCCAGACTCTTCTACACATCGCTGGATCAAGAGGGAGCTTAGGTAAGTATTGGGGGGTGCTGCTGCACACAGAAGGTTTTTTACCTTCATGCATAGAATGCATGAAGGTAAAAAACCCTCAGCTTGTACAACCATTTTAACATTTGGGCTGGATCAACCCTGGACTGGCAACCCTAATATTTACCTGACTGGTTAATGTGTATGTACTGAGCTGCCGACAAGGGGTAGCACTGGCCGTCCAGTACAAGGCTCAGCCTTGCCAATTCAGGACTAGGGATGGTCCGAGTGGACCCCTGTTCGGTTCGTACCAGAACTTTCGAACACAGCAAAAGTTCAGACCCGAATAACGAACCCTATTAAAGTCAATGGGACCCGAACGTCAAAAATCAAAAGTGTCCATTTTGAAGGCCTATATGCAAGTAATTGGGCATACAATGGTTATAGGGGACTGGGCCCTGCCCTGGGGGACATGTATTGATAAAAAAAGTTTGTGAAAAATGTCATTTTTAAATGAGCAGTGATTTTTTTATTTTTAAAGTGAAAGCATAAAAATGAATAATTCCTTCCAATATAGTGTCTGAGGGGTCCCCTTAGTCTACCTGTAAAGTGGCAGATCTGTACCATGTCTAGAATCTGCTGCAGCAATAATTGCATTTATAAAGCCAAAAAAAATGAAATTTTCCCTGCAAGCTGCCTTTATTTTGCTCAGCAACAGCTGGGGAGCCAATGTGTATGATGAGGCCACAATGTAGTGCACTGGGAACAAGATTTTTTGGATACATTCTGGTGTCACTTTGACTTTGGTTAGAAGTAAAGGCTGCTTGAAAATTGGTCTTTGGGTGATGGTGGCGCCTTCCCACTGTAACCCTATAGAGGTAATCTTGATGAAAGCAAGAATTGGCCTTGCTGTAAAAAATGCAATGATATGCACCTGTCAAACAGGTGCTGAAAAATTGGTCTTTGGGTGTCAATTGTGCCCATGAAACCTATACCAAAAACATTCTTCTAGATGAAATGATGGAATACCCTCAAAGCTAGGCAGCCTCAAAGTCCTGCAGAGATTTCACATCCCAAAAAGATTTAATCAGTGACATCGGCATCAGGGGCTTCAAAGCTCGTAATCCAGGATGGATTCATTTTTATAGAAGTCTAACGCTCCGCGGAGTCTGTGGACAGACGCGTTCTATGATCAGTAATGAAACCTCCTGCAGCACTGAATGCCTGTTCTGAAAGCACGCTGGATGCAGGGCAGCCCAACAACTCAATAGCATACTTGGCAAGTTCTGGCCAATGGTCTATTCTCATGACCCAGTAAGTCAGTGGATCGTCAGCTGGAAAGCTCTCCATCTCTGTTTTGGCCCCGAGGTAATCGTCCACCATGTGATGCAGACGCTGCCGATGGGATGTGGAAGCTGACAGCCCTGGGCAGCGAGGACTAAAAAAAAATTTCGAAATGCCTCACTAAGGCGGACGCCTTCTCTAAAGCTCCTCTCTTGACCAACTGAAGACGCAAAACTACGTTTTCCACGACACTGTAATCTACTGGAGTCAGGAAAAAAGTTTAATAAAATCCTCTTTAATGTGTCCTCAAGAAATTTTATCTTCTGCACTCTGTGGGGATGGGAAGAGTTCTGAGACCTTACCCTTATAACAGTGGTCAAGGAGGGTTGCCAACCAGTAATTATCCTTCTCCTTTATGCTACGTATCCTTGGGTCCTTTCCAAGGCTTTGAAGCATGAGGTTGCCCATGCGCCTCAAATTTGCCAAGGCTTGAGGACCAGATTCCTCGGGGTCACTCAGGATGACAGCATCTGGAACTTCCTCCTCCCAGCCACGTACTACTCCCAAGGGTCTTCTTCTTCTTCGAAGCCTATAAAAGGGCCAGAATCCTCTTCCTCCCCTCTCTCCTCCTGTGTGTTCTGTGACATAGGAATGATGGTGTCTGGATAAAGTGGGCCTTGAGATGAAAGGAAGTCCTCCTCTTCCTTCTGCTGCTCTGCTCTGCCTCCAGTGCCCTGTCCATATTGCCATGCAAAGTCTGCTCCAACAGGAACACAACAGGGATTGTGTCACTGATGCATTCTCTGTCACGGCTCACCATCCTTGTGGCCTCCTCAAATGGTGACAAAACAGTGCATGCATCCTTAATGATCAGCCATTGACGTGGGGGAAAAAAGCCAAGGCGGCCTGAGCCTGTCGTCATGCCGTATTCGCACAGGTACTCATTGACGGCCCTCTGTTGCATGTATAGCTGCTGCAGCATTCCCAAAGTCGAGTTTCACCTGGTCAGCATGTCACAAATCAGGCGGTTTTGCAGGCAGGTGGAATTCCCGCTGAATTTCAGCCAACCGAGCACTGGCTGTGTATGACCGCCTGAAATAGCTACAGACTCTTCTGGCCAGCTTAAGCACATCTTGCAACCCTGGGTACGTATTTAGGAAACGCTGCACCACCAAATTGAGGACATGTGTCAGCCATGGCACATGTGTCAACTTTCCCTGTCTAAGAGCGGACAGGAGGTTTGAGCCATTATTGGATACCACCATTCCTGGCTCCAGCTGGCGTGGTGTGAACCACCGCTGGCCCTGTCTCTGCAGAGCTGCAAGAATCTCTGCTCCGGTGTAGTTCCTGTCCCCTAAACACACCAGCTGAAGCACTGCATGGCACCTTTTAGCCTGACTCTGTGAATAGCCCTTTGAACGCTTAGGGGGTACCTGATTTTCTTAGGACAATTCTGCAGAGGAGGGCATGGAGGTGGTGGAGGAGGAGGAAGAGGGGGGAGAGCTCACAGGTCTGGCATCATCACCACCAGCTGTATGGAGATGTGGGGGCACTACAAGCTGCAGCACCGAGCCCTATTCTGCATCCTTTCAAGTTGCAAGCAGCGTTACCCAGTGTGCTGTGAACTAAATATATTGTCCCTGCCCAGGGAGATGGAAAGGCCTTACGTGAAAAGTAGTAGCGACTGGGAACCTGCCATTGTGGTACAGCAGATTATACAAATTCATGAAAGGGAGAAGAATTCACCAGGCTGAAAGGCAGAAGTTGGAGAGCCAACAGCTTTGGCAAGCTTGCATTTAGACACTGGGCATGTGGGTGGCAGGGACTGTATTATTTTTCCGCTGCAGCAGATGGGGCAGAGAAATTTGCCAGCTACAGTCTACAGCTGGTGGTGTGCTGCTGGCAGATGTGCTGCTAGGACCTGGGACACCCTGTGCTATATCATCATCCCTGTCAGTGGTGGCTGCTGAGAGGTAATGACTCGGTATAGCAGGGACAGACTGAAGTGGGTAAGGAGGAGGAGGAGGGACAGATTTGTGCCCCTTTTGTGTGGCTTTTAGGTGCTCTTGCCAATGGGCTGAGTTATTGGACTTTAAATGCCTTGCTAAGCATGTGTGTCACGTCCCTAGTAGATGAGCCCGAACTGTGGAGGAAGGCCTCTCTTACTCCTCTGACTCAAGGCCCCTGGTAGAGTAAACAGGAGGCACAGGAGTGTAGAGTAGCATGAGTGCCTGGTAGGATCAACAGCAAGGAGAACAGTCCACAATTCCAGGTGGCTCTGTGCAGGGAGGTCAGCAGACTGGAACAACAGGCAGGTGCAGCAGACTGGAGACTGGAACAGACTGGAACAGCAGGCAGGTGCAGCAGACTGGAGACTGGAGCAGCAGACTGGAACAGCAGGCAGGTGCAGCTGACTGGAGACTGGAGCAGCAGACTGAAACAGCAGGCAGGCGCAGCAGACTGAAAACTGGAGCAGCAGACTGGAGGCTGGAACAGGCTGGAAGGAGATTCCCACTGGACTGGAACTCAGAAGGGTCAGACAAGCCGGGTCATACACAGACAGGAGTATTGGAACAAGGCAGAGGCAGAAGCAGGGTCACTGGAACAAGCCGGGTCAGTATTAGGTGGACAGCGGAAGGACCAGAGGAGCAGGTAGGAGCAACGTCAGATGCAAGCAGACAGCTCGGTTAGTCAGAGGCAAGCCGGGTAATACACAGGAACAGGTTCAGATAGCAGGGTGCACACCAGAATGCTGTAGATCAGAAAGCAATGTCTCTGTGTGTCAGCCTGGTTTAAATAGCCCGCCTGGCATCAGGGGCCTCGCTCGCGGATGCGCATTGGCACCCGTGATCGCACACCAGCAAGTCGGATCTTCTGTTGCTGGCAGGATCCTCCTGACATTGCCCCCCCTTAAGGGGCAGCCTCCGGATGCCCAACTGGGCCAACTTCTCAGGATGAGACCTCTTGAAGGACTGAATCAGACTCTTAGCGTGGATGTTACCTTCAGGTTCCCTTGAGTTTTATTCAGGTCCATATCCCTTCCATTTAATCAAAAATTGGATTTGGTTATTTCTCTTCCTGCAATCCATGATTGCTTCTACTTCGAATTCCTCCTCTCCGACCACTATTACATTGTCAGGAGGATCCAAATTCTGGTCTGGAAAAGAGTTGGGAACAGAAGGTTTCAGTAGCTTCATATGAAAGACGGGATGAATCCTGAGTGAATCTAGAAGAACCAGCTCATAGGTCACCTCGTTAATTTTCCTCTTTACAGGAAATGGACCCATGAACTTGGGACGCAGTTTCTTTGAAAGGCAAGCCAATCTTAGGTTTGTTGAGGACAACCACACTAGATTACTGGGTCCAAGCATTACTCCCTGTCTCTTCCTATCAACGATTTCTTTGTTGTGTTCCTGTGTTTTTGTCATGGTTTCCTGCAGTAACTTGTTATTGGAGCACAAGAAAATTATGGTTTTATGGACAGCTGGTACAGAGAATTATGGGATGGAGTTAGGTAAACATGATGGGTAGAAGCCATAGTTGGCAAAAAAAAATTTTCATGGCGGAATGGGTGGAGTTGTTGTAGGCAAACTCGGTCAATGGTAGCAGGGAGCTCAGTCATCCTGGGAAAATGAGGAGAAACAGCGCAAGTATTGCTCGAGAGTCTGGTTGGCCCTCTCCGTCTGCCCATTTGTCTGTGGATGGTAGGCAGAGGAGAATGATAGCTCAATTCCCAGGGCCTCGCACAAAGCCCCCCAGAATCAATGTTAGCTGGTACTCCAAGAAGTTTAATGATTTCTCTGATAAAGACTTGCGCTGTTTCAGGACCTGAGGGTGTTCCTTTTCATTGGGATTTGACATTTTAGACAATCGGTCCACCACCACAAAGATGGTGGTATGACCCTCTGCTGGGGGACAATTCAACAATAAAGTCTATGGATAACATCTTCCATGGTCTGTCTGGAACAGGCAATGGTTTTAGCAACCCCAGGCCTTGGTTCTACTATTTTTGCTTCGAATGCAAGTGGTGCCGGATTCCACCTATCTCTTGCAGTCTGCAACTACTTGAGGCCACCAAAAAGTGCATTGCTCAAGATCAGTAGTTTTAGTTATACCAAAATGTCCAGCCTGTACATGGTCATGGCAGAGTTCCAGTATAGTGACCCGTAAACTCTCAGTTACGAAGATCTTGCTCCTGTACCAGAACAAACCATCTCTTGCTTGTACCTTTGTTGCAGCGAGGAGTGCTAACCCCACGGGTGAGAACAAATCTTCTTGTACCAAAAGAAAATTTTCTGGAGACAGGTTAGTGTCCAGGGGAGAGATTTCCTTAGATTTATGGAACATCTGAGAAAGCGTCAGGCTTCGTGTTTTTTGAGCCCCGCCGGTAGGTGACATGGAAAGAGAACCTGGAGAAAAAACATGCCCACCTGGCTTGACGTGGCCTTAACCTCTTCGCAGTTCTTCTCAGGTACTCTAGATTCTTATGATCTGTATAGATCAAGATTGGATGGGCTGCTCCTTCTAATAGGTATAGCCACTCCTCCAGTGCGGACTTCATTGCCAACAGTTCTTGGTCTTCCACGTCATAGTTCCTCTCTGCTGCTGATAACTTACGGGAGAAGAAAGCAACTGGGTGTAACAGGGCTTTGGTCCCCTGTCGTTGGGAAAGTACTGCTCCAAAAACGATTTCGGAAGTGTCAATCTCCAGGACGAATGGAAGAGTAGAGTCAAGATGTTTCAAGACAGAGGCGGAGGTAAACAGTCTCTTAAGGGATTCAAAGGTAGTCTGAGCCTCTGGAGGCTAATGAAAATGGATTCCCTGTTTGGTTAGCTGAATAATAGGAGCGATGATGGCTGAGAACCCTTTAATAAATTTTTGGTAGAAATGAGCAACTCCTACAAAACGTTGGATGCCTTTCTTGTCTGCGAGAACTGGCCAATACAGGATTGCAGCAATCTTTTAAGGATCCATCTTGATTCCTTCAATTGAGATGATTAGTCCCAGAAATGGAATACTTTTTTGCTCAAACTCGCACTTTTCAGACTTATGCCCCATACACACGGTCGGATTTTCCGACGGAAAATTTTCGATGGGAGCCTTTTGATGGAAATTCCAACCGTGTGTAGGCTCCAACGGACAGTTTCCATCGGAACTTCCGTCGCACAAAATTTGAGATCTGGTTCTCAAAGTTTCCGACAACAAAATCCGTTCTCGTAAATTCCGATCGTGTGTACACAATTCCGATGCACAAAGTGCCACACATGCTCAGAACAAAATTACGAGACAGAAGCGCTCGGTCTGGTAAAACTAGCACATTTTCTTCTTCTTTAGAATGCTAGAAGAATGAAGTTGTTTTGCTGCTCATACTCACACAGAGTTGTCACAAACTGATTTCTTTATTATTTCTCATGATCTCATGAATAATATTAATTTTGTTTTTCTTCACATCTCCATAGTAATGTTTTTTTTTTGTTTTTTTATCATGATCTGCATTTTTTTCCTAGTGATCTCCATGATATTATTTCTCGTTTTGTGTGTCAAGTTACCACAACACCATTATTATTTTGTATTTTTTTAACCTCAAGGAGGTTGGTTGGTGTTCCTTGTTAACCTCCCTGGCGGTATTCCCGAGTCTACCTTGGGGTGGAATTTCAGAACCAAAAGCGGTAACCCCAAGCCAGATCGCATCGCAGAATCCATGTAGAGGTTACTTACCTTGTCCCCTGGATCCCACGATGTCTCCCACTGTGATCTGCGAGCCGCCGTGTCTTGCTCGATTCACAGTGCCAAGCTCCGTTTCCTGCGATCGTTGCACTAAATTCAAAAAGTAAAAAATACAGTATACTGTAATCTTACAGATTACAGTACTGTATCAAATAATTACACATCCCCTTTGTCCCTAGTGGTTTGCCCAGTGTCCTGCCTGCAGTTTTATATTATAAATACTATTCTTTCTGCCAGGAAACTGGAGATTTTCCATAGCAACCAAAAACTGTCAGTTTACGTCAAAAGTGCTTTTAGACCGGCTAGAAAACAGTGATAATTAATTAGAATCACTTGCAGAATTGAGCGATAGTGATTTGTGGGGAAATCCGTCATCAATCACTGAAAGTAATGACAGTGACAATTCTGCAACTGAGCAAATTTCAGTGTTTTTGATTTGATTACATTATTGAATAATTTTTATTATTATTACATTATTATTTGTTATAATTATTTATAGTTATTTACTATATTATAATTTATGATTTATCATACTCGGGATGTCTACTAGACTCTTGTTTGGACAGATTTAAGTGAGTTATTCCTAAGAATTACAGGCCTACAAAATAAAACACCAAATTTCCATGCAAAATAATTTTACCGCTTTCAGCATTAAAAATCTGAAATAATCATACCGCCAGGGAGGTTTATTTGACCTTGTATTTTTGAAATGTACCTGCCTACTCACAAACAAACTGTCCTTTTTGAACTAAAACACATAGCCAAGTATTTGTGAAAAATAAATAGCCATTTATTCTGGGTCATAACAAAATAAAGAGGAAGACAACGCTGGAGAAACTGGTGAAATTGGTGAAGCCTTTGTACCCAGGGCACACATAAATTATTTTACAGTCAAAATTGGTGGCCTGAGGAGTCCATATAATAGTGAGCACAATCCGGTCCAGGACTACAAGAGATCAAGAACAGCAGCAAATGACATATCTGTCCCCAGGCTGTGGTCATACAACAGCCTGCGCCTTTTGCCAGACCAGACTAAACCCAGGCCATCACTCTCTTGTCTTCCTTACATGCTTCCTTCCAGGCTGTGGCTCTGGTGTTGGAGTTGTGGCAGGAGGTGGAGGAGGAGGAGGACCTGGAGGAGGAGGACCATAGTTGAACTCACAAACAAGGCTTTGGCTTGTGCGTTCACCCCTCAACTCCTTATTTATGGCTTGCAACATAACTTCTTCACATAAGAGGCTGTCATGAACAGGTGTGACCAGATTGTGTGGACTGCAAAGAGGAAACCAAAACGCATGTAAAGTGAAATAAGAATGTTTTTTTAAGATAAGTAATATAAATAAACAAACACCCCAAATATAAATAGTGCTCAACCAACCGACAGAAACCCACAGACAACAGATAATATATACAGCAAGGGGCAATACCGGAATCACAGATGTCAGCCAGGCCAGGGTCATACACAGCAGGTCAGCAGGAACAAGGGATATACCAGAAACATAAACGTAGCCAAGCCAAGGTCATACACAGGAGATCAGCAACTGAACAAGGGCAGGTTGGGAAAGGGAGATAATGGATGGGATAGGATACAGGCTCAGGAACAGGTTCAGGGTCTGATACAGGTTTACAGGATAGCAGGATAACAGGTCAGGGTGCAAGGAAGAAAGATACCAAGGCAAGCATATGAGGGCTTGCCGGGTATTTATAGGACTGATTATAATTGACCTCATGTCACAGCTGATTGCAGTGAGTGCTGTTTGCTCCACACTGCCGGAGTGCACCCGCTGGTGGACACCGGTACTACGGCCCAAGGATGCAACAGTGCCACCAGCAGGAGAGACCTCTTACTGCAGGTCCCAGGTGTTTGAAGACACCCGCTGGTGGACACTGGTACTGCGATCCAAGAAGCCGATAGCGCCACCAACGGGTAAACCCTCTCATGACAGAGGCGTTGGCCCTCCTCCATTTCCAGCATTTTGCAGGCTGTTATGCAGGCATAGTCATCTTGAACACTGGGGGGGGTTTCTGAGGGCCGCAGTAGCCTTCAGAAATATGCCAATTGCTGCCTCCTTCAGGTTACTCCTCTTCCTGGCACTTTTTTGTGGAAGGCCGAGGGGAGGGACCTGGGATTCGGGCAGGCTACTGGGCCCGGCCACCTCCTGGTTGCCACTTTCCACGGCCTGCCTGAGGCTTTCCTGTGTCTGGAAAAGGGACATAGTTTTAGTTTTTGGTTCATCAATCACACACAATTTTCAGCTCATGACTTTTGCAAATTGAATGTTAATAAATAGAAAAGACTATCATTCTGACCCCAGCATTCTTGTCCCAATCATTTGTGGCCACTACTGTCTATTGATATGTACATATCAATGAATATGGGGATAAAGTCCTCACCATTGAATAGATCCATTTTCTCTGCAAGACACAACACAAGACAAACCCTAATGTCAGGCGAAAGTCTCCTAATCTTGACCCAATATAGGCCTCAATCTATAAGCAGTATACACAAAAAACAAAAAAATACTGTGCTACCTATAGAAACTATTCCCCCAAAAAGCAGCAGTTAAACAGTGAGATGTGCACTAAAATAACTAATAAAAAAGAAATAACCGCGCTAAATATGAGTGAAACACGTGAAGCAATCTCAAAGACTTCCGTGAGGAAGTACATATATAAATACAAAAATGTTGAAAAATGTTAAAAATTAAATTATGAAAAGTACATGGGTCAACACATGTATGTATGAATCAAACATGAGTGTCCATATGTATAATTTCCTATTCTTCTTAAAGTTCGTGCTGCTCCATGTGCTTTTCTTTACTGTTGTACATTTTAAAATGGCAACTTTCATGTTCATTGGCACAGTAACTGGTCGTAGGAAACATCATTAGTTCGCCCACTTATAAGATGTTTTTGGCAGATACAGGTTAACTACATCTGTTCAGGCCTAAATTGCCGTGTGTGTGGATGCGCTGCTCCCATCTAAATATTCATGTACCCTATCTATAAAGTGCAAACTTATTTTATATACAACATACATCTATATAAGATCATCACATTAGACCAATAACCTGTAACAAACTATATAAAAAAATCCGATAATATATATCACATATGTGACAGAGTCCCCAAGTATATGCTCTCAAATCTTCTGTCAATTGCCGTGATTGGCGTGCTCTTGTGTTGGTTCAATATAAAGTGACTTAGTGCTCCACCACCACCTGTGAGGTTGGCCACTCACCAGATATTTCTTTAAAATTGCACCTTTGGTTCATTCATAGGGATAACCACTCCACTTATAGGGAACTTCTTCAATGGTAATAATTGGACCTTAGTGTTCCTCATAAAATAGGGATGAAACGATCATCGCACAATAACGTTTAAAACTTTTTATTGTGTTAAACAAATAAAGACTGTACACTCACATTTGTATGTGCCCTCGAGCCGGCACAGAGCTTTTCCAGCAGTTAGGGACGGGTACGCGCTGCAGCCCGGTTCGCCTAATGTGTGCTGTGCGACCTCCGTGTACCGCTTGCGTTCCTCCCCTCGTACCCGTTCGCGTCCTCACCAACCACGATCGTTCACGGTCACGTGGGTACAAAAATTCCCAGCAGCCTCTACGCGTTTCGCAATATGCGTCATCAGGAAGCTTCCTGATGACGCATATTGCGAAACGCGTAGAGGCTGCTGGGAATTTTTTTTTCCACAAAAAAGATACCTGCTCCTGCTGGGGATGTGGATGGGCGGATGAACCCTTTTTCTAGGTTCTCATCAATGTACTCCTTTAATGTTCCCAGCTCCAACTCAGTTAAAGGGAAGATTCTCCCAAAAGGGACTTCGGGTCCTGGAAGGAGCTCAATAGAACAGTCGTAGGCTTGGTGGGGTGGAAGAGTCTCTGCTCTCTTTTTACTGAAAACATCCTTAAAGTCATGATAGGCTTCCAGGACAGATTGGTATATCTCTGTATCGGTGTCCAGACACAACAGGGTAGGTGGTTCACAGGTATCTTTAGGGATACAGAACTGCTGACAGTAAGGAGAAGGGAACGCGACCTCCCCCGTGGCCCCGCTGATATGAGGATTGTGGGCCTGTAGCCACGGCAGACCAAGGATGACTGGGAACAAGGGTAAGGTGATGATATCCAAGCGTAATAGTTCTTGGTTTAAACTGGCAATGGTGACAGGCAGTGGAGTGGTCTCTTGCGTAACTGGTTCAGACTTAATAGCTGATCCATCAGCCAGATGACTAGAAAGTCCTTCGGATTTGAACATTAAAGGTATCCAGTGTTTGGCTGCGAAGGATGAGTCCATGAAGCAGCTACAGGCTCCAGAATCAAAAATGGCGGAACCTTGTAAAGTCCTTTCTGGGAGCTGCAACAAGATAGAGAGAGCAAGGTGAGAAGAGATCTTGGCCAAAGCGGATGCATGATCAGAGGAGATTGACAGGCACTTATGAAGCTTGGCAGGACAAGTTCTGACGTAATGCCCAGGTTCTCCACAATACAGGCACAACCGGCGACATTGGCGTTCTTCCACTGTAAGGGAAGGGCGGAGTACCCCCAGTTGCCTGGGTTCAGACATGTCAGGTGCGGAAGCTGGCTGTGCTGAAGGAGACGGGTCAGGGTAACTCTTGATAACATCCAGGTTGAACGGGAAGGTCCTGTTACCCTCTCCGATCTTCGCTGCCTCAGGCACCGGTCAATCTGTATGGATAAATTGACAAGTGCATCTAAAGTCTGGGGTACCCCAACTCAGGCCAGTTCATCTTTTAAAGGATCCGACAGCCCCATGGGGAACTGGTAACGGAGGGCAGTGTCATTCCAGTTAGTCACTCCAACATCTGAACTCAGAGACGTAGTCAAAGTGTCCACCTTTGCCTGTGGACACATTTGTTGCTGGCCCCCTTACAGTGCCAAGGGAATGTCTGCCTCTCCTGTCCTCCCAGACATTATTGGGAGGGAGGGGGTGGTGCTTACAAGCAAATGTAAAGAAGAAGTGGAAATCTGTACGTAGATGCACTTTAATCAATGTAAAGTGTTGTTTGGTGCACTTTAATTTGAGTACTCACACTAAACAGACACACTCCACAGATACACTATAATATACTGCAATATAATGCACCAAACGTACAGTGACACACAGAACTATATGGCATTAAACATGCAGTAACGCACACCGAAGTAAATGGTGTTAAACTTGCAGTAACACACACAGAAGTAAATGGCGTTAAACTGGCAGTAACGCGCACAAAACTATATGGCGTTAAACTGGCAGTAGTGCACACAGAAGTAAATGGCATTAAACTGGCAGTAACGCACACAGAACTATATGATATTAACCACTTCAATACAGGGCACTTATACACCTTCCTGCCCAGACCAATTTTCAGCTTTCAGCACTGTCTCACTTTGAATGACAATTGCGCGGTCATGCTACATTGTACCCAAACAAAATTTTTAGCATTCTGTTTCCACAAATAGAGCTTTCTTTTGGTTTTATTTGATCACCTCTGGGATTTTTATTTTCTGCTAAGCAAATAAAAAAAGATCGAAAATTTTGGGGAAAAAAAGTTTTTTTTTGTTTCTGTTACAAAACTTTGTAAACAAGTAAGTTTTCTCCTTCACTGATGGGGCTGCACTGATGGGCACTGATAAGGAGGCACTGATGGGCACTGATGAGGTGGCACCAATGAGGTGGCATTGATGAGGTGGCACTGATGATGGGCACTAATATGCGGCACTGATGGGACACTGATAGGTGGCACTGATAGGTGGCACTGATAGGTGGCACTGATATGCAGCACTGATGGGTACACATAGGTGGCACTGATGGGCATGGATGGGCACTGATAGGCAGCACAGATGGGCACTGATAGGCACTGATAGACATCACGGATGGGCATGGATGGGCACTGATAGGTGGCACTGACGTACACTATTTGGTATGGATGGATGCCAATCAGTGCCAAACAATATTGCCTGCCAATCAGTGATGCCCACTGTGGGCACTGATTGGCAACCATTGTGGGCACTGATTGGCATTCATTGTGGGCACTGATTGGCATCCCTGGTGGTCTAGGGTGGCATACCTGGTGGTGACATCCCTGGTGGTCCTAGTGGCATCCCTGGTGGTCCAGTGTGGGCATCCTCGGGGGGGCTGCGCTGATAATCAATCAGCACAGACCCCCCCTGTCAGAGGAGCAGCCAATCGGCCCTCCTCTACTCACATGTAACAGATGGCTCTTCCTTTTTACACTGTGATCAGCCGTGATTGGACATGGCTGATCACGTAGTAAAGAGTCTCCGTCAGAGACTCTTTACCTAGATCGGTATTGTGGTGTGTCAGACTAACACACCGCAACAATGATCACCGCAATGCGTGCCCCCAGGGGGTGCGCAGCAACTTGATATCCTGGCGATGTCATTTGATGTCCGGTCAGGATATTGAAACCACTTTGCCACCGTCATTTTGCTATATGGCGGATGGCAAGTGGTTAAACTGGCAGTAACGCACACAAAACTATATGGCGTTAAACTGGCAGTAACGCACACAGGACTATATGGCGTTAAACTGGCAGTAACACACACAAAACTATATGGCGTTAAACTGGCAGTAACGCACACAGAAGTAAATGTCGTTAAACTTGCAGTAATGCACAAAACTGTATGGCGTTAAACCGGCAGTAGCGCCCAAAACTATATGACATTAAACTGGCAGTAATGCACACAGAACTATATGGCATTAAACTGGCAGTAACACACACAGAATTAAATAGCATTAAACGTGCAGTAATGCACAAAGCTATATGGCGTTACACCGTCAGTAACACCCAAAACTATATGGCGCTAAACTGGCAGTAACTTACACAGAACTGTATGGCGTTAAACTGGCAGTAACGCACACAAAACTATATGGCGTTCAACTGGCAGTAACGCACACAGAAGTAAATGGCATTAAACTTGCAGTAATGCACAAAACTATATGGCGTTAAAACGGCAGTAACACCCAAAACTATATGTTGTTAAACTGGCAGTAACGCACACAGAAGTAAATGGCGTTAAACTGGCAGTAACACAATCAAATAGACGGTGTTCAACCGTCACTACACTGACACTATCTGAACTGCCCCTATTCTAGCTATACACTAATGTCAAGATGACATGGTCTCACTACACTACAGTGATACTATCTGAGCTGTCCCTACTCCTGCTGCACACTATGCAAAGCTGAATGATGGCCCTCCTCACTACAATCACACTATCCCTAGACTGACACTAGACTAATATTCTACACTGACAATTGAAGCAAAATAGCACAGAATAGCACACTAACTAACCAATAGCACTGAACAGAGCCCTGTTATATCCCTCTCCACGCCAAAACCACACTGAAAATGGCTGCCATTGAAAGAATACTTTTATAATGTGGGGCAGGAATGAGCCATGATTGGATAAAGTCATGATGACAGTGTCCAATCACGACTCTGACAGTGCTCTGTGCCCTGATTGGCTTAGGTTTCCATTGCTTCAGCCAATCAGGGCTTGCAATGCACTGTTCAGCGCTGCAATGCATTGTCGGTTTGGGAGGGGGGAACAAATGGTCGAAACACCCGTTTGTTCAGCTACTCGCCGAACGTCTGAACAACGAAAGTTCAGCCTGAACTTATGCTCGGGGCGAACCATTCGCCCATCCTTATTAAGGCCCCCTGTAGTAATCTCTGCTCTGCAGCAATTTTTTTTAAAAAGTCACTGGGCCCCATTTGTTCAGTGAGGAGCCAGGGGCAGAAAGGTGACTATTTAATGGCTTCTGGGTGTGGCAGAGTAATCTGCAGCAATGCGTTTTCTGACAATTAAATTACAATCCTGGCCTGCCCCCATATATTGATATAGAGGAGGCAGAGACTTTAATTTTTGGGAACCATAGTGTGGTATATTACTAATATTACCTACATTTTTAAGTCATTAAATAGTCCCTTTTCTGCCCCTGGCCCCCAGCTGAACAAATAGGGACTGGGGACAGAAAGGGGACAAGTTAAAGACTTTCAGGTGCAGGTGGAGTAAGCTCCTGCTCCACAGTTTCTGACAATTAGATCAGAAGTCCCAACCTCTTCTATATCAATCTGTCAGGGCAGGCCAGGGCTATAATTAAATGTCTCTACCTACATCGGAAAGTAATTAAATTGTCCCCTTTCTGCCCCAGTTCACCTACTGAACAAATGGGATCTGGTGAAGTTTCTTTAAATAATTGCAGACTTTTTGGTGCCCTCTGAAGAGCGATCTTTGTTTGGAATGCTTTTCAGAGTACTTTTGATAGGCCATGAGGAGGCATTGTATTGCCTCCTCACCACCTGGTTTAACCGTGTAATGCTGCACAACCATACATTTGCATGCATTGCACACAGTTGCGGTGCTGCCTCATTGAACTGAATTGTTAAGACTGACAAGCGGGGGCACTTGTTAAAGTCTGCACCATGAGTTTAAAATGCTGCAGTGATGAAGCAAAGCATCACAGCTACAGCATGTGTACAGCCCTGTCTGGATGTATTTTGACAGAAAGAGCCCAAATTGTCCAGAAGCTTTGGATTATTGTACACTTGTGTCTTCCTCCAAAAAATGAGCCTGCCTGATTTAATCTCTAAAAACTTGCACTATCAGTAGTCCAACTATTTTGATAAAAACCTTCTTCCCCTGTTCTCGGCTTTACGGTGCAGTGCTCCTCCTGGGCTGGCCTTCCTTTGAATCTCTTTGGACGGATTCATTTCATAGAAATGATGATCCTACCTAAATTCAATTATATTTTTCGTAACTGCCCAATCTGGGTCCCAAACTCGTTTTTTTGCGAAACTGACAAGTGTGTGGGGTCTTTCATTTGGAATGGTGCAACTCCTCAGTTGGCGAAATCCACCCTTTAGCTTCCTACCCCTCCTAATTTGCAAGTGTATTTTTGGGCGGTAGTGTAATGCCCTGTACACACGGTCGGATTTTCCGATGGAAAATGTGCGATCGGAGCATGTTGTCGGAAATTCTGACAGTGTGTGGGCTTCATCGGACTTTTTCCATCGGATTTTCCGACACACAAAGTTTGAGAGCAGGCTATAAAATTTTCCGACAACAAAATTCGATCGTGTCAATTCTGACCGTGTGTGGACAGTTCCGATGCACAAAGTGCCATGCATGCTCAGAAGAAATTCCGAGACGGAACAGCTCAGTCTGGTAAAATTAGCATTGGAAATGGATAGAGCACTTTCACCAGGCTGCAATCTTTAAAATTGTTTAATACAGCGCACTCTCTTCTTCTTTATAATGCAGGAAGAATGAAGTAGTTTTGCTGCTGATATTCACACAGAGTTCTCACAAACGTCTTTCTTTATTATTTATCGTGATTCCCTCAATATATTATGATTTGTCACATCTGACCAAAAATCTATATCATTTTTTTTTTTTAAAGCCTGATGTGATTTTTTTTTTTTTTGGTTTGTATTTTTTTCAAGGCTGATTTTGTATTTGTTTTTTTAGTTATTTAACATCCAGAATATTTTTGTGTGTGTTGTGTGTCAAGTTACCACAACACCATTATTATCTTGTAATATTTATTCTCAAGGAGGTTGCTTGGTGTTGGTGTCTCTTGTTAATTTCACATTGTATTTTGAAATGTACCTGAATCCTCACAAACAAACTGTCCTTTTTGAATGAAAACACACATAGGCGAGTCTAATTGAAACCAAAAAACCTTTATTAAGGGCTCAGAACCAAACAAAGAGGGAGGCAACGCTGGAGAAACAGCAGATATTGGTGAAACCTTTGACCCCCAGAGCACACATCAATTATTTTACTGCAAAATTGGTGGCCTGAGGAGTCCATATATAAGGGAGTGCAGTCTGGTCCAGAAGTCCCAGAGATCATGAAAGCAGCAGATGACATCTGTGTCCCCAGGCTGTGGTCATACAAGAGACTGCATCTGGACTTTTGTCAGACCAGACTGAACCCAGGGTCATCACTCTCTGGTCTTCCTTCCACACTTCGGCTGTGGTGGTGTAGTTGTGGCAGGAGGAGGAGGAGGAGGAAGATGTTCCAACTCAATCACGTGGGTATTGGGTGTGATTTTGCCCCTCACCCCCTTAGTTAAGACTTTATAAAGAAGGTCCTCACACAGCTGGCGTTGGCCCTCCTGCATGCCCTGCAATTTGGTGGTAGCCATGCAGGCAAAGGCCTCTTCAGGAGTGGGGGTGGCTCTGAGGGACGCAGAAGCCTTCTGAATGAGCCTGAGTGCTGAATCCTGCACGTGACTCCCCTTCCTGGGTATTTTGTTTAGAAGGCGGAGGGGAGGAACCTGCGATTTTGTCAGGCTCCTACTGGTCCCAGGCTTCTCCTGGCTACCACTTAGCCCCGCCTCCTCCTGGCTGCCACTAACCCCCACCTCCTCCTGGCTGCCACATTCCACAGCCTCCTCCTGTGTGCCACATTCCAGAGCCTCGTCCTGGCTGAGGTCTTCCTGTGTATGAAAAGGGGACATAGTTTTAGTTTTTACTTCATCAATCACACACAATTTTCATATCATGACTGTTGCAAATTGAATGTTAACAAATATAAAAGACTATCATTCTGAGCTCAGCATTTTTCATTCTTGTCCCAATTATTTTTGCCCACTACTGTCTATTGATATGTAAACGGCTTTATTAAATCAGCAATTAGTGATCAATAATAACATCTAGTAAAGATAATTTCTTTATTGACCAGAAATCTGTAGAAGAATGCTTTACCTGGCTCAAGCTCGGCTCCTCCACTTCTTCCTGGCTGGAATTCCCAGGTTGGACATCGGAAGCCTCAGCTGGGTTGAAGGAAGAGTGGAAGGAAGGGTTGAGAAGGATTCCCTGACTCCAGTCTGGTCTGACAGAAAACAAAGTCTCTCATAGTAACAGAGCCTGGGGACATAAACGTCATCTGCTGCAGCTCCATATCTCTGGGAATCCGTGACCTTCTTGCGCTCCCTAAGATAAGTGCTTCTCAGGCCACCAATTTTGGCTTTTAAATAAGGGATGGTTGCTGTGGGGACCACCGGCTTCACCAACTCCAGCAGTTTCTCCAGCGCTGTCTGCCTCTTTTGTTTATGATTATAATGTGGATGTTTCACCTGCCACAGACAGGGCAGCTCCCTGTATTTGTCTATGAACAGGGGGAGGAAGTTGTGGTCATTGAAGCCATCCATTTTCTCTGCAAGACACAACACAAGACAAACCCTAATGTCAGGCAAAACTCTCCTAATCTTGTTACAATATAGGCCTCGATCTAGAAGCAGTATAGGCCCAAGTTTAGATCTTACCTTCGTTATCACGATCGGCGCCTCCGATACTCCTTCCTCCGCTCACAGATCGTACGTACTACGCACGCGTGTTGCGCTTTACACACACTGCGCATGCGTGAAACTCCGCCCGCCCCTGACGTTCTTTCTATTCTATTCCCCGCCCCTTCTCGTTCGGCGCAGTGGGGGAAGAGCACATGGCGGAGACACAGCAGGTGTCAGATAATTACAGCAACGAGGAGGAGGGGGAGGAAAGCCCGGAGCCTGAAATGTCCAGATTCAGAAGGAGACGATTTAAGGCCTCAAATAAGTCCTTTGGGGAGATGTTGGAGATGGTGAACATCCTGAAGAAGGCCAACTATGATGGGAAGTATGGACCTTACCCCAACCCCAATGTCAGAAAGGCCCAGATCATGGCAAAAGTGGTCAAGAGTCTGCACCGGAATTTCAGGGTACGACGATCGAAAGATCAGCTCAGGAAACAGTGGTCGGACTTAAAATTAGGAGAGCATGAGCAGTACAGAAAGATCCCGAGAGTTCTGCAAAAAAGTAAGTAGTTGTGCTGTGCTCCTATTCTTTATGTTTATTATGTTTGTGCTGCTCCATGTGCTTTTCTTAACTGTTATCCAGTTTAAAATGACAACTTTTATGTTCATGGGCACATTATTCGTTCGTATAAAACATTGTTTGTTCGGCCTAGAAAACACCATTGTTTTCGCCATATGCATTTTCCCACATTTTTTATGGCCTACTTGTCTGCAAATAATTTGGTTGTGTAGATGGGTTTGTAACTAGAATGAAATACAAACTAGATTCTGTGTAAGGAGAGGACACTCAGCAGCAGTTTTCACATCTGGACGCTGGAGCACTAGTGCGGCACACATGAACACCCTTTTTATTAGGGGGCCCACACAGGTGCTCCAGTGTATACTATAGGCGTGTCTCCATCTGTGAAGTTTGTACAAAACAGGTAAAGTATTGAAGCTTGACAAAGGACACTAAAAATTCTACATCTTGGAACTCTGCCAAAATAAACAATTGTACCCCACTTTCAAGCAATGTTTCGTATTTCTATTTCTGCCATCAAATATCTGTGTGTTAAGTATACCTATTTTTTTTTACATAGGGGATAAAAGACTCGGAGGATACCCCTCATCCAAGGAGACCACAGACCCCCCACCTCTGGAAGAAGGGGAAAACATGTTGGTTTGTTTTAAAAACCTTTTCCAAATGCACATGTGATTGCGCTGGTATTAAAAAGATTGTTAATCAAGAATGTTTGGATTATTGTTTCAACGCTCCAAAACTTTTGTTGTGCTCTAATTGGTGTTTTCTGTGACAATGGGGGTTATTTCCTAAGGGAAAATCCACTTTGCACTACAAGTGCAGTTTCAAGTGCACTTGTAGTTCAAAGTGTCTTTGCCTTTAGTAAATAACACCTGACAATGCTTTGTAATGTTACACAATCACGCCATTTTCAGGACTCACCACATTTTTGTCAGGGTCAGCTAAAAGAAACACAAGCAGTAAATGTCACCAAAGATTTTAGTAGTTAAATTTTTTTTTTATTTGAAAAAGGTTTCAGACATTGTCTGGCATATTGATAGCCCCCCTACCTGCAAAGTATTCAAGGTATCTTAGACAGACATCACGGGCACTCAGGGGGGGCAAGCCAGGACGGCCACTTTCAAGCGCCATCAGGGTTGGTTCATTTTGAATTCCAGCCTCAGGCCCAACTGAGCCAGCATAGTTGGCAGAATGTTGCCATAAAAAGTTTTGTAGAACACAGCACGCCAGGATGATATGATTCATTTTGTACTCCGCCATGTGTATGGGTGTAAGAAATAGGCGGAACCGGCTGGCCATGATTCCAAACGTGTTCTCCACCACTCTTCTGGCTCTGGCCAGCCGGTAATTAAAAACCCTCTGGTCCGGGGTGAGGGTCCTCATCGGGAATGGCGGCATAAGATGGTCCCCCAGCGCAAACGCTTCATCTGCAACGAAGGCGAATGGGAGTCCTTCCACATTGTCTTCTGAAGGTGCTAAGTCCAAGCTGCCATTCTGGAGATGCCTGTAGAACTCCGTCTGGGTGATGACTCTACCATCGTACATCCGGCCATTCTTTCCCACGTCCACATACAGGAACTCGTAAGTAGCCGACACCACCGCCAACATCACAATACTATTGAACCCCTTATAGTTGAAATAGTATGACCCCGAGTTGTGTGGTGGGACGATGTGGACATGTTTCCCATCAATTGCCCCTCCGCAGTTAGGAAAGTCCCACCGCTCGGCAAAGTGGGAGGCCACAGTCTGCCATTCCTTTGGCGTGGAAGGAAACTGTGGAGTCAAACAAGAAAAACAAGTTAGTCATTTTGCCCATAAACAGGGAAAGCAGATTAGACACAAACATTCTTGGCCAACATCAAGATAACATTTATCTGAGGGAGTTTTTAAAGACCAAAGTATAAGGTACACCTATCAGATCCCCCCCTCTCATGGGCCATTTCTGACATTTTAGGGGGGGGGGGGGTTTGGACAGGTAACCCTCTCCACTTCATTGAGAGATGAATGCCTAAATAATGGGTATTACTTTGGCCAGCCCCTCCTTAGTTACACTATTGGCAGCCCACTGGACAGGCAAGAAGTGTCATAATACAAAGATATAAATACACATTGTACACATTTTAGCACATTTGGACATTCTGCTATTACCTATCAAGATAATAATATGATACAAAAACTTTAAACAGTATCATTTGAAAGTATACAGGCAGGCCCTTGCACTACATGCTTTGGGGAATTCATCCATAAATCTGACCACAAAAGAGATGGGTATAGTGTGTATAGGTTTGGCAAAGTCAGCAGATAGATGATTGAGGATAGATAGAGAATTGTTATCAGCTGACCTAGCAGTTGGGGGGAGGGAGGGTTCCAAATGATTTGGGGACCCCCAAAAAAAGCCTCTGGCACTCTGCCTGAATTTAAAGCACAAATCACATTTAAAAACATTTTAGGGGGTGTTTGGGGTAAAGCATTACTATGGAGCTGATAAAATACATTGTTAAGTGACTACATGAGGTGAATATAGGGCCAGGAGACCATGCTGGGGAGGTTAGTGAAGGCAAATATGTATGAAGGACAAAAAAAAAAAAATACATAACAATCCAGCATGCATGAGGACAAAGGGGACATTCACAGCATATTACAATCATGGTAATTAGGGAATGAGGAAAGAAATACAATAAAATGTGATATTAAAGGATAAAAATCTTACCTTAATATACTCCTTCTGCAGGACCTGGATGATGGCAGAACAGATTTCTGGGATAATGATCCCCAGAGCCTGGGGGGAGATGCCTGTCGATAACTTCAAGTCCTGCAGGCTTCTCCCCATCGCCAAGTACCGCAGCGTAGCAACTAGCCTCTGCTCCGGAGTGATGGCTTGCCTCATGCAGATTGCCTGCCTGCTAATATAAGGGGTCAGCAAAGCTGACAAACGGTGAAATACAGGGTCCGTCATCCTGAGAAAGTTCCTGAAATCATCAGGATTATTCTCACGGATCTCACGGAGCAAAGGCATGTGACAGAACTGGTCACGCTGGAGCAACCAATTCTTGGTCCATGAACTCCTTCCCACCCTGTTCATGGACTGGGCTTGTGTCAAGGTCAGGACCCCAACACCAAGCCCCCACACAGCACGAACTCTACGAGGAGTACGTATACGCAACATGGCTAGAAAACGGTCGGCTGCTCAGAACGTAGTAACAGAACGCACTGAAGAACAGCAAGGCCTGTGAAGAGCGACCTGAAAAACAGTGACGAACGAACAAACAAGAACACAATGACAAGAGTCAATGGTACTCGCTGCACGCACTGAAGAGCAGATACAAACCCACAAGCACAAACTGAACAGCAGAAAACGATCTTAAAACCACGAGTCTGAAAAAGCGCAAATTGTCTCTCACCAAACTTTTACTAACACAAGATTAGCAAAAGGAGCCCAAAGGGTGCCACGCTTGGTTCTGAACTGGCCTTTTCTAGTCTTGTCGTACGTGGTGTACATCACCGTGTTCTTGGCGACCGGAAGGATATTCCGACAACTTTGTGCGATCGTGTGTACGCAAAACAAATTTGAGCCAACATCCGTCGGAAAAAATCCATGGATTTTGTTGTCGGAATGTCCGATCAATGTCCGATCGTGTGTACAGGCATAAGTATCAGTTTACTGGTGGTTTGTAGAATCCAATTCTAATGGGGCGACATGTTTAGAGGTGGCCTTCCTGGGATCCCTGCCTGATCTATGTATTTTGGCTTATAGGGGGCCAAGGGCCTATGAGAAAATCCCGGGTCTGACGCTTGCTACATGGAGCAATGGTCGCCTGCTCAGCCTTTATGGGGTAATCCATCTCTACCACATATTCATACTGTCCCGGATCTTCAGATTTGGGCATGCTTTCGTATTAAGACTCTGATAGATATCCTCTGATGCCCTTTTGTCCTTCTCTCAACTCTCACAAGTTTCACCTACCTCTCTGGATGCAATTTCACTACCTCCAATTGCATCCTGCTACCAGGACTCAGCTTCCTGAGTTTCCTCTCCTCCAGGCTGATCCTATTGAGAAGCTGCTGGCTCCAGGGGAATTAGATAAGCCTCCTTCGACCCTATATGGAGAGCTTTTGGGAGTTAATTCCTCAAAGTTTGACCGTCTAACGGATTTATGGAAAATAGATCTCCCATTCCTAGACAGAGAAGACTGGGAGGACTGCCTGGAACAAGCTCCCAAGCTTGTTATCTCTTCAAGAGATAAATTATTTCAGGTAAAATTCATACATTGGGCATATTATACTCCCCTAAAACTTCACCAAATTTACCCAGATCTTGACCCTAGCTGCCCCAGATTTCAGCTGCATCCGGGATCATATCTTCATATGTTCTGGGATTGCCCTATTATAGTGTCTTATCGGACTAATGTCTCTTCAGAGATCAATCTAAGGTTGCAGCTGTCTTTACCTATTTCCCCAGAACTGGCATTTTAACTATTCATGATGATAACCAGTGCTCCCATCATTCCAAGTTACTGATCTCTTATCTTTCATATTATGCCAAGAAGGAAATCCTACTGAAATGGGTCTCACCGACCCCTCCGGGGGTGTCCTCTTGGAAAGCTATGGTGGATGTGGCCCTACTAATGTATAAAATCACTTATATGAATGGGGGTTGCCTGTGGAAGTATGACAAAGTTTAGTCCCACTGGACCTCTAGCTAAAGGTGTTGATTCATTCTTGTACTTGTAATTCATAGCTGTTGAGATGGGGTGCACTGGACGGGATGAAGTATTAGGGGGGTCCCTCCCCTCCTTGCCCCTCCTCCATGTTCTCTCTCGACCCCCTCTCCCTTTTCATTGCACCTCAATCTGGCTACTGGGTATGTAATTAGTGGGTGTTGAACCTTCGGTGTTGTTATACTATTGGTATGATCACTGTGTTTTTCTTGTAATTGGACTCTACTTGTATGTTTGCCATTCGCTGGATATATCGGGCATTGTACCATGTCATTATGTGTTATACTGTATTGTAGTTGTTTTCAATAAACCACTCCTGTTTTGTTAAAGAAAAAAAAAAAAAAACCTCTCACCACCACACTGCTACTGCGTGCATTATATACAGTTGAGGGGCTGGGAATAATTTTTGCCATGCCACAAAGCAAAGCATCACAGCAGCAGCATGAGTTACCTCCATCTACTGCCTTTGCCTGTGTGTTATCCCCTCCCTTGCACTCTGTACATTACATACTTCTGACCCCTGGACTCTATGCAAGAGTCAAGAGTGGTCTTGACCCCTGAGCTATGTACATTAACCACTCAGGACCTCAGCATTCTGTACATTACTCACTCCTGACCCCCTGCATTATTTACATCACCCACTTTTGACCACTGCTCTCTTCTATGTGTTATCCACTTCTGAACCCTGTAGTCTATGCGTTACCTATTCCTGACCCCTGCACTCTGTACATTACCCACTGAACTATATACATTACACACCTGATCCCTGCACGCTGT
Source organism: Lithobates clamitans (assembly GCA_037952925.1). Taxonomy (NCBI): domain Eukaryota; kingdom Metazoa; phylum Chordata; class Amphibia; order Anura; family Ranidae; genus Lithobates; species Lithobates clamitans. The sequence continues at coordinate 2,746,301 of JBBGZY010000486.1, forward strand.
GCATTACCCATTCTTCTTGACTCTTGCATTCTGTATATTAACCACTCCTGACCCCTGGGTTCTGTATATTCACCACTCCTGAACCCCTGCACTCCATGTGTTATCCTCCCCTGACCCCTGAACTATGTACGTTATCCACTCTTGATCCCTGTACTCTGTACATTACATACTCCTGACACCTGCATTCTGTATGTTATATATTCTTGACCCCTGTGCTCTGTACAAGTTTTAAACCCCATGCACTGTTAGCACAATTATGCCCTACCCAAATTTCTCCACAATGCACATGGCCTGCAGGCTAGGGAGAGGGTTAGTTGGGCTCAAGCCCTGGTCCTGTCAGGCTATACGGGACCCCATAATTTCTAACAGTGACCCTATGTTTGAGGATATTGTTGGACTGCTAAGAGCTAGGGTTACCAACTTCCTAATTCAAAATAAGGCACCATATAACAGTTTTAAACCTTACAAAGAGTATGTGCAGAAACAGCCTTAGATAAGATGGGGAAGGGTTAGAACCCTCTTTGGATACTTACTGCTCTTGGGCACCATTAGTGAGATTTCCCCCCACATACTGTCATTGTGACATTGTTTTTTTTTATACAAGGAATAAGAAAAGATATGCATTACGGACACGCACAAAAAAAAAAAAAAAGTTTTAGTGTTTCCCTTCTAAAAAGAAGCATTTTTATTTCTGCCTGTTTTACTGTTGTCATAGATATTCCCTCACTTCTTGTTGGGTAAAAAAAACATTATCACCATGGCAGTAAATCTCTCTAGCCCCACTCTGTCGAAGACTAAAATGAAAAGCTTTGGCTGGAAATACATTTTAAGTTTACCTAAATGAAATATGTAGTTGTGCCAAATCATACATAAAAATGTTTCAATATGCCAGACAATGCAGGGGGGGGGGGGGCAGATGAAGCAGAACATCAGCCAAACAAAATAAAAGTGAAAAGCCCATTGAAAGAAAATAACAAGACCAGTTTTTGCTGCAATATTCAGCTTTAGATCAGAGATTCGCCTGCAGTATATTTTCTACCATTAGATGTTCTTAGTCTGATAGCCAGCATTATTCAGCCAGTTTTCTCTGAGCCCAGATTGTCCTGGAACCACCCAATCCTGTTACAGGACAGTGAAAGAAGAAGCTGCACAGTGATGAGCTTATCTCTCTTTGTCACTTTTCTTTCTCTTCCTATCAGCATGCTTCTTGTCAACTCCTCAACTGATTGGCTTCTTTTGCTGCTACTTTCTCTAACACACTGGCTCTACAGGAGCTGCAAGAGGGTACTTACATTGCTTTCATATAAATGTAATAGTTTATTAATGATTACAGAGCTGCGTTTTTTGTGATTTCATCTCTGCTTAATGTTTAACTTTAAAGTTTTGTTAATTTCTACAATATAAGGAGTTATTAAAGTCAGTGTAAAAATACCACAGTGGTAATATATTTTGCACAATTTCACATAGTACATGTTCTGCCCCACTTAGATGTATTTTTTGTCTTTATCTTTTTATGTCTTGTATTGAACTACTGTACATGTTTTTATTTTTCTGTTATATGCTGACATCTAGTGGCAATTTTTGGTCACTACAGCTTAATCAATAATGTTATTTTGGTACCCTTTTCTGTCTCCCCTCCTGTTTAGGGCTAGTTAGTTTAGTCTTAGCTAGACCTTGCCCACTTCTTCCCTCAGTCAGTGTTAGTTGTTCACAGAAACAGGGCTTAGGAAAGTAATTTTCTTCTTATACTTCAAAGGACTGAAGAAACATCCTCTGAACTGCAGTTAGCTGAGGTAAAATTGTGTTGGCTTCAACTTCCATGTGTTATTGAAGAGTTAAGCTGCCTGTGGATGATATCAAGTCAGCAGGTGACCATACTGTCCGGACAGACTAGGTGCAAGAAGGTATGTCAATGCATAAAGCAGCAGTACTTGTTACATTATGTTAATTAAATATGCTCCCAGGAGTTTATCAAAAAATGGAGCAGACAGAATCTGGAGTAGCTGTGCTTACTAACCAATCAGTTTCTATCTTTAATTTTCAAGGCCTAAATGAAAATGCTAAAGATAGAAGCCGATTGGTTGCCATGCACAGCTGCTCCAGATTCTGCCTGCTCCAGTTTTGATAAATCCCCCCCACGGTGTTTGTAGCAAACAATATCATCTGCTAGAGATTTTTTTTTTAATATAGCCTTACATTATCTGGTAGAAATTGTGTTATGTGTACAGCAGTGATAAATAAGGTAGTGTAAAATTAAAGAAAAATAAAGAGCTACATCATTTTTCATAATATTAGTATGGTTTCCTCTTCCAGATTGGAATACTGAACAAAGTACCAAAGTACGTCTCAGCATTTATAAACATATGTTCTCAGCTTCCTCTCAAGATGCTAGGCTCATCAATTCTAAAAAAAAATTAAAAGCCTGCTACACAAAATAGCAATATGTTTTCGATCTCACTTGCCTGTAAACAAAACCATTAATCTACAGATCAGCTAAAGCAAATTGTTACAGAGCAACTGCTGTGTAATTAATTGACATTAAACTTATTTCTTTTTTACTCTTATAAATGCAGTGTATTCTTACATCGTAGTATTGTCATGTGTTTAACTTGATTATATGCAGTTTTGTTACGTAAGCTTTGTTAAAGCCGTAGATTAAACTTTCATTAGCTTCTTGCTGCCCTGACCTACATAGTAAGAGGTAACGTTCTGTGCACTGCACTGCATCTTAAACATGTAACCAACAAGAAGCTTTTTTCATATCACAAATCATAAAATATTTTGTAGGCATCTGTTAAATTATTAAGTGATAATTATAAAAGCAAATTGCATATTGTGTTGCCTTTACCCCAGTTATCTTTTCTGCAGCATGCATATTTAAAAGATTGAAGGTGGAATGTAATGTTTGTCAAAAGCCTGTATTAAATGCAATAAAGGCATTTTAGCAACATCTATTATGCTATTCCTTTATGCAGCAGGAAACGGTTTAAAAATGTGTATTCAAGAAAGAATTGTTAAGCCATATCACTATACACTGATAAGAAAATTCCTTTTGTGTGCACAGTACCTCTACATAATTTGGAAGATGCACACGAGCCACACATCAGGTCTGCAAACAAATGCAGTATATTTCCAGTTTTGCAGCACCTACTTTGTATTTGTTACACGTTTCAATTCGTGAAGCATAACTAATTAAAAAAAATATTCCCTGCATTTTAAAAGGAGAAATTTGGTCAAATCCTAACTCTACATAACCACTTGACTCCTGGAAGATTGACCCCTCTTCATGACCAGGCAATTTTTTGCGATACAGCACTGCGTTATTTTATCTGACAATTGTGTGGTCATACAACACTGTACCCCAAAAAAAGTATGTCATTTTTTCCCACAAATAGAGCTGCATATTTTATTTCTTGTGCTGTAAACAAAAAAAGGCTGACAATTTTGAAAAAAATTTTTTTTTTACTTTCTCCTATAAAATATATCCAAATTTCTGCTTTTTTTGGTTAAAAAATCCAAATAAGCATACAGTGATTGGTTTGTGCAAAACTTATAGTGTCTACAAACTATGGTAAGTATAATGGAATTTTTATTTATTTATTGCTTTTAAGTAGATCGGACCCGAATAACGAACCCCATTAAAGTCAATGGGACCCAAACTTCAAAAATCAAAAGTGGCCATTTTGGAGGCTTATATGCAAATAATTGGGCATACAATGGTTATAGGGGTCCGGGTCCTGCCCTGGGGGACACGTATCAATAAAAAGAAAAGTTTGTGAAAAACAATTTTTAAATGAGCAGTGATTTTTTGATTTTTAAAGTTAAGGCATAAAAATTAAAAATCCCTTCCAATATAGTGCCTGAGGGGTCCCCTTAGTCTACCTGTAAAGTGGCAGATCTGTACCATGTCTAGAATCTGCTGCAGCAATAATTGCATTTATAAAGCCAAAAAATGACATTTTCCCTGCAAGCTGCCTTTATTTTGCTCAGCAACAGCTGGGGAGCCAGTGTGTATAATGAGGGCACAATGTAGTGTACTGGGAACAAGATTAGAGATTTAACTTGAGTTTGAATTTGGATAGAAGTAATGGGTGCGTAAAAATTGGTCTTTGGGTGTCAGTGGCGCCTTCCCACCATAACCCTATAGAGGTACTCTTGATGAAAGCAAGAATTGGCCTTGCTATAAAAAACTGTCAAATAGGTGCAGAAAAATTGGTCTTTGGGTATTAATTGTGCCCATGAAACCTATACCAAAAACATTCTTCCAGATGAAATGATTGAACACCCTCAAAGTTAGGCAGCCTCGAAGTCCTGTACAGATTCCACATTTCAAAAAGACTTAATCAGTGACATCGGCATCAGGGGCTTCACAGCTGGTAATCCATGACTGACCAATTTTTATAAAAGTCAAAACGGTCTACGGAGTCTGTGGACAGATGCGTTCTATGATTAGTAACAAAACCTCCGGCAGCACTGAATGCCTGTTCTGAAAGCATGCTGGATACAGGGCAACCCAACAACTCAATAGCATACTGGGCAAGTTCTGGCCAGTGGTCTATTCTCATGACCCAGTAAGTCAGAGGATCATCAGCTGGAAAGCTCTCCATCTCTGTTTTGGCCCCGAGGTAATTGTCCACCATGTGATGCAGACGCTGCCGATGGGATGTGAAAGCTGACAGCCCTGGGTGGCGAGGAGTAAAAAAATTCGGAAATGCCTCACTTAGGCGGATTCCTTCTCCAACGCTCCTCTCTTGACCAACAGAAGACTCAAAACTATGTTTTCTATGACACGGTAACCTACTGGAGTCAGGAAAAATGTTCAATAAAATCATCTTTAATGTGTCCTCAAGAGATTTTATCTTCTGCACTCTCTGTGGGGACGGGATGAGTTCTGAGACCTTCCCCTTATAACGGTGGTCAAGGAGGGTTGCCAACGGCAACCAGTAATCATCCTTCTCCTTTATGCCACGTATTCTTGGGTCCTTTCGCAGGCTTTGAAGCATGAGGTTGCCAATGCTCCTCAAATTTGCAGAGGCTTGAGAAGCAGACTCCTCGGGGTCACTCAGGATGACAGTATCTGGAACTTCCTTCTCCCAGCCATGTACTACTCCCAAGGGTCCTGGGATTGGAAAGCCATCGCTTACAGATTGACGCATGTCTTCCTGTTCTTCGAAGCCTATGAAAGGGCCAGAATCCTCCTCCTCATCCTCCTCCCCTCTTTCCTCCTGTGTGTTCTGTGACATAGGATTGATGGTGTCTGGATAAAGTGGGCCTTGAGAGGAAAGGAAGTCCTCCCCTTCCTCCTGCTGCTCTGCCTCCAATGTCCTGTCCATAATGCCACACAGAGTCTGCTCCAGCAGGAACACAACAGGGATTGTGTCACTGATGCATGCACTGTCAATGCTCACCATCCTTGTGGTCTCCTCAAATGGTGATAATACAGTGCATTGCATCCGTAATGATCAGCCATTGACATGGGGGAAAAAAAGCAGAGAAGCGGCCTGAGCCTGTCATCGTGCCTTACTGGCACAGGTACTTGTTGATGGCCCTCTGCTGCATGTATAGCCACTGCAGCATTCGAAAAGTTGAGTTCCACCTGGTGGGCATGTCACAAATCAGGCGGTTTACGGGCAGGTGGAATTCCCGCTGAATTTCAGCCAACCGAGCACTGGCTGTGTATGACCGCCTGAAATGGCTACAGACTCTTCTGGCCTGCTTTAGTACATCTTGCAACTCTGGGTACATACTTAGGAAACACTGCACCACCAAATTGAGGACATGTGCCAGGCATGGCACATGTGTCAACTTTTCCTGTCTAAGGGCGTACAGGAGGTTTGAGCCATTATCGAACACCGCTATTGCTGGCTCCAGCTGGCGTGGTGTGGGCCTGTAACTGCAGAGCTGCAAGAATCTCTGCTCTGGTTTGGTTCCTGTCCCCTCAACACACCAGCTGAAGCACTGCATGGCACCTTTTAGCCTTATTCTGGGAACAGCCCTTTGAACGCTTAGGGGGTACCTGATGTTCATAGGACAATTCTGCAGAGGAGGGCATGGAGGTGGCGGAGGAGGAGGGGATAGAGATCACAGGTCTGGCATCACCACCACCAGCTGTATGGAGATGTGGGGGCACAACAAGCTGCAGCACCGAGCCCTGTCCTGCATCCTTTCGAGTTGCGAGCAGCGTTACCCAGTGTGCTGTGAACGAAATATATCATCCCTGCCCATGCTTGCTGGACCACGTGTCAGCACTGAAGGTGGATTTTACGGCTGACTGCCTTGCCCAACGATGCCATAACATTCCCTTTCACGTGATGGTAGAGAGATGGAATGGCCTTATGTGAAAAGTAGTAGCGACTGGGAACCTGCCATTGTGGTACAGCACATTGTGCAAATTCACAGAAGGGGGCAGAATCCACAAGGCTGAAAGGCAGAAGTTGGAGAGCCAACAGCTTTGACAAGCTTGCATTCAGACCCTGGGCATGTGGGTGGCAGGGACTGTATTTTTTTTCTGCTGCAGCAGATGGGGCAGAGAAATTTGCCGGCTACAGTCTACAGCTGGTGGTGTGTTGCTGTCAGATGTGCTGCTAGAACCTGGGACACCCTGTGCTATACCATCATCCATGTCAGTGGAGGCTGCTGAAAGGTAATGACTCAGTATCGCAGGGGCAGACTGAAGTGGGTAAGGAGTAGGGACAGATTTGTGACCCTTTTGTGTGGCTTTTAGATGCTCTTGCCAACAGGCTGAGTGGTTGGACGTGAAATGCCTTGTTAAGCATGTGGTACCCAAATGGTCGGTGTTTTTGCCACGTTTGACGTGCCTGAGACACAGATTGCAGATAGCAGCAGTGTGATCTGCTGCAGATGTGCTGAAAGAGGCCCTGACAGCTAAGATTTGGGGAGTGGGCCGGGAGATAACAGCTGCAGAATGTGATGGAATAGGGTGGCTGCTCTCTACTCTTTCTTGATGTCAGCCTCCTTGGGGTTGTGCCACCTCACCTTCAGTTTACTCCTCTGCTCTATCTGGCACCCAAGTCGCATTAGTGACTTAATCATCATTTCCATCTCCTCCATCATTACCACTGAAGACAACTTGGCAATACGTTGCGGCTCGGGGAACATGAATGCCAATTTGTCTACCAGTGTCCCTCCCTCTCTACAGGCTCATGTTTCTGTCATCCTCAACTTCAGAACCAATATCTGAATCCAGTAATGGCTGGGCATCTTCAAGGAGCAAGTGGCTGATGCTGTGGTCAAATAACTCGGCTGACTCCAACTTGGCCGATGTTGGGGCTATGGCAGGAATTGATGTGGACAAGGAGGCAGGACGAGGACGAGGACGAGGAGGAGGAGGAGGAGGAGGAGGAGGATTTGGTAAGCCAGTCCACCACCTCCTCTGCATGCTGTGGCTGGATAGCACAGGCAAACTCACTAAAACAGAGGAAATGATGCCCTGCCGGAGAACTGACCACCACATCCACCTTTGCCTGTGGACACATTTGTTGCTGGCCCCCTTACAGTGCCAAGGGAACATCTGCCTCTCCTTGTTGTCCTCCCAGACATTATTGGGAGAGAGGGGGTGGTCCTTATAAGCATATGTAAAGAAGAAGTTGAAATCTGTACGTAGATGCACTTTAATCAATGTAAAGAGATGTTTGGTGCACTTTAATTGGAGTACTCACACTACACAGACACACTCCACGGATACACTATAATATACTGCAATATAATGCGCCAAATGTACAGTGATGACAGAACTATTTGGCGTTAAACTGGCAGTAACGCACGCACAACTATATGGCGGTAAACTGGCAGTAACGCACACAGAACAATATGGCCTTAAAGTGGCAGTAACGCACAAAACTATATGGCGTTAAACTGGCAGTAACTCACACAGAACTATATGGTGTTAAACTGGCATTAATGCATGCAAAATGGTATGTCATTAAACTGGCAGTAATGCACACAGAAGTAAATGCCATTAAACTGGCAGTATCGCAATCAAATAGACCGTCACTACACTGACGCTATCTGAACTGTCCTTACTCTAGCTATACACTAATGTCAAGATTACTGACAAGGTTGCACTACACTACACTGAAACTATATGAGTTGTCCCTACTCTACACTAATGTATGTATGTATGAATGACACGGTCTCACTACACTACCATCCCTAGACTGACACTAAACTAATATTCTACACTGACAATTGAAGCAAAATAGCACAGTATAGCACACTAACTAAAAGCACTGAACAGAGCCCTGTTCAATGTCTCTCTACACCGAAAGCACACTGAAAATGGCTGCCATTGAAATAATACTTTTATACTGTGTGGCGGGAATGAGCCATGATTGGATAAAGTCAGGATGACAGTGTCCAATCATGACTCTGACAGTGCTATGTGCCCCTGATAGGCTGAAGCTTTCACTGCTTCAGCCAATCAGGGCTTGCAATGCACTGTTCAGCGTCGCAATGCTTTGTGGTCGGTTCGGGGGGCCGAACAAACAGTTGAACAGTGAAAGTTCGGCCTGAACTTATGCTCAGGCTGAACCGTTCGCCCATCCCTAGCGGCGATCAGCGACTTATCATCGGACTGACAATGGCTGGGAAGGGGTTAAACATTAAGGGCGATCAATGGGTTAACTGTGTGCTGCTTTTACTAAGGGAAGTGATGGATTTTATTCCCCGCTTTCCAAGGACACAAAATCCATCACTTCCCCCTGTCAGAATGGAGATCTGCCTTGTATATACTGTATAGACAGAGCTCTGTTCTGTGTCTCTGCCAAATGATCAGGGGGTGCCGGCGGACATCCAGTGCCCAGAACCCGCAGATCGTCGGCTTCTGCTTTGATCACAGCAGAAGTGGCCTATAGGCAAAAGTGCAGAAAAATGTATACAGAATATATGTGATTCTGGACAAAAGGGCCGCCCGGTAGCAGTATATTTGCTATAGGGCGGTCCTTAAGTGGTTAAACCTGCTCCCAGCCCCATTTTAAGCCTGTTCTAACTATCCTGTAAAAGGAAAGATGTCTATACTTATCTATGATGAAGGAGCTTCCTTCTGTTCACATGATCTCTCCAGTGGCCTGCTTCAGTGAAGAGGAGAGGTCACTGACAACGGCTGGGTGATGACATCACCAATAGGCTTACTATAGAGCATCTGTTGTTGGCTGTCCCTCCTCTACACTGAAGTTGGCACTGGGAGTCAATCATGCGCACTCAGTCTTCCCTTTACAGGGTAGTTAGAATAAGCTTAGAATGGGGGTGGGAACAGATTTAAGTACAGTTAGGATTTAACTGGACTTCCACTTTAAGTGCTTTTAACTTACTTAAACCAGCTATCTAGTTCCCCCTGTGTAGAAGAAGGGGCCCATGAAGCTACTGCTTACCATAAATAACTCTGTCTGTACTGCACTGATAGATCTCATTATCAGTTGTGAACTATTTTTTTTACACTAATTATATAGCAATATAACAAAGGGTTAAAGGTCTCAAGGCTTGGATTTTGCATTGTATGTAAATGAAAGGAAACTGACATATGTCCCCACCTTGTCCCTCTGAAATGGTTCAGCACTTCCAGTGCTGTGTATAATCTGGCTCCAAAGAAACAACTAAAAAGGAAGAAATATTTATATTTTTTATTTTTTTTAGATATGCTGTGTAAATGGAAACACATACTGTAACAAACATAAAGGGGTGAGTTCTTAAATTTGACTGCAAAAGTGATCACTTTAAAGTGACTCTGTCACTGTTAGAAAAAAAGGGGGCAAATAATTGCCCCTACACTGCCTGAAAAATCTTCATCTTCTGACACTTTCAGAGGTGTCAGGTGTATGTTCCCCCTCTGCATGTCATAGTTTCTTCCTCAAAACCCTACCTTAGTACAAGACACAGTAGTGACATAGGGGTAGGAGAAAGGAATTACAAAGCACAGTGAGTGACAGCGCATTTTACACATTCCAGTCAGCATAGCTCATGAAAACAGCAGAAAGGTGGAGAAGAGATAAATACTAACCCTTTCCTTATGCAAGCATGCTTTTGGTTTTGGATTTTAAAATAGTAACATAGTTCTTTGAATTACTAAACTATATGAATTAGGAAGATGTTGTGCCTGAATAAACACAGGTAGGACACTAAATGAATTGACTAAGAAACTGGCTTATTCAGATATTTCAGTGAGGAATTAAAGTAGAAAATAAAGGAATTAAAAAGAATGCTTTGCAACCTTGCCACAGGCACACTGGCATACTAAATCTGGCGATAATGGAGGAACCAAGTGAACTGCCCTTAGCTTCTCAACAAAAACATGTGCTCAGCTATTGTAACGAGGCCTTGATGCTGGTGGCCTTAAAACTGTTTTTATCATTACTCCCCAGGACTAAGAAATTAAATATAATTTTTTTTTTTCATTTAGCAAACCCTACTTCTCATCAAAATCTTCAGTCACATTATGCCCCAGGGTACTCTCTCTTCAGTCTCCACCCACGCTAGGCTCTGCAATCACCACTGATGCAAAGAACACTAACATGATAATGTTAACGTTCTCTCTGTATCAGTACAATGTGAAAAAAGACAACTGTGGTGACCTCTCTTCAGGGGGGTGGGCCTTATTATTACCAGCACTCACAGTATGTCCTCAGCCTTTTGCTGTGCATTATTTACCCTGAAATGTTTAACCTCCCTGGCGGTATGATTATTTCGGATTTTAGGTGCTGAAAGCAGTACAATTATTTTGCATGGAAATTTGGCGTTTTATATTGTAGGCCTGTAATTCTTAACAATAACACACTTAAATCTGTCCACCAAGTGTCTAGTAGATATCCCAGGTATGATGAAGTTTGAAACACAAAATCATAAATTATAATATAATAAATATAAATATTTTTAAAAATAATAATATAATAAATAATAATAATAAAATAAATTTCCCCACGATTCACTATCGCTCAAGTCTGCAAGTGTTCTAATTTACTATCGCTGTTTTCTAGCTGGTCTAAAGCCACTTTTGACGTAAAGGGACACTTTTTGGTTGCTATGGACAATCTCAAGTTTCCAGGCAGAAAGAACAGTATATATATATTTATATTATAATATAAAACTGCATGCAGGACATTGGACAAAGCACTAGGGACAAAAGGGAAGTGAAATGATTTCATGCAGTACTGTCATCTGTAAGATGACAGTACTGTATTTGTTATGATTTTTACATTTTTTTTAATTTGCTGCCAGGCTCCGCCCCCGTGCGTCACGAGGCTCGCAGGGAACGGAGCCCGGCACAGAGAGGCTTTGGAGGAGGACAGAGCCCACGGACACCGCGGAGGGACATTGCAGGATCCTGGGGACAAGGTAAGTATACCACACCAGGATCCTGCAATGTAATCCCGAGTGTGGCTCAGGGTTACCGCTAATGGTGCTGAAATTTAACCCCGAGCCACACTCAGGGAATACCGTCAGGGAAGCTACCACATTTTTTGGTGTATGGTAGGGGATTGAACTCTGGATTGAAGGTGAGTAAAGCAGTCTGAGCTGTTTTATTCACACTGCATAAGAGGAAAAAAAAAATAAGCTGTAAGTGACATCAAATTACAGTGAGCCTTGTTGTTTAATTGCCCTATTAGAATTAGAAATCCTTTATGGATACAGCAGACTGTTTGTTGGATTTTTTTAGAAACACTGAAGTGTTTGCTCGAGCATGTATCTGACAGTATTTTGCTGTCAAAGACCAAAAAATAACTTAATTTTCAAAGCTGATTTCTTAAAATTTAATATGTTGCGCTACACCAGAAACAAATACATATGCACAGACTAAAATATGTCCTAAAACTCTACTACTCTGTATTAAAATGCTGCAGGGATTACAAAATTCGAAATATTATTGTGGACCTGAAAATTGCAGATAATAATTTGGTATGGTCACCCAGAGTGCTTATAGTCTGTTATCACAGAATTAATCTGGACAACGACAGACCTAGCAAAACATTCTATTCAATTAGAAAACTGTGACTTGTTCATATGATCTTGTCTTAGTGACTCATTGCCTTTGATATGTTCATTTAAATAAAGTATAGTGTGTGGAAACTACCATCCATCTTGTCCACAAAATACATTGTATGATGTAACCAAAGGAAAGGAAATCATATATTTGTAAAGATGAAACTAAAACATAAAACATGAAATAATAGCAGTAGAAAACAAAGCTTTATAAACAAACATTTAAAGTATTTCTAGGGGTAAGCATTTTTCTTAGTTTTGGATAGAGTGGGGGGGGGGTTAAAACCCCCTTGCAGCACTGTGGCCCTTGGTTTGAATCCCAGCCAGGACAATATTTTTATAGACTTAGCCTGTTCTCCCTGTGCTTGTGTGGGTCCTCTGTGAATATTCTGATTTCCTAGCACACTCTAAATACAGTGCCTTGAAAAAGTATTCATACCCCTTGACATTTTCCACCTTTTGTCATGTTACAACCAAAAACATAAATGTATTTTAAATGTATTTCATTGGGATTTTATATGATAGAACAACAAAAGTTGCACATAAACGTAAAGTGGAAAAAAAAAATGATAAATGGCTTTCAAAAATAAATATCTGAAAATTGTGGCGTGCATTTGTAATCAGCCCTCCTGAGTTAATACTTTGTAGAACCACCTTCCATTGCAATTACAGCTGCAAGTCTTTTTGGGGATGTCTCTACCAGCTTTTCACATCTAGAGAGTGACATTTTTGCGCATTGTTCTGTGCAAAATAGCTCAAGCTCTGTCAGATTGAATAGAGAGCATCTGCGAACAGCAATTTTCTAGTCTTGCCACAGATTTTTAAATTGACACATGAATTTTTACACATGAAATTTTAAAATAACACATGAATATGCTTTCATCTAAGCCATTACATTGAACCTTTGGCTGTATGTTTAGGGTCATTGTCCTGCTGGAAGATGAACCTCCGCCCCAGTCTCAAGTCTTTTGCAGACTCTAACATGTTTTCTTCTAAGATTGCCCTGTATTTGGCTTCATCTATCTTCCCATTAACTCTGACAAGCTTCCCTGTCCCTGCTGAAGAAAAGCATCCCCAAGACATGATGCTGCCGCCGCCGTGTTTCGCGGTGGGGACGGTGTGTTTAGAGTAATGTGCAGTGCTAGTTTTCTGCCACACATGTCGTTTTGCTTTTAGGCCAAAAAGTGCAATTTTGGTCTCATCTGACCAGAGCACCTTCTTCCACATGTTTGCTGTGTCCCCCACATGGCTTCTCGCACACTGCAAACAGGACTTCTTATGGCTTTCTCTCAACAATGGCTTTCTTCTTGCTACTCTTCCATAAAGGCCAGATTTGTGGAGTGCACAACTAATAGTTGTCCTGTGGACAGATTCTCCTACCTGAGCTGTGGATTTCTGCAGCTCCACCAGAGTTACCATGGGCCTCTTGGCTGCTTCTTTGATTAATTCTCTCCTTGTAGTTTAGGTGGACGGCCATGTCTGGGTAGGTTTGCAGTTGTGCCATACTCTTTCCATTTTCGGAAGATGAATTGAACAGTGCTCTGTGAGATGTTCAAAGCTTGGTATATTTTTTTATAACCTAACCCTGCATTAAAGTTCTCCACAACTTTATCTTTGACCTGTCTGGTGTGTTCCTTGGCCTTCATTAAGCTGTTTGTTCACTAAGGGCTTCACAAAACAGCTGTATTTATACTGAGATTAAATTACGTACAGGTGGACTCTATTTACTAATTAGGTGACTTCTGAAAGCAATTGGCTCCACTAGATTTTAGTTCGGGGTATCAGAGTAAAGGGGGCTGAATACAAATGCACGCCACACTTTTCACATATTTATTAGTAAAAAATTTGGAAAACCATTTATCATTTTCCTTCCAATTCATAATTCTGTGCAATTTTGTGGTGGTCTATCACATAATATCCCAATAAAATACATTCACCTTTTTTGATTGTGACAAAATGTGGAATATCTCAAGGGGTATGAATACTTTTTCAAGGCACTGTACATAGTGTAGGGAACTGGCTCCTGATTAAATTGGCCCTAATATAGTTGTGGGGGCAGGGGGGATAGCGACCTTAGATTGTAAGCTCCTTGAGGGCAGGAAATTACAAGAATTTACAAAATGTAAAATCACTGCATACATTTTGGGTGTTATATAAATGTGTGTAATAAAAACAAAATAAAACAGTATAATTATAAGGACTAGCACTGCAATTATCCTTGGTGCAAAGTGAGTCTGATTTAAAAAAGGTAGCAAAGCACCATTTGCAAAAGAAAAGGCTTTGTACTAATTTGTCCCACCGCCTGTTACTCCAATGTGCACACTTCCTCCACAGTGTGCAGTGGGCAATGTCACTCATGAGAATTTTTAGATTGAAGATTGGAGGAACGGGTAACTGGCCACGTGGGTGTTAAACCTCTGCTCTGTCAGTTGTACTTTTGGTACATTTATAATAATAACAAACTTTATTTTATATAGCGCCTTTAAAAGGTGGCTTCTCAAAGTGCTTTACAGGGAAAACACAAGAAATACACAGGATAACAAAGTAAAAGGAACAATTAAATTAAATCTTAAATCTAAAAATGTTTTTAGTTTGAATGAGTTTAGAGAAGATTACTCTGATGTTCTTAAGAAGGGAATTCCAGAGTTTTGGAGCCTAGCAGGAGAAGTCTCTGTTTCCCATTGAGTGTAGGTGAGTAGGGGGGACACACAGAAAACCAGAATTTGAGGAGCGGAGATTACGAGGGGGGGAGTAAGTTGATAAGAGTTCAGAGAGATAATGGGGTGCCAAGCCATAAAGAGCCTTATACAGTAGGTGAGTAAGAGGATCTTAAAGTCTATGCAAAACAGGTAGCCAGTGCAAGGACTCCAGGATAGGGGTAATGTGGTAATTTGTGCCAGACCTAGTCAGGATTCTGGCTGCGGAATTTTAAAACATATGAAGTAGTGGATTTAGATACACCAGCGAGTAGAGCATTGTAGTAGTTAAGTCGGGAGAACACAAATGTATGGCTCACCTTTTCAGCTACTTTTCAGCTATTTTATAACCCAGCAATCAATCACTTTACCTAATATGCCAACAAGAGTGTTTAGAGTTACGGAGGTTTTTGAAGCCAAGAACTGTATGATGTAGACTTGCACTGGAGCATGGAAGACTCATGTTTTATTAGGATTGGGATTAAATGTTTAAAAAAAATTTGTACTCAGAGAAAAATGTAGGCTATCATTGACTTCTCCTTAGAAAATGCTAGTTGTCAAGCTGTCCAAATAACTGTAGAACTTTCTGAGTTACTGGCCTGGAAGTATGTAGGGCTCTGATTTCACTAGCTATACACTTGTTCCAGGCAAGTGAGGTAGAGAGTAGAGAGAACATACACAGCCTGGCAAATAACACTTTCAGAAGGTGGTCAGCAAATGGCAGCTTTTTATTGTTTTAGTTTGGCTTTCCATTAAAAAGGTAAATATGTTAATTATAATCAGTATTTTTTCTAAATCCTGACAGATTGCTCTCTTGTTGGTTATGCCGTTAAGGCTGCTATTAATCTATATTGCTTAGCATAACCAGCTAACCAAGATGGGGTTATAAGTTGGGGGAGGGGTTACCTCTCCCTGGGATGCAAGCACATGCATCATTCTTAAGTAACAGGTATATCATTGGAGCATCTCCAAAGATATGATCACACAGGAATTTCAAAGCGCAATGATGTGGAAAAGACTCAACCGACGCGTTTCATCCACAAAGACATCAGTTTATTGTTCTGCCTGCTTTAACATTAAGAAAAAGAATCCCAGGATTTTCCCTCCTGTCTGTTTTTGCCTTGCTTCCTCGAAGTCCATGATACCAGCAGAAGTTGTGAGCACAATATACCCAAACTGACGTGAAGGTAGGAGACTGTTCTGCCACTTTTCCAGATTCTTTAGCTGCACATCATGATACACTCACATAGATGATGCAGTCGATTACCCCATTAACACAGACAGTGTTGATGGGGGAATCTCTCCCAAGGTGCTGTTCTCCCGGTGGGTGGGGGTACGTCCCTGCTGGAAGAACACAGTTATTATTGCTAGCAGCTGTTACTGCTGGCAATAGTCAAAAATCTGACATAACAAGTTGATCAATGGACCGACTTGGGTACAATCAGCCTGCCCATAGGTGGTTTGAATCTCAGCCGGTCCCTGCTGAACCGGCTGAGCCTCTAACCATATATGGCGGACTTAAGACAGCCTTAAAAGTAGCTTCTTGATTGAATTCCCAATAAAAATATAAAAACACTTTGTTTTATTATTAGATATTTTACACTTATAATTAAGTCTAGGTGTCACATACCTGATCCGAAGCCAATAGGCAGAGAGGGGCTCCCCTTGTGGCTAGGTGCAGTATACATCTGAAAGTGCCACAGAAGGTAGGTGGCCCGAAGAAGCATGGGTTGCCAGCAGGATCTGGATGGGGCCAGAAGAGCGTCACCTTGTGAGGACTGCCAGGGAGTGGTGGTGCTGTGCTTGGAATAAACCATGCTTCAGAGCACAGCAGTGGACACCCGGCTGAGGGTCAAACACAGGCTGACCAGTAGACACCCGGCTGAGGGTAAAACACAGGATGGACAGTGGACACCCAGCTGAGGGTCAAACACAGGATGGTAAGAAGTAAGAGCAAATCCATGAAGTAAGCTGAGGTCATAAACTGGTAATCAAGCAGGAGCAAAGTCCACATAGCAAGTCGGGGTCAAGCACAGGTAATCAGGCAGAGGCAAAGTCCATATAGCTAGCCAGGGTCATGCACGGATAATCAGCTTAAGGAAGGTCAAGGAGCAAGCCAGGGGATGAGCCAGGAGATAATGTCAACAGGCTGTAACGAGCCGGGTCAAGAACAGGAGATCCAAGGAATAACACAGAGGTTCAGGAATACAGGAAGCTGACGACAATCCAGCAACTTGGGTCAGACAGAGGCAGTCTTATATAGGCCAGCAGGGGGATCCATCTGTCACACGATGCACCTAGGGCACCCATTTCTTCTACTGGCAAGATTGCCAATACTTCCATAGCTATTTCCCTGACAGTGCCGCCCCCAAGGGACAGCCTCCAGATGCCCAAATTGGTCACTTTCTCCGGGTTTCTCCTGTTAAAGTCTTGTAAAGCTTTTGGAGCATGTATATTGCAAGAAGGCTCCCAAGAATTATCTTCCGGGGGGTAACCCTTCCATTTAATTAGGTACTGGACTTGCGTACCTCTCTTCCTGCAATCCATGATGGCTTCTACTTCAAATTCTGTTTCGCCTTCCACCAACACTGGAGGTGGTGGCAATTCTTCCCTTCCAGGAAAGGGGCTGAGAACCGCTGGTTTGAGAGGAGAAACATGGAATACCAGATGGATTATATAGGAGTCTGGTAATGCCAGTTCAAAGGCTACTGGATTAATTATCGTCTTGACTTCAAAAGGGCCAATACATTTTGATCCAAGCTTCCGAGAAGGCCAAGAGAGTTTAAGATTAACGGCCGATAACCACACTTTTTCTCCTACCTGAAAAGCAGGACTTCCTCTCTTCCCTTTGTCATGGAATTTCTTGTAGCTTTCCTGAGCCTCCTGCATTGCCTCCTGAAGTCGCTGGTAGTTAGCTTGAATAAAATTTACCCAATCCTGGACTGCAGGGATCGATGCCTCTAGTATGGTATTAGGTAGGAAAGAGGGATGAAACCCATAGTTATCCCAGAATGGAGATTTGTAATAGTAGCAGCATGCACTTAGCTCATAAAAGCAAATTCTGCACAAGGGAGGAGAGACCCAGAGTCATCTTGAGAGCAGGTACAGAAACACCGCAGATATTGCTCCAAAGTTTGGTTTGTTCTTTCAGTCTGACCATTGGGTAATAGGCAGATGATAGACATACCTCAATGAATAAGGATTTACAAAGATCTCTTCAAAAGCTGGATGTGAATTGTTCTCCTCTGACACAATATTGTCTGGTAATTTGTGCAGCCTGATAATTTCCTTAATAAAAATGTTGGCGGTATCTACCGCAGAGGGTGTGCCCATCATAGGCAGGAAGTGGGCCATTTTAGAGAGGCGATCAACTACCACCAAGATGGTAGTGAACCCTTCTGAGGGTGGTAAGTATAAGTACAATAAAGTCCATAGAAAGTTTTCTGTAGGGCTGTTCCGGAATGGGCAATGGTCTTAATAGATCCCAAGATTTGACATTGGACCCTTTGTTTCATTGGCACATAGTACAAGAGTTTACATACTTACTGCAGTCTTGACTCAGACTGGGCCACCAAAAAGAGTGTTGGACTATGTCACAGTCTCTGTCCCTCTTGTTTTCTGCACCCCCAGAGCTTTGCCCCTCATGCCCAGCATGGGATTCTCCACTGGCAACTCACCCCATTGCCTTCCCCGGTGCCCACACGTAGAACTCAGTGCTGGGTGCCAGGGAGCTGCCCCCTGCTGTGTCAGCATCCTCATCTCTATGGCTAGGCTCTGGGAAGTCTGCCTGTGGATTTGCCACATGCAGACTACCTGCATGTCGGCGCGCGCACCCCCCTCATGTCCCCGCAGGCACAGCGCAGCCCCGCTCTCCCGCGTTCTGTGTTCACTGGGGGGGACAAAGGCCACGCTCCCTGTGTGGGCCTGGAGTGAAGGGGTGGGACTTGTTACCGTGGCAACCTGACACCAGACCGGGGGTTGCCTAGACACCAGCATGTGCCCCAGCTCTGGAGATAAATGCCAGAGCGGGGCACCAGAGATCAGAGACCCCATCCCGGCTCCTGCTCTCTCCCTCTCTTCACTGACAGCCTGCGCAGCCCTGGGCTATGGCCAGAGACTTCAGACCACCCCTGTTGTCCTTCCCATCCAAGCTACCAAGCCTGTCAGCCCTGCAGTGTGCCATCCTGTGAGCGGATTAACCCTGTGCCTGCCAACCCTGCATACTCCATCCTGTGAGCAGATTAACCCTGTGCCTGCCAGCCCTGCATACTCCATCCTGTGAGCGGATTAACCCTGTGCCTGCCAACCCTGCATACTCCATACTGTGAGCAGATTAACCCTGTGCCTGCCAACCCTGCATATTCCATCCTGTGAGTGGATTAACCCTGTGCCCGCCAGTATTGTGAGTAGAGTGACTCTTTGGTTATCAGAACTCTGCCATTGTGTGCCCAGAACTGTGTACAGATTATCCTTTATCTGCCAGAACTCTACCAACCCTGCTGTTTGCCCTGAACTGTGCACAGACTACCCCTACCTGCCAGAACTCTGTTATCCCTCCTGTTTGTCTGGCCTGTTGCCAATTACCTTTTATGAGCCGGAACTCTGTTAACCCCACTGTGCATCCGCCCCTGCGTTACTAACTCTTGCTTTTGCCTGTCTGTAATTCCTGCTACCTGGCTGTGTGCCAGCCACTCTACAGTTCAATAAAAGCTATGTGGGTGCTCCTACTCTCCGCATGTGTCTGTTCCACCTACACCTCCATTAGAGTAGTTCAGAGGTTTTTCCTATTCCAAAATGTCCGGCAAGTTTATGATCATGAAAAGTCCTCAAGATCTGAAGTCTGACTTTCTGTGGGACAAAAATGTTATCTTGGTACCAAAGCAGACCTTCTTGGTTTCTTAGAAAAGACACCCCTGGTTCTGTACACTGGGTAGATGCCTGTCTAATTGCAGTTTTCAAGTCAGGCAAGATGAGTAAAAAATTTTTTCGCAGACAGGATGGTGCCAGGTTTCGTTATTTCAGGGGTATCAGGGAACATCCAGGAAAGTACGTCCGCTTTCCCATGTGTGGAGACTGGTCGGAATGAAATATGGAAATTAAATCTGGAGAACAGCGCCCAACGGGCTTATGGAGGTCTTAGCCTTTTAGCTGTTCTGAGATACTCCAAATTCTTATAGTCTGTAAAAATCAAAATTGGGTGTGCGGCCCCCTACAGTAAGTATCTCCATTCCTCCAGAGCAAATAGCCAGCAACTCACGGTCACCCACGTCATAATTCCTCTCTGGTGGACTCATCTTTCGAGAGGCGAAAGCTACAGGATGCAGCAGGGTTTTAGGTCCCCGACACTGGGATAAAATTGTACCTGTGGCTATCTCTGAAGCATAAACTTCTAGCACTTAAGGCAAGGCCAGGTCTGGGTGCTGTAGGACTGGTATAGAGATGAACAGATTCTTAAGTCTGTCGAAAGCTATTTGAGCCTCTTGGGACCATTGGAATGGCACCTGTTGGCGAGTCAACTGGGTGATGGGTGAGATAATTGAAGAAAAGCCCTTCATAAATCTCCGATAAAAATTAGCAAAGCCAATAAATCGCTGGATGCTTTACTTCTCCAAGATTGCCTTTATTTTCCTGGGGATCCATGGCAATCCCATCAGTGGAGATGACAAGTCCCAAAAACTGAATAGATAATTTTTCAAAATTGCATTTCTCAGCTTTAACAGATAGTCCATGCTCCTTCAGAGTAGACAATACCCTTTTTACATGGATACGATGGAGCTCTAAAAAGTGGCAGAAAAAATGAGAATGTCATCAAGGTAAAAAAATAAAGTTGTCCAGGAATTCTCGGAAGATATTGTTTACCCAGTATTGAAATATAGCTGGGACGTTGCACAGGCTGAACGGCATAACGAGATATTCAAAGTGTCCTAATAGGGTTTTAAATGCCGTCTTCCACTCGTCTCCCTCACGTATTCGAACAAGATTATAGGCTCCCCGCAGATCTAATTTGGTGAAGACCTGCGTGATTCTAAACCTTTAGAACAGTTCAGGAATGAGGGGGAGCTGATACCAGTTCTTTATAGTGACCTTGTTAAGCTCCCTATAGTCCATGCAAATTCTCAGTGAACCATCCTTCTTTTCAACGAAAAAGTTGCCAGCCGGAAGAGGGATGGATGAACCCTTTTTCCAGATTTTTATTGATGTATATTTGGAGAGCCTCCAACGCGACTTCAGATAACGGGAAAATTCATCCAAACTGAATTTCTGCCCAGAGGAGTAATTCTATGGGGCAATCGTAGGGCAGAGTGGAAGAATGGCAGCCTTTTTCTTGTCAAAAACGTCCAAGAATTCTTCATAGGCTGCTGGGACGTTTTGATGTAAGCTGAATGTGGTTTGGATAGCAACACAACCAGGTTGAACCAGTACAAAGCAGTGCTGTAGACAATAGACTGAGGAGAAGGAGATTTCTTTTTTGTCCCAATGGATCTGGGGGTTATGGGCTTTCAGCCAAGGAAGTCCTAGGATAACAGGGAACAAAGGGGAATGTAGTACATCAAAACAAATGAATTCCTAGTGGCTGGAATCTGTGATTGTCATAATGGGTCTAGTTTGAGTCTGGAACTAGGAAAAGACCCATCAGCCAAATGGACTTCAAGCTTCTATTTTTTATCATGAAGGGGTATGCATAGTCTTTTAGCCAGAGAGGAATCCAGGAAGCAGCTGCAGGCCCCTGAGTCAATGATCACCAAAAGCTTTATCTCCTCTTCCGCCACCTGTAAGGAGACAGGAAGAACAAGATGAGAGGGGGAAGATCCGGATACCTGAAAGTTCATAGGCCTTGGATGAGAAGACTTACTGGCTTTTATGGGGCAGTTGCGGAGGATATGTCCAATTCCTCCACAGTAAAAGGCAGAGGTTGGCCTACCAGCAGCGTTGCTTCTCTTCAGGGGTAAAAGAGGAATGGACTAAACCCAGTTGCATAGGATCCCCTTCTGCAGATGGGGTGGCAGAAGGTGCTGGTAGGGGAGCAGAGACCTGCAGAATCCTGGGAATCATCCAAGTAGGTTGTGGGTTTTGGAATCGTTCTGATTACCATTCCTGCAGGAGTCTATCCAGCTTAATAGCCATTTGTATTAGATCCTCCAAGGTAGGTGGGGTCTCAACCCAGGCCAGTTCATCTTTCAGGGTTTCAGATAGCTCTAGACGGTACTGATACTTGAGGGCTGCTTCATTTCAGCCAGTGTCAGCAGACCATCTACGACAATCAACAGTGTAGTCTTCTGCTGTGCGTTTCCCTTGGGTCAGGGTGTGCAGGGCAGACTCAGCAGTGGCTGTACGCTGTGGGTCCTCATAAAGTTGGGCCATTGCTTCAAAGAAGGAGTCCACAGAATTGAGTACAGTACTCTTTTGCTCAAGCAGATTATGAGCCCAGGTCTGGGGTTCTTCAGATAGTAGGGAGATGATGAACCCAACTTTCACAGTCTCTATAGAGAAGGTTTTTGGCTGAAGGGCTATTTAAAGCATGCAAGCATTTTTAAAGGCCCGGAATGTCTTCCGATCACCAAGGAATGTTTTGGGCATAGGTACTCGAGGCTCAGGAGAAGGAACTACCACTGTAGGAGCTGTAGTGGTGCATGCTTGTGCAGAGGAAGCTGAAGCAGTGTTGGTGGATGGTGGGCCGGGATCAGTCATAGCAGGAAAAAATGTCAGATGCTGCAGATGCCCTTCCAATTGGAAATAACCCTCCTGGAGTCTTTGAACTGCCTGGGTAAGGGCGATAACTTGCAGGCACAGAGCCTCCAGTGGAGAGCCACCTCTGTTGACTTTTGACATGGCTGGATTGAACTGTCTCGTACCTGATCCAAAGCCAATATGCAGAGAGGGGCTCCCCTTTCAGTTAGGTGCGGTATACCTCTGAAAGTGCCACAGAAGGTATACGACCCGAAGAAGCATGGGTTACCGGCAGGATATGGATGGGTCCACATGAGCATCACCTTGTGAATACTGCCAGGGTGTGGTGGTGCACAGGCGGTCAGGAACTCCCCGCTGTGCTTGGAATAAACAGTGCTTTAGAGGACAGCAGTGGACACCCGGCTGAGGGTCAAACACAGGATGGCCAGTGGACACCTGGCTGTGGGTCAAACACAGGAGGGCCAGTGGACTCCCGGCTGAGGGTCAAACACAGAATGGCAAGAAGCAAGAGCAAATCCGTGAAGTAAGTTGAGGTCATAATCTGGTAATTAAACAGGAGCAAAGTCCATATAGCAAGCCGGGGTCAAGCACAGGTAATCAGGTAGAGGCAAAGTCCATATAGCAAGCCGGGGTCATGCATTGGTAACCAGGTAGAGGAAAAGTCCATATAGCAAGCCAGGGTCATGCATGGGTAATCAGCAGAAGGAAGGTCAAGATGCAAGCCAGGGGATGAGCCAGGAGAGGAAGTCAACAGGTCTGGAACGAGCTGGGTCAAGAACAGGAGATCCAAGGAATAACACAGAGGTACAGGAAGCTGATGACAATCCATCAACTTGGGTTAGATAGATGCAGTCTTTTATAGGCCAGCAGGGGGATCCATCTGTCACATGATGCACCTATGGTGCCCATTTCTTCTACTGGTAAGATTGCCAATATTTCCACGGCCATTTCCCTGACATTAGGTTTCTGGCTGTAACTTGATCTGATTTTGTAGTTCATCTTTGATGCATTTTGTAAGTGTTCATCATGCTTTACACTTTTTTTTTTTTTTTGAAAGGGACAGGATTCTGTTTACAAAATTCTGCCAAAAACTCACAAAAAATGCATGTACATGTGTTTCCATTCAAGTTTATGGGGCCAAAATAAGGCCGTAGCAAATGTACCTTTTCCAAAAATGTGCTGTGCTGCATTGACGTTAATGGCACCATTCAAAATAATTATTTCCATTGTTGTGTGATTCAGTGCGACTGAATTTGCATCTGGAATCGCACTAGTGTGAGTCAGGCCTTAAAAAAATAGTTTCTGCCATCGCGCCCTTCTGGGAGAGAGGCATTTAGCCTCAGACAAGAACGTGAGAGGTGCCTAACAGTGGTACCTTCGAGGAGATGCCTCCATTCTTTAAGGGCTAAAATGATTGCTAACAACTCTCTGTCCCCAATCTTGTAATTGCATTCCGCAGGTGACAATTTCTTGGAAAAGTAGCCACAAGGATGCATAGCGCTCTCAGAGCTAGGACGTTAAGACAGAAGGGCGCCAACTCCAGTCTCAGAAGCATCAACCTCAAGGATAAAGGGTAACGTAGGATCGGGATGTGCCAACACAAGAACCGAAACAAAGGCAGCCTTGAGACTCTCAAAGGCCTTAATGAATTCCGGAAACCAACTCTCTGGGTTACCGTCCTTTCTGGTCTTATCAGTCAGGAGCTTGACCAGAGACGAGAAGTTATGAATAAACTTCCGATAATAATTGGCAAAGCCAAGAAAACGTTGCAGAGGGCATAAACCCACGGGTCGGGGCCACTGTAGGACTGCAGAAAGTTTCTCTCTGTCCATAGAAAAAACCAGCAGTGGAAATGACATAACCCAGGAATTTAACCTGTTCACGATGGAACTCGCACTTCTCCAATTTACAATACAGAAGATTGTTTTCTCTCAGCCGCTGAAGCACACAACAGACATCTGTGTGGTGGCTCTCTAGTAAGAAAAATGAGCAGAGACGATTTGGATTTTGAAAGTGAGGCAGCATCCCTCTTCCAACATTTTTTGGAGAAAGGATATCCAAGGTGGATGATTGATAGGGCTCTGACTACTGCTAGAAGTAAGAACCGGGGGGAATCTTATCAGGAGGAAATTGCAAACTAGGGATTGTCATCTGGATGACTTTATCTACTCCGTATAGCAATTAATTTAGGGAAATTAGAGATATATTCACAAAACATCTTCCTGTTCTATATGTGGAAAAAACTTGCACCAATATTCTGCAGGGGGGAATCAATATAGTGTCCCGCAGAGCCCCCTCCCTGAGTCACACCTTGTCCCCTAGTTTCCTCAATAACAAAACTACTAAGTCGGCCACATAGCTGCATTTTAAGGGAAACATTAAGTGCGGTGTAACGGGGTGTGCCTGTTGTGGCCATATTACTGGTGGTGACCAGTTTGTCTCCTCAATGACACATAAGGAATATAAAAATATCAAATTTTTATAATTGTAATACTAGCTACGTATGTTGTCTATTTGTTGACTTGCGATTTATGCCACATTCTTTGTGTTTTTCCCCCTTTGCTCTGCCCTCTATTGCCCACCCTTTCTCTGTCGTTCATCTCGGAGCAATGGTGTAAGATTTTTTGATATATCTCCCTAGAGATATGTACAATATATAGTGATATATGTTGATTTGTTATTTTATGATAGAGAGATAGAGATATAGATATATATACACATATACATATATATATTTATTTATGTATATATGTATGATGCACGTGTGCATACCCCTGCTAAGGGATGGTATATGATGGGTTACACAGACTTGTTTTAATCTAATATGGTAAATACAATGGTTTTATGGTGTGTGTTCTTGAGCAGGTTTAGAGGGACTGTGCCTCTGTAACCAAGGATAACCAATAACCACCGGAAACTTAGGTGAGGAAATAACTTGGAATTGGATTATCTCATGGTGAAGAGCCTCTACGGCCATGGACAATGGAGCAGTCTCATGAGTCACATGGGCGGGCTGTAGAGGTCTCCTGTCAAGAGCCTCAATGGCAACTGGAGTGGCACGAAGCTGCCGCGGAATTAAGTCCTTAGATACAAAAGGCAGCATCAATGAACAGTCCTTTAGCCCCAGAGTCGATTAGAGCCTGTATCTCGATGGACGACTCTGACCAAGAAAGGGTAACCGGAACCAAGTGCTTATCCTTCTGGATAGCTTGGGATGAAACAACTCCACCTAAGGTCTGTCCCTTACAGGAGCTCAAGGTTTAGGCATTCCCTGGATGGGTAGGACAAGACTTCAAAAAGTGACCTGCCTGGCCACATTAAAGGCACAGTCTCTCCCTCCTCCTAAGGGTTCTCACATCCGCAGAGAGACATGTGAAGCCCAACTGCATGGGTTCCACTGACCAACTCTGTACCAGGAGACAAATGTATAGGAGGCTTCCACAAGCTCTCCTTAAAAAAGAGTCTCTGAGTCTGGAGTCAATGAGGATGGCAACCGTGATCAACTTCTCCAGCTCAGTAGGTATATCTCGGGCTGCTATCTCATCTTTGATGGTATCCGAGAGACCATGAGAAAAGGCAGCCACGAGGGCCTCATTGTTCCAAGCAACCTCTGCTGCCAGAGTACGGAATTCAATGGCGTAATCAGCAACAGTTCTTGTACTCTTTTTGATGGACATGAGGCTTTTGGCAGCAGAAGCGGAGCATGCAAGAATGTCAAATACCCTTTTGAAGGAAGCCACAAATTCTAGGTAACTCAGGACAACGGGTTTTTGTGTCTCCCGCCGGTGGTAAGCGATTTTTCACAGGCAAAGGCTGGTGTTGGCGTTTCAATCTTAATGGCACCAATGTTGATATGGTGTCAGGGTGATCGAAGCGCATTGTTTCTATTGTTACATTCTAATATATAATGAAGTGTTTCAACTCACCATAATGCAGAATCAGTGGGAGCCCTGGGCGTGTCACTTGCCACATCTGCCACTAGATGCAGCGTGTCACCAGCCACTGTCAGCTATCACCAGATGCAGCATGTCACTTGCCACCATCGCCTGTCACCAGATGCAGCTTTTTAACTTGCCACCGTCACCTGCCACTAGATGTGGATTGTCACTTGCCATGTCGCCTGCCACCAGATGTGGATTGTCACTTGCCACATCACCTGCCACCATTTGCAGATTGTCACTTACTACGTCACCTGCCACCTGATGTGGATTGTCACTTGCCACGTCACCTGCCACTATTTGCAGATTGTCATTTGCCACGTCACCTTTAGCAGATTGTCACTTGCCACTAGATGTGGGTTGTCACTTGCCATGTCAGCACCACCAAATGTGCATTGTCGCTGCATTGGTGGCAGGCTGGCAGCACTGGTCCATTCAGTGAGGGCAGGAAAGTGGAGATGTGGGGTGGGCAGTGAGAGATGATGTAATCTCTCTGCTCCCGCTGCACCTCTGAAATTGAAGAGGCCCGTGTTCTGACAAAATGAGCACCCACACTGTGAGGGTGGAAGAGCGCTGACATGTAGCGGGCGGAGAGAGATGATGTCATCTCTGCTCGCGCGCCCGCTCATCTCTCTCCTCTCATCCACCTCTAATGCAGCCCGCCACAGCCGCAACCCACTGGTTAGGCAGGGATCCTGCGACAATGGGGCTATGAGCTCCAGATTCGGGGCTACAGCCTCAAAAGCCACCCAATGGCGACGCCTATGCCAGAGGCTGTGCCACGGCTCTGGACCTGCAAAGATTTCTCTTGTTGATTCATAGAGTAAAAGAAGGTCTGGAAAGTGCCACTAGCAGAGCCCAGTGGTTGATGGTCACATACACAGGTTGACCCAGCAGGGTCTAGATATGGCCTCCAAAAAAGGTATTGCTGAAGGTAGACTGTTCTGGATAGCTGCAAAGAGATCCCAACTTATCAGCATGGAGATGAAGTCTTGATTGAAGAAAAAAAAATAAAATCTTGAAAAAGATCATGGTTAGTAAAAACAAAAAACAAAAAAAAAAAAAGTTTCTCAGTAGAGAAAACATGTCCATTCTCCAAAGACATTGGCAAAATACTGACACTACTAATTTTGAAAAACACAAATGCAAAGTACAGTAACAATAAAGTTTTAATTATTGTAAAAGTACTTAAAGTGTATTTCTAAAAAAGGAAAATTATTTTAGTGTCAAATGGAATAGGAAAGGGTTAGACCTTCTGTCAAGATTTTATTTCTGTCTGTGTCGCCATTGGGAAGATTCACTTCTCTATTTGTACTGGTACCCACTGTCACTGAAAAGTGAGGGTAAATGCAAAAATTATAGAGTTGTCACAAAACAAGAGTTAGGGGGGGATATTCCAATTTGGGACACTTGTTCTGGACACAGATGTCTAAAAATAGAATTCCTGATAATTTTCTGTTGCCTCTTTGGGACAGGAAGTGAAGAGAAATGTCCCCTATATTATATTATCCTAAACTAAAGAAAATTAGCTTTCATCACTACTAAAAGGTGTATGTATAGCCTAACAAAAAGCAATACTGTACTGTATATTTAGGCAAACTACGCAAGGAGTGAGCTATATTCATGTAAATTTCCCACGTCTGTGCTATAGTCGAAAGGCGGCTACACCGTGGACCTCAAATGCCAGAAGGGCGTCCGTTTATGTCCTCCTGTTCTCGCATCGCCTACACGCTCTTTGATCGACGAGTTCTTTGGACTCAGCTGATCACAGAGCAGGGTACTGGGTCAATCACAGCGGACCCTTTACCATGTGATCAGCGGTCAGCCAATGACAGCTGATCACGGAAGTAAACAGAAGGCGGTTACCAGCTTTTTTTTTTTCTTCACACTGTCAGTGTGAAGAAAATAATAAAGCCGGTAACTGGCTTCTGTTAGAGGGACATCGGTCCCCTAAGTGTCAACCAGTGCTGCTAATTAGTGCCCTCCAGTGCTGCAAATCCGTGCCCACCAGTGCCATCTATCAGTACCCATTAGTACTGCTAATCAGTGCCCACCAGTGCCACCTATCAGTGCTGCAAATCAGCGCCCAATCATCAGTGCCTCCTGATCAGTGCCGCCTATTAGTGTCCATCAGTGCCGCCTATCAGTGCCACCTCATCAGTGAAGGAGAAAAATGACCTGTTTGCAAAATGTATTAACAAAATATGAAAATTTTGTTTTGTTTTTCAAAATGTTCTGCCTTGTTTGTTTAGCAAAAAATAAAAAAAACGCAGTAGTGATTAAATACCACCAAAAGAAAGCTCTATTTGTGTGGAAAAAATATAAAAATGTAATTTGGGTACAGTGTTGCATGACCACGCAATTGCCATTCAAAGTGTGAGAGCACTGAAAGCTGGAAATTGGCCTGGTCAGGAAGGGGGTTTAAGTGCCCAGTAAGCAAATGGTTAAATGTCATGGTTTATAATATGTATAGTAGCTACTGCTGTTTTAAACAACAACCTGTTCTCTCACAAACTTCTCCATCTGCCACCCAATATCTGTTTTATGGAATCAACATTATGTCCTTTATCTCCTTATTCAGGTATTATTACCATACAAGAAGTATAATAATGGTGCTGTCAGTAGAAAATGCTATCTGTAAATCAAATACCCATTTTCCTTTACTCTGACAATTCTATATCAATATTTAGTATTTTTTTGTAAAAAAAAAAAAAAAAATAGTAAGTACAAAGACCAGCAACAGCTTGCTGTTTCCACAGCTACCATAGTGCAAGATAAGTAATGTATGTTATCACTAAGTGCCGGTTCACACAGGGGCACCACCACTTGCAGCGCGACTCACAGAGGCGACCTGCACACGACTTCAGCGGCGGCTTGCAAAATGACTTCTGTATAGAAGTCAATGCAAGTCGCCTGAAGTCGCCCCAAAAGTAGTACAGGAACCTTTTTCTAAGTCAGAGCAACTTGAGTTGTTCCTATTAGAACGGTTCCATAGTACAGAATGGAACGTGACTTGTCAGGCGGCTAAGTCGCCTAACAAGTCGCCCCTGTGTGAACCAGGTTTAAGTGAAAAATATTGCACCTAACATAGAAAAGGCTGTACATATACTGCATTATGTCTGTTTTATTTCTACATAGAATGACTTTTGTTGGATACTGGTTAATGTCATACCCAACGCTGTATCCTGGCCTAGGCCAACAAGGCCCAGGCCTAGGGCAGCACTTTGCAGGGGGGCAGCACGGAAAGAGTCCCCGCCGCCTTGTGATACATTGTTAGTGTAGCGCTAGTGTTATATAGTGTAATAGACAGTGTAATAGACGGTATGCAGGCGGCCGGCATTCCACAACTGTGGGGGGGCGACGCTTCTAATTTTGACTGTCCTATCATCCTAGACCACAAACCTTCCTCACTGTGCTATATGTTTTCTGCTGCACCACTGGCATGGTTATATCTTCTTAGTCCTCTCTATAAAATTTCAGAAATTTGTGCTTAACCACTTGCCGACCGGGCCATAGCCGAAAGACGGCTGCAGCGCGGTCGGCTAGTTCTGGGTGGACGTCCATGGACGTCCTCCCAGAATACTGCTCTCGCGCGCCCCCTGGGGCGCGCACCCGAGAACTTCCGTGACCGCCGGGTCCAGAGGACCCGGCGCATCACGGATCACGGTAAACGGCAGCTGATCGCGGCCGTTTACCATGTGATCGCTCCGTCAAATGACGGAGCGATCACATGTCAACAGACCGGCGTCATCTGATGACGCCGGTTCCTCCCTCCCCTCTCTGTACCGATCGGTACAGTGCGAGCGGCGAGGGGGAGGGATCGGATGGCAGCACCGCTGTGGGCTGCATGTGTAGTGCCCACAGCGGTGCTCAGTGACATTTGCAGTCACATCCATCCATCCCTCAATGCTCAGCCAACCCTGTAATACTCTGCATAACACCCTGTAATACTCTGCATAACACCCTGTAATACTCTGCATAATACCCTGTAATACTCTGCATAACACCCTGTAATACTCTGCATAACACCCTGTAATACTCTGCATAACACCCTGTAATACTCTGCATAACACCCTGCAATACTCTGCATAACACCCTGTAATACTCTGCATAACACCCTGCAATACTCTGCATAACACCCTGTAATACTCTGCATAACACCCTGTAATACTCTGCATAACACCCTGCAATACTCTGCATAACACCCTGTAATACTCTGCATAACACCCTGTAATACTCTGCATACCACCCTGCAATACTCTGCATAACACCCTGTAATACTCTGCATAACACCCTGCAATACTCTGCATAACACCCTGCAATACTCTGCATAACACCCTGTAATACTCTGCATAATACCCTGCAATACTCTGCATAACACCCTGCAATACTCTGCATAACACCCTGTAATACTCTGCATAACACCCTGCAATACTCTGCATAACACCCTGCAATACTCTGCATAACACCCTGTAATACTCTGCATAACACCCTGCAATACTCTGCATAACACCCTGCAATACTCTGCACTATACCCTGCAATACTCTGCATAACACCCTGAAATACTCTGAATAACACCCTGTAATACTCTGCATAACACCCTGCAATACCCTGCACTATACCCTGCAATACTCTGCATAACACCCTGCAATACTCTGCATAACACCCTGCAATACTCTGCATAACACCCTGCAATACTCTGCATAACACCCTGCACTACTCTGCATTATACCCGGCACTACTCTGCATTATACCCGGCACTACTCTGCAATATACCCGGGCACTACTCTGCAAAATACCCGGGCACTACTCTGCAATATACCCGGCACTACTCTGCAATATACCCGGCACTACTCTGCAATATACCCGGGCACTAGTCTGCAATATACCCGGGCACTAGTCTGCAATATACCCGGGCACTACTCTGCAATATACCCGGGCACTACTCTGCAATATACCCGGCAATACTCTGCAATATACCCGGCAATACTCTGCAATATACCCGGCAATACTCTGCAATATACCCCGCAATACTCTGCAATATACCCTGTAATACTCTGCATAACACCCTGTAATACTCTGCATAACACCCTGTAATACTCTGCATACCACCCTGCAATACTCTGCATAACACCCTGTAATACTCTGCATAACACCCTGCAATACTCTGCATAACACCCTGCAATACTCTGCATAACACCCTGTAATACTCTGCATAATACCCTGCAATACTCTGCATAACACCCTGCAATACTCTGCATAACACCCTGTAATACTCTGCATAACACCCTGCAATACTCTGCATAACACCCTGCAATACTCTGCATAACACCCTGTAATACTCTGCATAACACCCTGCAATACTCTGCATAACACCCTGCAATACTCTGCACTATACCCTGCAATACTCTGCATAACACCCTGAAATACTCTGAATAACACCCTGTAATACTCTGCATAACACCCTGCAATACCCTGCACTATACCCTGCAATACTCTGCATAACACCCTGCAATACTCTGCATAACACCCTGCAATACTCTGCATAACACCCTGCAATACTCTGCATAACACCCTGCACTACTCTGCATTATACCCGGCACTACTCTGCATTATACCCGGCACTACTCTGCAATATACCCGGGCACTACTCTGCAAAATACCCGGGCACTACTCTGCAATATACCCGGCACTACTCTGCAATATACCCGGCACTACTCTGCAATATACCCGGGCACTAGTCTGCAATATACCCGGGCACTAGTCTGCAATATACCCGGGCACTACTCTGCAATATACCCGGGCACTACTCTGCAATATACCCGGCAATACTCTGCAATATACCCGGCAATACTCTGCAATATACCCGGCAATACTCTGCAATATACCCCGCAATACTCTGCAATATACCCTGTAATACTCTGCATAACACCCTGTAATACTCTGCATAACACCCTGCAATACTCTGCATAACACCCTGTAATACTCTGCATAACACCCTGCAATACTCTGCATAACACCCTGTAATACTCTGCATAACACCCTGTAATACTCTGCATACCACCCTGCAATACTCTGCATAACACCCTGTAATACTCTGCATAACACCCTGCAATACTCTGCATAACACCCTGCAATACTCTGCATAACACCCTGTAATACTCTGCATAATACCCTGCAATACTCTGCATAACACCCTGCAATACTCTGCATAACACCCTGTAATACTCTGCATAACACCCTGCAATACTCTGCATAACACCCTGCAATACTCTGCATAACACCCTGTAATACTCTGCATAACACCCTGCAATACTCTGCATAACACCCTGCAATACTCTGCACTATACCCTGCAATACTCTGCATAACACCCTGAAATACTCTGAATAACACCCTGTAATACTCTGCATAACACCCTGCAATACTCTGCACTATACCCTGCAATACTCTGCATAACACCCTGCAATACTCTGCATAACACCCTGCAATACTCTGCATAACACCCTGCAATACTCTGCATAACACCCTGCACTACTCTGCACTATACCCTGCAATACTCTGCATAACACCCTGAAATACTCTGAATAACACCCTGTAATACTCTGCATAACACCCTGCAATACTCTGCACTATACCCTGCAATACTCTGCATAACACCCTGCAATACTCTGCATAACACCCTGCAATACTCTGCATAACACCCTGCAATACTCTGCATAACACCCTGCACTACTCTGCATTATACCCGGCACTACTCTGCATTATACCCGGCACTACTCTGCAATATACCCGGGCACTACTCTGCAAAATACCCGGGCACTACTCTGCAATATACCCGGCACTACTCTGCAATATACCCGGCACTACTCTGCAATATACCCGGGCACTAGTCTGCAATATACCCGGGCACTAGTCTGCAATATACCCGGGCACTACTCTGCAATATACCCGGGCACTACTCTGCAATATACCCGGCAATACTCTGCAATATACCCGGCAATACTCTGCAATATACCCGGCAATACTCTGCAATATACCCCGCAATACTCTGCAATATACCCCGCAATACTCTGCAATATACCCCGCAATACTCTGCAATATACCCCGCAATACTTTGCAATATACCCCGCAATACTCTGCAATAGCCCGCAATACTCCGCAATTTTTAACCAGTTTCCGCCCACAGTCATATGACGTCCTTGACTTTGAGCGGGTATATCTGAATGATGGGTGCAGCTACAGGCATCATTCAGATATAAGCTTTTTCAGCCGGCGATTTCCTACACCATAGGAATGATGATAGCTGCTGTTCCACTGCTTGATCATTCTTATGGGAGGCGAGAGGGGACGCCCCCCCCCTTCCCGCCACCCTCCGGTGCTTCTACCGACTCACCGCTACGATCGAAGCCAAGATCGTTTTTTTTATTATTATTTCAGGCTTCCCAGCCTAGAGGTGAGATGTGGGGTCTTATTGACCCCATATCTCACTGTAAAGAGGACCTGTCATGCCATATTCCTATTACAAGGATGTTTACATTCCTTGTAATAGAAATAAAAGTGATCAAAAAATTTTTGGGGGGGGGAAAAAGTGTCAAACTAAAATAAATAAAGTAAAATAAACAATAAGAAAAAAAAAAAAAAAATTTAAAGCGCCCATGTCCGTGTGCTCGCATGCAGAAGCGAACACATACGTAAGTTCCGCCCACATATGAAAACGGTGTTCAAACCACACATGTGAGGTATCGCTGCGATCAGTAGAGCAAGAGCAATAATTTTGGCCCTAGACCTCTCCTGTAACTCAAAACATGTAACCAGTAAAAAATTTTAAAGCGTCACCTATGGAGATTTTTAAGTAGCGACGTTTGGCACCATTCCACGAGAGTGTGCAATTTTGAAGGGTGACATGTTGGGTATCTATTTACTCGGCGTAACTTCATCTTTCACATTATGCAAAAACATTGGGCTAACTTTACTGTTTTTTTTTTTTAAAGCACAAAACTGTTTCTTTCCCCAAAAAAACGCGTTCGAAAAATTGCTGCACAAATACCGTGCGAGATAAAAAGTTGCAACAACCGCCATTGTATTCTCTAGGGTCTTTGCTAAAAAAAATATATATATAATGTTTTGGGGTTCTATGTAATTTTCTAGCAAATAAATTATGATTTTTACATGTAGGAGAGAAATGTCAAAAATGGCCTGGGCGCTCCAGAACGCCTGGAGGTGCTCCCCTGCATGTTGGGCCTCTGTATGTGGCCATGCTGTGTAAAAGTCTCACATATGTGATATCGCCATACTCGGGAGTAATAGCAGAATGTGTTTTGGGGTGTAATTTGTGGTATGCATATGCTGTGTGTGAGAAATAACCTTCTAATATGACAATTTTGTGGAAAAAAAAAAAAAAAAGAAAAAAATATCTTGATTTTTCAAAGAATTGTGGGAAAAGATGACAATTTCAAAAAAACTCACCATGCATCTTTCTAAATACCTTGGAATGTCTTCTTTCCAAAAAGGGGTCATTTGAGGGGTATTTGTACTTTTCTGGCATGTTAGGGTCTCAAGAAATTAGATAGGCCGTCAGTAATTCAGGTGTGATCAATTTTCAGATATTGGCACCGTAGCTTTTGGACTCTCTAACATTCACAAAGACCAAATAATATACACCAAGTTGTACTTATTTTTACCAAAGATATGTAGCGGTATAAATTTTGGCCAAAATTTACGAAGAAAAATTACTAATTTGCTAAATTTTATAACAGAAACAAAGAAAAATGCATTATTTTACCAAATTTTCAGTCTTTTTTCTTTTATAGCGCAAAAAATAAAAAACCCAACGGTGATTAAATACTACCAAAAGAAAGCTCTATTTGTGTAAAAAAAATTTCATATGGGTAAAGTGTTGTATGACTGAGTAATTGTCATTCAAAGTGTGAGAGCACCGAAAGCTGAAAATTGGTCTGGTTAGGAAGGGGGTTTAAGTGCCCAGTGGTCAAGTGGTTAAAGTAGAACTATAGGGAACACTTTTTTTTTCCATTTTGGATAGAATAAGGGAGGGTTATAGCCCCTGTCAGTTTATCTGTTACCATCCCCGTCCCATTGCAGAGATTTCCCTTCACTGCCCTATAGCCAAACAGAAAGTGAGAGGAAATCTATGCAAATTAAGGGAATCCATTCCCCCCCAGGCCCCCAGGCCCTCAGAACTAGTATCCCCACTCAAAAATTTCAGGGTGGGTCTTAAACAGGGGTGTGGCCTTGACAGGAAGGGGTGGGTCATATTTAAATTAGGGGGTGCACGAGTTTACTCAGGCCTAGGGCAGCACAAAACCTAAATAAACTTCTGGTCATACACACTAATTTTAGGTACAGCCCTAAAACAAAAACCCTAGTTAGACTTACCGGTAACGGTATTTCTACGAGTCTTTCAGGACAGCGCCTGGAGAGAGCACAGCTCCACCCACTTTCCCGGGAAACACTGCAGTCAGTTTCTTTAAAGACCGGACACTTCCACCATGGCCTCAGTTGTTCATAGAGTACCTCCAGCCATGCTGAAATTAGATAAGCAGAACATAGCAATAACACATTTTATAACTTTAAAAACTTAGGGCGGGTTATCGGCGCTGTCCTGAAAGACTCGTAGAAATACCGTTACCGGTAAGTCTAACTAGGGTTTTCTCCCTTCCTCTTTCAGGACAGCACCTGGAGATGATAAAAGAGTACTTACTCTAGGGTGGGACCACCGCCTGCAGGACTTTCCTGCCGAATGATTGTTCCGCTGCTGATAGAAAGTCCAACCTGTAGTGGCGGGTGAAGGTGGAGAAACTTGTCCACGTGGCCGCTTTACAGATCCGACCCGGAGAAGCCCCTGCCCTCTCTGCCCAGGAAGTTGCTACTGCCCTTGTTGAGTGGGCCACTACCCCCTTAGGGGGCTCTGCCCCTGAAGCTCTATAAGCTAACTGATGGCCATTCTTAGCCATCTACCTATGGTGTTTTTGGACGCACTATACCCCCTACGTGGTCCAGAGAATAGAACAAAGAGAGAATTTGATCTTCTAAAATGTTTTGTTATTTCTATATTGTGTAATAAACACCTTCTCACGTCCAGGGAATGGAAAGACCTCTCCTTAGAACTGGACGGGTTATGGCAAAAAGTAGGGAGAACTATTTCTTGTGCCCTATGAAACGCTGTTGACACTTTTGGCAGAAAACCCGGGTCAGTTTTTAGCACTACCCGGTCTGGAAAAATATAACAAAAGGGTTCTTTTATGGAAAGAGCTTGTAACTCGCTTACTCTCCTAGCTGAAGTAACTGCTACTAACAGGACTAGTTTTAGCGACCACAGCCTGATTAATGCTTCCTCTGGAGGTTCAAAAGGCCCTTTGATTAGACCTTGCAGGACCAAAGACAGGTCCCATCTGGGAAAAAACAAAAAGGTATTGGCATAGCTCTGGCCAATGCCCTGAAAAATCTAATAACGAGTGGCTCCTTAGATAATTGTCTCTCAAGGAAAACCGATAATGCAGCTACCTGCACTTTCAGGGTGCTAGCTGCCAATCCCATCTCCATTCCCTCATAGAGAAACTCTAGTACTGGAACAATTTCTTGTGGCGAGAGCCTCTTAGCCGTGCACCAGCAATTAAATCGCTTCCACGTTTTGAAATAGATGGCTCTGGTAACCTCCTTACGACTATTCAGAAGGGTAGAGACCAGTTTATCTGAAAGGCCCTTATTCTTTAACATCTGCCCCTCAGTAACCACCCTGTCAACCTGAGGTGCTCGGTATTTGGATGATGAAGGGGTCCCTGCGTTAGGAGATCTTTCCGCAGTGGAAGCACCCAATAAGCTTCCACCGCCATCCTCTGTATTGTTGCGAACCAAGCTCGTTTGGGCCAAAAAGGGGCCACTAGAATCATACTCGTGGCCTCTTTTTGTAGCTTTTTTAAGACCAGAGGGATCGTCTGAAAGGGGGGAAAGGCGTAGCACAACTGGAAGTTCCACGGATGTGCTAATGCATCCAATCCTTTCGCCTGATCCTGCCTGTTTAGTGAGAAGAAGGCCTCTACCTTTGTATTCTTCTGGGATGCAAAAAGATCTATTTGGGGCACTCCCCATATTTCTATTAATTTTTGGAATATTTCTGTGTTCAGACTCCATTCTGCTTCTAGTATTCTTTCTCTGCTCAGAAAGTCTGCTAGAAGGTTCAAAATTTGCCTTCAGATGTATTGCTGTTATGGACCTTAGGTTGTTTTCTGCCCAGGCTAGAATTTGAAGTGCCGAGGATAGCAGGGTCCCGCTCCTCGTTCCTCCTTGCCTTGATATGTATGCCACAGCTGTGGCGTTGTCCGATAAGACTTGGGCATGATGGCCCTGGACTGATTTCTCAAAGGCCCATAGTCCCAGAAGAATAGCCCTTAGTTCTCTCCAATTGGAGGATCTTCTGGCTTCCCAGTCTGTCCAACTCCCCTGAGCCATCTGTTCGTCCAGGTGGGCGCCCCAACCCCAGGAACTTGCATCTGTTGTCAGCCTTTTCTCCAAGGGAAAGCCCCAGAGTAGGCCCTTGTCCAGGTTTGAGTGACTTCTCCACCACCAAAGCTTCCTCTGAACCTGCAGAGGCATTTTTATCAATTTTTCCAGGGACTCTCCATAAGACCAATTCGTTAAAATTGCCTGCTGGAGCTCCCTTGTATGTAGACGTGCCCATTGCACTGCTGGTATAGTCGCAGTGAGTAGCCCTAAGACTGACATAGCTGCCCTGATGGAGATTGGCATGTTTGTCTGTGTCTTCTTTACCGCACCCTGAAGCTTCTCTATTTTCTCCTCGGGGAGAAAGATTCTCTCCTGGATGGAATTTAGAGTATAGCCCAGGAATAGTATTGTCTGTGATGGAATCAAGTTTGACTTTTCCTTGTTTATTATCCATCCGAGACTTACCAAGTGTCTCATTGTCTTTTCCAGATCCTTCACTAATAGGTCCCTTGTTTTGGCAAAAATTAGTAGATCGTCTAAATAAGGTAGAATTGATACTCCCTCCACTCTGAGTGGGGCTAAGGCCTCTGCCAGGATTTTTGTGAAAATCCTTGGAGAGGATGACAGCCTGAAAGGGAGAGCTCTGAACTGGAGATGTAGGGTTGATTCCCCATTTTTATTGCAAATCTTAAGTGCTTCTGGGATGCTGGTGCTATTGGCACATGTAGGTATGCATCTCTCAGGTCTATGGACGCCATAAAACAGTTTGGGGTCAGGAGACTCTTCACTGAAAAAAATTGTGTCCATTTTGAATTTTTTGTACCTGATAGTTTTTTGGAGAATCTTCAGGTTCAGAAGGAGTGTGAATTTGCCTGAAGGCTTCTTCGCCAGAAATATGTGCGAATAGCTGTTCTACTTCCTTGGGAGGCACGTTCGTGATCACCTTTTGTAGCATCAATTCTTGCAAGATAGCTGTCATTGCTACGGATTTTTCTGGGTCTTGGGGAGCCTGGGTTACGTAAAAACGCACAGGTGGGGGTTGAGAAAATTCCAGCCTGTAACCCTCTAAAATTGTCTTGAGGATAAACTGGCTGTTCGTTATAGTCTTCCACTGTAAAAAGAAGGTTTGTAACCTTGCTCCCACAGTTGGATGACAGTCACTGGGTTTTTGTATTTGTGGCAGGGGGGCGAAATAGTACTCCTGACTTGCCCCTCCCTCTTTGAGATTTCCATGGCCTTTTATAGCCTGTCTCTTTGGTATCTGGGGTTTTCCGAAAAGCACGAAAATTCTTATTGCCTTGCGGAATCACCTTTTTCTTTATAGGGAAAGCCTTCTTTTTGTCAGCTGTTCTGTCAAGTATGGCTTCAAGCCCAGGGCCAAACACCAGATCTCCCTCAAAGGGCAGACCGCAGAACTTTGTTTTTGAGGCAGTATCCCCTGTCCATGTCTTGACCCATAAAGCCCTGCGAGCTGAGTTTATTAAAGCTGAGGATCTGGCTGACATTCTGATTGATTCAGCTGAAGCATCTGCTATATACCCTACTGCTTTTAATAACACCGGGAGTGTATCTAGCAGATCTTTACGAGGCGTCCCTGCCTCAATATGAGCTTTCAGCTGTTCCAGCCAGTGTTCCAGATTCCTGGCTACCACCGTTGAAGCCATGGCTGGTTTCAAATTTGCTAAGGATGAATCCCATGCCTTCCTTAATAGGGAGTCCCCCTTTTTATCCATGGTATCCTTAAGGATACCCATGTCCTCAAATGCCAGGTCAGTATTCCCTGATACCTGGAAAAACACTGCGTCAAGTCTTGGTTTTTTGTTCCAGATATGCAAGCTATCCTCTTCAAACGGAAATCTCCACTTGAGGGATTTAGAAAAGAAAGGGGCTCTTTCTGGATCTTTCCATTCCCTTTTAATAGTTTCCGATAGAAACTTGTGTACTGCAAAAAACTCTGTGCTTTTCCTCCCCGAGGCCCTGAAACATCCTATCGTGTAAGGATAGCTGCGTTTTATCCTCTGTGATGTTAAGGGTAGTGTGTATTGTCTTTAGTAGATCATCCACCTCCTCAAGGGATAGTTTGTACCTAGAAGAAGGAGAAGAAGTCTCATTCTCTTCTTCGTCAGAGTTTGGTAAAGCGCTACATTCCTCCTCGCTGCCCCCTCTGGATGCAGAAACAGAGGATTGAGAACGGGGAACCGTACTGCTGTGCGCCGTTGGGCGCCTATCCAGATAGGATCTGAAGGATTCAAAAGGTGTCCGCCAGTTCCTTCCTGAAAGAGCTCAGCAATTCTCTTTGCTGAGTCGCAGGACTAGCGGGAGTAGTCTCCTCCTTAACTATGTATGCAATACAGGACTTGCATAATATTTTGGTCCAGGAATCCCTCAGTAAACCTTTACATGACGGACATTTCCTCTTAATAATAGGGGAGACAACATTGGTCTTTTCTTTAGCCTTCTGAAATATCCCAAGGGAAAAAAAGATATCTGCTGAACCAACATTTCACAAAACAGATTACATGCTGTACAAAGGAAACAAAAAAACCACAAGGGAAGTTAACCCTTTAACCCCTATGTCTTGTTCCACAGCCAGTGAATCACCCCACAGATCCACTTCCAACCAAGTAATCAATCACTTATCCTTCTTCTAGTACTCAGGAAAAGTGATCTGCAGGCCCCCTTTTTTTCTTTTAGGAAGGGAATATATATACAC
This sequence comes from Lithobates clamitans, assembly GCA_037952925.1. Classification (NCBI taxonomy): domain Eukaryota; kingdom Metazoa; phylum Chordata; class Amphibia; order Anura; family Ranidae; genus Lithobates; species Lithobates clamitans. The sequence continues at coordinate 2,786,790 of JBBGZY010000486.1, forward strand.
AACAATTACCCATAGAGTAAGAAAAAAAAACAGTGACCAATGTCCCTGCTTACCTGGGCCTGGCTGACTGGTGTGGCTCCTGCTCCTGCCACTGCCGTCTGATCGTCCTCCATTGCTGACAGGACTACAGCGGCGTCTGTGCTCCTATATTTGATTTTTCCGGGCTGCTCACCGATGTGAGGGCCGGAAATTACGTCAGCCAAAGAGACCGCCCCCTCGTCCTGCGTTCCAGCGGCCGGAAGCCGCGTCGCGCTGCTAGAGGCCCCGCCCCCAGTCGGATAGACGCGCTCGTCATCCGAACCCGGAAGGCGTGAGGTACTGCAAAGTAGACGCCGTTCGCTTCTCCACAGCCATGCCGCCGGTCTGTAGGAGCGGAACCCACAGCAGCCTGGCTCTCGCCGAGCATGAAGAGGAGGGGGCGCCGGAGAATCCCCCACACGTAAGGGAGGATGCTGGGCTGTCTTTAAGAAAAGAAACATCTACCGGTATGCCCAATACTTTCACCACCTGGAGAAAGCGCAGCACACCCCTGGCTCCCTGCAGCGCTTCCACCATGGCGGAGGAAACACTACAACTGAGGCCATGGTGGAAGTGTCCGGTCTTTAAAGAAATTGACTGCAGTGTTTCCTGGGAAAGTGGGTGGAGCTGCGCTCTCTCCAGGCGCTGTCCTGCAAGACGAAGGGAGAAAACACTTTTTTGCCTTTATCTACATCTTAAATAAGAAGTGCCTTTTCCCATCTTTTCAACCTCTTTTAAACACACACCCACCACGTGACATAGGAGCCAATGCACGTGGTCAGCAGCCGCGATGGCTGCCTACTACCCGGGATTGTTCCGGAGGACGACAGAACAGAGATCTGTCAATGTAAACAGACAGATCTCCATTCCAGTCAGGGGTGAGGAGAGTGACCTGTTGTTCCTAATGCTTAGGAACAACAATTGGTCTCCTCCCCCCCCAGGCAGTCCCATCCCCTCACAGTTAGAATCACTCTAGGACACACCTAACCCCTTGATTGCCCCTAGTGTTAACCCCTTCCCTCCCAATGACATTTATACAGTAATCAATGGCTATTTATAGCTCTGATTGCTGTATAAATGTCAATGGTCCCACAATAGTGTCAAAAGTGTCCAATCTGTCTGACACAATGTCGCAGTCCCTATATAAAAAAAAAAAAAAAAATTTCACAGATTGCCCCCATTACTAGTAAAAAAAAAAATGTATATAATAAAAATACCAAAAATCTATGCCCTATTTTGTAAACGCTATAACTTTTGTGTAAACCAATAGATATACGCTTATTGAAATTTTTTTACCAAAAATATGTAGAAGAATTCATATCGGCCTAAACTGAGGAAGGAATTTGTTTTTTTATACATTTTTTGGGGATGTTTATTATAGCAGAAAGTAAAAAATATTGCTTTTTTTTTCAAAATTGAGGTGGTCAAATACAACTTAAAGGAAGCTCTATTTGTGGGAAAAAAGGGATGTCAATTTTGTTTGGGTACAACGTTACACAACCGCGCAATTGTCAGGTAAAGTGCCGTATCACAAAAAAATGGCCTGGTCAGGAAGGGAGTAAATTCTTTTGCAGCTGAAGTGGTTAATGACATTGGGCTCCATTCATAAAGTGCTATCTTACCGCATTTGAGTATGTGGTAAAATAACGCACACCGCTTTTCAAAAAGTTTGGCATTCCTTAATGTGGTATTTTAGTAGTGAAAACATGCAACAATTTAATGCCTGGTGGCAGCTGGTATATATGAAAAAAAAATGCCTTAAAGTCTGGTATGGATTTGAAGGGAACCCCCACGCTAAAATGTTTTTAAAAGATGGAGTGGAATCCCCCCAAAATCCATACCACACCCTTATCTAAGCATGCAGCCTGGCATGTCAGGAAAGGGAGGGGACGTGCAAGCACCCTTCCTCCTGAACCATACCAGGCCACATGCCCACACATGCCCTCAACATGGGGAGGTGCTTTGGGGCAGGGTGGCTCTTTAATAAGGGGCCCTCTAGATCCTGGCCCCTCCATGTGAATGAGTATGGGGCACATACAGTATCTCACAAAAGTGAGTACCCCCGCACACATATTTGTAAATATTTTATTATATCTTTTTATGTGACAATAATGAAGAAATGACACTTTGCTAAAGTAGTAAGTGTACAGCTTGTATAACAGTGTAAATTTGCTGTCCCCTCAAAATAACTCACACAGCCATTAATGTCTAAACCGCTGGCAACAAAAGGGGAGTACACCCCTAAGTGAAAATGTCCAAATTGAGCCCAATTAGCCATTTTCCCTCCCCGGTGTCATGTGACTCGTTATTGTTACATGGTCTCAGGCGTGAATGAGGAGCAGGTGTGTTAAATTTGGTGTTATTGCTCTCACTCTCTCATACTGGTCACTGGAAGTTCAACATGGCACCTCATGGCAAAGAACTCTCTGAGGATCTGAAAAAAAGAATTGTTGCTCTACATAAAGATAACCTAGGCTATAAGAAGATTGCCAAGCCCTGAAACTGAGCTGCAGTACGGTGGCCAAGACCATACAGCGGTTTAACAGGACAGGTTCCACTCAGAACAGGCCTTGCCATGGTCGACCAAAGAAATTGAGTGCACGTGCTCAGTGTCATATCCAGAGGTTGTCTTTGGGAAATAGACGTATGAGTGCTGCCAGCATTGCTAAAGAGGTTGAACGGGTGGGGGTCAGCCTGTCAGTGCTCAGACCATACGCCGCACACTGCATCAAATTGGTCTGCATGGCTGTCGCCCCAGAACTAAGTCTCTTCTAAAAATGATGCACAAGAAAGCCTGCAATAAGTTTGCTGAAGACAAGCAGACTAAGGACATGGATTACTGAAACCATGTCCTGTGGTCTGATGAGACCAAGGTAAATGTATTTGGTTCAGATGGTGTCAAGTGTGTGTGGCAGCAACCAGGTGAGGAGTACTAAGACAAGTGTGTCTTGCCCACAGTCAAGCATGGTGGTGGGAGTGTCATGGTCTGGGGCTGCATAAGTGCTGCCGGCACTGGGGAGCTACACTTCATTGAGGGAACCGTGAATGCCAACATGTACTGTGACATACTAAAGCAGAGCATGATCCCCTCCCTTTGGAGACTGGGCCTCAGGGCAGTATTCCAACACAAGGACTCCAAACACACCTCCAAGACGACCACTGCCTTGCTAAAGAAGCTGAGCGTAAAGGTGATGGACTGGCCAAGCATGTCTCCAGACCTAAACCCTATTGAGCATCTGTGAAGCATCCTCAAATAGAAGGTGGAGAAGCGCAAGGTCTCTAACACCAGATCTGTGATGTCGACATGCAGGAGTGGAAGAGGACTCCAGTGGCAACCTGTGAAGCTCTGGTTAACTCCATGCCCAAGAGGGTTAAGGCAGTGCTGGAAAATAATGGTGGCCACACAAAATATTGACACTTTGGACCCAATTTTCACTTAAGGGTGTAGTCACCTTTGTTGCTAGCGGTTTAGACATTAATGGCTGTGTATTGAGTTATTTTGAGGGGACAGCAAATGTACACTGTTATACAAGCTGTACACTCACTACTTTACATTGTAGCAAAGTATCATTTCTTCAATGTTGTCACATAAAAAGTTATAATAACATATTTTCAAAAATGTGAGGGGTGTACTCACTTGTGAGAAACTGTATATGTGAAGATATGAACCAGACAGATGTATTGACTGACAGGAAATCACTATAGTTTTTTATAAACTCTAACTAACATTATAGTTTTGCTTAAATACAGATACGTAAAGAATTATAAATATATGTATCATTGTAATTGGTTAAATGAATAAGTAAGTTTATAAAGGAAATGTGTCATCCAAACATGTACCCCTTATTGGTGGAAAATTAATAACACCCATCTCATCTTGTGTACTTAAGATAAAACACAAGCCAAAATAAACAAGTCTCTGCTCTTCAGTTCAGTTTCAGTGTCTGTGTCTGATTGGGTGGGACTTCTGGGGGGGCCTGTAGCCAAGGCTAAAAGGTAAGAGGGAGACCAATGGTAGAATTTAACCCCTACAGTGCCACATCAGAGTGCCCCTACAGTGCGACTACAGTGCCCTATTAGTGCCACCCTATCAGTGGATCCTCAGCACTCATCAGTGCCATAAAAATGTGTACAAAATTCATTAAAAAAAAAAAAAGTTTTCATTTTTTTTCCACAACTTCCAAAAACTTGTGGAAAGAAAAATGACATTGGGACATTGGGGTCATTTTGTGGGCGTTTGCATTCTGGTGCTCCAGGGCCTTCAAAATGTAATAGGTAGTCGAGAAATTAGATGTGTAATTTATGTCCGTAGAGGACCTGATGGTGATCCCTGCATGATGGGCCTCTCTGTGGCCAGGCTGTGTAAAAGTCTCACACATGTGGACACATCACCATACTCAGGAGGAGTAGCAGATTTTTTTTTGGGGGGGGGGGGGGTGAGCAAGTATGCATATGCCATGTGAGAGGAATAACCTGTTAATATGACAATTTTGTGGGAAAAAAAAAAATCTTAATTTTGCTAAAATTGTGGAAAAAAAATGAAATCTTGAAAAAAGAAAAAACTCGCCGTGCCCCTTACTAAATACCTTGGACTGTCTACTTTCCAAAAGGGGGTCATTTGGGGGGTATTTGTACTTTCCTGGCTTGATAGTGTCTCAAGAAATGAGATCGTCCATCAGGCGTGATCAATTTTCAATGACTGGCACCTTAGCCTGTAGACTGTAGCCTGTATAACCTGCAAAAAGACCAAATAATATACACTGATTTGGGTTATTTTTTCCAAAGATATGTAGCAGTATTACTTTTGGCCAAAATTTATGAAGAAAAATTACTTATATATGAAAAAAATGCGCTGCGCCTAGGGGTGTAACTGAATAACTGTAAATCTAAGTACAAATCATAGATAATAAAGCGTGCAAATCAAATAGAGCCTAAAGCTCTGATCACTTACTAAGATCACCTGCTGTGTGAATCCTAAAGCTCTGATCACTTACTAAGATCACCTGCTGTGTGAATCCTATGACCAAACACACTAAAAAAATATCTAGTGCAATAAATCACAAAGTGCAATGTGCATAGAAAAACGTAATAAGATAAATATACAATCCACAGTGATTAAAATATAATCATTCCTAATAAGGTGTATATGCTAAAAAATGTTACACATATGTAGATCCACTGTGATTAAAATGAAAAAAGAGAAAAAATAAAAATAAATAAAAAAAATTAAATAAAACAATATATATATTCGTAAAACACAAACAGAGTAAATCAATCACATGCGTGGGCGAATTGAAACTATAATCGCCCTAATAAAAGTGTTCAAATCACATCCGTGAAAAAATCTTCCAATCCAGTAACATAAAGTGACCAAGTTCAAATAAAAGTCAGTGTAATGGTGATGGTTCAAAGAAAAAGTTCCGGTTTTGAATCAAACGTGCCCAAAGAAAAACATGCTGTGAAGTGCCTTGGTGACCCCCAATGTGATTGCGCTCACCTTGGAGCGTGTGACACAGGTTTTAATTGTGTCAATACACGCTTTTGGAGCCACCCCTGGGCTCAGTATTAGGTACAGCTGATTCCCACACTGGATTCTTTATGGCTCCACTCACATCAGACCACATAAAAGAAAAAGGCTAATATAGTATAATACCGTAGGATACTTTTATTAAAATCACATCCAATCCCCACATGGGGTACTCACATTTATAAGGTGCTCATGTGCACCAAACATAACATAGGAAAAAACGGCTGTGCGGCGTGCTGCGGGGTGTGAGAGCTCCACAACCCAGCTCTGTGCTGATCGCTCCGTCCTGGCCCCTCCCCTACGCGTCTTCGACACAGGGAGTCACGTGTCTTCATCAGGGGGATCCCCCTGATGAAGACACGTGACTCCCTGTGTCGAAGACGCGTAGGGGAGGGGCCAGGACGGAGCGATCAGCACAGATCCCCCTGATGAAGACACGTGACTCCCTGTGTCGAAGACGCGTAGGGGAGGGGCCAGGACGGAGCGATCAGCACAGAGCTGGGTTGTGGAGCTCTCACACCCCGCAGCACGCCGCACAGCCGTTTTTTCCTATGTTATGTTTGGTGCACATGAGCACCTTATAAATGTGAGTACCCCATGTGGGGATTGGATGTGATTTTAATAAAAGTATCCTACGGTATTATACTATATTAGCCTTTTTCTTTTATGTGGTCTGATGTGAGTGGAGCCATAAAGAATCCAGTGTGGGAATCAGCTGTACCTAATACTGAGCCCAGGGGTGGCTCCAAAAGCGTGTATTGACACAATTAAAACCTGTGTCACACGCTCCAAGGTGAGCGCAATCACATTGGGGGTCACCAAGGCACTTCACAGCATGTTTTTCTTTGGGCACGTTTGATTCAAAACCGGAACTTTTTCTTTGAACCATCACCATTACACTGACTTTTATTTGAACTTGGTCACTTTATGTTACTGGATTGGAAGATTTTTTCACGGATGTGATTTGAACACTTTTATTAGGGCGATTATAGTTTCAATTCGCCCACGCATGTGATTGATTTACTCTGTTTGTGTTTTACGAATATATATATTGTTTTATTTAATTTTTTTTATTTATTTTTTTTTTTTCTCTTTTTTCATTTTAATCACAGTGGATCTACATATGTGTAACATTTTTTAGCATATACACCTTATTAGGAATGATTATATTTTAATCACTGTGGATTGTATATTTATCTTATTACGTTTTTCTATGCACATTGCACTTTGTGATTTATTGCACTAGATATTTTTTTAGTGTGTTTGGTCATAGGATTCACACAGCAGGTGATCTTAGTAAGTGATCAGAGCTTTAGGATTCACACAGCAGGTGATCTTAGTAAGTGATCAGAGCTTTAGGCTCTATTTGATTTGCACGCTTTATTATCTATGATTTGTACTTAGATTTACAGTTATTCAGTTACACCCCTAGGCGCGGCGCATTTTTTTCATATATCATTTATCGCACGGTCATGAATACGTGATCTGCGCCTGCAGCCGGGTAGCTGTTTGGTTGAATTTCCATTAAGGCACTGGATAATTGTGGCTCGCAAGATTTTTTTCCATAATTAAGAAAAATTACTGTTTTGTAAAATTTTTTAACAGAAAAAGAAAAGTGCATTTTTTTAACAAAATTTTCGCAAAAAAACCTACTCAGTGGTGAATAAATACCACCAAAAGAAAGTTCTATTTGTGTGAAAAAAAGGACAAAAATGTCATATGGGTACAGTGTTGCATGACTGAGTAATTGTCAAAGTGTGACAGGACTGAAAGCTAAAAATTGGGAGTATAAGTGCCCAGTGGACAAGTGGTTAAACCTTTTGAACAGAGAGTAATAAATCTTGTGCGCTTCCCTTTTCTTCCTATATACATAGGGTTTTCCTGAGTGCCTGAGGCTCTGTGTACCCTTCCTATTGAAAAAGAGGAGTAATGATCTGCCAAGAGTCTGTTAGAGCCCAGCTCATATCCCTGAGGTGAACACCGCTTACTTTGATCTTCTGGTAATGCAGGGGTTATAGCTTTGATGTGAACAGCCATTGCGTATGGTGGTAGAGCACGGAGCACTTCTATTAGTTGGATCACAGTGGCAATTGCATATACTGATTGGACTTTATTTTACACTATTTGTGGACCATCATATATTTGTTGCACAATATAAAATTGTATTAGATGCGTATAGCACTTTTTTTTATATTTTGGTGTTCATATTTAGTACTTGAGACTTATCTTTGTTGTGCTGCACTGTTTTCTATTTATTTATGGTTTTTGATCATCACTGGGGTTTTTTATTTTTTTCTATTAATATAGAACAAACCACAACAGCTCGATAGCGAGCACCGCAATCTGTGCATCCCAGGAAAGACATGCAGTGCGCATATGGGTATGTCACCGTGCCTGGGGGAGCCGCCTGCCAGTAGTAAATGTACTGCTGGCAGTCAGCAAGTGGTTAAATTGAGCAAATAACATATATTGTATATAAACCTATTTACTATTGCAACTAGCAGCTAGAGATCTCTATAACAACCACACGCTCTGTCTCTGCTAAATCTTGCAGAAAATCAGGTAACATGCATTTACCTGCCACAGTGGAACTATTAACTACTGAAATTAGACATAACTTATCCTGGACAAGCTCATCTGGGCCTAATTGCAACATCAACAAAGATGGGATACGAATTACCTCCATTAGGGACATGAAGATGTCTCGGTAAGCCTAATGCTTAGGTCTTTATTTCAGAGGAAGCAGTGCAAAAAACAAACATGTAGTTTCTTAGAGTCCCAGCCCATGTTTGTACACCATAACAGTTATTGAAGTCTTGTTCACACCTACAGACTCTGTATACCATTGCTGTATACCATGGTGTGTGCTGTGAAGGAAATTGTGCCAATGCATTGTAAAGGACACACACTTTTTCTTATATTTTCAACTTTATTGAAATGTAAAAAAAAATAGCCCATTGATGTGAACTGAACTCATAAGACTCCTACTACAGTCCAACACTTATGGTATGAATGGCCCTGAAACCTAAAAAATAAATAAAAAGATATAGAAAGATTTTAAAGTTGGCACCTGAATATTACAGTATGGAGATCTCTTTTGACATAAAGAAGGAGACCATGATATTGTGAAGAATTATCCCTGAGAAGAAGAGGTACTCATAAAAGTGGCTTTTTTTGGTTTGAAGAGCAAAAAAAAACAAAAACAAAAAACAAAAACAAAAAAAAAGGAAAGAAACTTTGAGAACACAAATATGTCCCTTGTTTTCTTATTTACATACATTAGTATAGATGATCTACATGTATTCTTTAAAATTATAACAAAGTTATCCTTCACAAGGCACATCAAACATGTAACAAATTTTCCAGTCTCCTGGCCCACAGTTCCAAACATTTGTTGGATCAAAGAGTAACCAAAAATGGACAACTATGAACAGAATAGGTAGTCATGGACTTTGTGTGAACATATAGAAGAGAAACTGAGTACCATAAAAGCAATTATTGTATACCATTAAAAATCTTTTAGGCCCCTTTCACACTGAGGCACTTATAAACTGCCAGTAAAACAATGAGCGCTTTTGAAAAGCTTTTCAGGCGCTTTTGAAGAGCTTTCCTTTCATTTTAATGGAGAGGGGCATTTTTTCACCGCCCTGCCAGCGCATTGCCCCAGTGTTAAAGCATTCATTGATTTTAATGGAAATAGGTTTTCGGGAGCTTTGCGGGTGCTTTTTTTAGCATGAAAGCGCCTGAAAAAGCAACTCAGTGTGAAAGAGGTCTTAAACAACATTGACCCCTTGGCGCCAAAGTAATACAAATATGGACTGGACTGGGCTCTTTCTCCATGGGGCTGCATATTTGCATATATCCCTTTGTGCTGGGAGCCTGCCTCACGGTGCACTCCCAGCACAGGGACTGGAGTCTCACTGAGAGCCCCGTTCTAACGATTCCAGGTCATCCATCAGAACGTCCGATTCCAGGTCACCTGATCATTGCGATAGCCTACAATTGGCTATCACAGTGACCAGTCACACAAAAAAGTGTGTGTAGAAAAAAAAAAAAAAAAAAAAAATTAAAAAAAAAAGTTAATTAGGTTTGATCTAGGTCAGTGCAAGGGTTAGTGTTTGGGTCAAAGGTCAGGGTTAGTATTTTTTGGACAGGATTTTTTTTTTTTTTTTTAATTAGTATCAGTGTGTTTTAGGTAAGATAAAAAAAAAAAAAAAAAGCAAAATGTGCACTATTGTTTCTGGGCTGTACTACGGGTACAAACAACAACAAACATACACATATGTGGTATCACTGCGATCATCAGGAGCAGGAGAATTTATTTTGAGTTATTCTTTCTTGGTAGGTTATGGTATTAGCATGAAATATACAGCCAAATAAAAAAAAATTTAAAAAAAAAGAAGTCTAATTTTATATATTTATAAATGTATAATAAAAAATAAAAAAAACAAAAAACAAAAAACACACAGGAGATATCCATTACCATTTACCACCAAATGAGAGCCCAATTTGTCCCCAAAAAAACAAGGTAAAATCCACCAGGATACACAGCAGTTGATATGTACGGTTTTACAACAAATGTCAAAGTTGCAAAATTGGGCTTAGGCAATAAGTCTTGTTTTGTTTTACCCTAGGTGCAAAGGGGTTAAAATTACTATCCACCTAGGGATTCACAACATGCAAAGATTCCGATTACAGTTCACATGTGGACTTTTCAGGAATCCTTTTTCAGTAGCACATCTGACAGGATCAGTACACTGAAGGCCTAAACTTTAACCGGTTCCCGACCGACGCACGCGTATGTACATCGGCAGAATAGCACGGCTGGGCAAATGGACTTACAGGTATGTCCATTTGAACTCCCCGCCATGCCATTGCGTTCCTGCCGCCGGCGGAGCGCGCACTCCGGCGGGGAGCTCCGTGAGTCGGGTCGCGGGTCCCACGGACTCGATCGCCGCGGGGATACCCGTGATTGCTCACGGAGAGGACGAATGGGGAGATGCTGATGTAAACAGCATCTCCCTGTTCTGTTTAGTGACAAGTGTCACTGATCACAGCTCCCTGTCATCGGGAGCAGTGATCAGAGTAATGACACTGCTAGCCCATCCCCCTACAGTTAGTAATCACTCCCCTAGGACATACTTAACCCCTCCCCGCCCCCTAGTGGTTAACCCCTTCACTGCCAGTGTCATTTACACAGTAATCAGTGCATTTTTAATCGCACTGATCGCTGTATAAATGACAATGGTCAAAAAAAATGTGTCAAATGTCCGCCATAGCGTCACAGTCATAAAAAAAATTTAAAAAAAAGCTGATCGCCGCCATTACTAGTAAAAAAAAATTAATAAAAATGCCATAAAACTATCCCTTATTTAAACGCTATAACTTTTGTGCAAACCAATCAATAAACGCTTATTGCAATTTTTTTTACCAAAAATATGTAGAAGAATACGATTGGCCTAAACTGAGGAAAAAAAATGTTTTTTTCTATATTTTTGGGGGATATTTATTATAGCAAAATGTAAAACATAATGCGTTGTTTTCAAAATTGTCGCTCTTATTTTGTTTATAGCACAAAAAATAAAAATAAGTAAAAAACAAACAAATAGCGCAGGTTACATGGTTTATGTCATATGCAGATGTTGCTATAGGAATGTCCTTTTGAGCGTAGCGCTCTTTGTGAGATGCAAACAGTCTATAGATAGGGCAGCCTTTTGATGGGAGGTGAAGCCACTCCAGATATGCAAAGGAAAAACAACAGGAAAGGCGCCTCTTAGTAAAACTGTATATTTAATGGAATATATGCATTAAAAACACTCACATTAAAAACTTAGATAGTCCGGCATGGGGAGTTCAGTATAGCCAAACAGGATTGCGTCCTCCTATGTCTACAGTCTTATTCCTCCATTGCTGACGGCTGGTCCGTGTAGTAGAAGCTTCCGGTATCAGTAAAGATCCAAAACGAGGCTTGGGCACCGCCGAGTCGTCAATTGGGAGGCTGAGACGCTGGAACGCACATCCAGAGTATGTGCTGTACTGCCGTAAGGCGACGCGTTTCAGAGCATGCGCACTCGGGCGCGCTCCTTTCTCAAGCTAGGGAATACAAGAAACTGCAGCCTATTTAAGTGCTCTGGTAGCACCGCCACCTAGTGGATATAATGGTAATTGCATGGGGAATACAGGTAATGTTACAAAAAGGGCCAAACGGAAAAAACTGTATGTTAGCATTAAAATTTAGATATTGTGTGCCTACTTGTGTAGGTATGAGATATTAATATGTGTAAGATAATATTGTTATGCATGCTATCACTACTTATGGCAATTATTAATACGTACACTATATAAAATAACTGTAATCGCGTTGGGCTGAATATTGTATAATTACCTAAATGGACTAAATACCCATGTATATGTGCAATATATGCAAATGGATAGTAATAAGGTTATGGGCACATTTATGCATAATGGCACTATCTGATGAAATAATACTAATATAGATTGATAGTAAAAATTAATCAATAAAAAAGATTATTAAAAATTAATTGACATTAATTAAAATAAATTAAAATTAGAGTATATTTATATATATATGTACCAAATATATATAAAAACTTTATATAAAAAAAGAGGGGGGGGGTTGGTACTTTATATTAAGATGAGCCTCAACTGCTAATGGGAGGGCCTATTGGATGTATGGCAAGATTCTTACTTCATATAATGTATTCATATTCACTCTAAGTCAGTGTTATTAAAGGATGGTGGATATCTCTATTTCTTCGTTAATTCCACCGGGATTTAGAACGTCCAAAGAATAAATCCAGAAAGTTTCTCTTTCACATAATCTGTGAAATCTTTCAGCTATGGGTAAATTTTTTGGCATTTGTTCAATAACCCATACTTCAAGACCTTCAGTGGAACTAGCGTGGTGTTCACAAAAGTGGCGGGGGACACTATGTTTGTCCCTCCCGCCTTCTATCTTTCTTCTATGTTCCCCGAATCTTTGCCTAAGTGGGCGTATCGTGCGCCCCACATAGATAAGGTTGCATGGGCAACTTAGGCCATAAACTACAAACTCCGAACCGCAATTATAAAAATTGTCAAGCAGATAGGTTTTCCCTTTAGTGGTGAATTGTTTTTTACCATGTTTTACAAACATACACGTTTTGCACATGGTTTTTCTACATTGGAACATGCCTTTAAGAGGAATCATATGGGCCTGTGATGGTGCGGTTTTTTTGATGGTCTTTAGTTTACTAGGTGCTATTTGGTTTTTTATGTTGGGGGCTTTTTTGTAAGTGATTTTGGGGTAATTAGGTAGGACTGGTTTGAGATATGGGTCCTCAAGGAGGATGGGCCAATGTTTTCTAAATATTGCTTCCATTTTGGAAAATTTTGTGTGAAACCTAGTAATAAAACGTCCTGATGAATTGGATGTGTTTTCGTTTTGATGTTTGGTGGCAAGTGTGGGTTGCAAATAATGTTTTTGCGCTTGGTCAACCAATGACTCTGGATACCCTTTGTCTTTAAGTTTTTTTCTTAGTAGATGGCTTTGATCTATGTAGTCAACAATGTAGTACACAAACCTCTGACTACATAGATCAAAGCCATCTACTAAGAAAAAAACTTAAAGACAAAGGGTATCCAGAGTCATTGGTTGACCAAGCGCAAAAACATTATTTGCAACCCACACTTGCCACCAAACATCAAAACGAAAACACATCCAATTCATCAGGACGTTTTATTACTAGGTTTCACACAAAATTTTCCAAAATGGAAGCAATATTTAGAAAACATTGGCCCATCCTCCTTGAGGACCCATATCTCAAACCAGTCCTACCTAATTACCCCAAAATCACTTACAAAAAAGCCCCCAACATAAAAAACCAAATAGCACCTAGTAAACTAAAGACCATCAAAAAAACCGCACCATCACAGGCCCATATGATTCCTCTTAAAGGCATGTTCCAATGTAGAAAAACCATGTGCAAAACGTGTATGTTTGTAAAACATGGTAAAAAACAATTCACCACTAAAGGGAAAACCTATCTGCTTGACAATTTTTATAATTGCGGTTCGGAGTTTGTAGTTTATGGCCTAAGTTGCCCATGCAACCTTATCTATGTGGGGCGCACGATACGCCCACTTAGGCAAAGATTCGGGGAACATAGAAGAAAGATAGAAGGCGGGAGGGACAAACATAGTGTCCCCCGCCACTTTTGTGAACACCACGCTAGTTCCACTGAAGGTCTTGAAGTATGGGTTATTGAACAAATGCCAAAAAATTTACCCATAGCTGAAAGATTTCACAGATTATGTGAAAGAGAAACTTTCTGGATTTATTCTTTGGACGTTCTAAATCCCGGTGGAATTAACGAAGAAATAGAGATATCCACCATCCTTTAATAACACTGACTTAGAGTGAATATGAATACATTATATGAAGTAAGAATCTTGCCATACATCCAATAGGCCCTCCCATTAGCAGTTGAGGCTCATCTTAATATAAAGTACCAACCCCCCCCCTCTTTTTTTATATAAAGTTTTTATATATATTTGGTACATATATATATAAATATACTCTAATTTTAATTTATTTTAATTAATGTCAATTAATTTTTAATAATCTTTTTTATTGATTAATTTTTACTATCAATCTATATTAGTATTATTTCATCAGATAGTGCCATTATGCATAAATGTGCCCATAACCTTATTACTATCCATTTGCATATATTGCACATATACATGGGTATTTAGTCCATTTAGGTAATTATACAATATTCAGCCCAACGCGATTACAGTTATTTTATATAGTGTACGTATTAATAATTGCCATAAGTAGTGATAGCATGCATAACAATATTATCTTACACATATTAATATCTCATACCTACACAAGTAGGCACACAATATCTAAATTTTAATGCTAACATACAGTTTTTTCCGTTTGGCCCTTTTTGTAACATTACCTGTATTCCCCATGCAATTACCATTATATCCACTAGGTGGCGGTGCTACCAGAGCACTTAAATAGGCTGCAGTTTCTTGTATTCCCTAGCTTGAGAAAGGAGCGCGCCCGAGTGCGCATGCTCTGAAACGCGTCGCCTTACGGCAGTACAGCACATACTCTGGATGTGCGTTCCAGCGTCTCAGCCTCCCAATTGACGACTCGGCGGTGCCCAAGCCTCGTTTTGGATCTTTACTGATACCGGAAGCTTCTACTACACGGACCAGCCGTCAGCAATGGAGGAATAAGACTGTAGACATAGGAGGACGCAATCCTGTTTGGCTATACTGAACTCCCCATGCCGGACTATCTAAGTTTTTAATGTGAGTGTTTTTAATGCATATATTCCATTAAATATACAGTTTTACTAAGAGGCGCCTTTCCTGTTGTTTTTCCTTCAAAAAATAAAAATGGCAGAGGCGATCAAATACCACCAAAAGAAAGCTCTATTTATGGGAGAAAAAAAAAAAAGGATGTCGATTTTGTTTGGGAGCCACGTCGCACAATTGTCAGTTAAAGCGACGCAGTGCCGAATCGCAAAAAACGCTCTGGTCAGGAAGGGGGTAAAATCTTCCGGGGCTGAAGCGGTTAATAGAGTGATATAAACCAGAAGGGTAGACTAGAGTTCATAGCATGTGTATGTGGCCCATAGAGGTGCAAATAAGTAAGCCAAGGAGAAGCCACTGCCTTCGGGTGGAAAATTCAGGTACATTCAGTAAACCAATGGTCTTGTACATATAATCTTCAAATAAAAGGACCAACTTCCCAATGGGGAACCATCTAGACCCAATGTGAGCAAGTCACCATTAAGACAGCATAGTAGTCAAGGCACATATATTTCGAAGAGGTTGTTCTTGATAAGTATCTTAGAAACAAACTCTGGATTCATGTGAACTGAGTTTGTTTCTAAGATACTTGTAAAGAGCCCCCACTTTGGACTATACAGTTGTGCTCAAAATACTAATAAAATGCATACTCCGGCAGAAATTGTGAAATAGGACTGGTCATGTCAAAAAACTGTCTTTTTATTTAAGGATAGTGATCATATGAAGCCATGTATTATCACATAGTTGTTTGGCTCATTTTTAAATCATAATCATAACAGAAATCACCCAAATGACCCTAATCAAAAGTGTACATATCCTGGAATTTTTGGCCTTGGTACAGACACAAGGTGGCACACACGTTAAAATGGCAATTAAAGGGTAATTTCCCACATCTGTGACTTTTTAAATTGCAATTAGTGTCTGTGTAAATAGTCAATTTTAGCTCTTATGTGGATGCACTGAGGAGGCTAAATCCTGAGCCAAGGAGAGCAGAAAAGAACGGCCAAAAAACCTGCGTAAAAAGGTAATGGAACTTTATAAAGATGGAAAAGGATATATATAAAAAAAAAAAAAAAAATAAGGGAAGAGGATATCCAAAGCCTTGAATATGCCAGACAGTACTGTTCAATTACCTATTAAGAAGTTAAACCATGCAGCCAATTTTTTGCAGCCAATTTTTTTTCAAGTATCGTTGCATTGTGCTCCTTAAAAACAACCACACTGTCTTTTTCCAGAACAGCCTGTATTTCTCCTTGGGTCCATGGGTTTTTCTTTGCATCCCAAACAATTCTTAATGGCAGTTGTGGCTGCAACTCTTATCGGTCTCATACAACATACAAATGCTATGCATTCCAGTCCACTCTACTGTCTGATATTACAGATTAGGAGTGGGTTCCAGTGTACTGATTCTGTCACATGTCCTCCTGAAACACATTGAGTCCACATGTGAACTGTAAGCTGAATCTTTGCATGTTGTGAACCCCTATGTGGACAGCAACTTTTAATGTTGTGTAATAGATTTTTAATAATACATAATAAAGTTGTACTCGGTTTCTCTTCTATTTGTCCACAAAAAGTCCATGATATACATATTATGTTCATAGTTTTACATGATTTGCTATGATATGGACATATAGCACATACAGTCTGGGCTTTGCTTCTGTCACTGAAAATGCAAACTTACCTGAGGAAGAGCCAAAGTCTGGGGGATACATAATCTCAAGAATACATTGGAGATTGTGTATAAGTCTTGACTGAAAGCAACTCAAAGAATAGTATTATCTGTAACTGGGACTAGAGTCACTAAAAAAACAATATGAGGCATGGAGCTCAGCCTGTTTTATAGTAGGTTAAAATATTTGGCATGGAAAAACAAAATATTCAAAAACATCCACATGAATTAGCCCAACTTTCAATTGAATATCTAACTCAGCTAACTAATTTGCTCATCTCCACAAATAAATGTTATAAAAATTTTTTTAAAAAATAATGTTATAGATTAGTTTTAAGCTGATTGCAAAACTATTTTGTTCAATAAATTTGACAAATCCTGGGCTCTAGAGCTAAAAAATATGCTGAATTAATGTGTACATTAATAAAGTATCGCATGTAAATTACAGGCACCTAGAATGCCACAAAAGCCTCAAAGTCAGAGGGGCTCTTTAAAGTAAATACTCATTTGAACTAATAAAGCTGTTATTTTTGCTCATTCCTGCCTCCTGTGTCAAATTATATGCTAATAATGTAGTAGATGGCATTTGCGTAAAACGCACTCTGGGTTTTGGGGGCACTTTGAAGGTCCCTAAAAGTACGTCAGTCATCTCAAAGTGTCTTCAGTTAGCAACTGGTATTATTTTATTAACTTCTACTGTAGAACAAGTACATTGTGATGCAGAAAAATGGATATGTAATTTCCTATTCTGGTAAGAATTAGTAGCATTTTACTTTACAATTCTTAACAGTGAAAAATATGACATGTTTACTTTAAAATTGACTTTTATCCATGCCAGATCCAAAGGATGTCATTAAATACCGTTTCTAACTGCTCTGATTATATTATTACTTAAGTGTGAAATGTATTCTACTCAGATTTTCTCTTTGAATGACAGTCATGACTCACAACTGGATTTGGTAATGCCACATTCAGTTATTCCATGGGAAGTCAAGCAACATTTTTGACACTGAAATGCCATAATAGGTGACTAAGACTAGCAAAAACTTCAATTAATAGCAGAACAACATGCTGGCAGTCATTCACCTGGCTTTAATGATGTTACACTGAATTTGAAACTGATTGAGAAACTGGAAGTACACATATTGGGATTTCGGACGTGTTTGGCTGTAAACTTGTTCTGGGTCAGTGACTCAGAATGTATTGAAAGCAGAGAAATCCAGACAGCTAGCATTTTTAGAAAAGGGTCAGAAAATATATTCCTCTCAGTGTAATGTTTTTGGGTAACAATCCTTTTCTACAGAGAGAACACAGCAGAATCAGTTTTCTTTAGGATGGTCTATCACCAACTGAAAGTCTATAAGCCTCATCTGAAAAAATATAGGCAGGGAGGAGAAAAAGTCAACCTTATTCTTTTAGTTGTGTTTGTAAGTTTGAGCTATTGAGCTATGTAAGCAATAGACTGATTTCAGCAAAGATTAATCTGCTGACCCCATGTAAAGAAACCCCCAGCTCAGCATTCTAGCTAAAAAAATTCAACAATTTTTACCATCTCCTATTCTCCATACTCTGGTCCATTAACCATTTGCTTACTGGCCAAGGGTCTGGAGCATTGGATGTGCAGCTGAACTGGTAAAGGGTCAGATGTGGATGAGAGCATGGGCAAGGCATGAGAATCATCCTAAAGCTCCATTCTGCCATTACTTTGGACCAGGATTTGAGGTGACATCCTTTGACTAGATTACCCATGTAATTCTTGTTATTGAAGATATTTATTTTTGTTGTTCTAATGAGCACTATGCTCTGCTAGCAAAACATTTTAAATTGTTGTCAAAGTTTAGGAAAAGCCTTCAAGGACATAAACATAAGAGCTGAAGCTGATTTGTTTTTATAAAGTTGTCATCCTAAATCTATTATGGACTACCTTACCTATTGAATAGCTGACCAAGAACTAATATGCAGGACAGTAGTTACAGGTTCATGATTCGGTAGTTAGTGAAGCCAAAATCAAGGTTACAGCCTCAGAGATGCTAACACTTAAAAAATGAGAAAGGTTTGTGATAAGGTAAAACTGTGAAATGCAGCCATATTCTCACTAGCTGTGATGTGACATACTAAAGTACTCTAAGTAAACTTAGAGTTTGCTGAGGCCACTATTATCGCTATGACAAAATCCTTCTAAGTTCTCAGACAGTTCCTCCACTGGAATTGCTATGCCTTAGTATAGAGCAAGAGTTCCCAAATTGTAACTTTCATACCCATTTGCAGCTCATTCCTATAAATTGTACTCCCAAAAATCAGTCAGAAAATTGCAATAGGTGTATATTGATTGGTTTTCACAAAAAGTTATCGCTTCTACAAACTATGGGATAGATTGATTTAGCCATTTTTTTAGCGGGACGACGACATTGCAGCGAACAAATATGACCCCAAATTACACTTTTTGGGGGATCAGTGACATTGTTACATTGATCAGTGCTATAAAAATGCACTGATTACTGTATAAATGACACTGGCAGGGAAGGGGTTAACACTAGGTGTGGTTAAGTGTGTTCTCTCAGCGTGTTCTAACTGTAGGGGGATGGGCTCACTGAAAAACGACAGATCACTGTTCCCTATCACTGGGAGCAGTAGATCCCTGTTATGTCACTAGGCAGAACAGGGAAATGCCTTGTTTACACATGTAAAGTGCTGCGTAAGTTGACAGTGCCTTATAAGCACCTGTAATAAATAAATAAAAAATATATATAATTGCATCATAAATGCATATATAAAGACATCAGATAAACCAGGAAAGTATTTTTTTAAACTTTTGGAGGTTTCCCTGATTTCAGTACATTTTTACTTTGAAGGTTGCCTTGTTTTTAATACATTTTATCTTTTTGTAATGCATTAGGTCAGTGCTCCTTGTTCTTTGTTTATCTTCATATTAAACATTACAGAGCTATTGAAAGGACTTGTAATCCTAACCATAAAGGCCACATTTTTTGTATTCTGCTTAATCATTTAAAAGACTTCATCCAGCTTCATTAACAATTTAGTTGCTTGAATCACAGATTCACAGAATAATGTTACTTACCAACTTCAGCAGAAACACTGTCTTGGCTCCTTTCTAGGCTCTCCCGCTGTCACCTCCGCTCCATCCCCCAGGCTCTCCTCTAGGCTTAGAGTGCATTGGGCTCTCAGCAGGTGCTTTTTGGAGGGGCACCTGGTATCTGGTTCTGGCAGGCACCGAGCAGAATGATGTGGCAGCATAGTGGTATACACACAGTGGTGGGTCATTGGAGGGAGTGAGCACTCAGGCACCATGAATGTCCTCTCCCCACACTGTCCCTGAATCCTGCAGCACATTGGGTAGTTTAAAGAGAAGTGCTGCAGTGCACAATGTGACCCCAGTGTTTAGCCAGGCCAGGAGAGGCTTGGCAATCTCCTGCAAAGTGCATGGTGTGGTAGCATATTGTAACTGCTGTTGGGCTGGTGGGCAAAAATAAAGCAGGATGAGTGTGATATTAGCTGAGCCCACTTCTCCTCCTCAGTGACACTTGGTTTACAGAAACACCTGTTTCCAACAATATTCAAGTTTCTTTATATACCCCCAAACATTCTGGCACTTACCCCTGGGGATATGCATACCCCAAGTTAGGAATCACTACTCTAGAGGTATTAAATGTAGCGGTACCCCCATAGGGGTTGCTGGTAGATGTGGTTTGCCTCACACTGCACAGCCAGGCACAAAAATCTTCAGAAACTCAGTTGTTTTAATTTAGGGGATTGTAACTTGGATGGGGATAGGGTAGATATGGGATGCACAGTTGATTGTAGATCGAAAATTAGGGACTAAACTATATACACCTCCAGTATATACACACAACTTCCTCTCTTCTGACTCCAAAGTCACATAAGTCGTTCCCCATGTTTTCCAAAGTCTCCATTCACTCTTGTGTGACTTGTCATGCAACTTTGATGCCCAAAGTTGCATGACAAGTCATTATCCGTGTTTCCCAATGATAACAATTCATACAGGTGCATCTAATAAAACTCTAATAAAAATTAAACCCCATTGAGAATCAGTGAGATATTGTCAAGAGGAAGATGAGACACCAGACCCAACAATGCAGACAAGCTGAATGCCGCCATCAAAGAAACCTGGGCTTCCGTAACACCTCAGCAGTGCCACAGACTAATCGCCTCCATGCCATGCCACATTGATGCAGTAATTCATGCAAAAGGAGCCCTAAGCAAGTACTGACTGCATACTATACTGTACATGGACATACTTTTCAGTAAGCCAACATTTCTGTATTAAAAATCCTTTTTTTATTGGTGTAGCATGGCCACCTTGGGGACTGCTAAGAATTACCTGCTCATCTGCACGGCCATGACCAAGCGAAGGAAAGGAGATGCACCTTCAAACTCACCTGATACTCTGGGTTCAGACATCCTGTTAATACTATAAAGCAAGAATCAAGCAACTCAGTAGTATAAGGGTCTGAAATGTTTTTACTTGAACCAAATAGGAAAAGTTATTTCACAAAGAAAGGAATAAATCTGTTGAGCTGTGATAACAGCACCAACTCATCAAACAGACTCCTCCCGAAGACACAACAATGTTTAAACAATGAATAAGGCTATATACACAAGGATACACTATATTCAGATCTGAAGTCACCTCCTAGTGGATGTTTCAGTTAACTACACGTGTGGCCACACTGAGATATGTCTAGATATAGTCTAGACAGCCTATGCTATTTTAATGGGAGAGCTAATCTCCCGATGGCGTGAGATGTATAGATATAGATAAACACACACACACACACACTTCCTATGAGTAATGACAGTGAAAGATCTGTTATTCTTTGCTAGCTAGTGGAGCTTGTTAACTGTAATCCGTTTGGTTGCAGATGAAACAATCAATTCCAAGTGGTGAAGGCCTAAGGCATCCAAGTACTGTGTTCCAGCAATGCAGTAAAGTGTTTTTGGGTGGAGATGTATGCGCAGTGTTCTGTAATGGTGGTATTAAATAGATAAATATTGAGCAACTTGCACTGTCACCAGCGACCCAAATCGATCTGCAGTCTTCTAGACAGAAACACGGATGCAATGGATCCTCTGTAGTGACTTTCTCCACACGTCCGCAGCGATGGGTAGGCACTGTAAGTAACAAGATGTCTGACAGCAGGTAGCAGGACTAGGCCTCTCAGGCCTTGTGGTGGAAGTAGCGTTCTGTGTGGTAGGCCGCGACCTCTCTCTCCCTCTCTCTCTGTGTCACACAGAGGGGTCAGTCATGCGTTAGGCCCAGGAGGAAGAGAGCGTGCGTGAGATTCTAAGCACCTTTTATCATCCCTCCCAGCAACCTTCAAGCCACTGCAAGGATCCCTTGGATTTGTAGTCTGAGGGTACATGGATGCAAAGCAGC
Source organism: Lithobates clamitans (assembly GCA_037952925.1). Lineage (NCBI taxonomy): Eukaryota > Metazoa > Chordata > Amphibia > Anura > Ranidae > Lithobates > Lithobates clamitans. Next base: position 2,808,756 of record JBBGZY010000486.1, read on the forward strand.
AGATTCAAAGAGGAATATACGCCCCATAAGTCACACAGGTATGAGGTCACTGGCTGCACGAATAATCACGTGGACAAACAATGTTTAGAACACTGAAAGGTACAAAGCTTTTTGGTAACAGTCCATATCGCTACATTGGTCTTATGTAATATTCAAATTTTCTGAGATACTGAATTTTGGGTTTTCACTAGGTGTAAGCCATAATCATGAAAATTAAAAGAAAGAAATTCTTCAAATATATCACTCTGTGTGTAACATATCTACATAAAATATATGAGTTTCACTTTTTTTAATTGAATTACTGAAATAAATTGACTTTGTGATGATATTATAATTTTAGGAGATGCACCTGTATGTGTGACCTAAGCCCCTTTCACACTTGTGCGACCTGAAAGTTGCATGATTTTGCGGCGACTTGAAGTAATGCCTGTGTAATGTTGAGGTATGGACCTCAAGTCACATCAAAGTCTGACCAAAGTAGTGCAGGGACTACTTTGAAGTTGCACAGATATGAATAGTACTCATTGAAAATCATGGGGTACGACCTTTCATGCCACTTTGCAGTCCCAAGTCGCAGGAGAAGCTGCAGAAGTGTGAACTACTTTGGTCCAACGTTGATGCGAGTTGAGGTCCATAGACATCAAGTTAATACATGCATTCCATGAAATTGCGCAGTGTGAAAGGGGCCTTAAAGCTGCAGCAACATCAGAGAAGTTCATACACTACTTTGGTCTGACTTTCGTGCAACTTGAGGGTCATAGACTTCAATGTTAATCCTCAAAAGTTGCATGAAAGTCATACCTGAATGTTATACAGTGCAACAGTTGTCCATTATCACTGGCCAAAGCTGTATCCAAGTTGCAACCATCCAAAGTTGCGTCAAAGTTGCACTCCAAAGTCGGTGCAACTTTGGAGTCATACAAGTGTGAATGGAGCCTAAGAACGTGAAAAGTAGAAAGCCTAATATACCATCAGCATGTCATGCAATGCCATTCCAGGGATAGAAGACAATGATAGTGCACCCCCTTCCCCAAAGCACCCACCCCTTATGTTGAGGGCATGCGGCCTGGTATGGCTCAGGAGGGGGGGCGCTCGCTCGTCCCCACTCCCTTTCCTCACCGGCCAGGCTGCATGCTCGGATAAGGGTCAGGTATGGATTTGGGGGGGCCCCCACGCCGTTTTTTCAACGTAGGGGGGTTCCCTTTGAATACAAACCAGACCGAAGGGCTTGGTATTCCCCAGAGGGAAATTCCCTCTCGCGCCCGCCGCAGTAGGAAAATGTGTTTGTCCTATTGCAGCCAGCGCGAGATGTAGAGTACCCTGCCGCCGAGAACTAGCGTGATCTGATCGCGCTGGAAACATTCTGGCGGCTGCGTACTGTAGTTTTTACAAAAGTCCGATGGCTTTGTGTACACACAATCGGACTTTGCTCCATCGGACTTTTGTTGCCGGAAAGTTTGTCCGTTCGCACAGCCAACAAAAGTCCGATGGAAACTGAAAAAGTTTGTCCGATGGAGCATACACACGGTCGGATGTTGCTCCAAAACAGCTCATTTGCATGTTTGTTGTCAAAAAGTCAGATCGTGTGTACGGCCCTTTACAGTGAGCCTTTCCCTGTCACAGTGGCCTTGCTAACCTTTTTTTTACAGTTTATGATTATTTTAATTGTTTACATTCATATCATGCTCATATATTATTCACATGGTACTATAGTTACATAGCGAGGTTGAAAAAAGACACCAGTGCATCCAGTTCAACCTACGGTGTGTGTGTACACTGTATGCCCCTGTATGTTGTGGTCGTTAAGGTGCCCGTCTAATAGTTTTTGCAACTATCAATGCTTCCCGCTAAGACCACTGCTTGTGGAAGAGAATTCCACATCTTTATTGCTCTGAAAGTACAGAACCCTCTATGCAGTTTAAGGTTAAACCACTTCTCTTCCAGTTTTAGTGAATAGCCAGGTGTCTTTTTAAATTCCCTTTCACTGAATAGTTTTCTCCCTATGCTAGGGTCACCAGTGCAGTATTTGTACATTGATATCATATGTCCTCTCAAGCATCTCCTCTCCAGAGAGGATAAGTTAAATGCTTGTAGTCTTTTCCCGTAGCTGAGATCCTCCAGTCCCTATATTAGCTGTGTTGCCCTTCTCTGGACTCTCTTCAGTTCCAGCACATCCTTCCTGAGGACAGTTGCCCAGAACTGAACGGCATACTCAAGATACAGCCAGACAAGAGTCTTTTAGAGTGGGAGAATTATCGTTTTATCTCTGGAGTGAACCCTTTTATTGTATGCCAATATTCTATTGGCTTTGCTTGCAGCAGCTTGGCATTGCATGCCATTGCTGAGCCTGTCATCTACTAGGACCCCCAGGTCCTTTTCCATCCTAGCTTCCCCCAGAGGTTTCCCCCCCTAGCGAGTAACTTGCCTTCGTATTTTTGGCACCCAAATGCATTACCTTAAGTTTTTCAACATTAACCACTTGGCGTCCGTGCTATAGCCGAATGACGGTCACAGCGCGGACATGAATTTTTGGGAGGCCGTCATAAGACGGGCCTCCCTTTTGCGCGCGGCACGCTCTATGATCACCGAGTCACTGAGACTCGGGTGATCACAGATCCGAGTAAGGGGCCGATCCCGGCCCCTTACCACGTGATCAGCTGTCAGCCAATGACAGCTGATCACATGATGTAAACAAAAGCTTGGTAATCATTTTTTTTTCTCCCCACGCTGAAAAAAAAAGCCGATCACCTGCTTATGCGCAAGGGACATCGGTCCCGAAGAGGAAGAGGCAATTCTGCCTCATCTGTGCCCACCAGTACCCCCTGCCAGTGCCACCTGCCATTGTCACCTGCCAGTTCCCACAGTGCCACCTATCAGTGCCCATGAGTGCCACCTATCAATGCCCACAAGTGCCACCTATCAATGCCCACCAGTGGTGCCAATCAGGGCCACCTAGCAGTGCTGCCTATCAATGTAACCAACCAGTGCCGATCAGTGCCCATTATTGCCACGCATCAGTGCCCATCACTGCCACCCATCAGTGCCTATCACTACCACCTATCGGTGCCGCCTCATCAGCATACATCAATGAAGGAGAAAAATTACCTGTTTGCAAAATTTTATAACAAAATATAAAAAAATATAAAAAAATTTTTTTAAATTCTGTCTTTTTAAATTTTTTTAACAAAAAATAAAAACTGCAGAGGTGATCAAATGCCACAAAAAGAAAGCTCTATTTGTGAGAAAAAAAGAAAAAAATGATAAAAATTTCATTTGGGTACAGTGTTGTATGACCGAGCAATTGTCATTCAAAGTGCATCAGCGCTAAAAGCTGAAACTTGGTCTGGACAGGAGGGGGGTTTAAGTGCCCAGTAAGCAAGTGGTTAAACCTCATTTGCATGTAGTTGCCCACCCCATTATTTTGTTTAGGTTGGCAAGGTTTCCACGTCCTGCATAGAAGTTATTGCCTTGCTTAACTTTGAATCGTCTGCAAATACTTAGATGGAGCTGTTTATCCCTTCCTCTTGACCATTTATGAATAAATTAAATATGATTGGTCCAAGAATAGATCCCTTGGGGACCCCAGTTTTTACACCACTTTCACACCAGACCATTCTGTTTTTGTGGTTTACACATAAAAAAAAGCTGTTGCCTAAAAAAGCTGCATTGTGTGCAGACCACAAGAGTCTGAGAAATGTGAATTGTGCAACTGATACTCTAACCTCTAACCTGCCAGTAAAGGTAACATCATTCTAACACATAACCAGTGGTGGCCCGTCCATAGGGGGCGCCCGGGCGCCACCCCCCCCCCCTTCCCCTCTCCTGTAGTCACCAAAAAAAAATGAAAAAAAAAAAAAATTTTAAACTGTCCCTTTAAAAAAAAAAAAAATTCGAAAAAAAGGTCCTTAAGTCAAGTGCACTGTCCGAGCGCCGGACGCACTGCAGTATGGGAAGCGCCACGAGATTGCAGACGCGGCGCTTCAATTGTGGGCTTTTAACCCGCCTTGTGGCGCGATCCATTGCGCCGAGATGCTTCCGCATTCCTATGCATATTGTATGCATTAGAATGGCCGGTGCGTTGAGTGACAGTCCAGTTCTGATGTCACTTCCGCTGTCATCTCCCGGTGCGCCCGAGCAGAGGAAGGAAGCATGGGGAGCGGACTCCTCTACTGCCGTGTGACTACACAGTCACACCGAGAAGAAAATATCCTACCCAGCCAGCCAGTGTATGGACGAAAGGAGGCAGAGGAGGTGACAGGACAGCTGTCATTAGTCACGGACTGCAGCCTGCTCAGGACGGAGCCTCGAAGATATGTAAGTCCTAATCAACTGTCTATCTATCTCCCCCTCCCCCCCGCAGTGTCTGTCTGTCTATCTAATATGCAAGCGTGAGAGTGGGACAAGCATCTCCACCAAAGACATTAGCAGCTGCTCACCTTCTTTGCTAATGTCTTAGGTGGAGGTGCTTGTCCCACTCTCACACTTACATGCCTGTTTGGACATACATCCTCACAGTGGCAGACATCCTGTTGATTCCTGCAATTGTGAACTTTCTTGGAGAAATTGCCTTTTTAACTATTTATTATTGATTGGTTTTGCACTGTTATGCTTTGAATTTGTATTGAGTTATGTGTATTTAATTCATTTTATCTAGTTAACGTTAGGCCCCTTTCACACTGGGGCAGAATCGGCAGTAAAGCGCCGCTATTATTAGCGGTGCTTTACCGTCGTTTTAGCAGTGGTATTCGCCCGCTAGCAGGGCGGTTTTACCCCTCGCTAGCAGCCGAGAAAGGTTTAAAAACCACCGCAAAGCGCCTCTGCAGAGGCGCTTTGCCGGCGGTATTGCTGCGCTGTCCCATTGATTTCAATGGGCAGGAGCGGTGAAGGAGCGGTGTATACACTCTGCTCCTTCACCGCTCTGAAGATGCTGCTAGCAGGATTTTTTTTCCCGTCCTGCCAGCGCATCGCTCCAGTGGCTTTTACACTGGAAGGACAGCAGCGGCTGTTTCGGGTCGGTTTGCAGGTACTATTTTTAGCGCAATAGTGCCTGCAAACCGCCCCAGTGTGAAAGGGGTCTTAGGGGTCTTTGCTGAATATATATTTTTTATTACATCTATAGCTTTGCCCAGCCAGGCATGGTCCCTGGTGATATCTATATATCTATCTCACTCATTCTCCCCCTCCCACCCAATATCTATCTGTCTGTCTATCTCTCCCACCCAGTGTCTATCTGTAGGTCCTATTGTGGGCAAGTGAGGGGGGGGGGTTTGGAGAATTTGCCACACTGGCAGCATTTGATGGGCACACTGGCAGCATTTGGCACAGTGGCAGCATTTGATGGGCACACTGGCTGTAATTGATAGCACAGTCGCTGCGTTTGATGGGCACAGTGGCAGCGTTTGATGGGCACAGTGGCAGCGTTTGATGGCACAGTGGTTGCGGTTTTTTTTTTTCACATTTGTTTGTGCCCCCCCAAAATTTTTTAGCACCAGCCGCCACTGCACATAACCCTATCCCCCTAACCTTAACCCATCACGTAAGTGTATTTTACATACTCCCTAATATTTAACTCTAATCTGCAAATGAACCCCAACCCTAACAGATCTAAACCCAAAAATATAATATATTGCAGCTTCCTACTATATATTGCAGCTTACTTGTCCTTTGGGTGTAGTGAATGCATTCATATTTGTTCAGGCTCTTTGATGTAAGAATAAAACTAACACAGCCACAATATGTAAGCACTTGTGAACTAGAATATAACTTTAACATTTAACCATTACAAATTTTCCTCCTAAACCTTAGTCTTAAACTTAACATGTATTCTTAAAATATACACTAATTAAAGTACTTTACCCTATCCCATCTTCAAACCTAAGTGTTAAATCAAACCTTAAAATTAACCTTCCAAATTGAAACCCTAAAACTAACTTTTGGTACAACTAAAGGGTGAAATAAAACAATGACATGTACAGTATGATGCAGTCTGTAGCAATAACACAACAGTTTCTGTTTTTCTACGTTTCTTTTTTCCCTGTTACATATTATTATTATTACCTGTTGATCCTTCCAGTAGATCCATTATTTTTCTGCTTTCTTTTAACAGACTAAGTTGTCCATCAGAAATGGCAGCTGGAGGGGTTGGGAGAAACCATATTACACTAAAATAGTCAGCATTTATTCATACAGCTTAAACCTTTTTTCACGAAAAAAAACCTAACTGTGACTCCGGCCAGTCACAGAGCTGGAAGTTTGTGGCCCCGGAAGGAAGAGGGGCGAAGGAGGACACTCCCTGCTAGTGGGGACAATGGAGACATTGTGGGCTTCGGTTTCAGGTAAGTGGCACATAATGGGCTACTATGCGATGCATAGTAGCCCATTATACTTTACCTTTGCATGAAAATAAAGAAGAAGTAAAACCCACCAGGGTTTACTTCCTCTTTAAGCCTCCTTCACATGGACGATTACCTGCAGACACCTGATTACAGTGTCAAGAATAAGCAGATTCTTGCAGCTGGAATGACAGGTGTATGTGAATATTGGTGGCCACCCAGTCTGTACAAAGTAATGCAGACTGAAAGCATCTCTTTGCATGTAGCTCCCACATCAATTGGTTACCTATGTTTAGGGACAGATGTCTGAGCCCATAGAGGAGGCATTAAAGTCCACCAGTTCCCAGACTGTGGGCATTAAAATGCTTACATATTCCTAGCAAGCAGTAAATAGACTTTAACAAGCCATCACTGACCTCTCTAGCTGCATGTACTGTGAAGAAATTTGTTATTAAATCTCACAGCAGAGACCCCAAAGTCTGCTTTCATTTGGTTTCTAACAGTTAGGAGCTGTGATTTCTATGATTTCTGTGCCTCCGAAACAGCAAACTAATGTGATTGTTCACCGCCGTAGCAACCAATTACAAATTATCCACTTCCTGGCCTTTGTATTGTGGTCAGGTGGCTTTGAAGGATTTGTATGATGTGCCAGTTCCACGCATGCTTGGAATCAAGCAGAAGAGCTGCACTGGCTATTGAACTTCATTTTTCTTGGCTCCCGCGTTCTTGACGTTTGGAATTTCCAACGAGATTTGTGTGACCCTGTGTATGTAAGACAAGTTTGAGCCAACACCCATCAGAAAAAAAACATGGATTTTGTTGTAGGAAAATCCTATCGCGTGTACAGGGCATAGGAGCTATTATGCTCCTGGAGGCTGCAGGCTGGAGACTTCTGCAGCTGAATGACAGGTGTGTGCATGGGGTATCAAACAAACACACCGCGCAACAACTCTGAGGACCTCCCAGTCCTGTGGGCTTTGGCCAATTGTATTAAAGTCAATGTGTACTGTTGCTGTATAGATTTTCTATGTTCAGGACTTGAAATATTCAAAACAAACAAAAAAAGTGAGTCAATTTTATAAGCCAACCCCTGGAAATGCCATATTTATATATCAGTAGGCAATCCTGCGAGCCATAGCTGGAAAACAGTGTGGCTGCAACAGTCTTATCAGCAATGGTTCTAACCTTCTGACAGATCCTTAAATCAAGATTCCTCCTTCCCAGGTAATGATATGTGGATGGGAATGCATTTCAGAGTTTAAGGCCGGTTTCACACCTATGCTAATTGGATGCAGGTTTCTCCGCATCCAATTCGCATAGCAGGAGAATGTGACCGGCTCTCTTTGGAGCCGGTTGACATATCTCCATTGTGGCTGTGGAGCGCACTGAACAGAAACGCTGTGTTTTTGGCTCAGTTTCAGGGCCGAATTCAGGCATAGATTTAGCCCTGATTCATCCCTCATTCATCCCTGATTCATCCCTGAAACTGAGAACAGGGACGTACAGCGTTCCTGTGCAATCTGCAGCCGGTTCCAGTGTGAACCAAGCCTCAATGTATTAGTCAGTCAGTGTGAGAAATCTGTGTGAGTGCAATACCGGAAATGTAACTTATAATAAATAGCCTTCTTTTACTACACTATGCCCACACACTGTTCCTTCTGTTCTCTTAAACCTGAAATATTCCACTTTAATATATTGTATTTTTATTTGCAGCCAGGATGTGGAACTTTTTTTATCTGTTTATTCTTACCTGGTATATTGGGGAAAAAAAAGATTTTTACAGTGATGCTGATTCCCAGTGCAATATTCAAACAGTTCTAAAACAAATATCCTTTGTCCCTGGGTTGTTTTTAAAATGGCACCTAGGACCCAAGTGGTTAAACTACAGATAAGTAAGCAGTATAGAAAAATTATCTGATTCATAATGTCTGATGATGATCAAAAATATCTGCCATGTTCATTTGTAGACATAGTAGCAATGGTTATTTATACCTTATGTATAAACATAAAAGTTAGTACGTACAAAGACTGTTATGCATAATTCTCTCCCCACCACAGACTTAATTTTAACAAGTCTGTGGGAGCCTGTATGCATCACTTGACTTCTTTAACCAACTTGCAGTGTACCAGCTGCCAGCAGTGGCTGTGGAGATGTAAGGCTGATATTGGCATCTGTGTGTTCTTGAAACACACACAGAGACGCGTGTTTCCGCACGTGTTCCCAGAACGCTTGAAAAACACGTGTCACGCTTGCAATTACATTATTTGTTAATGGTACCCCAAACACAGCCAGCAAATGTGCATTTTAGCATGCAGCAAAACACACAACAAATGTGCTAAAATGCACAGTAAACAAATGTGTGAAGCTCAATGCCCAAAAAGGTGAAGGGGCTTCTTTTGATGCTTTTGCCACGCATAAGGCAGCCCATTCAAGTGAATAGGTGCTGCCCTATGCATTTCTTGTGAAACAATGCAAAAAATGTGGAAAAATGTGCATTATCGTGATAAGTATATATAAATAGGACTTTAGGGATATGCTTGACCAACTTGAGTACTAGTCTTTATATATTCCTTCATTTATGCCCACCACTGTCATTTTTATGTGACATTAAGGTGATTAAATAACAAATAAATTAATAACAGTATAAATGTAAACACTTCAACTGCGGAACTATTTCTGACCTGATTACCAAGTTGTATGCAAATAATTTCCAGAAGCCCAAAAAGAAAGATTCATTGTCTGCAATTATTCTGTGCATTGGGATCTTTTTCACACTGAGGCAGTTTTCAGGCGTTTTAGCGCTAAAAATAGCACCTGTAAAGTGCCTGAAAACTGCCTCTCAAGCCACCCCCGAGTGCTTTCACGCTGGGTCAGTGCGCTTGCAGGACGGGAAAAAAAGTCCTGCAAGCAGCATCTTTGGGGCGGTGTGGGAGCAGTGTATACATAAACCGCCCCTGCCCATTGGAGTGAATGGGCACTGCTTCCAAGCACCTGAGAAGCGCTTTGGAAGTGCTGCATCACTGGTGCTTTTAACCCCTTTTTAACCCCTTGGGGGTTAAAATCACCCTGCTACAGCCCACAAAGCGGCACCAAAATGCCGCTATAATAGCAGTAAAGGGCCCCTAGAACAAGTGGCGTTTTACTGCTAACGCCGGCACCGCCCCAGTGTGAAAGTAGCCTGAAACAAAACTGATTTCCTTTCCACCTGCATCAGCACATGCAATGGGCTTTACATCCTAATCAACAGGGAAAATGTAGGTACTAGTGGATGCAACACCAAACCAGAAGAATGGAATCTGTGCCCCTGTTCCCTCTGAAAGCCAATTCAATCGCACTATATAGGAATTGCCTATAACTCAGATTTTACATCTAACAGGACCTAGGCCAAAGAAAGAATATCACAACAACAAGAGAACAAAATCATTTTTAATATGAATAAATGTGTGTGTATATATCTCCATCAAATAAAGACACACCTAGGACCAGAACCTGTTGAACTCCTATTGACCAGTTTTCCTGACTGAATTGTCTTCTCGTCCTTAACTCACCTCTCCGCAGCCATCCCAATTCAGAAAGAGTGAGAACCATAGTCTTCAACTGTGCAGCCCATCCTCATCAAGCATTGTTTAAATACTGCCTCAGTTGTTAACATGAGAACGCCATTCCTACAGTAATGGTATACTGGGGGACATCCATTTTCTGGCAATTAACTTGCGAGCTATAAACAGTAATCTACCAATTGGTATTAAAGTTTCCCTTGGGAGTAACTTTTTATTAAACTAACCCAGTAAACAGGTCTTAGGGTCCAATTCAATATGGGTACTATAGGCTCCATCAATTGTGGTCACCACCTCTCGCCGATATCTGACCAGTTTGGGGCACTTCCACAACATATGGAGCAAGTCAGCTGGAGATTGCTTTCACCGTCGGGAATCCGGGGTTTCCCTCCACTTATATAACTTTACCTGGGTCCTATATGTCCTATATATAATAAGCAATTGGGATAAGCATTGTGTAGATGATATATATGAAATATTTTGCCATTCCTCCTCTGATATGACCCCCAGATCTGTCTCCCAGCCCTTTCTACCTGGGCTATCTAAAATATCTTGATACTTCATCATAAGTTGACTATATAGTAATGAAAGCAAGGCCTTTTTCTCCTATAGCCCCTGCCAATAAAGATAAAAGTGGTATAGATCTTATATTCAACCCGGTACGTTTAAACTGTGACTGGACCGGTCCGCGTGTCATAATTTAAAACATTTATAAAAATTATTATGAGGCAATTGGTAAGACTCCTGTAACTCCTGAACAGACATTAGGACATTTTGAGAATAAAGCTGAGCAATATATTGCATCCCTTGAGAGCACCAGCGCTCAAATCCCTCCAGTTTACAACGTTCTTCATAATGCCTATTCCTCCATAATGCTGGGAATTCTGACACCCATTCATATTTCATTATACCTCTCATTTCCTGCCATATTTTGTTCATAAGTACCATTGTTGGGCTATAGTGAGCATATGCAAAAGATCCTGATTCTAGCAGGACCATAAGATTATAACACGAGCAGTGGCTCAAAAGCACAGCCTGTATGGGATCTCTCCAATCTATTGTCGCCCACCCAGCAAAATACTGCAATTGGGAAGCTATAAAGTAAAGTCTTGGCTACGCTAGACCCCCCCCCTTCCTTAGCACGCTGTAGGGCAGAAAGTTTAATCCTGGAGCTTTTTCCTTTTCACAATAACTTTCGAAACAAAAAATCTATTTTCTTAAACTATTTAAGAGGAATCCATACAGGCGAGTCGTGTAAAACATATAATAATTGGGGGGCCCAGACCATTTTTATGAGATTTGCTCGGCCCACCACTGATAAAGGTAACTTAGACCAAGCTAGACTCTTTTGTTGAGATTTTTCCAAAATGTGAGTCAAATTATATTGTAAGTAATTTTTCACCCTTGGATATATCCATATTCCTAAATATTTAACCTGTACGTCCATTTGAATTTCCCGCTGTGCCCGTGCGTGCGCACCGCCGGCGGCGCGCACGCGTGCCGGCCGGGAGCTCCGTGAGTCGGGTCGCGGGTCCCACGGACTCGATTGCCGCGGGGAGACCCGCGATCGCCTCACGGAGCGGATGAACGGGGAGATGCCGTTGTAAACAGCATCTCCCCGTTCTGCCTAGTGACAAGTGTCACTCGATCTCTGCTCCCTGTCATCGGAGCAGAGATCAGTGACGTCAGCCACACAGCCCATCCCCCTACAGTTAGTAATCACTCCCTAGGATACACTTAACCCCTCCCCGCCCCCTAGTGGTTAACCCCTTCACTGCCAGTGCCATTTACACAGTAATCAGTGCATTTTTAATCGCACTGATCGCTGTATAAATGACAATGGTCCCAAAAATGTGTCAAAAATGTCCGACATGTCCGCCATAACGTCGCAGTCACAATAAAAATCGCTGATCGCCGCCATTACTAGTAAAAAAAAAATTATTAATAAAAATGCCATAAAACTATCCCCTATTTAGTAAACGCTATAATGTTTGCGCAAACCAATTAATAAACGCTTATTGCGATTTTTTTTACCAAAAATATGTAGAAGAATACGATCGGCCTAAACTGAAGAAAAAAAATGTTTTTTTATATATTTTTAGGGGATATTTATTATAGCAAAATGTAAAAAATAATGCGTTTTTTTCAAAATTGTCGCTCTTATTTTGTTTATAGCGCAAAAAATAAAAATCGCAGAGGCGATCAAATACCACCAAAAGAAAGCTCTATTAGTAGGAAAAAAAAGGACTTCAACTTTGTTTGGGAGCCACGTCGCATGACCGCGCAATTGACAGTTAAAGCGACGCAGTGCCGAATCGCAAAAAACGCTCTGGTCAGGAAGGGGGTAAATCCTTCCGGGGCTGAAGTGGTTAAAGAATGGAACAACTTTAATTTGCTGAGCATCACTTCGTATGTTCATCAAGTTAGAATCATCTAGAGCAGTGGTCATCAACCCTGTCCTCAGGGCCCACTAACAGGCCAGGTTTTATGTTTCACCTTGAGGAGATGCAGACTAGAATACTGCAATCACTGAACAGCAAATGATATCACCTGTGATGTATTTCAGTTATCTTGCAAACCTGACTTGTTAGTGGGCCTTGAGGACAGGGTTGATGACCACTGATCTAGAGGAAATAGAACTGATTTGTCCCAATTAATAACAAAGCCTGAGAATGAGCCAAATGTTTTTTAAAGAGTCATTAGGGAAATCAAGGAATTATCCGTGTCTCCAAGAAACATCAGAGCGTTGTCTGCGTACAGGCGGTCCCCTAGTTACAAACAATTTGACTTGCAAACGACTCCTACTTACAAACGGAGGGAGACAACAGGAAGTGAGAGGAAATCTAACCCTAGGAAGGGAAATTCACTCCTGTAAGAGTTATTATGTGAAAAAGGTACCTCCAATGAAGCTTTATCACTAAGGCTTGTTTCCACAACAAAAAATTTTCAAAATCCAATTGTCATTGGGACAGAAAGTGAGGTGAAATCTTCTGAACAGGGGCACAGACAGCAAAACAAATGTTATAGGGGGTTTTAACCCTTCTGTATGCTATCCAAAAAGCTTAAATAGTTTTTTTGGCTGGCGCTACGCTTAAAAAATTTACCTGTTCCGACTTACAAACAGATTCAATTTAAGAACAAACCTACAGCCTCTATCTTGTTTGTAACCTGGGGACTGCCTGTATTGAGCAATTTTCTCATTTTGTACTCCTCTAATAAACCCACAGATATCCTCAGACTGTCGAACAGCTTCAGCTAGAAGCTCCACAGCCAGTGCTAACAGCAATGGGGACGAGGGACACCCCTGCCGAGTGCCCCTTGATAACGGAAAAAATTCTGTCACTAAACCATTTATTTGCATAAAAGCCCTTAGGGCAGAACATAATAACTTAACCCAGCGTATAAATCTATCTCCCAGGCCAAACCTGTCCAGAACCTCCCACAAGTATGTCCACTCGACGGTGTTGAATGTCTTCACAGCGTCAAGTGACAGAATAGCTCTCTTCTCCAGGATATCTGATGGTAACTGCATATTTAAAAAAAGTCTCCTTAACCCCTAGCCGACCAGCACACGACGATGTACGTCTGCACAATGGCACGGCTGGGCGAATGAGTGTACAGGTACGTCCCCTTTAAATCACAGCATTTTGGGCGCACGCACCCCCGCGAGCTCCCTGACCGCGCCCGTAGGTCCCGCGGACTTGATGTCCGCCGGGGCCTGCAATTGTGTCACGGAGTGGAGGAACGAGGAGATGCCTTTGTAAACAAGGCATTTCCCCGCTCTGCCTAGTGAAATGAAAGGTATCTACTGCTCCCTGTCATCGGGAGCAGTGATCGCTGTCATGTCAGTGGAAGCCCATCCCCCCACAGTTAGAACACCTCCCTAGGACACACTGAACCCCTTGATTGCCTCCTAGTATTTAATCCCTTCCCTTCCAGTGTCATTTACACAGTAATCAGTGCATTTTTATAGTACTGATTGCTGTATAAATGAGAATGGTCTCAAAAGTGTCCGATGTGTCCGCCATAATGTCGCAGTCATGATAAAAATCGCAGATCGCAGCCATTACTAATAAAAAAAAAATGTTATAAATCCATACCCTATTTTGTAGATGCTATAACTTTTGCACAAACCAATCAATATACGCTTATTTTGATTTTTTTTTACCAAAAATATGTAGAAGAATACATATTGGCCTAAACTGAGAAAAAAAATTATATTTTTGGGGGGGATATTTATTATAGCAAAAAGTAAAAAATATTGCTTTTTTTTTTTTTTCAAAATGTTCGCTCTCTTGTTGTTTATACCTCAAAAAATAAAAACCACAGAGGTAATCAAATACCACCAAAAGAAAGCTCTATTTGTGGGGAAAAAAGGACGTCAATTTTGTTTAGATGCAGCATCGTACAATTGTCAGTTAAAACAACGCAGTGCCGTATCGCAAAAAGTGCCCTGGTCAGGAAGGGGGTAAATCCTTTCCGGGGCTGAAGGGGTTCAATTAATTGCTGTAGACCTAGTATGTATGAAGCCAGACTGATCTGGGTAAATCAATCCCTGCATAACCCTACGCAATCTCATTGCCAAAATCCTTGCCAGAATCTTAACGTCCGAATTTAACAGTGATATCTGGTGGTAAAATTCCAGAGCCAGAAGATCCTTATCTGGTTTTATAGTACAACGATGCAGGCATCGTTCAAAGAGTCTGGAAGTTTAGAAGATTCCCAAGCCTTGTTGAGAACCTTCAATAATACATCCCCATATTGTTTGTACACTTCTGACGGTAACCCGTCTAGACCTGGAGCTTTACTATTCGAAGATTCTGCCACTGCCCTTCCTAAGTCCTCCAAAGTCAGAGGGACTTAAGCTCCCCTCTCACCATAGTGGAGAGAGAAGGCAGTTTTAAAGGGTCTAAAAATTCTCTAAGGCGTGACATGGGATAATCAACTTCTCTCTGATACAAATTACTATAAAAGGAGCTCATGATTTTATTTTGATCATGTGTAACCTCGCCCCCTACTGTACGAATAGCAGAAATAAAATTAGTATTTTCTTGAGAGTTTGCTAGTACTGCTAACATGTGACCAGGTCTCTCACCCTCCTCAAAACCGCAACATCTGGAAAGAAAACAAGCACGATCAGCCTTATCCAAGGTTGTTCGTCTATATAATATTTGTGCATCCTTCCATGCACAGCAGTTAGAGAGGGAAGGATCCTGTATATACTGAGCTTCCTTTTGCTGCACCTCAGCTGCTAACGAAGACACCCATTCTAACTAAGATTTTTTACGAACGCTTATTGCCTTTAAAGGAGCACCCCTTAGAAAGGCTTTCATGGTATCCCAAACCACCTGAAGTGAAGCAGACTTCTCATTAATATAAAAAAAACTCACTTAGGCCCCTTTCACATGGGGCGGTGGGGGCGTCGGCGGTACAACAACGCTATTTTTAGCGCTGCTGTACCGTCGTTCTTGCAGCTGTATTCGGCCGCTAGCTGTGCGGTTTTAACCCCCGCTGGCGGCCGAAAAAGGGTTAAAATCCCTCGTACAGCGCGGCTATATATTGCCGCGGTATAGCCGCGCTGTCCCATTGATTTCAATGGGCAGGAGCGGTGAACACACCGCTCCTTCACCGCTCCAAAGAAGCGGTTTGCAGTACTTTTTTCACCGTCCTGTCAGCGCACTGCTTCAGTGTGAAAGCCCTCAGGCTTTCACACTGAACAAACAGCGGAGGCTGTTTAGGGGCGGTTTGCAGGCGGTATTTTTAGCGCAATACCGCCTGCAAACCGCCCCAGTGTGAAAGGGGTCTTATGGACTGACTCGTTGAGTCTCCCTGAGACAACTCCTTTATCCAGAAGGTAGGAACACGCCAGTTAAGTTTAATCCTAGGTTTTATTTTTTCTAAGGTAACTAGAATGGGGAAGTGGTCTGATAGGCCCCTAGTCATATATTGTTTATAAGACACCCATGGAGGGACCGAGTCTGTGCCCAATGTCAAATCTATTCTCAATAAGGTCTGATAGTAGTAGGTCGGGCTAGTATGCAATAATTATCATCTGTTAAACTATAATACACACTTTTCATCCCCTCTGACCACCTATGCTTTTATGATTGTAAAAAAAGAAAAAGTGTTTGTGACACTTTGTACAATCTATACGTTCTCTTTTTAATTGATGTAAACAATAAATTGTGTTCTTTTAAAGAAAAAAAGATATTTTTTTGTACGTATAGTCTACTTGCACCGTCAAAATCCCTTTAGTTCTCCTTCTGTATTTATAAGGTCTGGTAAGTGCTAGAACAGCAAGAATAGGCATTGGACAACAGATTTTTAAGACGCCATATATCCTGTAAACCCAATTCTCTACAGTACCTATAAAAGGGAGTATCCACTTGAGGGCCTGCTGGATATCTGTCTCTACTATTGTTGCAAACACTATTGAAATCCCCCACAATCAACAGAGGCATCCCTGGATTGTTTACCAAAAATAAGCCTATCTGGCGTATTACCTCGCTATTATAAGGTGGAGGGATATATACAGACCCCAATATAAATTGTGTATAAAATATTTTACAAACTAATTAAATAAATCTACCCTGTGGATCCAGCAAAGTTTGCCTGCAGGAAAATTGTAGCTTGGAAGAAATTAATTTACTTGTACCTCTAGCATATGTGGAGTATACAGCATGATACTAGGTTCTTATTCTGCAACAAAATAACCGTATCCTGGGTTGAATGCGTTTCCTGCAAGCAGACTCACGATGGTGCATATTGACTAATGCCGCGTACACGCGAGCAGATTTTCACCCAAACTTGACTTGCATACACACGGTCACACAAAAGTTCGCTGAACTTTCGACCGGCAAGAACGCGGTGACGTACAACATTGCGCCGAGCCAAGAAAATGAAGTTCAATGCTTCTGAGCATGCGTCGAATTGTCTCCGAGTATGCGTAGGAATTTTGCGCGTTGGAATTGGTGCAGACGATCGGAATTTCCGATCGAAACTTTTTCCGACCGAAAAATTGAGAACCTGCTCTCAATCTTTTGCTGGCTGGACTTCCGCCAGCAAAAGTCCGATGGAGCATACACACGGTCGCATTTTTCGACCTAAAGCTCTCATCGAACTTTTGCTGGCGGAATTTCTGATCGTGTGTACGCGGCATAAAATTATCCAACATAGCCCACTTAATTCCTCTTATATTATAAGATAATATTGAGATTTCAGTAGCCATCATTCAGTATATATATATATATATATATATATATATATATATATATATATATATATATATATATATTATTTATTTATTTATTTATTTATATTTATATATATATATATATATTCTCATATATAGCTAATAAGCCTGTAAATTGCTATAGAGATATCCACCATCTCCTTACAGGGCAAAAATAATGTCTACAAAAAGAAAAGAAAAAAAATACAAAATAACTAAAAACAAAGAGGAAGCTTGGACATTTATCAATACAAATATTACGAAGTTAGACAGTAAGGCCAAAGGTATATAAACTGCCGGAGAGGTGAGAAAAAAAATACTACAAATCCCCACAAAAAAAACAAGACACCCATGCATCCAGAAACAATGAATGCCAAACAATTTTCCGCAGGAAAATGTAAGGGGGAACAAAAAAAGTTCATCTAGGCTTGCAGATGGGCCTATAGCCCAGTAATAGAGAGACAAGTTATTGAATTAAAATCCACGTGGGTGTCAGGGAAGACCAGCCAGTACTCAAGATGGCCGACGGAGAAGTCGACCTGTGACCTCAGCCTCTGCCAGAACACTTCCGGTGCACCTGCGTGCACATGACCAAGAGGCTATTTAAACTTGGTCTGTGCTTGCATCCAGTGCTCTCCATTCTACAGCGTTCCCGTGTGTTCCTGCCTGCTTACTTCTGATACCTGTACCTGTTTACCGACCCGGCTTGCCTTGACTCCGCTACCTGCTGCCCTCACCTGACCCGGCTTGTTCTGACCTCCGCACCTGCCTGCTCCTTCTACTACCACGCTGCCAGCCCGTGGCCGACCCAGCCTGTGTCCTGACTACGCTTCTGCCTCCGCTTCTGCTCCTGACGTTCTCGCCAGTGCATGACCTGGTCTGCTTAACCTGCCTCTTCCGCCAGCTGGAGAATCCTGCTCGAGCACCGTGCCCCCTGCTGCTGTTCCCAGTTCCAGGTAGACGACCCGTCAGGCACTCGTGCGACTCTGCACTTCTGCGCCTCCTGTCTGCTCTATCAGGGGGCCAGAATCAGAGGAGTAAGAGAGGCCACACCCTGCATATCAGGCTCTACCGTGAGGTACGTGACAGCGGGCTCCACCTATAGGTGAGGAGAAAAAGGAAGCATCTCTAAAGAAACTCTAAGCAAACTGTATAATCAAGCAGAAACTGTTTAGTCAACAAAAAAAAGGGAAGAGAAAAACTACTCCAACTATTCCAGCCATCATGCGGTATTCTTGCTAGAAGCAGAAAAAAATCAAGTGTGGGCTAAAAGAATCATTTTGTTTCTATCTCTATAGTGGAGCATTTTTAAGATGATCAGTCGTGAAAGGTTACCCGAAGCTGGTGATCTAGCAGGAATGCGATGCGCCCGTTCTACCGCAAAAAAAGAGGTAACATTTTGTTTTTCAAAAACATCCAGCAGCCATTTTTCAAAAAACTTGACAGGGTTCCTCCCTTCCATGTGCTCTGGGAGTCCAAGAATTCGTATATTACTCCTTCTAAGTCTATTTTCAATGTCATCTATGCGATTAGCATGATGACTAGATTGAAATCTCGCTGCCTTGAGTTCATGTTGCATAAGTCCCGACTCCTTTTTCCTTGATGGTGACCCAGTTCTCTAGAGCAGATGTACGCTCTCGCGTGTTCTGCATGTCTAGCTGCATAGTAGTGACATCCTCCCTGGTGGTTAGACAATGCATTTAGGGTATGTGTCACGGTACTGCTTACAATGAGCCCACAGGCGAGCAGGTGATATGGGATCCCCCAGGGCGTGGAGTCTAAGGGCCAGCAGGTATTCTGCCAGGGACCCCAGGTCATGGGTTCACCCCGCTCGCTAGGGAAGTACAAAAAGACACTGTCAGACAAGGATGGATGGATGAAGCAAAGGAGAGTCGGATAGCGAGCCAAGGTCAGGGCGGGCTGCAGACAACATAATCAGAACAAGCTGAGTTGGTACACAAGAGATCAGTTCACGAGAGGTCAGGTTAAGGCAGGTTACACGAAGGGAGCTCAGAAACAAATGTTGCTCAAGCAACCAGAACTGGTCTGAGAGGGATTTAATTAGAGAAGCACATGAGGGGCTGGACAGGAAGTAGCAGGAAGGAATCATATATTAAGCAACAGGTAAAGCTGGCGACACCCATAGCTGCAGAGTGCAGCAGAGCTGAACACAAGCTAGCGGAACAACAGGTGCCAGCCGGCCTACAGCAGTAAAGGTGAGACACAGATCAGCTCCACAGCTGATCTGTGACAGTATGATTACAGTTCTGTATAGCCAAAAACACTTCTTTAAGGGTTGCTCCTCCAAGATCTTTGGCTACGGTCTTGCAGGCAGTATAACGGCATAACAGTGGCGTCCTTACCCAAATCCGAGTCCTTATTGGAGTTCCATGCAAAGCACTCGAGCTTAGCAGCTGCCGCTTCTGTGCGCTTATCCTTATCCTTAGTCAGCATACAACGCTGTCATGTAAGCTCAAGTCTATACCTTCTCCAGCATTTCCAACCTCCAGCATTGCAATGTAAGCATCTCTCCCTGCTCCGATGTCCTTCCCGTTTTTCCCTGCTCCAGCGTCCTTAAGCCTTTTTCCCATCACTCTGGTAACCGCTCCAGTAGCCGAATACTAATGCAGGATGGATCCCGGTGATAGCCCGCTAATGACCCACTGTCAGCCCCTGCAAATAGACCAATAGTAAGCGGTATAATACGGGGCAAAGAAAACCACCAGAGATGCCTCCGATACTACTAATTAGCTAAACTTTAGCTGATCTGGGATCAGCGTCTCTCACTTGCATCTCTCACATGCTAAGCCTAGCCACTTCCCCCTCCCTAGCCACAACCCGAATTCTGACCTGGATTCTGGTTGTGATTCTGTACCTACCTGCCTGGCTGAACTTTGCATGTGACCTGACTCCTCGCTTCAACTTATCCAACATCGGAATCCGAGTTCAAGTTTGTGGAACCATCCTTCTCGCACCTGCACCCTTCCACTACCCCAGCAGTTCCTTTCTCCACCACCTGGGGTGCTTGGATGAGAATTGTGAAAGAGGCCACCTTCTTCATCCCAGGATCCACAGTCAGGTACCTGACACAAACAGGCAAGATTTGCACCCACCACATGGCTGCTAAATTGCTCACCCTGTTGTCTGTTCCTCCTCAAGATTCCTATAACCTCTAGCCGTCTCCTCCTTGCTATCTATGTCATATCCCTAAATCCTAACCGCCCATTCTTAAGCCTTTTTTCTGATTTACAGCCCACTGTGTCATGCAATAATACTGCTATGTGCTCAGGGCAGCCCCAAAAGAGTACATTCTAAATATAAATGTAAACATAGCATTAAATATGATCAGCTAAATCTTAAGAAGAAAAGTATAAATGCAATAATTAAATGAAACATTACATGCTTTATACCCGGTATTGGGTAATCCCAATTTTACCCTGGGTCTTCGGGGAGGCCCGTTTTAGCACTTGCTAGATACTGGCTGTTTCCAGGCGCCACACTTTCTCAATTCGGACGGATGGCTGTCTATCGCAACTCTGATGCAACCTGAGGGGAGATTTGCCTTGGATTTGTGGAGGGCACTCCGGCTTCATCACTTTCTCCAAAGACTAGGGTCTCCGACAGAATACAGAAGACCACCGACCACATATGAATGGGAGAAGGCACTCTACCGCGCACCCTCTCCACAATGTACTGTATCTTGATCTCTCCGCCTGCAGAATTCAAACATCCCAGCCTTATCAAATGGGAAGCAGATATGAGACAATCTTTTATGTCTGAGCAAGATAGCAAAATCGTGTGGTTTGCCCTTAAGTCCTCCGTCTGTACGTGCATCCAAGAATGCAACTATAAGGTCCTCAACAGATGGTACTACACTCCATCTGTCTTAAACCACTTCTTTCCAGAGGCCTCTGACCGGTGTTGGAGATGCCGGGAGGCACACTTGCACACTTGCATGTGTGCTGGGCTTGCCCGGCCCTGGAGACCTTCTGGAAAGAGGTGTGCAGACTCACCCAAAAGTTCACGGACCATACGGTCCCAGAGGACCCTGCCTTCTTCCTACTACATTGCTCTGACATTCCAACTACAACATATTAAAAATCAGTGCTACGTCATTTACTTGACGCTGCCAAGCGTTGCATCACTTTACGATAGAAAGAGCCTAACCCTCTGACTATCCAAATGTGGCTGAAAATGGTTAAGGATACCAGCAAAATGGAAGACTTGTTGCTAACTGCACAAAACAAGCATGAGCGTTACAAGAAAACTTGGCTTCACTGGAACATGTTCATATACTCAGAGGAAGAACAATCTTTGCTATATGGCCTTCCACAACTGCCTTAATGGATCCACATTGTCCAGTGAGTTTGCCTTTTACTGCCCCCTCTCCTCCCCCCCCCTCTACACACGCACCTTTACCCCCTTTCTATCTTTTTCTGTCCCCTTCCCCCCCCTCTCTTCTGCTCTAAAAAACCTGGGTACCCATCTTTGTGTTCACTTTAGTAGTCTTCTCCTGAATACACTAGTGGTTCTACTGTTATACCCACGTTCTGGGTTTGGAACCTATATACTTGATGCATTGATATAACCTGACTACTTTTCTAATGTTCTGATTTGATTTATTGTCTTGGCTACCTTTTGAATCTTAAATAAAGAACTTCAAACACTACAAGCTAGCACAATGTATCAGCACCTTCTTACAAAGCCATGGGAAAGCGGTTGGCATGGTCATTGAACACAATGGTGAAATGCAAAAAAATGCCTAGCCCACAACTAAAAGAGGATACACAGTGATAAACATGTATGCACACAATGACAGACATAGACATACACAATCTGACAGACATGCACAAATGAGTACAAACTGACACACACATATGGAATGACACGCTATGATGGAAGTATTAGTTCCTTCTTCCTACTGGCTCAGGATTCAGGAACTTCACATCAATTTTTGTACTTTGCACATAAAAACATACTAAAGTCTGACTAACATCTTCATGGTCTTAAGAATTTACTATTCATTTTTATTTTAATGGTAGATTTTTTCCCAGTTACTGTACAAAATTTAGGCTTACAGTATTTAACAAAAGTGAGTACACCCCTCACATTTTTGTAAATATTTTATTATATGTTTTCATGTGACAACACTGAAGAATTGACACTTTGCTACAATGTAAAGTAGTAAGTGTACAGCTTGTATAACAGTGTAAATTTGCTGCCCCCTCAAAATAACCAAACAAACATCCATTAGTGTCTAATCCGCTGGCAACAAAAGTGAGTACACCCTTAAGTGAAAATGTCCAAATTGTGCCCAAAGTATCAATATTTTGTGTGGTCACCATTATTTTCCAGCACTGCCTTAACCCTCTTGGGCATGGAGTTCACCAGAGCTTCACAGGTTTCCACTGGAGTCCTCTTCCACTCCTCCATGACGACATCATGGAGCTTGTGGATATTAAAGACCTTGAGCTCCTCTACTTTCTGTTTGAGGGTGTCCCACAGATGCTCAATAGGGTTTAGGTCTGGATACATGCTTGGCCAGTCCATCACCTTTACCCTCAGCCTCTTTAGCAAGGCAGCTGTCATCTTGGAGGTGTGTTTGGGGTCATTATCATGCTGGAATACTGCCCTGCGGCCCAGTCTCCGAAAGGGAGGGGATCATGCTCTGCTTCAGTATGTCACAGTACATGTTGGCATTCATGGTTCCTTCAATGAACTGTAGCACCCCAGTACCGGCAGCACTCATGCAGCCCCAGACCATGACACTCCCACCACCATGCTTGACTGTAGGCAAGACAGATTTTTCTTTGTACTCCTCACCTGGTTGCCACCACACACGCTTGACACCATCTGAACCACATAAGTTTATCTTGGTCTCATCAGACCACAGGACATGGTTCCAGTAATCCATGTCTTTAGTCTGCTTGTCTTCAAACTGTTTGCGGGCTTTCTTGTGCATCATCTTAAGAAGAGGCTTCCTTCTGGGACGATAGCCAAGCAGACCGATTTAATGCAGTATGCAGTATGCAGCGTTTGGTCTGAACACTAACAGGCTGACCCCCAACCTCAACCTCTGCAGCAATGCTGGCAGCGCTCATACATCTATTTCCCAAAGACAACCCTGGATATGACGCTAAGCATGTGCATTCAACTTCTTTGGTCGATCATGGCGAGGCCTGTTCTGAGTGGAACCTGTCCTGTTAAACCGCTGGTCTTGGCCACTGTGCTGCAGGTCAGTTTCAGGATCCTGGCAATCTTCTTATAGCCTAGGCCATCTTTATGTTGAGCAACAATTCTTTTTTTCAGATCTTCAGAGAGTTCTTTGCCATGAGGTGCCATGTTGAACTTCCAGTAACCAGTATGAGGGAGTGAGAGCGATAACACCAAATTTAACACACCTGCTCCCCATTCACACCTGAGACCCTGTGACACTAATGAGTCACATGACACCGGGGAGGAAAAATGGCTAATTGGGCCCAATTTGGAAGTTTTCACTTAGGGGTATTTTTGTTGCCAGCGGTTTAGACAATAATGGCTGTGTGTTGAGTTATTTTGAGGGGACAGCACATTTACACTGTTATGCAAGCTGTACACTCACTACAAAGTGTCATTTCTTCAGTGTTGTCACATGAAAAGATATAATAAAATATTTACAAAAATGTGAGGGGTGTACTCACTCTTGTGAGATACTGTAATTTAGATTTACCAACACTATTTAAAGTTAAACAGTAAAGTGTATATATAGCCAATTTTTTTTTTATTTTTTTTTTAGGTTTTGGATAGAAAAGGGAGAGGGTAAAACCCATCATTTTCTTTATCCTGTGTCCCTTTTGGAAGATTTACCTTTACTTCCTGTCTTGAAGACAGAACGGAATGTGGAAGGATATTGACTGGAGTATACATCCTAAAGAACTGTCACTGGAACAGGTTTTTCATTGGAAGATTTACTCTTATACCTGGTATGATGACAGCCATAATATTTCTGATTTCTCATGTCTCTGCAGCAATGGTCACCAGGAAAAAATGGACAGGGTGTATTTCCCCAGCTGTGATACAGACAGCAATAAAAACACAGAGGAGAATTTTGAGGTTCCAAAAAAAAGAACCAAACCTACATAGCCACCTCTATGCTGTAGCATCGGTGTGATGCTGCAGCTGTCCCACATCGGCTTTAAAACTGAGAATTGAGCGATCGCGTGACCACTGATCACTCGGTTCTTAGTTGGCTCAGAGAGCACTGTGTACATGTGTGTTTTGGAAGGCTGTAGAAAAAAAAGGACTGCAGATAAACAGTTACAACTAGGAGGAGGATGTGTTACATCTTTGTGTTTCACCTGATGCTAGTCACTTCACTGGGTATATGCACGAGTTTGAAACCACTTTAAGATATTAAAGATGCAAGCTTTCATGATAGCTTAGGTCGCTTTGTCATGTATAAAGTTTGATGAAGGGATCTAAGTTATCCCGAAAGCCTGAATCTTTAATAACTTCAGATAGCAATAAAGGGTGTTACTTAAAGTGTAATTAAAGGCACTTACACTTTAAACTCCAATCTTTTTCAATGAATTGATGGCTAACATGGTAGACTCCACTACAGGCATAGATTCCATATGGTCTTTTACATTTCCTGCAATTTGTGGATTGATTTTTATAATAATAATGCTAATGCAAGTATATGAAAATTCTAATGAAAGTTATGAATGACCAATAAAAAATGTTTTATGTATGTAGAATAATTATGGGCATGACTTACATTTTCTGGCTCTGCCAAAGAAAAAATGTGTAACATAAATAACCTTGAAATGTGTTTTCCTGGTACTTGAGAGGATTGTTAACAATCAATGAACCATTTGTGTCTCATAAATAATAATTCAAAGTATCTCTATCAAAGATAAGTTGACAATATAAAACAGGAATGATATGCCTGCATTACAGGGGACACTGATAAAACAAGAAACGTTTATCTTTTCCCAAGTTAGAATATAATGGTTTGTTTATTCTTTATTTTTGTTAAAAAGGTGATATATCTGTTCTGTCATATTTATGGTCAAGAAGACATACTGGATGGTATTGATTTACTAAAGGAGTAGAGGATGTTTCCTTAAAGTTGAATTTTAAGGGCCCATTCACACTTGTGTCATTAAAATGAAATGGTTTCAACATTTTTGAAACAGTGCATTCACTTTGATGATGTTGCTGATCGGTTAAACTTTATTCCTACAATCTATGCACAAATAAGCTGCTGTCCCAACTATAGACAACCCAACTCTCTAGAAGAGACTCCATAGGCAGGGATGGCAGCTTGTACAGACAAGCACATTGGCTGATGGAATAAAATCATACCAATCAGCGACATCAACTGAGCCTGGTTGTTTATTTTGCAAAGTGTTGTAACCATTTTGTTGTAATGACACAAGTGCTAGCACTTTCCTGTTTTGTTTATTGTATTGTTTTATGTAATAAAGGGTATGCTATATGATTACTAGTGATTTAGTGTGGTTTGTTTGTAAAGGTAAAGGTGACATTTTATGGGGCTGATTTAAGAATTTGCAAGCTGCTTTTATAATTTTATTAGAATGTGATCATTTTATATCAATAGCAAATTGGTCCTTAAGTTCCACCCAAAAGTGGAACTTCCGCTTATACGCTCCCCCCCCCCCCCCTCGTCATCCGGTGCCACATTTGGCACCTTTCAGTGGGGAGGTGGAAACGGGGACCTGTTTTTGACAGGTCCCCATCCCCACTTCCGGAGATGCCCCCACTCCTTCCCCTGCTGCCGGGCCAATTAGAAAGCACAACGTGATTCACGCATGCACAGTAGGGAACCAGCAGTGAAGCCGAAAGGCTTCACTGCCAGGTTCACTCAACAAGAATGGCGGCAGCAGCACCCGGGAGTCGATCTGAAGATGTCGGCACATCGAGGGCTCCCTGGACAGGTAAGTGCCCTAATATTAAAAGTCAGCAAGTACAGTATTTGTAGCTGCTGACTTTTATTTTTTTCACCCAGGCTGGATCTCTTTTTTAAGTGCTATAGAAATTTTTTAATAGTGACATGCTAGATCTGTTTTTTTATGGTGGTTTTTTTTTTTTGTTTTTTTTTACAAAATGTCTTTTATAGTGCACAGTTGTGCACATTTTACTTTTGAGAAAATATTTTAGGAAATGTAAGGGGTATTTTTAATGTCATCTAAATATCACTATCATCTCTGAAAATATACATACTCTGTACAAAAAAGTAACATATAATGTTAACACAGTAGCTTATATAAGCAATGCATGCCACGAAATGTAACATAAATCCAACAACTTTCAAAAAAATTTTAAGCTGGCTTCACACTGATTTGTGTGGTTCACAGCAAGCATGCTACTGCACCCATAGGGGTGAATGAGTTTCTCTTTCACACTAAACCGCAGTGCATACATGTTTACCAGACCCAAAAAGGAACCTTTGAACCTTTGACATCCCTCCTAGTTGTTCCATTGTAGGGACTAGCATCTCCATTCCACATTATTGCCTTTCACAAGCAACCGAATGGTGAAGTCTGCTTTTGGCGTTATTGGTCAAGAAAATATATTCACTATTAAGATAAGGTCCCATGCACAGTCACTTTATACTTTATTGTTTATATTTGATTTTTACAGTGATCGGGTAAATGGAATAGCCATTTTATTTATCAAACATTTATTCATGATTATCATATATTTCTGATTTTATATATATATATATATATATATATATATATATATATATATATATATATATATATATATATATTGGTTGTATATTCTGTTAGAAGTCATATTGTGTAACAATTGTCTTGATTGTGTTCAAAGGCTATATTTACACCTTCATTTGCAAAGAATAATAGCTCTGCTTTTGAAGGCCTGGTGTCAGGGCTGGGCTCAGCCCTTTCTTCTCTGAGCTGGCCGCTCAGCTGTCGGCTAATTGCCAGCTCCTATCTCTCCACAGGTACTCAGCTATTGATGATATCCTGCTCGTCAGTCCTGCCTATTTAAGCCGTCCAGCCCAGAGGATTTCTGCCTTTGCCTTAGTCAACATCACAGAGACACTCTCCTGCATTCCTGTTAAAAGACTTGCTTGGCTGACATCCCTTCTGGCTCAAAATCCTGCTTGCTGTTTTACTGTTTACTGCTGGTTTACTGTTTACTGCTGTTTTAATCATGTTCGTAACCTGGGGACTGCTTGTAATCCTTAAGTTGTGGCATAATGGAGGTAAAAAATACCCTTGCATCTGCAGTCAAATAGTTTCCATGTGTAAATGGTCAGTTGAAATGTTGACCTATATAAAAAAAACAATGAATTCAGAGATAAGTCAAACAGAAATTGGTGTCTGGTTTATATAGTCATATGTGTGGAATACACTGACAGTTTTGCTTCACAAGAGTACAGCAGCAACTGAGTCCACTGGCATCTCTGACCAACAGAGATGTTGAGTGGCCTTATTCGAGACTTGGGGTCCAAAATGACCGCACAAGAAAGCACTGTATGACCACCAGTAAAAGGGGGTCATAGGGAGTTGGTAAGCGAGTATTCCCTCTACTACTCTTGGTAAAGGTGTGTGCTGTTGGTATCACAAAGCCTTTGGAAACTTAGAAGAGATTGGACAAGTGGACTACACTTTTTTTGTGCACTTTTTATTTTCCCAATTTTAGCTTATCTCTGGATTCATTTTTTTTTTGTTTTTTTTTATTTATGATGATATTCCTAACTATGGTTAAGCCATGATCAGGTTTCAGCACAGTTACTTTATTTCACTATTAAGATAAGGTCCCATGCACAGTCACTTTATACTTTATTGTTTATATTTGATTTTTACAGTGATCGGGTAAATGGAATAGCCATTTTATTTATCAAACATTTATTCATGATTATCATATATTTCTGATTATATATATATATATATATATATATATATATATATATATATATATATATATATATATATATATATATATATTGGTTGTATATTCTGTTAGA
Source organism: Lithobates clamitans (assembly GCA_037952925.1). Taxonomy (NCBI): domain Eukaryota; kingdom Metazoa; phylum Chordata; class Amphibia; order Anura; family Ranidae; genus Lithobates; species Lithobates clamitans. The sequence goes on from JBBGZY010000486.1 coordinate 2,836,879, forward strand.
AGTCATATTGTGTAACAATTGTCTTGATTGTGTTCAAAGGCTATATTTACACCTTCATTTGCAAAGAATAATAGCTCTGCTTTTGAAGGCCTGGTGTCAGGGCTGGGCTCAGCCCTTTCTTCTCTGAGCTGGCCGCTCAGCTGTCGGCTAATTGCCAGCTCCTATCTCTCCACAGGTACTCAGCTATTGATGATATCCTGCTCGTCAGTCCTGCCTATTTAAGCTGTCCAGCCCAGAGGATTTCTGCCTTTGCCTTAGTCAACATCACAGAGACACTCTCCTGCATTCCTGTTAAAAGACTTGCTTGGCTGACATCCCTTCTGGCTCAAAATCCTGCTTGCTGTTTTACTGTTTACTGCTGGTTTACTGTTTACTGCTGTTTTAATCATAGTTTGGCTGGGCGGCCTGCTCTGGGAAGCGTCCTGGTGGTTTCAAACTTCTTCCATTTATGGATGATGGAGGCCACTTATGCTCGTTGGGACCTTTAATACTGCATAAAAATGTCTGTACCCTTTCCTAGATCTGTGCCTCGATACAATCCTGTCTCAGGGGTCTACAGACAATTCCTTGGACTTCATGGCTTGGTTTGTGCTCTGACAGGCACTGTTAAGTGTGGGACCTTATATAGACAGGTGTGTGCCTTTCAAAATCATGTCTAATCAACTGAATTTAATACAGATGGACTCCAATCAAGTTTAGAAACATCTCAAGGATGATCAGTGGAAACAGGATTCACCTGAGCTCAATTTTGAGTGTCATGGCAAAGGCTGTGAATACTTATGAACATGTGATTTTTTTGTGTTTTATTTGTAATAAATTTGCAAAGATTTCAAACAAACTTCTTTCACATTTTCATTATGTGGTATTGTTTGTAGAATTTTGAGGAAATTAAGGAATTTAATCAGTTTTGGAATAAGGCTGTAACATAACAAAATGTGGAAAAAGTGAAGCGTTGTGAATATTTTCCGGATGCACTTTTGATGTGGAGATGGACAAAAGGAATTGTCATTTACATGTGTCTGGGGCACCATGCTGTCTAAACACAGCCCTGGTAAAGCAGCTACCAATAGAAAATATTTTTCTCTGCCATCATTCAATGTGTCTTTTATTAGCTTTCTAAAAGTTGTTTTTAAAATATTCTAAATATTCTCTACAGAAGTGTTGCATTGTTACATGATTTTTCAACATTTAAGAATATATTTCTTTTATATTGAGGTCTAATTTCCACGTACATTTTCTTTATATTGTTTATAGCTAATTATCATCACACATAATCTAAAGTGATGTTTTTATGAGGCTCCCGTATTTTATTGTCAATCTGTTTGACACTGAAAATACTGCAGCCTTCTTGTTCACAGAGAAATTTGTATTTGATGACTGCTTTTAAATTTGTGGATAGCATAAAACATCTGCTCTATGAAACGTACTAATTTCAAACAAATAATGCTGGTGGAACCCATTCATAATAAATGCAACAAATCTATTTCCCCAACTGTCATTTAATTTCTTTTTTTACACTTGTTTGCACATTACTTTAGGATAATCACATAAAAGAAATCATAAATTATTTTGTTTAATCTCTTTTATCGTTTAATTAGTAAGTTCTATATCAGTATGAGCCATTGACTGACGGGCTGAGAGCCATTCATCTAGCATTTTTATAACAAATTTGTAATTTCCTTAAAAATTAGATAAGCCTTTTTGTTAACCTTTATTAAATGTCTAACACACATAAACTGTAAAAAGGGAACAAAGCAAGACAAGGGGAAATGTATTAGCTAGAATACAATTAAATAGGATCAGGATAAAGTGTCGCCCATTAAATAAGGAGAGTGATCAGGCAAGCTGCAGAGCACAGGCAAAATAATACAAAAGTACTAAAAACAGGAACTAGGCAACACGACAAAATGAAAAGACACCTTCCCAAATGATATATTAAGGCATATTTCCACTTCTTCAGTCACAAATTTGAGAAAACCCCACTATATGTTTATGTGTTCCCATTCACGCATCATGCCTATTTTTTATATATATATTTCTTACCTTTTAAATGTTTCTCAGGAGGTGTCATAACTGCATGTTTTTTTTTTTTAACTTTGAATGAACACATTTCGAACTTAAATGTCAGAGTGAGCCTGTCTCAAGTTAGTCCTCATTACCATGCAATGCAAGAGCCCAGCCTCTACATATGTAACACATTTTTTTTAAGGACAAACAGTTTTCAAATCTAGTTACAACTGATAATGAAAATCTGCCTGCACAGTACAGACAGGGTTAACTATGGCAAACACAGCCCTCTCATAAACAAAGAAAACTAGCCAGGATTTTTCTGTGCTGGAGGGCAAAAATAGAGCATCTAAAAAGGTAAACTGCAACTTTTATTTTTTGTTCAATAAATTTTTATTGAATATTATTTAAGCAGTGTACAGCATTGATATACATATACAGTGGTAAGGTACCTGAACCCCAATAGGCAAATAAGCAAATACCAATAAAGTGTTGTCTGATTTATAACATAACCCTTAATAGAAGACCAATCTTTACTTCTAACTGCTGTGTACTCTTCAATATAAGGGTATCATCATTCCTTATATTTAGTACAAGGCGTCCATAGTACCTATTCCAATTTAGAATAATTTTCTTAAAATTTAGAAGACAGTGAAAAGGAAAACGGAGAAAAGAGGGGGTAGAAAAGAAAAAGAAAAAGAACGTAGGGAGGGAGAAAAAAGGGGGGGAAGACAAAAAGGATAGTTTCCAGTTTTAGCAGAATTCCTTCAGTAACTTCGGGTATATTCAACTACATACTCTATTGAGACATTATGTCTGCATACTCTGCAGAGAACTTAAATGCGAACCAACAGGACCATATTTTATTAACCAATTCAGATTTATTGTGTAATGTGAGCGTGCTACTTTCCATGTGATAGATACGATCGACCTAGTTTATCCATTGACGCAACGTGGGGATAATTTGTAGTTTCCAGTATTTTGGTATAAGCATTTTAGCTGCGTTTAAAAGATGGGGTGTAATAGATTTTTTATATGCTCCTGTTGGTTCATTTGTGCAATGAAATAGTATTTCCCACGGATCATTAACAACTTCACTCCCCTGTATTTTTTTTATCCAGAGCAAAATGTTAGACCAATATGGTTTGATTAGGGGGCAACCCCACCAGATATGGGCATGAGTCCCTTTTTCCCCACAACCTCTCCAACAGAGATCTGATTTGGTTGGGAACGTTCTATGGAGTACTGCAGGAGTATAGTGCCATCTTGTCAAGAGTTTATAATTTGCTTCCGCTGCTCTTGAGGATATTGAGGAGATATGAGAAAGCTGTAGGATATTGGTGCGTTGAATGTCCATTAATGGGCTTTGAAGTTCTTGTTCCCATTTGTGGAGAAAAGGCAGTTGTGTCAACGGGGATAATGACAATATAGCTTGATAAAAGCTATCAAAAGCTGGTGGTTGTTCCCCTGCTAATAAGCACTCGATTGAGTTCAGTTCTGTTTCAGACCGTAAAGGCAGCGGGAGGGATTTGACAAATAGTGATAATTGGTGATACTTTCAGTAGTCCATGAATGAAATTGGGGACGTTGTTATCAGGCTGGTAATGGGAAGGATTCCTGTATCTGTGGTTACTTGATGTAGTAAAAGCGGGATTCCGATATCCAGCTGCTAAACCTTGAGTCCATATTTCCAGGGGGGAAATAATCATGACCCGAAAGTGGCATAAGTGGAAAATTGTAGGACCATTTTTGTGATTTGCACATCGAGTCCCAAGCTGCTAGGGTTGATTTTGTGAGTGGCAAGGTTGTACTTGCTAGCTTACGATATTTGTTTGGTATCCAGATTAAAGAGAACGGTATTGTGCCACTTAATTCAATTTCTAATTGCACCCAAATTTTTGAGTTCCTATGGTATTTCCAGTCTGATATCCGGTTTAATATAATTGCGAGATAATAACTCTTAAAGTCCGGAATCGCCAAACCTCCTTCACGCTTATGTTTAATAGGAAATTTATAAGCAAGTCTGGGGCGTCTGCGGTTCCAAACATACGCAAATTTTATTTTTTATGCTATGTGAATGTAACAAATATAAAGTAGGTGTTATCCTAATGTGGCTGCAAACGTGGAAATACACAGCAGATGACAGCACATGAGCTAGGTATCCAGTGCATGACAGCCCTGTAGTTGAGATGAATTTAAGCTATGACTATTTTTTACTATTTTTAGGCACACCCAAAAGCTTGCAAACAAGGTGTTAGCTTAGGGAGTTCACAAGGCAAAAACTGCCAGACCATAGGTGACCTCTGACTTCTAACTCTAAAGCTGAAGAGTTAGATACAGACAACAAAGTTAAAACCAAATAAAGCAGCAAATTATTTATTTAACCACTTCAGCCCCAGAAGGATTTACCCACCTTAACGACCAAGCCTTTTTTGCGATACGGCACTGCATCGCTTTAACTGACAATTGTGCGGTCCGGCGACGTTACACCAAAACAAAATTGATGTCCTTTTTTCCCCACAAATAGAGCTTTCTTTTGGTGGTATTTGATCACCCCAACGTTTTTATTTTTTGCGCTATAAACAAAAAAAGACTGCCAATTTTGAAACAAAAACTGTATTTTTTACTTTCTGCTATAATGCTTTTCCAAAAAATATATATATATATAAAAAACAAATGTATTCATCAGTTTAGGCCAATATGTATTCTGCTACATATTTTTGGTAAAAAAAATTGCAATAAGCATATATTGCTTGGTTTGCGCAAAAGTTATAGTGTCTACAAACTATGGGATATTGTTTTTACTGGTAATGGCGGCGATCTGCAAATTTTAGCGGGACTGCAACATTGCGGCGGACAAATCTGACCCCGAGTAACATTTTATGGGGACCAGTGACATTATTACAGTGATCAGTGTTAAAAAATGCACTGATCAATGTATAAACGACACTGGCAGGGAAGGGGTTAACACTAGGGGGGAGATTAAGGGGTTAACTTTGTTTCCTGGGTGTGTTCTAACTGTGTGGGGGTTGGGCTCACTGGGACAACACAGAGACCCACCAGTATCCCATTATACATGTGTTTATTCATTTTCACTAGTCCGTATGAGTTAACATAGTTTCACCGTTCTCCTTTCCTTCCCCCTTCCTTTTTTCTCTTTACTCCTTCTCCTTTCCTCAGCCCTCCCCCCCCCCCCTTCCTTCCCTCCCCCCCCCCCCCTTTCGTTCCATCTTTTTTCCTTTGTCTGCCCCTCTCTCCAGTGGCGTCTCCAGCTTTCATATTTAGGGGGGGCACATGGGGGGACAGGGACAAAAGTAGGGGGGCCAACTATAAAAATGTATATATATATATATATATATATATATATATATATATACACACATATACACACACATCATACAGTGCCTTGAAAAAGTATTCACACCCCTTGAAATTTACCACATTTTGTCATGTTACAAACAAAAACGTAAATGTATTTTATTGGGATTTTATGTGATAGACCAACACAAAGTGGCACATAATTGTGAAGTGGAAGGAAAATGATAAATTGTTTTTAAAATTGGCACCTGGGGCGGATCCTATATCTGGCATCCCTCCCCCCAGGCGGACAGGCAGCGCACCGTATGTCGACGTCAAGTGATGTTAGGGTAGTATACTGGCAGATTGGGGTGACATAGTGCCAGGTTAGGGTGATATACAATAGTGCCAGGTTAGGTGGTAGTACCAGGTTAAGTGATAGTGCCAGGTAGGGCGGTAGTGCCAGGTTAGGTAATAGTGCCAGGTTAGGGTGGTAGTGTCAGGTTAGGTTGGTAGTGCCAGGTTGGGTGGTAATGCTAGGTTAGGTAATAGTGCCAGGTTAGGGTGGTAGTGCCAGGTTAGGTAATAGTGCCATGTTAGGGTGGTAGTGCCAGGTTAGGTAATAGTGCCAGGTTAGGGTAGTAGTGCCAGGTTAGGTAATAGTGCCAGGTTAGGTAATAGTGCCAGGTTAGGGTGGTACTGCTTTGTTAGGTAATAGTGTCATGTTAGGGTGGTAGTGCCAGGTTAGGTGGTAGTGCCAGGTTGGGTAATAGTGCAAGGTTAGGTACTAGTGCCAGGTTAGGTGATATACAATAGTGCCAGGTTAGGTGGTAGTGGCAGGCTAGGTGGCAGTGCCAGGTCAGGTGGCAGTGCCAGGTTAGGTAATAGTGCCAGGTTAGGTAATAGTGCCAGGTTAGGGTGGTAGTGCCAGGTTAGGTAATAATGTCATGTAGGGTGGTAGTGCCAGGTTAGGTAATAGTGCCAGGTTAGAGTGGTAGTGCCAGGTTGGGGTGGTAGTGCCAGGTTGGGTAATAGTGCCAGGCTAAGTAATAGTGCCAGGTTAGGGTGGTAGTGCCAGGTTAGGCAATAATGCCAGGTTAAGGTGGTAGTGCCAGGTTAGGTAATAGAGCCAGGTTAGGGTGGTACTGCCAGGTTAGGTAATAGTGCCAGGTTAGGTGGTAGTGCCAGGTTAGGTGATAGTGCCAGGTTAGGTAACAGTGCCAGGTTAGGTAATAGTGCCAGGTTAGGTAATAGTGCCAGGTAAGGTGATATACAATAGTGCCAGGTTAGGTGGTAGTGCCAGTTTAGATGATATAAAATAGTGCCAGGTTAGGTGGCAGTGCCAGGTCAGGTAATAGTGCAAGGTTAGGTAATAGTGTCAAGTAGGGTGGTAGTGCCAGGTTAGGGTGGTAGTGCCAGGTTAGGTAATAGTGTCAGGTAGGGTGGTAGTACCAGGTTAGGTAATAGTGCCAGGTTAGGGTGGTAGTGCCAGGTTAGGTAATAGTGTCAGGTAGGGTGGTAGTGCCAGGTTAGGTAATAGTGCCAGGTTAGGGTGGTAGTGCCAGGTTAGGGTGGTAGTGTCAGGTAGCGTGGTAGTGCCAGGCTAGGTAATAGTGTCAGGTAGGGTGGTAGTGCCAGGTTAGATAATAGTGCCAGGTTAGGGTGGTAGTGTCAGGTTAGGTAATAGTGCCAGGTTAGGGTGGTAGTGTCAGGTTAGGTAATAGTGCCAGGTTAGGGTGGTAGTGCCAGGTTAGGTAATAGTGTCAGGTAGGGTGGTAGTGCCAGGTTAGGTAATAGTGTCAGGTAGGGTGGTAGTGCCAGGTTAGGTAATAGTGCCAAGTTAGGGTGGTAGTGCCAGGTTAGGTAATAGTGCCAGGTTAGGGTGGTAGTGCCAGGTTAGGTAATAGTGTCAGGTAGGGTGGTAGTGCCAGGTTAGGTAATAGTGCCAGGTTAGGGTGGTAGTGCCAGGTTAGGTAAAAGTGCCAGGTTAGGGTGGTAGTGCCAGGTTAGGTAATAGTGCCAGGTTAGGGTGGTAGTGCCAGGTTAGGCAATAGTGTACGGTTAGGTAATAGTGCCAGGTTAGGTAAAAGTGCCAGGTTAGGTAATAGTGCCAGGTAAGGTGATATAAAATAGTGCCAGGTCAGGTAATAGTGCCAGGTTAAGGTGGGTAGTGCCAGGTTAGGTGACTACTAACTCTGAGGTGGAGCATCTTATTACTGTTGTGTGGGTGGGATGTGTACTGCACCAATCATATGGGATGAATAGAGGAGGAGTGTAAGCAGGGATTGGTGCAGTACACATCCCACCCACACAAGCAACAGCAATGGTACGATGCTCCACCTCGGGGTTCTTCCTTAAGCCCTGAAAAAAATGGGGGGCGGTGGGGGGGAGAGATGGGAATGGGGAAATAAAGGAGAGGCCATATTTGGCCGCCTTTCCTCATGGGATTGTTGCATCGGCATTTAAAAGAGTACTAAAAGGTCTGTCAGGTAATTTTAAATTTGATAGGTTGTTTAGGGTCAGGTGATTCAAAAGGTTATAGAGGGTTAATAGGCTATTAGGGATTGGGCAGTTAAGGTCAGGTGTCAGAGAAGAATCTAGAAGGTTAGCTAGTATAGCAATGATTGGACAATTTAAGTCAGGTGTTTTAGAAGGTTCTGGAAGGTCAAGAGGTTAGTTAGGATTGGTCAGTAAAGGTCATATGACCTTTAGAATATTCCAGAAGGTATCCTATAGCCTATTTAAGGGAGATTTCCAGTCAGGATTGTGCCAGAAGCCAGAGAAATTACAGCGCAAAGAGCTCCGGCAGAAGCTATAATACTGGTTTCAGTATTTCTCTGGCGGAATGAAGACTCTAATTCGTCAGCTATTGGAAAGAGCAGAGGCGGCTGGAGCAGAAGAATGGATTCGAACCTGCCTTGCCTTACCTGCGGGTCAAGACTCCGTGGAAGCGGAAGACAGATTGGAAGAAGAAATAAGAAGAAGCGTTGGAGCCGGTGAGAGTCAGCGTCCATGTCGGATTGCTGTACAAGAGGTGTTTCCGGCGAATGCAGTTCCGGAGGTCGAGAGGCAGGAAGACGTCACACAAGCTGGAGAAGAAGGGCGGAGAGCGAACAAAAGGAAGCGGCTTCCGAGGAGGAGCTTCAGTCCGGCGCCGCCTGAAGTAAGAAGAGAGAAGCCTGTGTCATCATCGGGTAGTCGGCGCGCATGCGCGACTACCGCTACCGATTGCAATGAAGAGGGAGCGAGTCAGGTAACAGCTGCGGCCACAGTGCAGTCGCCTGCACAGCGGTATCCAGCGGAACAGCAGCAGAGGATCAGCAGCCGCAATGTAGAAGCAATAGGGGAACCTAGTTTGGTTCCTCCAACTAGTACAGCAGCCGGCATTCCTATCACTGTGCGGTGTGCTTCCCCTTTGGTGTCTGATGGAGTCAACAAAGTTATTAATAATGATGGTGAGTTGTCAGCTGTCTCACAACTTTCTAAATTGTCTTCTTCTTTACAGCAGCTGATTGCAGTTATGCGTGCTCAAACAACATCTCAGACAAGGATGCCCAGAAGCATTGATGATAGTACAGCAGGGGTTTGGTCGGCTGTATTAAATGAACCGAGCATTATACCTCAGAAGTCTATTGTGTTACAAGAGGATGCCAGCACAGTGGGCACTGGGCCTGAGAAAGGGTTCAGGGAGTGCATGCCTTGTTTTATCTCTCCTCTGGGTTTTCATCTTTCTTCCTCTTTGCGGGAGAAAATCTGGAGAGAGGAGTTTATTGATCTAAATTTAGTTCTTCCTGTTTCTAGAGATTTTCCAAAATATGAGAGGAGGGATGAGAAGCAGGAGGAGGATCGGCGGAAGCCATTAATTAAATCATTTTACAGTTGGCTACAAGCCTTTTGTATTTATGCAAGTGTTTTGTGAGAAAAATGCCCATCCAAAAGCTCTTTATTATTTCAACATATTGACATTATTTTAGAAGCTTACAAAAGTTTTAGTGGGTTTTCATGGTTGGCTTATGATGAGGCTTTCAGACAGAAATTGGCAGTACAACCCTCTTTGCAATGGGGGTCTAAGGACGTCGGTCTCTGGTTGAATTTGTTTTTACCTCAGAAACAGCCTTTTTCGCGTACAATTAATATGGTTTCCAATTCAACTACAAGTTCTAATTATAAGAAAGGTTTGTGTTTTGCATACAATGATAGCCATTGTAAATGGTCATCTGCATGCAAATATAAGCATGAATGTGCTTTTTGCTCAAGAAATCACCCTATATCTAAGTGTTTTCGGAAGCTTCAGGCAAGTCAAAAAGAAAGTTTTTCCAAAAGCAATCACGCCAGTGAAGTTTCCAAGAATTCTTCCTTGGTTACGGGTTTATCCAAACCTTCCGATGGCATCTCTGCTAATTGAAGTTTTCTCTACCGGGTTTTCGTTACCCAAATTTCAAGGTACGGGTTGTACACAAGTAAATAATTTAAAATCAGTTAACGATTACCCTCATCTAGTGCGTAGAAAATTATTGAAAGAAGTGGAAGCAGGCAGGATGGAGGGACCTTTCAATAGCCCCCCTTTTGAAGATTTTCGGATCTCACCATTGGGTTTGATTCCTAAAAAAGAACCGAATGAATTTCGTCTCATACATCACCTGTCATTCCCTTTTGGTAGCTCATTAAATGATCAAAATGATAGTGATTCAGTGCAGTTTCTTATACATCTTTTGACACAGCAGTATCTAAGCTGCGTTCATTAGGGGCTAATGCACTAATGGCGAAGGCTGATGTAAAATCCGCTTTTCGGCTTCTTCCTTTACATCCTGCTTGCTTTAACTCATTGGGTATTAATTTCGAGGGTAAATTTTATTTCAACAAGGCCCTGCCTATGGGATGTTCTATTTCATGTTTTTATTTTGAAGCTTTCTCCACCTTTTTAGAATGGGTGGTAGGTAAAGTAACTGCCTCTGAATGTTTTATCCACTATCTGGATGATTTTTTACTCATGGGTAGGGGTGGTTCAAACGATTGTTTGCATTTACTAAAATCTTTTCAAGTAATATGCAATTATTTTGGTATTCCTTTGGCGGAAGAAAAAAACATTTTTCCAACTTGTTGCATTGAGTTTTTGGGGATAACCTTAGACACTATAAACATGGAATTTAGATTGCCCAATGAAAAAATTTATAGACTTAATCAGCTTTTGAGGTTATTCATTAGGAAGAGTAAAGTAACTTTAAAGGAAATGCAATCCTTGTTAGGTCAATTAGCATTCGCAACACGAATTTTACCTATGGGTAGGGTTTTTTCCAGAAGATTATACACGTCTATTTCAGGTTTAAAAAATCCGTCATCACATATTAGAATTACTATGGACATCAAACAAGATTCAATGGTTTGGTTACAATTTTTGGAAAAGTTTAATGGTAGAGCTATATGGCAACAGGACTTTATTATAGATAGTGATTTTAAACTTTCAACTGATGCTGCTGGATCGGTTGGTTTTGGGACAATTTGGGGAAATCATTGGTGTTCCTCTACTTGGCCAAACAGGTGGATCACGAATGGTTTTTGCAAAAACATTGTTCTTCTAGAGCTTTTTCCTATTATAGTATCTTTAGAACTCTGGGGTTCTTACTTTAGGAATAAGAGGTTGTTATTTAGCACTGACAATAAGGGTGTTGCTTTTGCGGTTAACAGCCTTTCTTCCAAATCGCCTCCTGTGGTTGCCTATTTGCGACATTTAGTTTTTCTATGCCTACGATGGAACATTTGGATAAAGGCTAAGTATATTCCAGGTAAGACTAACATAATTGCCGATGCTCTATCTCGCCTACAGATGGATCGATTTTTCGAATTAATGCCAGAGGCGGATGTGGTGGGGTCACCTTGCCCGTCGCATCTGTGGGATCTGATTTGATATTTTGGCATATTAAGAATTCTTTAGCCCCTTCTACTTGGAAGAATTATACTTCTTCATGGCTTTTATGGTCTAATTTCTTATTAGCTTTGAATGTTAATGTTTCGCAATATTCGGAAAGTATTGTGCTGCTATTTCTTCAATCGTTAATTCAGAGGGAATATTCCTGGTCTCATATTTGTAAAACTTTATCGGGGATTTCTTTCTTTTTGCGCCTTTACAGCCTGCCTCCCTGTTATAGTTTTTTCTCGGTGAGACAGGTTTTAAAGGGATATAAGAAGATCAATTTTAAGAAGGATGGTAGATCTCCGATAACACCTGATATTTTGTCAAGACTTTGTATGCCAACGGGGTATGTGTGCTCATCAAATTACGAAGCCGCACTTTTTTCTTCGGTTTTTACAATAACGTTTTTTGCTGCGTTTCGGATTTCTGAGGTTTTGCCTGGTTCTAAGGCAAGTACATCAGGAATGTTATCCTCAAATGTTCAGTTTCTCTCGGATGGTCTTCGTATTTTTCTGCGTTTTAGTAAAACGGACCCTCTAGGTTTAGGGGCCTGGATAAATTTGAAAGAATGCACGGATGTTAATATTTGTCCAGTTAAAGCTTTACGTTTTTATTTTGAATTGCGACCCAATATTTCAAAATTTTTATTTATTCATGAGAATGGTTCTCCACTAACTATTTATCAATTTTCGGCAGTCTTGAAAAGATGTTTGGTGTATTTAAGACTGAGTCATTTAAAGATCACATGTCATTCATTTAGAATAGGAGCGGCTACTGAGGCTGCTCGAATTGGTTTACAAGATAATATCATCAAGAAAATAGGGAGATGGAGTTCTAATTCTTTTCAATTATACATTCATCCTTATTAAATTGTTATTTTGTTTCAGGTCCTCACCGCAAAGTGTGGATTGTGGGCCATTCTTTTGTTTTTTGGGCACAACAGAGAGCAGCTCATAGAATATATTCTGAAAATTTGGGACTGGATCCTTCCTCTTTTCGCATTCATTGGTATGGACGGAGGGGTATGTTGTGGGAAGATTTGGTTTTCGAGTTAGGTAGATTATATGCTTTATATACTTCACCGGATATAATTGTAATTCATCTTGGTGGTAATGATATTGGGAAAGTGAAGACTTTCGACTTGATTTCTTCCATGCAGGACACATTTAGATTTTTGCGGATCAATTCACCAAACACGGTTTTGGTCTTTTCAGAAATTATTCCACGTTTATGCTGGTCTAATTCTTTAGTTTTCAAATCTCTGAACAAAGTTCGGATAAGGATAAATAGGGCTATGGAGAAATTTTTAGTCCCCAATTTGGGTTTGTCGTTTCGCCATATGGAACTGGAAGGAAACTTGCCAGGTTTATATAGAGTGGACGGCATTCATTTATCGGAGGTAGGTTTAGATATTTTTAATTCTAATTTGCAAACATGCATAGAATCGGCCGCGGTCTGGGGTTCGGTTGACAGGAGAGTTCATGGTATCAACTCTCCTGTCGTTTGGGAGATTTAAGAAAAGATTTGATGATAAATGCTGAGTCAGCTCGAGTCTCAGTGGCTGGGTTGAGTATGGTTTATGGTTAAAATAAAGTTTGGTTGAGAATATGCTTTATGAGAATGGATTTGATGTTATAAATAAATTTGGTTTGGTATTAAAAAGAAAATAAACCAATAAATCAGGCCGTGGCCAATTATATCCAATAATAATAGAATAAAGAAGTATTATTATAATGAAATGGGTGTATGGTCTGTTTATTTATTTGCTATGCATGTTTGTAAATTTGCATGATGCCTACTATCCCATGAGAACCATGGGGAGGGGGAGGAGGAGGAAGGGGGGAAGTGGAGGTGGGTATGAGATGGGGGATGGGTAGAGGAGAACTGTATATACATTTTTGCACATCAATTTATTTATTTAAGAGTACACCACATAATCACACATGTTAGTCAGGGTTTGCTTATGTTCACAACATTTGTTGAGATCTCAGGTGATCCATTTAATTCAATTTGATCAATTTATCAATTAATTTAACAATTATCTGGTCACATGGTCCACAACAAAAAGTATTTATTTGAAATTCATTCTTGTGATTGTTAGCTATGATTAAGCACTGTTTATAGTGTGAAACGCGTCAGATTTTCTGTCCGTTCTGCTGTGGCATGTATTTTTGATCCTGTTCTTTGAATAAAAGGCAATTTTTGGAGTGTGGCTGTCCAGAATTTCTTCCTATTTTATTGCTATATGCATTGCCAGCACCTACGGCTTCTACACTGGAGGGGAGGTTTTATCCCATTTTTGGCTGACCTACCTAGAGCGGTAATATTCCCTTCCCTACTTTGATTTCTGGACTTTGCAAATGAAAAAATTTCACCAGCTTGGAGGTTACCCATTGGTTTGAATTTCCATATTTAGTCCTCCAGATTTTTCAGTTCTTCTAGAAGCCAGCCTAAATATGGACAATACTACATCTACTTTGCCTGCAGCAGAAGCCGGATACAGCAGAACCCTCACGGCGCCACCAAACAACCCTTTGAGATTAAAATCACAGACACACATGCTTCAATCCACCGATGATGATGGGGTTTCACTGATACGCCAGTTCAGAAAATTGGAACATCTAATGGCCAAAGAAATAAGGTCATATTGGGACATTAGTTTTGTAACGGAATATATATCTCTGGCACAGATCCCATGAGGATTAAGGATTAAAGAGTTCCCCACCTCTGAATTGTTTGACGAGAATTTGAAGAAAGAGTGGATTGACATGCTCAATACCTGCTCTTTCAAGCTCATGGATATTTTGATATCATCTAAGAAGAAAGAGGTGGAAATATTACAAGCAGAGATGACATTGATACAAAAAGATCTTACTGCTTTACAGACCCATGTGGGGTTCACAGAGTTGGATGGGCGTTTGAATAAGAAACTGGACAAAATGGAAAAATTTGTCATAGACAATAAGAGAGGTAAAATGACCCGAGACTGGATAGATTATGACAACAACAAAGTCTATGTTTGGAAAAACCTCAATTCTTTCTGGGTCGATCACACAGGAATTGAGGGAAACAAGTGAGCTTTTCTGATCAAGAAAGCGAACCAGCTGATGATACTTTAGCCAATACGGCATCAGATTCCTCACCCGATCGATCTATGGTGTCTATGGGGCCAGCTTGGTCGGGAAATGACCGTAGTCCAGGAAACCCTCGTGGATCCAGGTCAAATAACAAAAAAGAAACCGATCATAAGAAAACAAGGAGAGGAAGCAGGAGACATAAAGGCTGCAAGAAATACTCATTACACACTGTGGGGCAAGACAAAGCGGTAATCTCAAATGTCATGAACATTTCAAACAGGATTTTAACAGATGAAGAAAAAATATATATAAAACACAAAGCGCTGTGATGCTAAATAGCTGATAATTACACATGAAACCAAGTGAGGCTGCTATCAAAAGAGAGTGTTTTCAGAGTCACTTAAAAAGAATAAATAATGATATTTGAAGCGCTTCACAATGTGCATGAAAATTAATATATAAGAATAAATATAAATAGTCAAATAAATCCAGCGGTGAGTAAAAATTCCTATAAAATCCAGCAATCAAAATAGTGTAAAATTATAAAAAATTAGTGACACCAAATGTGTAAAAAATTCACATAAAAAATCCACATAAAAATAAATATATAGGGATGTATTCAGAAGGTTCAATTATACAGGTGTAGAATCCTGATTGGTATAGAGCTTTTGATCACTAGCAAAGCTGTTTAAAAACACTTGCTTAATTAAGGTGCTCATTGATAGTACCAATGTGTTTTTTGCTTCTATTCACAACCAATGTGGGAATCATAAACAGGCAGATAAGAGAAAAAAACAATCATTGTGCAATAGTTAGGATACCAAGGTACACAGGCAAACTTCAATCCACTCACGTGTGCCTTATAATGATAAGGCATATGCAGGTTTTACTATAGCAGTCAGCCGCCTTAGACAGAAGCAGATTCAGTGCAGTACACTGTGTGAAACTGCTGATCTGCACAGAGCTTCCTTGGCTCCTCCCACGCGTTACATCACAGTCACGTGACTTTTTCAAGGATAATACAAGCTCTGACGGACTCAGCTTTATAGCACAACAGCAGAGTGGTTGCCATGGCTACAGCATGAGTTTATCATCATCAGCGGCAAAGAGCTCACATGAGCGGAATTAATCACACTGGACAAAGGCCTTAAATATGCACCAAAAAAGAATCTGGACAAATTCCAGATGTATATTGACATACAAAAATACACCAGGAAATTGAATATCAAGAAATACTTATTATCCAGACCACCATCTACATTGAACAAAGGAGTGGAACTTGGTAGAGGAGTATAGCATAGTGATTTAAGAAATAAGTCACTATTCAATCCACCCTCTACAAATAATGAACATATTGAGGTGTTTAAAAAAATGGTGATCAAAGACCTGGAACAACTCAAGTTCAGTAGAATCTCGGAATCCCAGCATATACAACAAGGTATAAAACAATTGGAAGCAAATAAAGATATTATAATTAGACCGGCCGACAAAGGGGGCGCCATTGTAGTACTAACAAAGGAATACTACCACCAGGAACTGATGGGACAACTTAACGATAATAACACATATCTGAAACTCAGTAGCAATCCTACTAGAGAATACAAACGAGATCTGTCCTCTTTGATTCAAAAAGGAATCAACAAAAATATTCTATCCAAAAAAGAATCTAGATATTTAGTACCGGATACATGTAGAGTTCCAATCATTTACACCATCCCGAAGATCCATAAGAATGCTGAGGCACCACCAGGAAGACCCATCATTAATGGGATTCAATCGATCAATGCAAGACTAGGGGAATATGTGGACAAATTCTTGCAACCCCTAGTACCTAACACTAAAGCTTATCTACGTGATACCAAACATTTATTACAAATATTAAAATCTCTGACCCTGGACCCTAATGGAAGATATCTGTTAGCAACTGCTGATGTTGCTTCACTGTACACAATAATTGAACATAGCGATGCAATAGAAGCATCTAAATGGGCTATGGATTCATTCAGCCATCTCATTTCTAAACAGAAAAAATTTCTTCTTAGATGGCCGGCCTTTGGTATTCAACATAACTACTTCTGGTATAATGACAATTATTTTCGACAACTAACGGGTATTGGGATGGGAGCTAAATATGCCCCAAGTGTAGCCAACATATTCATGGCAAAATGGGAGGAGGATGCCATCTTTTTAAATACTCCAAAGGAACTGGTTCTATATAAAAGATTTATAGACGATTGTATTTTTATTTGGAAGGGTGATGAACTGAGTTTAAGATCCTTTTTCCAACGTTGGAATATGAACCAAAAAAATATTAAACTTGAACATCAAATTAGTGAGACTAAAATCCAGTTCCTTGATCTTGAAATAGAACTAACAGCCAATATCATCAGCACAAAAACTTTCTTCAAACCGGTGGAAAGGAACAGCTATATACCAGTAACGAGTTGCCACTATGAGCCATGGTTAATCAACATTCCGAAGGGCCAGTTTATTCGCTTACGGAGAAATTGTTCAGAAAATAATGACTATCTTAAACAAGCTCAGTGGATAGGTAAGAGGTTTGAAGAAAAAGGGTACAATAAATGTTTTATAGAAGAAAAAATAACAGAAGTCAATCAAACCTCAAGAGAAGCGCTGATCCAAGATAAAATCAAGGTAAATGACAAAACAGATGACATACCTCTGATAATGGACTTCAGTATACAACACAGGAGGATAGAGAGGATTATAAAAAGACATTGGTCTATTTTAAAAACTGACACTACTTTGGCAAATATACTCCCAGAAAAACCGAGATTCATTTATAGACGAGCTCCAACTCTAAGTGACATCATAGCTAAAAATGTACCCAACCCACCCAAGAGAATAACTGATTTAACCTTTTTTCAGGGTAAAGGATTCTATCCCTGTAAAAGGTGTTATGCCTGCATAAATACTAATCAAAATGGATACAAATGTCAGAAATTTTCTTCAACAAATACTGGACAAGAATTTGAAATAAAGGATTTTATATCTTGCAGGACTGATGGGGTGGTATATGCTTTACAGTGCTCCTGCTCCCTCCAATACATTGGCAGAACGAAGCGACCAATGTGGAAGAGAATAAGAGAGCATATCCAGAACATTAGAAAAGGCTATCCAAAACACAGTGTTTCAAAACATTTTGATAGGTATCATAACAGAGACCCTAGGGGTCTCCAATTCTGGGCTATTCAAAAGTATAAGGCTCATTGGAGGGGTTCCCATAAAGTGAGGGAACTCAGCAAGAATGAATCCAAATGGATATTCCAGATGGGTACATTAGAACCCCATGGTTTGAACATTGATCTCGACCTGAATTGTTTTATTTCTGATTTTTAGCGATTTTTCAGATTTATATATATATTTTTATGGTATATATTTTAATTTTATTTTTTATATTTTATTTTTTATTTTTTATTTTTTTATTTATTTTTTGGTCCAATATTCTCATTATTTGTCCAATACTAGTTTTTTCTGAGTGGCAATATTTGGTTCAGTTCTAGCATATAAATACTGGTCATCATCCATTTTTGCAATATTCTATCATGGAATTTTTAGATTTTAATTTTACATTTTAATATTATTTCCCTATTTCTTATATCATATCTTATTTTAATTTTATATATGTACATTTTATATATATATATATATATCATGTCATCTTGTTTACTCCGTTTTCCATACATTTATGAGCAGAGCATGTGGATACCCCATTTTTGTGATATCATGGGGCACTGGTCAATTATCAAAACCATTAAAGACAACGCTTTGCCATTTATTCCCTCGGTGAGATGTTATACCAATTGTGACCACTGGAGGGAGTTGAAAAAGTAAACGTGATTAGAGATATCAATATATATATTTTTTACTTTTTACACACTGCGATTTTTACACATGGAATCGTGGTTTTGATAAACCAACGATATTCATATGAATTACATGTCTAATAAAAGTAGGTTTTAACAGGATTGAAGTATATGCAGGAAGCAGAATGATGATAAACTCATGCTGTAGCCATGGCAACCACTCTGCTGTTTTGCTATAAAGCTGAGTCCGTCAGAGCTTGTATTATCCTTGAAAAAGTCACGTGACTGTGATGTAACGCGTGGGAGGAGCCAAGGAAGCTCTGTGCAGATCAGCAGTTTCACACAGTGTACTGCACTGAATCTGCTCCTGTCTAAGGCGGCTGACTGCTATAGTAAAACCTGCATATGCCTTATCATTATAAGGCACACGTGAGTGGATTGAAGTTTGCCTGTGTACCTTGGTATCCTAACTATTGCACAATGATTGTTTTTTTCTCTTATCTGCCTGTTTATGATTCCCACATTGGTTGTGAATAGAAGCAAAAAACACATTGGTACTATCAATGAGCACCTTAATTAAACAAGTGTTTTTAAACAGCTTTGCTAGTGATCAAAAGCTCTATACCAATCAGGATTCTACACCTGTATAATTGAACCTTCTGAATACATCCCTATATATTTATTTTTATGTGGATTTTTTATGTGAATTTTTTACACATTTGGTGTCACTAATTTTTTATAATTTTACACTATTTTGAATGCTGGATTTTATAGGAATTTTTACTCACCGCTGGATTTATTTGACTATTTATATTTATTCTTATATATTCATTTTCATGCACATTGTGAAGCGCTTCAAATATCATTATTTATTCTATTTAACAGATGAAGAAAAAAGTCTACTTGTAAGAGGATTGAACTTCTGTCCGAGTAGACATTTTGATCTTTTCGGGACATTACTGGTTGTCAATAAGTTCTCCCACAGTCTTATGCAGCGTACACACGAGCAGACATTTCGGCCGGACTGGTCCGACGGACCGAATCCGGCGGACAATCCGACTGTGTGTGGGCTGCATCGGACTTCCAACGGACCGTTTCAGTCGGAAATCCGACAGACTTTAGATTTGAAGCCTGCTTCAAATCTTTACGTTGTAACTCCGCCGGACTCAGTTCCTAACTGAAAGCCCGTTCATCTGTATGCTGGTCCAACAGACTAGATACAACGCAGGGGCAGGGTACTACATCTTGCGCTCGCTGCAATAGGTAAAACAAATTTTCCTATTGCGGCGAGCGCGAGGGGGAGGCGAAAATGTCCCTTAGGTCTGGTATGTATTTTAGGGGAACCTCCCTACACCGAAAAAACAGCATGAGGTCCCCCTAAAATCCATACCAGACCCTTATTCCAGCCACTCTATGTGAATGAGTATGGGGTACATTGTACCCCTACCCATTCACCTAGGAAAAAAGTGTCAATAAAAAACCACACTACACAGGTTTTTAAAGTAATTTATTAGACAGCTCCGGGGGTCTTCTTCTGACTTCGGAGTCTTCTTCCGACTTCGCCGCTCTCTCCAGCCTCTTCTCCCAGTGTCTGGTTCTTCTGCCGGCTCCTCCGCTATCTTCTGACGCTCTTTTGCTAGTGGTGGCCCGGACTTCTGCGTCGTCTTCTTCCCTCTTCTCTTCTTCCGATGTTGACACGACGTTCTCTCCCGCTGTAATGCTGTGTGAGTGCTCCGCAATGACTTATATAGGCGGTGACCCCACCCCCTTATGACCTCACAGTCCCAGGGCATATTGGGACTGTGACGTCATAAGGGGTGTGGTCATCGGGTGATTTTTTTTTTTGGTGTAGGGGGTTCCCCTTAAAATCCATACCAGACCTAAGGGCCTGGTATGCCCCGCGACGGGTCTCGCAAGGTGTCAATCTCGCCGATAAAAACGGCGAGATTGACTTCCTTTTCTAGTCCTGTCGTACCTGAGTCACGTTCAAAATGAACGGACTTGTTCGTGTGTGGGCAAGTCCATTCATTCAGAAAGTCTGTCGTAACTCCGTCGGGAAGACCGGTGGACATAGTCTGCCGGAAAGTCTGATCGTGTGTAGGCAAGTCCGTCCGTAGTCCGGTCGTGTGTAGGCAAGTCCGTTCGCAAAAAAAGTCAGTCGGAAGTCTGTCAAAAGTCCGTCGGAAAGTCCGTGGGACCAGTCCGGTCGGAAAGTCCGCCCGTGTGTACGCCCCATTACCCTCAAAAAACAATATTTTGAATTCCCGTTGGAGAGAGAGGAGATTGCTTTGGGCAGTTCTGAGACAGGTAAGTCCCCTCCTTCTCCTCATATGTTTACAGAGGCCTGCGCCTCACAAGACCTAGTTGATTTGGCATTGGAGTCCAGTCCACCCCCCGCTGATCCCACTGGTACTCCGGTGGCATAAAGGGGAAAGGATTTGGACCTCTTTCAGAAAATAGTGGAGAGGGATTTGTCTCGGCTGTCCCGGAGCTGCCGTAAGGGACCCACAACCAATAAATTAACTGATGTGGAAAGACATGCTCTAAAAGTGTTGGCAGCTGACAATAGCATTGTGATCAGAAATGCATAGATAGTATAGAAGAATCAAGCTTTACGTCAGTTGTCTGACACTAATACTTACTAATAACTTAGAGCCATCCCCTTTTAAAAAAGCATTTTCCCCTCTCTTAGATGGAGCAGTCCATCTTTATTGACTATTAATTTGACTATTGGAACCCATCCTCTGATGCTACATATGAACTTCCATTTGACTCATTAGATGCAATTGGTTGTTGTGCAATTGTACGGTGTATGATGATCAACATCATCCTAAAAAGCCAAATCAGTCAATGAATGGGGTTTTCAATGGACATCTTGTCAGTATATATGGATACAACCACTACATGAAGATGTGCAATAGGTATATTTATTTGCATATTTTGTCCCATATTTCGTCCAGCATTGTTTGAAATTTGGTGTGATTACATGCATGCTTAAGTAGAAGAGGTTAAGTTGTTTATATTCAGCGCATTTGCCTATTACAATCACGGCCATTCATCATTACCCAGCCTTCATTTTCAATATTTTTATATTTGTTTGTTACAAAATTATTTACATGTGTAGACTTTGGATTTAGAAATTAGTAAGTGAGGGTTTTGCCCACATTAAAATTTCATATGGACACCTACCCTTCATTCCTCGTTATGTCCTGATAGGAACACCCACGATACTCAATATGTTTACACCACAATGATATAAATAGGTTACACTATTCAGTTATGTAAAATGAGTCTTGTGTGGATAGAAGCAAGAGGGTATAAGTGTTCATTGGTGCATATCATAAATTTTTGTGCAGGTTTTATACGTTTATAGGTCCTTATAGATATAGGTATATATATATATATATATATATATATATATATATATATATGTTTTCTTCATTTTGAGTTACGATGTTTAGTATAACAAGTTCTTATGTAATAGTTGCCTGTATAATAAGTCAAGTAAGGGTCTATGAAGACAATAGGGCCATATGGATTGATATATTGATTTTTCAATTCAAGTTGTGATCAATTTGTTCATTTTAGGGATTTTTCTCTACATACAATTTTCCTTCTTTTGATCGATCTATTTATTGGCCTATTTATTAACCGCATATACAGCAGGGGGAGCGGGAGTTGGGCCCTTAACTTAGTGATATAGCGCTAAAATATACGATAATGGGTTATTGCCCCTGTCGGGCATTTACATTTGTATATACCCATACATTTAGCAGGCCTTTGCTTTTGTTGGTTTTGCTGGATGAGAATACACACCTACATATTTTTGTATACACACATCTCTATTATGGTCATGTTTAGTAGTCTATCTATAAATAAATATAGTTCTGTATCAACATTATGATTGGTCCTATACACTATCACCATTAACATCTTATCATCAACATCAAAATATTTAATCTAGACTATTAATTCAATCTATATACATATTGTGTTTCCACATATGTGGAAAAGGGTCACTATATATGCTCATAAAGAGGGCAGAATTACTGGACATGTTTGGATACCCACAATTATCCCATTATACATGTGTTTATTCACTTTCACTAGTCTGTATGAGTTTACATAGTTTCACCGTTCTTCTTTCCTTCCCCCTTCCTTTTTCTCTTTCCTCCTTCTCCTTTCCTCAGCCCGCCCTTCGCCCTTCCTTCCTTCCCCCCCCTCTTCCTTCCCCTCCCTCCCCCCCTTCCCCTCCCCCCCCTCCTTTCTTTCCCTCTTTTTTTGTTTGTCTTCCCCTCTATCCCCTCTCCCCCCCTCCTTTTTTCCACACATATATATTCACTCATCTTTTCACAAACATATTTATACATATGTTTGTTTAGGTACTAATATGGTCCACCAATACACATAGATTAAATCTCTATACATCTTTACACTTATGCAATTTAATTCAGTAGTTTTTTTTATTTTATTCACATTTATTCATATGGACGTATTTATGCATTTCTCTACATTCTAGATACAAAATGTGAATTCTAGCAAATCCCTCTGGATGAGGAATCATCATTATTCACAACATTTATGACCCCATATGGGAGATACAAATGCTTACGGATGCCATATGGAATTTCAACTGGAAGCAAAGTCTTTCAGGGATGTATGGAACAGCTCTTTGCTGGAAAGCCATGTGAAATAGTCGTGGATGATATCTTGATTTGGGGATCCACCATTGAGGAACATGACAAATGACTTAAATGCGTACTAGACCGTGTCAGAGCCATCAATATGCAGCTCAACCCTACCAAATGTCGCTTCACGGTCTCAGGGGTGCCATATGTTAGACACCTTCTCACGGATAAAGGTGTCAAGCCTGGCCTAGAAAAAAAGCCATCCTTCAAATGCCTGCTCCAGAGGACAAACATGGATTGCAAAGGTTTCTTGGCATGACCAAATATTTCTCGAAGTTCATTCCTCACTACAGTAAGATAACATCTATACTCCGTCAGGTTCTGCACCAAGATGCTGACTGGTGTTGAACTGAACAACATGATGTTGCTGTGGATACATTGAAAGCACAATTAACTAGTCCACCTGTCCTACAGTATTTTGATGTGCAAAAGCCAGTGGTATTGTCTGCTGATGCTTGCCAGCATGGTCTTGGTGCAGTCTGTCTTCAAAATGGAAGGCCTGTGGCTTTTGCCTCACTGAGACCGAAGCACGCTATGCACAAATTGTGAAGGAATTATTGGGACTAGTATTTGCCTGTGTAAAATCCCATGATTATATCTTGGCCACCCTGTGACTGTGGAGACGGGTCATCAGCTGCTAAAGCTTCAACGCTACCACCTGAATGTAATCTATAAATGAGGCCGTGAACTGTTTGTTGTGGATGCTCTTTCATGTGCACACCTCCCCACTTCTGATAATTCTGGAGCTATTGAGGATTATGATGTGTTGACTCTGGATGGGGTGTTGTCATCCAGAAGGTTTTAGGAACTAAAGCAAGAAACACAGGCAGATGCCACCTGTCAGTGCCTCATGGACGGCCTGGCTCCTTTAAGGAAATCCCACATGATATCCAACCATTCTACTCTATAAGGGAAGATATGACAGTGGATGATGGATTAATCCTTCATGGTCAGAGATATGTAATCCCTCACTCTCTTTAGAAATACTACTTGACACAGCTCCATCAAGGTCATCCTGGCATTCATTCCACTAAGCGAAGGGCACGTGAAACCAT
Source organism: Lithobates clamitans (assembly GCA_037952925.1). Lineage (NCBI taxonomy): Eukaryota > Metazoa > Chordata > Amphibia > Anura > Ranidae > Lithobates > Lithobates clamitans. The sequence goes on from JBBGZY010000486.1 coordinate 2,860,741, forward strand.
GTTTTGGCTATATACACTGACATTGAAAGAGAAGTTTCCAGATGTGCCCCATGCAATGCTCTACGACAGCACCAGATGAGAGAACCTTTAACTCTTCACCAAGTACCTAACAGACCATGGTCTATCACAGCAGCTGACATTTTTGAGTGGTCAAACAAGGATTATCTGGTCTTGGTAGATACGTACTCTGGGTAGAGGGAATTTGATGTCCTCCCAAACATTTCCAGTAACACAGTAATCAGGACATTAAAGCGGATATTCTCCACACATGGAATTCTCTATCAATTGATGACTGACAATGCAACATCATTTTCAAGTAGAGAATTCAAGAACTTTAATCACCAATGGGATTTTAGGCCCGCCACTAGCAGTCCCAATTACCCTAGATCCAATGGTCTTGCAGAGCATAGTGTAAAATTGGCCAAGCATCTCCTAATGAAATGTGCACGTAATGGTTCTGATGTTAATGCAGACCTACTCAACCTCTGCAACACACCTAGGGATGGCATGCCTTCTCCAGCAAGCCTTGACAAATCGGCCAGAAGCCTCTCCCCTCTGGAGCCTGGGAAGGTGGTAAGGATGGAGACAACCCGTGGGTTTGACAAACTGGCCACATGGAAAGGCCTGCAAACCAAACAGCTATTCTGTTCATTATGAATGGTAAGACCTATGTAAGGAATCGCTGGCACCTCCTACAGGTACCTGTATCATACTGTACTGCCGCTGCCCATGTGTCTATGAGTCACTTCAGGACCCCAAGCACAGCCATCTGCTGCTGTGCCAATTGACACTTCCACCAATGGATGTAACACACAACCACAACAAAATGATGACGGCAACAGGACAGAGGTTTCAGACTCGCAAGCCACACAAGTTGTTACTCAATCTGGAAGAGTGTGTAAACCCAATCCAAAGTTCCATGACGTTATCACACACTGACCCTTATTCAGTATTTTTCGTTTTATATTGTAGTTTGTTATTCCTTGCCATGTTGCACTACTTGTTGGTTCTATATTACACTTGATTTATATATGCATATATTTTCTTTAAAAGGGGAAAGATGTAGAATATGTATGTGTTGTATTTACATAGATATGTGAGGACCTGGGGATGGGAACAGGAACTAGGAGGTTATGAAGTGAAACTAGAAGAAAAGGGTTTTATGATGTTGTGATGTTATGATGTTTAATCAGCTTATAATTTGCCTTTCCTGGTTTCACCTCTTCCCCTTCATTAACATGCTAATCACTAGCGGTATTGGTGCCGATACTAAGCATTTGCATGAGTACTCATATTCGTGCAAATGCTCCGATACTGAAAATGTTACCTTCAAGTGTCTGGTGCGTTTTTGCTCAGCGGTTCAGGTGTGGTTCAGGTGCGGGTTTAACATTGGAAAACGCACCTGAACGGGACTGAAAATCACACCTGACTGCGATTTTTAAAAGATTCCAGTATAATTTCCTGCCCGATTCAGGTGTGATTTGCAATGTCATACATTTTAACAATTTGCACCTGAATCGCACCTGAACCGCTGAATGAAGTCACACCAGCTGGGGCATAAAATCATGCTGCAAACTGGCCCTGCACATATGTGAACTCAGGGTAGGTATCAGTAATTGGTGTCAGCGAGAATTTGAGGAGAGCACAGTACAGCTTCTGGGATGCTGCCTGACGCTGCCTGAGACACCGCCATCCCGGGACAGCTTAGTAAATAATGTGACTGTCTGGGACAGTTGACAAATATGATGTAATGCAAGATTATCATTGGGAACCCATATGCACCTGGGTTCCCTGGGCAATGCCCAGGGGTGCACATGCAGTAAGACAGCCCTGATGCCTGGTGCAGACCTGCTTTGCTAACTGTTCTCTTTGCTGGAGGTTCTAACATGAGTTACCAAAGTCTTGGCTCTCTTAACCAGTTCCGGAGCACCTTACGCACATTTACTGCGGTAAGGCGGCTCGGCTGCGTGAAACGACGTACATGTATGTTGTTTTGTGTAGTAGCTCTGTGGGGCGCGCGCTGCCTGAGGCGCGATCGCTCACTAATTGGCTAGAGGGGGAGTCAATCAACGGGTCTGATGGACCCGATGTCCACCGGCCACCCGTGATCATTCCCGGAAGAGGCAGAATGGCGATCTGCCTATGTAAACAAGGCAAATTGCCATTCTGTCAGAGAGATCTTGTGTTTCTGCTAAGCAGGAAAACAAATCACTGTCTTCACCCAGTCAGACAATCCCCCACACAGTTAGAAAGCACCCCCTAGGGACACACTTAATTATTTGATCGCCCCTCGTGTTAACTAGGCAGTAACACCTAGTTAACTAGGCAGTAACTAATGGGCGAACTTATGCTCGGGCTGAAGTTTCTTTGTTTGGTTGTTCGGCGAATAGCCAAACAAACGGGTCATTTGACCGTTTGTTTGGCCCCCCCAAACCGAGCACAATGCATTGTGGTGCTGAACAGTGCATTGCAAGCAGTGAAAGCTTCAGCCAATCAGGGCACAGAGCACTGTCAGAGTCATTATTGGACACTGCCATCATGACTTTATCCAATCATGACTCATTCCCGCCCCACAGTATAAAAGTATTCTTTCAATGGCAGTTGTATGGTGTGCTATACTGTGCTATTTTTCTTCAATTGTCAGTGTAGAATATTAGTTTAGTGTCAGTCTAGGAATAGTGTGAGTGTAGTGAGGAGAACCATCATTCATCTTTGCTTAGTGTGCAGCTAGAGTAGGGAGAGCTCAGATAGTTTCACTGTAGTGTAGTGAGACTGTGTCATTCATAAATACATTAGTGTGGAGTAGAAACAGCACATATAGTTTCAGTGTAGTGTAGTGAGACTGTGTCAGTAATCTTGACATTAGTGTATAGCTAGAGTAGGGACAGTTCAGATAGCATCAGTGTAGTGATGGTTGAACACTATCTGTTTGATTGCGTTACTGCCAGTTTAATGCCATTTACTTCTTTGTGTGTTACAACCAGTTTAACGCCATATAGTTCTGTGTGCGTTACTGTCAGTTTAACGCCATATCGTTTTGCGTGCATTACTGCCAGTTTAACGCTATATAGTTTTGCATGCATTACTGCCAGTTTAACGCTATATAGTTTTGTGCGTTACTGCCAGTTTAACGCTATATAGTTCTGTGTGCGTTACTGCCAGTTGAACGCCATATAGTTCTGTGTGCGTTACTGGCAGTTCAATGCCATATACTTCTGTGTGCATTACTGCCAGTTTAACACCATATACTTCTGTGTGTGTTACTGCCAGTTTAACGCCATATAGTTTTGTGTGCGTTACTGCCAGTTTAATGCCATATCATTTTGTGTGCGTTACTGCCAGTTTAATGCCATATCGTTTTGTGTGCCTTACTGCCAGTTTAACGCCATATCGTTTTGTGTGCGTTACTGCCAGTTTGACGCCATATTGTTTTGTGTGCGTTACTGCCAGTTTAACGCCATGTAGTTTTGCATGCGTTACTGCCAGTTTAACGCCATATAGTTCTGTGTGCGTTATTGCCAGTTTAACCCCATATAGTTATGTGCGTCACTGTACGTTTGGCGCATTATATTGCAGTATATTAAGGGGTATCCGTGGAGTGTGTCTGTGTAGCGTGAGTACTCTAATTAAAGTGCACCAAACACCTCTTTACATTGATTAAAGTGCATCTACGTACATATTTCAACTTCTTCTTTACATTTGCCTATAAGCATCGCCCCCTCCCTCCCAATAATGTATGAGAGGACAACAAGGAGAGGCAGATGTTCCCTTGGCACTGTAAGGGTGCCAGCAACAAATGTGTCCACAGGCAAAGGTGGACATGGTGGTCAGTCCTCAGGCAGGGCATCATTTCCTCTGTTTAGTGAGTTTGCCCATGCTATCCAGCCACAGCATGCAGAGGAGGTGGTGGACCAGCTTATTAAACCTTCCTCATCCTCCTCATCCTCTGTCACGTAAGCAGAGACAAGTGTGCAGTCCCCTGCAGTTGCCAGAGTGGATAAACCTGCATGCTTGTCCACATCTATTCCTGCCATAGCCCCAAAATCAGCCATGGAGGAGTCAGCTGAGTTATTTGAACACAGTGTCAGCCATTTGCTCCTTGATGATGCCCAGCCATTACTGGATACAGATGTTGGTTCTGAGGTTGAGGATGACAGGAACATGAGCCTAGAGAGAGGGAGGAACACTGGTAGACAAATTGGCATTCATGCTCCCCAAACCGCAGCGTATTGCCAAGTTGTCTCCAGTGGTAATGATGAAGATGGAGGAGATGGAGATGATGATGATAATAATGAGGTTACTGATGCAACTTGGGTGCCAGATAGAGCAGAGGAGGAAGCTGAAGGTGAGGCAGCACAACCCCAAGGAGGCCAACTTCAAGGAAGAGTAGAGAGCAGCCACCCTATTCCATCACATTCTGCAGCTGTTATCTCCCGGCCCACTCCCCAAAGCTCAGCTGTCTGGCTCTTTTTTAGCACATCTGCTATCTAAAAACTGTATCTCAGGCACATCAAACATGGCAAAAACACCAACCATTTGGGTACCACATGCATAACAAGGCATTTAACGTCCAACAACTCAGCCTGTTGGCAAGAGCACCTAAAAGACACACAAAAGGGGCACAAATCTGTCCCTCCTGCTCCTCCTCTTTACCCATTTCAGTCTGTCCCTGCAATACCGAGCCATTACCTTTCAGCAGCCTCCACTGACAGGGATGATGGTATAGCACAGGGTGTCCCAGGTCCTAGCAGCACATCTGCCAGCAGCACACCACCAGCTGTAGATTGTAGCCGGCAAATTTTTCTGCCCCATCTGCTGCAGTGGAAAAAAACAATACAGTCCCTGCCACCCACATGCCCAGCGTCTGAATGCAAGCTTGTCAAAGCTGTTGGCCTACCAACTTCTGCCTTTCAGCCTTGTGGATTCTGTCACCCTTCCGTGAATTCACACAATGTGCTGTACCAAAATGTCAGGTTCCCGGTCACTACTACTTTTCACGTAAGGCCGTTCCATCTCTCTATCATCACGTGGAAGGGAATGTTCTGGCATCGTTGGGCAATGCAGTCATCCATAAAATCCACCTTACTGCTGACACGTGGTCCAGCAAGCATGGGCAGGGACGATGTAATTCGTTCACAGCACACTAGGTAACGCTGCTTGCAACTCGAAAGAATGCAAAACAGGGCTCAGTGCTGCAGCTTGTTGTGCCCTCATGTCTCATACAGCTGGTGGTGATGATGCCAGACCTGTGAGCTCTAACCCCTCCTCCTACTCCGCCACCTCCATGCCCTCCTCAGCATAATTGTCCTATCAACATCAGGTACCCCCTAAGCGTTCAAAGGGCTATTCCCAGAGCCAGGCTAAAAGGTGTCATGCAGTGCTTCAGCTGGTGTGTTTAGGGGACAGGAACCACACCGGAACAGAGATTCTTGCAGCTCTGCAGGGACAGGCCCAGAGGTGGTTCACACCACACCAGCTGGAGCCAGTAATGGTGGTGTCCGATAATGGCTCAAACCTCCTGTCTACCTTCTGACAGGGAAAGCTGACACGTGTGCCATGCCTGGCACATGTCCTTAGTTTGGTGGTGCAGCATTTCCTAAGTACGTACCCAGGGTTGCAAGATGTACTAAATCAGGACAGAAGGGTCTGTAGCCATTTCAGGCGGTCATACACAGCCAGTGCTCAGTTGGCTGAAATTCAGTGGGAATTCCACCTGCCCATAAACCGCCTGATTTGTGACATGCCCACCAGGTGGAACTCAACTTTGGGAATGCTGCAGTGGCTATACATGCAGCAGAAGGCCGTCAACGAGTATCTCTGCCAGTACGACACGACGACAGGCTCAGGCCTCCTCGACTTTTTTCCCCACACCAATGGCTGATCATTAAGAATGCATGCACTGTATTGTCACCATTTGAGGAGGCCACAAGGATGGTGAGCAGTGACAGTGCATGCATCAGTGATACAATCCCTGTGTGTTCCTTCTGGAGCAGACTCTGTGTGGCATTATGGAGAGAGCACTGGAGGCAGAGCAGCAGGAGGAAGAGGAAGCCCTCTTTTCCTCTCAAGGCCCACTTTATCCAGATACCATCATTGCTTTGTCACAAAACACACATGAGGAGAGAGGGGAGGAGGATGAGGAGGAGGATTCTGGCACTTTCAAAGGCTTCGAAGAAGAGGAAGACATGCGTCAATCTGTAAGGGATGGCTTTCCAACCCCTGGACCCTTGGGATTAGTACGTGGCTGGAAGGAGGAAGTTCCAGATGCTGTCGTCCTGAGTGACCCCGAGGAGTCTTTTTCTCAAGCCTCAGCAAATGTGCATGGGCAACCTCATGCTTAAAAGCCTGCGAAAGGACCCAAGGATACGTGGCATAAAGGAGAAAGATACATTACTGGTTGGCAACCCTACTTGACCACCGTTATAAGGGGAAGGTCTCAGAACTCATCCCGTCCCCACAGAGAGTGCAGAAGATAAAATCTCTTGAGGACACGTTAAAGAGGATTTTATTGAACATTTTTTCCTGACTCCAGTAGGTTACAGTGTGGTGAAAAACGTTGTTTTGAGTCTTCTGTTGGTCAAGAGAGGAGCATTGGAGAAGGCGTTCGCCTAAGTGAGGCATTTCTGAATTTTTTTAGTCCTCCCCGCCCAGGGCTGTCAGCTTCCACATCCCATCGGCAGCGTCTGCATCACATGGTGGACGATTACCTCGGGGCCAAAACAGAGATAGAGAGCTTTCCAGCTGACGATCCACTGACTTACTGGGTCATGAGAATAGACCACAGGCCAGAACTTGCCCAGTATGCTATTGAGTTGTTGAGCTGCCCTGCATCCAGCGTGCTTTCAGAACGGGCATTCAGTGCTGCAGGAGGTTTTGTTACTGATCATAGAAAGCGTCTGTCCTCAGACTCTGTGGACCGTTTTACTTTTATAAAAATGAATCAGTCCTGGATTACCAGGTATGAAGCCCCTGATGTCGATATCACTGATTAAGTCTTTTTTGGGGTGTGGAATCTGTGCAGGACTTCGAGTCTGCCTAGCTTTGAGGGTGTTCAATCATTTCATCTGGAAGAATGTTTTTGGTATAGGTTTCATGGGCACAATTAACACCCAAAGACCAATTTTTCTGCACCTGTTTGACAGGTGCATATCATTGCAATTTTTTAAAGCAAGGCCAATTCTAGCTTTCATCAAGATTACCTCTATAGGGTTACGGTGGAAAGGCGCCACAACACCCAAAGACCAATTTTTATGCACCTGTTACTTCTATCCAAAGTCAAAGTGATACCAGAATATATCCAAAAAATCTCTAATCTTGTTCCCAGTGCACTACATTGTGGCTTTATCATACACACTAGCTCCCCAGCTGTTGCTGAGCAAAATAAAGGCAACTTGCAGAGAAAATTTCATTTTTTTGGACCTATAAATACAATTTTTGCTGCAGCAGATTCTAGACATGGTACAGATCTGCCACTTTACAGGTAGACTAAGGGGACCCCCCAGGCACTATATTGGAAGGAATTTTTCATTTTTATGCTTTCACTTTAAAAATAAAAAAAATCACTGCTCATTTAAAAATGACGATTTTCACAAACATTTCTTTTATTGATACATGTCCCCCAGTGCAGGACCCAGACCTCTATAACCATTGTATGACCAAAAAAATGGGGGGACAGAAGCGGGACTTTATATGAGGCATGTGGGTGAATATGTTGGGCCAATGATAAAAGTTGGAGTGAGAAAAAATGAGAAATAAAACATAAAAAAATAAAAATAGAATAAAAGTGAGATGTATATAGTCAACATAGATAATGATAAAAGATAATACTGGTAAAAAAGTTTATTGGCGTAGGTATTCGGACCAAATACAGTCGGAGAGAAAAAGAGCACATTTGAGACCAAAATAAGACATGTTAGCAGCGATGTATGGACAAGTAGGGTTCATAAATAGTTGTACAGTTACAGGAACGCATATACATTGTACAGTCAGTGTATACATCAATGGATCTGAAAAACATGTTAACAGCGATATATGGACGGGCAAGGTTCATGAATTGGTAGTACATTTGCAGGAACACGCATACATTGTACAGTCGATGAATGCATCAATAGATCTAAACTCAACGCGTTTCTTGGCTTTAAACCAATCGTCAGGAGTCCGATGCGATTAAACTATATCAAAAACAATAGAATATCTATTATTGTATGAATAAGTATTTGTAGAGAACATATGCTGAAAATGTAATTTTCTGCATACTCACAAATTTGTGCAATGGTTAGTTTATGATGACCTGTGTATTGCAATGTGATGTTAGTCTGGGTCCATAGAGTCTCCCCCGGGGTTGAGGCAGAGAGCGCACCCCAATAATGTCGGCCACAGTGGCCCAAGTGACACAAGCGCCCACAAAACCGGCAGGCAGGGACGTCCGGCGAGGACAGGGGGTGTGGATGAGCTGGGGAAAAAAAAGAAAAAGTTGAAAAAAGTAGAGATATGAGAGATGTGTGAGATGGTAGATCAATGGTGTTGAGAATGAGTGGGGTGGGAGCGATATGACATAGCCCTGAATGTGTGGAGGGGAGCTGAAACACAACAGGAGTGAGAGTGATGGGAGAGATGGAAGGTATGTGCGAAAAAACATTGTTGCTGAAGTAGGTGAAGGGAGGTGACAGAGTGTGAGAGAATACCTGAGTGATGAATGCCCGGCCGGGCCAGACGTCTAGCGTGCATGGCGGATTCGTGGGGCGCCCAGCCAAATGGAGCCTCATATAGCCGTAGACATGCGGCGTGCTCACGCCAACGTCACGCGCGGGCGTGATGACGCGGTGAGGGGAGGGGAGGCCAATGGGTGCGGCCACCTAACTACCCGTACAGCGCTTGAGCCCGGAGAAGAGAAAACACTAAACATCCCGTATGCGGCGGCAGAGACGCCGCAGGCGGGGTGTAGGAGACATGACGCCGATGCGCCGAGGCCAGGGCCCGCCAACGTCAGTGACAAGAGGGTGATGGGTCCCGGGCTGGGCGCGTCGCAACCCCGGGGACTAGACAGAACGGATCCCAGCATCACAGGTGTGCAAAAATCAAATGGATGACAAATGTGTGAAAAAACAAGGGAAAACAGCCGAGGCGACACAATGTAGAGTACAAAAGCAATAACAAAAATGAGCGTGTCTTTGCCGTGAATATATAGCAAAGAACACAAGGATATATTTTTAATCCCTGCGCAGGAATCTATCTCTGTGCAAGGGAGTATAGGACATCATATATTTTTAATCCTTGTACAGGAATCTTTCTCTGTGCAAGGAAGTATAAGAGATAAAGAGCTTTAGCCCTGAATTGAATCAGTATTAATCTGGCTAAAGAAAAACAAAAAATATCAAAAAATGTAAAGATAACGAAGAAAGAAAAAAAGGAATGAACAAAGGTAAAAAATAAAAATAAAGGTAAAAAATAAAAAATAAAAAATAAAAAACTTTAGCCCTGATGTGAATCAGTAATTTGCTTAGCTAAAGAAATGAACAAAAACAAAATAAACAAGAAAAATGAAAACTTTAGCCCTGAATTGAATCAGTAAATTGCTTAGCTAAAGAAATGAACAAAAATAAATGAAAGAAGGAAAACTTTAGCCCTGAATTAAATCAGTGTTTGTTTGACTAAAGGAAAACAAAATAAACGAATAAAACAAGGAGTGAGAGAATGGGGAGTTAGAGGAGGGGAAAGTAGTTTCGGTCCACAAGAAGATGAATATTGATTAAGCTAGGGGAAGATAGCAGAATGGGAGAAGGAGGAAAATAGTTGCAAGGAGTAGACCTAGGTGTAACAGTATGGAAGGCTGTAAGACAATGGGGGGCGAGTCAAAACCAATTAATATTGTCCTGTATTGAAACAGTAAATAGTAAAACGGGAAATTACTGGGACAATGGGTATAACAAGGAATAAACTGATGTTAAGTGCCATATAAAGTTGGTATGAGGATACAGTTTACAGAGAGTAAAGGTGTGAAGGCGAAAAGTAATGTAAAGATGACTCATACAAAACAGTCAGTTAATAGACAGGGGGAGGACCGAAGGTCTCAATACGGTACTTAGCAGATGGTGGGTAAAAAAGAGGAGATGAGGGAAAAAGAGAAGGAGAAAAGAAAAGGGAAAGGGGCCAGGGGGTAACAGTGTGTCAAATGAGGAGTGAGATGAGCAATGGAACAGGATACCAAAGCACAAATAGCAGATGAATTGTATAGAAATGTGTGGACATGGATAGGTGGAATATTTTGGTCACAAAAAGCGGGTGTTTGCCACCCTGATTATCATACGTCATGGGGGGTTGTGACCAATCCACACTGTTTTAGCGGGAGAGCACCAACATGCCTCCATCCCAAATATATGCAACAAAATGGGGGGACAGAAGCGGGACTTTATATGAGGCATGTGGGTGAATATGTTGGGCCAATGATAAAAGTTGGAGTGAGAAAAAATGAGAAATAAAACATAAAAAAATAAAAATAGAATAAAAGTGAGATGTATATAGTCAACATAGATAATGATAAAAGATAATACTGGTAAAAAAGTTTATTGGCGTAGGTATTCGGACCAGATACAGTCGGAGAGAAAAAGAGCACATTTGAGACCAAAATAAGACATGTTAGCAGCGATGTATGGACAAGTAGGGTTCATAAATAGTTGTACAGTTACAGGAACGCATATACATTGTACAGTCAGTGTATACATCAATGGATCTGAAAAACATGTTAACAGCGATATATGGACGGGCAAGGTTCATGAATTGGTAGTACATTTGCAGGAACACGCATACATTGTACAGTCGATGAATGCATCAATAGATCTAAACTCAACGCGTTTCTTGGCTTTAAACCAATCGTCAGGAGTCCGATGCGATTAAACTATATCAAAAACAATAGAATATCTATTATTGTATGAATAAGTATTTGTAGAGAACATATGCTGAAAATGTAATTTTCTGCATACTCACAAATTTGTGCAATGGTTAGTTTATGATGACCTGTGTATTGCAATGTGATGTTAGTCTGGGTCCATAGAGTCTCCCCCGGGGTTGAGGCAGAGAGCGCACCCCAATAATGTCGGCCACAGTGGCCCAAGTGACACAAGCGCCCACAAAACCGGCAGGCAGGGACGTCCGGCGAGGACAGGGGGTGTGGATGAGCTGGGGAAAAAAAAGAAAAAGTTGAAAAAAGTAGAGATATGAGAGATGTGTGAGATGGTAGATCAATGGTGTTGAGAATGAGTGGGGTGGGAGCGATATGACATAGCCCTGAATGTGTGGAGGGGAGCTGAAACACAACAGGAGTGAGAGTGACGGGAGAGATGGAAGGTATGTGCGAAAAAACATTGTTGCTGAAGTAGGTGAAGGGAGGTGACAGAGTGTGAGAGAATACCTGAGTGATGAATGCCCGGCCGGGCCAGACGTCTAGCGTGCATGGCGGATTCGTGGGGCGCCCGGCCAAATGGAGCCTCATATAGCCGTAGACATGCGGCGCGCTCACGCCAACGTCACACGCGGGCGTGATGACACGGTGAGGGGAGGGGAGGCCAATGGGTGCGGCCACCTAACTACCCGTACAGCGCTTGAGCCCGGAGAAGGGAAAACACTGAACATCCCGTATGCGGCGGCAGAGATGCCGCAGGCGGGGTGTAGGAGGCATGACGCCGATGCGCCGAGGCCAGGGCCCGCCCACGTCAGTGACAGGAGGGTGATGGGTCCTGGGCTGGGCGCGTCGCAACCCCGGGGACTAGACAGAACGGATCCCAGCATCACAGGTGTGCAAAAATCAAATGGATGACAAATGTGTGAAAAAACAAGGGAAAACAGCCGAGGCGACACAATGTAGAGTACAAAAGCAATAACAAAAACGAGCGTGTCTTTGCCGTGAATATATAGCAAAGAACACAAGGATATATTTTTAATCCCTGCGCAGGAATCTATCTCTGTGCAAGGGAGTATAGGACATAACGCATTGTATGAGTATAGGACATAACGCATTGTATGACCAGTTACTTGCATATAAACCTTAAAAATGGACACTTGATTTTTGACGTCCGGGTCCTATTGATTTTAATGGGGTTCGTTATTTGGGTCTGAACTTCCGTAGGGTCGAAAGTTCTGGTGGGAACCGAACAAGGGTCCGTTCGGCCCATCCCTAGTGTTCACACCTTCCCTTCCATTGTTCTTAGTACAGTAACAGTGCATATTTTTAGCACTGATCACTGTATTAGTGTCACTGGTCCCCAAAAAAGTGTCAAAAGTGTCAGTTAGGTGTCCGATTTGTCCGCCGCAATGTTGCAGTACTGCTAAAAATCGCTGATCTCCGCCATTACTAGTAAAAAAAATAAATAAATAAAAATCCCGTAAAAATATACCATCGTTTGTAGATGCTATAACTTTTGTGCAAACCAATTAATATACCCCTTTGGGATTTTTTTTACCAAAAATATGTAGCTGAATACATATTTGCCTAAATTGATAAAGAAATTTGATTTTAACATTTTTTTATTGGATATATATTATAGCAGAAAGTAAAAAATATTGTTTTTTCTTTTTTCAAACTTGTCGCTCTTTTTTTTGTTTATAGCACAAAAAAAAACAAAAAACGCATAGGTTATAAAATACTACCTAAAAAAAAGCTCTATTTGTGGGGAAAAAAAAGGACATCCATTTTATTTTGTTAACAGTGCCGCACAACCATGCAATTGTCAGTTAAATTAAAGCAGTGCTGTATCGCAAAAAAATGTCCTGGTCGTGAAGGGGTTAAAACCTTCCGGGGCTGAAGTGGTTAAGATAGCCACCTCCACACAGAGACACAATGCAGAATAAGACATGGTAATTCAGTAATTGAGAAAAGATCATTGAGCGGTGAGCCTACAGTTAATATTCGTGATTGGTCCTTTGCCCTCTGTCTACCTTCTCAGAACAACATTTAGAGTTAATTTCCTCTTTGATATAAATGTTACAATGATATACAAGTAACTGATTTAACTAATTCCCTCTTTGTTTCCAGCCTATTACTTTAAATGCACAACAACTTCAAGTTTCAAGAACATGTTGTTACCAGATGTATGTATTAGTTTATGCCTAGAACTATAATAGATTTTTAATCTCAAAAACTGAAAACATTTACTAGTGCAAAAATCACTCTAACATGCTACTGCAGGAGCGTTTTGGGTAATTGTTGGGAGATTAATGTTATTAGATATATGTATATTTTATAAGGAGAAATTTCCCAAGAATCTCCTAAGTGAAAAATTGTTGAGCAATTAATGTCCCACTACCATTCAGGTCTATGGAGGAGAAGAGGAGAAATTGTGTTACGTGAATAAATTGTATTGTGCAATTATGGGCGAGCAATCAATTAGACACGTGCAATTTGTTTTGGTCCGAGTGTAAATTTGGACAGATTTTTGGTTATTCGGAGATTTGGATGTATCCGAATCTCCAAATGAAATAGTAACAAATTTCATTGAAATGTGTTTCGTTTATTCTTTTCTAATGAATTCTAACGTTTTGGAACGATTTGAATTTGGATCGATCAAAAATTATCGATGGATTCAAATTCTGTGTAAAGAATAGCTGGTTGTTAAGGAGCGGGTCGGTAAGCCGGCCGCCCCATCCTTAAGCAATGACTCATCAACTGTCAGCGTACTTGCCCACTGAGAGCTGAAATGTAAACAAAAGAAAGCTGACAATAGAAAAGTCAGAAGAAAAATAGTGTGGGGTCCCCCCCAATCCATCGCAGATCCTTATCTGGGCATGCAGCTCGGCAGTTCAGGAAAGTGGGGGGGGGCAAAAAAGTGCCCCTCCACCTCCTAAACCATACTAGGCCACATGCCCACAACACGGGGGGGATGCTTTGGGGCATGGGGGCTCTGCCGTAGGGGGGGGCTGGGACCTAGAGCCCCCCGCCCCATGTTGAGGGCATGTAGCCTGGTATGGTTCAGGAGGGGGGCTGCTCGCTCACCCCCCCTTTCCTGACCTGCCTGGCTGCATGCTCGGATAAGGGTCTGATATGAAATTAGGGGGGAAGCCCACACTGTTTTTCTTCTGATTTTTCTATTGTCGGATTTCTTTTGTTTACATTTCAGCTCTCAGCGGGGAAGCCTGCTGACAATTGATGAGTCCTCGGTTGTTTAGGACGAGGCAGCCGGATTCCTGACCTGCTCCTTAACAAGCAGCTATTCTTCACACAGAATTTTTAATAGTTTTTCAACTGATCCGATATCGAATCGTTCTGAAAATTTGTAATTTGTTAGAAAATTAATAAATGAAACAAAATGAAATAAAAATAAATTAAACTAAACTAAACAATTTCCAAAACAAATCAACAAAATTAAATTAGTAACATAACGCATCTATTCGAAATAAAACAAAACAAATTTCGTTCTGCACATCTCTACAATCAATAGGAGAGCTAAATCATGCAACCAAAAATCTCTTTTCCTGACACCAACATGGCAGCATACATGTGAAATAATTTTGATTATTTTTTATTATTCACTATGATGATTTAGTGTTTAACTCAGCTGGTAGACATTATCACTGACATTATTTCAACATTTTCACGATTGTTTTCACAATAAAGTGATTTTGCACTTGCACTTTAAAAGGAGCGCGGTTTATAATTAACTTGTTAATTACCTTTTTGCTTTTTCATTATTATTATAACGTGCAGCTCCCCAATTGATTGATTTTCCACATGCGCGAGTAGGTAGTTGTTTCCATTTTCAATTTTTATCAGGTGTCAGTGTCTGGTGCATCAGGATCACTTGTGCATATGTGGGAATCTCTCAGGCACCTGCTGGTTGAACAAAAAAACACTTTAAATGTGTACCTCGCTAACAGTGGAAAGGGCTTAAAGGGGGGTGATTAAAAATAATCTGTGCCTAGTCACTGTATACACTAAGCACACATACTACAGTCTTTGTACCACAAAATACTCCTATTTACAAGTAACAGTTTCACAGACACATATAAACCTCAAAATGAATTAGCTTTTTTTAAAAAAATTGCGTTTCCATTATATATGCTTTTCGTCACACATAAATTGATTACTTTGTTTGACTGAGAATACCTTAAAGATTAAAACCACAAACTGGGACAATGAACAATTTGGTCAGGACTATGTAAAGTACAACATAATGTATAGAGTGCAGGGGTCAGGATAAATAACATACAAAACAACATAATGTATAGAGAACAGGGGCTGTGGGTAAAGCTGGGCTGGCCATACATGGTTCAGCATTATTACTTCAGCCAGCTGGCTGAACAAAATAAACTGAATAAACACAGTCAAGGTGGATGGTTGGGATGAGCTTCATGTTCGAGTCGAACCCATGTTCGACTCGAACATTGGCTGTTCGATCGTTCGCCGAATTGCGAACGATATGGGCTGTTCGCGCCAAATTCGTATGGCGCATTACGGCCCATAATTCACTGCGGCATCGCAGTGCATTGCTGGCTGATGATTGGCCAAGCATGCACTATGACCCGCATGCTTGGCCAATCACAGTGCCGTCTGTAGAGAGAGCTGTAATTGGCCAAAGCCAGGGTGGCTTTGGCCAATTATAGCTCAGGGGGTTTAGAACATGCCCCACACTATATAAGGCCGCCTGCACGGCGGCCCTGTGTAGTGTGTTCTGGCTTGACAGAGAGATAGACAGAGAGAGAGACAGCGTCATTTGATTTAAGTTAGATAGATTAGCAGGACAGTCAGTCAGTTAGCGCTGCACTTACAGTGTATTTTATATGCATCCCAGGTTTTTTGTGTATATATATATATATATATATATATATATATATATATACTGTATTCAGTTTAGCTAGATCCGTTCCTGTTATCTTCCTACTGACAGGCAGGCTTGTGTTGTTACAGTATTTACAGCTACCTGAAGAAAATTGCTGATGTTCTTTTGATCCTATTAGCTACAAGTTAGTGTAGTGCACAGTGTTCAGCTAAAGCTACAAGTTAGTGTAGTGCGTCCTCCTCACAGTGTTCAGCTAAAGCTACAAGTTAGTTTGGTGTGACCTCCTCACAGTGTTCAGCTAAAGCTACAAGTTAGTGTAGTGCATCTTCTGAACAGTGTTCAGCTAAAACTACAAGTTAGTATAGTGCATCCTCTGAACAGTGTTCAGCTAAAGCTACAAGTTAGTGTAGTGCACAGTGTTCAGCTAAAGCTACAAGATAGTGTAGTGCATCCTCCTCACAGTGTTCAGCTAAAGCTACAAGTTAGTTTAGTGTGACCTCCTCACAGTGTTCAGCTAAAACTACAAGTTAGTGTAGTGCGTCCTCTGAACAGTGTTCAGCTAAATCTACAAGTTAGTGTAGTGCGACCTCTGCATGGTGTTCAGCTAAAGCTACAAGTTAGTGTAGTGCGTCCTCTGAACAGTGTTCAGCTAAAGCTACAAGTTAGTGTAGTGCGTCCTCTGAACAGTGTTCAGCTAAAGCTACAATTTAGTGTAGTGCGTCCTCTGAACAGTGTTCAGCTAAAGCTACAAGTTAGTTTAGTGCGACCTCTGCACAGTGTTCAGCTAAAGCTACAAGTTAGTGTAGTGCGTCCTCCTCACAGTGTTCAGCTAAAGCTACAAGTTAGTGTAGTGCATCCTCTGAACAGTGTTCAGCTAAAGCTACAAGTTAGTTTAGTGTGACCTCTGCACAGTGTTCAGCTAAAGCTACAAGTTAGTGTAGTGCGTCCTCCTCACAGTGTTAAGCTAAAGCTACAACTTAGTGTAGTGCGTCCTCTGAACAGTGTTCAGCTAAAGCTACAAGTTAGTTTAGTGTGACCTCTGCACAGTGTTCAGCTAAAGCTACAAGTTAGTGTAGTGCATCCTCCTCACAGTGTTCAGTTAAAGCTACAAGTTAGTGAAGTGCATCCTCTGAGCAGTGTTCAGCTAAAGCTACAAGTTAGTGTAGTGCGACCTCTGCACAGTGTTCGGCTAAAGCTACCTGTAGAAGGTTGGTGGTGTTTTCCTGATTCTATCACTACCGCAGGCTGCTAAATTATTTACATGTTAGTGTAGTGCGACCTCTGCACAGTGTTCAGCTAAAGCTACCTGTAGAAGGTTGGTGGTGTTTTCCTGATCCTATCACTACCGTAGGCAGGTAAATTATTTACACGTTAGTGTGGTGCGACCTCTGCACAGTGTTCAGCTAAAGCTACCTGTAGAAGGTTGGTGGTGTTCTCATACTACAGGCAGGCAGTTGATTTTGCTAGCTGCAGTATCAGTATATATATATATATATATATATATATATATATATATATATATATATCCCAGCTTAGTGCAGCTACAGGCCATTAGTATGTCTGGAAGGCCAACAAGGAGAGGCAGACAGTCACAAGCCAATAAAAGAGGGCAAGGAGGCTCTGTGTCTAGAGGCAACAGTGCTGGTCGTGGAGACGGTGCATCCTCGTCAGTACGTGGCCGTGGGACACGCTTGGCCTTTTTTTCGGAAGCTGGCCACGTTGAGCCACAACATGCAGAAGACTTGGTCAAGTGGATGACCAAGCTGTCCTCATCCTCCTCATCCTCTCTTACCCATGCTTATGGTACTTTGTCTGGCAAAGCAACTGCCAACGCGGCCTCTTCCCTCGGCTCAATGGCATCAGTGACTCCTTCCCTAGCCCCACCATGTCCTCCTGAGGAGTCCCTCGAACTGTTTGACCACAGTGTTGGGTACATGCTCCAGGAGGATGCCCAGCGTTTAGAAGGCTCTGATGATGATACTGAGCTAGATGAAGGCAGTAACGTGAGCACGGACAGAGGGGGTGCCCAAGAAGGACAGCAATCTGGCAGTCATGCTCCCCCTGCTGCAGCATACTACCAGGTTTGCTCCAGTGATGAGGAGGAAGGGGATGATGAGGTCACTGACTCAACGTGGGTGCCTGATAGGAGAGAGGAGGAGGAGGAGGAGGCACATCACCAACAAGGCAGGATGCCCTCCAGGGGCCAGCCTAAGGGCAGCACACTGACTGCATCACACCGCAAAGCTCCGCATGTGCAGGGCGCTGCTGTCTCTGCGCATTATTCTAAAATTTCTTTGGTGTAGGTCCTTTTTTGAGACAAGTGCATCAGATCACACTACTGCTATTTGTAACATATGTCTCAAGCGTATCTCGCGTGGCCAAAACATCTCCCGCTTGGGCACCACATGCTTGACCAGACATGTGTTGACCTGCCATGCAGTTCGTTGGCAAGCATAACTAAAAGACCCACACCAAAGAACAAAGAGGACCTCTCCTTGCTCCTCATCAGCTGAGATCTCCAACCCCACTATACCTGCAGTCCTCTCTGAGACATGCACTGAGAGGAATGAAGGTGTAGAATTAGGTGTGTCACAGCCAAGTACTTGTGGGCAATCTGCTTTCGGTACACCAATGTCAGATTGTACCAGGCAAATTTCCCTGCCCCAGCTGCTGCACTGCCGAAAGAAGTTCACTCCCATCCATCCACATGCCCAGTGGTTGAATGCTAGCTTGGCAAAATTGCTGGCACTTCAACTGCTACCTTTTAAGTTGGTAGACCCTGCCCCCTTCCGTGAGTTTGTGGAATGTGCGGTTCCTCAGTGGCAGGTACCCAAACGCCACTTTTTCTCACGGAAGGCGATTCTGGCTCTCTACCGGCATGTGGACGGCAATGTCTTGGCCTCGCTGGACAGGGCGGTCAGCAGTAAGGTGCACATTACCACTGACTCATGGTCCAGCAGGCATGGACAGGGACGTTACCTAAGTTTCACGGCGCATTGGGTCACTCTGCTGGCAGCTGGGAAGGATGCAGGACAAGGTGCAGTAGTGTTGGAGGTTGTTCTGCCACCACGACTCCAAAATGCCACTACTAATGATTGTGACACACCTCTCTCCTCCACCCCCTCCTCTTCTTCTTCCTCCATGGCCTCTTCCTGTGCTTTGTCCTCGGAACCAGTGGTGCTCCGTAGGCATTCAAGGGGCTACGCAAGTACGCAGGCCAAAAGATGCCATGCGGTGCTTGAGCTGGTGTGCTTCGGGGACAGGAGCCACACTGGGGCAGAGGTTCTGTCAGCTCTGCAGGGGCAGGTTCAGAGGTGGTTGACACCACACCAACTTAAGGCAGGAATGGTTGTTTGCGACAATGGCACCAACCTCCTCTCCCCCTTCAACAGGGACAACTGACCCATGTGCCTTGTTTGGCTCACCTCCTTTACTTGGTGGTGCAGCGCTTCTTGGGCAGGTACCCAGGCTTACAGGATGTCCTGAGGCAGGCCAGGAAAGTCTGTGTGCATTTCCACCGGTCATATAATGCCAGTGCTCGGCTGGCAGACCTCCAAAAGGAGTTTAACCTGCCCAAGAACCGCCTAATCTGTGACATGCCCACCAGGTGGAACTCAACGTTGGCCATGCTGCAGCGGAGGGCCATCAATGAGTACCTGTGCGATTATGGTACCAGCACAGGGTCAGGGGAGCTTGTTTTTTTTCCCCACGCAAGTGGGCTATGATCAGGGATGCATGCACTGTCCTGTCACCATTTGAGGAGGCCACAAGGATGGTGAGCAGTGACAGTGCATGCATCAGTGACACTGTCCCCCTTGTCCACCTTTTGGAGCACACGCTGCATGGAATAATGGACAGGACACTTGAGGCACAACAGAGGCAGGAAGAGGAGGACTTCCTTAGCTCTCAAGGCCCCCTTTATCCAGATAGTGTTCCTGCGTACCCACCGATCACACAGGAAGAGGACGAGGAGGAGGACGAGGAGGAGGAGGATTGTGTCAGTGTGGAGGTGGAGCCTGGCACTCAGCATCAGCAGCAGTCTTTAAGAGATCAGTCCCAAGAAACACATGGACTTGTACGTGGCTGGGAGGAGGTGGCTGCGGACCATGTCGTCCTTAATGACCCAGAGGACTCCGGACCGAATGCCTCAGCAAACCTACGCTGCATGGCCTCCCTGATCCTGCAAAGCCTGCGTAAGGATCCTCATATTAGTGGTATCAAGGAGAAGGACCAATACTGTCTGGCAACCCTTCTTGATCCACGTTACAAGGGTAAGGTTGCGGACCTTATCTTGCCGTCGCAGAGGGAGCAGAGGATGAAACATCTTCGGGAGGCCTTGCAGAAAGGTCTGTGCAACGCGTTCCCAGAGACTGGGAGGTTACAAACCCCTGTTTCTGGACAACTAGTTGCTGAGGCTTCGGTCAGTCAAAGAAGAAGCGGTGGAGAAGGTGGCCGTCTGAACGATGCGTTCAGACAATTTTTTAGTCCGTAGCCCCAAGGTATGATCAGTTCCAGGAACCATTGCCAGCGTCTGTTTTACATTGTGCAGGAATACCTAGGGGCAAGATTTGACTTGGACACCTTTCCCACCGAAAATCCTCTGGGTTACTGGGTCTTGAGGATGGATCACTGGCCAGAGCTTGCACAGTATGCAATTGAGCTACTGGCCTGTCCTGCATCCAGCGTTCTTTCGGAACGTACATTCAGTGCTGCTGGAGGCTTTGTAACCGATCACAGAGGGCATCTGTCCACCGACTCGGTCGATCGACTGACCTTCATAAAAAATGAATCAGTCTTGGATCACCACCAGCTACCAAGCACCTGATGCTGATGTAACCGAATAATTTTTTTTTTAATGTCAGATCCCTTCAAAGACTGCCTATGCTGATGCTGAGTGACTATCCTGTTATGCTGCGTAATTATCCTCTTCCTCCTCAATGATCATGCTGATAGCTTGTAAGAACATTTTTGGTTCTGGGCGCCACCACCAGTGCCTAAGCCCCGTTTTTAAGCCCCTGTTTAACAGGAGCATGTAATTACAATTTTTGATGCAATTCTTTGCAGCAGGTCTAGTTCCTGCGCTCCAACTAGAGTATCTGTGAGGGATTGCAGTGTTGTGGCACCAGCACCAGTGCCTAAGGCCCAATTTTTCAGCCCCTGTTCAACAGGGACATGTAATTAGAATTTTTGATCTAATATTTCACAGCAGGGCCCACTTCTGCACCCACCAAGAATAACTGTGAGGACTTACAGTTTTGTGGCACCAGCACCACCACCACCACCAAAGGCCCAATTTTTCAGCCACTGTTCAACATGGGCATGTAATTACAATTCTTGATATAATATTTCACAGCAGGGCCCATTCCAGCACCCACCAAGAGTAACTGTGAGGACTTACAGTGTTGTGGCACCAGCACCACCACCACCATCACCAAAGGCCCAATTTTTCTGGCCCTGTTCAACAGGGGCATGTAATTACAATTCTTGATTTAATATTTCACAGCAGGGCCAAGTGAGGGCTTACAGTGTTGAGGCCACAACAACACCTAAGGCCCAAATTTCTGCTGAGTATATAGGGCAGGCCCCTACTTTCAAACATCCAACTTACAAACAAACAAAGACTCCTACTTGCAAACTGAAGGAGACAACAAGAAGTGAGATGAAATCTACCCCATAGGAAGGGAAATTCTCTCCTGTAAGAGTTAATATGGGAAAAACTTTTCTCCTTTCCACTGATGCTTTATCACCAATCCTTGTTTCACTAAAAACCCCAAATTTTCAAAAAACATTTGTCATTGGGACAAAAGTGAGGTGAAATCTTCTGAAGAGGAGCACAGACAGCAAAACAAATGTCACCCTTCCCTATGTTTTCCAAAAAGCTTAAAAACAGATTTTTTGGCTGGAGCTACACTTTAAAAATGTACCAGTTCAAAATTACAAACAGATTCTACTTAACAAGAAACCTACAGTCCCTGTCTTGTTTGCACCGCCTGTATACTGCTGTTCAGATTATATAGGGCCTGGGGGCTCCACGCCTTTCCTTTTTTTAATTTGGGTGCGGGGTTCCCCTTAATATCCATACAGGACCCAAAGGGTCTGGTAATGGACTGGAGGGTACCCATGCCGTTTGTCTCACTGATTTTTATCCATATTGCCAGGACCCGACATTACATTAAAGCCGCAAGCAGTTTTAAATGACTTTTTTTCCTTTAAAAATGTAATTTTGTGCAGGGACTGTTCTAAGCACGGGAAACACACGCCACTTTACAGGCATACTATAGACACCCCCAGGTGTGATATTTAAAGGAATATTTCACTTTTTTTTACTTTAAGCATCATTAATATCACTGCTCCCGAAAAACGGCTGTTTTTAAAGGTTTTTTTGCATTTATACATGTCCCCTGGAGCAGGACCCGGGTCCCCAAACCCTTTTTAGGACAATACCATGAAAATTAGCCTTTAAAATGAGCACTTTTGTTTTCGAACGTTCGAGTCCCATAGACATCAATGGGGTTCTAACGTTCGTGCGAATTTTCGGTCCGTTCGCAGGTTCAGGTGCGAACCGAACCGGGGGGTGTTCGGTTCATCCCTAGTGGATGGGGATATCCTCCCTGCTGTGTCTTTGTATTTTAACAGCAGGATTTCAAAAAACAATTTCGCGCTGAAGCCACTGGCTGCATGTGCTAATCGAATGCTGCAGGACTGTTCATCAGAAGCAAGTTTATCGGACAAAATAACATATAGAATTTAGCAATCAGGACGAGCCCCCTCTTCACATCAAATTCACTCCTTACATTATAAATCCCCATCAGAGTCCTCTCTCTTATCTCAAGGTCTGCAGAGTCACCCTCCCCCCTTACTTCAGGGTCTCCAGAGCCCCCCCCCCCTTGCATCAGGGTCCCCTGAGCCCCCCTCCTCTTACTTTAGGGTACCCAGAGCCACCCTACTATGCATCAAGATCCTAGAGTCCTACCCCTTACATCAGGGTCCCCTGAGCTACCCCCCTTACATTAGGGTCCCCAAAGCCACCCTCCCATGCATAAGGGTCCCCGGAGTTATACCCTCTGTGACAGACCTAGTCAGGACAGAGGCTTTTGGAGAGGACTGAATGCAGGCCTCTTGCCTTTCGACTATGGGCCCTGGATTTTAAGGGAACAATACTCTTTGTGAGGTGTATGCCTGGGGACCCTGAACTAATGTTACTTTGGATTCAATATAAAACTGGTGACTCGCACTTTTGACAAAACACAGTGAATATAAATGTAAAGGTGGTCAGACATCACCTTAAACAAAATTCAAATATGCATATAATCATATATCTAAAAAAAAGGCGTGTGCAAAAAATATAAGCAACAAAAGCTGCAATATGTTGTGCAACAATAGTATAAAAGGTTGTGAATAATAGACCATATAAGAACACCCGAATATGTTGTAAAAATCCAGTGAAGGTCCAGTTATATGGAAACATAAGTGCTTGGGTCCACCACCATAAATAGAGTGCCTGGCCGCTTACCAGAAAACCATGACCCCCCCGTTACAGAGGTTCTGAGTAGGCTGTTAAATCCTGCTGCTCCGGACCACCATAAAGCCAAGATGGGAGCTGGGATGGGACATTAGGGACTGTGGTGCAGATGGATGGATCCACAGGAAAAAACTTTACCCTCAGCGGAGTAGTATAACCATGAAAAGAGAAGGGGAGGCACTGCCCCTGGAAGACGTAATCTGTTTACGAAACGTAACGTAGGGCTGAGCGGCGTCATCGCGTCACCTCCCACTGTTGTTGCGAAGACCAGCAGGAGGGGCTGTCTGTGAGCATCCGGCCGGTGCCACAGACTGTTCTTCTCCAGAGAACGTTTTTCCTTGATTTATATGTGAGTGTATACTTTATTTTATTATAATAAAGCCATATGATTTTACACTATCGGAGCCCTCCCCTTCTCTTTTTCTATATGGACTATTATTCACAACCTTTTATACTATTGTTGCACAACATATTGCAACTTTTGTTGCTTATATTTTTTGCACACACCTTTTTTTTGGATATATGATTATATGCATATTTGAATTTTGTTTAAGGTGATGTCTGACCACCTTTACATTTATATTCACTGTGTTTTGTCAAAAGCGCGAGTCACCAGTTTTATATTGTTTGCGTTGTGTGTCTGTGTCACATATAGGATTTCGCAGCTTGTTTCTTAAATTTACTTATAATTACCTTTTTGATGCGCAGTTATTTCCACGTTTCTTTTTGATCACTACTTTGGATTCAAGTCCATGTCCCCCCCAAAACACAAAACTCTGGGAACCCCGTATGTGCCATATTATAAATAGTGACTGCTTCACAATGTGGTGTATATATTATGTGTTGTCTCATGCTGTTGTGTACTGTTTGCTGTGCTAGTTTAGGGTGGGACTGTATTCCACTGTTCTATTGTGTTTGTTTGCCTTGGATCACAGAATGTGTATTTCTATGGAGGGAAGGGGGGATTCCTCCAGCAGCTCTTCTTGCTGATAAGACTGTGTGCTGATGAGACATTGGACGCACCTGACCTGTGTGTCCATTGTCATTGGACAGTTTGGCCCGCCCAGTTTTCCAAGGGTGGGGAGAAAGAGTCTCTGAGTTATTTTAACTGTTGTGTCCATGTGTGAAAATAAAGGAGTTGATTCCTGCTTGAACCTCAAGACAGAGCATCTTGTCTCGTACTTGGGGGGGAGGATTATTGCTATGGGTTCCTGGTTCGGCTGACGGAAGTGTTTCGGTAGCTGCCTTTGTGTTTGGGTATGGAATGTCCTAAACGAATTTAACCCCTTTAATACTCGGGGTGTCGTTACACCCTACTCATATTAGAGTCCCCAGTGTCATCCCACCTTATATCAGGGTCCCCAGAATCACCTTCCTTATATCAGGGTCCCCAGAGCCCCCATACTTACCAGAATTATTTCCTCTATACGTTAGGGTCCTCAGAGTCCCCCACCTTACATAAGGGTCCCCAGAGCCCCCCTCTTTACATCAGGGTCTCATGAGCCACCCTTCCTTACATCAGAGTCCCCAGTTTTCCCACCTCACATCAGGGTCAATGCATTTCCCCTCTTCATCATGGTCCCCTCCTTAGAATCATCTCCCTTATTATATCAGGGTTCTCAGTGCCACTCCCACTTACATTAAGGTCCCCGGAGCCACGCTCTAGTGCATCAGGGTCCCCAGAGCCCTCCTCCTTACATTAGAGTCCCCAGAGTTATCCCCTCCTTATATTAAGGTCACCAGAGGCACCTTCCTTATATCAGGGTCCCCAGAGCCACCATCATTACATCAGGATAACCAGAGTTATCCCCTCTATACATTAGGGTCTCCAGAGCTCCCCTCTTTACATTAGGGTCCCCAGAGCTCTCCTCCTTACATTAGGGTCCCCAGAGTTTCTTCACCTTTTATCCTGGTCCCCAGAATTACCACCTTATATTAAGGTCCCCAGAGCCCCCATAAATACATCAAGGTCCCCAGAGTCATCCACTCTATACATCAGGGTCCCCAGAGAGCCCCTCCTCCTTACATCAGGGTCCCCAGAGTTTCACCATGCTTACATCAGGGTCCTGAAATCCACCCCCCTTACATCAGGGTAGACAAATTTCACCCCTTCACCAGGGTCCCCTCCCTAGAATCGGTTTCCTCCCTAGAATCATCCCCCTTCTTATATCAGGGACCCCAGTGTGCTTTGAAAGGGGACAGTCTCCCAGTCAGAACACATTAGTTCAGATCCCCACACTAATATCGCTTAGTTAGCACAGTGACCTTTCAGTTTTCTTTCCTTCAGTCCACTGGGTTGATCGAAAAAAACTTTACGTGTGTACCTAGCAAAAGATTCAGTGGTTTTGCAAAAGATAAGTGAGCAGTGACACCATTCAGTCCAAAAAATTCTATGTATATGTATAAAAATCCGCGCTTAGGACAGGCAAAGGGCTGCTGCCTATCTCAAATTAGTGCCCCTAAGGGTCTAATTAAGGGATCAATAGGTAATTAGGGAGATAAAAATGGCGCTGCCCTCTAAATAGATGAAATAATAAACTAAGGCCTAAGTGGGGCCAGGATATATAGGAATTGTATCACTGATAATAATTTACAAAATAGACAATCTGTATATCAAGGCAATTAAGATATTATAAATGGGAACTGTAATGCAGGTGTGATGCTTCTGCATATAGCGTAGTACCGGGAATGTAGAATCGATATGTGAAAACAGGGAAGAAAAATTATTTGAAAAAAATTATTTGAAAAAATACACCAATAGTGCAAAAATATTGGGACAAAATGGCGTCTCCCGTGATGAGATTTTTTAATATGTGAAAAATATTATCAGTGCTATATTAGTGAAGCTCCCACAAATACTAAATGATAAAAAATAAATGAAATACGGTGAAAAATATCCTCAAAATTTCAAAAATATTGTGACATAGAGCGCCTATGGTGAGTTCAGAGTGAAAAGCTACTTGTTGTGTATCTTATGCTATATACTCTCCATGCGTACCAAACATAATAAATAACAATCCCGGATTTCTCATTCACAAAATATAAAAACAGATATTATAGAAATCAAAACTGGTGGTAATTAATTTCTAGCGAATAAGTGATTATATACATAAACTCCGTGTAAACAATAAAAAATATTTCAATCAAAAACAGAACTGAGTAAGTTCAATATTATATATTTTTTCACTCCTTGGGAATTAATATCCGTGACTTCTGTGCTTGTAGTTCAAAGTGGTGACTTGAGGTGCTCAACCCCCCAGTGCTCCCCCACTCACCAGAGTTGATCACCCCTACAGGGGTACCGAGCGATAAAGTGGGTGCTCTTGGGGTAGTTGGTGGTCTCTCCTCTTGAATTGCTGTTGCTTTATTCAGTGCGATGCTTTATAAGTAATCCTGGTTGAGCTATGTGCTTCAGCATGACATAATCACTCCATACCTCCTTAGCTGTAAAACTCTCCGGGATACCGGAGCCAAGAGAGAAACAAAGAGGCTGCCTTCGTGAAGTATGTCAAAAAAGTTTTATTAAATAAACCTTAATCCAGTCCAATAATGATGGTAGATTATAGCAAGTCTGAACAGAGAGTTAAAACGGAACCGCTGTATGCAAGGATGGGACCAGACGCAAGCTGTAAGCGTGCGTTCCACCTTGCGTTCCAGCATCCACTTCCTGGTCTGACGCGGAGTCACGCTCACACGTCAGACCAGGAAGTGGATGCTGGAACGCAAGGTGGAACGCACGCTTACAGCTTGCGTCTGGTCCCATCCTTGCATACAGCGGTTCCGTTTTAACTCTCTGTTCAGACTTGCTATAATCTACCATCATTATTGGACTGGATTAAGGTTTATTTAATAAAACTTTTTTGACATACTTCACGAAGGCAGCCTCTTTGTTTCTCTCTTGGCTCCGGTATCCCGGAGAGTTTTACAGCTAAGGAGGTATGGAGTGATTATGTCATGCTGAAGCACATAGCTCAACCAGGATTACTTATAAAGGATCGCACTGAATAAAGCAACAGCAATTCAAGAGGAGAGACCACCAACTACCCCAAGAGCACCCACTTTATCGCTCGGTACCCCTGTAGGGGTGATCAACTCTGGTGAGTGGGGGAGCACTGGGGGGTTGAGCACCTCAAGTCACCACTTTGAACTACAAGCACAGAAGTCACGGATATTAATTCCCAAGGAGTGAAAAAATATATAATATTGAACTTACTCAGTTCTGTTTTTGATTGAAATATTTTTTATTGTTTACACGGAGTTTATGTATATAATCACTTATTCGCTAGAAATTAATTACCACCAGTTTTGATTTCTATAATATCTGTTTTTATATTTTGTGAATGAGAAATCCGGGATTGTTATTTATTATGTTTGGTACGCATGGAGAGTATATAGCATAAGATACACAACAAGTAGCTTTTCACTCTGAACTCACCATAGGCGCTCTATGTCACAATATTTTTGAAATCTTGAGGATATTTTTCACCGTATTTCATTTATTTTTTATCATTTAATATTTGTGGGAGCTTCACTAATATAGCACTGATAATATTTTTCACATATTAAAAAATCTCATCACGGGAGACGCCATTTTGTCCCAATATTTTTGCACTATTAGTGTATTTTTTCAAATAATTTTTTTCAAATAATGTTTCTTCCCTGTTTTCACATATCGATTCTACATTCCCGGTACTACGCTATATGCAGAAGCATCACACCTGCATTACAGTTCCCATTTATAATATCTTAATTGCCTTGATATACAGATTGTCTATTTTGTAAATTATTATCAGTGATACAATTCCTATATATCCTGGCCCCACTTAGGCCTTAGTTTATTATTTAATCTATTTAGAGGGCAGCGCCATTTTTATCTCCCTAATTACCTATTAAAAAATTCTATGTGTTGACACAGCCCACCACAAAAACTTTGAAGATGAGAGTGTTTCTGGCCTACCAACATTTTTATTTTTCTGTACTTTAACCACTTCAGCCGCGGAAGATTTGGCTGCTGAATGACCGGGCCATTTTTGTGATTCGGCACTGTGTTGCTTTAACTGACAATTGCGCTGTCGTGCGACGCTGCACCCAAACAAAATTGACATCCTTTTTTTCCCATCAAATAGAGCTTTCTTTTGTTGGTGGAAAGAGAAAAATATCCTGGACGGCCGCACACCATAGAAGACATCTTTATTGATATGAAGAAATAAAATCCAAATGCAGTCACCTCATGTACAGGGAGGAACAGGAAAGATAGCTAACATGTTTCACGCCCCATCATGGCGCTTATTCATAGCTATGAATAAGCGCCATGATGGGGCGTGAAACATGTTAGCTATCTTTCCTGTTCCTCCCTGTACATGAGGTGACTGCATTTGGATTTTATTTCTTCATATCAATAAAGATGTCTTCTATGGTGTGCGGCCGTCCAGGATATTTTTCTCTTTCCACAAGCTTGTGCAGAGCCAGCACCTGTGAGTTCCATTAGGGCGGGTGTCTTGATACGGATTTGAGAGATTGGAGCGGCAATCTTTTGCTTATTTCTTTTGTTGGTATTTGATCGTCTTTGCAGTTTTTATTTTTTGCACTATAAACAAAAAAAGAGCGACAATTTTGAAAAAATTACAATATTTTATACTTTTTGCTATAATAAATATCACCATTTTTTTTTTAAAGCAATTTTTTCTCAGTTTAGGCCCATATGTATTCTTCTACATATTTTTGGTAAAAAAAAATTGCAATAAGCATATATTGATTGGTTTGCGCAAAAGTTATAGCGTCTACAAAATAGGGGATAGATTTATAACATTTTAATTATTATAATTTTTTACAAGTAATGGCGATGATCTGCTATTTTTATCGGGACTGCGACATTATGGCGGACACACACTTTTGACACATTTTTGGGACCCTTGGCATTTATACAGCGATCAGTGCTATAAAAATGCACTGATTACCGATTGCGCCTGCTATCCCGATCCCGCGAGCCGACGTATAGCTACAACGGCTTGCGGGATCGCGCCGACCTGCCGCGGTAAAATGACGGCGGCTGGTCGGCAAGCGGTTAAGGCTACTTTCACGCTGAGGCGATTTACAGGCGTTTTAACGCTAAAAAAAGCGCCTGCAAAGCGCCTGTAAATCGGTTCTCCTGTCACTCCAGTGTGAAAGCCCGAGTGCCTTCACACTGGAGTGGTGTGCTTGCGGGACGTTAAAAAAAGTCCTGCAAGCAGCATCTTTGGGGCACTTTAGGAGAGGTGTATACACTGCTCCTAGAGCGCCCCTGCCCATCGGCAGCGGCGCTTTGCAGGTGCTACTAACCCCTTCATCGGCAGCTAGTGGGGGTCAAAAGTGCCCCGATAGCGGCCAAAAAGCGCCTCTAAAACGCCGGTAGACGTCGCTAAAAATAGCAGAGCTTTCCCACCGACGCCCCCCTCCCCAGTGTGAAAGTGCCCTGAGGGTCTTTTCCTGAGATAAAGCATGGGTTAAAGTGCATGTATTGCAAAGATATATTGCATTTTTTTAATTTTACCTTTATGTAAAAGTTAATTCTCACCACGTGCATATTGCTGGATCAGATCGGGCTCAGGTAAGAAGAAGGGGGGGCTGGGGGATCCTGCAGTACGGAAGGTTGTTTTACGTATAGTGGCAATACTGAAAAGTGTTTTCCTCATGCCTTTTCACTCTGGTATGCTCACACTGCTGCTTTAATCGCAATACTGAAAAGTGTTTTCCTTATGCCTTAACTCTGCTATGCCACTTTGTCTAACCATCTGTAGATTGTCCACATTGCTTTGCTTTTGTTTTTGTTTCCTCCCTATGCCTTACCTTAAATTATGGCCTTTTGTTATCTTTATTAGCTGTCCACTTGTAAGTCTGTTTCTGAAGTGATCATTTTGCTCTTCATAGCCAGTCATTTTTTTTTATTAACTCCCTGATTAGTAATTAGAAGCACCCATCCCTATCCCTAGCAGTATATAACTAAGCATCTCTTGGGAAAGGCACGTTCGCAGATGGGGTTCTTTCTCAAAGTGGGGGTATTCTTTAAGTTTGAGCACTTCTGACTCTGTACTTCAGCGAAAGCACAAAGCGAAGGAACACAAGAAAACACCTTGAAAATACCACACAGACTATAGGTGACCTTGTTTACACCTTTGGCTCTTCCTCCCCCTTTTAAAATGCACTACAAATGCACTACAAAATGTCTACCACTCCTTCTGACAGCTGTGTCCTCCAGTGGCGTCTCCAGCTTTCATATTTAGGGGGGGCACATGGAGGGACAGGGACAAAAGTAGGGGGGCAACTATAAAATGCATATAGATAGATAGATAGATAGATAGATAGATAGATAGATAGATAGATAGATAGATAGATAGATAGATAGATAGATAGATAGATAGATAGATACTGGGGCCCTTTACTACGATCCCACAACGGCCCTTTCACATGTTCTGCAGTGAGCTCCCTTCCTACTGTATTGGGGCCCCCCAGGGTGGCAGAAAACAAGAGATATATGTCACCAGCATACCAAGAAAATATAAGGATCCAAAGCAGTGGGAGAACTATCAGGGTTGCAAAGGTTGTCTTGCCTCCGGGCCCTGGTGTTCTGCCACTGTGGGGTTCCCCAGCCACCTCTTGCTGTCCTGTCCCGGCTATTGACTGCTCTGGCATCTCTTGGAATTTACAGGCTGGTTCTCCTGTCCTAAGGATGGGAGAAATCAGTCTGTTTTTTCAGTAACTGAGAGTCCTGGTGGAGCAGATCGAGCTGCCGTGGTTGTGTGAGCGCTCGCATTATGCAGTGTCAGCGAGCAGAGGGAGGGGGAGGAATCACCCGCAGGAGCTGACTGGGGACTCTCTCCCTCTTAGACATTGATTTTTTGTAAAAAAAAAAAAAAAATGTTTTTTTATTGGAGGGGCACATGGTGGGGCACAGCATAATGTTGGGGGGGTCAGGGCCCCCTCTGCCCCCCTAGGGACGCCATTGGTGTCCTCTATCCTTAAACTAACTCTCCTGCACACCTCTCTTCCACCCCACGCCATATATATGTATCACCCTCCCTTTTGTCCTCCCCTTATTACTGCACTCACCAACTCCTGCTAATTCTAAATCCACATGCACAAAAAACTCCAGGACACTGGGGCATGTCTCTTCATATAACTCACACTCCCACATTACCTCCCTCACCCTTCTGCTTCTCCTAACCTCTGGTGATGGATACCCAAACTCTGGGCCTTTTTCATTTAACTGTACTCAACGCACCCATTACCCTACACCCTCTGGCTGCAGCCGCAATGCACACAATCTAGTTCCTATTTCTCTTCTTCTCAAGACCAGACTCCCTTTCTCTTGTGCCCTTTGGAATGCTCGCTCTGTCTGCAACAAACTCACCTCTCTCCATGATCTCATTTAAGCTACTCGCCATTTCCGAAACCTGGCTTTATAAATCCGACACTGCGTCTTCTGCTGCCCTATCCCACAGTAGTCTTCTTTGGACTCACTCCTCCAGATCCAGTGGACGCAAAGGAGGGGGTGTTGGAATCCTTTTAGCCCCACATTGAACCTTTCAGGTACTTCACCCACCTCCCTCTCAGTCACTCTCTTCATTTGAGGCACACTGCATTCGTCTCTTCTCCCCATTTTCTGTAACGATAGCTGTGATCTACCGGCCCCCTGGACCATTATCAACCTTTCTTGATGACTTCTCTGCCTGGCTACCCTACTTTCTCTCTTCTGAAATCTCCACTATCATTCTCAGGGACTTCGACATCCCTACTAATACTAACACTCCTGTTACTTCCAAACTTCTCAGTCTAACCTCCTGCTTTGGCCTGAAGCAATGGATACATACTTCTACTCACTCTGAAGGCAATACCCTTGACCTGGTTTTCTCCCACCTATGCACTCCGTGCAACCTCTGAAACTACCCTTACCCTTTCTCTGATCACTACCTTTTTAGTTTCACTCTCTCCCTTTCCTCCACCTCCTCTCCCTCAAACGACCAACTGTTACCCATAGAAACCTATGCCATCTCACCCCTTCTCTTCTCTACTCTGCTACTGACCACCTCTATGACAAAATCACACCCCTGTCCTGCAACAGCCTAGCCACTTCTGTCTACAACACTTCATTTCTAGCCTCACTGCACACACTGGTCGCCCTCACTACACACAGAATCAGGCCCCGTCCCCTTCAACCTTGGCAAACAGATGACACTAAAAGTCTGAAAAAACACAGACTTGCTCTTGAGCGCCTGTGGCGTAAGACGAAGTCCCAGAAAGATTTCAGCCAGTATAAATCTGCCCTCCATAAATACAATTCCTGCCTCCTCACTACCAAGCAGACCTATTTTATCTCTCTCATTAACACCTTATCATCCCGTCCATGTCAACTCTTCTCTACCTTCAACTCTCTACTTCGTCCTCCACTGCCTCCACCCAGCAACTCATTCACTGCACAGGAGATCACCAATCACTTTAACAGAAGACTGTTCAGATACCCTCCACACATTACACTTTATGCCCACAGGTACAATCATTACTTCCCTCTTTCAACCCCACCACTATAGACGAGGTTGCTAAACTACTTGCTAACGCCCATCTTACCACCTGCCCTATGGATCCTGTTCCCTCGCAAATGCTACATTCACCCTCTGGCTCTATTCTACACTCTCTAACCCACATCTTCAATCCCTCCCTCTCTTCTGGCATCTTCCCCAACTTTCTAAAACATGCACTTGTCAGCTCCATGCTTAAAAAGCCCTCACTGGACCCATCCAATCTTAACAACCTACGCCCCGTTTCCTTGCTCCCCTTTTTAGCCAAACTCCTTGAATGTCTGGTCTACAACCGACTGAGTGACCACCTTGCTGATAATAGCCTTCTTGATCCCCTTCAGTCTGGATTTCATCTTCAACACTCCATAGAAACTGCTCTCCTAAAACGAACAACAATCTGCTAACGGCCAAAACCAATGGAAACTATTCTGTACTCCTACTCCTGGACCTCTCTGCTGCCTTTGATACAGTCGGCCACCCCCTCCTCTTCAAAAAACTCCACGCCTTTGGTCTCTGTGACTGTACTCTTTGTTGGTTCTCTTCCTACTTATTCAACCACACCTTTAGCGTTACTTACAATTCTACTTCCTTCTCTCTTTTTCCTTTCTCTGTTGGGGTCCCCCCAAGGTTCTGTTCTTGGACCTTTTCTATTTTCAATCTGCATCTCCTCCCTGGGTCAGCTGATAGCCTCCAATGGCTTCCAATACCATCTCTACGCCGACAACACTCAAATCTATTTCTCCACCCCTCAGCTCACTTCTTCAGTATCTTCACGCATCACTAATTTACTATCAGATATATCAGTCTGGATGTCACACCACTTCCTCAGACTTAATCTATCCAAAACCGAACTTATCATTTTTTCTCCCCCACATACCTCTTCCCCTGATCTCTCTGTCAAAATCAATGGCACAACTATAAGCCTATCCCCAGTTGGTCCCAGCCCAAGGCGCTGTCACCCACACTCACAGTTTATCTGTAAATTACCTATGGGTGATTCATGGTTATCCCCCTAATTATCTATATCAATCTTTCTCTCACTCCCCCTCTTCCTTGACCAGTTATATTAATTCATTTTACAATATGTTTATAGATACCGATTTGCGCATCTGCATTGGAGGTTATCCATGAAACGCGTCGGGCTATATAGATGCCTTCATTATGATTTTTTTAATTCAAGAGTGATATCTAACCAATTTTTAATATTATGTTGTTTTTATTGGCCTATTCCAAGCTGTCATAGACCTGATATAAGATGTGAACATAGATTTTAGAGTCTGGCGGTCTCCTTTTATCATGTTGTTAATGTCATGTACCCACATGTTACTATGTTACAATGTTATCTTTTTACTATGTGATTTATATGTAATTAAACCATATAATCATGCAATTGGTTCATGCTATGTTACTTTGTACATGATATGACACGATGCAATCAGCTTATCTACTATTTTATACCCACCATACACTCCCTGTATATATTGTCCAATTCGGCTGTTTGCTTCACATAAAGTCCCAAATTCTCTTTATATGCTAATTGCCGACAGGGATGGAGGCACTTGACGTTCCATGTCTTGGCCTCATATAAAGTCCCAAATCTCTCTTTTTTCCTTATATAAGCCCATCCCG
Organism: Lithobates clamitans; assembly: GCA_037952925.1. Classification (NCBI taxonomy): domain Eukaryota; kingdom Metazoa; phylum Chordata; class Amphibia; order Anura; family Ranidae; genus Lithobates; species Lithobates clamitans. The sequence continues at coordinate 2,895,210 of JBBGZY010000486.1, forward strand.
CATGCCAAGGTCCTAGGTGTAATCCTGGACTCTGAACTCTCCTTTTAGCCCCACGTCCAATCATTGTGCAAATCTTGCCGCCTCAACCTCCGCAACATCTCCAAAATATGCCCCTTTCTAACCAATGACACAACAAAGCTCTTAATTCACTCCCTGGTCATCTCTCACTTCGACTACTGCAACTCCCTCCTCATTGACTTACCTCTACATAGTCTATCCCCCTTCAACCCTTCATGAACCCTGCTGCCAGACTCATCTACCTTACCAATCTCTTTGTGTCTGCTACTCCTCTCTGGCAATCTCTCCACTGGCTTCCGCTCACCCAACAAATTAAATTCAAAATACTAACAACTACTTACAAAGCCATCCACAACTCTGCTCCCAGCTGCATGACCTAGTCTCAAAATACCAACCTAATCATTCTCTTCATTCTTCTCAAGACCTCCTGCTCTCTAGCTCCCTCATCACCTCCTCCCATGCTCACCTCCAGGACTTTTCCAGAGCCTCTCCAATCCTATGGAACTCCTTACCCCAATCTGTCTCCTACTCTCTTAGCTTGTAGACGATCCCTGAAAACCCTCCTCTTCAGAGAAGCCTATCCTACCCACACATAATAAATTTATTTTCATTTTCTCCATCTGATCATCCCCCACAGCTGTTACGTTTTGTTCCACTTGGTCCCCTCTTCTAGATTGTAAGCTCTAACGAGCAGGGCCCTCTGATCCCTCCTGTATTGAATCGTATTGTAACTGTACCGTGTTCCCCCATGTTGTAAAGCTCTGCACAAACTGTTGGCGCTATATAAACTCTGTATAATAATAATAATATACAGATGAATATAGTATTATCACTGTCATTCCTGAAGATAAAATAAAAATGGCATTTGTTTCAGTAATTTTATTATCACTCTTCCTTGAGATATAATTCAAGCAAAATATGCAACTGAAAACAATGTTTTCCTTCTGAATTTGTAACTGCTTGGCAAAGCTTTATTTTTTAAATACAATAAAGATTAAGAAAAAAGCCTATATATATATATCTATATAGATATAGATATCTATATATCTATATATCTATAGATATATATATATATATATATAGATATATATATATATCACATATGGTTGTTTGCGCAAGGTATTTTTTTAATCCAAAGGAGATTTTATTAGTATTGAAATAAATGGGCATACGCCAAGCTCTATGCAATACTGCACTTGACATTTTTAATATCACCCAAGTTACAGTATTGCATTAAAGATAAGTTATCAGTGGATGGTGAAAGAGCTACATACAGAGATTAATATTTGGACAAATTTACTTCATCTTGAATGCCTAGATGACACCATAACTCAAACAGCATTCCTATTGTCAGTGAGAGGATATTACCCATACATATACAGACAAAGACATCCATTAACAACACTTTCACATTATAGGGGCTGTTCATTTCATTTCACAAATACAGTATACCCACAGTGCAGGTAGAAAGAATCAATATCAACCATATAAGGAGGACATGTTTGGATTCGATATTAAAGTTATTTTAATTCATTCACTTTTAATATTTGTATTATTAACCTGCCTAGATCTTGCTGAAAAAAAGCCCATCACAGTTTTCTCTAAAGCCTCACATAAATTAAATTCTTTATGTATCTAGCCACTAAAATAGCAAAGTATAGCTGTAGAAACCATCCATTGTTGAATGGGATTGTGTCAAATCTAGAATTTTCTGTTTTCCTTTCCAGTTATTTTACCTTCCCATTTATGCTCCTGTAAAATTCTAAAAGAATACTTTTCAATTTTAACACCTGGCTTATATGCAAAGGAAATAGAATTTTGCAGAAGTCTTAAACACCAAACACCAAAGCCTTCTCATTTTTATTTTGTCATTTACTTTAGGTACCATATATTTTAATACCCTCACTAAATTTACACTGAAAATAAAAAGTGTAAATGTAAATAGATAGCAAAATCATATGTATTTAAAAACATTTTCGTGTTATGACAAGATAATGCTTTTTAAATTGAATTCAAGGTAGCTAAATACACAGATAAAATGTATAGACAAGAGTTTTTCCATCTGCCAAAACATGTGTATTTCTGTCCATTCATTCCTTAGATTTACACAGTCCTGCCAGGCACCACAGCCAGCAGGGTTGCCAACCGCCAGTAAATTTACTGACAGTTTGTAAAAATCTGTGATTTTTTTTACAACTGCCAGTAAATATCAGGGGCTGATCATTTCATGCTGTGTTGATTTTTTAAGTGTAAATCAAGCAAATTACTTTGTTATAGGTATTGTCAGTATTTCAAAATCATGTTTATACTGTTCAAATATTCACGGTGTTAGTTTTCACTAGGAGTTCTGTAATTTCTCAGGTTGCCAGTAAAAAATGTGCTCCGGCAGTATTCCCCATGTTTTGTCAGTGAAAAATGCTGCGGGAGGTTGGCAACCCTGACAGCCAGCCTAGAGACTGGATTTTATTGCAGTTAAAGAGGAGGTCCCCAGCCCCCCCTCAAAAAATGTTAAGTCCTCAGCTACAAATACTTCAGCTGCTGACTTTTAACAATAGGACACTTACCTGTCTAGGGAGCCCGCAATGTCGGCACCTCTTTGGATCGGCTGTCGGGTGCAGCCACCACCATTCCTGGTAAGGGAACCCGGCAGTGAAGTCTTTCAGCTTCAAAGCCGGTTCTTTACTGCACATGTGCGACGTGTGCTGCACTTTCTAATTGGTCTGGCAGCAGAGAAAGGAGTAGGGGGCTGAACGTCCAAGAGACCAGGCCGCGGCCCGTCTCCCGGAAGCAAGAAACTGTACCTGTTAAAAACAGATATCAGTTCCTGAAAGTTCCTGAAACTTTTGAGTGGAACTCCACTATAAGTAACACAAATGAATCTTGTTCTTACCCTAAATCAGTTACCATTAATTTAGTCAGCTATGCTGATCCAATACAAAAATAATTTATAAAAATAATTAAGCTGACTCAATTTATTGTTTACAAGTTATTTTGCCATGCAGAAATCCCTTGAATAACGCTGTAAGATTGGTGTAAGTATGGACTGAGTCTATCAAAAATAAATGAATATATATTTACAATAAGTCACTTTAAAAACAGTCGGATTAAGAGGTTTACTCAGACACTATATTTTGCAATGAAGTGCTTAACATATTTGGCTAAAGCTTGGATAGCTATATATTTAATATAGTTAACAATTTCCCTTTGGGATTAACACAGTATTCTGTTTTCTGTATATTGGATTAAACTAAATAATTGATTACCCCTTTTGTAGAGATCCTACCTTTTTTTTAAAATTATGACACATAATAATCTGCATTTGATTAACTTGACCCGTGAACCCGCTGCAGTCGAAATCCCGGGTGAAGTCCATCTAAAATTAAGCCAATACGGCAAATTAAAATTAACACATTTTGAGGTGTTTACGATATCTAATGGGGCAGCAAATCAGCTAGCATAAAAATAATTGCAAACAGAAAAATCAATAAGAGAAATGTAAACTATAGTTAGTGTAGCACCCTCTAGTGCTAGAAGTAGAAATAGTTTTTTATTTTTAGCACAAGTACAATGCCTTGAAAAAGTATTCATACCCCTTGACATTTTCCATATTTTGTCATGTTACAACCAAAAATGTATTTTATTGCGATTTTATGTGATAGACCAACACAAAGTGGCACATAATTGTTAAATAGAAGGAAAATTATAAATGGTTTTCAAAATTGTTTACAAATAAATATCTGCAAAGTGTGGAGTGCATTTGTATTCAAGTCAAAACTTTTTAGAACCACCTTTCACTGCAATTACAGCAGCAAGTCTTTTTGGGTATGTCTCTACCAGCTTTGCACATCTAGAGAGTGAAATTTTTGCGCATTCTTCTTCGCAACATAGCTCAAGCTCTATCAGATTGGATGGATAGTGTCTGTGAACAGCAATTTTCAAGTCTTGCCACAGATTCCCAATTGGATTTAGGTCTGGACTTTGACTGGGCCATTCTAACACATGAATATGATTTGATCTAAACCATTATATTGTAGCTCTGGCTGTATGTTTATCGTTGTTGTCCTGCTGGAAAGTGAACCTCCACCCCAGTCTCAAGTCTTTTGCAGGTTCAAACAGGTTGTTTTACAAGATTGCCCTGTATTTGGCTCCATCCATCTTCCCATCAACTCTGAACAGCTTCCCTGTCCCTGCTGCAGAAAAGCATCCCTACAACATGATATTTCATGGTGGAGATGGTGTGTTCAGGGTGATGAGCAGTGTTAGTTTTCCGCCACACATAGCGTTTTGCTTTTAGGCCAAAAAGTTCAATTTTGGTCTCATCTGACCAGAGGACCTTCTTCTACATGTTTGCTGTGTCCCCCACATGGGTTCTTGCAAATTGCAAACAGGGCTTTTTATGGCTTTCTTTCAACAAAAATTTGGAAAACTATTTATAATTTTACTTCCACTTCACAATTATGTGCCACTTTGTGTTGATCTATCACATAAAATCCCAATAAAATACACTTAAGTTTTTGGTTGTAACATGACAAAATGCGTAAAATATCAAGGAGTATGAATACTTTTTCAAGGTACTGTAAATTTATGCAGGCTTGGCTTATAGCCAAGCCTGTCTGTTTTTGTTTCCTAGATTGGGCAGAAATCCAGGGAGAGCTGGATGACTCACAGGCAGCATCACTGAGACCTTCCCAATCTTAATGGCTTAACTTCCTATATAAACTGTCCCACACACACCCATTGTATATACAGAGTGCTGAATATGTGTGTGTGGGTCCATATGGCACAAGTAGCTTCAGTCATTGTGAAGAAAAGATAAGACTTTGTGTCTTGAGCTTGCCACTTTCGTTGGTGCACTTAAACTCCTGAATTGCAGCACCAAACAACACAACTGGCCCGCCTTATCAAGTGAGGAAGGCAGGAGCAAGGTGAAGGGACAATGGTGTCTGTATACAGTGTCCCTGGGAATGGATGACCTTATGCTTTAGCTCTGTGGCACTACAAGTGTCAGCAAGATGACTAACAGCAATGATGTCTGTATACAGTGTCCATTTAATTTCTTCTGTGGTGCAGTGTCCCTGTTTCCTGCAAATGGGCAAAAGCCCCCTCACCAAATACTGCGGTCAAGGCCCAAACGAACATCCTGGAACAAGCAGGCTCTCCTGGCGACCCGACTGGTCACCTCACACTTGAACGATTCACCGTCGGTGCAGGTGCACCTGGACATGCACCTGGGATACCCCTCTCTCAGGCTGGATGTCCCAACTCGCGGCAGAGGCCCAAATCACGCGGTGAAATCACCTAGGAGGAAGTACCTCTCCTGTAGGTCTGATCTCTTCCTCTGCCTCGTGCTGTCTGAAAATCCTTCAGCAAAGCAAGATGGAGTATTTAGTTCCTCTTCTCCAGAGCATGGTGGCTCTTGCAGTTCCATACAGATCAATCTGAATGTGAAAGTTGAGTCCTGGAACTACAATTCCCTTTATGCTTTTCTCCCTGGTGGTAATCACTCTGCTGACAGGATGTGATTACACAGAGTCTTAGCTGGCACTAGAGGGAAACAGTCTCACTGCAACAATGTTGCAGAGTGTCTTCTGATACTGCAGATAAGATAGCAAGCTCCCTGCTACATATATACATAATTTGCACACTTTAAACTATTTGATTATCTCCCAAATATAGCAAGTTTTTTTTTATACAATCATGATATATATCATTCTTTTTTTCTTGGGAAGGTGGGGTTCAAGCTCCTTCCAAAAAGATTTCTTTTTTTGCTTGCTATCATTGACTGGGGATACAGGATTGTTTACTCTTCTTCACCTGGGCAAATGGATGTGGTCTCATTCACAACATGTGTGTGATTTCTGAAGTCTTGCCAACATACAGTGCCTTGAAAAAGTATTCATACTCCTTGAAATTTTCCGCATTTTGTCATGTTACAACCAAAAACTTAAATATATTTTATTGGGATTTTATGTGATAGACCAACACAAAGTGGCACATAATTGTGAAGTGGAAGGAAAATTATAAATGGTTTTACAAATTTTTTACAAATAAATATCTAAAAATTGTGCCATGCATTTGTATTCAGCCCCCTTTACTCTGATCCCCCCAACTATCTAGTGGAACTAATCTAGTGGAAACAATTGCCTTTAGAAGTCACCTAATTAGTAAATAGAGTCCACCTGTGTGTAATTTGATCTCTGTATAAATACAGCTGTTCTGTGAAGCCCTGACAGGTTTGTTAGAGAATCTTAGTGAACAAACAGCATCACGAAGGCCAAGGAACACACCAGACAGGTTAGGGATAAAGTTGTGAAGAAGTTTAAAGCAGGTTAGGTTATAAAAAAAATATCCCAAGCTTTAAACATCTCATGGAGCACTGTTCAATCCTTCCTTCGAAAAGTTTAAGAGTATTGCACAACTGCAAACCTACCAAGACATGGCCATCCACCTAAACTGACAGGCCGGGCAAGGAGAGCATTAATCTGGGAAGCAGCCAAGAGGCTTGTGGTAACTCTGGAGGAGTTGCAGAGATGCACAGCTCAAGTGGAAGAATCTGTCCACAGGACAACTATTAGTTGTGCACTCCACAAATCTGGTCTTTATGGAAGAGTGGCAAGAAGAAAGACATTGTTGAAAGAAAGTTATAAGAAGTCCCGTTTGCAGTTTGCGAGAAGCCATGTGGGGGACACAGCAAACATGTGGAAGAAGGTGCTCTGGTCAGATGAGACCAAAATTGAACTTTTTGGCCTAAAAGCAAAAACGCTATGTGTGGCGGAAAACTAACACTGCTCATCACCCTGAACACACCATCTCAACCGTGAAACATGGTGTTGGCAGCATCATGTTGTAGGAATGCTTTTCTTCAGCAGGGACGGGGAAGCTGGTCAGAGTTGATGGGAAGATGGATGGAGCCAAATACAGGGCAGTCTTAGAAAACAACCTGTTCGAGTCTGCAAAAGACTTGAGACTGGGGTGGAGGTTCACCTTCCAGCAGGACAACGACCCTAAGCATACAGCCAGAGGAGCTACAATGGAATGGTTTAGATCAAATCATATTCATGTGTTAGAATGGCCCAGTCAAAGTCCAGACCTAAATCCAATTGAGAATCTGTGGCAAGACTTGAAAATTGCTGTTCACAGACACTATCCATCCAATCTGACAGAGCTTGAGCTATTTTGCAAAGAAGAATAGGCAAAAATTTCACTCTCTAGATGTGCAAAGCTGGTAGAGACATGCCCAAAAGACTTGCAGCTATAATTGCAGCGAAAGGTGGTTCTACAAAGTATTGACTTAGGGGGGGCTGAATACAAATGCACTCCACACTTTGCAGATATTTATTTGTAAACAATTTTGAAAACCATTTATGATTTTCCTTTCACTTCACAATTATGTGCCACTTTGTGTTGGTCTATCACATAAAATCACAATAAAATACATTTACATTTTTGGTTGTAACATGACAAAATCTGGAAAATTTCAAGGGGTATGAATACTTTTTCAAGACACTGTAGAACCGGGTTTTATTTAACTTTGTCCTGTTTATAGGAAAAAAAACTATGTCTAGTTTGATTAAAACCTTTTCAGCATACCTCGGGTTTCTCTACTTTAAGATCTATTTTCTAGCAGATTTCTTCATTATTCTGGGATATTGGATGTCCACAGTCTCTCCTTATCTTGACAAACAGTACTTCCAATGCATTTTATTATTAACTAGGAGAGGATTTCATGTAAACCTAGCTTTTCAAGCTTCCATAATTTAAAATGAGAGAAATTATAAAAAATCTAATTTTTATTCATAGAAATTCTAACAAAAGAAATGTAGAGGCTGAACCCCCCCACCCCTCCCCCACTCCCTAACTCTGCATTCCTCTTGCAGTTTCTGGTCTGTGGAAAGTGCTTAGCACCAACATAAGCTGCTGTTATGAACCAGCCATCTTTTTCCTAGCTGTTGTTGGATTGCAGGAGGGGAGGAGGTCAGGTCAGACTTCATAAGTAGACAAACGCATCTAGCAATATGGGACCATGTACTATGTAATTTTACTAATAAAATCTATATCTTTTTTTTCACACAAATAGAGCTTTCTTTTGGTGGTATTTAATCACCACTGCGTTTTTTATTTTTTATTAAATAAACCAAATAAGACCAAAAATTTTGAAAAACAAATCTACATATCTAATACAATCAAATGTCTTCATAAATTTAGGCCAAAATGTATTCTGCTATATGTCACAAGTGCTGGCAGTGATCGGGGGCTGATCCTACTAACACTGGGTTTTGGGGACTTACAGTAGCTCACAAAAGTGAGTACACCCTTCACATTTTTGAAAAATATTTTATTATATCTTTTCATGTGACAACACTGAAGAGATGACACTGTTACAATGTTAAGTAGTGTGTATATAGCTTGTATAACAGTGTAAATTTGCTGTCCCCTCAAAATAACTCAACACAGCCATTAATGTCTAAACCGCTGGCAACAAAAGTGAGTACATCCCTAAGTGAAAATGTCCAAATTGGGCCCATTAGCTATTTTCACTCCTTGGTATCATGTGACTCATTAGTGTTACAAGGTCTCAGGTGTGAATGGGGAGCAGGTGTGTTAAATTTGGTGTCATCACTCTCAATCTCTCATACTGGTCACTGGAAGTTCAACATGGCACCTCATGGCAAAGAACGCTTTGAGGATCTGAAAACAAGAATTGTTGCTCTACACAAAGATGGCCTAGGCTATAAGAAGATTGTCAAGCACCTGAAACGGTGGCCAAGACCATACAGCGGTTTAACAGGACAGGTTCCACTGAGAACAGGCCTTGCCATGGTCGACCAAAGAAGTTAAGTGCACATGCTCAACGTCATATCCAGAGGTTGTCTTTGGGAAATATACATATGAGTGCTGCCAGCATTGCTTCAGAGGTTGAAGGGGTGGGGGGGTCAGCCTGTCAGTGCTCAGACCATACACCACACACTGCATCAAATTGGTCTGCATGGCTGTCATCCCAGAAGGAAGCCTCTTCTAAAGATGATGCACAAGAAAGCCCGCAAACAGTTTGCTGAAGACAAGCAGACTAAGGACATGGACTACTGGAACCATGTCCTGTGGTCTGATTAGACCGATATAAACTTATTTGGTTCAGATGGTGTCAATCATGTGTGGCAGCAACCAGGTGAGGAGTACAAAGACAAGTGTGTCTTGCCTACAGTCAAGCATCGTGGTGGGAGTGTCATGGTCTGGGGCTGCATGAGTGCTGCCGGTACTAGGGAGCTACAGTTCATTGAGGGAACCATGAATGCCAATATGTACCATGACATACTAAAGCAGAGAATGATCCCCTCCCTTTGGAGACTGGGCCACAGGGCAATATTCCAACATGATAACTACCTCAAACACACCTCCAAAACGACCACTGCCTTGCTAAAGAAGCATGACTCCAGACCTAAACCCTATTGAGCATCTGTGGGGCATTATCAAACAGAAGGTGGAGGAGCGCAAGATTCGTGATGTCGTCATGGAGGAGTGGAAGAGCAACCTGTGAAGCTCTAGTGAACTCCATGCCCAAGGGGGTTAAGGAAGTGCTGGAAAATAATCGTGGCCACACAAAATATGGACGATTTGGCCCAATTTGGACATTTTCACTTAGGGGTGTACTCAATTTTGTTGCCAGTGGTTTAGACATTAATGGCTGTGTGTGAGTTATTTTGAGGGGAAATTTACACTGTTATACAAGCTGCACACTCACTACTTTACATTGTCATTTTTTCAGTGTTGTCACATGAAAAGATAAAATAATAAAATATTCACCAAAATGTGAGGGGTGTACTCACTTTTGTGAGATACTGTATACTATTGGGGACAATAGTATAGTTCTGATCGTAACCAAGATACTGATCCGTACAGACACTATACTAGTAATTGTGGTGATCAACGACTTATGATAGACTTTGATAGTGTGGCAGGCAATCAGGTGCTAACTGACACTGGTTGGGAGGGACACTAACTGACTAACTGACACTGACGTGGCTAGTCACATCAAAGTCCGCCATAGATGGTTCGAATCTCAGCTGATTCAGCAGGAACGATTCAAACCATGTATGGGCAGGCTGAATATACCCAAGTTGCTTGATTGATCTTACATGCGATTATTGGAAGAGTGACTAGAAGACTTATTATATCACAGTCTTCTCACATATGTATTTTGCTTTGTAACAGATTAATCTGCAGTAAACAGAAAACATGAAACTTTAATCACATTTCAAGGAAGCCCGGAGCAAAAGTAATAAAATGCAATGGGCGCAGGGCAGGCATGACAGTGTTAACAGGGGGAACATAATAGGGAGAGATTATGTTAAAGATGCTGGGATTGGTTGGGATTGAAGGAAGGGGTGGAGCAGAGTTAGTTTAGCAGTGGGAGGGATCCCTCCCCAGCTCAGTTTGCGAGGAGGAACGAGCTTGAAGCAAGGCAGCAGTGGAGCAGTTGTTTGCTAGGCTGAAGGCCAAGGCAGCATCCAAGGGACAGGGATAGCTGGAGGATAGACTGACGGCGGCACTGGGTGAGGGTTCCCCTTCGGCCACTTTGGCGGGACGTGATTTGGCACGAGGCCGGCAATCGGCTCGCTTCTCCCCAGACCCCCCTCTTCCCCTCCCTCCCAGAGTGCAGAAGCAACATGTCCGTTCAGGTCGGCCTTTATCAGGGCCGCCCGCGAAGCGCGCGGCAGCGCAGGTAATGAGGGGGAACGGGCTGCAGTCGCAGACAGGCCCGGGAGTGAGAGGAGATAGCGCCAGCAGTTCCAGGGCGGATGCTGGGCCTACTAGTGAGAAGACAGCGAGCACGGCCTCTGGCTTTGCTGTGGCGGGGGAGGGGCTTCGGCGGGGGATAGGATCAGTGACGGCAGCCAGGCACCCCAGATCCGCAGCAGGTGGGCCCCCATTGACTGAAGGGAGGAGGACAGCAGCTGGCAGTGGCCTTGTGCGGCACTGCGGGAAAAAAGACAGTGGGCACAAAAAAGCAACCCACAAGTCAGTGGGTGAATTTGGCGCTGGGTAGAGGAGTGTGGAGATCTCCGGCATCCAGTGACATTTCCGCTGGAGGGCTGTCAGCAAGTGACGAAGAGTTGGCGGTCGACCTGTCTGAAGGAGAGCTGTTGCAGTTGGGCGACGATGGACAGCGCGGATGTCCGACGGCGGGGGAGACGGGATGGTCGGCTGGTGGGATCCCTTCCAGGCACCCTGGTAAGTCGAGATGTATTACTGCATGTGTTGGGGATACTAATGTGGGGGAGATTGGGGTGAGTAATGGTGGGGGTCAGGCTTCAGTGGGGCGGTCGGCCGCGACCATGCCTCCCACTCCGGCCGTGTTGGTCGCAGACCGCGCTACGGCGGACGCTGGGTTGCAGGCATTTTTAGCGGGTTTGAAGGAGTTAGTGTACAAGTTTGAGCCGGGGTCGGGTGGTATACAGTCGCCTGCGGCGGCGTGGGTGGCTCCTGGGGTCAGGGGGTCGACGAAGGGGGTGACAACGGTCATGGATATTTCCCACGGGCCTGCTGCGGAGTCGGCGGCACCCGCGACGGAGGTCGCGGGGGTGGCAGATAAGGAGGTAGCATCTACGACGCCAGAGGGGGCAACTGGGGAAGGGGCTAAAAAACAGGACTTAGTAAGGTTGGCGGATGCTGCCAAATGTGAAGTTTATGTGTGTTTTGAGGGGACCCTCGGAGCACATCTAAAACATGAGGTAAAGGAAAAAATTTGGAAGGGAGATTATGTAGAGATTTTTGCGCTCCTACTGCTTGAAAAGTTCAATCTGGACAGGGTGAAGCCGGAGGACAATAAGAAAGAGGATGAAGAAAAAAGGAGGTATAGGCTCATCCCCAGGACGTTCGGAAATTGGCTGCAGGCCTTTGCGATCATGGCAAGCGTCATTGGGGAAAAGAACCCGGAATACTGCTCTGCACTGTTCTGTTACCTGGACGCCGTGGGAGAGGCCTACAGAGTCTATGGGGGAACAGCGTGGCTCCGGTACGATGAGCAATTTAGGCAGCGGAGGGCTATCCTCCCGTCCTTGAGGTGGGACCATAAGGACATCAGTTTATGGAATGCGCCTTATGACGTCGGCAAGGCCGACGAGTCCGTTTTTTCAGGGGGGGTGGTCGCTCATCTAACCCCGGACAATCGGCCACAAGAAAAAAAGGGGTTTGTTGGCAATTTAACGAGGGTGTCTGCAGATTTATGGGGTCGTGCAAGTACAAGCACGAACGTTCAGGTTGTGGGGGGACACCCCCGTGTCCCGTTGTTTTAAATAAGGTAAAAGCCGTACCGGTGAATCTGTTAGTAAGGGGGACAACGCCGGTGATAGTGGGAAAGATGCAACCTTTCCTCGATAGGTACCCGGATAGGGAGGCAGCATGGTTGCTGGGCTTAGGGTTTTTGGAAGGGTTTAGAATTCTGTCACGGCTGGTCGATACTCCCCCCTTGTCACGCAATTTGCGGTCAGCCTTACAACATGTGGACGTGGTTTCGGAGAAACTGCAGAAGAAGGGTTTGTTGGGCCGCATGAGTGGTCCTTTTCCTTTTTTGCCAATATCGGATCTGGTGGTGTCACCTCTGGGGGTAGTGCCGAAGAAGGAGCCCAACAAAATCAGGCTCATTCACCACTTATCATTCCCAAAAGGGGGTTCGGTGAATGATGCTATTGACCCGGAGGAATAAGCAGTTTCATATACGTCTTTTGATGCCGCGGTATTTTGGGTTAGGAGGTATGGGCAGGGGGTACTGATGGCAAAAGCTGACATTGAGTTGGCTTTTCGTTTGCTCCCGGTTCACCCGGACAGTTTTTCGTTTGTTGGGTTGCTATTGGCAGGAAGAATACTATATGGATCGCTGCCTGCCCATGGGGTGTTCTATATCCTGCGCATTGTTTGAACAGTTCAGTTCTTTCATTGATTGGGTGGTACGTGACGTCGCGGGAGTTAAATTCCATCATCCATTATCTGGATGATTTCCTCTGCGTGGGCCCACCTACATCTGAAGTTTGCGCGGTCCTGTTGGCCACGCTGGAGCATATTGATAATTTTGGCATCCCTTTAGCACCGGAGAAGACAGAAGGTCCTAGGAAGGTTTTGCGTTTCCTGGGCATCGTTTTAGACTCAGATGCCATGGAATGCAGGCTGCCGGAGGATAAGTTGGAGGCATTGAAGACAGAGATTCGGGGGATCTTGGGGCTTTGCAAAGTGCAGCGGCGAACCTTACAATCATTACTAGGTAAGCTGAATTTTGCGTGTCTCATCTTGCCCATGGGGCAGGTATTCTGCAGGCGGTTGTCTGCAAGTACTGCGGGGGTTACGTCTCCCAAGCACTATGTGTGCTTGGTGAAGGCTCATAGAGAGGACCTGACAGTGTGGCACACATTCCTGGCTAATTTCAACGGCAGGGTGCTGTGGATGTCAGGTCCAGTTAGCAACTTCGATCTGCAACTGTACACTGATGCAGCGAGTTCTGAAGGCTTTGGAGCTTTTTTTCCAAGGTAAGTGGAGTGCAGGGCCTTGGCCTCAGTCATGGAAGGATGCTGGGCTCGTGAAGAATATGTTACTGTTGGAGTTGTTCCCCGTGGTGTTAGCAGTGGAGTTGTGGGGGGAATCTTTATTTAAAAGTGTGGTTTTATGGGGACAACTTGGGGGTAGTACAGGTGATTAACAAAATGTTAGTGGCATCGCCGCCTGTAGTCAGGTTCCTCAGGCACCTGGTACTACGTTGCCTGCAGTTGAACGTGTTTATTTATGCTGTTCACCTCCCCGGAGTGGAAAATGTCATTGCTGATGCGTTATCTCGCTTTCAGTGGGACAGGTTTCGGGAGTTGGCACCGGGGGCGGAGCAGAGCGGGGTCCCTTGTCCCGAGTGGCTGTGGAGGATTGCCTTGGACGAGTAGCCAGCTGGATCAGGCGATCGGTGAGCGACGCGGTCAGCTTACAACAGGGTATGGCAGGAATGGGTGTCCATGGTACAACAGGTAGTGGTAGGACATGAGGAACAAGATCTCAGGTTGCTGGTTTTGTATTTTGTTTCTCGGAATTTGGAGGACGGGGTTTCGGTGTCAGGATTGGAGAAAAAACTGGCAGGGTTGGCATTTTGGTTTAAATTTCACGGTTTACCCGACTTCACTAAGGATTTTTGGGTTAGACAGGCGCTAAAAGGCTACCGGCGTGCTAGGCCGGGAAAGGATTCTAGGCGGCCTGTGTCGTTTGAGCTGTTAGGTAGGTTGTTGGCATAGTTGGGATTGTCCTGTTCCTCGGAGTATGAGGTGGTTCTGTTTAAGGTGGCATTCGTCTTGGCATTTTTCGGGGTGTTTAGGATTAGAGAATTAGTTAGCTCCTCTAAGAAGGTAACAGGGGGTATAGGGGTGACGGATGTCAGATGTGGGGAGGACAAGCTATACATACTGGTTAAAAAATCTAAAACTGATCAGCGGGGCAAGGGAAAGAGGGTGCAGGTTTTTTCGCTGTCGGGGTCTCCCTTGTGCCCAGTAAAATTGGTGGGGGATTTTCTCGCGCTACGCCCAGACAAGGCAGGTTCCTTGTTGGTGCATCGGGATGGGCTGTCGTTATCTCGTTTTCAATTCATTGCAATTTTTTAAAAAATGTTTGGGGACATTGGGTTTAGGGGATCAAAAGTTTTCGTCCCATTCTTTTCGGATAGGGGCGGCTACGGAAGCAGTTTGATGGGGATTAGATGAGGCGGCGGTGAAAAGGATAGGGAGATGGGAATCTAGAAGGTTTCAGTCTTATGTTCGCCCTCATTTACTGAATATATAAAAAAAAACAAAAAACAAAAGAGGGGTTGAGGGCAGGTTTTGTTTTTGTTTTTTATGTTGGTTAATGGAAATTGTGTATATTTGTTGTCACATTGATTTGCTGGGGGTTTTGTTTTTCTCTTTTCTTTCAGGTAGAACACAGTGCCTGGTATGGATAGTGGGCCACTCATATGTGTGTTGGGGGGCAAGGAGAGGAGATGCAAGGCAGGATGGGAGACAGTTAGGTTTTTCCAGACAGGAAGCCTGTCTCCGGTGGTTGGGGGTGCCAGGTATGCTGTGGGGTATAACAGTGTCAGAGGTGCGCAAATTTGCACAGGGGGAACATAATAGGGAGAGATTATGTTAAAGATGCTGGGATTGGTTGGGATTGAAGGAAGGGGTGGAGCAGAGTTAGTTTAGCAGTGGGAGGGATCCCTCCCCAGCCCCAGCTCAGTTTGCGAGGAGGAACACGCTTCCCACCCACCCTCCCTGAAGTTGGTTGAGTATGGTGTCAAGATTAATTAATCTGTTTATGTTCTACAGTGCATGAATTTCGTGCCAGCGGTGTGGTGTTGGACTTTGCAGGTGGAGGATTAAACCCCAGATATGAAGAGTTCGGGACCCATCGGTAGTATGAGGCCCGTTTGTTGGTATTCCAGTTAACAGGGGTTTTAGCTGGAATTTGGTCATTGGGTGCACTGCGGTCAATTGGTTTGTTGTCTCCGAGCTAGCATGTCAGCTGGAGGCCTATTTTTTAGTTAAGGTACCGCAGTGCCGGAGTGGATTAAGTGGCAAGATTGGTGGGTTTTTCCCTGCAAAGACCAACGGGAGTATTTAACAGATGGGGGTGGTTTATTTCAGGTGTTTTTCATACAGTTATGTTATTTTATGTTAAATCTATTTGATTGGTTATTATTGTTATTAACCACTTGCCAACCGCCCCATAGCCAAATGACGGCTGCAGGGCGGCTGGATAACTCTGGGATCACGTCATATGACGTGATTCCAGAAAACTGCTCCCGCACGAGTATTGCACAGGGTTGCACAGGATCATTGCAGAGTATTGCACAGGGTTGCACAGGATAATTGCAGAGTATTGCACAGGGTCATTGCAGAGCATGGGGGGGATGGCTGAGCATGGATGGATGGATGTGACTGTACATGTCACTGAGCTGCGCTGTGGGCACTACACATCCAGCCCACAGCGCGGCTCCCATTCGATCTCTCCCCCTTTGTACCGATCCGTACAGAGAGGGGAGGGAGGAACCGGCGTCATGACATGACGCCGGTTTGTTTACATGTGATCGCTCCGTCATTTGACGGTCAGCGGCCGTTTACCGTGATCCGTGATGCGCCGGGTCCTCTACCGTCTCATTGAAGCCAGGATCTTTTTTTTTTTTTATTTCAGGCTTCCCAGCCTAGAGGTGAGATGTGAGGTCTTATTGACCCCATGTCTCACTGTAAAGAGGACCATATTCCTATTACAGGGGATGTTTACATTCCTTGTAATAGAAATAAAAGTGATCAAAAAATTTATTTTTTGGAAAAAAGCCTCAAACTAAAATAAATAAAGTAAAATGAACAATAAAAAAAAAAAAAAAAAAATTTCCCCGTGTCCCCGTGTGCTCGCAGTCAGAAGCGAACGCATACGTAAGTTGCGCCCACATATGAAAATGGTGTTCAAACCACACATGTGTGGTATCGCTGCGATCAGTAGAGCGAGAGCAATAATTTTGGCCATAGACCTCCTCTGTAACTCACAACATGTAACCAGTAAAATTTTTTAAAGCGTCTCCTATGGGGATTTTTAAGTAGCGAAGTTTGGCGCCATTCCACGAGCGTGTGCAATTTTGAAGGGTGACATGTTAGGTATCTATTTACTCGGCATAACTTCATTATTCACATTATGTAAAAACTTTGGGCTAACTTTACTGTTTTGTTTTTTTTGAAAGCACAAAACTGTTTTTTTTTTTAAAAAAACGTGTTCGAAAAAGTGCTGCGCAAATACCGTGCGAGATAAAAAGTTGCAACGACCACCATTGTATTCTCTAGGGTCTTTGCTAAAAAAATATATATAATGTTTTGGGGTTCTATGTAATTTTCTAGCAAATAAATTATGATATTTACATGTAGGAGAGAAATGTCAGAATTAGCCTGGGCACTCCAGAACGCCTGATGATGTTCCATGCATTTTGGGCCTCTGTATGTGGCCACGCTGTGTAAAAGTCTCACACATGTGGTATCACCATACTCGGGAGTAATAGCAGAATGTGTTTTGGGGTGTAATTTGTGGTATGCATATGCTGTGTGTGAGAAATAACCTGCTAATATGACAATTTTGTGAAAAAAAAAAAAGAAAAAAAAAATCTTGATTTTGCAAAGAATTGTGGGGAAAAATGACAACTTCAAAAAACTCATCATGCATCTTTCTAAATACCTTGGAATGTCTTCTTTCCAAAAAGGGGTAATTTGGGGGGTATTTGTACTTTTCTGGCATGTTAGGGTCTCAAGAAATGAGATAGGCCGTCAGTATTTCAGGTGTGATCAATTTTCAGAGATTTGCACCATAGCTTGTGGACTCTATAACTTTCACAAAGACCAAATAATATACACCGATTTGGATTATTTTTACCAAAGATATGTAGCGGTATACATTTTGGCCAAAATATATGAAGAAAAAATTACTAATTTGCAAAATTTTATAACAGAAACTAAGAAAAATGCATTTTTTTACAGAATTTTCGGGCTTTTTTCTTTTATAGCGCAAAAAATAAAGAAACCAGCGGTGATTAAATACCACCAAAAGAAAGCTCTATTTGTGTGAAAAAAAGGACAAAAAATTCATTTGGGTACAGTGTTGCATGACTGAGTAATTGTCATTCAAAGTGTGAGAGCACCGAAAGCTGAAAATTGGTCTGGTTATTAAGGGGGTTTAAGTGCCCAGTGGTCAAGTGGTTAATAAAGGAATTCGCTGCTACGGCCAATTATTTACTCCAGATTGGTGTGGTCTCATTTTCTGGGGGGAAAAGAAGGTGTAGGGGTCGTAGCAGTTTTCTCGCTTGGTGGGTTGATGACTATAAGGGGTATATGGGATACATATGTTATACAATAGTCAAGGATTGAAGACCTGATTTTATAAATATGTATATGCTTGTTAAAATGTGTCACTTTGGCATATCAAACATTATGTTAAGACGCTGCCCTTACTGGAACTCTCTGTTCCCTGACTTGGCATAATGTGTTCTTTATCTTACCTATCTTGGTAGTTGTTCCTATTTAGTTTCCTACCTCCATATAGGTTACTGGATTAAAATAAATTCTTAGGTGCACCGTGCATATATCAAATATTAAATACAATATGGATTCCCAAGTATACCGTGCATGAGTCAATTAAATATTCTGCTGCAATCTTATGCTGTCACAGGTGATACATAACGTAAATGCTTACATATGTGATATTGCTAATGGGGGAATAAAGGGGGGGAAGGGGGGGGGGGGGAGGGAGAGGAGAGTGAGATAGGGAAGTGGGGAGGGGGTGTAGGAAGTCTGTTCCTAAGGAAAATTACAATAACAGAATAAAGTGCAAATGTGCTGGTGCAATCCAAAAGGCAACAGTGACAAGATAAGGTGCAAACGTGCTTCAAAATTCTTTAGTAAGTCTCTTGTGCCATATTCTTGTGCTGTGGTGATAATCCTTCACTTATAATATCTCTTTGCTCTGAAAGTGCAGCCACTCACCAGATCACTTCACCCCTGCGGGGGTAGTAGGCGGTTACAGTTTTATCGCCACTGTACAGCGATCGCTGGTGGGCTCAGGATCGTGGTATGTCATATATAAAGAGAGAGGGAGTGCCCATAGCGTAAAATTGCTTTAAAAAGGTTTTATTACACAAAATGAAAGGGTACTCACACTTTTACAGTAAAAATCAAGCAAAATGGTAAAAACGTCAGAACCGTCATAAATGTCCTTCAGCGCTGGTACAGGAGGTGATGTTTGGGAAGCACAAATTAGGCCACGCCCTACGCGTTTCGTCGTTAGGACGTCTACGGGAGCGTGACCTGTGTTGTGTCTTCCCATCCTTATATAGTGTGTGTGGTGTCCCCTTGTTAAATTTTCAATTGGCATCCATTTTCCCGCGGACCGGAAGTTCGTCCGCGGCCATTTTGTTTGTATTTTGCAGACAGAAGTCCGACTTCCTGTGTAGATAGCAGTGGGACTACTGGTGGCCATTTTGCCTCAGCTATTTATAGACAGTAGTTCAAGTTACCTGTCTCTGTATATTTGTATTGCATAGTCCGGCGGCCATTTTGCCTGTGTTTTTGTGGACAATGGAGACCGGCGGCCATTTTGCCTATGTTTTTGTAGACAATGGAGACCGTAAACAATTCCCCTTGTTTGTATTGCATAGTCCGGCGGCCATTTTGCCTGTGTTTTTGTGGACAATGGAGACCGTGAATAGATCTCCCTATTGATGTCAACTGCAGATATATGGTGTTAAATCTATCACACACTATAAAAGGTTTATTGTACATTAATCGGCTTGCTTTATATGACGCTAAAAGTCAAAATTAATACTAAATTCAACATGATTTAAAACCCATAAGAGATACATGAAGAAACTTAAAAAATAAAACTTAAAAAATAATACACAATAAAAGTTGGGATTAAAATTAAAATCATGAGGAGCACATAGAGGATCATGAGGAATACTTAAATGAGAGCTTACTAAATATATATCATTCTTAAATAAAATGGAAAAAATAAAACTTAACTTCATATATTATATAACATTTTTTGTGTATCTGAAGAGAGGGGGGACATATTTTGTTATTTTTAGGAGGCTTGTTGTATATATTAATCTTTTGGGGTGTCCATATTTACATTGTATATCCTCATTTTTAGGTGTAATTACTTCTATAGTGCATACGTGAGAAAGGAATTTTAGATTTTTTATATATATAGCATTTCTTTATGGATACTATGTCCCATACATGAAATATATGAAGAAGATATATGTAAAAAATTTTTTAAATAGTATAAAAATATATATATACTGATATAAAATGGCTTAAGAAAGACGGGGAGAGTGAAACGGGAGGAAAAGGGTTAGTTTCGAAATCTGTATTATACTATTCGTGCATGTATATATATATACTAGAGGGAGTACTGGGTCTATTGGTTATTTTTCATGTTTATATCCTATTGCGGTACTTTCTACTCCTTTATGGGGGAGAGGGAAAAGGGGGTAATTAGATGCCTGAGTGTTTATGTGTCAAGAGTATAGGTGCTCTATGTCTCCCATTTTGATATGGATATTAATAATTTGTTAGGAAGCAGTTGAGGTCAAGGTCGATGTTCATGCCCATAGGCTGCAGGGTATCTAATAAGAATATCCACTTGGTTTCGTTTTGTGAGACCTTAATTTTTTTATTCTCGCCTCTCCAGTGACCCTTGATTTTATCTATTGCGTAAAAGGTCATCTGCGCCGGGTCTCTGTTGTGGTAATCTCTAAAATGCCTGGACACGCTATGTTTATTAAAACCTTTCTTGATGTTTTTAATGTGTTCTCTGACTCTGACATGTAACTCTCTCGTTGTCCTTCCTACATATTGCTTCCGACATGGGCACTCTAACACGTAAGTGACGTGGGTACTGTGACAGGTAATGAGCTCCCGAATATTGAACTCTTTTCCATTGGCAGTAGACCTAAATTTCATTGTTTTCTTGCTGGTTCTTTTACTGGTTCTGCAAGGTAAACATTTGCCACATTTAAAAAACCCTTTTAAACCTTTTCCTATTTTTATCTCCCTAGGTGGATCTATTGCATTGTGTACCAGTTTGTTCCTCAAAGTTGGTGCTTTCTTGTAGATGAAAACTGGTTTCCTAGGCAAAATAGAGTTAAGGGTCCTATCAGATTGTAAAATGGGCCAATGTTTTTTAATTATAGTCTCCACATGTTTGTATTGTCTGTTGTACCCCGTTAGGAAAGCTACTTCTGATTTTTCATTTTTTGTTCTTCTATGTTGTATTCCTGTTTCGTCTAACATTTTGTTTCTGTCCATTTTCCCAACGGTGTGTTTCATTGCCACTAGGTCCTTTCTTTTATATCCCTTTTCCACGAACTTGTTTATTAGAGTGTCCGTTTGTCTCTCATAATCATGTTTGTTGGAGCAATTCCTATATAACCGCATGAACTGACCCTTAGGTATATTTCCTAGCCAGCGGGGATGATGGCAACTGCTAGTTGGGATGTACCCATTTCTGTCCGTAGTTTTGAAATATGTTCTTGTTTTCAGCTGTCCATCCTCTTTATATATTTGTAAGTCCAGGTAATCCACAGTCTCTTTGTTCCAGTTTCCTGAGAAAGTCAATCCATAGGCATTACCATTGATCTCGTTGAAGAAATTCTGTAATTCCTCTATCGTACCCCCCCATACCATGACAATGTCGTCAATGTACCTCCTGTATAATTTCAGATTTCTTCTTTCCTTGCTATAAATTTGTTCCTCCTCCCATTTATTGAGTAGTAAATTGGCTACGCTGGGGGCATACTTAGCCCCCATGGCTACTCCTTTTATTTGGGAGTAGAAGTCACCCTTGTGCCAAAAATAGTTATGGCTCATGGCCAATTTTAGTCCCTCCAAGATATAATTGATTTGTGTTACCCTTAGATCCGTTAGCGTGTGTAAATCCCATTCGACACCACTAATGCCATCTTTCTGTGCGATGTTGGTGTACAAAGAATTTATGTCGACGGTTACTAGTATGTCGTTATCATTTATTTCAAAGTTGTTTAATTCCCCAATTAGCTGTTTACTGTCTCTCAGAAACGATCTACCCTTTTTAACTAGGGGCTGTAAGTAGCCGTCCAGGTATGCTCCCAATCGGGAGAACAGTGAATCAATGCCACTGATTATCGGTCTGCCGGGTGGGTTCTTTTGGTCTTTATGGATCTTTGGTACGTAATATATAATTGGAGTTTTGGCTATTTCAGGGGTTAGATATTTGGCTTCTTTTTTTGTTAGAATCCCCATTTCTTCTCCTTTTTTGACATAGGTCTTCAGTTTTTTCTTATATTCTGTTCTTGGGTTGCCCCTCAGTTTCTTGTATGTGTTGGGTACCTCCAGTAGCTTCTTCATTTCTGACTCATAGTCTTTTTTATTTAAAATGACCAGGCCTCCTCCCTTATCGGCCGGTCGGATGACTATATTTTTCTTCTTCTCTATTTCTTTAATAATGTTTTATATGTTTGTTTTTATTTTCTTCGGTTTCATCTTCCTAAGATCTTGTTCGACCATTTTTTTAAAAGTCATCAGGCTCTCATTTTGTTGAATATTCGGATTGAATGTTGAATTATTTCTTAGCCCTGAATGTTGGAATAAAGGGGGGTCATCATCTGTTCGTACGTTCCTGTTAGTATCTCCTTTCATTAAGTAAAATTTTTTTATGTTAAGTTTCCTTACGAATTTTTGGAGGTCTATATATACTTCGAAGGGGTCAAGATTCTTATCAGGGGCATATTTTAAGCCTAAATCCAACACTCTCAATTCTTCCTCATTAAAATTGGCTTCACTTAGGTTAAAAATTCCTGTACCTAATACTCTCTTCTTCTTTTTCTTCTTGATTCCTCCTCTCTTACCGCGTGCTCTTCTCCTCTTTCCCATCTTTGTGGTCTGTATGTATGCTCTGTTCTTTCTTCTCGTTGGGTTTCTTCTTGCATTCTGTTCCTCGGACCCATGTATGTGTTCCTGGTGGTCCTCATGTTCCAGCTCCGTCGAGGGTCTCCGTTGTTTCGGTTCCTGGTGGGGAACCTGAAGGGTTGCCCTCCTCTTTGTCTGTCTTGAGGCCCATATGTATCCCTGTAGGGAGACCGTCTGTTTCTGAAGACTGGGGGTCTCCCTCTGTATTCCCTGGGAAAAAAACCCCGCCTGTGTGATGGTTCTTCATAGGGGGTATAATGTTGTTCGTTCCTCAGAGGGGAGTATCTATTATTATATCTTGGTGTCCTCAAAATACTTGAGGGGTTGTTCCATTGTTGTGGTCTATTTTCATCTCCAGCTTGATCCCTGTAGTACCGACGTTCCGGGCTAGTTCCCTCTCTTCTCGTTCTTAAATTTGGTAGTTCTTCTGGTCTTGTTCTTGGTGTCCTAATTTCTGTAGATCTTATCTCTTGCCATGGTGTAGTATCTTCTATTACTGAACTTTCTCTTGATTCGTCTACCATAGAGATGTTGTGGTTATCTTCCATGTAATTCTCATCTATTTGCCATTTATATACCTGCTGGTTTTTGTAGTCCAGCACATCTCTTCTGAACTTTTTTTGTTTCTTCAGCTGTATTTCTTTATCATATTTAGTCATGGCTTCTTGTAATTTGTTCTCTTTTTCTTTATATTCTCTGGATTCCAAGAAAGGTACGAGTTGGTCTCTTATTTGTAGTATTTCTGTTTCTATGTTCTTTAATTTATGTCGTCTTCGTATTACTATTTTCCCGAGCAGTGCATTTTCGCTATCATTGAAGAATTTATACCAATCTTCCATCAATCCTTTATCATTAACTGCATCGTTGGGTGAGATATCCCACCTTAAACGTCTTGGGGTGATTTTCTCTGTAATATACATTTCAATAGTTGCTATATCCCACCAAACTCTTATTTGTTTTTCGATATTGTGTTTCAGATGTTTAAATAGACTGTCTATATCCTGCCTTATGGCTACTTGTTCTTGATTAAAGACTTCGGTGAGGTTGATGTTTCTGTTGTTTAGGTATCTAAAGATATCCATTGCTGCAGGTTTCTGTTTAGTTTTAAATTAAACAGTGACTAGTAAAGGGATGGTGAACCCGCGCAATGAACATAAAGACTTGATTGGTATGATTTGGAACTGCTGCCTCCCAACAAGCAGTCACCCTAAAATGGGGACAGCTGAGATATATTAAAAATGGTAGAAGGGTTTGACGCTGTTCCTATTTAGTTTCCTACCTCCATATAGGTTACTGGATTAAAATAAATTCTTAGGTGCACCGTGCATATATCAAATATTAAATACAATATGGATTCCCAAGTATACCGTGCATGAGTCAATTAAATATTCTGCTGCAATATTATGCTGTCACAGGTGATACATAACTTAAATGCTTACATATGTGATATTGCTAATGGGGGAATAAAGGGGGGGAGGGAGGGAGAGGAGAGGAGAGTGAGATAGGGAAGTGGGGAGGGGGTGTAGGAAGTCTGTTCCTAAGGAAAATTACAATAACAGAATAAAGTGCAAATGTGCTGGTGCAATCCAAAAGGCAACAGTGACAAGATAAGGTGCAAACGTGCTTCAAAATTCTTTAGTAAGTCTCTTGTGCCATATTCTTGTGCTGTGGTGATAATCCTTCACTTATAATATCTCTTTGCTCTGAAAGTGCAGCCACTCACCAGATCACTTCACCCCTGCGGGGGTAGTAGGCGGTTACAGTTTTATCGCCACTGTACAGCGATCGCTGGCGGGCTCAGGATCGTGGTATGTCATATATAAAGAGAGAGGGAGTGCCCATAGCGTAAAATTGCTTTAAAAAGGTTTTATTACACAAAATGAAAGGGTACTCACACTTTTACAGTAAAAATCAAGCGAAATGGTAAAAACGTCAGAACCGTCATAAATGTCCTTCAGCGCTGGTACAGGAGGTGATGTTTGGGAAGCACAAATTAGGCCACGCCCTACGCGTTTCGTCGTTAGGACGTCTACGGGAGCGTGACCTGTGTTGTGTCTTCCCATCCTTATATAGTGTGTGTGGTGTCCCCTTGTTAAATTTTCAATTGGCATCCATTTTCCCGCGGACCGGAAGTTTGTCCGCGGCCATTTTGTTTGTATTTTGCAGACAGAAGTCCGACTTCCTGTGTAGATAGCAGTGGGACTACTGGTGGCCATTTTGCCTGAGCTATTTATAGACAGTAGTTCAAGTTACCTGTCTCTGTATATTTGTATTGCATAGTCCGGCGGCCATTTTGCCTGTGTTTTTGTGGACAATGGAGACCGGCGGCCATTTTGCCTATGTTTTTGTAGACAATGGAGACCGTAAACAATTCCCCTTGTTTGTATTGCATAGTCCGGCGGCCATTTTGCCTGTGTTTTTGTGGACAATGGAGACCGTGAATAGATCTCCCTATTGATGTCAACTGCAGATATATGGTGTTAAATCTATCACACACTATAAAAGGTTTATTGTACATTAATCGGCTTGCTTTATATGACGCTAAAAGTCAAAATTAATACTAAATTCAACATGATTTAAAACCCATAAGAGATACATGAAGAAACTTAAAAAATAAAACTTAAAAAATAATACACAATAAAAGTTGGGATTAAAATTAAAATTAAAATCATGAGGAGCACATAGAGGATCATGAGGAATACTTAAATGAGAGCTTACTAAATATATATCATTCTTAAATAAAATGGAAAAAATAAAACTTAACTTCATATATTATATAACATTTTTTGTGTATCTGAAGAGAGGGGGGACATATTTTGTTATTTTTAGGAGGCTTGTTGTATATATTAATCTTTTGGGGTGTCCATATTTACATTGTATATCCTCATTTTTAGGTGTAATTACTTCTATAGTGCATACGTGAGAAAGGAATTTTAGATTTTTTATATATATAGCATTTCTTTATGGATACTATGTCCCATACATGAACTATATGAAGAAGATATATGTAAAAAATTTTTTTAAATAGTATAAAAATATATATATACTGATATAAAATGGCTTAAGAAAGACGGGGAGAGTGAAACGGGAGGAAAAGGGTTAGTTTCGAAATCTGTATTATACTATTCGTGCATGTATATATATATACTAGAGGGAGTACTGGGTCTATTGGTTATTTTTCATGTTTATATCCTATTGCGGTACTTTCTACTCCTTTATGGGGGAGAGGGAAAAGGGGGTAATTAGATGTCCGAGTGTTTATGTGTCAAGAGTATAGGTGCTCTATGTCTCCCATTTTGATATGGATATTAATAATTTGTTAGGAAGCAGTTGAGGTCAAGGTCGATGTTCATGCCCATAGGCTGCAGGGTATCTAATAAGAATATCCACTTGGTTTCGTTTTTTGAGACCTTAATTTTTTTATTCTCGCCTCTCCAGTGACCCTTGATTTTATCTATTGCGTAAAAGGTCATCTGCGCCGGGTCTCTGTTGTGGTAATCTCTAAAATGCCTGGACACGCTATGTTTATTAAAACCTTTCTTGATGTTTTTAATGTGTTCTCTGACTCTGACATGTAACTCTCTCGTTGTCCTTCCTACATATTGCTTCCGACGTGGGCACTCTAACACGTAAGTGACGTGGGTACTGTGACAGGTAATGAGCTCCCGAATATTGAACTCTTTTCCATTGGCAGTAGACCTAAATTTCATTGTTTTCTTGCTGGTTCTTTTACTGCTTCTGCAAGGTAAACATTTGCCACATTTAAAAAACCCTTTTAAACCTTTTCCTATTTTTATCTCCCTAGGTGGATCTATTGCATTGTGTACCAGTTTGTTCCTCAAAGTTGGTGCTTTCTTGTAGATGAAAACTGGTTTCCTAGGCAAAATAGAGTTAAGGGTCCTATCAGATTGTAAAATGGGCCAATGTTTTTTAATTATAGTCTCCACATGTTTGTATTGTCTGTTGTACCCCGTTAGGAAAGCTACTTCTGATTTTTCATTTTTTGTTCTTCTATGTTGTATTCCTGTTTCGTCTAACATTTTGTTTCTGTCCATTTTCCCAACGGTGTGTTTCATTGCCACTAGGTCCTTTCTTTTATATCCCTTTTCCACGAACTTGTTTATTAGAGTGTCCGTTTGTCTCTCATAATCATGTTTGTTGGAGAAATTCCTATATAACCGCATGAACTGACCCTTAGGTATATTTCCTAGCCAGCGGGGATGATGGCAACTGCTAGTTGGGATGTACCCATTTCTGTCCGTAGTTTTGAAATATGTTCTTGTTTTCAGCTGTCCATCCTCTTTATATATTTGTAAGTCCAGGTAATCCACAGTCTCTTTGTTCCAGTTTCCTGAGAAAGTCAATCCATAGGCATTACCATTGATCTCGTTGAAGAAATTCTGTAATTCCTCTATCGTACCCCCCCATACCATGACAATGTCGTCAATGTACCTCCTGTATAATTTCAGATTTCTTCTTTCCTTGCTATAAATTTGTTCCTCCTCCCATTTATTGAGTAGTAAATTGGCTACGCTGGGGGCATACTTAGCCCCCATGGCTACTCCTTTTATTTGGGAGTAGAAGTCACCCTTGTGCCAAAAATAGTTATGGCTCATGGCCAATTTTAGTCCCTCCAAGATATAATTGATTTGTGTTACCCTTAGATCCGTTAGCGTGTGTAAAGCCCATTCGACACCACTAATGCCATCTTTCTGTGCGATGTTGGTGTACAAAGAATTTATGTCGACGGTTACTAGTATGTCGTTATCATTTATTTCAAAGTTGTTTAATTCCCCAATTAGCTGTTTACTGTCTCTCAGAAATGATCTACCCTTTTTAACTAGGGGCTGTAAGTAGCCGTCCAGGTATGCTCCCAATCGGGAGAACAGTGAATCAATGCCACTGATTATCGGTCTGCCGGGTGGGTTCTTTTGGTCTTTATGGATCTTTGGTACGTAATATATAATTGGAGTTTTGGCTATTTCAGGGGTTAGATATTTGGCTTCTTTTTTTGTTAGAATCCCCATTTCTTCTCCTTTTTTGACATAGGTCTTCAGTTTTTTCTTATATTCTGTTCTTGGGTTGCCCCTCAGTTTCTTGTATGTGTTGGGTACCTCCAGTAGCTTCTTCATTTCTGACTCATAGTCTTTTTTATTTAAAATGACCAGGCCTCCTCCCTTATCGGCCGGTCGAATGACTATATTTTTCTTCTTCTCTATTTCTTTAATAATGTTCCATATGTTTGTTTTTATTTTCTTCGGTTTCATCTTCCTAAGATCTTGTTCGACCATTTTTTTAAAAGTCATCAGGCTCTCATTTTGTTGAAAATTCGGATTGAATGTTGAATTATTTCTTAGCCCTGAATGTTGGAATAAAGGGGGGTCATCATCTGTTCGTACGTTCCTGTTAGTATCTTCTTTCATTAAGTAAAATTTTTTTATGTTAAGTTTCCTTACGAATTTTTGGAGGTCTATATATACTTCGAAGGGGTCAAGATTCTTATCAGGGGCATATTTTAAGCCTAAATCCAACACTCTCAATTCTTCCTCATTAAAATTGGCTTCACTTAGGTTAAAAATTCCTGTACCTAATACTCTCTTCTTCTTTTTCTTCTTGATTCCTCCTCTCTTACCGCGTGCTCTTCTCCTCTTTCCCATCTTTGTGGTCTGTATGTATGCTCTGTTCTTTCTTCTCGTTGGGTTTCTTCTTGCATTCTGTTCCTCGGACCCATGTATGTGTTCCTGGTGGTCCTCATGTTCCAGCTCCATCGAGGGTCTCCGTTGTTTCGGTTCCTGGTGGGGAACCTGAAGGGTTGCCCTCCTCTTTGTCTGTCTTGAAGCCCATATGTATCCCTGTAGGGAGACCGTCTGTTTCTGAAGACTGGGGGTCTCCCTCTGTATTCCCTGGGAAAAAAACCCCGCCTGTGTGATGGTTCTTCATAGGGGGTATAATGTTGTTCGTTCCTCAGAGGGGAGTATCTATTATTATATCTTGGTGTCCTCAAAATACTTGAGGGGTTGTTCCATTGTTGTGGTCTATTTTCATCTCCAGCTTGATCCCTGTAGTACCGACGTTCCGGGCTAGTTCCCTCTCTTCTCGTTCTTAAATTTGGTAGTTCTTCTGGTCTTGTTCTTGGTGTCCTAATTTCTGTAGATCTTATCTCTTGCCATGGTGTAGTATCTTCTATTACTGAACTTTCTCTTGATTCGTCTACCATAGAGATGTTGTGGTTATCTTCCATGTAATTCTCATCTATTTGCCATTTATATACCTGCTGGTTTTTGTAGTCCAGCACATCTCTTCTGAACTTTTTTTGTTTCTTCAGCTGTATTTCTTTATCATATTTAGTCATGGCTTCTTGTAATTTGTTCTCTTTTTCTTTATATTCTCTGGATTCCAAGAAAGGTACGAGTTGGTCTCTTATTTGTAGTATTTCTGTTTCTATGTTCTTTAATTTATGTCGTCTTCGTATTACTATTTTCCCGAGCAGTGCATTTTCGCTATCATTGAAGAATTTATACCAATCTTCCATCAATCCTTTATCATTAACTGCATCGTTGGGTGAGATATCCCACCTTAAACGTCTTGGGGTGATTTTCTCTGTAATATACATTTCAATAGTTGCTATATCCCACCAAACTCTTATTTGTTTTTCGATATTGTGTTTCAGATGTTTAAATAGACTGTCTATATCCTGCCTTATGGCTACTTGTTCTTGATTAAAGACTTCGGTGAGGTTGATGTTTCTGTTGTTTAGGTATCTAAAGATATCCATTGCTGCAGGTTTCTGTTTAGTTTTAAATTAAACAGTGACTAGTAAAGGGATGGTGAACCCGCGCAATGAACATAAAGACTTGATTGGTATGATTTGGAACTGCTGCCTCCCAACAAGCAGTCACCCTAAAATGGGGACAGCTGAGATATATTAAAAATGGTAGAAGGGTTTGACGCTGTTCCTATTTAGTTTCCTACCTCCATATAGGTTACTGGATTAAAATAAATTCTTAGGTGCACCGTGCATATATCAAATATTAAATACAATATGGATTCCCAAGTATACCGTGCATGAGTCAATTAAATATTCTGCTGCAATATTATGCTGTCACAGGTGATACATAACTTAAATGCTTACATATGTGATATTGCTAATGGGGGAATAAAGGGGGGGAGGGGGGGGGGAGGGAGAGGAGAGTGAGATAGGGAAGTGGGGAGGGGGTGTAGGAAGTTTGTTCCTAAGGAAAATTACAATAACAGAATAAAGTGCAAATGTGCTGGTGCAATCCAAAAGGCAACAGTGACAAGATAAGGTGCAAACGTGCTTCAAAATTCTTTAGTAAGTCTCTTGTGCCATATTCTTGTGCTGAGTTAATAGAAGTTAAGGACCCTTAACTCTATTTTGCCTAGGAAACCAGTTTTCATCTACAAGAAAGCACCAACTTTGAGGAACAAACTGGTACACAATGCAATAGATCCACCTAGGGAGATAAAAATAGGAAAAGGTTTAAAAGGGTTTTTTAAATGTGGCAAATGTTTACCTTGCAGAACCAGTAAAAGAACCAGCAAGAAAACAATGAAATTTAGGTCTACTGCCAATGGAAAAGAGTTCAATATTCGGGAGCTCATTACCTGTCACAGTACCCACGTCACTTACGTGTTAGAGTGCCCATGTCGGAAGCAATATGTAGGAAGGACAACGAGAGAGTTACATGTCAGAGTCAGAGAACACATTAAAAACATCAAGAAAGGTTTTAATAAACATAGCGTGTCCAGGCATTTTAGAGATTACCACAACAGAGACCCGGCGCAGATGACCTTTTACGCAATAGATAAAATCAAGGGTCACTGGAGAGGCGAGAATAAAAAAATTAAGGTCTCACAAAACGAAACCAAGTGGATATTCTTATTAGATACCCTGCAGCCTATGGGCATGAACATCGACCTTGACCTCAACGGCTTCCTAACAAATTATTAATATCCATATCAAAATGGGAGACATAGAGCACCTATACTCTTGACACATAAACACTCGGACATCTAATTACCCCCTTTTCCCTCTCCCCCATAAAGGAGTAGAAAGTACCGCAATAGGATATAAACATGAAAAATAACCAATAGACCCAGTACTCCCTCTAGTATATATATATACATGCACGAATAGTATAATACAGATTTCGAAACTAACCCTTTTCCTCCCGTTTCACTCTCCCCGTCTTTCTTAAGCCATTTTATATCAGTATATATATATTTTTATACTATTTAAAAAAATTTTTACATATATCTTCTTCATATAGTTCATGTATGGGACATAGTATCCATAAAGAAATGCTATATATATAAAAAATCTAAAATTCCTTTCTCACGTATGCACTATAGAAGTAATTACACCTAAAAATGAGGATATACAATGTAAATATGGACACCCCAAAAGATTAATATATACAACAAGCCTCCTAAAAATAACAAAATATGTCCCCCCTCTCTTCAGATACACAAAAAATGTTATATAATATATGAAGTTAAGTTTTATTTTTTCCATTTTATTTAAGAATGATATATATTTAGTAAGCTCTCATTTAAGTATTCCTCATGATCCTCTATGTGCTCCTCATGATTTTAATTTTAATTTTAATCCCAACTTTTATTGTGTATTATTTTTTAAGTTTTATTTTTTAAGTTTCTTCATGTATCTCTTATGGGTTTTAAATCATGTTGAATTTAGTATTAATTTTGACTTTTAGCGTCATATAAAGCAAGCCGATTAATGTACAATAAACCTTTTATAGTGTGTGATAGATTTAACACCATATATCTGCAGTTGACATCAATAGGGAGATCTATTCACGGTCTCCATTGTCCACAAAAACACAGGCAAAATGGCCGCCGGACTATGCAATACAAACAAGGGGAATTGTTTACGGTCTCCATTGTCTACAAAAACATAGGCAAAATGGCCGCCGGTCTCCATTGTCCACAAAAACACAGGCAAAATGGCCGCCGGACTATGCAATACAAATATACAGAGACAGGTAACTTGAACTACTGTCTATAAATAGCTCAGGCAAAATGGCCACCAGTAGTCCCACTGCTATCTACACAGGAAGTCGGACTTCTGTCTGCAAAATACAAACAAAATGGCCGCGGACGAACTTCCAGTCCGCGGGAAAATGGATGCCAATTGAAAATTTAACAAGGGGACACCACACACACTATATAAGGATGGGAAGACACAACACAGGTCACGCTCCCGTAGACGTCCTAACGACGAAACGCGTAGGGCGTGGCCTAATTTGTGCTTCCCAAACATCACCTCCTGTACCAGCGCTGAAGGACATTTATGACGGTTCTGACGTTTTTACCATTTCGCTTGATTTTTACTGTAAAAGTGTGAGTACCCTTTCATTTTGTGTAATAAAACCTTTTTAAAGCAATTTTACGCTATGGGCACTCCCTCTCTCTTTATATATGACATACCACGATCCTGAGCCCGCCAGCGATCGCTGTACAGTGGCGATAAAACTGTAACCGCCTACTACCCCCGCAGGGGTGAAGTGATCTGGTGAGTGGCTGCACTTTCAGAGCAAAGAGATATTATAAGTGAAGGATTATCACCACAGCACAAGAATATGGCACAAGAGACTTACTAAAGAATTTTGAAGCACGTTTGCACCTTATCTTGTCACTGTTGCCTTTTGGATTGCACCAGCACATTTGCACTTTATTCTGTTATTGTAATTTTCCTTAGGAACAGACTTCCTACACCCCCTCCCCACTTCCCTATCTCACTCTCCTCTCCCTCCCCCCCCCCCTCCCCCCCTTTATTCCCCCATTAGCAATATCACATATGTAAGCATTTAAGTTATGTATCACCTGTGACAGCATAATATTGCAGCAGAATATTTAATTGACTCATGCACGGTATACTTGGGAATCCATATTGTATTTAATATTTGATATATGCACGGTGCACCTAAGAATTTATTTTAATCCAGTAACCTATATGGAGGTAGGAAACTAAATAGGAACAGCGCCAAACCCTTCTACCATTTTTAATATATCTCAGCTGTCCCCATTTTAGGGTGACTGCTTGTTGGGAGGCAGCAGTTCCAAACCATACCAATCAAGTCTTTATGTTCATTGCGCGGGTTCACCATCCCTTTACTATCTTGGTAGTTGTTTCATTGGAGCAAACTGTAAATCAGTTATTTTGGAATAGAATTGTTACACATCACATTCAGCCACTAATGACTTCATTTTTATGTTGGTCACAGGTTTGTTAATGTTGCTTTTACTTAATTGAATTGGTCACACTGACCTAAGCTTAGTAAACCTGGTATCAGTGGGCAAACTTATAGGGCTGTTTTTCCCTTAACTTACATTTTGGTTATAGGTATTCAGCATGTTTAAAAACCAGCTGCATTGAATCTGCATTTCTAGACACTCTCCCAGCTCCTGTCATTGCAAAAGGTTCCTTTTCAAGACTTTTCTTATATAGCGATAAAAAATATGTGGGTGATTAGTTCTGTACAATAATCAGTACACGCAATGATGATACAATACTGTAACCATTTCAAATATAGAAACTGGTAGAAATCAAGTTGTAAAATTAAAGTGGTTGTAAACCTCAGTCATGAAACCTGAACAAAGCACATACTGTGCTATATATCTGTAGTGTTTACTTGTCTGTCCCCAAAGCTCTAAGTGTTGTTTCTCTCTGGTGCTTTGTTTTTTCTGTTATCAGCATGAGTCATTTCTGAGAAGTTTTCCTGACAAATGAGATAAGTTTGTGAAGGGGGAGGGAGCTCAACACACAGCTTGTCTATTCAGAACACAGCTCTGTATACTTCCTAAGTTCTTGTGCTGTGTGTGGAGGGGGGTGTGTCCCTTTCCTCCAATCAGCTCTTTCTTACTGTAACTGCAGCCTTCCAACCCCTCCTTTCTGCTTATCACAGATGAAGAAGGATTTTTTTCACAAATCTGCACTTTTGAAGGGATGTGGATAAGAGAAGACAGCATATAAACAAGTAAAACTTGTGTAGGTGGATTTGTTTAATCTCTGTGTATCACCTGAAGCTATTCACTTCACTGGGTATATGAGAGGGTTTACAACCACTTTAATTCCGTGTGTGAAAAAATGCTACAAGCATGCCATTGTATGCATAACTTATGGTCTGTTGAGTATAGTTATGATCTATATATTTTCAGCCACTCTATTAAAATCCTTTGTACATTTGGGAATATTATAAGCATTATTATTTTGTTAAATTTATCTTCAATTCATTATTGTGTACACAACGCAGTATTGGGGTTATACATTTTAATATACATATTTATAAACTCTTGTGATATCATTGATGCCATGGTGAATAGGGGAAGTTTGTTGTGTTTTTTTTTTTTTGGTTTTTTTTTAGATTTTAGATGAATTTATGGGTTATGTTTTGTTTTGCCTAATTCCAACTGGGTTCTAAAATAATAGTCATGATTAGCATTGTGTCTTACTGAATTTGATGGAGGGGTATATTTTGTTATGGTCCTGTCTTTTCTGTTAAGTTTTTGTACAGCATTTTCAGGATCTAGCTGGCACACTGAATAGTACATTGCATATCTTTTTCTTAGTGTACTGTTTATTATACTTGACAGCATGGAGCTGGTACAAAATGTATCTCTATAAATAAATCTTACCTATGAGCAGAGGTGTTTACTCAAACAAGAACGTCTTTTAGCGTGAGCTATGGCATAGGGATTAGTGGTTACAGCAAGGCCTCTATCTGCAGTCTTCAATACCACACAGCAGTGTAACTACACAACCTCTGACAGTTCAGCACTTAGAAGGCTCATGCTTGTAGGGCCCCTGGTCATCTCTAAAACCTTGGCTTTCCATAGAATGATTGCTCCTCTGATTTTATTGTAAAATATGTTTACAAAGTCGACAATTTTCACCTCACACCATTAGTTGTTGAATTACATTTTCGAACGCTTCTCTTATTTCTGCTATGTTATGTCCACTTTTATCATGCCAGCTACTCTTTCTAAAATGTAAAGGCTGTCAGGGGACATCATCAAAGCAATAATGTCACTTTTCTGGTGGTATGACCCCTTTAACATATTGCCTAATTCATGTGTAGCGCCCTCTAGTGTGTGCTACTAGTGTGAACGTAGGAAAAGCATATTCTGGCCAGGAATGTATTTTTCTTCTGTTTACTGCAGGAACATCATGGACAGCTGTCGTCCTGCCTAGTTCTTGACTTTTAGGACCGTTCCTGCTATTCTTACAGCTATGCTTGGAGGGCTTTTTTTAGAGGGAGGTGCTCTAGTAAACATGTACATATGTTGGTGATTGAATTACAGTGCTAGCTACAGGGACCTGTAGTCAGGATGTATACAATGGGTATAGAAAAAAATCACCCCTGTAAAATAATCACATTTTGTTGCTTTGTAGTCTGAAATGAAGACAGACACAGTTTATGTTTTATCCAGCTATATTTACTAGTGCAACTTATACTGTAACATTCAAATGAAAGATATAACACCAAGATGTCAGAAAAAAATTAATAAAAAACAGAATCACTGAGTTGAAAAAAGGATCACCCCCTTATGTCAGTATTGTGTTGGACCACATTTTGCTTTAATTACAGCCTTTAGTCTGTTGGGATATGTCTCTACTAACTTTGCACATCTAGACTTTGCAATATTTGCCCACTCTTCTTTGCAGAACTGCTCAAGTTCAGTTCAATTTGATGGTGACTGTTTGTGGACTGCAGTCTTTAAGTCATTCTACAGATTTTCAATGTGTTTTAAGTCTGGGCTCTGACTAGGCCATGCATGGACATTCTTTTTCTTCTTCAGCCACTGTGTGGTCATTTTTGCTGTGTGCATTGGGTCATTGTCATGTTGTGATGTAATGCTTCTTCCCATTGACAACTTTCTGGCAGAGGGCAGCAGATTTTCCTCAAGAATTTGATGGTATTTTGCCCCATCCATTTTTTTTCTATCCTGACAAGTGCTCCAGTCCCTGCTGTAGAGAAACACCCCATAACAAGATATTACCACCTCCATGCTTTACTGTATTAATTGTGTTATTTGGATGGTGAGCTGTATTGGATTTCCATCAGACATATCGTTTGGTGTTGAGGCCAAATAATTAAATTTTAGTCTCATCTGGCCATAACATCTATTTTTATGTGACCTCAGAATCTTTAAAGTGCATTTAAGGTGGTCACATGAGACTAAAGTTGAATTATTTAGCCTCAGCACCAAACAATATGTCTGGTGGAAATCCAATACTGCTCACCATCGAAATAACACCATTCCTACGGTAAAGCATGGAGGTGGTAATATCCTGTTATAGGTATGTTACTCTGCAGCAGGGACTGGAGCACTTGTCAGATAGAAGAAAATGGATGGGGCAAAATACCATCAAATTCTTGAGGAAATTCTGCTGCTCAATGCCAGAAAGTTGTCAATGGGAAGAAGGTTTACCTTCCAACATGACAATGACCCAAAAACACATAGCAAAAATGACCACACAGTGGTTGAAGTAGATAAAGGTGAAAGTCCTTGCATGGCCTATTTAGAGCCCAGACTTAAGCAACATTGAAAATTTGTGGAATGACTTGAAGACTGCAGTCCATAAACGGTCACCATCAAATTTAACTGAACTTGAGCAGTTCTGCAAAGAAGAGTGGGCAGAAAGTGTAAAGTCTAGAAGTGCAAAGTTAGTAGAGACATATTCCAACAGACTAAAGGCTGTAATTAAAGCAAAAGGTGGTTCAACAAAATACTGACATAAGGGGGTGATCCTGTTTCCAACTCAATGATTTTGTTTTTACATTTTTTTATTAAATCAAATATGTTACAGTCCAGCTATAGCATTAGCAGCAGTTGAGAAAAAAAACACTTAATAATGATATAAAGTGTATAGTCAATAGTCCAAAATAGAGCCAATCACAGGTCCATCACTTTGTTCATATAGGTTCCAAATTCAATCATGGATCCCGTCACCACACCCCATGAGGAAACACCCCTATGGTGATGAACTTACCGGACAGACCCAGCTCATGCGCTTGTAATGATTATTGTTGGCATCAAGGACTGCATCCTTCCATCTTTCTATTCCAGAGCTGGACTGTAACATATTTGATTTATATTTCATTTTTATATTTATAGCAGCTGCTAACCATATATATAGTTTCAATTATTCTTTGAGCACTGGGTGAGAGGGATCATTCAATTATTGTTGATTGTCACTTCGTTTGGTTTTAAAACATTTTTTATTGTTTTCTGACATGATGGTGTTATATCTTTCACTTATAAGTTGCACTAGTAAATACAGTTGGATAAAACAAAAACTGTGTCTGTCTGCATTTCAGGCAACAAAATGTGATTGTTAAAAAAGGGGGTGATTCTTTTCTATACCCACTGTATATACAGTGGGGAAAATAATTTGATTCCCTGCGGATTTTGTAAGTTTGCCCACTTACAAAGAAATTAAGGGTCTATAATTTTTATCATAGGTGTATTTTAAATGATAGAGACAGAATATCAACCAAAAATCCAGAAAAAACATGATACAAATGTTATAAATTGAGTTGCAGTTCAGTGAATAAAATAAGTATTTTATCCCCAAGCAAAACATGACTTGGTGGAGAAACCCTTGTTGGCAAACACAGAGGTAAAATGCTTCTTGTAGTTAGCGACCAGGTTTGCACACATCTCAGGAGGGATTTTGGTCCACTCTTCTTTATAGATCTTCTCTAAATCTTTAAGGTTTCTTGGCTGTCGCTTGGCAACTCGAAGTTTCAGCTCCCTCCATAAATTTTCTATAGGATTAGGGTCTGGAGACTGGCTAGGCCACTCCGTGACCTTATTGTGCTTCTTCTTGAGCCACTCCTTTGTTGCCTTGGCGGTATGTTTTCCATTCGTGACCCATCTTTAATGTTCTGGCTGAGGGAAGAAGGTTCTCATCCAAGATTTTACAATACATGGTGTGACAGACCTAGCCGGGACAAGGGCTTTTGGAGAGGACTCGGAGCAAGCCTCTTACCCACTGACTATGGGCTCTGGCATTTAAGGGAACACTACTCTTTGGAAGGTGTATGCCTGGGGGATCCGTGGAGTGGTCTTGTTTCTTATTCAAGTTCATGTCTCCCAGAACACACAGACTCTGGGAGTCTAGGCTGGGATACAAGGCCTAGATGGTACATTACCAGCCACGACTGCTCAACACTGGGAAACTCTTAGCAGATGGTAATCTCATCAGATCAAGCCACCTGTCTTTCACCCATTGTTAATTGTGTTAATTAACACACCTATTGTCTGCTAGCAAACTACTGTGGGGATGTGTTTATACTTGTAATAATGTGTATTGTATTTCGTGATCTCAATGCCGGCAGGTCGGATCTGGAATAAGACCTCTAAATGCCCAGGTGGGAAAATGTTGAATTAACTTAATGTTTACAGTGTTAATTATATTTCTGTATACAGTTGTGTTTGCATATAATAATGTGATCAGCCTCACCTGAGTGTGTAGTTTATAAAAAGCCTGTATTCTTGTTCAATAATGCGTTTCAGTTTTGCAGCTGAGCTAGTCTCACCTAGTTCTAGGTTGCAATATGCGGCTATAATATTTTCTATCTATGTTCAGACTGGAGGAAACAGTATACTGGTGGAAGCACTCAAGCGGAGTGTGGGACAGTTCTCTCACATTGGTGGCAAACAGTGGGATGCTTCTTGAAGTCTGGGACATCCAAACCTCCACCGGGATCCAAGATCGGGGTAGCAGACTTCGGTCACCCCGGTGGAGATATGGACCTGGGATCAGAGTTCCCGGGGATTCTGCTTTCAGCATACTCCAGGACTGTGTCTGCAGATTAATCCTTGGAGCTCAGGCAGAAGATTCGATTAGGGCTCTGGATTGAAGCCCTCCAGGTTGATGGTATACACCGGGGCAAGTGCTTTCCAAACCCAGAGCAACAAACCAGAGCTGGACAATCGATATCAGGCTCTGCAATAGCACGCAGAGCAGAAATATTTAGTGGAGATAACAGAATGCTCTCCGGAGGGATATGACTTTGGCGGCCCTGGATTGCTGTGGGAGAGTCTTACAAATGTTTTTGTGTTTGGCGATGAAGGGGAACCTACCCTTGAGGACCTGTAAGAATACAGAGAGGCTATGCTCGGTCTTGTACGGGCCTCAGAGCTTAAATATGATCTGAAATATTTGCTAAGGAAAGAACAGCACCTGGAAAGGGAATACAGGGAACTTATAGAACACATTAAGCAGCCTGCCCCAGAATCGGCTTGAGAAACGCCAAAGAGTGGTGTCCCCACAGCTGAAGTGCTGACAACCGGACAGAGGGTCCAAGACTTCTGCCCCACACCCGAGGCAGTTCCAAAGGTCCAGGGTGAGAAGCTGGTGGTCACTCCCCAGCAGCAGTTGAAAGACTCGGGAGAAGAGGTGGTCATCCTCCCTCCCCAGCTACAGATCACAGACAGCATGGAGTTAATTGATTTCTCATCAGAGGATGTTATCGATGATTAGTCACCTGCCAAAGTGTTGGCACTGGGCCTAAGTGCCACCAGCCTGTGCCCTGGGCATTCAGCAATTCCAGAGCCTGGGGATTTAATTGACTTTTCTTTAGAGTAGGATCCACCTAGCAAACCTTCAGCAGAAGTTTCTGGCACCAGGACAGAGTACTACAGACCTCTGCTCCACACCTACGGCAGTTACGGAGGCCCAGGGTGAGAAGGTGGTGGTTCTTCTTCCCTAGTGCAAGTCAGAGATGCATGGAAAGGAGACAGCCATTCCCCCTCCCCAGCAAGGATCCATGCACCTGGGAGACAGCGAAATGTTGTCCCAGCAGCCAGATGAGGATATTGGAGATGGAGCAGCCAGCTCATCTTCCCAACGGCAGCTAAACAGTTTAGGGGGGAAGAGAGGTAGTTGTCATCCTCCCTCCCAACAGTCAGCCAGGGTGGAGGAAATTGTCCTCCCTCCCCAACAGTTAGCCAGAGAGGATTATGTGGGGTCCCCAGCAGAAGTGCTGGCAACAGGGCAGAGTGCTACCAGCCTCTGCCCAGCACCAGCAACAAATGCCGCGATCCAGGGAGCCAGGGCAGTCGGCCCCTCTCCCCAGTGATAAGCTGATGTAGTGAAACTTCTACTCCCAGCTGAATCGCTGGCAACAGGGCAGAGTGCCGCTGTGCTGTCACAGTGTCTCCACAGCTTCAGGGAGCTGGGGCGATCGGCCCCCTCCCCAGCAGCAGACCAAGCCCTGGAATGTTAAAAACCACCCAGCTAAAGCGTTGGCAGCTGGACAGAGAGTCAATGACCTCTGCCCCACACCTACTGATGACAAATATTCCTTGCAGCCAAGAACGGAGATCATGCGGACTGACTATGTGAGTTTACTCTGCCCGACTAACTCATGTCCAGACCAGCTGGAGGTTTGGAACCTTGTTAATCAACTTTTGATGGGGAGAAGTGTGACAGACATAGCCGGGCAGGGGCTTTTGGAGAGGACTGGGAGCAAGCCTCTTACCCATTGGCTATGGTCCCTGGCATTTAGGGGAACACTACCCAAAATTGAGCTCTTTGGCATTAACTCGACTAGCTGTGTTTGGAGGAAAAAAAATGCTGACTATGACCCTAAGAACACTATACCTACAGTCAAGCATGTAGTTGGAAACATGATGCTTTGGGGCTGTTTCTCTGCTAAAGGTACAGGCTGACTTTGCCGCATTGAGGGCCAATAGATACCACCATGTTTTGTAAAATCTTGGATGAGAACCTTCTTCCCTCAGCCACAACACTGAAGATAGGTCGTGAATGGCTCTTCCAGCATGACAATGACCCAAAACATACCGCCAAGACAACAAAGGAGTGACTCAAGAAGAAGCACATTAAGGTCATGGAGTGGCCTAGTCAGTCTCCAGACTTTAATAGTATAAAAAATGTATGGAGGGAGCTGAAACTTTGAGTTACCAAAATACAGCTAAGAAACCTTAAGGATTTAGAGGAGATCTGTAAGGAAAAGTGGACCAAAATCCCTCCTGAGATGTGTGCAAACCTGATCACCAACTACAAGAAATGTCTTACCTCTGTGCTTGCGTCACTGATAACTGATAACTTGAGTCACTGAATTGGGTCAGGATTACTGGAAGCCAGGGCAGGATGACTGATCCTGGCAGCTCCCTGGTGCCTCCCCCTGGTGTCTGGAAGTTTCCAGAACTTTCTAAAACTAGTTAGGGGGAGCTCTTATGAATATTTATGAGGCCTCAGCCAATCCTCAGAGGTGGGCTGGCAGGGGGCAGAGACAACCCTATAAATAGAAATGGGCCATTCCAGCCGGGGGGGGTTGATGAAGATGGAGTGCTGAGGAGAGGCTGTCAGTGGCCCTTGAGGGAACCCCTCTGCCAGTAAGGGGTGATACCTCGGGCTGGCGGCTCAGAATAGCTTGCCTAGAAGGATCTCACCACAAGGGGTATTTGGAGGAGAATCGTCATAAGAGAAAGCGGGACAAAGCAAAGACAGGCAGCGAGTAGAGATCAGCAGGGACAACAAAAGGAAGAGACTGTCAGCTACAGGAGTGCTCTCTGAAGACAGCAGTGGGCTTAGTCTTCATCCTTGCCCATAGAAGTGTGTCAGTCGGGCAAGACTGGGGCAGAAAGTCAGTCAGGAGGATTAAGAGGAAGATCAGCAAGGCATGGACAAGCAAGTGGAGCTGGGATCAGTGGCCACAGGGAAGCAGAAGGAGGAATGTCATGCTGTTTGCTCACTGCACTACTTTGTCAAGGGATTGAGAGTTCCTGACTGTAATGGGCTAACAAAAAACTGTTAGGTCCCCCAAGAGTGAGCAGCAGGTGCTTTGCTAAGAAAACCATATTTGTGCAGGAGGAAGGAAAAGTGGACTTTTTGTAAATAGGGAGGAATCGCCACTTTGTTCATAGTTCTGGATATTTTTCAAGTTGGGCATCCCATATTTCCCTACCCCATCCAAGTTATCAACCCCTAATAATACATGAAAAAAAGTAAAGGACTGATTTCTGCATTGGCGTGCATGAAGGAAATGCTGTGTGCCTGGCCGTGTAGCAGTGGGGAATCCTATCTCAGCAGCTCTTACGTGTGGTATGCTACACATGGAAGCCATGCACCAGTTTCAGTACAAGCACTGGCACATATGCCCAATTCAGGTTGTTTTTACTACTGCCCATTTTAGAATCTATCACTATGGCTGTCACAGATTGTAAAAGAATTACTGCCAGTTCACAGATAAGCATTGCTTGCCTTCTGCTTCCTAGCAATCAAAGAGGCAAGTTACACTGAAGTGACAATGGGCAGAGCCTGATGGGGAATTCTGAGAGACTAGTTTTCCATCAGGTATGCCTTGCTGTGGATAGATCCAAAGCCATCGACTGTCAATTACAGGAAGTTGGACTTTATGAGGGACAAATCTCAGAGTTTCCTGTCAGGCTCTGCCCACCCAACAACTCAAATTCAAGGCCGCTGCATCTGTTGGGTGGGCATAGCCTCTATGACTAGTTTCCCATCAGGGCCGCCTTGCCTTTGACAGAAAGATGGATTTCCAAGCCACTATTGGACTTAAAAGGCTATGAATCCACCAACTGCTATGTACTGTCAATCAAAAGTAAAGTGGACCTGATGGGGAACTGGCTCTCGGTTCCCCGGCAGGCTCCTCCCACCTCTAGTTCACGACTCCTCGGCTGTGCATCTGTCAATGTAATGAGTGCAGGGATTGGGGTAGTGACTGCACTGCACAAGAAGTGTCAAGTGTGGACACTCCTTCTTCTGTGCAGACACAGACAGATTCATGTGCCTGTCTCTGATAGGTACATGAATAGGGCACAAGCACTGTCACTTTCAGTGCCCTGATGGAATTTTAAAGGGTGTTTATTTACAACACTTTTTATAAATTCCTCAGTATATAAGTTTTTTCCTTTCACAACTTTAAAAGTCTAATGTACAGCATTTTAAAGCTTTTTGGTTCTTTCTGGCCCATTCTTTCATAAAATGACATGCAATTTTTTATTTTTTTTTACTAAGAATTGTGAATAGGGAACACATCTCTTGAGTATTTGTTGTCATCATCATTTCAGTGTTTAGCAATTGATAGTATTTGTAAGTAGATATCTTCATTCATAAGATGCAACTATACTTACGACAGCTACTAAAAATGAAAACAATTTTTTTTTTCTTTTATATTTTGTTTATTTAAACAGATGTTGTTCATCTAGTACTTGCCTAAGGCTAGCCATACATTCAGTGGCGTCACTAGGGTTGGATATCACCCCCCCCCCGCACTAAGCAGGCTAGTGCGTCGGTGTGGCTCTCCCCCTTAACCTGCCACAATGAATGGGGCTGGGATTGGGGGAATAGATGGAGCCGGGATGGTATGGGGAGATGGATGGACCTGAAATGGGATCAGGGTGGTGGATGGAGCTGGGATGGGATCGGGGTGGTGGATGGAGCCGGGATGGGATCGGGGTGGTGGATGGAGCCAGGATGGGATGGTGAGGTGGATGCAGCCAGGATAAGATCGGGGGGGTTGATGGAGCCGGGATGGGATGGGATGATTTGGGGGGTTAAAAGATATGTGCTATAGGATGCTTTGGGAGGGGAGAGGAATTGTGCTGGGGGTTAAACTTCAAATCTGCCCCACTCTTTCTACTTCTAGCACAAGTCATTTCTAACCCAAAAGAAAGCACACCCTAGTACGTATCCTCAAACCCCCCTCTCCCTAAAATTACTCTGTTACCTGCCAATGCCCCCCCAATCACCATGTCCCCCTCCTCTGCAATACCCCTGTTATTGCATACCTCGGCCCCGGGCAGGTGCTGTAGCGCAGTGTCCCTCTGCCTCCTCCTCAGCTCTTCCTCCCAGCCTGTGTACTTGAAAACCAAAGCCGAGGAGGTGGCTATAGTCAGCCAGCAGGGAGAGAGATTAGTTGCGGCGCCGGAGTATGAGACTGTCGGACCTTGGGCACCTCTGCCTCACTCTCTCCTCCCTCACTCTGCCCGCACATCGCGTGCAGCTGTTGAGATCTCGGTAGTGAAAGAGGGAGCCGCGGCTCCGATGCCAGTCTGAACCTGGTGTCACCCTCTGGCAGGTGTCACCCAGGTGCGGGCTGCACCCTCCACATCCCCCTGCACCGCCACTGCATACGTTATACCATTTTTTGGACAATTTTCCTTTAGATTTACCAAAACCATAAAATATGAGGTCAAACCTAAACAATTTAAATATGTATGCAATCAGGCAGGCCCTTGCGCTACATAGTTGAAGGTAAACCTAAAGGATAATGAAAAAGAAAATGATATAATGTCGGGCCAGCTAAAGACTATTAAATTCTCATTTCAATCCTTGCCCTTGAAGGGAGCCCCTCTTTGGCACCTGACAGATCAGCTGGGCAGAACCTGTCAAATTAAATGTACTGATTGCTCTCCCTATCATAATGCTGACCATACACTATACGAAAAATCGGACAATATCGATTTTGAAAGACGAAAGAATTTTCGGAAGGGCTGAAGATACTACCATCATATAGCGTCCAAATTTCAAAAGATAAACGATAATCAAGGGACATGAATTAACCAATTTATCTTCGATTTTGTCACATTAGAAGGGAAATTACTAAATAAAATTGACCTATCAACATCCCTTCCGTGTATGCCCGCTTGCTGTACCGTATGTTCGTTGTGCACAGAGCTTTCTCTTTCGTTATCGATATCTTCGCTTCGTTGGCATTCCCATAGCTTTCCATCCAGTATGGATCATGTCGATGAGAGGACCATTGCCATAGCAATGCTTGGTATCATGGCAATACAACAGACACAGGAGAAGAAAACTAGAAGACAATGGACCAAGCAATGGCTAAGGACCCATGAAAAATATTCTCACATGACAATGTTGAGAGACCTGAAGGAAAATAATTCAGATGACTTTCAGAGTTATCTAAGAATGCCGGATGAAGCCTTTTAGCTGCTATTGAGCCATGTATCACCCCTCATAAGAAGACAGGCTACTATCCTAGACAAAGTATAACAGCAGAGCAACAGTTAATAGCTACACT
This sequence comes from Lithobates clamitans, assembly GCA_037952925.1. Taxonomy (NCBI): domain Eukaryota; kingdom Metazoa; phylum Chordata; class Amphibia; order Anura; family Ranidae; genus Lithobates; species Lithobates clamitans. The sequence goes on from JBBGZY010000486.1 coordinate 2,939,794, forward strand.
TCGGTTTCTCGTAACTGGAAGGACATATGAAGATCTCAAGTTTACCACAGGCATATCAGCCCAGTCACTAGGTCGCATTATCCCAGAAACATGTGCAGCTATAGTGAAGGTCTCGCAAACCGAATATCTAAAGGTAATCAAATTATCTCTATTGTTTGAAATGATGTACAAAAAACAGCATAGAAGTGATGTGAGAATACTTTTTTTTAATAGTAGGTAGTACAATTTGGTCAGTATGTGTTAAAGAATTTCCTACAGATTTTTCTCTGTATAGCAAGAAAATGGAAAATTTATTATCAAATACTTATCGTAATTGTCCTTTCCTGATGGACTCCATGGCAGACTACGTGTGGGTTAACCCTGCCTCTTCTCCAATGCTATAGGACCCCATACCCATAAGAGTAAACTCGCCTTCTCAGGACTGCGTTCCGTAACTAGCCGACTCCAGACCCATTTTCTCTCTTTTTTTTTTTTATGAGTGGGAACTCCGTTTGCCATGGAGTCCATCAGGAAAGGAAAATTATGGTAAGTATTTGTTAATAAATTTTCCGTTTCCTGACTACGTGGCAGACTACGTGTGGGAAATAACTAGCCAAACCACACGGGAGGGTATGCTGAACAAAAAGAGTTTAATTATTAATTCGCCCCGTCAACTGACAGGATTTTTAAACCAAAGCTCACAGAGGAAAGAGAAGCAGGTTCTATGTGACATAAAGGTATTGATTGAGGCCCATGAGGCCGCTTTGCAGATGACATCAGGAGCTACATGTCGAGCTGCTGCCCAAGAGGCCGCCATACCCCTGGTAGAATGTGCCGTCACCGCCTCTGGAGGAGCCAAGCCCTTAGCCCTGTAAGGCCGTTGAATGGCCTGGACGATCCATTTTGGATGAAGCTCGCTTGCCTCTGTTAGGGCCCTTTCACACTGGGGCGGTTTGCAGGCGTTATTGCGCTAATAATAGCACCTGCAAACCGACCCTGCAAACTTTCACACTGGAGTGGTGCGCTAGCAGGACGGGAGTAAAAGTCCTGCTAGCAGCATCTTCGGAGCGGTGAAGGAGCGGAGTATACACCGCTCCTTCACCAATTCTGCCCACTGAAATCAATGGGACAGCGCGGCTATACCGCCGGCAAAGCGCCTCAGCAGAGGCGCTTTGCAGTGGTTTTTAACCCTTTCTCGGCCGCTAACGGGAGGTAAAACCGCCCCGCTATCAGCCGAATACCGACGGTAAAGCGCTGCTTACAATAGCGGTGCTTTACTGCCGACGCCGCCCCTGCCCCAGTGTGAAAGGGGCCTTAATGCCAGCATACACCGCTCCTTCACCAATTCTGCCCACTGAAATCAATGGGACAGCGCGGCTATACCGCCGGCAAAGCGCCTCAGCAGAGGCGCTTTGCAGTGGTTTTTAACCCTTTCTCGGCCGCTAACGGGGGGTAAAACCGCCCCGCTATCAGCCGAATACCGACGGTAAAGCGCTGCTTACAATAGCGGTGCTTTACTGCCGACGCCGCCCCTGCCCCAGTGTGAAAGGGGCCTTAATGCCAGCATACAAACGAACATGTGATCAGAACATCTGAAAGAAGAGGTAACTTGTAGGTATTCCTTCAGTATTTGGCCTACATCTAGAGGATGTGCCTCTGTAGACTCTGGGGACCTGAACGTACGTAAAACGATTTCTTGGTTTTCATGAAACACCAAGGTGACTTTTGGCTTTGAGCCAAGCATAGGAATGAGGACCACCCGGTCCGGGAAGAAGGTCAGAAAAGGTTCCTGACAACCCAGAGAACTAATTTCGGAAACCCCTTTTGGCCGAAGTGATGGCAACTAGTAAAGCAACTTTGGCAGACAGTTCCTTGATAGAGGGCAGAGTGGAACCTGTGGTACTGAGAGTAGACAGAGAGTCCAGGACAAAAGGGAGATCCCATTTGGGGAACCTTGGTTTTCTTTGAGGCCTAAGCCTTGTTGCCCCCCGAAAGAACTGTCAAATTAAAGGGTGGAAGGCCCATGACGTTCCGGAGAAGGCCGACAGGGCTGAGACTTGAACTCTGAGGTAGCTGATGGAAAGAGACAGATCTAGGCCGGACTGAAGAAAACTAAAAAAAAAAGAAAACTAGGGGTCTCTCCATGGTCTGCCAGCAGAAGAAGAAAATTCAACGAACTTGGCCCATATTCTCCCATAGATTTTATTTGTGCTCATCTTCCTTGAGCTCATGAGAGTGAAAATTACTCCTGACGCGCACGCGAGAAGTTCCAACCTCTCCCTCTCAAGAACCAGACCATCAGTCTCAGTACTGCTGGACAATGGTGCAGAACTGTCCCTTGAGACAGAAGGTCCAGCCTGAAGGGAAGAGGCACCAGATCCTGGAAGCTCAGCTGGGTCAGAAGGGGAAACCACGGCCTGCTCGGCCAGTAAGGCGCTATCGTCACCACCTCGACTGCTTCTGTTTGGAGCCTCTGCAAGAACTTGAGGATGATCGGAAGAGGGGGAAAGGCATATGCCCTGCTGAAGTTCCACTGGCCTGTCAAGGCATCTATTCCGAAGGCCTGGCTGCAGCGGCACCGTGTGAAGTACTTCTTTAATTTGAAGTTGCAGGGGGGCGCAAACAGATCCACTTTGGGATCGACTCCTAGGGACAGGATCCACTTGAACGTTTGCGCATGGAGGGACCACTCGTTGTTGTCCATCCGTTTGCAGGTTAGAAAGTCTGCTTGGATGTTCTGAGCCCAGACTGCCGAAATATTCGCTAGATTTTTCTGGGCCCACAACATGATGGGTTCGACCTCTTGGAGTAGAGTGAAGCTCCGAGTACCCACTTGTCTCTTCACATAGGAGACTGCTGTGGTGTTGTCCATTTTCAATAACACCGATTCCCCTACTAGGAGATGCGTGAAGGATTTAAGGGCGCACCAGGCGGCCCGAAGTTCCAGGACATTCGAACCTGGGTTGTGAAGACGGGCATCCCATTTGCCTTGTGCAAGTTCTGACCCGCAAAGGACTCCCCAGCCTGCGCCGCTGGCATCGGACGTGACCGTAACCCATGTGATGGGCGCAATGGAGTGGCAGGTGAGAAGATTTTTGCGTTGAAGCTACCAGAAGAGACTGTTCCTCATTGATGGAGTTATGTAAATCAGTTGATTGACGTCCCCTGACTTCCATTGCTGGAGAACCCCCGACTGAAAAGGGCGTAACCTCCATAGTGCCCATTTGACCATGGGGGTCATAGAGACCATCGTTCCTACAATTTTCAGGCATTGTGATGCCTTCAGGTTTGAGGGGCCCAAGGCCCGCGAGATTCTTTCCCGAATGACCGGAATCTTCACTACTGGAAGGGAGATGGTGCCTTCCACCATATCGAATTGGGCTCCCAAGTATACCAGACGCTGGACTGGATCTAGATGGCACTTCTCTAGATTTAGGAGCCAACCAAAATTGGTTAACGTAGAGATAACCAACTCCCTGTGGACTAACAGTTGTCCACTGTCTTGGGATAACACCAGGAGATCGTCAAGGTAGTGGTACAGGTGTACTCCTTTTACTCTGATGAGAGCCGCTACGGCCAGAAGGACTTTGGAGAACACGCGAGGTGAGGTTGTCAGACCGAAAGGGAAGCAAATGAACTGCAGGTGTTTTGTTCGACTTGAAAACGAGGATATTTGTGAAGAGCCTCTGCCACAGGCACATGAAAGTACGCATCCTTTAGGTCGATTGAGATCAGCCAACCGCCTGGTTGTACTGCTTTCTGAATGGTAGACAAGGTCTCCATTTTGAATCTCTCGTAATTTATAAATTTGTTTAGATAAGTTAAGTCTATCACCGGTCGCCATGAACCATTTTTCTTTTGCACTAGGAAGAGAGGGGAGTACACACCCTGGAATTCTTCTTCCTTCGGAACAGGCACCACCGCTCCTTGAGATTCCAGCGAATTCACATAGGATAGCAATACCTGCTTCTTTTCGTCTGATTCTGGTAGAAGGGTAGAGATTGATCTGGAGGGGGGCAAACTGATGAAGGACCATGTGTGGCCTGAAGAGACTGTCCTGATAGTCCAGAAATCTGAGATTGAGGCCACCCAGGCGTGCCGGAAGAGAAGCATATGGGCCCCCACCCGACCCACCTGGACGGGCCCAATCTCAAAAGGGCTCAGCCGGCTCACGCCCACCGGGCGCCTGTTTTTTAGCAGATCTCAGGAAGGACACCTGCCCTCTATTCCAATTCCTCCTGAAATCCTGTCTGGGTTTGTAGGAGTGTGCTTTTCTTGAACGCTCAGTACTGCGTCTTTGCTTGGGCCTCTTCTGACCGGACAGGCGCCTGTCCTGGATCCCCCCCATAGCCCGAGTTATGGCGCTATCTAGCCTGTTACCAAACAATGAGGGCCCCTCAAAAGGGATCCTACACCAGGATTGCTTGGATGCTGTGTCGGCAAGCCAGGGGCGCAACCACAAGGCCCGTTTGGCCGTAACCGAGGACAGCATCAATCAGGCCAACAGGCGGATAAGGTCAATCGGAGCCTCCCCCAGGAAGGCCACTGCCAGCTTTAGCTCCTGAATTGCCGAGCCCTGGGCCAGATCAACTAGACTCCGTCCAGGCCTCCATGGTCTTGGACATGGCCGCAAGGGCCAAAGCTGGCTTGCAAGCCATCCCAGTCAGTCCATAGATCCTCTTAAGATCTTGGTCTATCCTTCTCTCAAGACCATCCTTTAAGGAAACCGTGTCTTCTAATGGAAGAGTGACATGTTTGGCTAGCCGCATCAGAGCTGCGTCGACAAGGGGGGCATTTTCAAGATGTTTCACTTCATCAGCCTTGAAGGGGTATAATCTGGAGGTTTTGTTTGACATGGATACCTCCTTATCCACTTTACTTCATTCCTCATCAAAAATGTCCTTCAATTCAGGAAGGAGCGGGAAGTTAGAACGTTCCTTCCCCAATTGTTTGAAAAACTTCCTTTGTTTTACTAGGGGAGGAGAAGCATCTTCCCACTTAAGGGCTTCCTTAACTGCCTTGATCAGTGGGGAAACTAGGGAATAGTCGAAACCTCCGGTAAACTCATCTCCCTCCATCTCGCTGTGTGAGGAATCAGGGGAGGAATTATATGGCTGGAATGAGCTGGGATTTTCCTGGGCCTCATCAGCCAGGGAGCCAGATATGGTGGTTGACTGACTCCGCGTGTGGGATGTACCCAATTCTTTCACGGATTGTTGCACCACACGCTTGACAAGAGACTTCATGTTTTGATTTTCCGTATCTTTTTCCCCGACTGCCCGGGTATAACAGGAATCACACAGGGATTTGCCCTCTGGGACACTGGTCCCACACCCCCAGCAGGCTCTGTGATCAGAGCGGCTATCATGGCGGTGGGTGCGGTGACTGGAGGAGGAATGGGAACATCTCCCCTGTTTGTGGGAGGAATAAGAACATCTCCCCTGATGATGGGTCACAGATGGAGAGTCGCGTCTGGACCTAGATGATGAGTGTTGTTGCGGCCTGGCAAGGTCTCTGTTGACTTGAGCCACTGATTGGCAGTCGGAACTTGCAGGGCTGCAAAAAGAAAAAAGGGGGGGAGGGGTCAGCGTTTCTCTTTAAACTCAGCCGAGCCTAATCCCCTTTCCCTCAACTGCACATACCTTGTGCTAGGGCTGGCCACACAAAGGTGGTGACTTGTCCATGATTTCTGGGCCAATCGACAACCCGAGCCAAAGGCACTCATGCACCACTTGACAATACCTGAGTAATGAGAGGCAAGTGAGAAAAAAAGTTGTTTTTTTTTTGTTTTTTTAAGACTTCTCCTTTAAGACATCTAAAATATCCTGCAAGTCCCACGGAAAACAAAAGGCTTCAACTTGCCTGAAGTGGTGCCGAGCTTGGGAAAGCTGCCACTAGCTGCATACAGGTGTCCCACCTGGCAGAAGCTGACAGCTGTTTAAATTTCCCCGCCGGAATAACGTCACCGCCGTCCTCCATAGCGCACCTGCACTGAAGATACTGGCCAAACAGCACCTGTGCGGCCACGGGCAGAACCAAGCCTCGATGTGACCGAAGCCCCGCGCATGCGCAGACGGACACGGCGGCCGGGAACCAGGAAGAGAAGCGGCGATCTGGAACGCAGTCGCGCTCCAGAGGCCATAACGCACAAAAGGGAATGAAAAAGGGCTTTCACACAAACAGTCTGCCATAAATGTATAAAATAATCTTCAGACCTTGCCAGACAATAAGGAACTCCACCATCCATCCTAATATACGTGGGCTACCTCCCTTCCACCACAGGGGTATCACAAGCCCAATGAAACCACTCGCCCGCCCATGGCTGGGCCCTGGGATGCACCGCACAACTGGTACCAGGAAATGTTTCCGACTGGATGTCACACAGGAGTAACACGTGATGTATGGTCCATGGAGGAGGACAAAAAAGGAACGTAGTCCTGAGCAGGGGAGCTTACTTTTATGGGTATGGGGTCCTATAGCATTGGAGAGGAGGCGGGGTTAACCCACACGTAGTCTGCCATGGAGTCTGTCAGGAAATAATATGTTTTCTTTATTGAAAACATAATTTAACCAACTGAGCATAAATCACTTTTTTGGGGGCTAACAACATCAGTATAACCATGAAAAATGCATATTAACACAATTCATCAAGAGCAAGAACACAATTACAATGATGTGTAATGGAAGTCATTTCCCCAGGTGTTTTGTGTTTGTTCATGTTGCGTGAATGGTACACGCCAATGATGTGTCTGCTGATATTGTTGATGATGCCCCTGAATGATATTGCATTCTGCCAAGTGTGTATGTTGTGTGAGCTTTCCTCTGACTTCATTATTTAGAAGCTGGATCAGTAATGGTTGCAGCAGTTGTTTTTTGCTCTTATGACATTCGCTGTATCTTCTTAGCAGTTAGCAGTTAGGCCTCCTAAATCATCACATTCATCCCTCTTTTGATTCAGTGCAGCCGATGCTTGTGAAAGAAAGCTGGTAGTTAAATCTTGTGATGATTGTCTTTTTTTATCTCTGGTGTTTCAGCTGTTGATGTTGAACGTTCCGATTAATTGATGAATAGTTCCTGTGTAAAAAAAAATGTATTTGTTATTATAGTACATAATAGCATAAATCTTCTAAACAATTATTCTTTTCTGTCACAGTTACCAACTTCTGTGGAGGAATCACGGTCAAGCAATTTCAAGATTATTGGAATTTCCCAAATTGTGGTGGTGCGATAGATGGGAAGCATGTGTGTATTACACCCCCTGAAAACTCGGGTTCCTACTATTACAATTACAAGGGATATTTCAGCATCGTGTTAATGGCCATAGTGAATGCCTAATACAAATTCAACTTTATGGACATTGGGAAGAATGGACAAAACTCAGATGGAGGAGTAATAGACAAAACTGAGTTTTACAAACGTCTAAAAGATGGGTCACTCAATCTGCCATCAAAACAAGAGACAGTAAATGGACTTTATCTTTGTTGCCGATGAGGCATTTGGTTTAGGAGAAAATCTGCTCAAACCATTTCCTATGAAAAATCTTAGCCCAGATCAAAGAATATTTAATTACAGATTATCACGAGCTAGACGTGTGGTCAAGAATGCATTTGGTATAATTTACAATTTTAACCTCCCTGGCGGTATGATTATTTCGGATTTTAGGTGCTAAAAGCGGTACAATTATTTTGCGTGGAAATTTGGCTTTCTATATTGTAGGCCTGTAATTCTTAACAATAACACACTTAAATCTGTCCAAACAAGAGTCTAGTAGATATCCCGGGTATGATAAAGTTTGAAACACAAAAACATAAATTTTAATATAATAAATAAAAATAAATAATTAAAAAAATAAAATAAAAAATAATAATAAAATAAATTTCCCCACGATTCACTATCGCTCAATTCTGCAAGTGTTCTAATTTACTATCGCTGTTTTCTAGCTGGTCTAAAGCCACTTTTAAAGTAAAGGGACACTTTTTGGTTGCTATGGACAATCTCCAGTTTCCAGGCAGAAAGAACAGTATATGTAATAAAAAACTGCATGCAGGGCATGGGCCAAAGCACTGGGGACAAAAGGGATGTGAAATCATTTCATACAGTACTGTAATCTGTAAGATTACAGTACTGTATGTGTTATGATTTTTACATTTTTTTTAATTTGCCGCCAGGCTCCGCCCCCGTGCATCGCGACGCTCGCAGGGAATGGAGCCTGGCACAGAGAGGCTTCAGGAGGAGGACGGAGCCCACGGACACTGCGGGGGACATCGCAGGAACCCGGGGACAAGGTAAGTGTACCGCTCCAGGATCCTGCAATGTAATCCCGAGTGTGGCTCGGGGTTACCGCTAATGGTGCTGAATTTTAACCCCGAGCCACACTCGGGAAAACCGCCAGGGAGGCTACAAAATCCACATGGTACAAATAAAAAGCATTTCATGCAATTTACCTCACTATCTGCAAGTTCCCCTGGTGTCCTATCTTCTGTGTCTGGTGAATTGTTATCTATGGCTAAACTGGATACTGATGGTCTAGCATCATTTTGGTCAGTGAGAAACTGATGACTTTCAAAATACCATAGAAGGGGTACGTATATTTCATCTGCCCCAGCTCCTGATCTTTTAGAGCCATAGATTTTGTTTAATTCTTTTTTGAACATGGTTCTCAGATTTGCTATTTTCCCTATGACATAAGGAACATCAGCTTTAGCATAAACAGCAGTGCAAAGTTCAGCCAATTTCATATATGTTTAATTTTTTTTGTCTGAAAAGGCTCCGCCCTTCTTTTAGATCATGTGCCATTTCACCCACACCATGAGAAGTGAGAGTCCAGATACAGATGTGCTGCCCAGGAAGCGGCAGTGCAGCACCATGAAAGCAACACCTATACGCTTGGAAGAAATGATTATCATGGTCAGCATATTGGGAAGAAAAGACTATGATGGCAAATTTGCACACTATCTAAAGCCAAACACAAGAAAGGACCAAATCATGGATAAAGTTGCCCATGCCATCTATGCTAAACATGGTGTGCAATGATCCAAGGACCAGCTTCGTAAGCGGTGGTCTGATTTGAAGCTCAGGGAGGTTGATCAACTCCGCAAAATCCACAAAATTATCAAGAAAGGTACGTAAGTTATTACAGCAAGTAGCAATAAAACCACAATAGAACATATATATATATGGTGTGCTGCAGAAATCTGGAACAAATGAAAGAGCTCTTGGTGTCAATTCAACAAAGTTTGCTTAACCTGGTTACATAGTTATGTAGCACTAACTCACGGTGGAGCTGCTGATTTTTAGCGGGCTGTTACCGTCACCTTTTTACCTTTAATTTCACCAGTACCGGGTCTATGGTCCCGTTGAGCTTATTATCAGACAATGTAGGCACCTGTCACTTGAGTACTTTTCCAATGCGTTAATGGGAGATAACTGGAAGAAGTAGCAGGAAAGAGGTAGAAGAAGAGTTGCAGGGAAGTTCAAATACCTTTTCTTGGCGTAGCACTAAGGAGTTGAAATCTTTGGTATGAATATTTCCTCAGCTCAGGATTAAATCTTTGCCCGCCCGGATAGGTCTCTCTCACCAACCTAGCAGCCGGAACGCAGCACGAACAAAAAGTCTCTGCCACAGACTTGGATGTAACAAAACTGTACAATCCCCTGCCACAGGATGTAGTAGTTTTCGATGAGCAGCAAACACAGTACCAGAACCTTTAAGCCAACCCGACAGTACTTGTGCAGTAGAGTAGTTTAGGATGCCTCCTCCAATCGAGTCACCAGGCCCTTCTTAAGACCAGCCTTGCATGGTCCCTTCCAAGATGGGTCCTCCCCTGGATCTTCCCGATTGTCTGGCTTCCTCCCACAGGACAGACAGCACAGGACCATCCCAACTAAAACAGGCCCCAGACAGACTTCTGGGTCTACCCGCTCTACCCGGAGGGCCGCGAGCTAGAACTCACTAACACATGCCTCTAGGCCAGGAGGGCCATGAGGTAAAGCTTTTAGAAACATGGCGTCTGCCCCATAAATACTCTCTCCTAGAATGCAACCCGGAGGACCACCTCCGCCAAGTTGTCACCGGGACAGAAGAGCACTCATATGTTTCAGCTTGTTGCTTTCCAACACCGACCCAGAGTGACACCGACACCCACAGGCAGTATGTGGAACTGCACACAACACAGCCAAACTGGAACAGAGGCTAATCTAACTGTAAATTAGATCTGAACTATGTACAGCACAGATAATCCACTAAATTTACCTAGAAGCGGTAGAATGGAAAATCTACCAGCGCTACATACTCCCCCCACCACAATAGACGTTGTCCTCAACGTCTGGCAAGATATGACTCTCAAGCCTGAGAGTAGGTATTTGAACTTAAAACTTGAATGAGTAAAGGAAAGAGACAGCATAGAAAGGTTATAGTTTCAAACATTTGTACAATAACATATTCATATCAGCAAAAGAAATCACATTAGGCACATTACAAAACCCCACTATCTACCTAGCTAAAAAGCCTAACAGCTTATTAGGAGATCCGGTTGTTCCTGAAAGAAACAAAGTTAAACACACACGAAATATATACAGTAGCATCACTAACAATTCAGGAGCAAAGCCTCATTCCAAAAAAGAATGACACTCTCTTCCCACGTGTTTTCTTCTAATGAAAATGAACTGAAATAACTTGAAAAGTCCATCCCTATCTTTTGGGCAAATTATATCCTTTCCAGTAAACAAAATCTTTGGTTATCACAGAAGTCTTTGGATATATAAGCGCAGAGGTGAATAAAATGTCTTAACCACGGAGATCTCTAAATACTAACACTATCTGACTATACACCCCAAAGTTCTCTTTTTCTTTATTTAGAAGAACAGAAGACAACAGTTTCTTTTTTTTTTTTATAATCACCAATAAAAACCGGGATCTGGCAATGTCAGTTTCCTTCCCTGTTTACCCACGATGGTGATAAAATAGACAATGTCATCTTTACCGGGTCTGCAAATGACCACCTTGTCAGCATAGATGTGCCGACCATAGTTCCAATGCAGCAAACATCCATTGAAACATTCATCCAAAGCAGCAGAATACCCAGCTTTCCAGAAAGGTTTTGGTACAGACAAATAGTCCCAAACAGCTTCACGGTACCACTGTTCCCAGTTGGCCTCAATTTCCTGCATAATTTCCTGAGTCACATAGGGAAATTCCAGACCATATTCTGTGGCAACACGTCTGGTGAGCACTCTCTGTAAATGGGCAAGTCTAGGCAAAGTTCTATTTTTCCCCAAACCAGGAGTCACACAAGAATTTGGTGATTTGCGCACCATAGATCCCATAGGTGTCTGCTCACTCTCAAGCAAACTAGCAACTTTAGACAATGTCTCTTTGGTAGTACTGTGTGGCTCCACACAAGGTGATGTCTTCCTAGAATCCATGGCTATCCATTCTGAGAAAGTAAGGGCAGAAGCAACATCTTCTCCCTGGGCCCTCAATAGTTCCTGTGACATGGTCTCGAACAAATCATCATCACCATAGCAGCAGAATACCCAGCTTTCCAGAAAAGGTTTGGGAACAGACAAATAGTCCCAAACAGCTTCACGGTACCACTGTTCCCAGCTGGCCTCAATTTCCTGCATAATTTCCTGAGTCACATAGGGAAATTCCAGACCATATTCTGTGGCAACACGTCTGGTGAGCACTCTCTGTAAATGGGCAAGTCTAGGCAAAGTTCTGTTTTTCCCCAAACCAGGAGTCACACAAGAATTTGGTGATTTGCGCACCATAGATCCCATAGGTGTCTGCTCACTCTCAAGCAAACTAGCAACTTTAGACAATGTCTCTTTGGTAGTACTGTGTGGCTCCACACAAGGTGATGTCTTCCTAGAATCCATGGCTATCCATTCTGAGAAAGTAAGGGCAGAAGCAACATCTTCTCCCTGGGCCCACAATAGTTCCTGTGACATGGTCTCGAACAAATCATCATCACCGGAGAGATTTGACATAGAATCTATCTCCGAGTCTCTCAACTCTTCCGCTGGCAAATATTTACAAAGAGTCCCAGATATGTTCCCCTTTGACATAGTAACACAGTACCAGGACCTTTAAGCCAACCCGGCAGTACTTGTGCGGTAGGATGCGTCCTCCAATCGAGTCACCAGGCCCTGTTTTTTTTTTTTTTTTATTCTTTATTTATTATTTTATCATAACAGAATCATATCCATCTGGGAACATTCCATGTTACATATCCACGAAAATATAAAAATAGTTGTCCCCAACTCCCCCCGCCCCCCCTCCCCCCGACCCCCCAACCCGCCCAACCCCCCAACCCACCCAATCCTGCAAGAGACTACTCAAGGGGATCACCCTCCATCTTGGTCTCTCCAATCTCAAAATTATTTCCTGCCTTATTATGCCAAATTTATAATCTCCTTTAGATAGCTCCAGGTCTTTTTAAATTTATGCCATCCTGCCCATTTCCCCGTATGTTCCTCCTCTTCATCAGGTACCAAACCCCCATCGTCCAAACACTCAACGTTATATATTTTGTTTATGCCGAGGAGCCAGTCTCGTGTATTTGGACTTGATGGATCAAGCCAATTCAAAGCGATCTGCCTCTTGGCTACGTCTAACATTATGGGGACCAATGAGGATTTATAGCTCTTTACCGACATCGCATTCCCATGAAAGAGACAAACCCATGGGTCCTCTACTATTACTATCTCAGTGATCTCCTTGATCAATGTTATAATTTTTTTCCAATAGGTTTTGATAATAGGGCACCCCCACCAAATATGGGCCATTGTTCCCAAGCATGAGCACCCCCTCCAACAGGTATCAGGCTTCGCCCTATCCATTTTGCTTAATCTGTCTGGAGTGGCATACCATCTTGCAAGACATTTATAGTGAATTTCCGTTCTCCTAGTGTCTAGTGCTGAATAGTGAACCAACCTCAAAATCTTTTCTATCATATCTTTACTACATTGTGACCCTAATTCCCGCTCCCACCTTTTGATGTAAGGGGGCACCTCCAGTTCCATCTCTGCTCCCAGAATCCTATAGATTTGGGCTATAACACCGCCTGTTTGCTTCTTCGTACATAGCTGCTCAAACGGTCTAAGCTCCTCCTCACTTCTGAGTGGTTTCGGTAACTTATCTATAGAGTGAGAGAGCTGGAGGTACCTCCATCCATCCATCACCCATAACTCTGACTCACTCCTTAATTCAGTGAATATGCGAATTCTCCCTTTACTTATAAAATTTTTTAGTTGAATGAAGTCGTCTTTTAACCAATTCCCTCCCACCTTCCTCCTCCCAGGTTCAAAAAATAAAAAGGAAAATTTATTATCAAATACTTACCGTAATTTTCCTTTCCTGATGGACTCCATGGCAGCCTACGTGTGGGTTTACCCCGCCTCCTCTCCAATGCTATAGGACCCCATTCCCATAAATGAGTACTCACCACTAGCTACTGCGTTCCGTAACTAGCCTACTCTTTGACCAATGGGTGGGAACTCCGTCTGCCATAGAGTCCATCAGGAAAGGAAAATTACGGTAAGTATTTGATAATAAATTTTCCTTTTTCCTGACAGACTCCATGGCAGCCTACGTGTGGGAAATAACTAGCCAACCACACGGGTGGGTATGCTGAATCAAACAAAAATTTTAATTTGTCCTATTAACCGATAGGATTCTCAAACCAAAGTCTACAGAGGATAATGAAGCAGGCTCAATACAGTAATGAGACATGAAAGTGTTAATAGAGGCCCACAAGGCTGCTTTGCAAATGGTGTCTGGGGCCACATGTCGAGCTGCCGCCCATGAAGCTGCCATTCCTCTGGTGGAGTGAGCTGTCACCGCCTGTGGAGGAGCCAAGCCCTTCGCCCTGTATGCTTGTTGAATAGTTTGGACAATCCAAGTAGCGAGTGTCCTAACTGAGGCTTTCTTTCCTTTGTTACTTATCGAGTGTAGGATGAATAGATGGTCAGAACGTCTGAAGGGAGAAGTCATTCTCAGATATTCTTTAATTGCTTCCCCTACATCCAGAGGATGAATCTCAGAGGACTCCAGAGACCTAAACGTGGGCAAGACTATCTCTTGATTATCATGGAACACAGAGGACACTTTTGGGTTAGAACCCAGCATTGGGATAAGGACCACCCGATCCGGGAAGAATGTTAAAAGGGTTCTTCACAACCCAGAGAGCCAATCTCAGAAACACTTTTTGCAGATGTGATGGCTACTAGAAAGACTACTTTAGCTGAAAAGTCCTTGATAGAGAGCAGGGAAGGCCCAGAAGTACTGAGTCCGGAGACTGAGTCTAGGACAAGTGGCAGGTCCCATTTGGGGAACCTGGATTTCCTTGGAGGCTTGAGCCTTGAAGCGCCACGAAAAAATTGTCGAATTAGTGGATTAGTTGCCCAGGAGGACCCAGAGAAGGCTGACAGTGCAGAGACCTAAACCCTAAGCGAGCTGATGGATAATGGTAGATCTAAGCCTGTTTGCAGGAAGCTGAGTATATCTTGCACCCCCGGGTGTTTAAAAGACCTGCCGCTAGAGGAGCAAAAATCCACGAATTTAGACCAGATTCTACTGTAAACTCTATTTGTGCTGGATCTTCTTGAACTCATGAGAGTTGATATTACTGTAGGAGCGCAACCAAGCGAGATTAGCCTCTCCCTCTCAAGAACCAGACCATCAGTCTCAGCACTGCTGGGCACGGGTGCAGGACTGACCCCTGGGAAAGGTCCGGCCTGAGAGGGAGAGGCACCGGGTCCCTGAAGCTGAGTTGGACAAGGAGAGGGAATCAGGGTCTGTTTCGGCCAGTATGGAGCTATCATCAACACTTCGGCTGTCTCTGAACGGAGTCTGTGCAGGAATCTCAGGATGACTGGAAGCGGCGGGAAGGCGTATGCCTTGCTGAACCTCCAAAGGTGCATCTGACCCGAGAGCTTGACTGCAACGGCCTCTGGTGTAAAATTTCTCCAGTTTGAAGTTGTGGCGAGAGGCGAACAGATCTACCTCGGGGTTGATCCCTAGTGAGGAGACCCATCTGAACATCTCCATATGAAGAAACCACTCGTTGTTGTCCAGTTCGGTGCGTGAAAGGAAGTCCGCTTGAGCATTCTGGACTCCTGGGATGAACACTGCCGAGATATTGCAAAGATTCTTCTGCGCCCATGAAAGGATGGGCTCGACCTCTCGAAGGAGAGTGGGACTCCGGGTACCCCCTTGCCTCTTCACGTAGGAGACAGCCGTTGTGTTGTCCATTCTTAATAGTATTGACTTCCCTTTCAGTAGATGAGAGAAGGCCTGTAGAGCACACCAGGCCGCCCTGAGTTTTAAAACGTTCGAACCTGGGACTGTACGGCAGAAGTCCCACTTGCCTTGGGCGAGGTTCGAGCCGCAGAGGGCCCCCCAACCCGTCCCGCTGGCATCGGTCGTCACCGTGACCCAGGAGATGGGAACGATGGAATGACATGCCAGGAGATTCTTGCATTGAAGCCACCAAAAGAGGCTGTTCCTCATTGACGAGGTCACCTGGATGACTTGATTCTTGTCCCCTGTTCTCCACTGCTGCAGAAACCTCGACTGGAAGGGACGTAACCTCCACAAGGCCCACTTGACCATGGGCGTCGTAGAAACCATTGTGCCGATAATTTCCAGACACTGAGAGGCTTTTAGGTGTGAGGCATGTACAGCCCGAGAAATCCTGTCCCGTACCACTGGAATTTTCTGTAGTGGAAGGGAAATGGTGCCTCTTACAGTGTCGAACTGAGCTCCTAGGTATATTAGGCGTTGCGTTGGTTTTAGATGACTTTTTGTCAAGTTCAGGAGCCACCCAAAACTGGAAAGGGTGGAGATCACCTGTTCTCGATGGGCCAGCAGCTGTTCCCTGCTTTGCGACAACACCAGGAGGTCGTCGAGGTAGTGGTAAAGACGTACCCCCTTCAGTCTTATGTGAGCTACCGTGGTCAAGAGGATTTTTGAGAAGACCCGGGGGGACGTTGTCAATCCGAAGGGGAGGCAGATAAACTGAAGATGATCTTGCCCTACTTGGAAGCAGAGGTATTTGTGAACCCCTTCCTCTATCGGGACATGAATATAAGCATCCTTTAAGTTGATGGAAATCATCCAATCGCCTGGCTGAATAGCTTGCTGAATAGTCGACAGCGTTTCCATCTTGAATCTCCCTGGCTCTATATACTCATTGAGGTAGGTCAGGTCTATAACCGGGCGCCAAGAGCCACTCTTTTTTTGAACCAGGAAGAGAGGGGAGTATATTCCCTGAAACCACTCGTCCCTCGGGACGCACACCACTGCTCCTTGAGACTTCAGGAGATCCACATAGGACAGTAGCACTTGCTTTTGATCTTCCAACCGGGGCAGAAGAGTGGGGACAAATCTGGGGGGCGGAGCACTGGAGAAGGTCCATCTGTGACCTGTCGAGACCGTCTTTATTACCCAAAAGTCCGAGATCGAGGCCACCCAGACGTGCCGGAAGAGGCGCAGCCGTGCCCCTACCCGACCTGCCTGGGCGGGCGCAATCTCAAAAAGACCTCGCCTGTTCACGGCCGCTGGATGTCTGGCCTTTAGTGGACTTGCTAAAAGATGTCTGGCCCCTGCTCCAATTCTTTCTGAAGTCCCTACCGGGCTTGTAGGAGCGAGCTTCCCTAGAGCGCTCCGGAGAGCGTCTTCTGAACTGCGGTTTCTTCCGACCAAGAAGGCGCCTGTCCTGGGGGAGAAACCCCGACTTGCCACCCGTGGCTCGTGTTATGGCATCGTCTAGTTTATTGCCAAACAGCGAAGATCCCTCGAAGGGAATTTTACACCAAGCTTGTTTGGAAACGGGGTCAGCAAGCCAAGGACGTAACCATAAGGCCCGTTTGGCCGTGACCGATGACAGCATAATTCGCGCCAATAGGCGAATCAAGTCAATGGATGCCTCCCCCAAGAACACCGCCGCTAGCTTTAATTCTGCAGCTGCTGAACTTCCCGCTAGCTCCTCTGAAACCCCTTTAAGGAAGGAATCCACATTCTCCGTCCAGGCCTCCATGGCTTTTGACATGGCTGCCAGAGCAAAAGCAGGTTTGCAGGCCGTTCCGGCCAACCCGTAAATCCTCTTCAAGTCTTGGTCGATCCTTCTTTCAAGACCATCCTTGAAGGACACTGCATCTTCCAAGGGAAGTGTAATATGCTTAGCTAGACGCATTAGAGCTGCGTCTACAAGGGGAGCATTCTCCAGATACTTCACCTCTTCTGACTTGAAGGGATATAATCTGGAGGTCTTATTTGTCATAGAGGACTTCCTGTCCGTCTTACTCCATTCCTCATCAATTATTTTTTTTTAGCTCAGAAAGGAGCGGGAAACTTGCGCGTTCTTTCCCCAAATGCTTGAAGAATTTCTTCTGCTTGGCCGGGGGAGTAGAGGGGTCCTTCCATTTAAGAGCCTCCTTGATTGCCTTAATTAAAGGTGACACCATACTGAAGTCAAAACCTCCGGCTTTCTCTTCTTCCTGAGGATCATCGTCTGAGGAGTCAAGGGAGGCCACGTACGGCTGAGAAGTGCCCGGGTCTTCACGGGATTCATCAGCCGGGGGGCCAGAAAGTGTAGTAGACTGGCTCAATGTGTGGGGAGGATCCAGCTCCTTCAGGGACTGCTGTACCACGCGTTTGACGAGAGTTTCCAAACGCTGGTTCTCCGATTCTTTCTCCCTGGTCGCCCAGGCATAGCAACGGTCACACAGTGGCTTGCCCTCCGGAACTCGTGTTCCACATCCCCAGCAGGCTCTACGGTCAGAGCGGCTGTCGTGGCGTTGAGAGCGGTGTCTGGAGGAGGAATGAGAGCGTCTCCCCTGGTGGTGGTTTCCAGACGCAGAGTCACGCCTGGATTTTGAAGGTGACTGGTGTTGTGGCCTGGCAAGGTCTCTGTCATTCTGGACCACAATCTGAGGGTCCAATCTGGAAGGGCTGGGAGAAAAAACACAGTAAGGAGGGGAAAAAAAGGCGAGACCAACATCGGATAACGCAATTCACAATGCGACTGACTCTCAACCCCTCCCCTCATAAGCACATACCTTGTGCGTGAGGGCTGGCCACTTAAAGGCGGTGAATTGTCCATGACTTCCATATGAAGAGCGACACAGTACGGTTAGTCTGCCGAAAAAGGCGGCCTGAACGGGCCGAAATACCAGTAAGAAAAAGGGTCATTCTGCCCCACAAATACATTCAGAGTACACTTGCAGCGTGTGTCCAGAAGAAAAAACCTTCTTATAACTGGACGTAAACATATAACTTATTCAACCTTTTACAGAAATTTTTTTTTTTCTTTTAAAAAGGTAAATATATATAAATGGCATTTTTACTCCCCTTTTTCTTTTTTTTTTTTTTTTTTTTAAAAGCACAAAGTTTAATCAGGCACTCACCTAAAGCAGACCAGGGCTGGAGATGGGGAAGAAAAACCGCTCTACTCCTACTCACTGTGAGGCATTTCCACTGTGAAGGAGTTCATGAGCCGAATTTAAATCTCCCGCCCGACCTCGCGCCTGCGCCGTCGGACGGTGATCGTACTGCGCATGTGCGGATTGCCGAGCGTTCCGCCGCTCTGCGCACGCGCCAGCCAAGCCTCGGACCCGAGGAGGCTACCGCGCATGCGCAAGCAGTGCGGACGGCCGAACCCGGAAGTGCTGAGGCGAGCTGGAACGCACAAGCGCTCCAGCCGCCATGAGGGGAAAAACGGTCCCAACAGAGACCGCGACAGTCATAGCCAGAGCCAGGAGACCTAGGGGGAAACGGACAGAACACAGAAAAACCTGCCATGGAGAAAACACTTAAAGCTTCCGACCTTGCCAGCCGATGATGTCCCTGGAGGTCCGGCATACAGAGGCGACCATCCTTCCACCAAAAGGGTAAACATCAGCCTCTACCTGCTACTCACCCGCCCGTGGCTGGGCCCTGAGCTGCACCGCAAAAGGTATGCCATGATCCTGGATCCGTCCGACTGGACGCGAACAACTTGTGTAGGTCCATTGGAGGAGGACAAAAAAGGAACACAGTAGCTAGTGGTGAGTACTCATTTATGGGAATGGGGTCCTATAGCATTGGAGAGGAGGCGGGGTAAACCCACACGTAGGCTGCCATGGAGTCTGTCAGGAAATTGTTTTTCATATATATCAGTGGTGAATTGTATGACCATTTGTTATGGATGTGTATCTGGTCCCAATATTTAAAAGTGTTGTGAGTCAAAGTGGCCGTGTTAATACTCAGTGCTCTAAATTTTGGAGGGTTCCACAGCGTGTACCCAAGATTAGTGTTACTCAGATGTTAACCCACCGCTTCTCCGACCCCTTTTTAACCGAATCAATAACTCGTGAAAGCACTACTGACATGTCATACCTGTTGAAATCAGGCAGAGCAATTCCGCCTTTTTTCCCCTGCTCAATATTGCATAGGAGATACGTGGTTTTTTGCCACCCCAGACAAATTTCCCTATTAAGCTCCGTGGAGCTCTAAAGAAGTACTTGGGTAGAGGGATAGGTAACATCTGAAATTTATATAGTAGTTTGGGTGTCAGTATCATTTTGGCTGCATTTACACGTCCAAACCATGAAAGAGGCCTAGATAGTATTCTTCTCGCTTCTTGCCTAATCTCATCCAACAACGGGATATAATTTTTAAAGTACAATTTTTTAAAAGTATTAGCTAATTTAATCCCCAAGTACTTAATTTTCTTTTTCCAAGGAAAGGGGAATACTTCGGCTAGGTGGGCTTCTTCTTGCTTTCTCAGGTTGATGTTTAGGATCTCAGACTTCCTCAGGTTTATTTTAAAATTTGATATATCGCCATATCTTCTAAGGATCCAAAGCAAGTTTGGGAGAATTATTCTGGGGTTCATAATGAAAAACAGGACATCATCGGCAAATGCCGCGAGTTTGTGTTCCTCAGTTCCTACCTTCACACCACTACAGTCAGGACTATTACGAATAGTGGCCAACAGAGGTTCGAGGGACAGGACGAACAGAAGGGGGGAGAGGGGGCAGCCCTGCCTAGTTCCATTTACCATCCTGAAGGATTTTGAAATGGCCCCATTTACCTTTACAGCAGCCATAGGGCTATTGTAAAGTATTCTGACCCATGAGATGGACCTCGGGCCAATCCCCAAGGCCTCCAGAGTTTTCATCATGAACCCCCAGTCTACCCTGTTGAACGCTTTTTCGGCGTCCACTGACAGGAATAGAGCTGGGGGCCCACCCCGTTTACAAGTTTCAGTCAGAAGCACTGCCCGTACCCCATTGTCCCTGCACTGTCTACCAGGTACAAAACCTGCCTGGTCCGGATGGACCAGGATGGTCATTTTTTCTTTCAGTCTATTGGTCAACACTTTTGCATATAATTTAACGTCTGCATTCAGCAGCGAGATGGGTCTATAGCTTGAACACAAGCTGGCATCCTTCCCCTCTTTTAAGATCAGGGTAATCGTAGCGGCCAGTGCTTCTCTCTCCATTCCACAGTTGGTACCAAGTTCGTTCCAGGAGTGACAGAGCCTGGGAACCAATATGTGTTTCATTTTTTCTAGATAACTAGTGGTGAATCCGTCCGGGCCTGGGCTCTTTCCCTTTGGGGAATCTTTCAAGGCGGCCATAATTTCCTCCTCCTCAATGGGCTTGTCCAGGGTGGAACTTTCCTCCTCGGATAACTCTACTAGCCCTGCCCCCTTCAGGAATTCCTCGCCCCTACCTATACGGGCGCTATCCTCCGCACCCTGTTGCCCAATAGAGTAAAGGGCGGCATAGAACTTTTTAAACTCTTCTGCCATACCTCCACTGGTCACTATCGCCTCTCCTCTTTTGTTATGTATTTTGTCAATAAAGTTCCGACCTCTTTTTTTCCTTATTAGTCTGGTCAAGTGCTTACTAGACTTATTTGCCCAAAGATAGTTGTCCTTGGTTATCATATTAAAAGATCTTTTAGCCTCCTGTTCCATCGAGTCCCTCAGCTCCTCCCTTTTGGAGACCAATTGACGATAACAGTCCTGATTCTGCCCCTTTGACTTTTTATGTACCTGTTCCAAGGAAAAAATTTCCTCTATCAGCTTTTCCCTTTCTTCCCTTCTCTTTTTTTTTAGCCCTGCTCCTATTGAGATGAGGATCCCTCTAATATAGGCTTTATGCGTCTCCCGTGTCATTTGATTTAAAAAAGAAATCCACTTCCTCCTGAATCCTTTCAACTACTTTGGGGTCCTTCAGCAATCCTTCATTCAGCTTCCACGAGAAGGGCCGACCCATCGCTTCTGGAATCTTCACCCTGATCGTGACCAGAGAATGGTCTGAAAGAGACAGGATCTCTATTCTGGTTTCCTCAACCCACTCCAGTAAGCTGTGGTCTACAAAAATGTAATCTAATCTGGAGTAAGTCCCATGCACAGGGGAGAAGAAGGTGAAATCTCTCTCTTTAGCGTGTTGCAGTCTCCATGCGTCCATCAACTGGCAGCGAAACAACCTCCGCCTGATTGCACCTATTGACACCTTCTTTATCCCCTGGGCACGGGACGTACTGTCCAGGTTGGGATCGAGGCAGAAGTTTAAGTCCCCCGCCAGAACTACCTCTCCCTCCCTAAATTCCGACAGCTTTGTCAGTACTTGTCCCAAGAAAACCGTTGGATCTTTATTAGGGCAGTAGACGTTCGCCAAGGTAAACGTCCTATTTCCTATGTTACCTTTTAAAAAGATGTAGAGACCCTCAGGGTCCATCATTCTGTCTGAAAGCGAGAAGTTTGAGGCCTTTGAGAACCCTATGTCGACTCCCTTTGACCTTTTAACCGGGGAATCCCCATAGAACCACTGAGGGATCCCTGGAGAAAATAACCTGATTCTAGTATCCAGGGTCAAGTGGGTCTCCTGAAGGAATACTATATCACCACCCAGGTGACGTAGTTCCTTTAATATGTTATGTCTTTTCGTAGGCGAATTTAACCCTTTCACATTGTATGATATAAATTTGAGCTCAGGCATATCTATCAAACCGGCCCCTCTCCCCTGCCACCTGCTCCCCTAGAGCCCATCTTGCAGGAACACCTCCCCAGCCCCACTCCCCACCCCCCCTCACCCTCCCCCCTCCCTCCTCCCTCCCCATCCCCACTACCCACCCCCCCTCCCCCTCCCTCCTCCTCCACCGCCCCCATCCTCACCCTCCACCCTCCCCTTGGCTGGAAGTTCGCCCCGAGCCCGCACATATGGAGATTTTCCAATTCCAAACTACGTAACTCCTCCTCCGGGGCAGAGCTCCAACGCCAGTGTCCGGCGCCCCCCCTCCCTAAGAAGAAGACGGCGCCAGAGGAGTAGAGACAAAACACCCTAACCAAGCGACACACCTCCGCCACCAGCCCCCCCCCCCTCCTGCACAAACAACATACTTTTGAGGAGAGTCCTCATGTGTCCATCCCCTCCTAATCCCCGAATCCTGACTTAGTACAACTCGAGTCCAGAAACATATCTCCAAGAGTGCTTTCCGAGGTGGTCATCAGCTGGGGGGAGGGAAGAGGGACAAAAAAAAAGCCCCCCCCCCCAGCTGACCCCCCCCTGCACTCTCTTTCTCCTTTTATGACACATCAGGGATGGGTATACCCAGACTGTCACAGAAGTCCTGCGTCTCTTCCTGAAATCTCATTCTGTGTGATCTGCCATCCTTTTTGACTATCAGGGATGTTGGGAACCCCCAACTGTACTTGAGGTTAGCCCTCCTGAGTTGATCGAGGATTGGCCTCATCTGCCTTTTCCGCACCAGAGTTCCTGCTATGGAAAATCTCCATATTCAAAACTTTTTGGGGGGGCCCCCTTTAAGTTCCTCCATATTCTTTCTTTATCCTCATACAAGTGGAACTTTACAATAACGTCTCTAGGGATATCTTGCTTTATATTAGGGGGCTTCCTCACTCTATGTACCCTATCGATCCTTAGGGCCTCTTCTTCTCGCCTGCCCAAAATAGGATTGAATATCTTTCTCATCTTCTCTCCCAGATCCTCATTCTGTTGTTCCGGGATAAATCTGATGCATAAGTTTTGGCGCCGGCTCTGATTCTCCTGTTCTTCTATTCTGAAGACCAATGTGCGATTTTCATTCTGCATTTTCCTGACTTGTTCTTTTAAATCCGAGATTTCTTTGGCTTAATTTCCTGAGGCCGCTTCTACTTCCTCCACTCGACGTAGGAGGTGTCCCATGTCCGAGCGAACATTTAGAATTTCTGCTTTTATCACATTTTCTAGTTTGGCGAACATTTCGCTCAATTCAGTTTTACTTGGTACGAGCGCCATTATTCTTTGCTCATCGACAATACTCCAGACGAACGCACCTTCAAGATCTTGATCTTCTTGGGTTCTGTCCCCCTGTCCCCCCTTTTGTTTTTGTTGATCTTTCTTCTTCTCCTTCGTTCCTAATTGTTTCGCCTCCATTCCGGGGCTCTTTGTACTTGCTTCTTTTAGATATTTTTGTATGGAGCTGGTATTCAAGCTCTCCCTTGAGTTTTGGGGTTCTGTTGTTCTTGATGAACGGCCTCTCATACTTCCTCCCTCTGTTCGCTTCACCCCTTGTAATAAGTGAGTATACAAGGGAGATCTAAGTCACTGCCTCCCGGATTCTCAAAACACTTCACTGTTCAGAACTCTCCTTCTCACCCCATAAAGTAGGCCTATGGGACTTTATTGCTCGCTAGAAAAGTCTATATGTAGTACCGGGCCTTCTTCCTCGTCCCTCTGCCCAATCAACTATTGCTCTACAGGTGTATGCCTCTTATAACCAACTTTTTACTAGCCGCTTACTCCTGCAATCCCCCATATTACATGACCATACGCCGGGAGGGGATAAGGGGCCCACAGCGCGTTCCCAAATAGCTCAGTCAGAGACGATGGAGCAGATAGGAAAAGTAAATCAAAAAATCACAAGAAGTACTGCAGAGCATGAGCGTAGCATTCCTAGTCTCTTCAGGTTTTTGATCACTGTTCACATAAGTTTAATTGGTGGATTCAACTCCAAGCCGCACATTGAAGTTTCTATTTCAGTTTAGTGGCCGCGATACTTGTCTGACACACCGGTGACCTCGCAATCCACAACTTATGATCGAGGGGGGGGATCAGGGGGGACCTCAACTCTCTCTCATTCAACCCCAGGCGTGTAGGAATATACATGTGATAGTCCTGATATCTTATATCCACCTTGCATCACAATCTCACAGTAAGCAATCCGGATTCAGAAACCAACAGTTCTTATCTATGGATATTTAGAAATATTAATAATACTGCAGAGCTTTCCATACCTTGCTTCCTGCTTCTCTGAACTCCGCCAACATTTAGCACTTGGCTACAGTTACTTTATTTTTTGGCTGCTGCATGTCATGAGACAGGGGCTCCGTGTTCTCATCACAGGCAGCGCGCTCCAACCCGGGAGCCCTCGGACCGGGACTCAATAGATCCAGCCGTCCTCAGTTGTCTCCGGCTTCCAGGCTTCCAGGCTTCAAGGAGGCGGGTTGCCACTGGCCTGTCTCTGCTCTCGTCAGTCAGCGAACCTGGGGGTCTCTCCAAACACTGCTACAACAGCATCAGCAGGGGGGAAGAGGTCAGGCGATCCAGCGGCCGTGCACCCGATCTCGTCCGGGCGTCCCGCGGGCTCTCACCCCGCTCGGCATCACCAAGACGCGCGGGCGCCCTGTCTCCAGTCCTCCCCTGGAGCCAGGCGTCAGGCTCCTCCCCCCGTGTGGATGTCACACGTCACATCGCGTCCGCCCCGTCCTCTGACTGAGCAGATGATTGTTCTATCGGTGAGACCAGGCCCTTCTTAAAACCAGCCTTGCATAGTCCCTTCCAAGATGGGTCCTCCCCTGGATCTTCCCGATTGTCCGGCTTCCTCCCGCAGGACAGACAGCACAGGACCATCCCAACAAAAACAGGCCCCAGACAGACTTCTGGGTCTACCCGCTCGGCTGCCGCAACGCAAACCTCCAGGCCGGAGGGCCGCGAGCTAGAACTCACTAACACATGCCTCTAGGCCAGGAGGGCCACGAGGTAAAGCTTTTAGAAACATGGCATCTGCCCCATATATACTCTCTCCCAGAATGCAACCCGGAGGACCACCTCCGCCGAATTGTCACCGGGACAGAAGAGCACTCATATGTTTCAGCTTGTTGCTTTCCAACACCGACCCAGAGTGACATCGACACCCACAGGCAGAATGTGGAACTGCACACAACACAGCCAAACTGGAACAGAGGCTAATCTAATTGTAAATTAGATCTGAACTATGTACAGCACAGATAATCAACTAAAAGCCTACCTAAAAGCGGTAGATTGGAAAATCTACCAGCGCTACAGTTACATAGTAGGTGAGGTTGAAAAAAGACACAAGTCCATCAAGTCGAACCTATGTGTGTGTGATTATATGTCAATATTACATTGTATATCCCTGTATGTTGTGGTCGTTCAGGTGCTTATCTAATAGTTTTTTGAAACTATCAATGACCCCTGCTGAAACCACCACCTGTGGAAGGGAATTCCACATCCTTGCCGCTCTAACAGTAAAGAACCTTCTATGCAGATTAAGGGTAAACCTCTTTTATTCTAATTTTAATGAGTGGCCACGTGTCTTGTTAAACTCCCTTCCGTGAAAAAGTTGTATCCCTATTGTGGGGTCACCAGTAATTTGAAATCATATCCTCTCTCAAGCGCCTCTTTTTCAGAGAGAATAAGTTCAGTGCTCACAACCTTTCTTAAGCTAATATCATCCCCTTTATTAGCTTTTGTTGCATTTCTTTGTACTCGCTCCATTTCCAGTACATCCTTCCTGAGGACTGGTGGCCAGAACTGGACAGCATACTCCAGGTGAGGCCAGCCCAAAGTCTTGTAGAGTGGGAGAATTATCGCTTTATCCCTGGAGTTAATCCCCTTTTTAATGCATGCCAATATTCTGTTTGCTTTGTTAGCAGCAGCTTGACATTGCATGCCATTGCTGAGCCTATCATCTACCAGGATCCTCAGGTCCTTTTCCATTTTAAATTCCCCCAGAGGTTCACCCCCTAGTGAGTAGATTGCATTCATATTTTTGCCACCCAAATGCATTATTTTACATTTTTCTACATTAAACCTAATTTGCCATGTAGTTGCCCACACCATTAATTTGTTCAGATCTTCTTGCAAGGTTTCCACATACTGCTGAGAAGTTATTGCCCTGCTTAGCTTAGTGTCATCTGCAAATACAGAGATTGAACTGTTTACCCCATCCTCCGGGTCATTTATGAACAAATTAAACAGGATTGGTCCCAGCACAATACCCTGGGGGACCCCAGTTCCCACCCCTGACCATTCCAAGTATTCCCCATTTATCACCACCCTCTGAAATTGCCCTTGTAGCCAGTTTTCAATCCATGTACTCACCCTATGGTCCATGCCAATGGACCTTACTTTGTACAGTAAATGTTTATGGGGAACTGTGTCAAATGCTTTTGCAAAATCCAGATACACTACATCTACAGGCCTTCCTTTAGCTAGATGGCAGCTCACCTCCTCATAGAAGGTTAATAGATTGGTTTGGCAAGAACGATTCTTCATGAATCCATGCTGATTACTGCTAATGATACCATTTTCATTACTAAAATCGTATATATAGTCCCTTATCATCCCCTCAAAGAGCTTGCATACTATTGATGTTAGGCTAACTGGTCTGTAATTCCCAGGGATGTATTTTGGGCCTTTTTTAAATATTGGTGCTACACTGGCTTTTCTCCAATCAGCTGGTACCATTCCAGTCAGTAGACTGTCAGTAAAAATTAGAAACAATGGCTCGGCAATTACTTGACTGAGTTCCCTAAGTGCCCTCGGGTGCAAGCCATCTGGTCCCGGTGATTTATTAGCATTAAGTTTCCTAAGTCTATTTCTAATTCTGTCCTCTGTTAGCCATGAGGGGGCTTCCTGTGATGTGTCACGAGGACAAACACTGCAGTTTTGGTTACTGATGCCCCCCAATTCCCTTGTGAAGACTGAGGAGAAGAATAAATTCAATAACTTCGCCATCTCCCCATCTTTTGTAACTAGATGTCCTTCCTCATTCTTTATGGGGCCAATATGGGTTGTCCTCTCTTTTTTACTGTTTATGTACTTAAAGAATTTCTTGGGATTTTTTTTGCTCTCCTCCGCTATGTGTCTTTCATGTTCTATCTTAGCCGCCCTTATTGCACCCTTACATATCTTGTTGCATTCTTTGTAAAGTCTGAATGCTGATGATGATCCCTCAGCCTTGTATTTCTTTGAATGCCTTCTCCTTTGCTTTTATATGCATTTTTACATTAGAGCTAAGCCATCCAGGACTTTTGTTTGCTCTTTTAACCACTTCAGCCCCGGACCATTGTGCTGCCTAAGGACCAGAGGACTTTTTCCAATTTGGCACTGCGTCGCTTTAACTGCTAATTGCGCGGTCATGCAATGCTGTACCCAAACAAAATTTGCGTCCTTTTCTTCCCACAAATAGAGCTTTCTTTTGATGGTATTTGATCACCTCTGCCATTTTTATTTTTTGCGCTCTAAACGGAAAAAGACCAAAAATTTTGAACAAAAATGATATTTTATACTTTTTGTTATAAAAAAAATCAAATAAACTCAATTTTAGTCATACATTTAGGCCAAAATGTATTCCGCCACATGTCTTTGGTAAAAAAAAAATGTCAATAAGTGTATATTTATTGGTTTGCGCAAAAGTTATAGTGTCTACAAGCTAGGGTACATTTTTTGGAATTTACACAGCTTTTAGTTTATGACTGCCTATGTCATTTCTTGAGGTGCTAAAATGGCAGGGCAGTACAACCCCCCCCCCCAAATGACCCCATTTTGGAAAGAAGACACCCCAAGGAAATTGCTGAGAGGCATGTTGAGCTCATTTAATATTATTTTTTTTTGTTAAATGATATATTGCACACACAGGCCATGGGCATATGTAGAATTGCACCCCAAAATACATTCAGCTGCTTCTCTTGAGTACGGGGATACCACATGTGTGGGAGCCTAGCCGCGTACGGGACCCCGAAAACCAATCTCTGCCTTCAGGATTTCTAAGTAAATTTTTGATTTCACTCTTCACTGCCTATCACAGTTTTGGAGGCCATGGAATGCCCAGGTGGCACAACCCCCCCCCCCCCCCTAAATGACCCCATTTTGGAAAGTAGACACCCCAAGCTATTTGCTGAGAGGCATGGTGAGTATTTTGCAGCTCTCATTTGTTTTTGAAAATGAAGAAAGACAAGTAAAAACTTTTTTTTTTTCTTTTATCAATTTTCAAAACTTTGTGACAAAAAGTGAGGTTTGCAAAATACTCACTATACCTCTCAGCAAATATCTTAGGGTGTCTACTTTCAAAAAAAAGGGTCATTGGGGGGGGGGGGTTGTGCCACCTGGGCATTCCATTGCCTCCGAAACTGTGATACGCAGTGAAGAGTGAAATCAAAAATTTACGCCCTTAGAAAGCCTGAAGGCGGTGCTTGGTTTTCGGGGTCCCGTACGTGGCTAGGCTCCCAAAAAGTCTCACACATGTGGTATCCCCATACTCAGGAGAAGCAACAGAATGTATTTTGGGGTGTAATTTCACATATTCCCATGGCATGTTTGAGCAATATATCATTTAGTGACAACTTTGTGCAAAAAGAAAAAAAAATTGTCTCTTTCCCAAACATGACATGCTTTAAAATTGCGCACAAACGTGCAGTGGAAACAAAATAAATAAATTTTTAAAAGCCTTTAAAAGCCTTTACAGGTTACCAGTTTAGATTTACAGAGGAGGTCTACTGCTAAAATTACTGCCCTCGATCTGACCTTCGTGGTGATATCTCACATGCATGGTGCAATTGCTGTTTACATTTGACGCCAAACCAACGCTTGCGTTCGCCTTAGCGCGAGAGCAGGGGGGGACAGGGGTGCTTTTTTTTTTTTTCTTTATTATTTTTTTGCTTTTTTATCTTATTTTTAAACTGTTCCTTTCATTTTTTTTAATAATTTTTATTGTTATCTCAGGGAATGTAAATATCCCCTATGATAGCAATAGGTAGTGACAGGTATTCTTTTTTGAAAAAATTGGGGTCTATTAGACCTTAGATCTCTCCTCTGCCCTCAAAGCATCTGACCACACCAAGATCGGTGTGATAAAATGCTTTCCCAATTTCCCAATGGCGCTGTTTACATCCGGCAAAAGTCATGAAATGCATGTAGCTTCCGGTTTCTTAGGCCATAGAGAAGTTTGGAGCCACTCTGGTCTCTGATCAGCTCTATGGTCAGCTGGCTGAATCACCGACTGCATATTCAGGTTCCCTGTTTAGACAGGAGAGCCAGAGAAAAACACGGAAGACGGTGGGGGGGGCATTCTTTCCCACTGCTTGTAAAAGCAGTCTAGAGGCTAATTAGCCGCTAGGATTGCTTTTACATGAAAGCTGACCGCTGGCTGAAAAGAATGATACCAAGATGATACCTAAACCTGCAGGCATCATTCTGGTATAACCACTTAAAGTCGTGAATGACGTACCTGAAGACATAAAAATGGTTAACAATAAAACACAGTAAACGGTAAAGTATAAAAAATTGCATACCTGAAAAGCAAAGTTGATAAAACATAATAACAATAAAACATTGCAGAATAGAATACAGTAAAAAAGAGCAGAACAATAGAGAGAGAATAGAGAGAGAGAGAACAATAAAACGACAACTATTTTTTTTTAATTTTATATATATATATATATATTTATTTATTTATTTATTTTACACTTTTTTTTGTAACTAACTTTTATAACTGTAACCGGTTCCAGGTTCGGGTCTCTCAAAATGCGATGGCATCTTGGGAGACTCTGTGAAAGTGTGCCTAGTCTGTGCAATGCTGTAGGCTACGCTAATACTCAACTAGTGTATGGTAGCGTTCAAAACATTCACCAATGCAAAGACCAGGATTGTCAGGACAGGAGGAACAATAATAGCGGGTGTCACGCCTATATCCGCGCTTGCTGCAGACACAACATCTTTTTGGGGGGTTTGAAAAGAAAAGAAAATGCCTCTCATGCAGCCGACTGCATTTGGTTGGGGATATGAATGGGGGAAGTACGGGCGCTGCAGAAGTGGTGGGTTCCCAATTAGGATTGGCGAATGCAGCAGGAAGGGCATTATGAGCACGACGGGCCTGTTTGTCTTCTTCTTGGTGGCAGCAGGACACTACTTGTGCTTGCTACCTCACCAGCTTGAACTGCACTTATGGGACTCGCCACGTCACCAAGTGTTACTGCAGTGCTGGTTTGAATACAACCGGGGTGTACTAGGCCGCTGGTGCTTGCCAGTTCACCAAAACGCTACCAAAAAACTGTTAGCGATCGCAGGGATCAGGCCTGACTCTGTGAACGCTGCAGTTATGCGTTTAGAGTTTTGTAAGTGACAGTGATCGATCGATACTGCACTTGGGTGGGCTGGGCTGGGCCGGGCGGAGGGGCAAAACGCAGGTACTAGCAGGTATCTGGGCTGATCCCGCTAACACTGCATTTTTGGGAACCCTAAACTGCTGGGGATGCTAGTATAGATCTGATCGGATCAGATATTGATCCGTTCAGATACTACACCACTGAGGGAGGTGTACAGTGCGTGCGTGGGTGTTAGCGCTACTGGCACTAACCTGACGCTGCCTGGGGCTGGTGCTTGTCAGATCACCAAAACGCTACCAAAAAAACTGTTAGCGATTGCAGGGATCAGGCCTGACTCCGCGAATGCTGCAGTTAAGCGTTTAGTGTTTTGTAAGTGACAGTGATCGATCGATACTGCACTTGGGTGGGCTGGGCAGGGCCGGGCGGAGGGGCAAAACGCAGGTGCTAGCAGGTATCTGGGCTGATCCCGCAAACACTGCGTTTTTGGAACCCTAAACTGCTGGGGACGCTAGTATAGATCTGATCGGATCAGATATTGATCCGATCAGAACCTATACCACTAAGGGAGGTGTACGATGCATGCGTGGGTGTTAGCGGTACTGGCGCTAATCTGACGCTGCCTGGGGCTGGTGCTTGCCAGTTCACCAAAACGCTACCAAAAAAACTGTTAGCGATCGCAGGGATCAGGCCTGACTCTGCGAACGCTGCAGTTATGCGTTTAGTGTTTTGAAAGTGACAGTGATCGATCGATACTGCACTTGGGTGGGCTGGGCTGGGCTGGGCGGAGGGGCAAAACGCAGGTGCTAGCAGGTATCTGGGCTGATCCCGCTAACACTGCGTTTTTGGGAACCCTAAACTGCTGGGGACGCTAGTATAGATCTGATCGGATCAGATATTGATCCGTTCAGATACTATACCACTAAGGGAGGCGTATGCCGCGTGCGTGGGTGTTAGCGGTACTGGCGCTAATCTGACACTGCCTGGGGCGAGCATATCACCGCCGGGCAATCAGGGGGCTAAACCTTCATTCGGTGATAAATGGCGGGTGCCCTGACACTATAAAAAATAAACGAACTAACCAGCGTCACCCGTAACAGTTATACGGTGATCAGTCGTGAAAGGGTTAACTAGGGGGCAATCAAGGTGTTAAAACCTTTATTAGGTAGTATATGGGGGTCCCTGTTGCTATAAAACGCTGATGGCGAACCTAAATATTTACCTCCCTAACTAGCGTCACCAGCGACACTAATGCAGCGATCAGAAAAATGATCGCTTAGCGACACTGGTGACGGGGGGTGATCAAGGGGTTAAAACTTTATTGGGGGGGGTTAGGGGGGTATCCTAGACCTAAAGGGGGCTAACAGTAACTGTCCCACCACACTGTCACAAACTGACACCATGCAGTAATCAGAAAAAAAAAAAACTGCTTGGTGTCAGTGTGACAGGGGGGAGGGGTGATTGGGGCAGGATCGGGGGGTGATCGGGGGGATCGAGGGTGTAATGTGTGCCTGGCATGTTCTACTGTATGTGTGTGTGTTGTGCACTCACATTACAGTCTTCTCTCCTCGGCGCTGGAATGGAAAATGCCGAGCCGAGGAGAGATGACATAATTTCCTCTGCCTCTGTGTGCAATACAGGGGCAGGGAAATGATCCCATTGGCTGGGAGCGATCGCGAGGGGGGGGCCACGAATGGATGGCCTTCCCCTCACCTCCGATCGCCGGGGAAGATTTGCCGACCGCCGCAGGCAGCGGGGGGGGGGTCCGATCGGACTCCCCACCCGCGGGCAGGCAAGGACGTACCTGTAAGTCCTTTTGCCTGCCTGTGCCGCTCTGCCGACGTACATCATCGTGCGGCGGTCGTCAAGTGGTTAAATGTATTTCCCAATGGGATGCACTGGCTAATGCCCTTATTTATGCTCTTAAAGCAAACCCATTTCTCCTCCGTTTCTTTGTTTCTAAAATTTTATCCCAATTTATATCTTCTAGCAAGGTTCGTAGTTTAGGGAAGTTGGCTCTTTTGAAATTCAGTGTCTTTGTGTTCCCCTTGTGTTTCCCTTGTGTGATATTTGTGTGATTTATACCGAAGCCAATTGACTTGTGATCACTGTTTCCTAAATTGCCCCGTATTTCCACATCCATGATCAGGTCTGTATTGTTGGTAATCAGTAGATCTAGTCAGAAACCATGAAATCAGACCGAGACAGAAGTACAGTTAAATCACACTTGTTTAATAATAAAAGTAAATAGAACAAACGTAGTCAAAACATAGCCAGAGTTCAGGAAGCGGAACGCATAGTCAGACAAGCCAAATGTCAGGGAGCCGGAGATGAGCGTAGTAAAACAGCAAGCAGGATCTGGAGGCAGAAGGGATGTCAGCCAAGCAAGTCTTTAAACAGGAATGCAGGAGAGCGCCTCTGTGATGTTGACTAAGTTGAAGGCAGAGATCCTCTGGGCTGGATGGCTTAAGTAGGCAGGACTGACAAGCAGGAT
The DNA here is from genome assembly GCA_037952925.1 of Lithobates clamitans. Classification (NCBI taxonomy): domain Eukaryota; kingdom Metazoa; phylum Chordata; class Amphibia; order Anura; family Ranidae; genus Lithobates; species Lithobates clamitans. Next base: position 2,972,671 of record JBBGZY010000486.1, read on the forward strand.
ATCATCAACAGCTGAGTAACTGTGGAGAGATAGGAGCTGGCAATTATCCGACAGCTGAGCGGCCAGCTCAGAGAAGGAAGGGCTGAGCCCATCCCTGACACGCCTTGTTTCTAGTTGGTGTGTCTAACCTCTGACCCATGAAATTGTCCTGCAAGACATTTAGGAACTGGCGAGCGTTAGACGAATGCATGGTTTCCTCCGCCCAGTCTATGTCTGAATAATTAAAATCCCCCATTATGATAACACTTCCCATCCTTGCTGCTAATCCAAATTGTGATAGGACGTCTGTCTTCCCCTCCTCCCTCAGGTTAGGGGGCCTATAGCATACTCCCAGTATTATTTTCCCCTTAGCTTCATCCCTTTGGAGCTCTACCCATAAGGATTCCACCTCCTCCCTAGCTCCCTTATTGATGTCATCTCTCACATTCACTTGTACATTATTCTTGATATATAGGCATACCCCTCCCCCTTTTTTACCCTCTGTCACGGTTATGCATAAGAGTTTCTGTCAGCTTACCTGTCTCCATGTGTTTATCTCTAGAGACCAGCTGACCCTCACCTGACTGGTTTTATAACCTCTCATCTAGCATGGCCCCATCCCAGGTCCTATCAGGGAACCCTATATAACCTGTGCACTGCAAGTCAGCAGGGCTGATCAACCATTGTGTGTTAGCCTCTGTGTGTGTACTTGCTGTGTTTCCTACGTCTGATTCCTGTTACCGACTTTGGCCTGTTCTCGACTCTCCCTGTTTGCTTGTTACCCTGACCTTTGGCGTGTTATGTTCATCCTTGTCTGCTAGTCGTCCTGACCTTTGGCTTATCCCTTACTTCCCTGTCGTTCCAGCCTGCTGCCTCCTTCCTCTTCTCCTGTAGTCTACGGTGAGCATGAGCTGCGAGACCCTGGGGGCCGCGACCTGGAGCCAGACTGCAGCACAGTCCATCCCCACCACTAGAGGCTCTGGTGAACACCCGCTGGCTCTTAGACTCTGCACCCTGGGGAATCTATGCTCTAGCTCCCACTGGAATCCATGTACATTATCCTGTAGAACTGCTTCCTGAACCTTCCAGGGTTCAATCCACAGCAGTCAGTCCTAGGGTCCACTACCTTGGTGGTGCACTTCCGACTCCTACAAAGTGCATCTGTCACCTGGTCTCAGGGGACCTGACAGTTTGATCAGCCATGGACCCGGCTGATGTGCCGCTACCCGCAGATGATCCGTTGCAGGGCTTAGTTCGCAGACTTGAGACCCAGGAATCGCATCAGACACAGGTGATGCGATTCCTTCAGGATTTGGCATCCCGTTTTGAACAGGTTCAGGCCTCATTAGGATCCCCGGTTCAACAACTTCAACCGCTATCTGCTGCTGCACCTATCGCACCAGTCGCAGCCACACATTCATTATATCTGCCAGCTCCGGCCCATTTCTCTGGGGACTCCAAGGCCTGCAGGGGGTTTCTTAGCCAGTGCACAATTCATTTTGAGCTTCAGCCCCAAAACTTCCTGTCCGATCAGGCAAAGGTAGCCTATATTATATCCCTCCTGTCCGGCAAGGCGTTAGCCTGGGCTGCGCCTCTGTGGGATCTAAATGATCCAGTGGTTTCTAGCCTGTCTGATTTCTTGAAACTTTTTCGGAATATCTTCGAGGAACCGGGTCGTGTCTCCTCAGCGGCCAGCACCCTTTTACGTCTCCGTCAAGAATCCATTTCTGTGGGACAGTACGCTCTTCATTTTCGTACTTTGACTGCTGAGCTGAGTTGGAATAATGAGGCCATAGTTGCAACCTTTTTACATGGCCTCTCTGATAGAGTGAAGGATGAATTAGCAGGAAGATCTCTCCCTGCTGATCTGGATGATGTCATCACCTTGTGTAACCATATCCATATTCGCTTTTAGGAGAGGGCCCTGGAAAAAAGGCGTCAGCACTCCCCGTTCTTTAGGCAGCCTGAGCTCCATGTCCCTTCTCTTCATTCCAAGGAACACCTCCTGCCTGCTGAGGAACCTATGCAGCTGGGCAGGACCAAGTTATCTCCCGAAGAACGCACTAGGCTCAGAACTCTGGGCCTGTGCCTCTACTGTGGCGTCAAAGGTCATTTTCGTGATACTTGTTCTCTTCGTCCTCTCCCTACCTCGGTTCCGGTCTCTGAGGATAATCTAAAGTACGAGGTTAGTCAAGTTTTGGATTCCCGGCTCCTTAAAGGCATTCTTCAGTACCTCGTACATTGGAAATGGTTTGGTCCTGAGGAGAGGTCTTGGATCACTGCATCTGAGGTCTTTGCTCCTCGTCTATTGAGGAGGTTCCAGCAGGAGTTTCCCTTTAAGCCTGGGCACAGGCGAGGGAGGGGGAGGCCTCATAAGAGGGGGGTACTGTCATGGTTATGCAATAGAGTTTCTATCAGCTTACCTGTCTCCATGTGTTCATCTCTAGAGACCAGCTGACCCTCACCTGACTGGTTTTATAACCTCTCCTCTAGCATGGCCCCACCCCAGGTCCTATCAGGGAACCCTATATAACCTGTGCACTGCAAGTCAGCAGGGCTGATCAACCATTGTGTGTTAGCCTCTGTGTGTGTACTTGCTGTGTTTCCTACGTCTGATTTCTGTTACCTGACTCTCGACTTTCACTGTTTGCTTGTTACCCTGACCTTTGGCGTGTTATGTTCATCCTTGTCTGCTAGTCGCCCTGACCTTTGGCTTATCCCTTACTTCCCTGTCATTCCAGCCTGCTGCCTCCTTCCTCTTCTCCTGTAGTCTACGGTGAGCATGAGCATGCGAGACCCTGGGGGCCGCGACCGCGAGCCAGACTGCAGAGCAGTCTATCCTCACCACTAGAGGCTCTGGTGAACACCCGCTGGCTCTTAGACTCCGCACCCTGGGGAATCTATGCTCTAGCTCCCACTGGGATCCATATTAGTTATCCTGTAGACCTGCTTCCTGAATCTTCCAGGGTTCAATGCGCAGAAGTCAGTCCTAGGGTCCACTACCTTGGTGGTGCATTTCCCACTCCTACAAAGTGCATCTGTCACCTGGTCTCAGGTGACCTGACACCCTCTCTATCCCTGTGATAAAGGGAATAGCCTTGAATGGTTGCCAGCCAATCAATGAGAGCTGTTGAACCAGTTCTCTGAAATTCCCACAAAATCTAAATCCTCCTCGTTCATAATTTAAGCAAAATATTTTGAACTTTTTTTTGTTTTTTATGTTTAACGTTTTAAATGATTGTATAGTTTTATATAGTTTATTTTAAAAACTACAGATTATTCGCAAATATTGCACTTTACAATATCATTGTCAGCAAGTACAATAAATTACATATTTGTGATGTTTCATATCATGTTGATACTGTATAGGGTTTTTGTTTTAGAATTAATGTTCTATATTGTTTTCTGATCCCCTGTCTTACATTTTTTTTTTTGGGGGGGGGGGCGAGGAGGACACATACCTGGTGTCATTACAGTGCATGTCTTTAAACTACAACTATAGCAAAAAAAAACATGCAGTAGGGCTGTCGATGCACAACCTGAAAATTTTATTTCCTGATGCCTTCATGGCAGCACACACTGGGTTGTGACTCCGCCCCCACAACCTGACAGGATTGGTTAACTATAAATTTGAAAGGGAGACACCCCACTGCATTCTCTTTTTTATCCTCACCTGACAGATTGGATGGACAAAGCCTTTCCTGTTTGAAAGTCCAAGGAAAGGGCCTCTTACCGCACTCGCCCCAGCAGGTTCAAGCCTCTCCTGTTTGGAATTCCCTCCTGTACAGTCCCTAAAGGAGACCCTTATGGGTAGCCGACACCGCATCAAAAACAAATTGGTGCAGAATCCCATACGGTGGTTCAAACCTGTTCGGGTCCAAATTGAACTCTGCCATCTCCAAGATAATAGGAGGAAAGTCATGGTTTATTCCCTCCGACCGGAGACCCAAGGCCCAAAAGGGTCCTTCCTACAGATGCAACCTCCTCGATAGATACAGGGAAGCTAAATCCTACAGAGAATTTGAGAAGAGAGAAATGCACGACCTTCTTTTCTGAGGGTGCAGAAGTGCAAGACTACCCCGGCTGGGGAACAGCAAAAGTCCTTTTGAGGGTTCGCCAGGCTCAAAAAGTTTGTACAGATTTGGTCAAACCACATAAAAGATCTATGGACACTATCCACAATCAGATTCAGACACAAAGGAAGTTCATGGGCAGACTCCCAGGAAATCACTTCCAACCAACCAGACTGCCATCCTCTCTAGACAGAATTGAAGCAAAAGGGAGCAATTCTAAAAGTTCCATCATACCAAAAGGGGAGGGGGTTCTACTTCCCCTTATTTTTGGTAAAAAAAGAAGACCGGAGACTTACGGCCAGTACTGGATTTTAAAAACCTCAACAAGAAGATCAAAATAGGCTTTCAAGATGGAGAGCCTCCAGTCCATACTACTGACAGTGAACCTGGGGGACTGGATGCTATTGGTAGATATGTCAGATGCTTATCTGCATATCCCGATTCATCCTGCCTTTCAGAAGTTTTTCCAATTTGCTATCAGCCAGTGCCACTTCCAAATCCAGTGCCTCCCATTCGGGAACTCTTCGGCTCCCAGGACGTTTACCAAGGTCCTCCTACCCTTGGTTGCGTTCCTCAGAGAGAAGGGACTGCAAATACACCATTATTTGGATGATATTCTGCTCTTAGCAGAAAGTCCGGAAACTCTGCTCTGTCATCGGAGAATTTTACTCACGACTCTCCAGAACTTTGGTTGGCTGGTCAACTGGAAGAAGAGCAATCTGCAATCCACATAAACTATGGTATTTCTGAGAGCGGAACTTTATACCAAATTGAACAGGGTACATCTTCCTCAAGAGAAAGTGCAGCCTTTAATTCAGAAGATGGGGAAATTATTGTCAGCAAGGCATCTACCAGCCAGAGCCTGCTTCAGTGTGCTAGGGTCCATGTCTGCGACTCTACCCATGGTGCAGTGGTCACAATGGCACATTGGAGTGCTGCAAAACACCTTTTTGAGGCAGTGGGATGGAGTATCAATGCGTCAGACTATTTCCATTCCCAGATCGGTGAAACAATCGGTATGGTGGTGGACACACTCGATCAACCTCAGAAAATACAGACCTATAGTTCCACCAGGTCCAAAAGTAGTCACATCGGATGCCAGTCAGAGCGGTTGGGGAGCTCACTATGGAGATCATGCAGCTCAAGGCCGATGGCAATTTCAAGCCCAGGGTGTAGTATCAAATATACTAGAGCTCAGGGCAGCCTTCCAGGCTCTCATGGCATTTGCACCATTCCTGAGGGGGAAGAATGTGCTCGTCCGGATGGACAACAGAGTTGCAGTGTCCTATATCCAGAAGCAAGGGGGTACCAGGAGTTTCACGCTGATGGAGGAAGTCCATCCCATCTTGGAATGGGCACAGGCACATCTGGCAGACCTGAGGGCAGTATACGTCCCATCAGCACAGAATATGTTAGCCGACTATATGAGCCGAGAAACTATTTCGAACAATGAATGGTCCTTGAGCTACCAGGCCTTTTCCCTTCTTACGAAGACTTGGGGAATGCCAGAGGTTGACTTAGCAGCCACACCTGCGAACGCCAAGTGCCGGAGGTTCCTGTCAAGAGGGTAATTCCCATCAGCCGAGGGAATAGATTGCCTAATTAACCCATGGAATTTCAAGTTGGGGTACATATTCCCTCCAACTCCGCTAATTGCAAGGTTCCTGTCCAGGCTCCAGAGATCTTCAGCTACAGTAATCGCAGTAATCCCATTCTGGCCAAGAAGAACAAGGTTCAAGACCCTGTTGCAACTCAGTCTTCAGCCTCCAATGCCTCTTCCAATATTCCTGTATCTCCTATCTCAAGGCCAATTCTTACATCCAGCTCCGGAGAGGTTGCATTTGACGGCTTGGAAGTTGAAAGGGTTAGGCTGAGGGAACAAGGGTGTTCTCAGGAAGTAATATCGACTCTGATGCAGGCCAGGAAAACTACCACCAACACCACCTACACAAGAATTTGGGGGAAGTTCTTTTCCATGGCACAGCAGAGGGGATGGAATCCCGTTTCGCCAGAACCTCCTCAAATTTTAGAGTTCCTCCAGTCAGGAGTTGACAAGGGCTTAAGCTCGAGTACCTTAAAAGTTCAAGTATCCGCTTTGTCTGCAAAAACAGGCACTAGATGGGCATTACACCCTCTGGTAATCCAATTCCTGAAAGCCTGTCTGAAGATCAGACCTCCCAAGAAAACAACGTTCCCATCATGGGACCTCTCAGTAGTACTTGATGCCTTTTCAAATCCTCCTTTTACCCCATTTGAATCAATCTCACTGTGGGATTTAACTCTGAAACTATCCTTCCTCATCACAATTACATCAGCAAAGAGAGTATCTGAAATCTAAGCACTAATGGCAACGGAACCCTACTTAGTGTTTTTCCCTGATAGAGTGGTACTGAGGCCTTCAGACCACTTCATCCTGAAGGTAGCGACCTCCTTTCATTATAACCAAGACATCATCCTTCCATCCTTCACTAATAAACAAGGTGAACCTCATGCGCTGGATGTTAAAACAACCATCATTAGTTACCTTGCGGCTACAACTCCTATTAGGAAGACGGATTCCCTCATGGTTATCCCTCATGGAAACAGACGAGGTCAAGCGGCTACTTCACGTACTATCGCCTCCTGGTTAGTCAAATCCATCAAGAAGGTATACTCCATCTGCCAACTGGCAATTCCTGAGGACATCAGGGCTCACTCGACCAGGGCTGTGGCAACTTCCTGGGCAGCATATTGCAGGGTCTCACCAGAGACGATTTGCAGGGCAGTGACTTGGTCCTCCAGACACACTTTCATTTCTTATTATACAGTAGACTCTGCTCACTTAGCTATGGCAGACTTCGATAGATCTGTTGTTAGAGCCAATTCTTCAGCATTATAAGGAATAAATATTATTTTCTTGCACCCACCCGACTGGCGAGTTATTTCCCAGTGTGTGCTGCCATGAAGGCGTCTGGAAAACAGAAAATTGTATACTCACCTTTCTGTAATTTTCCTTTCCTGACGCATCTTTATGGCAGCACACAGAAACCCACCCCGTTTTATGGTGATATATACAGAGAATGCAGCTGGTGTCTCCCCTTCAAATTTATAGTTAACCAATCCTGTCAGGTTCTGGGGGCGGAGTCACAACCCAGTGTGTGCTGCCATGAAGAGGCGTCAGGAAAGGAAAATTACGGAAAGGTGAGTATAAATTTTCAGTTTTTTGGACAAGAGAGATCTGTAAACTCACCCAAATGCTAAAGGGAACATTGTTCCCCTAAAATCCAATGTTGAAATTGGTCTTTTAATCCTAACATCCCGAGCAGGGCTAGGGATTGATGGTGTCAGAAAAAAGCCATTACAGCATTTGTGCAGCCCCACTGCATGGTAAAATTTTTCTTGACCCTGAAATTTCATTCAGCTGTGATTGCTGCAGACTGCCATAGCCTAGTCTCAGGGCACATTTTGGCATCATATGATTAGACCTGGGCAGGTAGAACCTTTTTAAATGTTAATATGTGTGTATTAAAATTTGTCTGTAGTAAAAGAAAGGATTCAATATGTGAAGTCCATATGTGATTCCATTAAACATTCATGTTCAAACAAATGTTCAAACAAGTCTGCAATACAATTATGCACAGATGGTTATGTCTGTTCTTGTACTGTTCATTCTCTATCATGCCTGTAAACTTTATCACGCACATTGCATAATCTTGCTTATTGGGCAACTGGTGTCATTCCTGATCATAGCTGTTTAAAAAAAGAGTGCCGTTTTATATCAATAAGCAATATAGACCTTGTTGTATTACCTAGTGCAGGGGTAGGCAACTCGGGGCCCTCCAGCTGTTGCAGAACTACAAGTCCCATCATGCCTCTGGGAATAATTTAACTGCCATCTTTGCAATGCCTCATGGGAAATCTAGTTCCACAACAGCTGGGGAGCCCCAGGTTGCCTACCCCTGACCTAATGGATAGCCACAAATGTGTGTGCATCATTTGATGTCATAACAATATGTACTACCATTATTGTGCATTATGTGTGAAAACATCCAGCCTTGTTACCAGGGCTTTTTTTCTCAAACAATAGGTGCTGGAACTCAACCACGACCCCCCAAAACCCCTCCCCCCACACACACCCTCCAAATCACATCAAATAGTGGGTGTGGTCATATTTCACAAACATTAGAAGGGTCATAAAGGGGCATTAAATATTAGGATTGCATTACATACAGAGTGCAGAGTTAATGGGGGTTACACACAGAGTGCAGAGTTGTCACTTGTAAACACAGAAACCAGACTTCTGTGTTTACAAGTGATTGTAGTGAGCAGGCACCAAAGGGTCTGAGCCAGAGGTGTTGAAAATGAGTTCCACCAAGTTCCCCCTGAAAAAAGCCCTGCTTGTTACTATTATGGGACTGGAGACAAAAAAAATTGCACTTTTGTTATTTGAAAAAAAAAATAATTTTGATTGCAATAAAGTTTGCTAAAAGCAATTTTGTTTGTCTTTACTTTCTAAGCTTATTTTTTACATGACAGTAGTCAATGGCAAACTCAAATGTATTATGTGTCCTGCTAGCTAAATGTGTATTTGAGCTTGTATAGAGGAAAGATTGTTGTGGCTGCATGTGTTATCACAAATTTGTTTACTTCCAGGTTAAAGTCTCCTTGCACCTGCGCACAAAAAAATCTAACAATTTTTTCCATGAAAAAAAGTCACTAACCTTACAAAGTTCGTTCATTTAATAAAAATATTTCAAAATTGTCAATGAAATTTTCAGAGATGAAAATTTGAAACCAATTATCGTTCGTCATCCACTAGCTATCAGAAAATCGTCAGAATGTTCAAAACAATATAATTTTGTACAATTTTTCGTATAGTGTATGGCCAGCTTAAGGCTGGCCATATATGTTCAATATTCTTGTACAATTTTCCTTTAGATTTAACAAAAACCATATACTATGTGGTCAAAAAAACTAAACACTTTCAATTGTATCCAAAGGGGCAGGCCCTACATAGTTAAAGGAAAAATTAACACGTATGGCCAGCCTTAAGTGAGGTACACTTATATATACGTATAAGAAAATCTGGCTTGTTTCTGATCATGGGCAGTCTTTCTTTTCTGATTTTTCTTGTTTGAAAATCATATGAAAACAGTACAAATTAAACGAAAATCGTTCGTTCGGTTGCCATACAAGAAACATTTTGGAGTTTGTCCCCTCGGGAATTTTTGGACGAAAATTTGGAATCGGGTGTCAAAAATTGTGTACACATTATACGAAAATCGTATGAAAATTCTTTGGACGAAAATGTCCGCCCGATTTTCTTATAGTGTGTATGAGCCTTTAGGCCGGGTTCACACTGGTATGGCAAACGCTCCGACATTGGGAGCTCATGTCACATGACATGTGAAAATCAATGTTTCCCTATGAGAGCCATCTTAACTGGTCCGACACAAGTCGGACTGACTTTAAAAATGCTCCCTGTACTACTTTGGTCCGACTTTGATCCTGCTTCAGCCCATTTAATATCACTGAAGTCGGATCGCGGTCTTAACTGATCCGACTTTGGCATGCAACTTGTGCTCTAATGATCTTGAAGGTGAACTCCACGCCAAATTAAAAAAAAAAAAACCCCATGGGTTCCCTCTCCAAGACCTTACCAGGCCCTTCGGTCTGGTATGAATTTTAAGGGGACCCCCCATGCCGAAAAACTGGTGAGGGGGGTCCCCCCAAAATCCATACCAGACCCTTATCCGAGCACACAGCGCGGCAGGTCAGGAAAGGGGGTGGGGACGAGCGAGCGTCTTCCCCCACTGCATACAGCATTAGAGCGGGAGAGAGCGTTGAGTCAACATCGGAAGAAAAACAGAGGGAGAAGACAGCGGAGAAGACCCGGCAGAGGCAGAAGACAGCGGACAGAGGGAGAAGAACCAGAGAGGGCTATAGGACATCAGCGGAGAGCGGAGAAGACCCAGAGAGAGGGGAAGAAATCGTAAGCAACGCCGGAGCTGCCTTAATAAATTACTTTAAAAAGCTGTATACTGCGTTTTGACACTTATTTTTAGGTGTAGGGTTACAATGTACCCTATACTCATTCACATAGGGTGGGGGGCCGGGATCTGGGGACCCCCTTGTTAAAGGTGGCTTCCAGATTTCCATAAGCCCCCCGCCTGCAGAACCCGACAACCAATGGCCAGGGTTGTCGGGAAGAGGCCCGTGTCATCATCAACATGGGAACAAGGTGCTTTGGGGTGGGGGGGCGCCCATGTTGAGGGCATACGGCCTGGTACATTTCAGAAGGGGGGAGCTCGTCCCCACCCCATTTCCTGACCAGTCGGGCTGTGTGCTCAGATAAGGGTCTGGTATGGATTTTGGGGGGATGCCCATGCTGTTTTTTTGGCGTGGGGGGTCCCCTTAAAATTCATACCAGACCGAAGGGCCTGGTAAGGTCTTGAAGGAGGAACCCATCCCGTTCTTTTTTTTTATTTGGCGCGGAGTTCCCCCTTAAAGATTCATACCAGACACAAAGTGCCAGATCCCCGTTCATTGAAGTCAGACTGATGACGGATTTCAAGTCGCAGGGCAAAGTCGGATCCACAGTCGTACAACTGTTGTGTTGCACCAGTGTGAACCCGGCCTCAGTCAGTTCATAACTGAAGAGATCTGTATGCACACAGCTGGAACAGTTTGTCTGCAAAGTGGTCACCAGTCTCCCCTTTTTTTGTTTATTGTGTTATATTATTCTGATGCACCTTAGAAAATGTAACATTTCTAGACGTTATCATGGTAACCGTGAATCAATACCGTATAGCTATTCTAAATATGTTTTATACTGTGATTTTGTAAAAATGCAGGTTTAAATATAATATTTCTCATTCAGCTATGTGTGGGCCCATAAAAGACAGCATGCTAATTATGGTATACAGTAACATGCAAGCTAATATGAATTAAAACATGCCATAACACAGTGAGACAATCATCTATACATATACATTCACATTAGATGCCAAGCAATGATGATGCTATATAATATCTTTTACCCAGTTCCCTGGGTGATACATTAGAGTCATTTCTTGATATTATCAATTGCATAGGACATTAAATACAGCAAGCGTTGAAGTGTTGAGATAAATGTAGGTAGGTGTTCTTGAGAATAATAGCTAAGAAATGTTATATAGAAATAAGTGTTGTTGGGTTATTTCCAGATACAGATAATTGTCTCCAATCCCTAGTAATATACAAAACCAAACTATTGAAAGAGAGAGCCTAAGCTATCTCAATAGGAATGGATTTTTGAGGGAGACCAGCATATCTGTATAATAAGGTAGGCACCAAATCATTAGAATAGAATTAAAAAATAATTTAATTCGATCAAAAATCGATACAAAAATACAGTGTCTGTTACATATAAAATCACAAAATTCATGAAATCACTGTTGGTGGTAGGTACTGGGATATACTATTTCACAAGATGCTTGAGTATGCAGAGAACCAACATGTTTCGCAGTCTCCTGCTTCTTCGAGGGCGTCGCATGCATCTGTGGATTTATTTGAATTACATAGAAAAACATTAGGACCAAAATTTCTTAAACCCGTCACCAATTTACATTTTACTTTAAATATATATGTGCTTACCCACTTGAATATTATCGGTGTTCAACATGAATCATGTATGGCAAAAAACTCACATCCGGGACTCAGTTAATAGTATCAGCCGAACCAAGATTGTTACCCCATGGAGGCCAGATCCTTAGGGGTTGGATAATGTGCTGTCGGACCACGTAATGACAACGATGTCATATAAGTGTAGATTAGGATATTAGTCTAGAAAAATTCCAATGTATTTATATATTTTGATCTTTCTGTATTATAACTGTTAATTATTATTATTGAAAGATAGGATAACAAATACAAATATATATGTTAATCCTTAGAATATACATGGCCATTGATATGACATAATGTAATTCATGGTATAGAACCAGATAGTTAACCTCATATGTGTCATAATTAATACTGATTGAGATAAGAACTATTTATATATAACTAAAAATATAGTCGGGCTCAGACAGCCCCAAAGTAATTTGATGCATATCGGTATATTATGGGGATAAATATAGTATGTTTAGCGTGGTCAACCAGAGAAATCGCTGATAATACATTAGAGTCCATATTGTTTATAGTCAGAGAGTCTTCATGGCGTTAGGTATTGTACTGAGTCAATGAAATGGCTAAGCAGATGTATCTTTCATTATGCCTAATAGTATTCTAATGTATAGTTCCTAGTTTGCAATGAGATATATAGAGTCCCGGTTACCTGTTCGGTATAGTGGTGTGGCTCAGCTCAGTAGCAGGACTCTGCCTGCCCGCTGGTCTGATGTATTTGCTGTGCCTAGTGAGTGACAGTGGGAACGATTCCTGTGTCTCCTTATACGTAGTCCCTGCCGGAAGTAACGGGTCAGATTGACCCCTGACGGTACTTCTGGAGCGGGAGCCCCTGCACGGCGCATGCGCGAGGAGGCAAAACAGCCGTCATCACGCTACGCCTATGACGCACACAGTAACGTGCGAAGGGAGTGAGGGAGAGAAACAATTTCCTTACCCTCCTCCAGGGGCGCCCGAACAGCAACACTAATGTCCAAATCACGGATAGCTGAACCACCGAGTCACATTTGTGAAGTGCCTGACAGATACTTGAACACCGGCAATTGTTTAAACAAACAAATTAGTATTATATATACAAAGCGATTATATCAAGCCAAATCTTTTTACAAAGGAAACTCCACACATAGCTGAGCAATAATTCCTTTAACCTGAACAAATAAATGTCCAACAGTTGCTCGTACATAAATACAAAAATATTTTAAACTAAGCAGAAAAAACAGAGGGGGGAGGAGGGGGGATCAGAAGGTGAAAGATATGGCTGAAAATAGGGCAAGGGTGGAACAAATATGAAGCAGAAAGAAGCCGATGGAGCTTGGATAGCCCCTTACACTCAATCACCCATTCTATCATCTAATAAAGACCTGGTATTGACACAGGTATAAATTGGTATACCGAATAAGCAGGGAAGCCAATTGATATATCCAAGTAATCATAGGAACCCATTTGGCCGGGACATGCTTGAGTATTGAGATTATATAAGTCAAACTACAGGCACTGAACAGATAACCAGGAAAAGAATAAGGCTAAACAACAAAATTATGTATCAGTAACTATGGGGCACCACCAACCGCAATATTATATGTCAATTCCTCGATTAGTTGTGTATTCCATAAACTTATAGGAACGGTTTAAATGATAGCGCGGTGTTTAGCCCCGGTGGGTAGGTGGCTCTTTGACCAAAGATCCATCTAGCCTCCTGTTGTAGGATCCTCTTGTCAAAATCGCCACCCCTCTCAGATTCAGGTATCACTTCCAATGCAAAAAATGACACATATGTAGGATCATAACTATGATTTAATCCAACATGCTTACAAATTGGGGTATATAATAAGCCCGCATCAAGGTAGTAGAGGTGATCCTGAATCCGTTTCGCAAAGGGGCGTTTCGTCTTTCCAATGTAAAATGCACCGCATAGGCATAATGCAAGGCAGACGATCCCAATAGTATTGCAATCAGCATATGCTTTTGATTTGTAGTACCCTCCTCTCGGTAAGGGGCAACCAATGCCTTCTCTTATCCACGGGCATTGATCACAGTTCCCGCACTTAAATGTCCCATTTCCCCCAGCCGCTCCAGTGAGAGGGGCGGTGGGTGCAAAGTGGCTATGAACCAGGCTGTCCCTGATAGTTCATGACCTCCTATAGGTGACCTCTGGCTTGCGTGCCACATACTTAGATACAATTGGATCCTCAGATAGAAAGTGCCAATTATTTTCCATTAGTTGCCGAAAGATATTTTGGTGTGCACTAAATGTAATGACAAGTTTAGTTGTAGGTCTACTTTCTGATCTTTTGGTTCCAAAGATTAATGACTCCCGTGTTTGTGTTTTCACCCTTTGGAATGCTCTTTTGAGGACCTTCTTACTATATCCTCTAACAATCAATCGTTCATACAGTGCTTTCGCTTCCTGAATATAGTCCTCGTCCCTGACACAATTTCTGCGGTCTTAAATACTGGCTGTATGGTATACTCTGTACTAATGGGCGAGGATGTGCGCTGGAATAGTGCAAGATTGTTTTTCCTGCTGTCTCTTTTCTAAATAGATTACTATAAATTGACCCATCACTACCAAGGAAAAGACGTAAACCCAGGAACGCAATATTGCAGTATCTGATTGAATCATGAATTTGAGATTAAAATTGTTATTGGATATGTATATCATAAATTCTGAGAGCTCCTGAGCCGAGCCTGTCCAGACGAGCAGCACATCGTCGATAAACCTTCGCCACAATAAAATGTGGCGAAGGTGTATCCCGGCGTCGTCATCCGAAAACAGCTCCCGCTCCCACCCCCCCAGGTACAGGTTGGCATACGATGGGGCACAAGAAGTCCCCATCGCTACCCCCTGTACCTGGAGGTAGGTGGAGCAGTTGAACAAGAGCATATTGGTGGTAAGGATATGTTCAAGGAGTGTCGTAATGAACTGACAGAGTTTCCAATAATTCCTGTCCTGTTCTCTCAGAAAAGCTGCTATTGTTTGGACGCCTTTCTTGTGTGGAATACTGGAATATAGCGCTTCAATATCTATTGCGGCCAATATAGTTCCTGGGGGCACCGTGAGTCCTTCTATCACTTTCAAAAGGTCTAACGTGTCTTTCAGATATGAAGGTAATGCCATCACGTGCGGACGTAGATGGCTATCAACATATCTGCTGGCCATTTCTGTGTGACTGCCAATCCCTGACACTATTGGCCGTCCGGGTGGATTTATCAAGCTTTTGTGAATCTGGAATTGAAGTAGGCGTTATAGGCCATTTTGCATCAAGGTACTCCAACAGGTCCTTATCAATAAGGGCCTGCTGGTGTGCTCGAGCAATAATTGTTTTATACTGAGCTCTGGCTTCAATAAGTTTGTCGGCCGAGACCAATTGGTACCATGCTTGGTTACTTAAAATTTTATTACACATTTCGATGTATGCAGCTTTATCCATAACGACCACATTCCCACCCTTTCCGGATGGTTTGATGATAATCTGGTCGTTATGGATGATGCCATCGAGGGCCAGGCGCTGGGCTTGTGATAGATTGTTGTCTACCTGACGTGGGAATGACATTTTTTCAATCTGTTTCTTGGTCTGTTTCAGAAAAGCCCAGATTGCTGGGCAGGTCTGTAGATTAGGGAACTTTTGAGACTTGGGTCTAAATTTTCAGGGCTCAGGACAAATAGATACGTCAGTATCTTCTTCCTCACTAGATGATTCATCTGGGTCCACTGAACCCTCATTTTCATCTAACAGTTGTATAAGTATTTTGAGGGCCCTAAAGTCCTGGACCTTGAACCCCTATAAAGATCCTCTTCTTTAGTTGAGGTCTTTCCCTTATCTGTATCAAAAATATATTTGTAAGTAAGGTTTCTCGCAAACAAATGTAAGTTCTTAATAAGAGTAAACTTGTCAATATTTTGTAGGGGACAAAAGCTAAGTCCAAGCCCAAGGACTTCGATCTCAATAGGTGATAGTTTATAGGAGGACAAATTAACCACATCTCGTCCTGGCTCGCCGGTGTTTGCTTCACCATAAAGGTGTCTATTTTGCCCATACGTAGCTGCGTGGTCGGTGGTAAGGGGGTGTGGGCTGAGCCTAAAGGGGCTGAACCCGGGTTACTGTTTCTAGATTGGGTGGTTTTTGGAGTAGCTCCTAAATCTTTACTTCGTGTTACTTCATTTGTTTGTATATTTATTTTGTCCCCGGCAAACTTTGATAGCGAAGCGGCGCCCATCACCTGGTCACCCTGTGTGTCCTCCCCTGATTCATGGTTACTACTAGGTGGGTAACGTCTTGGGTCAGTTTGAGGAGAACCCATACGTTTTTTAAAGCCCGTAGTGTGTCGTCCCATCACCATTACCACGTCTCGTGCGCGTCCTTTCGCCGCAGGTCCTCGTGAAGTCTTATTGGATGGTTTCTGGTAAGAAAGAGAAGAAGAGGAAATTGAAATATCTGAATCTGATTTATACATAGTATTCTCATTATGTGTATATTTTCTAGAAGGAAACCCTCTTCTAAACACTCCTCCCTTGTGCCATCTATAGGCATAGCCGTCTGAGAAGGCCAATTTATCCTGGTAGACTTTGCGGTCTTTTCTCATCAGTAAATTCTTATTGTATTTCTCCAGGTATTGTAATAGCTCCTGCTCCTTATTTTTTTAAATCAATATTGGAAGGATCTTGATTATTGTTAATTCTTAGTGTCTCAATCTCTTTGTCTAGATCTATCAATTCAGGTGTATTTGTCTTTCAACATTTCCATTAACTCGGCAGTGCATTTAGTTAGGTTTTTCTCCCATTTCTCCTTAAATAGAGCATCAGTGACTTCAAAAGATGGAAAGATCTGAATACGTAGTCCCTGAGGGTTTATACCATCCTTAAGGTAACGGTCAAAGAACCTCACATGCCACCCTAAGTTGGATTTCTTTTCCATCAATTTTTTAAGCTCGAGGAAGAATACTTCCACTCCCACATCAGTTTGTGTTTGGGGAGTGCAAGTATTTTGAATGGAATCCATGAATTGTTCCCATCCTGAACCTGAGAACTGAGACGGATTTCAAGTCGCAGGGCAAAGTCGGATCCACAGTCGTACAACTGTTGTGTTGCACCAGTGTGAACCCGGCCTCAGTCAGTTCATAACTGAAGAGATCTGTATGCACACAGTTGGAACAGTTTGTCTGCAAAGTGGTCACCAGTCTCCCCTTTTTTTGTTTATTGTGTTATATTATTCTGATGCACCTTAGAAAATGTAACATTTCTAGACGTTATCATGGTAACCGTGAATCAATACCGTATAGCTATTCTAAATATGTTTTATACTGTGATTTTGTAAAAATGCAGGTTTAAATATAATATTTCTCATTCAGCTATGTGTGGGCCCATAAAAGACAGCATGCTAATTATGGTATACAGTAACATGCAAGCTAATATGAATTAAAACATGCCATAACACAGTGAGACAATCATCTATACATATACATTCACAGTAGATGCCAAGCAATGATGATGCTATATAATATCTTTTACCCAGTTCCCTGGGTGATACTTTAGAGTCATTTCTTGATATTATCAATTGCATAGGACATTAAATAAAGCAAGCGTTGAAGTGTTGAGATAAATGTAGGTAGGTGTTCTTGAGAATAATAGCTAAGAAATGTTATTTTAAAACTGTAATATTCGTTTTTGTTTTTTTTTTTACTTCTCTATTATTCACGGAAAACCCTTGCTGTTTTCTGAAATAATTATTTGTTTTTACTGTTCCTTTATGTAGTGCTGGTAGATTTGCAATCTACCGCATGTTAGGTAAATTTAGTAACTTGTTCGTTAGGAAGGTTAAGTTTGCCTCTGTTCCAGCTTGGCTGACATTGTGTGTTTCCATGCTGACCGGTGGGTCTCGCTGTTATCACTGGTTAGTGTTGGAAAGGCAACGTGTTGAAGCGTATGGATGCTCTTCTGTCCCGGAGACAACTCAGTGGAGGTGGTCCTCCGAGTTGCATTCTGGGCGCCATGTTCCGGACAGACGCCATGTTCTGGGGTTCGTTTTTCAGCCACCTGCTGGCCCTCCTGGCCGACAGGTATGCATTGAGGAGCTACCTCGTGGTCCTCCGTTGCTGAGGCCCACGATACTACGGCACAGGGGTGGGTCCAGAGGTTTATCTGGGGCCTACCACCGCGGCCGTGGAATGGTCCTGATCTGTCGGTCCTGTGTGACGAAGCTGGACAACTGAGGAGATCCCAGGGGAGGACCCGTATTGGAGAGATCACGCAGCGTGCTGGTCTATAGAGGGGCCTGGTGACTCGGTTGGAGGACGTATCCGAAAGTAGCTATACAGCAGAGTGTCGCCGGGTTGGCTTAAAGGTTCAGGCACTGTGACTGACATTCATTACAGAAAATCTGATACATCCTGTGGCAGAGGATCGTACGGATTTTGTTCCCAAGCAAGTCTGTGGCATAAACTTTGATTCATGCTGCATACTGGCTGCTAGGCTGGTGGGAGAGGCCTATCCAGACGAGCAAGGAGTGTGTCCCACGAGGGAAGCGCATTCCATACAATATCTGAATTCTACCCGAACATTTGTTAAAAGAACCCTAAAGGAAGATGTTTGAGTTTCTTCTGCAGTTTCCCTTTTGTTTCTTTCCTGCTATTTCCTAAGTCAAGTGTTTAATAAAGCATTGAAAACGTACTCCAGTGTTGGTGCGTGTATCGTCCAGAGGTAAACTCAACGGAACCCTAGACCCAGTGCCGGTGAAACATAGGGAAGCAGAGTGAAGGTAACAGACCCGCTTAAACCAGCAGCTCCACCGAGAGTTATTGCTACATGTGGGGCTCGTCCGGGATTTGTTGACCGTCAATTCTCGCAACCCAGTGGAGTGTTTTACTGGGAGTTTACGGAGAGAGCTGGACTTTAAAAAAGAAAAGAAGAGAATCTTTAAGGAAAAGGAAAGGTAAAACTGCAGGACTTTATTTCTGAGTGCTTAGACGGCGGGCGCCAGTAAAAGGCCCGAGAGCTACGTGACTAGAAGAACAAGTGGGAGGAGTTACCCTACTTGCTACCGCGTGGGACGGGGGTATGTGTTTGGCGCAAGAGGAGAAGAGAGACTCGTGATCGTGCTGAGAAGATCAGAGTGTGGCCATGTCTTTTCCGGCGATGCAGCCAGTTGTGGGTCCGAGAGTGTTCCCTACAAGCACCGTGATGAATGCTGTGCTATCCGGAACTCTGCTTACGGATACTGGAGTTCGGTTGAAACCGCAGGGGAGGTTTGTCCTGTATACCTCAGGAGATGTTGAGGGATTGGGCATGATCTACCATCGATGCGACGGATTGACTGTGCATCTTCGTCCATTTGGCCGATCTCCGCAATGTGGAGAGTACTTGTTTGTGGTGGAGCAACCTACCACATCGCCCCGTGCTTATCGGATGAATTGGGCAACAGGTATCGCCACAGTAGAAGCTGCTACTGCTACAGAGAGAGAGCGACAGGCCGCTACTTTGTCTGTTGTTACTGACAATGTTCCAGAAGGAGACACTGCTGCTGTTGTCTCATCAGGGGACATTACTTTGATTTCTATGTCCACTACGCCTACTCCTGTTGTACCTACTCAAAGGAAGGTGGGCTATGTGAAGGCGTCTCGCGGCCGTGGTCGAGGCCTACTCCAGAGGTTACCTGGACCGGAGCTACCAGAGTCCACGTCAGGAACGGGTAAGCCACTGTTGGGGAATGTGTCCGGGACTATAAATAAATATTTGCCAGCGGAAGAGTTGGGAGATTCAGAAATAGAATCCATGTTGGATCTTTCGGGTGATGATGACCTATTTGAGACTATGTCACAAGAGTTATTGTGGTCACAAAGTGAGGATGTTGCTTCCACTATGACTTTCCCTGAATGGACAGCCCTGAGTTCTGGGAAAACGTCACCCTGTGTGGGGCCACACAGTACTATTGATGGGACTTTGCCAAAAGTTGCTAGTTCACTGAAGACACCGGCTGGGTCTATGGTGAGCAAATCATTGGATTCCTGTATACCGCCTGGTATGGAGAGAGACAGATCTTTGCCAAAACTTGCCCGCTTACAGAGGAAATTGAACAAGCGTGTGGCGGCGGAGTATGGTTTGGAGTTCCCCTATGTGCCCCGGGATATCATGCAGGAGATTGAAGCTAATCGGGAACTTTGGTACAGTGAGGCTGTTTGGGACTATTTGTCTGCACCTAAGCCCTTCAGAAAGATTGGATGCTCGGTTAAGATGAATGAATGTTTTAACGGATGCTTTGAGCATTGGAATTTCGGTCGGCATATCTATGCTGACAAAGTGGTAATTTGCAGGCCGGGAAAGGACAATGTTGTGTATTTTATTACCACAGTGGATAAAGAGGGAAAGACACTGACTTTGCCAGATCCCCAGTTTTACTGGTAACTATGGACAAAAGAACTTTGAAGTTATTTAGCTAGTTAGCGTCAGGGTAAAGAGATCTGCGTGGTCAAGATCTACATATTCTGTTCAGTGTTTAAATCCAAGGACTTCCTTTTTGCTAGATGGATTTTGTTTCATAGGAAAAAAAAAGGAGAAGAAGAATTTTTTATAGGGATGGACTCCTAAAGAATTTTTTTGATATAGGTTATACGAAAAGAGTTTCATTTTTAAATGAGACAAAAGTGGGGGAAGATGGTAGTTGCGCTGTGATGAAGGGGGGGGGAGGGAAGCTACAAAGATGACTAAAGTGGCAAAGTGAACTAAAAAAGCAGAAACGGGCCAATGCATGAATGGATCCTACATGCTAAAAAAAACATAGTGGGGATGCAGTTCAGTGCAACGTAGCTGATCAACATGTATATAATGTTGAGGGCAGACAAAGCCTAATATATAAAGGTAATCGTGAAACAGTGACTGCTTGAATATAGCAAAACAAAAATGCATATACTAACACAAATAAGATGAATAATGACACAATGCAAAAAAAAAAATATATATATATATATATAATGCAAGAAAAATATATGTGGGCTAGTGCCCCATTAGCAAAAACGTCCCAGATCCTGGTGAACTACAAGTGACAAATCCCTAGGACAAACATGGATATTAGTTCTATCATCCAGTCCAAAAAACAAAAACTCGTGATGAGAAACACAAAACAAGTCCAATCGTGAAGGGAGGGGGGATCTTCAGTGAGGACACCTCTGTGTATGCAAGCCGCTTACCTTACAGCTGTAAGGTGTACAGCCTGTGTTGCAAATGACCCGCAGGTGTAGACGTTCCTTTAAAGGTTAAAGTCAATTTCATAATTAACATTGATTTAAACCCAATAAAGGGGTCGTAGCCTAAACCTTTCACAACTTGTTGGGTGTTTGTTTTATTATTTTGGTATGTTCTTATGGTATGATCGGTGTTAATGGGGTGTGCAATCCCATATGAACCTTTTTGCAGTGTCCGGATCTTTCTTTTTACAGGTATCCACCGCTGCTATTTTTCCCGCTACATCAGCAGCCAGTGACATCACATCTGTCAGGGATTAGGGCATTACAGGAGAGTGTTTGTGCAGGGCTAACACTGCTTGCTATCTGTATAAGATAGAGAAAGAGTACTGAATAGAGAGAGAGGGATTGAGATAGAGAGGGGGGAAAGGAATCAGGATAAGTAAGGCATCTAGCAGAAGTGATGTGCAGCCATTAATGAATCACTACAAATTTACTTGGTGCTCATCAATGACTGGGAGGTTGCCTACCCCTGCTGTAACCTATATCTAATTATTACCTTAACCGAAACACTTGATCCCAACACTCAACCGAACCTTAGCACTTAACCCCTCCAATGAAGCATTAACACTTAACCTACACCCTAACACTAAACCCATGAACTTAATTCTCAAGACTCACTTAAGTCAAATTTAAAAATGTATCCTTAAAGTGGACCTTGCAGTTAAATGCAGTCCCAGTTTGGTTATAATGATTGGGCTCCTCCTGCAAAAATCGTGTTGATTGTATGTCCAAAGGTGCTCGTAAAGAAAACAGATTATTTACTTATATTGCCACTGTCTTTTGTCTGCAGAGCCTAGGTGAGGATGACATCATGTTCCTTCCAGTGAGATCCTGAAGAATAGCAGAACAGACCAATCATGTGAGAAGACTCTCTTGGAATATTCATTGTTTACCAGGAATTTACCCAGAAGGGTAGTAATGCCATGATTAACGGTGCTCAAGATGGGGGTAAGATATAACATCTATCTTTTTTCTTTACCACTTTGACAAACTATCAGCAGAAAATTTTATTAGGGAGAGGAGGCTCCAACATTATAAACTGGCTGGCAACCACAACTTTGGTATTTTCTTTCTCTTTCAGTCAGGGCAAATAGAGAGGGTAAATCTCCCTAACAGGGGCACAGGCAACAATAAAAACCTGGCAGCCGTTCTAATCTAAAACTAAAAAAAATGTTTTGCTTTTAGTTATATTTTAAACCATTCAGTACCAGCCTGTTTGTTTTACAAAAAAATCATGGCAAAAAAAAATTACTGTAGATCACCTTGCAGTGTCTGCTTTTTAAGAATGGATGATTTTGGGGGAGTTCATACAGTCCTGCCATTTTTATTTTAACAGAAAGTTAATGAAAAGTTTTTTTCAAAGAACATTTTTTTCCTTTATATAAGAAGCAAAAAATGGTGGTTAATAAACACTTCCAAATGAAAGTGTTATCTATCAAAATACAGTTTGAATACAGTGTTGTGTCCCGGAGTATTTGTCAGTCAAATTATCCCAACACCGAAAACTGGGGAATGGCGCAGTAATGGAGGGGTATAGTCAGGAAAAGTGTTAGCTTTTTGGCCGTATTCTTTTTTTCCTTTCCAAAATTATTCTTTAGGTTTATTCATGTCTGTGAAACTCTCAATATTGGAGCGGTAATTGAGGAGTATTTTGTGGGTACCTCGATCGTGTCTTTTAGTCTCCAGCTTGGCTCGTCATGGTTCAGAATCCCCCAGTGTAATACCTCCTAGCTAGTAGTATTATTTTTTTTGTTAATTTTTTTGCCACCTATAAAAACTTTCCACCCATCAGCACCAATAACAGGTGTGACTGTACTCAGTAGAGCAGTCAGCGACAAATGATCTTTTCTACATAAAAATGATGCTGAATATGTTTGCAGTGTAATTGCTGTTTGTTGTGGCATTCTGTGCAAGAACGCTTTAAATACACCATACAGCAGTGGTGGTCAACCTCAAAATTATAGAAATCCTCAAGTGCAGCACCAAACACTTCTGGAGTGCCGTACAATAGCAGCTTATTTTCACACCTTGATGCCCAAAAACTTTGGTTCTGCTGCATTTAACCCCAACACTGATGTCAGTGGATGCAATAATAACCCCCAACATTGATGTCAGTGGATGCAATAATAACCCCCAACGTTGATGTCAATGGACACAATAATAAGCCCCAATATTGGTCTCAGTGAGTGCAATAATAACCCCTAGCACTGGTTTTGGTACTATTACCCCCTCCCAACCCCCTACCCTCCACACACCACATGCACATTGGTAGTCACTTGCAGTAAAATGTATCTCCCTGCATCATGGCTGGATCTAGGGGTGTGCTGGGGTGTGTTGCATCCCCCCAGATTTCCGTTGTGCCCCCCCAGGCCAGTCCCCCCATTGACACTGTATCTGACCGGCTGAGTTCCTTCCCCCATTCCCACACTCAGGGCCAGGACACAAGTGGGCAGCCTGGTGCAGTGAACAGTGTTTGGTAAAGTCCAGACAACAGCAGGGGTAGAGAGGAGAGTGCAGGCTGTGCTGTGCCCTCCACCTCCTGAAATAGAGGATATATGCTAGGAGGAAGATTGGGGGGGTTATGTGCTTTTAGGGGGGATTGTGGATGATATGTGCTTGGAGGGGGCATTGGGGGGAATATGTGCTAGGAGGGGGAATTGGGGGGAATGTGTGCTAGGAGGGGGAATTAGGGCAAATATGTGCTGGGGGTGGGGTGGGGATATGTGATAGGAGGGGGGTTGCGGCGGACATGTGCTAGGAAGGGGGGTTGGAGGGGCTATATATGCTAGGAGGGGGGAATTGGGGGTATGTACTAGGAAGGGGATTTGGGGGGATATGTGCTAGGAGGGGGAATTGGGGCAAATATGTGCTAGGAGGGGGGATGGGGGATATGTGCTAGGAGGGAGGGTGGGGGGGATATGTGCTAGGAGGGAGGGTGGGGGGGATATGTGCTAGGAAGGGGGATTGGGGGGCTATATATGCTAGGAGGAGGAATTGGGGGGGTATGTACTAGGAGGAGGATTGGGGGGGGATAGGTGCTAGAAGGGGGGGTTGGAGGTATGAATTTTTGCTAGGAGGGTGTGGGGGGATTTGTGTGAGGAGGGGGTGGGGGAATTTGGGTTAAGAGGAGATGGCTAAGGAGGATTTGTGCTTGGAAGAGGGTTTTGGGGGAATTTGTGCTGGGAGGGGGGATTGGAGGGGAATAATGCTAGGAAGGGGGATTTGGGGGATAGGATTTGTGCTGGGAGGGGGGATTTGGTGGGGAGGATTTATGCTAGGTTGGGAAATATGAGGATGTGTGCTAGGCGATACATACTAGCACATTATGACATTACCTTGCAGGGAAACCTCATTTCTATTTTTTTATTAAAAGAGAAGTATGGGGTTTTTTCTGAACCATACTTACTTAGGTGGATGCACCATCAGTCCGATGCTACATCTGTCCCCCACTTGCTCTAACACTGAGAACCGAGCAATTAAACACCGCCAATCGCTTGGTTCTCAGAGCTCCATGAGCAGAGAGCTGGTGACTGTCAGTTACCGGCTCTCTGCTCTGCCCCCCCCACACACACACACACACACTCACTGGAGCGCTGGGCTGTGGAGGGGGTAGGAGCGGCCGGCTCAGCCTCTCAGCGGCTCGCTGAGAGGCTGAGCCGGGTGCTGGTCCAGGCATATGGTCGCGATCCTTCCCAAACCTAGACCAGCTCTGTGAAATTAGCTAACAACAGGCTTCAGCCCACTGTCTGCTGAAAACAGGTCACAGGAGTTCAGAATGAATTGCACTTCTGTGACCCACAGAAGTACAGCCAAACGAGCTTTGGCTAAACTTCTCCTTTAAGAGTTTACTACTGCTGTAGGCAAACATACATTGAAAGGGGATCACCTATTAACTTATTATGTGAGCTATATAGATTTTGAACTAGTGCCTATTAGCACTGGGGTCCTCGTGTTGGAATCTCAGCCAGGACACTATCTGCAAGGAGTTTGCACATTCTACCTGTGCTTGTGTGGATTCCCCCCCACCACTACCACCACTAGGGATGAGCCCGATGTTCGAGTTGAACGTAAGTTTGCCTCGAACATCGGGTGTTCGTCTGTTCGCCGAACAGCGAACATTATGCGGTGTTCGCGGCGAATTCGAAAGTCGCTGAGCACCGTTAAAACAAAAAAAAACCAAAAGTGCTCATTCTAAAGGCTTATATGCAAATTATTGCCATAAAAAGTGTTTGGGGACCTGGGTACTGCCCCAGGGGACATGTATCAATGCAACAGTCGTTTTTTTTGGGAGCAGTGATTTTAATAATGCTTAACCTCTTGCCGACCGCCTAACGCAGATATACTGCGGCAGAATGGCACGGGCAGGCAAAATCACGTACCTGGTAGGTGATTGCTTGCCACGGGCGGGGGGTCCGCTCGGACCCCCCCCCAGTGCCCGAGGCGGTCGGCTCCTGACTGGGAGCATTCAGAGATGAGGGGGAGGCCATCCATTCGTGACCCCCCCTCCCGATCGCTCCCAGCCAATGGGATCATTCCCCTGCCTCTGTATAGTACACAGAGGCAGAGGAAATGATGTAATCTCTCCTCGGCTCTGTATTTTCCGTTCCGGCGCCGAGGAGAGAAGACATCCGAGTGAGTGCACAACACACACACAGTAGAACATGCCAGGCACACAATACACCCCCTTTACCCCCCCCCCATCCCCCCCCGATCACCCCCTAATCACCCCTCCCCCCCTGTCACACTGACACCTAGCAGTTTCTTTTTTTTCTGATTACTGCATTGGTGCCAGTTTGTGACAGTTAGTGTGGTAGGGCAGTTAGTGTTAGCCCCCTTTAGGTCTAGGGTACCCCCCTAACCCCCCCTAATAAAGTTTTAACCCCTTGATCACCCCCTGTCGCCAGTGTCGCTAAGCGATCATTTTTCTGATCGCTGTATTAGTGTCGCTGGTGATGCTAGTTAGGGAGGTAAATATTTAGGTTCGCCGTTAGCGTTTTATAGTGACAGGGACCCCCATATACTACCTAATAAATGTTTTAACCCCTTGATTGCCCCCTAGTTAACCCTTTCACCAGTGATCACCATATAACTGTTACGGGTGACGCTGGTTAGTTCGTTAATTTTTTTATAGTGTCAGGGCACCCACCGTTTATTACCTAATAAAGGTTTAGCCCCCTGATCGCCCGGCGGTGATATGCGTTGCCCCAGGCAGCGTCAGGTTAGCGCCAGTACCGCTAACACCCACGCACGCAGCATACTCCTCCCTTAGTGGTATAGTATCTGAACGGATCAATATCTGATCCGATCAGATCTACACTAGCGTCCCCAGCAGTTTAGGGTTCCCAAAAAACGCAGTGTTAGCGGGATCAGCCCAGATACCTGCTAGCACCTGCGTTTTGCCCCTCCGCCCAGCCCACCCAAGTGCAGTATCGATCGATCACTGTCACTTACAAAACACTAAACGCATAACTGCAGCGTTCGCAGAGTCAGGCCTGATCCCTGCGATCGCTAACAGTTTTTTTGGTAGCATTTTGGTGAACTGGCAAGCACCAGCCCCAAGCAGCGTCAGGTTAGCGCCAGTAGCGCTAACACCCACGCACGCACCGTACACCTCCCTTGGTGGTATAGTATCTGAATGGATCAATATCTGATCCGATCAGATCTGTACTAGCGTCCCCAGCAGTTTAGAGTTCCCAAAAACGCAGTGTTAGCGGGATCAGCCCAGATACCTGCTAGCACCTGCGTTTTGCCCCTCAGCCCAGCCAAGTGCAGTATCGATTGATCACTGTCACTTACAAAACACTAAGCGCATAACTGCAGCGTTTGCAGAGTCAGGTCTGATCCCTGCGATCGCTAACAGTTTTTTTGGTAGCGTTTTGGTGAACTGGCAAGCGCCAGCGGCCTAGTACACCCCGGTCGTAGTCAAACCAGCACTGCAGTAACACTTGGTGACATGGCGAGTCCCATAAGTGCATTTCAAGCTGGTGAGGTGGCAAGCACAAGTAGTGTCCCGCCGCCACCAAGAAGAAGACAAACAGGCCCGTCGTGCCCATAATGCCCTTCCTGCTGCATTCACCAATCCTAATTGGGAACCCACCACTTGTACTTCCCCCATTCACATCCCCAACCAAATGCAGCCGGCTGCATGAAAGGTATTTTCTTTATGTCCTCCCGAGTACCCCTACCCATCGAACCCCCCCAAAATGTCGTGTCTACAGCAAGCGCTGATATAGGCGTGATACCCGCTATTAAAATAATGAATAAAAACCAAGCGCTGATGTGGAAAGATAAGTGAGATATAAATAAATTGTGCTTAAAAATATATAAATACCAATATAGTTAGTGCTATGAAAAAATCAGTAAATTAAAGCCGCTATCAATATAGGGTGATCAGATAACCAAACAAATAGTACTAAGTATAAAATTGATGCGCTTTAAATAAATAGTGCACAATATGCTGCTGCGACTAAGCTTAAATCCAGGAATAAAAAATGCATACATGTGAATAAAATAAATTGATAATTATGGTGCTAATACATGTGTTAAAATTGCCAAAATAAATCTTCAAACTGGTGATGTGACGGTGAGTATAAATAAAATAATAATGACACTCTAAATACAATGTCCAGGCAGAGATAAATGGTGGGAGAAAGTAAAAATAATTAAACAGTTCCTTCCCTTAATCCAGATTGATTGACTCACTGGGTTAGATCATTTGTATCAGGATATTTAGTTTTTCTTGTATCCCACTTCAGCATTTACACTGCTGGTGATTCGGCTCTCAGGATAAAGGTTTTATGCAAAGCAAGCAAAGAAAAAATAGATCATTGTGCAGTGAACTTACTAGATAGTACATAAGCAAAACAGGGACAAAAGATACACTCACAAACTCCCGGTCTATTAGAAGCATTCAAATAAGCAGATTGCAGTCAGCCGCTGTGGACGAGGTTTCCCATAGAGAAACAGCTGCTGTTAACCTTCAGGTGTATTGCAGCACTGAACGTCCTAAGCTCCTCCCACGCGTTACATCACTGACACGTGACTTTTTCCCTCCTGTCCTGACAATCCTGGTCTTTGCATTGATGAATGTTTTGAACGCTACCATTCACTAGTTGAGTATTAGCGTAGGCAGGGCCGATCCTAGGGTCACCGGCGCCTGGGTGCAGAAATATTTCTGGCGCCCCCACATGGGCGTGGTCATCTTACCAACTCCTCCCCTTTACAAATGTTTCTATGGCAACGACTCAAACACAGAGATGCTCCCCTAAGAAGTCTTTGTTACCCTAGGATCCTCCCATGATCTTTTAACAATAAAAAAAATACAGGAAGAGCTTACACTA
Organism: Lithobates clamitans; assembly: GCA_037952925.1. Classification (NCBI taxonomy): domain Eukaryota; kingdom Metazoa; phylum Chordata; class Amphibia; order Anura; family Ranidae; genus Lithobates; species Lithobates clamitans. Next base: position 3,000,944 of record JBBGZY010000486.1, read on the forward strand.
ATGAGACCTGGAGGGGAGTCTCTCTGATGCACACAAAGAGGGCTTCTGTTAGAGAGTCTGTTAGAAAGAGCCCCCAGACATAGTACAGGAGATGGTCAGAGACTGCAATCATGGTACAGGATATGGTCAGAGACTGCAGACATAATACAGGAGATGATCAGAGACTGCAGACATACTACAGGAGATGGTCAGAGACTGCAGACATAATACAAGAGATGATCAGAGACTGCAGACATAGTACAGGAGATGTTAAGAGACTGCAGACATAGTACAGGAGATGGTCAGAGACTGCAAACATAGTACAGGAGATGGTCAGAGACTGTAGTTATGATACAAGAGACAGCCAGAGACTGCAATCATAGAACAGGAGATGGTCAGAGACTGCAATCATAGAACAGGAGATGGTCAGAGACTGCAGACATAATACAGAAGATGATCAGAGACTGCAATCAGAGAACAGGAGATGGTCAGAGACTGCAGACATAGTACAGGAGATGGTCAGAGACTGCAGAAATAGTACAGGAGATGATCAGAGACTGCAGACATAGTACAGGAGGTGGTCAGAGACTGCAGACATAGTACAGGAAATGGTCAGAGAAAGCAATCATAGAACAGGAGATGGTCAGAGACTGCAGACATAGTACAGGAGACGGTTAGAGACTGCAGACATAGTACAGGAGATGCCCAGAGACTGCCGACATAGTACAGGAGATGCCCAGAGACTGCAGACATAGTACAGGAGATGGTCAGAGACTGCAGACATAGTACAGGAGATGGTCAGAGACTGCAGACATAGTACAGGAGATGATCAGAGACTGCAGACATTGTACAGGAGATGGTCAGAGACTGCAGACATAGTACAGGAGATGGTCAGAGACTATAGTTATGATACAAGAGACAGTCAGAGACTGCAGACATAGTACAGGAGATGGTCAGAGACTATAGTTATGATACAAGAGACAGTCAGAGACTGCAATCATAGAACAGGAGATGGTCAGAGACTGCAGACATAATACAGGAGATGATCAGAGACTGCAGACATAGTACAGGAGATGATCAGAGATTGCAGACATAATACAGGAGATGGTCAGAGACTGCAGACATAATATAGGAGATGGTCAGAGACTGCAGACATACTACAGGCGATGGTCAGAGACTGCAGACATAGTACAGGAGATAGCCAGAGACTGCAGAAATACTACAGATGGTCAGAGACTGCAGACATAATACAGGAGATGGTCAGAGACTGCAGACATGTTACAAGAGATGGTCAGAGACTGCAGTTCCTATGGACATTAGTACATAATGGCTGATCGGCCCTCTCACCTGACCCAGCGATACAGCAACGGTTCCTCTGATCAGGAGTCAGCTCACTCTGAATTGCCCATGGTGACTCCGCTGGGTAGCACCCAGATCTGTATTCCTGCAATGACTCCATTCCTTTCTCTGCCAGGGATGGCGCTAGGCTATGTGGATTTCCCTCTGGTGGCGCAGGGCAGCGGGGTTCTCTCTCTGATGGTGTTCTCTCAGCACTGTCCTCTCCCTCTGGAGTCCTGGGTGCACTTCCCTGAAAGCTTTCCTGGCTCCTGGCTCTCTCTCTCTTTCCCATTCAGCTGAGCATGCTGTGTGGGCTGCAGTTTCCGTGTTACAGTGGGGCTGCCAGTCCTCGGGACTATATGTCCCACAATCCTCTTCTCTGCTCCTTTTTCTATTCTGTTTCCTCCCTGGTTGATATGAAGGCGGGGGAAGAAACAAAGTGGGCAGCTGTGCTGGCAAGCACCGCTCACTAGTACAGCAGCACACAGGAGAGGGAGGGGGGAAAGGAGAGTCCGCAGCTGCATTGGCTTCACTAGGGTTGGGGTCACCCCCCTTCCCCTCAGTACAGACCCCCCTCCACTACATATAGACCCCCCTCCGTTAGTGCAGAACCCGCACTAAGTATAAACCCCTCCCTCAGTACAGACCTTACTCAGTACAGATTCCCCCCAGGTAACCCCCCTCCATTAGTACAGACCCCCCCACGACAGATCTCCCTCTCCATTAGTACAGACCCCCACAGGACAAACCACCCCTCCATTAGTACAGACCCCCCAGGACAGACCCCCCCATTAGTACAGACTCCCCCTCCATTAGTACAGACCCCCCCTCCATTAGTACAGACCCCCCCTCCATTAGTACAGACCCCCCTCCATTAGTACAGACCCCCCAGGACAGACCCCCTCTCCATTAGTACAGACCCCCCCTCCATTAGTACAGACCCCCCTCCGTTAGTACAGACCCCCCCTCCATTAGTACAGACCCCCCTCCATTAGTACAGACCCCCCAGGACAGACCCCCTCTCCATTAGTACAGACCCCCCTCCATTAGTACATACCCACCCTCCATTAGTACAGACCCCCCTCCATTAGTACAGACCCCCCAGGACAGACCCCCCCTCCGTTAGTACAGACCCCCCCTCAGGACAAACCTCCCCCCTCTATTAGTACAGACCTCCCGACAAACCACCCCCCCATTAGTACAGACCCCTCTTAGGACAAACTACCCCCTTCCATTAGTACAGACCCCCCCACACAAACCACCCCCCTCCACTAGTACAGACCCCCATAAACCACCCCCCATTAGTACAGACCCCCCATCAGGACAAACCTCCCCGCTCCTTTAGTACAGACCCCCCTCAGGACAAACCACCCCCCTCCATTAGTACAGATCCCCCCCACCAACCACCCCCCCTCCATTAGTACAGAGTAGACCCCCCCACCAAACGACAGATCTCCCTCTCCATTAGTACAGACCCCCACAGGACAAACCACCCCTCCATTAGTACAGACCCCCCAGGACAGACCCCCCCATTAGTACAGACTCCCCCTCCATTAGTACAGACCCCCCCTCCATTAGTACAGACCCCCCCTCCATTAGTACAGACCCCCCTCCATTAGTACAGACCCCCCAGGACAGACCCCCTCTCCATTAGTACAGACCCCCCCTCCATTAGTACAGACCCCCCTCCGTTAGTACAGACCCCCCCTCCATTAGTACAGACCCCCCTCCATTAGTACAGACCCCCCAGGACAGACCCCCTCTCCATTAGTACAGACCCCCCTCCATTAGTACATACCCACCCTCCATTAGTACAGACCCCCCTCCATTAGTACAGACCCCCCAGGACAGACCCCCCCTCCGTTAGTACAGACCCCCCCTCAGGACAAACCTCCCCCCTCTATTAGTACAGACCTCCCGACAAACCACCCCCCCATTAGTACAGACCCCTCTTAGGACAAACTACCCCCTTCCATTAGTACAGACCCCCCCACACAAACCACCCCCCTCCACTAGTACAGACCCCCATAAACCACCCCCCATTAGTACAGACCCCCCATCAGGACAAACCTCCCCGCTCCTTTAGTACAGACCCCCCTCAGGACAAACCACCCCCCTCCATTAGTACAGATCCCCCCCACCAACCACCCCCCCTCCATTAGTACAGAGTAGACCCCCCCACCAAACCACCCCCCTCCATTAGTACAGATCCCCCCTCCATTAGTACAGACTCCCCCTCCATAAGTACAGACCCCCCCTCAGGACAGACCCCCCCTCCATTAGTACAGACCCCCCGATAAACTAACCCCCCCATTAGTACAGACCCCCTTCAGGACAAACTACCCCCCTCTATTGGTACAGACTCCCCCCCACAAACCCCCCTTCTCTATTAGTACAGACTCCCCAAGTCCCCCCCACAGACCCCCCCCCTCAGGACAAACCCCACCCGGTCGTGATGCCGCGCCACCCGGGTGGAGAAGATCATGACCGAGAGGAGAAAAATAAAGGACAGGCACTGTACGCAGCGCGGCACGGACCGCCCGCCCCCCAATGACGTCACTGCGCGGGTCTCTCTCCGAACAGAGAGAGCCGCTCCGATCTCCTCTGACAGGAGGATGGAGCGGGCGGGGACGGACTTGGGCAGGAAACACAGCGGTGGCACAGAGAGCGGCCTGTGGACACCAACAAGAAGAGGAGGAGGAGGGAGGGGAGCACTCTGGCGCTTGAGCGCCCCCACCTCTGTGGCGCCTGGGTGAACTGCACCCCGTGCACCCGCCTAGGATCGGCCCTGAGCGTAGGGTACAGCATTGCACAGACTAGGACACACTTTCACAGGGTCTCCCAAGATGCCATCGCATTTTGAGAGACCCGAACCTGGAACCGGTTACAGTTATAAAAGTTACAGTTACAAAAAAAAGTGTAAAAAAAAAAAAAACACAAAAAAAAATATAAAAAAAAAAAAAAGTTGTTGTTTTATTGTTCTCTCTCTCTCTATTCTCTCTCTATTGTTCTGCTCTTTTTTTACTGTATTCTATTCTGCAATGTTTTATTGTTATTATGTTTTATCATGTTTGCTTTTCAGGTATGCAATTTTTTATACTTTACTGTTTACTGTGCTTTATTGTTAACCATTTTTTTGTCTTCAGGTACGCCATTCACGACTTTGAGTGGTTATACCAGAATGATGCCTGCAGGTTTAGGTATCATCTTGGTATCATTCTTTTCAGCCAGTGGTCGGCTTTCATGTTAAAGCAATCCTAGTGGCTAATTAGCCTCTAGACAACTTTTACAAGCAGTGGGAGGGAATTCCACCCCCCTACCGTCTTTCGTGTTTTTCTCTGGCTCTCCTGTCTCAACAGGGAACCTGAGAATGCAGCCAGTGATTCAGCCAGCTGACCATAGAGCTGATCAGAGACCAGAGTGGCTCCAAACATCTCTATGGCCTAAGAAACCGGAAGCTATGAGCATTTTATGACTGAAAAAATGAAAGGAACAGTTTAATAATAAGATAAAAAAGCAAAAAAATAATAAAGAAAAAAAAAGACCCTGTCCCCCCCTGCTCTCGCGCTAAGGCGAACGCAAGCGTCGGTCTGGCGTCAAATGTAAACAGCAATTGCACCATGCATGTGAGGTATCACCGCGAAGGTCAGATCGAGGGCAGTCATTTTAGCAGTAGACCTCCTCTGTAAATCTAAAGTGTTAACCTGTAAAGGCTTTTAAAGGCTTTTAAAAATGTATTTATTTTGTTGCCACTGTACATTTGTGCGCAATTTTAAAGCATGTCATTTTTGGTATCCATGTACTCGGCCTAAGATCATCTTTTTTATTTCCTCAAACATTTGGGCAATATAGTGTGTTTTAGTGCATTAAAATTTAAAAAGTGTGTTTTTTCCCAAAAAATGCGTTTGAAAAATCACTGCGCAAATACTGTGTGAAAAAAAAAAATTAATTTTTGCAAAAAAAAATATTTTTTCATGTAAACAAAAAGTGTCAGAAAGGGCTTTGTCTTCAAGTGGTTAGAAGAGTGGGTGATGTGTGACATAAGCTTCTAAATGTTGTGCATAAAATGTGTGCATAAAATGCCAGGACAGTTCAAACCCCCCCCAAATGACCCCATTGTGGAAAGTAGACACCCCAAGCTATTTTCTGAGAGGTATGTCGAGTCCATGGAATATTTTATATTGTGACACAAGTTGCGGGAAAGAGACAAATTTTTTTTTTTTTTTGCACAAAGTTGTCACTAAATGATATATTGCTCAAACATGCCATGGGAATATGTGAAATTACACCCCAAAATACATTCTGTTGCTTCTACTGAGTACGGGAATACCACACGTGTGATACTTTTTGGGAGCCTAGCCTCATACGGAACCCCGAAAACCAAGCACCGCCTTCAGGCTTTCTAAGGCGTAAATTTTTGATTTCACTCTTCACTGCCTATCACAGTTTCGGAGGCCATGGAATGCCCAGGTGGCACAAAACCCCCCCAAATGACCCCATTTTGGAAAGTAGACACCCCAAGCTATTTGCTGAGAGGTATAGTGAGCATTTGCAGAGCTCACTTTTTGTCACAAAGTTTTGAAAATTGAAAAAAGAAAAAAAAATTTTTTTCTTGTCTTTCTTCATTTTCAAAAACAAATGAGAGCTGCAAAATACTCACCATGCCTCTCAGCAAATAGCTTGGGGTGTCTACTTTCCAAAATGGGGTCATTTGGGGGGGTTTGTGCCACCTGGGCATTCCATGGCCTCCGAAACTATGATAGGCAGTGAAGAGTGAAATCAAAAATTTACACCCTTAGAAATCCTGAAGGCGGTGATTGGTTTTTGGTGCCCCGTACGCGGCTAGGCTCCCAAAAAGTCCCACACATGTGGTATCCCCATACTCAGGAGAAGCAGCTAAATGTATTTTGGTGTGCAATTCCACATATGCCCATGGCTTGTGTGAGCAATATATCATTTAGTGACAACTTTGTGCAAAAAAAAAAAAAAAATTGTCACTTTCCTGCAACTTGTGTCAAAGTATAAAATATTCCATGGACTCAACATGCATCAAAGCAAATAGCTTGGGGTGTCTACTTTCCAAAATGGGGTCATTTTGGGGGGTTTTGTGCCATCTGGACATTTTTTCTGGCCTTCAAAACTGTGATAGGTAGTGAGGAGTAAAATCAAAACTTTAGGCCTTTAGAAATCCTGAAGGTGGTGATTGGTTTTCGGGGCCCAGTTGCGGCTAGGCTCCCAAAAAGTCCCACACATGTGGTATCCCCGTACTCAGGAGAATCAGCAGAATGTATTTTGGGGTGCAATTCCACATATGCACATGGCTTGTGTGAGCAATTATATCATTTAGTGACAACTTTGTGCAAAAAAAAAAGTTTTTCATTTTCCTGCAACTTGTGGCAAAATATAAAATATTCCATGGACTCAACATGCCTCTCAGCAAATAGCTTGGGGCGTCTACTTTCCAAAATGGGGCCATTTGGGGGGGTTTGTGCCATCTTGGCAATTTATGGCCTTCAAAACTGTGATAGGTAGTGAGGAGTGAAATCAAAAATTTACGCCCTTAGAAATCCTTAAGGTGGTGCTTGGATTTCAGGGCCCCATACGCGGATAAGCTCCCAAAAAGTCCCACACATGTGGTATCCCCATACTCAGGAGAATCAGCAGAATGTATTTTGGGGTGCAATTCCACATATGCCCATGGCTTGTGTGAGCAATATATCATTTAGTGACAACTTTGTGCAAAAAAAAAAAAAGTTTGTCATTTTCCTGCAACTTGTGGCAAAATGTAAAATATTCCATGGACTCAACATGCCTCTCAGCAAATAGCTTGGGGCCTCTACTTTCTAAAATGGGGCCATGTGAGGTGGGTTTGTGCCATCTTGGCATTTTATGGCCTTCAAAACTGTGATAGGTAGTGTGGAGTGAAATCAAAAATTTACGCCCTTAGAAATCCTGAAGGCGGTGCTTGGTTTTCGGGGCCCCGTACGCAACTAGGCTCAAAAAAAGGTATCCCCATGGCCTGTGTGAGCAATATATCATTTAGTGACAACTTTTTGTAATTTTTTTTTTTTTTTGTCATTATTCAATCACTTGGGACAAAAAAAAATAATAATCAATGGGCTCAACATGCCTCTCAGCAATTTCCTTGGGGTGTCTACTTTCCAAAATGGTGTCATTTGGGGGGTTTTGTACTGCCCTGCCGTTTTAGCACCTCAAGAAATTACATAGGCAGTCATAAACTAAAAGCTGTGTAAATTCCAGAAAATATACCCTAGTTTGTAGACGCTATAACTTTTGCGCAAGCCAATAAATATACACTTATTGACATTTTTTTTTACCAAAGACATGTGGCCGAATACATTTTGGCCTACATGTATGACTAAAATTGAGTTTATTGGATTTTTTTTATAACAAAAAGTAGAAAATATAATTTTTTTTCAAAATTTTCGGTCTTTTTCCGTTTATAGCGCTAAAAATAAAAACAGCATAGGCGATCAAATAGCATCAAAAGAAAGATCTATTTGTGGGAAGAAAAGGACGCAAATTTCATTTGGGTATAGCATTGCATGACTGCGCAATTAGCAGTTAAAGCGACGCAGTGCCAAATTGTAAAAAGTGCTCTGGTCAGGAAGGGGGTAAATCCTTCCGGGGGTGAAGTGGTTAACCGGTTCCCGACCGGCTCCTGTACTTATATGTCGGCAGAATGGCATGGCTGCGTAAAGTAACATTCCCATACGTTACTTTGAATTTGAAGCCGTGTGCGCGCGCGCACGCCTGCCGCGATCTCCGTGAGTCGGGTCGCGGGTCCCGCGGACTCGATCGCCGCAGGCATACCCGCAATCGCCTCACAGAGAGAATGAACGGGGAGATGCCGTTGTAAACAGCATCTCCCCGTTCTGCCTAGTGACAAGTGTCACTCGATCTCTGCTCCCTGTCATCGAAGCAGAGATCAGTGACGTCACACACCAGCCCATCCCCCTGACAGTTAGAAATCACTCCCCTAGGATATACTTAACCCCTCCCTGCCCCCTAGTGGTTAACCCCTTCACTGCCAGTGTCATTTATACAGGAATCAATGCATTTTTATAGCACTGATTGCTGTATAAATGACAATTGGCCGCAAAAATGTGTAAAAAATGTCCGACATGTCTGCCATAACGTCGCAGTCACAATAAAAATCGCTGATCGCCGCCATTACTAGTAAAGAAAAAATTATTAATAAAAATGCCATAAAACTATCCCCTATTTTGTAAACTCTATAACATTTGCGCAAACAAATCCATAAACGCTTATTGCGATTTTTTTTTACCAAAAATATGTAGAAGAATATGTAGCAGCCTAAACTGAGGAAAAAAAATGTTTTTTTATATATTTTTTGGGGATAATTATTATAGCAAAATGTAAAAAATAATGTTTTTTTCAAAATTGTCGCTCTTATTTTGTTTATGGCGCAAAAAATAAAAATCGCAGAGATGATCAAATGCCACCAAAAGAAAGCTCTATTTGTGGGAAAAAAAGGACGTCAATTTTGTTTCAGAGCCACGTCGCACGACCGCGCAATTGTCAATTAAAGCGACGCAGTGCCGAATCGCAAAAAACGCTCTGGTCAGGAAGGGGGTAAATCCTTCCGGGGCTGAAATGGTTACGAAACAAAAATAAAATACAATGTCCCCAATGTAGATCCATTGTCAATCACGATGCCCGCCGCCACCCCTGACCTGAAAAAAGAAAAACGGCCCACTCCCACCAAAGATTTATGATGTCTGCCAGCTCCGATGCCTTACAGTTCTTAAATAACTAAAAGGGGGTGGGGGGGTCACCCACTGACGTCACTGGGTGGCCCTGCCCGCTTGTGATGTCGTTGGTCCAGTATGCCACTATATCACGAGGGTGCGGGGCCACCTGGTGACATCAGTGATGGTCCACCCCTTGGTTATTTAAAATTGTCAGACAACGAAACTGGCAGACGTCAGGAGCGGACCTTTTTTTTTTCTTCGGGTCGGTGGTGACAGCGGTGTTATGATTGCTGATGGATCCACATCAGGCACATTGTTTTGTTTTTTTGTTTTTATTTTAAATCTAGCGCAACCCCCGAAGGAGCCGCTGCTTAAATTTTGGGTTCTCTGTTCTGCGCCTCGGCTCCAAGAATAACTTCAGTCCCCCTGGTACACCTGGTTGAATAAAATTACTGCAAGCACAATTTACAACACAAGTGAGAAATATCATTCGCCTGGCTGTGGGATGTGGCAATAAAATACACACACACATCTGTTTAGTGGTAAATATGCTTAATCTATTGATTGACTAATATAGCGTAAGTAACAGTTAAACTGAACTGAACACAGTCAGCAGGCAGGTTAGCAATAAACAATGCATATAAACTTTAAGTGCAAAAAGGGTACTTAAAAATCCACACTAGGTTTTGAGTGTACTCAAACGAATAGACAGAGGTATATTACCCTTTAAACTGGCCAGCAGATAGAGCTTCAAGGTAGTTACAACTAGGGGCAATCCTTAGTCCTAAGTTTCCTTGGAGTTTGTTGGCGTTCGTTGCGACCATCAGTGAGGCCTGCAGGCAGTATTAGAGCTATGGGGTCACTGGTTAAGTAGCTCCTAATGACTTTATTCCCTAGCAGTGGTAGCAGGTATAGGCCGCAAGACCCGCTCACCAGTCCCAGTAACACTGATTTAGTTGCCCCTCGATCAGGCGTCAACACGCTTAGGTTGCTTAGGGTGACTCTGGTAGGCAGCACGGCAAAGACAGCATCCCCGGTGTAGCTACGTCTCTCCACGATCTGGTCCCAGAACTGATTCCCCACACTGTAGTAGCTTCCAATGGCGCCTCATCCTCTCTCCACACTGGCCCCAATAACTTGCTGCAGACTTAGGAGATTCCCCAAATGCCTGTGGATTTCTGACAACTTAGACTCTCTCTTTCTCTGGCTGACAATCTTGGGCACAGTTGTTCTCTCCTCACTGTCTCTGCACTGTCATGTCTGAGCCTTTACTTTTGCTGGGCTCCTAGACTCTCTCTCTCTTTTCCTCTGAAATCACCTCAGCCTTCCTTGCTCTTCCTGAAACTTACCTTTTCCCAGTGTCCTCTCTGTCTGATTTTTCTGGAAGGACAAGTCAGCATCTCCCTATCTCCATCTTCTGGCCAAAAGGAGAAATTGCATGACAATAGTCTTTTATTGGTCCATGATAATATGCCTGCTACACACTTCTTCCACCAAAGAACCTTTGGTCCCCAAAGGAAGGACAGAGTCCATCAACATATAATGTTCACAACCTGTTACATGATTTCAAGATACAACAGGAGGCAAAAACAGGTTAGTACATGTAAGAAAACAAGCAATTGGCATGCATGTAAGAACCTGGAAAGGGAACCTCCAACCATTTGTCATAAGATGTGAGGTTGTCTTGTCACATACCACTGATATTGGGATGGCCCATCTAGATGAGCCAGGGGGTGAGTTGAAGTCTCCCCCCACTAAACTTGTAGTGGGAAGGGTCAGTGTGTGTCAGAAACCATGAATCAGACCGAGACAGAAGTACAGTTAAATAACACTTGTTTAACAATAAGTAATAGAACACACGTAGTCAAAACATAGCCAAATTTCGGTAACCGGAATGGATAGTCAGACAAGCCAGAAAGTGAGGAAGCCAGGAATCAGCATAGTGGAACAGCAAGCAGGCACTGGAGCCAGAAGGAATGTCAGCCAAGCAAGTCTTAACAGGGGAGCAGGAGAAAGTCTCTATGATGTTGACCAAGGTGAAGGCAGAGATCATCTGGGCTGGACGACTTAAGTAAGCAGGACTGACGAGCAAGATATCATCAACAGGTGAGGCACTGTGGAGAGATAGGAGCTGGCAATTATCCAACAGCTGAGCGGCCAGCTCAGAGAAGGAAGGGCTGAACCCAGCCCTGACAGTACCCCCTTCTCAACGACCCCTCCCCTTCAGAGGACCACCAGGCATGAGGGGAAAACATCTATCAAAATCACGGAGGACAGGGGCATGTACGTCTGAGGATGAGACACAAGAGCGTTCCTCCAGACCAACCCTATCCAATGCACCAGGTATTGTATGTGCCCACGGAACATACGGGAATCAACAATGGTCTGTACTTCATACTCCTCATGTTTCTTAACCTGTACAGGGTGAGGACCTGGCACCGAGGAGGTAAAGCGGTTGCAGATCAAAGGTTTTAATAAGGAGACAAGAAATACTTTTGAGATACGCATATTAGAAGGAAGGTCTAACGCGTAAGCCACTGGGTTAATCCTGTGGAGAATATGGAAAGGCCCAATAAACTGAGGTGCAAACTTCAGAGAGGGAACACGAAGTCGGAGGTTGCAAGATGACAGCCAGACCCTGTCCCCAGCCTGGTAGGAAGGCGCGGGCAGGTGTCTACAGTCAGCATGGAGTCTGTACCTATCATTAGCATGTCACAAAGCCTCCTGGACTTGTGCCCAAATGGAACGAAGACTACGAAAATGCTCCTCTAATGCAGGAATATTCTGCGGAACAACCAATTCAGGCAACATGGAAGGTTGGAAACCATAGTTCACCATAAACAGGGACAATCGGGAAGCAGAATTCAAGGCACTATTGTGAGCAAACTCCACCCACGGTAAGAGGTCTGACCAGTTGTTATGATGGTCAGAAACATAGCAATGTAGGAACTGCTCCACTGATTGGCTCATTCTGCTGCCCCATTAGACTGCGGGTGATACACAGAGGAGAAAGCAAGCTGAATTCCCAACTGTGCACAAAAGGCTTGCCAGAACCAGGACACAAACTGACCACCCTTGTCCAAGAAGATCACCTTGGGTAGCCCATGTAAGCAAAAGATCTCCCAAGCAAAAATGAAAGCCAGTTCCTTAGAAGTGGGCAACTTCTTAAGTGGAATACAATGAGACATTTTCTTGTGCCCTTCTGGGAGATAGGCGTTTAGCCTCAGACAAGAATGTGAGATTCTTATGGTTAGTAAGAATAAGAACCGGCACAGTGGTACCTTCGAGGAGATGTCTCCATTCTTTCAGGGCTAAAATGATTGCTAACAGCTCTCTGTCCCCAATCTTGTAATTGCACTCTTCAGGTGACAATTTCTTGGAAAAGCAGCCACAAGGATGCATAGCTCTCTCAGAGGTAGGACGTTGAGACAGAAAGGCACCAGCTCCCGTCTCAGAAGCATCGACATCAAGGATTAAAGGTAACGTAGGATCAAGATGTGCCAACACAGGAGCAGAAACAAAGGCAGCTTTGGGACTCTCAAAGGCCTTAATGGACTCCAGAGACCAACTCTGTGGGTTACCTTCCTTTCTGGTCATATCAGTCAGGAGTTTGACCAGAGACAAGAAGTTACGAATAAACTTCAGATAATAATTGGCAAAGTCAAAAAACGCTGCAGAGAACGTAAACCCATGGGTCGGGGCCATTGTAGGACTGCTGAAAGTTTCTCTGGGTCCATTGAAAAACCAGCAGTGGAAATGACATAACCCAGGAATTTAACCTGTTCACGATGGAATTCGCACTTCTCCAATTTACAATAGAGATTGTTCTCTCTTATTTTCTGAAACACACAATAGACATCTATGTGGTGGCTCTCCAGGGGCTTGGAAAATATGAGGATATCATCGAGATAAACAACCACACATGGTTTGTTCTGGTATTAAACGCAGTTTTCCACTCGTTGCCCTCCTTGATCTTCACGAGATTGTAGGCCCCTCTCAAATCAAGCTTCGTGAAAACCGCCTTTGAAGCGGTCATATAACTCCGTAATCAACAAATTAGGCATTCTTAATCATGAAATGATTGAGACCCCTATAATCAATAAAAGGTCTCAGTTCACCACTCTTCTTCTTCACAAAGAAGGAACCAGCTCCAGCAGGAGACGAGGATTTGCAGATGAAACCTTGAGGAAGTGCGTCTGCAATAAACTCCTCCATGGCCCTATCCTCCAAGACCGACAAAGGGTAAACCACGAGGGGGTATGGCACCAGGTTGAAGGTCAATTGCTCAATCATATGACCGGTGTGGAGACAAGCTACTGGCTTGACCTTTGTCAAAGACATCCCTAAAATCGCGGTACTCCTCCGGCAGGTAGGAGAGTGAAGAGGTGCACAAGACCTTGGCTACCTTCTGGAAGCATAACTTACTGCATTGTGGCGACCAGGAGAGAACCTCAGCACGGAGCCAATCAAAATAGGGGTTGTGCCTCTGTAACAGGATAACCAATAACCAGCGGAAACTTAGGTGAGAAAATAACTTGGAATTGGATTATCTCGTGGTGAAAAGCCCCTACAGCCATGGACAATGGAACAGTCTCATGAGTCACATGGGCAGACTGTAGAGGTCTCCCATCAAGAGCCTCAATGGCAAGTGGAGTGTCATGCAGCTGCAGCAGAATCGAGTGCTTCGATACAAAGGCCACATCAATGAACAGGCCTGCAGCCCCAGAGTCGATTAGAGCCTGTATCTCGATGGATGACTCAGCCCAAGAAAGGGTAACCGGAACCAGGGGCTTATCCTTCTGGATAACTGGGGATAAAACAACGCCACCTAAGGTCTGTCTGTGACAGAACCTCAAGGTTCGGGCGTTCCCTGGACGGGTAGGACAAGACTTCAAAAAGTGACCTGCCTGGCCACAATAAAGGCACAATCTCTCCCTCCTCCTAAGGGCTCTCTCATCCTCGGAGAGACGTGTGAAGCCCAAGTGCATGGGTTCACCTTTACTGACAGACTCGGTACCAGGAGGCATGGGAGGTGAGGGAGGCAAGGGTGGGACTGCAAAGCTCTGGGCCAAAGGTACAGGAGACTTCCGCAAGCACTCCTTAAAGGAAGGTCTCTTTCGGAGTCTGGAGTCAATAAGCATGGCAAGCAAGATCAACCTCTCCAGCTCAGTGGGTATGTCTCGGGCTGCTATCTCATCTTTGATGTTATCCGAGAAATAAAGCAGCCATGAGGGCCTCATTGTTCCACACAACCTCTGCTGCCAGGGTACGGAAGTCAATGGCGTATTCGGCAACAGTTCTCGTATCCTGTTTGATGAACATGAGGCTTTTGGCAGCAGAAATGGAGAGTGCGGGAACGTCAAATACCCTTTTAAAGGAAGCCACAAACTCTGGGTAACTCAAGACAATGGGTTTTTGCCTCTCCCATAGAGGGTTTGCCCAGGCCAAGGCTCTCTTAGAAAGCAAAGATATCACAAAACCTACTTTGCTTCTGTCCGTGGGAAATGCCTGGGGCAGCATCTCAAAGTATATCTCAACCTGGTTGAGAAACTCTCTGTATTGAACTGGATCACCCCCAAATCGCTGGGGAAGCAGAGCGAAACCAGACATACCTCTTATAGAGGTAATACTCGAGGTGGTGCCTGCACAGAGACTGGAGCAGCAGCAGGGACTGCCTGCAACATAGGTTGTATTAGAGCAACCACAGTGGGAGATTCCAAGTGAGCTGTGCGACTCAGGAGCGTTTGTAATGCCATGGCGAACTGATCCATGCGGTGATGTGATGTGAATTGACTGCATCTTCTGAATTCATGGCCTTCACCTTCTGTCAGAAACCATAAATCAGACCGAAACAGAAGTACAGTTAAATCACACTTGTTTAATAATAAAAGGAAGTAGAACAAACGTAGTGAAAACATAGCCAAAGTTCGGTAACCGGAACGGATAGTCAGACAAGCCAGAAATCAGGAAGCCAAGAATCAGCGTAGTGGAACAGCAAGCAAGATCTGGAGCCAAAGGAATGTCAGCCAAGCAAGTCTTTAACAGGAGCCCAAGAGAAAGTCTCTGTGATGTTGACCAAGGTGAAGGCAGAGATCATCTGGGCTGGATGGCTTAAGTAAGCAGGACTGACGAGCAGGATATCATCAGCAGGTGAGCCACTGTGGAGAGATAGCAGCTGTCAATTAGCCGACAGCTGAGCAGCCAGCTCAGAGAAGGAAGGGCTGAGCCCAGTCCTGGCAGCGTGTTGAGAGTTCTTTGAGTGGTATAGATAGCTTCCTCAGAACTTTCGCATAGAGTATCGTAAGTCAGTCTTTTTGGCGGGTGAATTGTTTGTTTTTTCCTTTGCTCTTTGGGCTCAGATAGTTCTGGTATAGCAGCCTCTTCATCTTCCACCATAGAAGGTTGTCTCCGTGTCCTCTGCAGTTAGGGAAATCAGAAGATCCTTAGGCCAGAGGGTTCCAGTATCTGTTTCTCTAGAAAGAAGAAGAGTGGCAGTTTCTGATAGCATAGACTGCCACAGCCAGTCCATGCGCAGTTCTTCATCCTCACTGTCCTCTTCCTTTGTGTTCAGTGGCACAGACTGATACCTGGTTATTGGACATGAGTTCAGTCTCTAAGTAGTTCGAGTAGGCTGTGGATCTAGTTGTTGAGGCATACGAACTGCTTCTGTTAAAGGTAGCAGATGATTGCGGTGCCAGATCTTTCGCGGGCCTGTGCTTCCTTCTGGGCGAATCTGGTATAATGGTAATACTGGTAACTGCATACAGATGATGTAGGGCTGCGACTTCCAGCGATCAGCCAGTTTGTGCTTCCCAGGGACGCCCAAGTTTCTCAGTAACACTCTGTCGCCAGGCTGCAAATCGTGTACTCTCACCTTCAGGTCGAAGTTTCACTTGTTTCGCTGCCCCCGGGTGTCTGAGGCGGCCTGGGCCATCTCATATGCTGTTTTCAGACTCTTCCTCAGGCAGTCTACGTACCCTCTATGTGACACCATATGATCTAAAGAGGTACCGAATGCTAAGTCAACTGCCAGTCGAGCTTCCCTTCCAAACATCAGCCTGTACGGTGAATAGCCTGTGGCATCGTTGTCAGCGCTATTATAGGCGTGTACAATAGCCGCAATGTGCCTGCTTCAATGTTGCTTCTTTTCAGCCGTAAGAGTCCCAAGCATTACCAGGAGGGTGCAATTAAAGCATTCTGGCTGGGGATCACCTTGAGGGTGGTAGGGGGTGGTCCTTCACTTCTGAACACCTAACAGGTCTAACAATTTTTTCATGAGTCTACTCTCAAAGTCTCTCCCCTGGTGAATACGCTGAGGTAGGCCGTAGTGAACAAAGAACTTCTCTACCAGAATTTTGGCCACTGCAGATGCTTGCTGGTCTTTAGTTGGGAATGCCTGGGCATACCGGGTGAAGTGGTCGGTCACCACCAGAACCTTTCCCTGTCCGCTAGAGTCAGGCTCCAGACACAGAAAATCAATACACACAAATTCCAGTGGTCCTTGACTTTGAAGATGGCCCATTGGGGCAGCTCTTTGGGGTAAAGTCTTCCTCTGTATACACCGTATGCAGGAGTGACAATATTCCTCAACTTCAGCCCGCATACAGGTCCAATAGAACCGGTCTCGCAGTTTGAATGTCCTCTCAGGCCCTAAGTGGCCATGATTGTCATGCAAGGCAATCAGCACAGTCTCTCTATGCTTTCTCTGTAAAAATAGCTGCCACTTATATTCAGGATCATCTGAGGGGCGCCTTCGACAGACTATCCCGTTGTGTAGCTGCAAACAATCACATTCTTTGTGTATCAGACATGCTTCTTTTGCAAAGTCTGTCAGCAGTAGATCTGGACATTGACCTTTCAGGGCCTTCAATGCTAAACTACAGAGGGCATCCTCCAACTCGTCCTTTCGAAAAGCGTTTGTTAACCTAAAAAAAAAATTAGTATTCTGGTCCCTTAAAGCAAATTAAATTAAAGCGCTTGTGCTATGTAATCTGCCCCCTCTAAACTGTACAAAAACCCCTAAACCTACCATTTTCTGTATGCCCCTCTCTAAACAGACCACGATAACCAGGGCAGCTCCGCCTTGATCACCGTGGTCTAAGTGCCTCCCTCAGTGATAGGCTGTTGTCCCCTCTGCTCTTCCCCCTCACCCCCTCTTTCCTCCCTTTCAGCGCCCTCTCTGTCTGTCCCCACTCAGCCTCATCCCGCCCCCCGCCACTTTTATTATTAAAAAAAATAAACCTATAATTGTCACTGCCAGCTCCTCTATTAGAAGCTGGCATACCATACTGTGTTAAACATTTGTTGTAAATACCGATATTTAGCAGTCTTCAGGCCGTCCCGTACAGCTATGAAATGGGAATTCTGAGGGGGAGAGGAGCAGTCACGTGATCTCCCCGGCTGACGTCAGAGGGAGATCATGGCCCTTCCCGCAGAAGCCATCTGCTGGAGCTGGAAAGTGGCCGCAAGTCATGTGACTGGCCTGAAGACAGCTAAAAATCGGTATTTACAACACTCGTTTTAAAAAATGCTTAACACAGTGTGCTATGCCAGCCTTTAATAGAGAGGCTGGCATAGACTTTTACAAATGGGTTCACAAACCCTTGAAAGTCCCTGTCTGAAAGCTTAGGTAGGCCAGGTGTCCATTGTGCTCCTGATACAGTACCCTGCCTAGCCCGTCTCGACTGGCACCAACATGAAGTTCATACTGCTTGGTTGGATCAGCATAAGCCAGAACAGGAGCAGTCGTTAGACTCCACTTCAACTGCCGAAAGGCTTGCCCACACTAGTTATAAATATATAGGAGCTAGTGCACAAAAAACCACAATGTAAACAAAAAATTCTGAAACTGACGGTAAAGTACCCGATAAAGAGCTGCCAACATAGATGGGTCCACTCAGTTCCCCCAGGAAAGAATATTAAAATAAAGATGTGTGGCGCTACTCTATCAATCAGTAACAATCAGATAATCAGAAACCATAACCGTAGTCATCTAAGATAAAGGATGAAGTTGGCAAAGTGGGCTCCACCACATATAATCAATGCCAGAAAAAATATTATGACCTTAGGAAAGATAACACCATACAGGAGTGCCCACACTAGTTGGTCCACTGGTCTTGGATTGACTCCCGAGGCTTCCTGGGCCCTCCGGGTTGTCTAACCGTCTTTGTTGGATTTGGATCCTCATCAACATTCCTCATTCTTCAATAATTCATTAAGAGGCCGAGCTACTTTAGCAAATCCTTTGACGAACCTTCTATAGTATGAGCAAAATCCCAGGAACGACCTAAGCTCAATTACATTGGTGGGCCTTGGCCAAGAGGTGACAGCTTCCAACTTCTGGGGGTCAGTAGCTATTCCTTCAGCGGAGACAACATGGCCGACGTAATTAAGTGAAGGCTGGGAAAACTGACATTTCTCCAGGGACAGCTTTAACCCCTCATCATGGAGTTTTTCCAGGACTTTCTCCAGACGCTCTTTGTTCTTTGAGGGTTTTGCCGAAGATGATGATATCGTCTAGGTATACCAGCACTTCGATCAGGTTCATGTATCCTGCCTTCTCCATCAGTCTCTGAAATGTTGCCGGAGCGCCAGACAGACCCCGAGGCACCCTATTGGGGTGATAAATGCTGTCTTCTCCCTATCTTCAGGGTGCATGGGAATTTGTAAGTACCCACTCTTCAGATCCAGTACGCTGAACCACTTTGCACCCGACAGCCTCTGTAGTGCATCTTCTATCCTCCGAGTGGTGTACTGATCAGGGATGGTCCTCTTGAATGGGTATGACAGGAGACGGTCCCACTAGCTTGACAGGGAATTTACGAGAAGTAGTGTGGATAGTCTATATTTGTGTCCCCTTATTGATGGGCTTTGGGTTTTGTTTGCCTCTCAGTTGAGCTCCAGAGGGCTGGTATGCACCGACTCTCCGTGACCAGGCGCTTGAGGTCAATGGGAGAGAATTGCCTGTAAACTCTGAAACAGCCGTGAGGGCCCTCTTCAGCAGTTTAGGCTTTTGTTGTGACCTTGTGTCTTTGGCATTTGAGCTAACTGCTGTAGGTGTACACCCAGTTGTCTCCTTCTGGCCCTCTGAGGTTTCCTGCCGGCTCCTCGGAACCCGCATACTCTAGCAGACTTGTGCAGTTGGGCCAGTAATGACCCACTCCTCCGCAGTTAAGACAGACCACTTGACTCATAGTCTTCTCAGCAGGAACGACTGTAGCGTTCAAAGTCTGCTTGGGCTTGGAGACATTCTTGTTAGCTGAAGGGGTGATCCTGACTGCTAGCAGATTCATCATCTCCATCATTTGCGATACCTGGGTTTTCAAGAGCTCTATCTCTGGGTTATCACTAGTTGCACTAATCACTCTGATCTCAGCGACAGGTTCTGGTTTCAGGTTTCTCTTTTTTTTACTCTCCAACAGAGCTTTTTCTTCTCGCATTGTTCGGATTAATTCAGGGTACTTCAAAATTCCACTATCTCTTTGAGTTTTCAATTTGGATCATAATAGGATCTAAGGGCTGAGCCCCATTTAAAACCTGTTGTGCCTGGACCCTGTCAACTGACTTGGGATCTATACCTTTCTTTAGCAGTATCTGGTGCATTATCTTGTCAAGACGTCTCGTATATTCAGACACTTTCTCTCCCTCGTCTTGGTAAGTATGCTCAAACTGGTACACAAGGTCAGAGTCCTTTTCTGTTCTCCCAAATACGTCTTGCAAGATATCTAAGTAGTCATGAGCAATACAGTCCTGTTTGCTGAGTTTCAAGTTGCGAACAGCTTCTGAGGCTGGCCCCCTCAAACTTTCTGTGATTCTCTGCTTTTTCTGGGCCTCAGGGATGTCCCGCTCATCTAAGGCTTGCATGGCTTGATGCAGCAATTCCTCGAAACTCTCTTCACTGACAGGAACTGGCTGTTTTCCACTAAATCTTCCCAGCTTTTGGTATTTGGATACAGTGTATATTGGACTACTATTCTGACATTTTGCAACAAACTCTTCCAAGGCGGCAATGAATTCCGGCCCTATCATGGCTACAGGTGCTGGGAGGTAGCTTCTTCTGATGAGGCTGCTTGGCTTTAACTTTCTTGGCTCACATCGAAATCTTGATGCTTTCAAAGGTGTCGTCTTGGTGGTTTACTAGCAAAACAGGATATCCCGGACGAGCCCCCATGATAGCGCCACCCCTCGACTCCAAGAACAACTTCAGCCCCCCTGGTACATCTGGTTGAATAAAATTGCTGCAAGCACAATTTACAACACAAGTCAGAAATACCTTTCGCCTGGCTGTGGGATATGGCAATAAATACACACACACCTGTTTAGTGGTAAATACACTTAATCTATTGATTGACTATTATAGTGTATTATAGCATAAGTAAAAATTAAACTGAATTGAACACACTCAGCAAGCAGGTTAGCAATAAACAATGCGTATAAACTTTAAATGTAACAAGGGTACTTATAAATCCACACCAGGTTTTGAGTGCTCTCAAACGAATAGAGGTATAGTACCCCTTTAAACTGGCCAGCAGATAGAGCTTCAAGGTAGTTACAACTAGGGGCAGTCCTTAGTCCTAAGTTTCACTGGAGCTCGTTGGCGTGCGTTGCGGCCGTCAGTAAGGCCTGCAGGCAGTATTAGAACTATGGGATCACTGGTTAATTAGCTCCTAGTAAATTTATTCTCTAGCAGTGGCAGCAATTATTGGCCGCAAGGCCCGCTCACCAGTCCCAGTAACACTGATTTAGTTGCCCCCCGATCAGGCGTCAACATGCTTAGGTTGCTTAGGGTGACTCTGGCTGGCAGCACGGCAAAGACAGCATCCCCGGAGTGGCTCCGTCTCTCCACAATCCGGTCCCAGAACTTCTTCCCCACACTGTAGTAGCTTCCAATGGCGCCTTGTCCCCTCTCCACACTGGCCCCGATAACTCGCTGCAGACTTAGGAGATTTTCCAAATGGCTGTGGATTTCTGCCAACTCAGGCTCTCTGTTTCTCTGGCTGACAATCTTGGGCACAGTTGTTCTCTCCTCACTGTCTCTGCACTGTTATGTCAGAGCCTTTTCTTTTCCTGGGCTCCTAGACTCTCTCTTTTTCTTCCTCTGAAATCACCTCAGCCATCCTCGCTCTTCCTGAAATTCCCCTTTTTCCAAGTGTTCTCCCTGTCTGAGTTTTCTGGAAGGACAAGTCAGCATCTCCCCATCGCCATCTTGTGGCCAAAAGGAGAAATTGCATGACATTAGTCTTTCATTGGTCCATGACAATATGCCTGCTACACAAATTTGTTAAAACTGCCTACTGTCATTTTTACACTACTTTTTTGAGCAAATGAGTAGGGGTACTATGTACTCCATACTCATTCACATTGGGGGGGCATGATCTGGGGGCCCACTCCTTAACCACCAGCTATTCACAGTTTGTTAAAGACAAAAAAAATGCAAACCACATGAAAACTGCATGCAAAAACACAGTTTAAAAACACAAAACTAAAAAAACTAGGGTTAAATAATGCCCTTGCTATAGGTGTATGCGGTTTATGTACATCCTGAAACCTGGCAGAAAAACTCCCAGAAATGGCATCATCCTGTCCTGCCATGTCCTGCCCTTGATTATAAAGATCATGCACACCTGCACACATGGGCTAAATTGGGACTTAGGGAGGGCTTCATCCCTCCCATAACTCTTTGAAGCTTATCTCCCAATCCAGGAGGTACAAAACCCAGAGAAAACTGAAACACTTGCCCTGCAAGTTGCAACCTGCATCCATGAGAATCCTGGGTGATCTTTAAACCTGCTAACACAGTGGCAGGGCTTAGCACTGGCACACCAGTGATCCTGCCACGTGTGCTAACGTGCCTTGCAGTAACTACAAACCAAACACATGAAAAAAATCAACCCTAGCATGGTGTGAAGTCTGTCATGCCTCAAACTAAATTATATACTGCTGTAGCATACTATGGAGCTTATTTTTTCTTGCCAATTAACTAATCAGTCATGTTGGATCATGTACGACTTTTTATTATTAAAATTATTATAATTACAGCACTTTATGATTTTATGGCATTCCAATATTATCTTTTGACAACTTTGTATTTTTTTATGATACGCAAATGATGTCTCAGGATTATGAGCAAGACTAAACAAACCATTTATAAAACAAACCTCAAATCAGTTAAAGGTAGTTAAAAGACCAGAAAGTGTAAAATATATTTTGGTTTGCATAAGAGTTTTCATAATAGCATTAAGATATATGATATAGTAGTGAAGATTAAACCAGTGCTGTGTGTGGGGAGTGAAAAACACTCCAACTAGCCTGTTCCCATTTTGTTTGTAACTGTTCAACATATATTGAGATTTTCTGGCTCCCCTAATAATGTAAGATTGCTGGCAGATCGCTAAGACAGGAAAAGGATGGCTCATAATCTGTAATGTCCAAAATGATACAAACCTTATCCACATTTGCCATTGCCCTGCCCTATTGACAGCAGATAGCAAGCCAGATGATGACCGTATGACTGCAGTTGCAATACCATTTCTTCTAGTAACAGTTACAATTTTAAGAAATAGGACACTGGGAATGCTCTTGTGTAAGAGCTGGGATTTTTTAGGTGCCAATATTTATAACAAATAAAAGCATGCCCATTTTTGGATGTTTAATAAACCCTAGATATGGATATTTTCACAGCAAAGCCATACAGCTGTAAACAGACCTTGTATTTTTATTAGCATAGCAAAGTAACCATTTACTCACCATGCTTAGATGCAGGCCCCTTTAACTCCACTTCCAACAACTCCCTGGGTTCCTAGACACACCCAGTGAAGATAAGTTCCTCTGCTTCCCTCTCTCAGAAGTTCAGAAAAGACACAGTAGATGGGGCAGAGGTAGCTGGGCTAATGATCTGCAGCCAAGTGGGAGGCCCTCCACTGTCAGACCCAGCAGCAGGCCAAGAACCTAATGACACAAAGTTTTCCCATAAGTCACAGCTAATGTGGGGCGTCCTAACCCAAAAGACATTAAGACTCAATAAATGCCTTAAGTAAAATAGAACTTTGAAAATTTATAACCCTTCTTATATTTTCTTCCAGTTCAACCCCAAACCTATGGGACAGGAAGTGAAGGTAAAGCTCCCCAATGAGACAAATAAATCAACAGGGGTTATAACCTTTCCTTAGTTGCATATCCAAAGTAAAAAAGTTTTGTCTATAGTTATATACTTTAAAATAATTTATTTTGCTTTAGCCTGCATGGGCAAAAATCAGATCCACTTTAAAGCTGAACTCCAACTTTCTTTTCACTAAAACTGAATGGAATTATCAATCCCAGCATAGATCATACCTCTGTACCATGTTGCTCTGTTGTATGCAGATCCCTTGATATTCTGGGTTTAGTTGTGGCTTTGTATCTTGTGACACTCTGTTTATCCTTCTGATAGACTCTGTCCCTTCCACAGCCACTTCCTGCAGCAGCTAAAGCCTAAAACACTCCTCTGTAGTCTTTCAGGCTCTGCAAATGATGTAACTTCCTTCACAGTTCTGATGGTGGGTGGGACTGAATACATCCTAATTAGCATTCAATCCTGTCCAGTCACACCTACAGGAAGAGTCCAAATCTCCCAAGTCCTGCCTCATAGATCACAGCATTATTCAAAAAGGAATACCTTCATACACAGCCTGTTATGAAAGCTAGCTGTGTTGCTGCTGGGCAGGATTGAATGGATCTTAATTATAATTCAATCCTGCCCAGTTTTGTATGCTGACCACTATGAACAGGGAGAGTCCCACCCTTCAGATCTCGTCCTTCCAGAGCCCTGCTCTCTGTGAAGTGATTAATTTACATAAAAAGGAAACATCTTCATAAAACTGTTTGTCTCCCTTTTATATTGTAAAGCGTTACGTAAACTGTTGGCGCTATATAAATCCTGTATAATAATAATAACCTCTCATAGCCCTTCCTCTGTAGTCTTGCAGTATGCCATTATTCTTGACACAGGAGGAGGTATGACACATTTACACCTTTCACCACCCACATGAAGGCCCAGAAACACCCACAGTAAGCCTAGGACCCACCCACACCAACTCCTGAAACTATATGGGACATGTAGTGTCAGGACTGGCAAAGGAAGGAAACAGGAAGTCAGAGAACTTAGAAATTCATCCAGGAGAAGTAACATCACAGACACAGAAACCTGCTTTATATAGCTACAGGAGGGAAGTTATACAAAAACTGACAGTTGGATTGTATTCATTTACATGCACAATGCATGTGTTGTTTTGGGGGAGAAAAAGCTGGAGCTCTCCTTTAACTATTTGAAGAACAAAAATAAAGTCAAAATGCATATTTGTATATGTAACTATTTCAAGTTGAATCTAAATTCAGCTTTAAATCACAAGAAAGTAACAATACATTCAAGAAATTACAGTAACTCTTATCAACAAATCCTATTTTTTTTCTGACTGCTCCACAATGATGTAGGATGAAATCTGATTGGTTACTCCAAGTCAGTATACAGGACTTATATTAACCAACAGCACTGTCAATGTAAAATTGTTTATTCAGCAAAAATCATCGAAAATAAGTCTACTTTAGGATCTTACACCTGTGACCTACATTATTTGTTAATCTCATATTTTCAGTTCATGACACTTTAACTGCTTCTGGACCAGCCGCAGCAGTTATACTGCGGCAGGCTGGCTCCCCTGCGCGAGCCGTCGTAGCTGTACGTCAGCTCTTTAAGACGCTTTAGCAGACGCGTGACAGAGCGAGAACCGGGATCTGTATGTGTAATCACACAAATCCCGGTTCTCTCAGGGGAGTAGAGATAGATTGTGTGCTCCTACTAAGTAGGAAAACCGATCAGTCTCCTCTCCTAGTCAGTCCCACCCCCCCCCACCAGTTAGAACACACCTAGGGAACACAGTTAACCCCTTGATCGCCCCCTAGTGTTAACCCCTTCCCTGCCAATGACATTTATACAGTAATCAATGGCTATTTTTAGCTCTGATCGCTGTATAAATGTTACTGGTCCCAAAAAAGTGTCAAAAGTGTCCGATCTGTCCGCCGCAATATCGCAGTCACGCTAAAAATCACTGATCACCGCCATTACTAGTAAAAAAAAAAGAAAAAATTATAATAATGCCATAAATCTATCCCCTATTTTGTAGACACTATAACTTTTGTGCAAACCAATCAATGTAAGCTTATTGTGATTTTTTTTTTACCAAAAATATGTAGAATACATATCAGCCTAAACTGAGGAAATTTTTATTTCTTTTAATTTTGGAGATATTTATTATAGCAAAAAGTACAAAATATTGTGTTTTTTTCAAAATTTTCACTTTTTTTGTTTAAAAAAATAAAAACTGCAGAGATGATCAAATACCACCAAAAAAAGCTCTATTTATGGGGAAAAAGGGACATCAATTTTGTTTGGGTACAACGCCGCACAACCGCGCAATTGGCATTCAAAGCGACGCAGTGCCGTATCGCAAAAAATAGCATGGTCAGGAAGGGGGTAGATTCTTTCGGAGCTGAAGTGGTTAAAGAGCTGTAGTAGAAAATAACATTTGACTTTGCAGTCTTAACAGTTTTGTAATAATGGTGGAAGAAATCACACAGCAATCGCTTTGCAATCATTGCAAACATTCTGCAAAACTTAGCAATATTTTTTGTTTTGGAATGATGTCAGTATTATGCTTGTTCTGCTTAGCAATCACTGGCGCACGTCCAAGCTGGACCCATTGTGCTGAAACCATCTTGAGAATAATAGTTATTTGTTTCGTCATGAAGGCTCTTTTTAGGCATACGCCAGAGGCACCGTTCAATCACATATCTAAAACAATAGCAGTTGCAGTTGACTCTACATACATTGGTATGGCACAGAAGAGTCTCATTTGCATACAGTCTGTTCCACTCATATGACTCTGCATAAAAGGCACTTTCCATGCCCTACTTTGTTTTATGTCTTGCACAATATGTGCCATCGCTTGCTTCTTTTGGGTGTCTGCCAAGGCATTTCTGTTGTATGAATACTGTCCCCTGAATTGTAGCATCCTTTTTTTTGCTGACCCTTTAATTTATCCTGGGGGTTTCTAACCAAAATAAGGTCACACGCTGCCTGTCAGCTTTTTTTTTATTTCCAGGGAAACTTCTGTGAATTTTTTGGTGCGGAAGCTAATTCAGTGAATTGCCATGGAAGTCCAGAGCACATTGAAAGTTGCCGATGAATAAAAAATTAGATGAAAGAGCGCAGGCATCCAAAGTCTCATCTCCTGTTTGTGAGTGTTTGTCGATAAATGAAATAGCCTCGGATGGCCAATATTAATGGGAGAAAATCAAAATGAAATGTTAACTTGCTTTTGAACACTGTGATAAAATGTATACTGTCATGCCAGATAAGAGTGATCACGCAGACGTGAATGATCATTTTATGGAAACATACTGAACTATACTATTGAAAGTCATTAAATGAAGTTAATGTTTAATCTCCCAAGGCATACTATTGTCTCCGACTAAATCAGAAGCTCTTGTATTCAGTTTACTATTACTATAATGAGGAAACGATTATTGTGAAATTAATTGGCCTTATTTTATTGCACTGAAAATTTTCTTTGGCTTGCATAAGGACTTGGTACAGAATTACGTCACCCAACTTAAACTATATATTTTCTACTTTTTAATGATGTAATTGGCTTCAGTATACAAAGTACAGTACAATAACCTACATGAATCATACAGTAAACATTTTTCATTAGACAGTTGAAGCACTACCCCCACAAGGTCTGCTGGTAACTGTCTCTCCTATTTTGTTTTTTTGTTGTTTTTATCAGGGTTAATAACTTGGATGGGGTAGAGAAGTTATGTGATGCCCAAGTTGACAAAAAATTAATTGGGGCAACTTCCTTCCTTTGTACAAAGCAAGGATCTTGGACTATTCTCCTTCCCAGACACCCTCAGTTTTTAAGAATCAGAAGCAAAAAGTCCCTTGAGAACTAGGAGCTTTTAGTCCCCTTTAGAAAAATAGCACAATATGTTGTAAACTGCGTACAGGAGTATCTCCTTTCCTTTGTGAACTGCTCCCAGCTCCACTGCCTGCAGGAACTACCAGCCCTCCCAGCTGCTTGTCTATCAGCCCACTTGGCTGCTCCAAAGATCTCCCATGGCAAGGAATAGAAAGGGTCAAGCACAGCAGTCTCTCCCCCTGAGCATGCGGCAGTCTCTCCCCCTGAGCATTCCTGGGTGTGCTGATGAAGGACTGATCCTAGGGCCACAGACGCCTGGGTGCAGAAATATTTCTGCCGCCCCCACATGGGTGTGGTCATCTTACTAACTCATCATCTTTAGAAATGTTTCTATAGTAACGTGTCCCAATATATCGCCGTCACTTGTAGTAAAAAAAATAAATAAAAAAGAATATCCCATAGTTTGTAGATGCTATAACTTTTGCGCAAACCAATCAATATACGCTTATTGGGACTTGTTGTCCTCCACTAGTTGGGGGTGGAGGCGGGTAACACATTCTCAGCTTTGAGGGATTCATGCTGGGACCTGTAATCCTTCACTTTTGGGAGGTCACAACCCCAAAAGTGAGGGACTACAAGTTCCAGCATGAATCCCTGAGATCCATCCTTGTGACCTCCTCCTCCCATCCCTCTGCGGCTGTCATCTGCTGCCGGCTCATCTTTCCTAATGACACACACATTTTAATTCATCTGCCTCACCACAGGCAGGTGCACGTCGACTCTGCAGACATGCTCTAATCTCCCTTCCCTCAGGCCCCGAGGGGCGCTTGCA
Source organism: Lithobates clamitans (assembly GCA_037952925.1). Classification (NCBI taxonomy): domain Eukaryota; kingdom Metazoa; phylum Chordata; class Amphibia; order Anura; family Ranidae; genus Lithobates; species Lithobates clamitans. The sequence continues at coordinate 3,028,783 of JBBGZY010000486.1, forward strand.
GCTGTGCTGGAGAAGATGGAGGGAGGAGGTGGGTAGAGCCAAAATTCAATAGGCACGGAGGAGGAAGAAGTTAAATCCTCCTCGGCTCTGAATGCTGGGGCCTCGGCCTTGCTCTCCCCCCTCGTGACATCACTGGCTACTAGACGCCAGACAACAGGCGATCCTAGCAACCAGTGTGGGCAGTAGATGCCAGCAGTGCAACAAGAGGGTCTCGGCCAGCCGGAACAAATACTGAAGCATTGTGTAAATCGGAGCTGCTTCTGCTGAATGTAAGTGAGTGCCACTTGAGCTTTGGGGCCCCCCTACTCTGCCTCAGCTCGTGGTTCATGATCGCGGTTCACCCTGTGCACCCATCCAGGACTGGCCAGTGCTCATGTGCTCATTCTGTCCTCTGTGCTTCCCTCCTAAGCCATGACAGCCTCCTCAGCACTTAATCTTCTGCCCGACCTCCCTTTCTAGCATAGCCCACTATATTTAAGGGCTGGTCTAGCCACCCTGCCAGGACATTCTGGGGATTGGCTAGGTTCCTCCAAGTATGCAGATCAGGACCTCCTGGCCTCTGTCCACTAACTTCAAGAAGCTTCTACAAGCTTCTTGATCCAGGGGGGGGGTACCAGAGACCTGCATCTGTGAAGCAATCCAGCCTGACCCGCAGTAAACCGACTCAATTTCAGAGTCACATAACTTACCATGAGTCATAAACTTAAATTTGCCTACACTAACACTAGTAGCACACTAGAGGGTGCTACACAGATTACTGAAAAGCAATAATAATGTAACCTTATTGGAATCAGAACAGAAAGAGGCATTCTGGGTTGCGTGGGGCATGGTTTGACTAGCACCTAATGTGAAAGATTTTGCCCCACTCTGGTGCTGTTTCAGCTGAGGACACATTACATTCCACTAGGAAATCTACCGGATTAACCACTTTGAGAGATTTTTATTTAACATAAAAAATATAACTGTGTCAAGCAATCTGTATATTAACAGGGCAGCGTGTTGGAGAAACATTATTAAAGTGTATGTAAACCTAAAAACTAAAAGTGTATATATTGCATTTTACTAGATCCAGATGTGGTGAATGCATTTGTTTATTTATTTATTTATTTATTTATTTATTTATATATATATATTTTTTTATTTTATTTTTACCTAATGATCCTGCTAATTTCACTATTCCTGTCCTGAGGTGACAATGCTCACTTACTGTACTGTATCAGTGGAGGACCAGAGTTGTTACCCCAGGCTGTTCTTCTGATTTTCACTACAAACACCTTGCCCGCTACTCACCTCCATTACATATGGTGGAGACGGTTGCATAGATAAATTGGAAAGCTGATAGCATTACTGAAAAAGTTGGCCATACATGGATCAAAATTCGACCAGTTCAGCAGGGACTGACTGAATTTTGATCCATGTATGGGCACCCTGGATATACTCAAGTCAGACTATTGTATTATTATATTTTGCTGGCATTTTTATATGAATATTGCTTTGCATCAGCACTTTAAGTATACGTTAGCGCTTGCGTATATATATATATATATATATATATATATATATATATAGGGCTCAAAATTTCAAGTCCTGAGCTACTAGCCAGGTCTCAAGGGTTACTCGCCACCAGTTGCCCCACCCAACCCTTCCCCTGCCCCGCCCCTAATCACGCCATCATAAATTATCTCATGAAATTACACTTAAATGTTTTATGCAGAATTAAGTTACAAAAATTAATTTTAACAACAACTCTATCAGTTCCCCTCAGCACAGCCTCACCAGTGCCCATCAATGCAGGCTCACCTGTGCCCATCAATGCAGCGTGACCTGTGCCCATCAATGCAGCCTCACCATGCCCCACATTGCAGCCTTACAGTGCCCCAAATTGCAGCCTCACTGTGCCCCCATTGCAGCCTTACCATGCCCCACATTGCAGCCTTACAGTGCCCATTGCAGCCTTACATTGCCCCCATTGCAGCCTTACATTGCCCCCACTGCAGCCTTACATTGCCCCCATTGCAGCCTTACATTGCCCCATTGCAGCTTTACATTACCTCCATTGCAGCTTTACATTGCCTCCATTGCAGCTTTACATTGCCCCCATTGCAGCCTTGCCAGGGCGGAGGAAGTGAGAGAGGACCGGGGTGGCCGAATCGTGACTGGAGTTAGAGGAGAGCCGAGCGGTAAAACACGCTGTAACAGCTTACATTAAAACTGTCTCCGCTCTGATCATTCTCACACAGTCACGCCTCCTCCGAATACCGCGCCTGTAATAGACAGAATGTGGGTCCAATGCTGGGATGCATTTGTCTATTTCAGGCGTGGGGTTAGTGAGAGTGAGCAGAGCGGAGAAAGTTTCAATGTAAGCTGTTACAGCGTGTGTTACCGCGGCTCTCCTCTAACTCCATGCACTCTTCCACCGGGGGAACGGTTCCCGGTCAACCCCACCTGCCGGCGGTGCTCGCCCCCCCCCCCAGGCAGCCCAGCTCCTCGCCAGCCCTCATTTTCCACTCGCAAAATGCGAGTAGGCGAGTGGAAAGTTTGAGGGTTGTATATATATATATATATATATATATATATATATATATATATATATATATAGTCAGGTCCATAAATATTGGGACATCGACACAATTCTAATCTTTTTGGCCCATACACCACCGCAATGGATTTGAAATGAAACGAACAAGATGTGCTTTAACTGCAGACTTTCAGCTTTAATTTGAGGGTATTTACATCCAAATCAGGTGAACGATGTAGGAATTATAACAGTTTGTATATGTGCCTCCCATTTTTTAAGGGACCAAAAGTAATTGCGGACCATTGGTGTTGCTGAGCTCACCAGTGCGTTCTTTCTTTTTAAGGATGTTCCAAACAGTTGATTTGGCCACACCAAATGTTTTTGCTGTCTCTCTGATGGGTTTGTTTTGTTTTTTCAGCCTAATGATGGCTTGCTTCACTGATAGTGACAGCTCTTTGGATCTCATATTGAGAGTTGACAGCAACAGATTCCAAATGCAAATAGCACACTTGAAATGAAATCTGGACCTTTTATCTGCTCCTTGTAAATGGGATAATGAGGGAATAACACACTGCTGGCTATGGAACAGCTGAGCAGCCAATTGTCCCATTACTTTTGGTCCCTTAAAAAGTGGGAGGCACATATACAAATTGTTGTAATTCCTACACCGTTCACCTGATTTGGATGTAAATACCCCCAAATTAAAGCTGAAAGTCTGCAGTTAAAGCACATCTTATTCCTTTCATTTCAAATCCATTGTGGTGGTGTATAGAGCCTAAAGGATTAGAATTGTGTTGATGTCCCAATATTTATGGACCTGATTTTGTATATATATATATATATATATATATATATATATATATATATATATATATATACATATATATATATATATATATATATATATATATATATATAAATATATATATATATATATATATATATATATATGAATTGTTTGCGTAGTGCACTTTTATGAAATATTTGTTTATATGAGTTATTTCACTTGGCACTTTATCACATAGAAAATGTGTTTATTGATTTTTTTGCACTTTTTTTGATTAGATTCTTAAAGAGGAGCTTCAGGCTCCTGCAAAAAAAAAATAAAAGTCAGCAGCTACAAATACTTTAAATGTTATGACACTTACCTGTCAGGGAATCCAGCGGTGCTTCTCACCTGAGCTGATTTTTCAATCGGCTATCGGCCATCTCCTACTGCACATGCCTGAAGCGCTCTATGCTCTCTAATTGGGCCTGCTGCGGAGAAAGGAGGAGGGGAGCCAAACTCAGCTACGGCGAACTCAGCCAAACATGGGAGTGGGTACCTGTCAACACCAGGTACCCACTTCCCCCAAAATGATGCCAAATTTGGCACCGGAGGAGGGGAGGAGGCAGATAAGCTGAGCTTCCCCTTTTGGGTGGAGCTCCGCTTTAAGTGGGCGTTACTAGTGTAGCACAGTAGGGATAAACAGACCAGCACTGCTCACTTCCCAATACCATTGTTGTTTGATGATTCATCAAAATTAGGCTAGCAGCTGTCTGTTTTTGATTCATACATTTTCTGGGAGTCACGTGAGTTTTGTGGCACTGTTTTGTTTATACACCATCTGGTAAGAGTGCCTATTGCAAGTGAGTGCTCTGAATGAGAGAAAACTGTCCCAAAAGTGACCCTTCGTGTATTGCATAGTTCAGGTTAGTGACCAGACCTGCACTTGTAGCTCTCCTACAACTTGTGATTATCTGCCCCATATAGGCACTTTATCCACTGGAGCATTTGCATTTTGCTGAGCTGAGTATGGACTGGACTGGTCAGCGAGGGATTACGTTGATGTAGTTGGCCAGTTCAAAACATTTTCTACAACGTATATGAACATAAAAATTACTGTTGTGTGCAAAGTTTGCTAGAAGGGTGTATAGTAGTATGCAGAGGGGTTATTCAGAATCTTCTATGTGTAAAAGAGACTATAATTTGAGAGTGTTGGTGTGCGCAAGAGAGGGAAAAGGACTAATGTAAGAGAGAGAGAGTTAGAGAAAAAGAAGAATGGCTTCATGTACATTCTGCCTGAGCTAGTCTCCTTATGCAACTATCCATATAGTTGTATAGTTGTAGCAATAGCTTGTAGGCCATACCTAGACCTCACTGGACTGCATGCTTTCAGAGCCCTCCTGGAATGTAATCCTCAGGCAGGGGCGCACCTAGGGCATTTGGTAAACGGGGCTAATCCAATATCTGCCCCCACACACACACACACACACACACACGTTAAAATGTAAAAACAACCCACTGTGCCCCCTCCATACCTCTGCATCCTTCAATATCTTATTGTCACTACTGTTTACACCCTCTCCCAGAGGCATATCTAAAACCTTCAGGGCCCGATGCAAGAAGCCATGAAGGGCTCTTTTCTCCTAGCCCGGTGGCGGAACAACAGGGCCCGGTGGGTGGCTGCATATAAAGGAATCGAGGAATCGATTTCTCCATTTTCTCCCGCTTCTCCTCCTCTTCCTCCCACAGGCATTCAGCGGCTGCAGGAGGAAAATGGAGAGATGGGTTCCTCTATGTCGGTGTTTCTCAATCTTTTTCCAGTCAGGGCACCCCTGAAGTATACCCCTAGGTGAATGGGGCTACACTGCAACCACCCCGCAACTGTGTGCATTGCATGCAGTTGCAGCATAGTGATGATGCATTTAAGGGGTTAAAACAGGCGGTCAGTAGGCAACATATTGCCTCTTTACCGGCTGTCAAATGACTCTGAAAAGCGATCTGGATCTGGATCATGGATCGCTTTTCGGAGGAACTGCATTTTTTTTGCTGGTACTTTGAACAAGCAAAAAAAAAATAGGTTCTGATTGTACACATATAGGGGGTCAGGATTAGAAGCGTATACATAAAATGTGCATACATACATGTAAACACACACACATATACTGTATATATACATACACACATATATATATATATATATATATATATATATATATATATATATATATATATATATATATATATATATATATAGCAAGCAAACTGAAAAATTCTGAAAAAGAAACATCAATTGCAGCCACTGTGCCCATCAATTGCAGCCACTGTGCCCATCAATTGCAGCTACCGTGCCCATCAAACCCTTCCACTGTGCCCATCAAACGATGCTACTGTGCCCATCAAAAGCTGCCACTGGGCCCATCAAAAGCCGCCACTGTGCCATCAAACCCCACCACTGTGCCCATTAAATGCTGTCACTGTGCTATCAAATGCCGCCACTGTACCCATCAAATGCTGCCAGTGTGCCATCAAATGCTGCCACTGTGCCCATCAAATGCTGCCACTGTGCCCATCTAACTCTGCCACTGTGCCATCAAATGCCGCCACTGTGCCATCAAATGCTGCCACTGTGCCCATCAAATGCTGCCACTTTGCCCATCAAATGCCGCCAGTGTGCCCATCAAAAGCTGCCGATGTGCCCATTAAATGCTGCCACTGTGCCATCAAATGCTGCAATTGTGCCATCGAATGCCGCCACTGTAAATCCCCCCCGCCCGTTTGCCGCCTGCCCCCCCCTCACACTGCCCGGCACTTACCCTGTCTTGGTGGGGCAGCGGGTCCTCATCTCTCGTCCTCTCCTCCTGATTGGCATCCAATAGCTGCGCCTATCGTTTCAGCCAATCAGGTGACGGGTAAAAGACCCACACACCTGATTGGCGGAAAGACAGTTCAGTGTTATGAAAGTGAATATTAATTCGCTTTTCTAACACACCTGGGTGGACTGTGAGCGTTGAGCATGGCACTCGCAGTTCACCTATTTTGAAGCCTATTAGAGCCTATAGCTTTAATCAGGTGCTTCAAAAACACCCTGTCGCTGTAATTCAGGTGCTCGGCGCCCGAAAAGGGGCCGGACACCTAAATATGGGGGTTGCAGCGGTGGCCATGGATAGATTCATGCTATGCATAAATCTATCCATTGGTCATAGAGGGGGTGGCTGGAGAGGGGGCGGCGCCCATGCGCCCTTATGGACCACTGATAAACACATGCACATACACATACATGCACACTCACATACATACATATGCACACACACACATACATATGCACACGCGCACAGACACATGCATACATACACATACATACATGCACACATACATATAAACACACATACAGTAGATAGATTGATAGTCTTATAAAAAACGGCAGACCTTTACCTCGGCTCTTCCTGCCGGGTACTGCACTGTAGGGGGAGACAAAGAGCACAGCACTTTTCTTTCACTTTAGGTTAATGTGACAAGCTCTGTGCACTGTGCCGCCAATTACAGTTTTGTTGACGATCGAGGATCTCGTCTCAGCCGCCCCTGCTGCTCCTCCTATCAAAGGATACTGCTCCCCTAGACCCCTTTACATTACACAGCCCCCTGCACCTCTGGACCCTCTACATTACACAGCACACTGCATCTCTGGACCCCTTTACATTACACAGCCCCCTGTATCTCTGGACCCCTTTACATCATACAGCACCCTGCACCCCTGGACCCCTTTACATTATACAGCCCCCCACAGCTCTGGACCCCCTGCATGTTACACAGACCCCCTTTCAGTGCAGACCCCCCACTTCAGTGCAGACCCCCCTTCAGTACAGACCCCCCTTCAGTGCAGACCCCCTCATTCAGTGCAGACACCCCTTCAGTACAGACCCCCCTTCAGTGCAGACCCCCTCATTCAGTACAGACCCCCTCCCTTCAGTACAGACCCCCTCATTCAGTACGGACTCCCTCCCTTCAGTGCAGACCCCCCCTTCAGTGCAGATCCCCCATTCAGTACAGACCCTCCCATTCAGTACTGACCCCCCATTCAGTACAGACCCCCTGCCTTCAGTGCAGACGCCCCATTCAGGACAGACCCCCCATTAAGTACAGACCCCCTATTCAGTACAGACCCCCCATTCAGTACAGACCCCCCATTCAGTACAGACCCCCTGCCTTCAGTGCAGACCCCTCATTCAGTACAGACCCCCCATTCAGTACAGACCCTCCCCCCATTCAGTACAGAGCCCCCCCCTTCAGTGCAGACCTCCCCATTCAGTAAATACCCCCTCCCTTCAGTGCTGGACCCCCCTTCAGTACAGACCTCCCCATTCAGTACAGACCCCCTCCCTTCAGTACAGACCCCCCATTCAGTACAGACCCTCTCCCTTTAGTACAGACCTTCCCATTCAGTACAGACCACCCATTCAGTACAGCCCCCCCATTCAGTACAGCCCCCCATTCAGTACAGCCCCCCCATTCAGTACAGACCCCCCATTCAGTAAAGACCCCCTCCTTTCAGTGCAGACCCCCCTTCAGTACAGACCCCCCAATTCAGTACAGACCCCCTCCCTTCAGTACAGATCCCCCCATTCAGTACAGATCTCCTCCCTTCAGTACAGACCTCCCCATTCAGTACAGACCTCCCCAATAAGTACAGACCCCCCATTCAGTACAGACCCCCCAATTAGGTACAGACCCCCCATTCAGTTCCGGCCCACCCAATTAGGTACAGACCCCCTTTCAGTGCAGACCCCCCTTCAGTACAGACCCCCCAATTCAGTACAGACCCCCTCCCTTCAGTACAGATCCCCTCCATTCAGTACAGATCTCCTCCCTTCAGTACAGACCTCCCCATTCAGTACAGACCTCCCCAATAAGTACAGACCCCCCATTCAGTACAGACCCCCCAATTAGGTACAGACCCCCCATTCAGTACAGACCCCCCAATTAGGTACAGACCCCCTGCCTTCAGTGCAGACCCCCATTCAGTACAGACCCCCCCCCCATTCAGTACAGACTTCACCCCATTCAGTACAGACCCCACTTTAGTACAGACCTCCCCATTCAGTACAGCCCCCCATTCAGTACAGCCCCCCATTCAGTACAGCCCCCCCATTCAGTACAGACCCCCCATTCAGTAAAGACCCCCTCCTTTCAGTGCAGACCCCCCCTTCAGTACAGACCCCCCAATTCAGTACAGACCCCCTCCCTTCAGTACAGACCCCCCCCATTCAGTACAGATCTCCTCCCTTCAGTACAGACCTCCCCATTCAGTACAGACATCCCCATTCAGTACAGACCCCCCAATTAGGTACAGACCCCCCATTTAGTACAGACCCCCATTCAGTACAGACCCCCTGCCTTCAGTGCAGACCCCCATTCAGTACAGACCCTCCATTCAGTACAGACTTCACCCCATTCAGTACAGACCCCCCTTCAGTACAGACCCTCCCATTCAGTACAGACCCTATTCAATACAGACCCCCTCCCTTCAGTGCAGACCCCCCCATTCAGTACTGACCCCCTCACTTTAGTGCAGACTCCCTATTCAGTACAGACCCCCCCATTCAGTACAGACCCCACCCCATTCAGTACAGACCCCCCCCCTTCAGTACAGACCCTCCCATTCAGTACAGACCCCATTCAATACAGACCCCCTCCCTTCAGTGCAGACCCCCCCATTCAGTACAGACCCCCTCACTTCAGTGCAGACTCCCTATTCAGTACAGACCCCCCATTCAGTACCTCAGATCAGCACATCACATGCACAGCAGCCCCCCCGTGTACACATAAACAGAGAGGAGGGAGAGGCGGCTTCAGTCTGCTCAGCTGTGCCTGTGTGACATCTGGGACCGCTCAGACAGCCCACGGCCACGAGAGAAGGGGGTGGTTGGTCTGGTGCAGTGATGTCACCCCGCACCCCCCACCCCCCTTGCAACGCCACTGCAGCTTGCCTCTCTCCTTGCTCTAACTACCTGTCACCGCGCCGCTGCCCAAACCCGCCCCGTGGCACTGTTACCGCTTCAGTCGCGGAGGGGGGGGTGTTGGCCAGTCACCCCCCCAGTGTGTGGCACCCCCCGCCCCCCCACTTGGTACTCCACTGCCCTCAGCTACTGTTTTGGGCTCTGTTTGTGGCACTTTTCAGACTTTTATGTACAATGCTAAGCCAGCCATAGATGGGTAGAATTTCAAATGAAAATTCTTAAGAAAAGAACATTCTAAGAAAGTTTGTCCTATTTTTTTTTTTCAAACGCAGTTATGAGAGACTTCAAAGGAGCAGGATGGAAAATGTTTCTCGAATTAACGAATTTCAAACAGTGTATGTGGTTTTCTTCAGTAAAGCCCATTCAGTCCAAAATTGAATGTTAAAAGCAAAAACTAAATTTTTCGACCAACACTCGAAAGCTCTGAGAATTTTCGTATGCATTTTCCTAAGAATGTTAGTTAGCTATTATATTTATTGTAAACATTTGATATCATTATGACCATTGTTTTATGTTGGTCTCCATGAAAGGGTTAATACGCTGAGCAATTATGTGCTTCCATCCTTTCAGTGTGAGGTAGCCTCTTCCGACATTATGATCATATTTGCAAAAGTCACACAGTTCCACGTCAATTGGTCCTTGCTGCCATCCTTGCTCCCCAAGGTTTTTACCTGGAGTTCTTGATTAAGGTGTCTCTGTTAACCAGTGAAACATGTCAGATCCCAAGGGGAGCAATGTCTCTGTATATCTCCAGCCCACAATCACCTAATATCTCTGGGGCAGCTTGCAGTGACCCTTTTCACTAACCTGACACAGACAGCCTGGATCATTCTCTCCTTCTTGAGTCGATACACTGCTCTGAGCCAGGTGCAGACCCTTCCTTGGTCTTTTCTTGAGAGAATTTTTCTGCAGTTTGTGGACCAAATTGCAACTTTTACTGCTGACTCTGTTTGAAGCAGCTTGTTTAAAGTGGCAATCAACATCTACCTATCAACTTCAGTGGAACCAGCCTGTTGGGGGTTTTTTTTCGCCCTATCACTGCTGGCAACTATAGCCGCCAGCAGTGATCATTGTATTCCGCTGGTGGTGAAGGCTCGCCATGCTCCCCGCTGCTAGAACATAATAGCGTTACGGGAGGGATTCCCCCATCAAGACTGACTGTGTTGATGGGGAAATCAAGCAAATTTCTTCCCTTTAACCCATGGTTGAAGGGAAGAAAATAGCATAATATGGTCTGCCTTATATACATTGTCCCAAAACCCACCCCTATTCTCGGCATCTGTGAGCTGAGAGTGTAAATTGAATTGTGCATGTGCCAGCATTGTACACCAAGAAAACATGTTTTTTTTGTCAGAAGGAGTATAAAAAGCAGTTGATTTATTAAATGCAGATGGACTTTGCAAGATAATTTTTCCTTAGCTTAGTGAAGGTGATGCAAATTCATTTTCCAAAGAATACCTAATCACGAGCATGGGAAAAAAAATGCATTTTCTGCTAGCATATGATTGGATGATAGAAAACAGCAGAGCTTCAACTCATTCACTAAGCTAAGGGCAAATCCCCTTGCAAGGTGAACGGCAAGCCTATTTTTCTTTAGTAAATCAACCCCAAAGTCCCTTCTTCTAAAAAGTCTACCTCCTAGTAGTTTTTTTAGTCTTTAGCATTACTTTAAATGTTTTCATTCTAAAATGCTTTTAACAATTTATGTAATGTAGTTACAGTCTGCAAGATAACGGACAGGACATGTGCTTCATACTCATTGTTGGCTTACATTGTGCATGACAAACAATTCATTCTAAAATATAAACACCCCTAATGTGACAAAGGTAAAAGCAATACAAAAACAAACTCTCACATCAAAATACTTTGTATTAAAATAGAAAGAAGAGATTGCTTTTAGTCTATACTTAGTTTTTGCCATATGTGTAAGGATGTAGACTCAAAATGATGATTTACTGTTTAAAGGTACACTCCATTAATAAAAAATAAATAGGAATCCGTGACATTCCTCTGTGTGCCAATGGACACACAGAGCCGACTCGGGAGCGAGCCCGCATAAGTGCCCCAACCATAGTAAGTGGCTTGCTATACTGTGCACTCAGCAGGGGTGGGGGGGTTGGGAGGGGAACCAGCAGCGCTAACGGGGAACCCGAGAAGATGATCAGGGCTGCTCTGTGCAAAACCATTGCACAGAGCAGGTAGTAATAACATGTTTGTTATTAAAAAAAAAATTGTAAAATCACTTTAACTGAATGTACTGCTCTTCCTCATCCACATCCTTGTACTGTAGATGCATATTCTGCAGATCCAAGAGTGCATATTTATATAACATTCTGAAAGAAAAATTATCTTTCAGAAATCCTACCTTGCACACCAGTCCTACATCTTGTAACTTTTAGAAGTAAACATTTATTACAGTCTGAGCCAATGACAGGTTTTGTTGACCATTATAACTTTTGCTAAGAGAGGGCAGAGCAAAAGGAGGAGAAGGGGAGGGGATAAGTCATTCTTCTGACTCATTTATCTATGTGTGCAATCTGAGCTTCAGCTTGTAAATAACAGGCTTTATTAAGCAAAATAATTAAGATTAGCCTAGAAAACATGTGAAACGGACTCTCCCTAGAGCTTCATCTCCTGGCTGGAAGTCATACATATAAAATATTCATATGCAATATATCATTTTTTTTAAATCTTGTTCTTTATGCAAGAAGTTTTAGTACAGTGAACAAGAATTACATAACTCAGTACACTTAATGCCAACGGTCATCAATGGAAGATTGGATCTAGCAAAGGGAGGCATTAAATAAACAGTTTATGAAGTGAGTATAGAAAAGGAACTGGGAAATGAAAAGAACAAAGGAGGGGTTGTGTGGTAGGAAAAGACACTAAGGGGGAGAAGAATGTAATGAGGGTTTAGGAAAATAGTATTCGAGTAATACCTTCATGCAGTATCAGTACCGTAAAATATCGAAACCAATCTGCATCTTAAACTACATCAAACAAAGGGAGCTAATTGAGGGGAAAAAAAGAGCGAGGGATAAATGTTCCCGTGTAAAGAGGGGTCAAATTTGGTCCTTTACTGAAAGGAGCTTGGGGTTTTTTAGTCAGGTCTGATTGTGCTCCTGCTGTCTTTGAATTTTTTTTTAAATGTGACGTCCTTGTTCTGGAGGCGTGCAAACATTTGTTTAAAGGTGGCATGTGTGTTTAAGAAGTTTATAGCTGTAGAGATAGATGGGGTACAATCTGATCTTCAAGCATTAGCCAGGTATCTTCTGGCTGCAGTTAGGACATGGTTGATGAAAGTTTGAAGTTTGTGTGACCATCTATCCAATCCAATGCAAAAGAGCACTTTTTTTGGTGTCGTCAGGACAGCGTAATGGGAAGTGGGCACCTGGGAACCAGTTAGCCAATGTTTGCGGTGTAAGGTACCACCCATGAAATATTTTTTATACAGTTTCCCATTGTGATATGCATTATGCATTGGGACATTCTCTTGGGTCCTTGAAGTGCCTGTTGCCATTGCTGAGTTGTAAATGTTGCCTCTAGGTCCCGTTCCCATGAGGTCATGGTAGGTAACTTGTCTGGGAGCGCTTTCATGTACAAGGCTGTTAAAATTAGGGAGATCCCTTTTTTGGGGAGATTTTCAGTATTGAATACTGAGTATATTGATGTCAGTAAAGTATCTTCTCTTTTGTTTAAAGTAGATAGTAGATGACGGATTTGAAGATATTTGTAAAAGTCTCTATGAGGAATGTCAAAGAGTTATGTGGGGTCTTGGAAAGAATGTAATCTCTGCTGTTCAAACAGTTGAGATCAAGACAAGACCTCGATTTTTCTACAAGGATGTGTCTAGGTCCGGGATTATCAAAGATAGCGATGAGAGCAGGGTGTATGAGTCAATTGCTTTGTGGTTGTTGCCTGAGAGCTTTAGGACAGAGTGCCAAGATTTGGGGGTGGTATAAGCCGTACTCAAGAAAGGTCTGGAGATTTTGTGAGTAAGCATGAAGCCTAGCAATGCCTGGAGGTCTGAAGAGAGAGCTTGCTGCTCGTTTTGAGTCCATCTCTTGTCTGAGGAAGAGGAACACCCAAATTTTGTTGGGTCTAAAATAGTGGAGTATAATGCTAAAATAGCTTGTCCAAGGGGGCCAGTAAGACCAAACTTTCATAGAATCCGTCTGACATATCTCCAGTGCACCATGTCGAATGCCTTCTCCACATCCAAAGATAGGAGCAGAGAAGGCGCCCGATGGTATCAAGTGTCACGTTAAGCCACCACCAGGAGATCCATGAAATGTAGTGTGGGATCAAGTGGGGTTATTGTTTTGTCATCTTTAGAGAGATGCTGGGTGGAGTGTTTCCTCATGTTTTGGGGAGGAGTGGTTGCTTTGAGCCCCATTGAGGTAGATATTTGAGGCCGCCATTTGGTGTCATAATGGGGATGGTTTTGTCTTGGTACAGTATGTGACCAAGACGTTCGTTGGGTGTCCCCAGCTGTATTTTATCTGGTGTACTCTCAGGGTCTCTGTTATATGTCTGAATTCTCTCTGTCTTGTTGCCATCACTGGAGATATGTCAGCAAAGATGTCGAAGCATGAGAATGGCTCTGGCAGCATTTTAATTTTCCTAGCAGTCGACATTAGCATATCTTTAATATGAAAAAGGTGCACTCTTGCAATGACGCCGGGAGAAACCCTGGCTTTACAAGGCAGTGTGCTCAGTCAATAAGGAGTTCCTGTTTTGAGGCAGATGGAAGGATTTTTTTTAAATAAGGTTTGTACGTAGCCAACTAATTCTGCTTGTGTCACCGGCTCTGGTATGCCTCTGGTTTTGACATTTTTCCTGCAAGATCTTTCCTCAAGAATGGCTAGCTTGTCTTTAAGTCACTGAATTTCATGCAATTGGTCTTGGTAGGTGTCTACCAGGTCATTTTGAGCCATGACACTCCCACTTATCATTCTAAGTCATCTGTGCGCTCTGTGATATTTGCGATTGTGTGTGCCCAATTGCTCTGTCTCTGTTATATTAAATATCTTTATATAGGGTTTGCAGCATTTGCTTAAAGTGTTACTAAACCCAATAATATGAAAATAGTTCATCCGCCCTCCCACAGTGCCCACAGCTTATAAATCAGCTTTTTACATTAAAATACTGCCACTATATACCTTTTTGGATGATCTGTATAACACAGCTACATAATAAACTGCAGAGTTTCTCCAGTGCTGAGAGTTCAGGTAGGAGGAGATTTCCACTTCAGCCTGTATACACGCCCACATGTGTGATGTCAATATCATGTGACCTAGCTAGCTCTGATCAACAAGTAAATGTACTCTCCAGCATAAAAGACACAATTGAGCATGTGCAGGTCAGCTACCCTGTTACTCTGTGTCAGCTGGCCTTCCCCAGATAGATAGTGCAGGGAGGGAAGAATCTGTGCATACAGGATAAAACAGCATTTTTACACAATGCAGATGGTTAACCCCTTAAGTTTCACAGTGAGTATAACAAGCATGCTATGCTGCATATACAGACTGATTTTACTGTTGTGGGTTTAGTAACACTTTAAGCTCTAGGGCAGATGCAGGCTTGTCTGAGGCTGGGAATTCCTCAAGCAGTGTGTCGTAGTGCGAAATTATAAAATAAAGAATAAGGAGCTATACATGTTCATATAAAAAAAAAACTGTTGCAAAGAAAAACACTGCATCAAACTTAAATGTGCACATTAATGAGAAAATAAGCAAGCATAAAGTCCATGAGTGAATAAATCCCAACACCAAAACGGAATACTCTGAGCTAAAACTTCTAGATCTTCCACCACGAGTGCTCAGTATGAAGATAGACACTCACCAGACCAGTTTGACCCCTTTTTACAGGATGGTCAAGAAACACTTTGGGAACCCCAGATTGGTTCCACTAATGGCATGAATCCACTCCAATGGCCACCCAGGAAAGAGCTAGAATGTAAAAAATTACTCCACAGGAGACACAGCTCTTTAAAAAGCAAAGGAAATGTGATGATAATACCCAGTGATGTCCTAATCAAGTAAAAATACCAGACATTAGGACATCACTGGGAATTATCATAACATTTCCTTTGCTCTTTAAAGAGGACTGCTATTGGACTCTTTTTTTCATATTTGTATCACTTTTACCTTTTTTCATTCTTTATTTTCTTTTGCATATTGAATATTTTATATATTTGATTTCACTATATTTTTGTATTGAACACTGAATGAATTAGGTGTTATTGTTGTGCTACTGTGAATCTTGCTATATATATATGCACTTTGGTATATTTATCTCATTTTCACTGGTTTTGACATTTATTAAGGATGCACCGATATCATTTTTTTTTACAATGAGTACAAGTGGCGATACTTTTTTTTTAGTACTGCCGATACCAATTACCGATACCTATCAGCAATGGTACAAAGCATTGAAAAGTTATTTACAGATGAAATAAATTGACTTTTTTTTTAATTTAGCGCTTTTTCAATGTGAAATGTGTAAATATATGTTAAAATATATGTGTAAAAATATTCTCTAACAAAGCAAACAAAAATAATAAAGTTTTAATTGTTTATCGTTTATAAAATAGACGTGAACAGAAGAAAAAAAGCAGGAAAATAATAATGAAATGGAGGAGAATAGGGAGTTAATTAAGGCTGATTAGAGTAAATTAAGGGTTATTAAGGGGCTAAACAGAGGAACATTTGTTCATCCCTTTGATCTGCAGATGAAGAAACAGAAATATACAAAAAGAAAAAATGGTTCTTTTTATTTTAGTTTTTCAGGGCTAAGCAATGTTGGTAATAAACATTGCCGGCTGCTTTTTTTTTTGACAGCTCCAATTACTGGACTTCTTTAACACTGGGGAGACCCACTGACAGCTCAAAGAGCCGAGCCTGAAAGTATCAGTTTCAGGTATCGGTGCATTTGCACGAGTACAGATACTTGTGCAAAATACTTGGTATCGGGACCAATGCCGATACCGATACTAGTATCGGTGCAACCCTAACATTTGTGGTTACAAGTAGCAGCATTGGTTGTATTTTCCTTGATTACTTTGGAGATTACTATTACATACATATCCAATAGGAAGTGTTCATGTCACGCATGCATTGACATGGACACCTGGCTCTTGCCGGCAGTGTCACATGACATTTAGCTGTTTTTTTTTCCTAAAGGGATTAGTTAGAGAGGGGTGGGAGGCAGATTTGGGAGAAGTGGAAACTTTCTCCTGCAGAGTGGCTTTTACATTTAATTTTGTATGTGTATAAACATCGTTTATCCTAATAATTTGATAGCTTATGCATATTAATTGGGTTATTGTATAGCAACAACATCTTCAATAAATTTTATATGTATACTGAAGCAAGAAAAGTGTCTGTGGCCTAGTTTTCATAATTCAATACCACAGAAACCAAGTTAAGCAGATAACACAAATCATTTTTTTCATGCAAAGCAAAAGATTTGACACAGTACATATAAGACCCTTGTGCAACGTAGAGATATTGGCAAAATATGAACATATTTTCAGTATTTTCACATAACACGATTCAGATAAATAAACAATTTAGATATAGGTGATTAAGCTCCGCTATGTGCCACATCCCTAGGATACAAATATAAAGGACAAAAATGTCCCTAATGGGACATATAAATGTATAAAAGGTTTTTTATTAATACATCATTGGATAAAAGAAACACAAAAACAAAGTTCATGGTTTGAACAGCTATAAATACACCAACTATGAGAGATAACAAGGATGAGGTAGTGTAGCTTCCTCAACCCTACACATTTCAGAGAATGTATATATCCTTCATCGGGGGGGTGGGAGGTATCATTTGCAATCAATCAAATGGGGTTACAGATGGACATTCATTGTTTCATTATAAACAAAGTTTGAGAGTTCTGCTTGTCCACCCAACCTTCAGAGTAATATGTGTCATTATATATCGGAAACAATTTATAGAAAGGGAACTGCCTGGGGTGCTCCATCCTCAAAGAGGAAACAGAGATCACTGAAACCTTGAAGACTCAATCCTGCCCCTAGGATCAGTTCTGGACCTCAAAATATAAGAGAGGGCTTCAAATCTGTGAGAATATTGCTGCAATTAGGTTTGCACAGAGAGTGCAGAGTATTGTGTCATCAAGTGGGGGGCCAATGCAGTCACAATTCAGATCCAAACATGCAAGCATACTCCCTTGGAAGTGCATTATGGATTCTATCCACAGTGCATTGCAGAGCTCTCAGATTTGGGCTTCTACCATGATTTTTCTGCGATTTGCATTTTTTTTTTTGCTTTTTTTTGGCCAAGTTCTTGTTGGGCAGATTAAAAAAAGCAAATTGCCGCAAAATCGTGGCGAAACGCACTCCATTGAAGCCTATTGAACCCAAAAAAGCAAAAAAAGTAGTTTTGCATTTCAAAAAGTCCCTGACCCTCTCCAAAAAACACTGTGGCTGAAAAAAGCATAGATGTGAACATGTTCCATAGGAAACCATGGTGAATGAACTGTAGTGCATTTCTGCAAAAAGCGCCACAAAAAAGCATAGGTGTGAACTGAGTCTAAAATAAACTAGGTGAACTTTAATATTTTCATGTATTTTCATGTGTTTTCTGGATATTATTAGTAGCTATTTGGGTTCAAGTGTTGCCTGGAATTACTCTTTAATTAAATATATAGCTAATAACTTTAAACAGAGCTTTCTGTACCCTTGACATTTACTGCAGGTGTCATCCCATAAATATGATATCCCTTTGTCTGTTAAACAGCAGATTTCACATGCTGATGAAACAAAGTTAATATTACATATACAGTATATGTCAATATAAAAAAAAATAAAATGCATTTTAACCTCCGTTGCTCTTGAACACAGGCCTAGTGTTTCTAATGCTAAATTCAGCACTAATAATATGATGAGCTAAGTATTACAATGATCAGCTTAGCTAATGTTTTTGACACTTTTTTTTGCTGATATGTACTGTACATTTCCTGAAGCTCCTGTCACAGTGTGAATCCTGCTGAATTGTTAGCTGTTATTAATTGGTTGACTCTTGAGTTCTATATTCTTATCTACCTGTAATTCTGCAGAGGTTTTGGTTGCTGTATGCATCTATTAAAAGAAATATATATTTTCTTGAAAAAAATAAACCTAACCTAGTCTCAAAATACCAACCAAATCATTCTCTTCCATAGGTGTGCTGGATGTGCCTGGACACACCCTAATCACCCCATTAGCATTATCGCTCTGTGTGGCTACAGGAAGGTGGGAAAGATTTCCCTCTTACCGGCTTTGCCATAAGAGAAGTGTTTACACGCTTATTTCACTGTGCCAGCAGGGAGATTAATATGCTGGGGTCATATATATGTAGACTCACACACACACGTTTGAGCTTTAGGCTGCACATCTTCACATCCTAATCCAATAGTTTGCACACACCTATGTTCTCTTGGTTCCTCACAAGACCTCCTGCTCTCTAGCTCCCTTGTCATCTTATCCCATGCTCACCTCCAAGAATTCTCCAGAGCTTCTCAGATTCTCTGGAACTCTGTACCCAAATCTGTCCGATTATCTCCTACTCTGTCTAAATTCAGACAATCCCTGAAAACTCATCTCTTCAGATAGGCCTGTCCGGCCCCCACCTAACAACTGTACATTTATTTTCTCCATCCCCCACAGCTGTTACATTTTGTATCTCTTGACCTTTCCTCTTAGATTGTAAGCTCTAACAAGCAGGGCTCTCTGATTCCTACTGTAATAAACTGTATTTTAATTGTACTATCTGCCCTTATATTGTAAAGCGATGCGTAAACTGTCAGCGTTATATAAATCCTGTATAATAATAATAAATATATAGTATGCCCACCTGTGGGAGCAGAGGTTGGTCTGACCAGAGAAGCTGGTTGGCATTATGTGGAATTTATATAGTTGTAATGAAACTAATGTTTAAAGTTGGCCACAGAAGGTTCAAAATTCATCTGGTTCAGCAGGGACTAGCTAAATTTCAACCCTACGATGGCTGTTTCCGTTTGACAGAAGTTGATCTAACGATTGACTTCTGTTCAATGGGAATGTTGGAAGTTTTTTAATCATGATCAGTGTATTCCAACAACAGAGGATTCCACCATTTGCCTCACTTGTGTGTATGGGGGACTTTATTCATTTTTTTCTATCAGTCTGCTGGCTGATAAAAGTTGATCCATTGATCGACCTGGGTAGAACCAGCATGTCTGATTTTTCAGCATGCAATTATTGCCAGTGGCTATAGCCACTAGCGATAATCACTGTGTTCTTGCGGCAGGGAAAACACAATAGCTCCACAGGAGGGTTTACCCCATCAACACTTATAGGGCGTACACACGGTCGGACTTTGTTCGGACATTCCGACAACAAAATCCTAGGATTTTTTCCGACGGATGTGGGCTCAAACTTGTCTTGCATACACACGGTCACACAAAGTTGTCGGAAAATCCGATCATTCTGAACGTGGTGACGTAAACACGTACATCGAGACTATAAACGGGGCAGTGGCCAATAGCTTTCATCTCTTTATTTATTCTGAGCATGCGTGGCACTTTGTCCGTCGGATTTGTGTACACACGATCGGAATTTCCGACAACGGATTTTGTTGTCGGAAAATTTTATCTCCTGCTCTCCAACTTTGTGTGTCGGAAAATCCGATGGAAAATGTCCGATGGAGCCCACACACGGTCGGAATTTCCGACAACACGCTCCGATCGGACATTTTCCATCGGAAAATCCGACCGTGTGTACGGGGCATTACTGTGTTGATGGGGGAATGGAGTGATTTTCTTTCCTGCAACCCATGCAAATATAATTCAGTCAACTAAAGCCGACCATAGATGGTTTTCATCTCAGCCGGTTTAACAGGGACCGACCGAGATTTAATAGCTAACAGTTCAGCCGGATTCACTCTGTAACAAATGTTTCAGGAAGTGTACATATCAGCAAAAAAGTGACAAAACAAGCTAAGGTAATCATTGTAATACTTAGCTTATCACATTATTAGTGCCAATATAAGTGCTGAATATAGCATTAGGAGCACTAGGCCGGTGTTCAAGAGCATATATATACAGTGGGGACGGAAAGTTTTCAGACCCCCTTAAATTTTTCACTCTTTGTTATATTGCAGCCATTTGCTAAAATCATTTAAGTTCATTTTTTTCCTCATTAATGTACACACAGCACCCCATATTGATAGAAAAACACAGAATTGTTGACATTTTTGCAGATTTATTAAAAAAGAAAAACTGAAATATCACATGGTCCTAAGTATTCAGACCCTCAATACTCATATATTTAACTCAGGTGCTGTCCATTTCTTCTGATCATCCTTGAGATGGTTCTACACCTTCATTTGAGTCCAGCTGTGTTTGATTATACTGATTTGACCTGATTAGGAAAGCCACACACCTGTCTATACAAGACCTTACAGCTCACAGTGCATGTCAGAGCAAATGAGAATCATGAGTTCAAAGGAACTGCCTGAAGAGCTCAGAGACAGAATTGTGGCAAGGCACAGATCTGGCCAAGGTTACAAAAAAATTTCTGCTGCACTTAAGGTTCCTAAGAGCACAGTGGCCTCCATAATTCTTAAATGGAAGACGTTTGGCACCCTTTCTTGAGCTGGCCATCTGGCCAAACTGAGCTATCGGGCGAGAAGAGCCTTGGTGAGAGAGGTAAAGAAGAACACAAAGATCACTGTGGCTGAGCTCCAGAGATGCAGTCGGGTGATGGGAGAAAGTTGTAGAAAGTCAACCATCACTGCAGCACTCCACCAGTCTGGGCTTTATGGCAGAGTGGCCCGACGGAAGCCTCTCCTCAGTGCAAGACACATGAAAGCCCGCATGAAGTTTGCTAAAAAAAACATCTGAAGGACTCCAAGATGGTGAGAAATAAGATTCTCTGGTCTGATGAGACCAAGATAGAACTTTTTGGCCTTAATTCTAAGCGGTATGTGTGGCACTGCTCATCGCCTGTCCAATACAGTCCCAACAGTGAAGCGTGGTGATGGCAGCATCATGCTGTGGGGGTGTTTTTCCGCTGCAGTGACAGGACGACTGGTTGCAATCGAGGGAAAGATGAATGTGGCCAAGTACAGGGATATCCTGGACGAAAACCTTCTCCAGAGTGCTCAGGTTCTCAGACCTAGGCCGAAGGTTTACCTTCCAACAAGACAATGACGCTAAGCACACAGCTAAAATAACGAAGGAGTGGCTTCACAACAACTCCGTGACTGTTCTTGAATGGCCCAGGCAGAGCCCTGACTTAAACCCAATTGAGCATCTCTGGAGAGACCTAAAAATGGCTGTCCACCAACTTTACCATCCAACCTGACAGAAGTGGAGAGGATCTGCAAGGAGGAATGGCAGAGGATCCCCAAATCCAGGTGTGAAAAACTTGTTGCATCTTTCCCAAAAAGACTTATGGTTGTATTAGATCAAAAGGGTGTTTCTACTAAATACTGAGCAAAGGGTCGGAATACTTAGGACCATGTGATATTTCAGTTTTTCTTTTTTAATAAATCTGCAAAAATTTCAACAATTCTGTGTTTTTCTGTCAATATGGGGTGCTGTATGTGCATTAATGAGGAAAAAAATTAACTTAAATGATTTTAGCAAATGGCTGCAATATAACAAAGAGTGAAAAATTGAAGGGGGTCTGAATACTTTTCAGCCCCCAGTGTATATACAGTATCTCACAAAAGTGAGTACACCCCTCACATTTTTGTAAAAATTTTATTATATCTTTTCATGTTACAACACTAAAGAAATAACACTTTGCTACAATGTAAAGTAGTGAGTGTACAGCTTGTATAACAGTGTAAATTTGCTGTCCCCTCAAAATAACTCAACACACAGCCATTAATGTCTAAACTGCTGGCAACAAAAGTGAGTACACCCCTAAGTGAAAATGTCCAAATTGGGCCCAAAGTGTCAATATTTTGTGTGGCCACCATATATTTCCAGCACTGTCATAACCCACTTGGGCATGGAGTTCACCAGAGCTTTACAGGTTGCCACTGGAGTCCTCTTCCACTCCTTCATGACGACATCATGGAGCTGGTGGATGTTAGAGAGCTTGCGCTCCTTCTCCTTCCATTTGAGGATTCCCACAGATGCTCAATATGGTTTAAAGCACTTGTCAAGATAGAGAAAAAATGAATGGGGCAAAAAACATTAAATTCTTGAGGAAAATCTGCTGCCTCTGCCAGAAAGTTGTCAATTGGAAGGTTTACCTTCCAACATGACAATGAACCAAAGCACACAGCAAAAATTACCACACAGTAGTTGTGTAGGTCTGGAGACATGCTTGGCCAGTCCATCTCCTTTACCTTCAGCTTCTTTAGCAAGGCATTGGTTGTCTTGGAGGTGTGTTTGGGGTCGTTATGTTAGAATAATGCCCTGTGGCCCAGTCTCCGAAGGGAGGGCATCATGCTCTGCTTCAGTATGTCACCTTACATGTTGGTATTTATGGTTCCCTCAATGAACTGTAGCTCCCCAGTGCCGGCAACACTCATGCAGCCCCAGACCATGACACTCCCACCACCATGCTTGACTGTAGGTAAGACACAATTGTCTTTGTACACCTTACCTGGTTGCCACCACACATGTTTGACATCATCTGAACCAAATAAGTTTATCTTGGTCTCATCAGACCACAGGACATGGTTCCAGTAATCCATGTTCTTAGTCTGCTTGTCTTCAGCAAACTGTTTGCGTTTTTTTCTTGTGCATTATCTTTAAAAGTGGCTTCCTTCTAGGGCGACAGCCATGTAGATCAATATAATGCAGTGTGCAGCGTATAGTCTGAGCACTGACAGGCTGACCCCCGACCCCTTCAACCTCTGCAGCAATGCTGGCAGCACTGATACGTCTATTTCCCAAAGACAACCTCTGGATATGACATAACACCAAATTTAACACACCTGCTCCCCATTCACACCTGAGACCTTGTAACACTAATGAGTCACATGACACCGGGGAGAGAAAATGGCTAATTGGGCCCAATTTGGACATTTTAACTTAGGGGTGTACTCACTTTTATTGCCAGCAGTTTAAACATTAATGGCTGAGTTATTTTGAGGGGACAGCAAATTTACACTGTTATACAAGCTGTACACTCACTACTTTATATTGTAGCAAAGTGTAATTTCTTCAGTGTTGTCACATAAAAAGATATAATAAAATATTTACAAAAATGTAAGGGGTGTACTCACTTTTGTGAGATATTTTATATATATATATATATATATATATATATATATATATATATATATATATATATATATATATATGTATATATATATATATATATATAACCTTTTTTCTATTTTTACTTTATTTTTATCATTTATTAGTTATATTAAAAATATTTTATGATCGTTTATTTTAATTAATTAAATATTGAGGAATTTTTATCTTCCCATGTATGGTATAATATTGAGGAGTGCATGTTGGTTTTAGGCAGAAGATAGCGATGATTATTTATGTATACTGTTGCCATTAACTTATGTTTGGTGCTTATTTATTGATCAGTTATCCTCTTATTTGATTATATTATTATCAGTAAAGGGCAGTGTGCTACATTATTTGAATAGTTGGTATGGTGTGCTGAACGTCGACCTCCGACCTGGACGATGGTATCGCATTTATATAGTTTCATTTAGTTATCTATTATGGCAGCGCTCACTACTTTAAAGATTATTGGAGATTTGGGCATACCGCAGTGTTTACTAAGCGGTATATATACAATCAGCTGGTTAACTGTATTTAAATGACAGCTTGGCCATCCAATTAGAATCCCCCTGATGAAAACATGTGATCCCTGTGTCAAACACGCGTAGGGGAGGGGCCAGGATGGAGCGAGAGGCCGTGTATCAGCTGTTTGACGAGACGCACACCATACCCTCACTGTTACAGCAGCTGTATGCTGTGCACTGACACACCTGACGATTGTGAGTACCCTATTTGGGGAAGTGCTTTTAATTTCTGAATACATTTTTAAAAATGATATTATACTATATAGTTTTTTCTTCTCATCCATCTATACACACTGGAATGGAGCCTGGGATCCTGTGATCAGCATAGAGCCCTGGGGTGGTTCAAAAGCGTGATTTGACTTTGTTTAGCGACTAAGTCACAAGCTCTGAGGTGAGCGCATTACCTTGGGGGTCACCGTATTGCACCATCGCATGGCCTGTGGCACTAAGAAATTATGAGCATGCTTAAAGCGGGGTTCCACCCAAATTTTGAACAATATCTGTATGTATTCTCTTCCTTGCCTAGATGCTGACATGCCGTTTAAAAAAATTTAAATCGCTGTAATTACCTTTTATTTTTCTATTCTTCTTTGCACTTCCTGGTTCTCCTCCCGTGGGAGTAGGCGTGTTTCTAGCCTCTCCCAGACTCCTGGGAGCTAGTCTCAGGCTTCCCAGGATGCCACTGAGCATGTGCGGGAACGACCAGTGAATGCTGGGAGCACAGCATTCACCACATCCAGGAAATAAATGCTTGTGGGCTTCAAATGCCCACAATGAAGATGGAAACCGCCTGCAGTGAATAATATTCTTTCCGACGAAATATGACATAGGCGGACATATTACACACAATATGTGAGTATGTAATGCTGAGAAGAAAAGTTTGTGAATGAACTAAAAAAAAAAAAAAACGATAGATAGGTGGACCCCCGCTTTAACCACATCACTAATGGATATCACGTATAAGCACCTTCATTGTTTATTTCCAGGACTTCACAGTTTTATTATATGATCTATTTTTTTTTTAAAAATCATTCATAGATTTCTGTCCATAATGACAACATGTAACAAACACAGTATGTAGAAAATTGGCAACAACAATAAATGATACATTGTATAATAAACATATGAGCTGCATCAGTAGTTGAAGGAGAAAAAGATGAATGTCCTTGCATGACCTAGTCAGAGCCCAGACTTAAAGTGGTGTTCCACCCTAAAAAATAAAAATCCATGACTATGCCTAAAAAAAAATTAAAAAAAACATTTGGAATTTTTTTTTTTACTTACCCCTAAATGCCTGTTGCTAGGGGGTCCCTCGTAGTCTGCCTCTTTCAGTGCCTGGGCTGGTGACATCACTTCCCCCTCGGCACAGGAAGGACTCGGCTCTGCTCCCTCCCTCTTGTCAATCATCTGGGGCCCATTACAGGTCCCAGGTGAGTGAGCGGCCAATCACAGCACCTGGCGTCGCTCGCGCATGCGCAGTGGGTGACAGGCTGTGAAGCCACAGCCCAGCGCCCACAGTTGCAATGCCGGTGCCGCAGAACGGAGGGGGAGACAAGCGGGGCTTCGATCCCCCACATCGCTGGACCCTGGGACAGGTAAGTGTCCAATTAAAAGTCAGCAGCTGCAGTATTTGTAGCTGCTGACTTTTATTTTTTTTTTTTCATGGGCCCTCCTCTTTAAACCCTATTTAAAATCTGTGGAATGACTTGACAGTCAACATCAAATTTACCTGAACTTGAGCAGTTCTGCAAAGAAAAGTGGGCAAATATTGCAAAGACCGGGAATAAAAACCAGCCCTGGAAATAATTTCTTAACAGCACCATAGCATTATTATACCGGCCCAACAGCATAATGTCATTATTTTCTTGTTCATAAAAGGGAAAACCATGAAATTTAAAGCACACTCGAAGAGTGTATTATACTCACCAGTGCCCATCAGTGCAGCCTCATCAGTGCCCATCAGCGCAGCCTCATCAGTGCCCATTAATGCAGCCTCACCAGTGCCCATAATTACAACCTCATCAATGCCCATGAGTGTAGTCTGATCAGTGCCCATCAATGCAGCATCACCAGTGCCCATCAATGCAGCCTCATCAGTGCCCATCAATGCAATCTTACCCCAGAGCACGGCAGTTTAGCCTGATTAGTGCTCATCAGTGCAGCCTCACCCCAGTGCCCATCAATGCAGCCTGATCAGTGCCCATCAATGCAGCCTCACCATTGCCCATCAATGCAGCCTCACCAGTACCCATCAGCTCAGCTTCACCAGTGCCCATCAATGCAGCCTCACCTATGTCCATCAATGTAGCGTGATCAGTGCCCATCAATGCAGTCTCACCAGTGCCCATTAATGCAGCCTGATCAGTGCCTATCAATGCAGCCTCACCAGTGCCCATCAATGCAGCCTGATCAGTGCCCACCAATGCAGCCTCACCTGTGCCCATCAATGCAGCCTGATCAGTGCCCATCAGCTCAGCCTCACCTGTGCCCATCAATGCAGCCTCACCTGTGTCCATCAATGCAGCCCGATCAGTGCCCATCAATGCAGCCTCACCTGTGTCCATCAATGCAGCCTGATCAGTGCCCATCAAAGCAGCCTCACCAGTGCCCATCAACACAGCCTGATCAGTGCTCATCAGCGAAGTCTGATCAGTGCCCATCAACACAGGCTCACCAGTATCCATCAATGCAGCCTTACCAGTGCCCATCAATGCAGCCTGATCAGTGTCTATCAGCTCAGAGAGAGACAGAGGGGGGGGGGGGAGAGAGAGAGAGAAACAGAGGGGGAGGGGGAGGGGGAGAGAGAGAGAGGGAGAGACAGAGGGAGAGAGACAGAGACAGAGGAAGAGAGGGGGAGAGAGAGGGAGAGAGACAGAGGGAGAGAGGGAGAGGGGGAGAGAGACAGAAGGAGAGACAGAGGGAGAGAGAGAGAGACAGAGGAAGACAGAGGGGGGAGAGACAGGGAGAGAGACAGAGGAAGAGAGGGAGAGAGGGAGAGAGACAGAGGGAGAGCGGGAGAGAGGAAGAGGGGAAGAGGGAGGGAGAGAGAGAGAGAGAGAGAGAGGGTGAGAGAGAGATCGATCCAGCACCTTAATTTTTCCGGCCCATAGATGTTCTCCCTCTGCAGGAATCAGTTCAGTGCAGCATCGGATCGAAGGAGGAATCCAGCACCTTCATTCCTCTGGCCAACAGCCATTCTCCCGCTCCCCTCAGGCATATCACTCCACAGGAACCAGTTTAGTGGGCGGCGCCCTGATCGGAAGAAAAGCCATTGCACCGGAAAATGCGGCTGCCGCTGCTGCTTTTCTAGTGACAGAGGCAAGCTCCTAGTCCAAAGCAGCCCCAGGGCATTGAGGACAGCCGACTTACCTGAAAATTCCCCGCTATCCTGGTAGGCCAGTCCGGCCCTGGGTAGAGATATATCCAAACAGACTAAAGGCTGTAATTGAAGCAAAATGTGGTCCAACAAAATACTGACATAAGTGGGGTGATCCTTTTTCCAACTCAGTGATTTGGTTTTCGCTTTTTAAAAAAAAAAATCTGACATGTTGGTGTGATATCTTTCATTTGGATGTTATAAGTTGCACTAGTAAACACAACTGGATAAAACAAAAGCTGTGTCTGTCTTATTTTCAGCCTGCAAAGCAACAAAATGTGATTATTTTAAAGGGGGGATTCTTTTACCCATTGTATATACTGTGACAAGGGGAATCTGTAGCTCATTGGTAGTGCCAGTGAGTTTACTCCACTACAGAAGCAAGTTTTAGGGCTATTTTTTGCCCACTTATCTGCAAAGTGTCTAACAGTGTATTACATAATTTGCAAAGTAAACATTTTAAATGAAAAGAAAAACAGTTCTAAGTCTAAAATGTTGACTTTAACAAATTAACAATTTACAATTAACAAAACCATTCCAATTTCCCCTTAAAGCGGAGTTCCACCAAAAAATGGAACTTCCGCTTTAAGTGCAGGTGACCCCCTGACATGTTATTTGGCATGTCATTTTTTGGGGGGAGGAGCAGGTACCCTGTTTTTACAGGCACCCAGCTCCCACTTCCTCCCCTAGGAGGCACCGGAAGGAAGTTCATATCTCCCCCTCCCTCCCTGCAATCTTCTGGGACAGGTCCTAGAAGATTGCCCGGCCATTCACATCGCGCATGCGCAGTGCACACCCAGCCAGGCATGTACTGGCCATTGGGACTACAGGGAGTTTCCCGGTGGGCTGATGGCTCAGTGGGCCGATTTCAGTGACAGTGGACCGCTGCCTCCCTCCAGTCCTCTGTCCCCCCCGCAGTGCTCACCTCCTCTCCCTGGCTAGTTATGCAGCGCGCCTGAATACAGACATGATGCTCAGGAGTCAACACTTAGAAGCTCATCATACGATCTGGAAGGAGGGCGGCCTCACTTTCCTGCCTAATCTTGTTCCATGGGGGGGGGGCACCAAACTGATTCTTTGCCCCGGGTGAAATAATGTCTAGCTTCCCCACTGGTACTGCTTATAAGAGAAATAATGTAGAACGGCTAATGGCTAGTGGGGGGGGGCTTGGGTGGCAAGCCGGCATGGGAGAGACCTGTCAAAGTGGACCAGTCTGGGTGAAGTCCAGGGCCAAATTTTTGTCCCAGTCCAGCCCTGCACCCAGCTGTGAAGCTACAGCCAGGCGCCCACAGTTAGAATGCCGGCACCTCGGAGAGAAGCGGGGCTTCGTACACCCGCATCGCTGAACTGTTGGACAGGTAAGTGTCTGATTATTAAAAGTCAGCAGCTACACTTTTTATAGCTGCTGACTTTTAAATGGGTGGAACTCCAATATAAGGTAATACTGTAGGGTTGCTTCTTTTGTACTTAACTGTTTTTTCTTCTAGAATTTTTTGTGAGACCTCATCAATTTTCTTATGCTTCCACTCTTGCTGTGTATTTTTCTCCAAAATTTACCTTAAAGGAGAAGTCCAGCCTGGGCTTGTTTGGCTGAGCTTCTCCTATGGGTCACAGGAGTGCAATTCGTTTTGCACTCCTGTGGCCCCTTTTCATCAGAGTGGTCTGAAGTTTGCTCTCTGCTGACTTCCACCGCGTCATCACGACAATAAAGTCTGGATCCATCAGGTGCCTGGACTGATACCCGTCTTAGCCTCTCAGCGAGCCGCTGAGATCCTGGGCCAGCAGCTCCCTGTCCCTACACAGCGCAGTGCTCCAGTGACCAAGGAAGAAGCAGAACGGAGAGCTGCTGATTGACAGGCATCAGCTCTTTGCTTGGGAAGCTGAGAGAACTGAGCCATCGGCGGTGTTCGATGGCCCGGTTCTCAGTGCGGAGGCATCAGGGAACAGATGCAGCATCCACCTAGGTAAGTATGATTCTGGGAAAAAAAAAATATACTTCTCTTTAAAATCTGTTTAAAATCTGTAGGTACATGTGACCTATTCTGTTTCCAGACTGTACATATCCTAGAGAACCTGCAGGTCTGAGTTTCTGTTGAGAATGGATTATTAACTTTTAAGCTTTGAGTAGTTGGATATGATGATATTGAAACGTAACCTAACACATGGATATAGACGCTTGCAGTCTAGTAGCACAAAAAAATAAATAAAACATGGCTCCACATGAAAGACTAAGCAAAAATCCTCAGAAACAGCAATGGAAGAAAAAATAATGAACGTTTGTTTTCATGACCTTTCAAAAATGGCAACATTCAAAATTTAATTTGTGGGAACACTTTCTTCCTACAATACATTTTCTTGTCTTTTAGCTGATAAGCTTCTTAACACGTTTCCTTGGTATCATAATGGCATTATAGAAGAAAATGGTTCCCAGGTTAAGTAGTTTGACTGTAACAAAAACAAAAAATCAATTCAACAAATGCTAGGTCTTTAGGATACTAAGAATTATAATAGAATTATTATATTTGTCCAGCAATTATACCATTAAAGTTGCAGGAAATTCCAAACATAGAAAAAGATACTAAACAAAATAATTCAAGGCATTACTGGATTTATTGGATATATTCCATTTATTGGAAATGTGATAAACTATTGTATTTCAAGATACAGTGATCAATGCAAAAAATTTGCACTGCACTGTCACTGTACTAATGACACTGGCTGGAAAGGGGTTAAACATCTAGGGCGATCAAAGGTTTAAATGTGTTTCTAGCCAGTGTTTTTGTGTACTGGGTTTGGTTCCTTTACTAAGTGGAAGTGCTTTGCAGGGAAAGAAAATCCATAACGTTCCCCCTGTCAGAACAAAGCTCTGCCTTGTTTACATATATATATATGTAGCGGTACCCCTGTAGGGGCTGTTGGTAGTTGTGGTCCGTCTTTCACCCTGCACAATCAGGCACACAAT
This sequence comes from Lithobates clamitans, assembly GCA_037952925.1. Taxonomy (NCBI): domain Eukaryota; kingdom Metazoa; phylum Chordata; class Amphibia; order Anura; family Ranidae; genus Lithobates; species Lithobates clamitans. Next base: position 3,059,206 of record JBBGZY010000486.1, read on the forward strand.
CCTCAGCGACTCGGTAGACAGAAAATAGTCTGTGCACTTTGGGGTTTTTTTTTTGTTTTATTAGGGGAATTAAACTTGGTTGGGGTTAGGATAGGTATGGGATGCCCTCTTGATTGTAGAAAAATGGAAACTTGGGACAGAACTATATACGCTCCCTGTATATACACCTCCCCACTTCCAACTCCAGCACATCACTTAGTTACAGTTCCTCCAGGACCAGCTAGCACTGTAGTTGAGGCCTGACACTGGCTCAGCCAGGCCTAAGCAAAATGCACTTTGCAGGCAGGGACTGCGGGCCCCTTTAGTGTAGCAAAAATGGTGGTAGTCCAAGTGCTAGCTGTCCCACGTGGTTACTGATCCCAGCACGACATCTTCAGGCCCTGCCAGCCCTCCTGGCTGCAGCTGCCTCTTTCCACTGCCCTACAACCAGTCTTCTCCACTGGCTCTACACCCATCCCAGACTGCGTGCTCCCAATCCTCTCAGGCATGCTTTCCAGTTCTCCTTACTGTGTGTCACTCACCGGCCCTCTTGGGCCCTCTTGCCATTCCTCCTGGAGACTTGCCTGGCAGTGCTCTCCTGCTATCCTTGCCTTGCTCCCGTGCCTCCTGTCCAGGACACTTCCGTGTGTCTTGAGAGGGTCCTGTCCTGAGCCCAAGCCCAAGGTCACCCCCCCAGACTGGGGAGCTCCCTCCAAGGCCGTCGACAACCTAATACTCCATCTCCAGCTTCCACCCAAACAAACACCTCCCTGACTGGGCTGACCCTGAGTATTTGTGGAGCCCTGCCCCCTGCCAATTCAAGTTGGGGATTGGTCAGAGCCCTCAGAATACTCCAAGCAGCTCCACCTCACCTCTCTTCCCCTCTTTCCAGAAGATTCTGGTATGTTCTGGAAATAAGTGGGAGGTCTCAGTGATGCTGTTTGTGAGTCACCCAGCGATCCCTGGCTTTCTGCCAACCCAGAAATCAAAAAAGGGGCAGGTTTCGCTGCCATCCATGACTGCAAGAATTTGCAAGAATTTGCCTGCACTGACAAAAACCCTGTCTCACTCCTAGCACTACTCGTGGGTGATATATATATATATATATATATATATATATATATATATGTGTGTATATATATAATGTGTGTTTTATTATATATATATATATATATATATATATATATATATATATATATGAATCTACTTACTTGATTTTGCTTTTTTCTTTGAACTCTTAGGATGCAAAGTGATGGGTCAAGCACTGGGTTTGCTATTTACTGTAGATGCTCTCCCACTGCAAGTAAAGGAAGATGAATTTGTAATTTATAGCAGAATTCCTTTCTTGCATTTGTCTTTGGAACAGGTGACTCCACTGCAGGGGTGGCACCAGAGGGGTGCTTGGATCTGCTATAGCACCCCAAAAATATTGCTAGCAGCCCCATTGCACCCCCTTCTCTGCAACCTCACTAAGGGCTAGTTCACAACACAAAAACATATGTATAAAACAAAAAAATTCCGCGCTAGGAATACAAAAGAATAAGCAGCAGTAAACAGTGCGACAACACCAACAAACAGATAAAATTAAATAAACTGCGCTAAACAAAAGTTATATGTGTTGGAGTGAGTTAAATAGTGTGACCTAACTCCAACAAAAATATAAAAAACGAATCCAGTAAATGAAAGTCCAAATAGCCAAAGTAGTAGGTATTCAGTGTAAGTGTGAATGCTGTTCCAAATGAGCTATGATTGCTCTTACCAGAACTCCAAAGAAATAAGCGGATGGCAAAAAACCCTTGCCAGGGCCTCTGGGGTATTGGACCAATCAGCACCGTACCGTGGGTACGCACGCAGCGACGCTACCACGAGACCAGGAATTAGGACGAGCTTCGCTTCCATGCTTGTATGCCGGCCGGCGACATATACTTATGCGATATAAGTGCTTTTATTTTGTAAGTGCATTACTTTATTTATTAAATTCGTTTTTAAACGTATTTCACCATGGAGAGTTTAATTTTTATATTCTGGGTGTTTTACTGACGATGTGAACTTCGGGTTAATGAGGACGTATCAGGGTGCTCCTTGCCAGCTATATGTCAGCTCCTAACCTACTAAGAACCTGTTTATCACCGTGAGTCGGTAAGCACAATCTACAGCCACGGTGGTGGGGTTTTTTTCACTTCTCTCTCCCCCCCTTTTTGGTTGTTTTTATGTGCACACCAGGGTGATTGGTATGTTCGTATGTCCATGTCTAGCATTTAACATACTACACTATGGCCAGTTTTTCTTGTGTTTGCTTCTCTCCTGCATCCATTGAGGGGATTTTGATCTGACCACGGACGGTGCTGATTGGTCCAATACCCCAGAGGCCCTGGCAAGGGTTTTTTGCCATCCGCTTATTTCTTTGGAGTTCTGGTAAGAGTAATCATAGCTCATTTGGAACAGCATTCACACTTACACTGAATACCTACTACTTTGGCTATTTGGACTTTCATTTACTGGATTCGTTTTTTATATTTTTGTTGGAGTTAAGTCACACTATTTAACTCACTCCAACACATATAACTTTTGTTTAGCGCAGTTTATTTAAAAACATATGTATGTTTTTCCTTGTTTTTTTCATTGTACTGGGGTCTGGTGCATTTTTTATGTGTGTAGGTGCGTTTTTGATGCATTTTTATCACTTTCCAGTACAGTTCTGTGCAGGAAAAATGCAGCATGTTTTACTTTTTTTTTTCCAGAACGCACTGGAACTGCAAGCACTGGTGGGAACTATGCCATTGAAAAGCATGTAACCTACTTTCTATGTGTTTTGGATGCAGAAAAAAAAGTACTGGAATGCATGTGGTGAGAACTAGCCCTCAGGGATTGTTCCTTTTTCCAGCTACCACTGCAGCAACACCTGCTGCCCCGCAAGACACAACACTAGCTTGCGCTGCTCTAAACCTGCCCTGCAGCTTCCTGGGCTGGTAGCTTCTGTTGGATACGCTACCCAAACAAGCACCTCCAGGGGCCACATGGATTCTCTTTGCTGGATGCAGTAACAGGACATGGTGAGAAAGAGTGCACAGCTGATCATTCAATGGAAGTTCAAGGGAGAGCAGAGGTGACCGGGTGAAGGAGAAGTGTGCAGAAGTCACCAATGGATCCAGGGAGGCACATTGACCAGTATACAGGGCCACACTCACCAGTAGACAAGAGGCACACTAACCATTATACAGTGACACACTGAGCACCAGTATACAGGGGCACACTGACCAGTATACAGGAGGCACACACTGATTACTAGTATACAGGGGACAAACCGATCACCAATATACAGGTGCACAGTGATTGCCAGTATACAGAGGCCACAGTGATTGCCAATACACAGGGGGCACAGTGACTACCTACGCAAGGAGGCACATTGAAAAAGTAATGTTGTACAGAGTCTTGACCCCCACACTCTATTTGCAACATAGTGCTGACCTGTTCAATCTATACGCTATGTTTGACAATGGGGGGGTGTACTGACTGCTATCCTGGGGGTTGATTTTTGTGTGATGTTGAAGGATAATTATTGTGCAGTGCTGGCGGTTTGTTGCTGTACTATACTAGGAGTTTTAATATTGTGTCATGCTAGTGGTTAACTATTATGCTGTGCTGGTGGTTAAATACTATGCTATGTGGGGCGTATTTACTGTGCCATGCTGGGGGTTACTTATTGTTCCACATTGGGGTCTAATTGTTGTGCCATGCAGGGGTAAATTATTTGCAGTGTTGGGGGTTTATTATTGTGCCAGGCTGGGGTGTAATTGTTGTTGTGCCATGATAAGAGGTTAATTATTGTGCAGTGCTGGAAGTTTAATATCGTGCTTTGCTGGTGGTTAAATATAGTGCTGTGCTGGTGGTTAAATATAGTGCTGTGCTGATGGTTAATTATAGTGCTGTGCTGGTAGTTAATTGATGTGCTGTGCTGGTGGCTACAGTAATTATTGTGCCATGCTGGTGGTTAGTTATTGTGCTGAGCTGGTGGTTAATTATTGTGCTGTAGTAGGGGTTAAATGTTGAGCCATGCTGGGGGTAAATTATTGTGCCGTGCTGAAGATAATTATTGTGAAATGTCTTGGGGGTTATTGCTGGCCCTGATGTATGCTGGGGGTTATAATTGCTGACCCGTACACTTGCTGGGGTTTATGATTGCTCATTCAAATTGGGATTATTTTGCCCAAGCTAGATCTTCAGGGTGCCCAAAGACTCTATTTTGTTTATAGAAAGGGAGAAAAGTGGAACACTTGAAGCATTAGACAATGAAAAAACAACCCAGCTTTTGACCACACCTACTGTTGGTTACACCCACAAGTGAGTGGCAGGTGGTACACTGCAAACACTGCATTACCTCTCTCAATTATTCTCCCAGTACCAACACATCACACCCCCTCCCCCCCAAAAAAATTGTCTGGAGACACCCCTGCTCCACTGGAATATTTACCTGTACCTTTTTTTTGGGGGGGGGGGGGATCAAATTTCTTATCACTTTCTGTCTCAGTGACAACAGTGAGCAAAATAGATACCATGGGGTTTAATACCTACCTAACCTATTCAAATAAAAAAGGTTCCGTTATATATACACATTAAAACAATATCTTGAATTTTAGCTAATTTGGCATTCTTCATTAACCACTTGCCATCCTTAGTCTGTATATAGTCTCGCAATTGGCCTCAGGAGCAAGTGGTTATACCAGGATCAGCCTTGATCTTGGTGTAATTTATTTCAGAACCCCCCCCCGCTGCCTCTGTAAGCAATTGAGTCGGCTGTGCTTTGAGGAATGAAGCCGAAAGCCACAAGGATTTTGTCACTTCTGGTTTTAGTTAGGGGTTTGCCTGGTCGGTACAGCCAGGGAAGCAGCTGGTCAAACAGATCTCCAATCTGTTGTCTTGGAGCGCAGAAGACTGCCCAAGCTACCACAAAGGGTGTTGTTCACCCCTTGTGATAGTAATAAAGTTGAATGAAAAAAAGCGTAAAAAACTATTTTAAGAATATAAATAAATTTTTTTTCTAAAGCACCCATTTCCACCCGTGCTCATGCACAAATCCAAGCGCACATGTAGGCCAGGGATGCATATGTAAACAGGGATTGCACCATACAAGAAGTATCGCTATGAACATTAGAGTGAGAGCAATAATTCTAGCACCACAATTCATGTTTATATCTAAGCTGATAAACTAACAGCATTTGTATAGATAAGTGTAGGTACCATAGTTTGTTGCTATTTCACAGGCATGTGCAACTTTGACCACCAACGGAAGATTTGGCTGCTCAATGACCAGGCCACTTTTACTGACAATTGACTACGTCGCTTTAACTGACAATTGCGCGGTCGTGCGATGCTGTACCCAAACAAAATTGATGATTTTTTTTCCCCTCAAATAGAGCTTTCTTTTGGTGGTATTTGATCATCTCTGCGTTTTTTATTTTTTGCGCTATAAACAAAAAAATAGCGACAATTTTGAAAAAAATATCCCCAATTTTGTTTTAAAAAAAGCACATTTTTACCTCAGTTTAGGCCAATATGTATTTTTCTACCTATTTTTGGTAATAAAAATCGCAAAAAGCGTACTTTGATTTGTTTGCGCAAAAGTTATAGCGTCTACAAAATAGGGGAAAGATTTATGGCATTTTTATTATTATTTTTTTATGTAGTAATGTGATCAGTGATTTTTATTGGGACTGCGACTTTATGGCGGACAGATCGGACACTTTTGACACATTTTTGGGACTTTTGACAATTATACAGCGATCAGTGCTATAAAAATGCACTGATTACTGTGTAAATGTCACTGGCAGAGAAGAGGTTAACACTAGGGGGCGATCAAGGGGTTAACTGTGTTCCCTAGTGTGTGTTCTAACTGAAGGGGGATGGGATAGACTGGAGGAAATGACAGATCGTTGTTCCTAGCTAGTAGGAACTCACGATCTGCCTCTCCTCTCCTCTCCTCACAGAACAGGGATTTGTGGGTTTACACACACACGTCCCTGTTCTGGCTCTCGTGCCCACGATTGTGCGTGGCCGGCAGTCATCGCGACCGCCAGCCACACGCTTCAGCACCCCCGCAATGCAGCGGGCGCGCCTGTTATCCTGCTTAAAGGGACTGGCATACAGCTACAACGCTTCACGGGATTGTGCCAACCTGCCACAGTATAATGACGGCGGCTGGATGGCAAGCGGTTAAATCTTGAAATGCTTGGTATCTATCTACGCAGCGCAACATTATCTTTTATATCTTACCATAAAATTGGGTATTTTATTGTGTTTGCGAACATTAAAATTTATTTAAGTGTATTTTTTTCTGAAAACTTGCTTTTGATAAATGGCTTTATAAATGTTGTGCAACATAGAAAATTGCAAAAACCACCATTTTATTTTCCAGGGCCTCTGATTTCAGAAAATATGTAATATTTCGGAGTTCTAAGTAATTTTCCTGCAAACAATGTCAAAATTGTCCAGGACAGCAAGTATTACAAAACTTTCTTTTGTATATTTATTCTGGACTTGAAGTTCCAAGTTATCCAGTATCTGTCACTGGTTCCCACAAAGTGTCAAAAGTGTCAGTCAGTGTAGGAATGTCTGCAGTCTTGATATAATGCTGGCCGTAGACTAGACAAAAAATCAGCCGGTTAAGCCGTTCGAAATCTGTTTGGGGAAGTGACGCAATATTTGACCTTTCACACCCGGGCATTTCCGGTGGGGGTGGTCGATCGTTTGTGGTAGCAGGAAATATTCCATTGTGATCATTTGCACAGAGAATATTCATGTATTCACTATGGAATGTGTAGACGAAACACAAAAAAACATTGCTATAGCAATGCTGGGTGTGCTGGCCATACACAAAATGGAGAAAGAGCTAAATAAAAGGAGAAGAATATGGAGCAAGGATTGGCTGAGGAACAGAGAGCATTTTTCCTACATTAAATTACTAAAGGAATTGAAGGAGAATAATCCTGATGACTTTAAGAACTATTTACGTATGCCAGATGACTGCTTTCAACATTTATTGGGATTGGTGTCACCACTAATAACCAAACAAGACACAGTTTTGAGACGCTCTATAACTTCAGACCAGGGACTCATCGCAACTTTACGTTTCCTAGCCACTGGTAGGAGTTTGGAGGACCTAAAGTTCAGCAAACATATATTACAAGGATGTGTAATGATATTCTGGCATCCAGCTGCTTTGCGGATGTTCTTGTTGTGCTAATGGAGCATGCCACTGATTTTGGTGCTGAGGTTGTGCTGGAGGATTGCCATATGAGGTGGTGTATTCAGCCAAATGTGTATTCTTGGTTAACTCACATCTCAGTCCCTTATTCAGTAGCTGAATTAATATTGGCTCAAGAAGTTGTTTCTGGTCATCTGACATCCTGCAAATTTTTTTAGCTGTTAGGCCACCCAAATCATTGCATTCATCTCTCTTTTGATTAAGAGCAGCGGTTACATGTAAAAAGAAATTGTTTGTTGAGTCTTGGTATGACCTCTTTTTCCTATTAGTTGGTGTTGTTTCTGATGCAGGAAGGAAGCTTTGTGAAGTAGTATTTGCCTTATCCTGTGTAATATCCTGTGCAATAAAACAAAGTACTTTTACAGTTCCTATCATCATCCAGTCAATGGAAAATTATAGCCAAGCAATTCCAGGATCACTGGAATTTCCCAAACTGTGGAGGAGCCCTAGATGGCAAACATCTAAGGATCCTGCCTCCTTCAAATTCTGGATCTTATTACTACAATTATAAAGGATTCTTCAGTATAATTCTAATGGCTCTAGTCAATGTCAAATATGAATTCCTATTCATTGATATTGGCAAATATGGAAGAAATTCTGATGGAGAAGTAATTGAAAAAACAGAATTCCACACCTGTTTAAGAAATGGAACATTACATCTACCCACAACAGAGGAGACAATTAAAGGTTTGAGCTTCGTTTTCGTGGCAGATGATGCATTTGCTCTAGGGGAGCATATTTTGAAACCTTTTCCCCTGAAGAACCTCTCAAAGGAGCAAACAATCTTTAATTACAGACTATCCAGGGCAAGCCGTGTGGTTGAGAATGCTTTTGGAATTATGTCTAATCGATTTAGAATCTTTCACACGGCAATCAACCTTAGCATTCACAAAATTGATACAATCGTACAATGCTGTTGTGTATTACATACCAAGCACATGCACAACCACGGCTTCCTACTCAACTACTCAATCTATCTAGACTAAAAGGACTACTTTATGGGACGTGGCGCTGTTGAATGGCAGAATGATTTTTGATGTAAATATGTAATGCTGTCGTTATAAAACCACTGAGGATATATAAAGGTTATGTAGTTGCAAAAGAAATAAAATTAATTTTTACATGATGTAACCGTTCATTATACAAATATTATTTTTGTTTGACATTCATGGTTTCATGTGAATTTAAAGTACTGCAAATTCCTAAAAACATGCGTAAAAAAAAATTATTATAAAAAAAAATAATTAATTTTCCTGACTGTGTGTTTTTAGCTCTGTACTCACATCCTCAAGCTCAGGTGACATGGATTCAGTTGGCATCAAACTGGACACTGAGGGTCTTGCATCATCTTGATCAGTGAGGAAATGCAAGCTTTCAAAATACCACAAGAGTGGAACATAGATTTCATCTGCACCTGCTCCAGATTTCCTGGATTCTTGGATTTTATTCATTTCCTTTTCAAATATGGTGCGCAAATTTGCTATTTTGCCTTCAACATATTTGATATCTGGTTTTGCATATACAATAGCGCATAGCTCTTGCAATTTAGTATAGGCCTCATTCCACTTCATTCGGTCACTACATTCCTTTGACCGAACTTTCCATAAGCAGGGCATATCCCTATAGATGTCTATAAACTGAGTTAGAAATTCAGGAGAGGTAAACTTTTCTACCATTCTGCCTAAAAAAAAAAACACAAATCATAAACTCTTCAAATACAACAAAGTTATAAGTCTGTCACAATTGTGCATAAACTACTGCAGCTTGCTTCACATATTTCAGATTGCTTCATGTACACACAAGTACAACATATAGTAATGGCTATGCATAGCTGCAACAGACTTTTATTTAAAAAAACATACAGGAAAATGTATATTAAAACCATAGTGGAAAATTTACATGTAAACAATCCTCAACTCAATAAATCTTTCGTATTATCGTTCGTCGTACGATTGTTATGATGTAGCCACGTGATCTCACGTGGTTTCAGAGATGACTCCGTCCTTCTTCTACATTTGGCGCCATCTTCACCAGCACACATGGCAGAGGTTGCAGAGGCCTCTACGGGTGCAACAAAGCATCGGGCCCAATAAAAGAAAAGGACACAGCTATGGCTTTTCAAGAGATGGTCACCATGGTGAAGGTATTGGAAAGAAGGGATGATGATGGCAGATTGGCGAATTATCCAAAACCAAATACCAGAAAGACAGAATTATGAAGAAGGTGGTGGAGTCCCTGTACAGAAAGCATGGTGTACAACATTCCAAGGACCAGGTAAGGAAAAGGTGGTCAGACCTAAAGCTGAGAGAGCATGAACAACTTCACAGAATCCACAGAATCATTAAAAAAGGTAATTAACATGTATTTAATTATGCTGCAATGGTTTCTGAGTCAGAAATTCTTTAATTAAAGGTCTTGCTTTATAAATGCTATGTTGCATTGAGATGTGCTCTTGTGTATGCTCATCATGTTGCTTTTTCCTGCATTCATATGTATTATTATTCTTTTTTTTAAACTCAGAGAGACAGGAAATCTATGACTTCTGTTGAGACTGAAAAGTGTGATGATACCATTCCACTGCAAGATGACAGCGGAGATGTCCTAGCTTTACCAATAACTGATTGTAATTTGGAGCTACAAGATCCTATAACATTGTCCAGGTACAGGTATGTCTACAAAAACACACGGTACAGTCAATCCACCCTCTAAAGAGAACACTATGGATAGGTTCATTGCACAGATGTTATCTTCTGCTATTTTAACGGCTTCAGCCCCGGAAGATTTTACCCCCTTCCTGACCAGTGCACTTTTTGCGATTCGGCACTGCGTCGTTTTAACTGACAATTGCGCGGTCATGCGACATTGCACCCAAACAAAATTGACGTCCTATTTTTCCCACAAATAGAGATTTCTTTTGGGGGTATTTTATCACCTCTGCGGTTTTTTATTTTTTTGCGCTATAAACAAAAAAAGAGCGTCAATTTTGAAAAAAAACACATTTTTTTTTTTTACTTTTTGCTATAATGAATATCCCCCAAAAATATATAAAAAACTATTTTTTTCCTCAGTTTAGGCCGATATGTATTCTTCTACATATGTTTGGTAAACAAAAATCCCAATAAGCGTATATTGATTGTTTTGCGCAAAAGTTATAGCATCTACAAAATAGGGGATAGTTTTATGACATTTTTATTATTCATTTTTTTTTTTACTAGTAATGGCGGCGATATGCGATTTTTATCGGGACTGTGACATTATGGCGGACACATCGGACAATTTTGACACATTTTTGGGACCAATGGCATTAATAAGGCGATCAGTGCTGAAAATGCATTGATTACTGTAAAAATGTCACTGGCAGTGAAGGGTTAATAACTAGGGGGTGATCAAGGGGTTAATGTGTTCCCTAGTGTGTGTTCTAACTAAAGGGGGGAGTGGACAGTGTAGGGGAAGAGATAGATCGCTGTTCATACTCTGTATGAACAGACGATCTGTCACTTCTCCCCTCAGAGAACTGGAAACTGTGTTTACACACACAGATCCCAGATCTCCGTGTGCCCCGAGCGATCGCGGGAGTCAGGCGGTGATCACAACCGCCGGGACTCGTATCGGCTCCGTGGGCGAGCAGGGGGTGCGCGCACGCCCCTAGTGGGCAAAATTTGAAATCACTTAACATGACGGCAATTCACGCAGCCGAGCCATGTTGCCGCAGTACAACTGCGGCGGCTGGTCGACAAGCTGTTAAATTGCACAGCTAACTTGGAAAAAATTAAGGATCATGTGTACTCTGTAATTAAAACTTTAGTGGATGTTGCTGAGAACCTTGCTAAAGTTTAAATATGTTAATGATCATTTTTTGGTGTTATTGAAGAGTGTTAAATGTTTTATGATCCATGGCCTTTTTTCTTCTTTTTTTTATAGGGACACTTTATTGACGTTCTTTGCACTTGTCATTTGTCACTTTTGTATGACATCTCATCTTTGCAAATGTAGATATGTGCGTCCAGGGATCTCAGTGGTGCATGTGCCGCCTTTCAAAATGTCTGCGAACCACTGGTGCTCCTTTTTCATCCCATGTACAAAGGAAGGCATATACTATCTGCAATTTCTGTTTTAAAGACAACTATTGTTATTGAAATCATTGCTAAAATTTTTGGGGACAAACATTACAGTAAAAATCATTGAAAGGTCTGTTTTAAACCAGAAAATCTGTGATAACTTTAAAAATCAGTGATGTTGGTATTTTGTAATAATACTTTTCTAAAAAAATATCATTGTGTAAACTCATTTTGAAATTTATAAGTTTCTGCTATGTTGCTGGATTCTCCTTTGCAATAAAGTTTTATTATTGCAGTAATTGCTGTTTTTTTGGTTTGGTCTTGCTGGGTTTGCTCATGACTGATGTTTTGAGGATAATCGTTTATTTTAGGAATGGTATAATTAGTGAGTATAGCCTCGAATTGAAGATTAATATATACCAAATAGAAGTGCCATCATCCAGGTTTATAATGACAGAATAGAGGAGTGGAGGCGCAAAGGCAATTGCTGCCACTTGCCTATTCGCGTGTACATGCCTGAAAATTGGATTTGGACTATCTTGGCACTTGGTAATAAATCACAGTTAATAAATCATAAAATATGTAAATTTTAATGAGTACAATACAAAACTACAAAAGTATACAGACAATATTAAAAACAACAGTTGTATACACCACAGTTTAACAAAATTACTAACGGGTATCCCCGTAGAGTTTCTGTTGGGGAGGGGTATACATGAAATTCCTCAACCTGTTTTGCGGTAAAGACCGCTTCTTCAGGAGGGGTGATCTATAAAACAATTAATATTTTTATAGCAATATGAAAATTACAGCAAAACAGTATTTAAAACAACATAATACATTTAATGATATCAAAGGAGAAGACTAGCTCACCCAGATTCTGTTTCTACAATCCCCTGTGTCCGCCATGGGGGGATTTGTTTGGGTCCTGTCGTTTCACTGACTCCGTCTGAGTGGGTGAGCTAGTCTTCTCCTTTGATATGATTTATTAACTGTGATTTATTACCAAGTGCCGAGATAGTCCAATTCCAATTTTCAGGCGTGTACGTGCGAATAGGCAAGTGGCAGCAATTGCCTTTGCGCCTCCACTCCTCTATTCCCTTGTTTTAGGAATGAACGTTCGTGCAAAGGAACTGAACTTCAGGGTACTTCTTTTTGTCATGCGCATTACACACAACGATTTATTGCTGCCTGAGAATCACATTGTTTGGTGATTTGTCGTTCATATGGCAAAAAATTTCTAAATTTGTCCTTCGTTTTTTAGGCATAAAAACCTCACTACAGATTAACGTTTTGTGCCCATTAACTGCCCGATTAAACAAACGAACTGTCCAAATGGGTGATTTTCAGCCGATTTTTCGTCTAGTCTATGGCCAGTATAAGTCGCTGATTTTCACCATTACTTGTATAAAAAAAATAAAATAAATAAAAATTCCAGTATATATACCATAGTTTGTAGACACTATAACTTTTGAGCAAACCAATCAATATACGCTTATTGGAATTTTTTATTAGCACAATACATACTGGCCTAAATGTATGAAGAAATTTAATTTTTTTATTGGATATGTTTAATAACAGAAAGTAAAAATATTTTTTATAGCAGGGCTCAAAATTTCAAGTCCTGAGCTACTAGCTGGGCCTTAAGAGTTACTCGCCACCAGTTGCCCCACCCAATCCCTACCCTGCACCTCCCCTAAACACGCCCTCATAAATTATCTGATGAAATGACACTTAAATGTTTTATGCAGAATTAAGTTACAAAATTAAATATTAACAACAACTTTATCAGTGCCTATCAGTGCAACCTCACCTGTGCCCATCAATGCAGCCTCATCAGTGCCCATCATTGCAGCGTGACCTGTGCCCACCACTGCAGCGTGACCTGTGCCCACCATTGCAGCCTCACCTGTGCCCATCATTGCAGCCTCACCTATGCCCACAATTGCAGCCTCACCTGTTCCCACCATTGCAGCGTGACCTGTGCCCATCACTGCAGCCTCACCTGTGCCCACAATTACAGCCTCACCTGTGCTCACCATTGCAGCCTCACCTGTGCCTATTGTTACAGTGTGACCTGTAACCACCATTGCAGCCTTACCTGTGCCCACCATTGAAGCGAGACCTGTGCCCATCATTGCAGCGTGACCAGTGCCCATCATTGCAGCGTGGCTCCCATTCAACCCCACCTGCCGGGGGTGCCACCAGCCCTGCCCCCCCGCTTCCAGGCAGCCCACGCTCTCCAGCCCTCATTTTCCACTGGAAAACTTGAGGGCTGGTGTATAGCGTAGAAAACAAAAAACGCAGTGGTGATCAAATACAGTATAGAAAAAAGGCTGTTGTTTTGCTTTTTTCTAAAGCCAATGTCATTGGAAATCCGTGTGTAGGTACAGGCATGAATGTTCCTATTGTGCTAGACCGCACCTGGTGGCGAAGTAGTTCAGGAAGAATGCGAATGCGGGAACCAGTCAGGGGATGAAGGATATTTTTCAAAAAGCCTGCACTCCAGTGAGGCTGGAAAAAAATGCACCCGTGGCTGGTCAGGTACCCAAACAAGGAGAGGGCATGTTTTCTCATTGACGGTTTTACCAATGGTTTCCCATTGCCCTCCTTTTCAGTAGAAGGTTGTTCAGTAGTGGGTAATTAAAAATCAGTGGGGGTTTATCTCCAAGTGGTGAGGGAGAAAGTGTTCAAAGAAGTTGAAGAGGGAAGAGTTGAGGGACCTTTTGAAAGTCCACCATTCAGGAATTTTCACATTTCTCCATTAGGTGTGGTGCCTAAGCGAGAGCCTGGATCCTTTCGCATCATTCATCATTTGTCTTTCCCAAAGGGTTGGTATCGACAGGGAGTTATGTTCGGTTTCATACGCGACTTTTGAGGAGGCAATCATCAAAATTAGGTCTTTCGGTACTGGGGCTTTATTGATGAAAGCCAATATAAAATCGGCATTTCGCCTACTGCATATTTCCCCAGCAGCGTTCAATTCATTAGGTTTTTATTTTGACAATTGCTCCCTATGGGGTGCTCTTTGTCCTGCTCATATTTCAAGGCATTTTCCACCTTCCTTCACTGGGTACTTTGTTGTCATTTAGGTCAAGATAGTGTGGTTCACTATCTGGACGATTTTTTGTTTATAGGACCGCCAGGAGATACTCTTTATTTTGATTTTTTGCAAGCCTTTTGTGACATGGCCTGGGAGTTTGGTATTCCACTGGCTGAGGAAAAAACGTGTTTGCCTAACACGTCATTGGAATTTTTTTAATTGATACTCGCAGTATGGAATTTCGCTTGCCAGAGGCAAAGCTGGTGAAATTAAAATCTTTGTTGGCGCTGGTATTGCGGAAGAGAAAAATAGTTTTGAAAGAGATGCAATCGCTCCTGGGTGTCCTGGCATTTGCTTGCAGGATTATGCCAGTGGGTCGGGTTTTTCTCTGTGACTCTATTTTTCCATAGCAGGTCTTAAGTCACCATTCACTCATATTAGATTAAAACAAAAATAGTGAAAATATTGCGCCAATCCCAAAGAAAAATATGTGAGCAGCTGCCAACACAACAACCAGACAAATTGTGAATCAAAAAAATAAAAAATACAGTGTGGCGCTAAAGTAAACTTGTTCCTCATTCAGGTTAGGCCCACTAAAAATTAATCAGGGGGCCAGGCATACCTAGTGAGGTATTTAATTGAACTTGGGATTTTTGACAAATCCTCTAATATAAATTAACAAAGAAGATCAAGTGTTCCCTAGAATTTATCTAGTGGAAATAAATATATATACGGTTAAAGTATAAAAAAATATAAAAAAATATAGTAAAATAATAACCGTGATACTGATATTGTGGTGCCGTGAACCAACAACCAATATGTTAAATCATAACGAAAACCGTGCTAGGTACATATGAAAAATGGTAAGTAAAAAACTATGAGAAGGTAAAACTCCATATACATATACTCATAGATCACCAGTGTTCATTCACAAACTGAGTGAAATGGAAAGTGAGTTCCAAATGCTGGACCGATGAAGGTGCACCCAAATACTTGATCACTTGGGCTTCCTTTGGACCGCCAAGATGGTTCCCATATGTTCAAATGGTAGGCGTGATGTTGGAGATATAGATGTGTAAAAAATACTCTTACCAAGAGTGATGGACTCCTCAGCCAGCGGCTTGGGAGTCAGAGTAGGCTTGAGATGGAACGAACGGCAATGAGTAGAATGTGGCTTCGTCCGTCATAAGAAGTGTAGAAAGATGAGGGTCTCAACAGGATTATCCCCCACATTAGGATGTTCCATTCACCATACAGCTCCTCCGATGGAGAAATTAAAGGAAAAACTCCACATAGCGTAAAACTGCTTTGAGGTGAACTTTAATAAAAAGCTTTGCAGTGAAAGGATATACACTGGCTCATGGACTAAGTAAAAGTATAATGGCCCAAAGACCACAACAAAAAGTCAAAGTGCTAAAACACAAAAATCAGTTTAAAAAAAGCGCTTGTTCAATCGTGGCATAGCAGGCATATCAGACCCGACGCGTTTCGTCCGCCAGTTGAAGTCCTAGCGGACGAAACGCGTCGGGTCTGATATGCCTGCTATGCCACGATTGAACAAGCGCTTTTTTTAAACTGATTTTTGTGTTTTAGCACTTTGACTTTTTGTTGTGGTCTTTGGGCCATTATACTTTTACTTAGTCCATGAGCCAGTGTATATCCTTTCACTGCAAAGCTTTTTATTAAAGTTCACCTCAAAGCAGTTTTACGCTATGTGGAGTTTTTCCTTTAATTTCTCCATCGGAGGAGCTGTATGGTGAATGGAACATCCTAATGTGGGGGATAATCCTGTTGAGACCCTCATCTTTCTACACTTCTTATGACGGACGAAGCCACATTCTACTCATTGCCGTTCGTTCCATCTCAAGCCTACTCTGACTCCCAAGCCGCTGGCTGAGGAGTCCATCACTCTTGGTAAGAGTATTTTTTACACATCTATATCTCCAACATCACGCCTACCATTTGAATATATGGGAACCATCTTGGCAGTCCAAAGGAAGCCCAAGTGATCAAGTATTTGGGTGCACCTTCATCGGTCCAGCATTTGGAACTCACTTTCCATTTCACTCAGTTTGTGAATGAACACTGGTGATCTATGAGTATATGTATATGGAGTTTTACCTTCTCATAGTTTTTTACTTACCATTTTTCATATGTACCTAGCACGGTTTTCGTTATGATTTAACATATTGGTTGTTGGTTCACGGCACCACAATATCAGTATCACGGTTATTATTTTACTATATTTTTTTATATTTTTTTATACTTTAACCGTATATATATTTATTTCCACTAGATAAATTCTAGGGAACACTTGATCTTCTTTGTTAATTTATATTAGAGGATTTGTCAAAAATCCCAAGTTCAATTAAATACCTCACTAGGTATGCCTGGCCCCCTGATTAATTTTTAGTGGGCCTAACCTGAATGAGGAACAAGTTTACTTTAGCGCCACACTGTATTTTTTATTTTTTTGACTCATATTAGATTGACCAGTGCTCTCAAGGAGGATTTATTAGTTTGGGATACGTTCCTAGAAATTTTACAATGGGAGATCCTTCTTTTTGATGAATTTTGTTTTTTCCCCGGATTTTAGTTTTTTCACTGATGGGGCTGGATCCAAAGGTTTTGGTGCTGTATGAAAAACCCATTGGTGTTGTGCAGCATGGCCTAAATCATGGATTAGGAGTCAGGCCACGAAGAATGTGGTATTTTTAGAGTTGTTTCATATTTTAGTTGCATTAGAGCTGTGGGGTGCTGAGTTTGCGAATAGGCGTATCTTGGTGTTGACTGACAATAAAGGAGTCATGTTTGCGGTGAATTGCCTCTCATCAGGTTCGTTGTTGGTTATCAAGGTTTTAAGACAGATTATGTTTTTGTGTTTAAAATTTAACATTTGGCTTAAAGCCAAATATACTCCAGGGATTCTGACAAACATTGCCGATGCATTATCTTGGTTGCAGATGGACTGGTTTCGTCAGCTGCTTCCAGGGCAGACGAGGAGGATCCCTTTTGTCCGACGCATCTGTGAAAGGTGATATGATTGTGGTGACGGAAGCCATCAGGGGCTCGGTAACCCCCAAGACCTGGTTGAGTTATGCAGCAGATTGGAGGTTGTGGTTGTCCTTTACAAGTGAAGACAGTTTCAAGTTTGCTGTTCCATGGGAGGGAGCTATTTTGGTGTTCCTATCATTTCTAATGCAGCAGCATTTTTCAAACAGTTATGTCATGAGAACATTAGCTGGCATTTCCTTTTTCTTCAGGTTAAGGATACTACCTCTTTGTACGTCATATTTTTCCATGAGACAGGCACTTAAGGGTTACAAGAGGATGACTTTTGTAGCAGATAGCAGAAGGCCAATCTCCCTTGACATACTCAGTGGCTTTTGCGAGGTGGCGAAAGTGGGGGTTTTTTCCACCATATGAAGCGTTGCTTTTTAGAGCTGCATTTGTGCTGGCATTTTTTGGGGCTTTCCGAATGTCAGAGTTAGTGCCAAGTAGTAAGCTGAATAGTTCAGGAATTTTCCATAGTCAAATGGTCGTTGACCACTCAAGAGTGCATATTTGCTGCGAAAGTCTAAAACAGACCAATATGGGAGAGGTAAGTGGATATTGTTGTAGGCCCATGAAAACGGATTAGTATGCCTGGTGGCAGCTGTTCGACAATTCCTGGGGCTAAGGCCCTCCTGGGCGGGACATTTACTTATTCACTCTAATCTAGCTCTGCTTACCAAGTACCAGTTTGATGTGGTGTTTCTCCCACTCCTTTAGAATTGGCGCAGCTTCAGTGGCGGCCCCGAGGGGTTTGCAGGAATTGCCCAATATGGAGACGGGGAGGTTAAAATCTAAGTGTTTTAAATTATATGTCAGTCCTAACCTTTTTGTTTGAATTCCTCAGGTTTACAGCACACAGTGTGGATTCTGGGTCATTTGTTAATATATTGGGTACATAGGAAAGCGGCTCAGAGAAGTTACACTACGAATTTGTCCCTGCAGCCGGAATCCTTTCAGCTTTATTGGAAAAGCGTAAGAGGCCTTCAGTGGTGTCAATTTTATTTTCATTTATTTATGTTATATCAATCTTGGCCCCCACCTATCTTAGTGGTTCATCTAGGGGGTAACGATTTGGGGAATATTAGGACACTGGATTTATTGTTTATGATAAAAGGAGACCTTCATCATTTTTTGGTCACTTCCCCAGGTACAACGATTGTCTTTTTCGAGGTTGTCCCTCATCTCGCTTGGCTGTCCTCAACTCAGAGGAGGGTCATGGAGAATATGCAGAAGAGAATTAATAGAGCTCTGGAAAAGTTAAAGCCCACGTAGATCTGGAAGGTGGTATACCAGGTTTATACAGGCGAGATGGGGTCCACCTTTCAGATGTGGATATGGATATTTTCAATTTAGGCCTACAAAACAGTATTGAGATGGCCGCGGTGGTGGGGTGGGGCCGACCTTGAGTTTTCAAGTCCAGCTTGTGGGGATTGGTTATTTTCTATGTAAAATGTGTGGTACTGCTGCTCGAGTTCTAAAAACTGAGCAGAATGAACTGATGTTTTTTTGAATTTATGATGTCATTTGGTTGATGATAAAAGAGTATTGAAGGATATTAATGTGTTAAAAAAACAATAAAATGCCGCGGCAATTTTTTTTGCCAAGTTCTGTTTTCTGCTTATTTATTTAATTTGGTTGTATCTGGGGAAAAGCGTGGTGGGATAGGTGTAGCCTGCAATCTCATGTAAAAAGGGGGCACAATATGGGCCCACTTTCTTGAGATTGTGGCCACCCCTTCCATATTTAATTTATAATTTAAGTTTTTTTGCAGTTAGTTATTGGGGTATTTAAGGGGGCTGTCCCCTTTAAGAATGCGGGGATACATTTTCCAGTGGGAACCAATGAAAATCCTGGGAATGTTCTGGAAGACCAGGAGAGGGTATTTGAGGACAGTGGGACTAGGGCTTGCCCTCTTTCCCGACGGTCAAGACAGGAAGAAAAAAGCTCCCTCCCGCCTCAGTCGTGAGTACTATTATGTGGTTGGGTCACCCTGGTATTCTAGGGGGGACTGGTTATTTTCTCTGTAAAATGTGTGGTACTGCTGCTCGAGTTCCAATAACTGAGCAGAATGAACTGATGTTTATTTGATTTTATGATGTCATTTGGTTGATAATAAAAGAGTATTGAAGGCTATTAATGTGTTAAAAACCAATTAAGTGCCGCTGCCATTTTTTTTGGCAAGTTCTGTTTTCTGCTTATTTATTTAATTTGGTTGTATCTGGGGAAAAGAGTGGTGGGATGGGTGTGGCCTGCAATCTCATGTGGCAGCAGACAGAAATGACACTTAGTGCTCTTAATCAAGACAAATACACACTATAGAGGGATATGCTTTGTTCATATTTTTATGTCTGAGGTTTACAACCACTTTAAATGTTCGGTTACATAACCGATCATATGTGCAGCATCATGGAAGATCAAACAGAGGCTAAAATACCAGCTTCCTTGGCTGAAATTGATAATAGCGTTTAGTTGTGCTTTAAAGCGGGGGTCCACCTATCTATCGTTTTTTTTTTTTGAGTTCATTCACAAACTTTTCTTCTCAGCATTACATACTCACATATTGTGTGCAATATGTCCGCCTGTGTCAGATTTCGTCGGAAAGAATAACCTATATTATTCACTGCAGGCGGTTTCCATCTTCATTGTGGGCATTTGAAGCCCACAAGCATTTATTTCCTGGATGTGGTGAATGCTTTGCTCCCAGCATTCACCGCTCGTTCCCGCACATGCTCAGTGGCATCCTGGGAAGCCTGAGACTAGCTCCCAGGAGTCTGGGAAAGGCTAGAAACACGCCTACTCACATGGGAGGAGAACCAGGAAGTGCAAAGAAGAATAGAAAAATAAAAGGTAATTACAGCGATTTAAATTTTTTTAAACAGCATGTCAGCATCTAGGCAAGGAAGAGAATACATACAGATATTGTTCAAAATTTGGGTGGAACCCCGCTTTAAAGGAGTTGTAAATGGAGAAGGTTTTTTATCTTAATGCAATTTATGTATAGCAGCCTCCCCAGCACCCCCTAATTACTGAGCCCCATCTCTCTACAGCGATGTCCACGAGTGTCTTAGCCACCCGGGAACTCTCCTCCTGATTGGCCAAGGCACACAAGGCACAGCAGCAGTGCCATTGGTTCCCGCAGCTGTCAATCAAAGTCAGTTAGCCAATCAGTGAAGAGACTTGGTGGGGCCGGGTCTAGGCTCTGTGTCTAAATGAACACACGGAGCTGTGACTTGACTTGGGTGCCCCCAGAGCAAGCTCTGGGGGCACTCGACAGGATGGAGGGGCCAGGTGCAGTGAAGAGGGACCCGAGAAGAGGAGGATCCAGGCTACTCTGTGCAAAACCAACTGCACAGAGGAGATAAGTATAACATGTTTGTTATTTATTTTCTTTTTTAAACAAGACTTTACAATCACTTTAAGTTAACTGCTCCCTAAACTGTGGAAACTGTAAAAAATCCAAATAGTAAAGAAGCTTCTACATCTCGCAGATCGATCAGCATCTGAGGGGACAAGGAGGGGGGCGGGATGAGCGGCAACAGATTACATACAGTGAGAATCTCCTGTTTACTCGGCGGCCTCTGTAATAGGAAGTCCCGTCTCCTGTGTTGGCATTGGACGACTGTTCTTTCTATCATAGGAGGCGGGACTAAAAAGAGGCCACAGAGTAAGCAGGAGATTATCACTTTATGTAATCTGTCGGCGATCATCCCCCCCACATTCATTTTAGAATTCAAAGCAAATTCCTCATCCATTCATGTATCCATGCTTTATTTTGTTGCCCAATCACTTTGAAAAACAACCCCCTAGCATTTCTGGTTGTGGGCATCTTGATCAAGGGCAAATAATTTACGTAGCATTTACTTCTTGGAATCCACCTGCCCTTAGCTCAAGTATGCATGCAGGAGAGTGTGATGAGAAAACCCCCTCCTCCTCTTCTTCCCTCCTGAAGACTCTGGGTATGTATGACAACATTTGCCTAAACAAGGAACCACTAAGTAAATAAAGAAATGTAAAAAAACAAAAAACAAGTAAATATATTATGTACACTATATTATTACTATATTACTATATTAAGTATTGGGACACTTTACACACACATGAACTTTAATGGCCTCCCAATCTTAGTCTGTAATGTTCAATATTGAGTTGGCTCACCCTTTGCAGCTATAACAGCCTTAACTCTTCTGGGAAGGCTGTTCACAAGGTTTAGGAGTGTGTCTATGGGAATGTTTGACCATTCTTTCAGAAGCACATTTGTGAAGTCAGGCACTGATGTGGACAAGAAGGCTCGCAGTCTCCGCTCTAATTCGTCCCAAATATAGTGTTAGCAGCATGAGGATTAAAAATAATCAATGTTGATTGGGAGAGTAAATTTCTACTTTAAGGAATGCATTAGGGTTCATACTGCAGTTTAGCTGCCGATAATTTGCTGCATTCAGAGGTGGTTGAATGAGTGCTTTTGGATGCAGCAATAGTCGGTTTTGGCTGCATACAAACTGGCCGATTAGCTGCAGCCAATTTTTTTTTGGTCAGTAATGCCAACCCTGGACGCATGCTGATTCCGTCTAAGGTCAGTCATGGGCTCCATTCACATGTAACCGCTCAGGGTTGCATGTGAACAGCAGCGGCACCTCCGTTGACAGCTGTTCGCACATTGACCTTTTTTCAATGTTTACTGACTTTTCCTTTGTATTTATTCAATTACTCCCATTCATTGCATTATGCTGAACAACCACATGACACTTGCAGGACCACAAGATGAACGGTTTCTGTGTAGTTATGGAATGCTAAGGAGGAAAATTAGGCTTGCCCACTGTAGAGATAAAATGTACATTCGTGCATATGTATCATGTTGGAAGCAAGGGAAAACATGGGAGCACTGTAAACAGCAGATATGTTTTATAGATTTAAACAGAAAAAGCTATTGCAGACCAAAATAGTCATTCTGTACTCAAGTTACTAAAACAAAGAGCTGTAATAGAAACAAAAATGACATAAGCCATATATTTATTTTAAAAAGTGACAAAGTTTTCAAGCCTCCATGTCACGTTAACCTTTATTAAAAATCAAGAGAGATCCTGTAATACGTTTTTGTTGGCACAGAAATAATTATGTGGTTATTGTGGACAAAGAATAAGATACAGGATATTGAGAGGACCTGGGATATCTCACATCATGCAGCAAGGTTAGTTCTGCATCACATTGGTTTATTAAAACAGCTGCAGAGAATATAAAAAATGTGCAAACCGATTCTGGATATTAAACAAAACATGTTAACAATATAATGTATGAGAATACCAATGCTAAAAAAAAAGTAAACAACACATTTTAATAGGAATGCAACCCACTCTATCTATACATTCAAAAGGACAAGCTAAAAACATAAAAATGAAATATAGGACAAGAAACGAGAGAGCTGAAAAACTAAATCCTTTTCCTAGGCAATATTCTAAAGAGTTATTATTAAAAATCGATTATAGTCCAAACACTGAGGTGTAAAAAAACAGTATGCGTGGCCTTCCGATAACTGTACATCATATTAAGCTTTTTTTTCTACTGTTTTTTCATATATGTGCTCTACAGGGAGTAAAAATGATCTCTTAGGAATTCTGGTATGGTAAGTCATCAAACACAAGGTCATCTTTTCACCTTCAGAGAATGAAAGCAATTCCCCCTGGTGTGCTATGTATCATGCCTGCCTAGGGATGGGGCTGTTCATATTCTATATATGCTTGACAAATAAGGCGGTCATAACTTCTAAATAAAAGGTATTACTGTATATTAGGTGAATAATACTTTAGATTTCTGCAGGACATCATAATATCCTGGGTGTCTATGGTAGTATTAAAGTATAACTAAAGGCACAACTGTTTTTTTAGTTTTGGATAGAGAGGAGATGGAGTAGAGCACCTGTCAGTTTCTATTGCTGTCTGTGCTCCTGTTCAGGAGATTCATCCTCTTTATTTGTCCTGTTAAACAATCTCATTAAAAAGTGAAAGTAAAAGAAAATCCCAAATTTTGAGTTGTCCCCAGAAAACTAATAGAGGGGAAATATTACAATGGGGACACTATTTCTGGTGACATGGGGGTCCCCAAGGGATTCCCTTAATTTGCAGAGATTTCCTCATACTTCCTGTTTGGCTATTGGACAGAAAGTGAAGCTAAATCTCCCTAATGGGACAAAGATGGCAAAAATAAACCTTACGGGGTTATAACCCACCCTTACTCTATCCAAAATGAAAAAAAAGCTTTGCCTATAGTTCTACTTTCTACCAACAGTAGATTGCGTACATTTGGTAAGTCATGGGTCAATATGCTGCACAAAACTGCTGCAGGTTTGTTCAGTACGATGACTAGATTTTAGCTTTAACATGCAAACCTGCAGAAATATTCAGTTTTGCTTATGTTAGGTGAGGTTTAACATAACAGCCATGGAAACAGTCTCCAGTTGGCTCCTGGAACTTGGCAACAATATTTTGTGAATAGCAGTTGTCTAACAGTCTCCATAAGACTTCATTTACATGGGCCCTTGTTTTTCAAATGAGACAGCTTTTCAAATGACATCAGTATTAACATGCATTTGGCAAGCATTTACAGTGCATACATATTTTTGGAGAAAGTTCTGTAAAGGCTCCTCAGCTCAGTAAATTCAACCCTTGCTAGCATGAAATCTATTTTTAAGCTCTTATTCACATGGGCCTCCGACAATTATTTAAAGGAGAAGTTTGGGTGGATAAAAGCAAACTTACATACTTACCTCCATGCTGCAACATTGGTGTGATGCTGCTGCTTTTCCCGAAAGGGGCTAAGCCCAAGACCTGAGCGATCACATGACCACTGATTGCTATGTTCTTGGTCAGCTCTGAGCAAAGAGCGGTGACTATTAGTCACCGCTCTCTGCTCTTCCCCTCCAGCACTCACTGGAGCACTGAGCAGGAGAGGCAGAGCCAGCTGTCAAACTGATAATATGGTAGGGACCCTTCCAGAGCATTGAGCAGCTCTGTGACATCAGCTGGCATTGAGCTTTAGGGTCACAGGAGTGTAAAGTAAGTGCACTCCTGTGACCCACAAAAGAATTGTAGCCAGGTTCTGGACTACAGTAATATGGAGATTGAGATGTTGCTTTTATTATATCCTTTTTTTCTGAGATACTGGTGACAACCATCCTTCCTCTGGTCAGTAGGGGGAAACTTAAATGCAGGATGCTGAGAACTTTGGGGTGGGGGTCCAGTATGTATTGGAGTGGATAGGTTCCAAAACTACATTTCCCTGTATATTTTGGTTGCAGAGGAGGAGCCAAAGGGGTCTTAAGTAGAATTGCCTGGAAAAACCTGCTCTCTTGGTGCTGCGGGAGTCTGCAAGACTAATCTACGGGACTGTGCTTTCAAGGAGGCTGAGCCAGGCGAGATTGGATCTAATCAACAGCAGGAGCGTAAGACTGCCAGCAGCCCTATCGGCTTCACAGCTTTTCTCTCAGTGCTGCCGAGAGACCCGGGGGGGCCCTTTCCACCATTAGAGCACACTGCTGAGCCTAGGAGTCTGTGAGATGGCCGCATCCAACGTTTCTTTTCATTGGTGTACACAAGAGCCTCTGAAAGAACAGGATATCTAGGCAGCAAACCCATTCCCACCTATTCTAATCCAGCTTCCCTGCTATTAGCATTGCCTTATACATTTCCCAAAGTGTCTGTGCCACAGGTATAATTAACTACAATTGCAACTGACTGCAGTGTTCAAGCACTATACTGAAACCAGCTGGTATTCACTACCTACTCACGGCTTCTAGGTTCTTAAAGGAGACTTTCACCAAGTATACCAATCTTCTTAAAGGGCCCCGAAGGTAGCCGGACGAAGACCCACACTAGAGACTTGCCTTCCTGTTATTATTATTACTCCCCATTAGTCTCTCCAAGCATTCAGTCATTCTGTGGTCTTATGCCCTGTACACACGATCGGACTTTCCAACGGAAAATGTGCGATCGGAGCTTGTTGTCGGAAATTCTGACCGTGTGTAGGCTCCATCAGACTTTTTCCATCGAATTTCCGACACACAAAGTTTGAGAGCTGGATCTAAAATATTCCGACAACAAAATCTGTTTGCGTAAATTCCGATTGTGTGTAGACAATTCCGATGCACAAAGTGCCACGCATGCTCAGAACCAAGCAGAAGAGCAGCACTGGCTATTGAACTTAATTTTTCTCGGTTTATCGTACGTGTTATACGTCACCGCGTTCTTGACGTTCGGAATTTCCGACCAACTTTGTGTGACCTTGTGTATGCAAGACAAGTTTGAGCCAACATCCGCCAGAAAAAATCCGATGGATTTTGTTGTCAGAATGTGCGATCGTGTGTACGAGGCATAAGACTAGCCAGTCAGTTTTGGCTTGGCATAGCCTCCACTACACATTAGCAGTATAGCCTCATCCTTTAATAGCATAAACGTGTTCACTGCTCCTGGCTGCACTTGTGGGGCATTGTAATTGTTTATGCTGGTCTGGAAGTCAAACGCAGATGTTGTTTTAAATTCTGCTTGTGATACCCTGTAGGCCAGTTAATGTCAATATTATGTTCAATCCATGTGGTGTTTACCTGGTCGTTTTTGATCCTATCCAAAATACAGTAAGCTATCTTTTACTGTCTGATTTTGTGTTTCTCTTTCTAGAACGTTATGGGTGTCAGGTACAGCCTAGCAGGGTTTGTGAGGTTATACAGCTCAAAAAGGATATCAGGGAACTGGAGAAAGTGCAGAGAAGGGCAACCAAACTTATAAGAGGCATGCAGGAGCTCCTATGAGGAAAGATTAGAGGAACTGAATTTATTCTCTCTTGAGAAGAGGAGATTAAGGGGGGATATGATCAACATGTATAAATATATAAGTGGTCCATATAGTGAACTTGGTGTTGAGTTATACAAGGGGGCACTCTTTACGTCTAGAGGAAAAGAGATTTCATCTCCAAATATGGAAAAGTTTCTTCACAGTAAGAGCTGTGAAAATGTGGAATAGACCCCCTTCAGAGGTGGTACTGGCCAGCTCAGTAGATTGCTTTAAGAAAGGCCTGGATTCTTTCCTAAATGTACATATATAACTGGGTACTAACATTTATAGGTAAAGTTGATCCAGAGAGAATCCGATTGCCTCCCTGGGATCAGGAAGGAATTTTTTTTTTCCTGCTGTAGCAAATTGGATCCTGCTTTTTTATGTTTGAACTGGATGGACTTGTGTCTTTTTTCAACCTGACTAACTATGTAACTATGTAACCTCCACTCAACCAAGTGAGTCAGAGGGGTTGAGGTATCTGAAGAGTCTAGGACCAAGAACAGGAAGGCCCATTCAATTCAGTGGCTCTTATGGGGATAGCGCTACAGAAGAATGGCCAAATATTATTTGAACACAGCAGTATAAAAAGGTTATACTTCCTAGATTATTTTCTCCTGTGTACATAAAAATGTACATACATTTACACGCATTTAGTTGCGCTCAAAGTATCTAGCCTGCCCCTGCCTGCACAGATTTGTTTTTTCTAAGTGCTAGATTGAATATACCCAAATGCAGGTTAACACACAGGATGGAATTAACAGAAAGCAGTTACAATGCTTGCACCACTCTTCTAAACATAAAAAATGGAACAGATGCTGCTCCTAATTAATTAGGGGGGCAAATCCCTTTGTAAATTAGGAGTGACCAGTTCTCTATTCTGTGGCTGTGACAGATACAGCACACAGCACAAAGAACAGAGAGCTGGAGCTGTGTGCTCCAATCTCTGAATGCCCCCACCCCTGCTCAACACAGAGCAGGAGGGAGTAGGAGGGCTATTAACCTTTCAGACCCTTCAGTGTGGTCACTGCAAGTGCAGAGAAAGGGATGTTAGCTGTCTTATATTCATTCATATGGAAATGTTCTATAAATGCATTTAAAGTGGTTCTAAAGGCAAAAGGTTTTTTTGTTTTTGTTTTAAACTTTAATGCATTCTTTGCATTAAAGTGTTTGTAACCCCAAAAATGGCTATTACTGGCAGCCCCTTTCCTTTATCTGGCAATAACTGACTCACACTGGGGCGGTTTTCAGGCACTTTAGCGCTGAAATAGCCTCTGCTAAGCTCCTGAAAGCCGCCTCCTCTTCAAGTGTGACTTTTCACACTGGGGTGGTGCGCTTGTGGGACGTTACAAAAAGTCCTGCAAGCAACATCTTTGGGGCGGTTTGGGAGCACTGTATTTAGCAAACACCACCCAGTGTAAAATTTACCCAAAACGACCTGCCCGTTGGAATGAATGGGCAGCGCTTCCGAAGCGCCTGAAAAGCGATTCGGAAGCACTGCAACACGGGGGTTTTTAACCCTTTCTTTCGCCCCACTAGCGGCCGAAAAATTTAAAAGATGCTTCTAAATACCTTTTTCTAGTGATCTTCAGGCTGGACACGTGACTCCCAGCCGCTCTCCTACTACGATCCAGGGCTCAGCAGAAGGAGCCAAAATCTCCCTCTGACGTCGGCCGGGAGTCACCTGATGGCCATGCTGGCCGCTTAGCTTCTCCGCCTGTAATCCTGAATCGTAGTAGCAGAGTGGCCAGGAGTCACGTGACCAGCCTAAAGATCACTGGAAAAAGATATTTAGAAGCATCTTTAAAAAAAAAACACTTACAGAGTCAGTTATTAACAAATAAAGGAGAGAGGCTGCCAGGATATTTATAATAAGTTTGTTTATTACTAATAGCGGCAGGAGGGGGTGGGGCGGAGACAGAGACACAGACACAGAAGCTGACAGGCACAGATGGAGGGGGTGAGGAGGACAGAGGAGAGCTGCAGAGACACGTAAGCTGACCACTGTAGTCAGGGCTCAGCAGCCCTGATTATCATGGTCAGCTGTCATGAGTCTACAGTAATGTTCATGTCTGTCTGCTTACTTCTCTGTTGTGTTCAGCATAGAGTCTGACCCTGTGTGTTTGTCTTCCTGTGTGCTTCTTGCCGTGTGCTCTAAGTCTGATTTTGGCTTGTTCTTGATTATCCTGGTCCGCTTCATACCCTGGCCTTTGATGTGTTCTTTGACTACCCTTGTCTGCTCATTGCCCCAGCCTTTTGGCTTATCCCCTGACTATCCCTTGTTGTCCTGGTCTGCTGCTTCCTCTCTATCCTCCAGTAGTCTACCGTGAGCGTGAGCTGGGAGACCCTGGGGACCGTGACCTGGAGCCAGTTGCAGCAAAGTCCACCCCCACGACTAGGGGCTTTGAGGAACACCTGCCGGCTCTTACACTCCGCTCCCTGGGGAATATCATGCTCTAGCTCCCAGTGGGATCCATGTTGGTGCTCCAGAGGACTTGCTTTCCTGAAGCACTCAGAGCTCCCTCCGCAGCAGGGTCATCTGTCACCTGGCCTCAGTTGACCAGATTAGGCACTGTGCTGTTTAATCTGCTATAAGGGAACAGGAGCTATACTTTTTTTTGTTACAAACACTTTAAGGTAAGAACCTTTCAATAGCAGCTTCCCCACTTAAACACTTACCTGAGTCCATTCTTGATTCAGAGCTGTCTCTTCTGCAGCAGCTCTTCTTCCCTGTTCCTTTGGCTTGTCTGGGAACAACAAGGGCCATTGGCCCCTGCTGCTTTCAATCAGATCCTGTGAGAAAGGAGGGGGGGGAGCTACACTGTGTGTGTCTATAAACACACACAGCCTGGCTCGGGTGTGAGCCCACACATCTACCCCCATAGCAAGTGCTTACTATGGGGGCAGACACAAAAGAGGAGGAGTGCAGTGGAACTGAGCAATTTTGATCTTGGTTGCTTTGTTTGGTGTTTGATTGTGTCTCATATTTGCACTTGAGGTCCATTTTCCCTGGTTTTACATTCTTTGAGACATGAAAATCTTTTTTTTTATTATTATTCTTTCTTATTAGCTAGGAACTAAAACTAAATCAGTGCAACCCTATAGGATATTAACTAATAATGAACCATATCCCGTTTTTTCCCCAATAAGAATAACAAACATTTTATACTTACCTGCTCTGTTGCAGTGGATTTGAACAGAGCAACCCGGATCCTCCTCTTCTCAGGTGCCTCTTCGGCTCTCCTGGCCCCTACCTCCTGCTGAGTGCCCCTCACAACATTTTAGACACAGAGCCCCGACCTGGCCCTGCCTCCTCCCTCTCTTGATTGGCTAGCTGACTTTGATTGACAGCTGTGTCTGAGACACAGCAGCGGAGCCAATGACACCACTGCTGTATCTCGGCCAATCAGGAGGGAGAATCTCGGACAGCTGAAACACTCATGGACAGAGAGGGACATCAGGTATTTGTTAAGGGAGCTGCTGCACACAGATGGCTTTTTATCTTAATGCATAGAATGCATTTGAATAAAAAACCTTCTGACTTTACAATCCCTTTAAGCGGGAGTGTCTAAATTTAGTTCTGCATGGCTGTAATCAACCAATGCTAATTTGTAGTCTGTGGCTTGTTCAGCTTCCCCTAAGTTGAGCCTGGCTTTCACTTCTCCCTTCTGTTAGCAGGTGACACTGTCACCTCTGGTATTAGTGAGAGATCTTACAGTAGGTAAGGATTATGAATATTCATATCCTTTCACAGCCCACCACAAGGAGTTTTCTGTGCCAGTGATGCATTGTGGGAAAGGTTATAATTATTCGGGGCTGCCTGATGCAAGCTCTCTTCCTCCCCTGCTCCAGCCTGGAAAGGGTGCACGTGATGGAGCTTCTGATTTAGGCCTGCCTACCTGAGGGGGCCTGGAAAGTGATGGGGCCTGGTTCTGGTGATCTTCACTGGAGGCAGGATTAACACCTTCCCGTCTGGCCTATAGTAAAATGAAGGTCGGGCAGGAGCACTGATGTTCTGGGACAACGTCTAATGACGCCCTCCCAGAACGTGCCTCCCGCACAGCTGTGGGTTTATCAGACACAGCTGATGACTAATCACTGCACCAGCCCGCTGCCAATGTCACAATCACAGCAGATCACATGACAATTGTAAACAATGGCTTCCTTTCATCCATTGTATACAATTGTGTTGCTAGCTGTGATTTGTCAGTGTGATTAATCACTTCCCGCCTGACCTATAACAGAATGATGGCCTGGAAGTGGTTCTGTTATCTTGACTGGGCGTCATATGTCAGTCTGATATGCCGCATCTCCGATCATAATAAGAAGCCTCTGACAGAGGCTTCTTACCACGTGATCAACTGTGACCAATCACAGCTGATCGTCACGAGAACCAGGAAGTGCCGGTAAAAGGCATTCGTCGGTTCGAGCTGACAGGGAGAGCCGAACGGCGGCTCTCCCTGTTAGAGGGGGGGTCTGTGCTGATAATCAGCACACTGATTGTCAGCACAGCCCCATCAAATGTACCTATAAGCTGCCAATCGGTGCCCAGTCAGTGCCCCATCATAACCCCCTGCCAGTGCACAATAAATTGCCAATCAGTGCCCACCACAGTGCAAATCAACGCCCACCGTAGTGCCAATCAGTGTCCATCACAGTGCCAATCAGTGCCCAGCATTAACACCTGTCAGTACCTGCCCAATCAGTGCTGCCCATCAGTGCCATCTATTAGTGTCTATCAATGCCACCTGTCAGTGCCACCTATCAGTGCCAATCAGTGCCACCAGTCAGTGCCCATCAATGCCGCCTGTCAGTGCTGCCTGTCAGTGCCCATCAGTGCCGCCTGTCAGTGCCCATCAGTGCTACATATCAGTGCCACCTATCGGTGCCCATCAGTGCTGCATATCAGTGCCACCTATCAGTGCCCATCAATTCTACATATCAGTGCCGCCCCATCAGTGCCACCTTATCACTGCCAGTTCATCAGTGCCCATCGGTGCCGCCTCATCAATGCTCATCAGTGCCGACTCATCAGTGCCCATCAGTTAAGGAGAAAACCAAATTTTATAACAGAAACGAAAGAAACCTTTTTTTAAAAAAATGTCGGTCTTTTTTAGTTTATTTAGCAAAAAAAAAAAAAACCACAGAGGTGATCAAATACCACCAAAAGAAAACTCTATTTGTGGGAAGAAAATTAAAAAATTTAGTTTGGGGATAGTGTTGTATGACCGCGCAATTGTCATTCAAAGTGCAACAGCGCTAAAAGCTCAAAATTGTCCTGGGCAGGAAGGGGCGAAAGTGCCTGGTATTGAAGTGGTTAAATGGTACAGACAGGGCCAATCATAGTCCATCTGTACCATGTGATTACCTTTTGACCAATCACAGCTAATCACAACAAAAGACACTGAATGAACCAGTTTCATTCCGTAAAAATGGCTGCTCTTACCAATGAAATTCCTTGGTATAATGTGTAAAAAAAAAAAAAAAAAAAGCCTGATTACCTACCCAGAGTAGTACAGTGTTACTATGGTAACACTATATTGCTCTGGTCAAAGTGTGTTAGATAAAACAATTGTAAAAGGAAAAAATGTTATGAACATTTTTTTTTAAATGTACTGTCACCAGTCAGTGTCCCTGATCACTGCCACACCAGTATGCAGTATATATTTATATATATATATATATATATATATATATATATATATATATTTATATATATAGTGATTTTTTTTTTCATTCGACAAATAATTGTGACAAAAATTACAATTTCAAAAAACTTGCCATGCCTCTTACTAAATACCTGGCACTGTCTACTTTCCAAAAAGGGGTCATTTGGGGGTATTTATACTGTCCTGGCATTTTCAGGCCTTAAGAAATTAGATAAGGTGTCAGTACATCAGGACTGATCAATTTTCAGATATATTCCATAGTTTGTGGACTAAAACTTTCCTACAGAGTAAATAATATACATTGATTTGGGTTATTTTCACTAAAGAAATGTAGCAGAATGCATTTTGACCTAAATTTATAAAGAAAGATTATTTAATTGCAAACATTTTTTTTAACAGAAACAAACAAAAACGCATTTTTTTTCTACATTTTCCACCTTTTTTGTTTATTTAGCAAAAATTAAAAAACCCAGGGGTGATTAACCAGTTAATTAGGCTATAGCGCGGCTTGATAAATCTGGGAATGCGTACTATGACATCCTCCCAGAATCGCGTTGCCAGAAGTATCTGTGACTGGATCATGGTAATGCCCGCTGACATCGGCTGTTGACCACTTGATTGCTCCGTCAAATGACAGAGCGATCACTTGTAAACAAACGGGCGTCATGTCCGGTTCCTCGCTCCTCTCTCTGTACTGATCAGTACAGTGTGAGCGGAGAGGGGAGAGATCGGGTGCAGCAGCCCTGTGGACTTGATCTGTAGTGACCACAGTGCTGCTTTGTGATTCATCCATCCATCCATGCTCAGCCATACTCAGAAATACCCAGCCATACCCAGCCATACTCAGCAATACCCAGCCATACTCAGTCATTCCCAACCATACTCAGCGATACCCAGCCGTACCCAGCCATACTCAGCCGTACCCAGCCATACTCAGCCGTACTCAGCCGTACCCAGCCGTACTCAGCCATACTCATCAATACACAGCCATTCTCAGTCATTCCCAACCATACTCAGCGATACCCAGCCATACCCAGCCGTACCCAGCCGTACCCAGCCATACCCAGCCATACCCAGCCATACTCAGCCATACTCAGCCATACTCAGCCATACCCAGCCATACCCAGCCATACCCAGCCATACTCAGCTATACCCAGCCATACTCAGCTATACCCAGCCATACTCAGCTATACCCAGCCATACTCATTCATGCTCAGTCATCCCATCCTTAGCCATCCAAAATCATGGCTTAACTATGCTCAGCCTTCCCCATCCACGGCTCATCAATCTCCATTCATGCCACTACAGTGCCTCACAAAAGTGTAATAGGTAGTCAAATTAGATTTGAAATGTATGGCCCTAGAATGCCTGATGGTGCTCCCTGCATGTTGGGCCTCTGTATGTGGCCAGGCTGTGGAAAAGCCTCCCACATGTGGTTTCGCCGTACTCAGGATGAGTAGGAGAATCTATTTTGGTGTGCAATTTTTGGTAAGTATATGCTATGTGTTGGAAATATTGTATAAATGGACAACTTTGTGTAAAAAAAAAAGAGTTTTCATTTTCTTTCCACATTTTCCAAAAACTTGTAGAAAAAAATGTCACGTGACTCATTATGCCTCATAGATTATACGTTGGAGTGTTTTCTTTCCAAAATGGGGTCATTTTTGGGGCGTTTACTATGTCCTGGAGATCCAGGGCCTTCAAAATTGCAAGAGGTAGTCAAGAAATTATATGTGTAAAAATGTATGCAGAGGTGAGTATATTGGGGAATTTAGTTCCACTTTAAAGCGGTAGCACAAAAATAAAATAGAAAATCGGGCCCCCTGCAAGTTTAAATCATTATATACTAATATGCACTGCATACTAGCACATTAATGACAGACTTACCTGCACACAGAGCCATCCAGGGCAGCTCCGTCACAGTTCCCCAACGTTTTCATCGACACGCAGCCTTTCTTCTGGGTTCATGGGCTCCGTCTGTATGAATGGCTAGGGCCATAATGATGGTATGCAGTCCCTTCAGAGCACATGCGCCGATGACGTCACCGTTTGCATCCCGTGTGAATATCTCCTAAACAGTGCAAGTTTAGAAGATATTCATTGTACCTACAGGTAAGCTTTATTATAGGCTTACCTGTAAGCAGGGCCGGACTTACCATTGGGCTTGACTGGACTCAAGCCCATGGTCCCCGCCCAATAGGGGGCCCCGCGGGTCCCAGCCGAGTATACTCGGCTATACTCGGCTAGTTCTGCTCATAGTCATGCCTAGTCCTGCCCTATAATGGACATAACACAGGGACTGGGCGTGACTGTGAGCGGAGCTAGCCGAGTACACTCGGCTATGTATGTATATCGGCGGCGATCGGCTCCGCTCACAGTCATGCCCAGTCCCGCCATTGGACCTGTGTTATGTCCATCATAGGGCGGGACTGGGCAAGACTGCGAGAGGAGCCGAGAAAAGCCATCAGGAGCTGAGATACACAGGACCGGCTCTGTGTATCTCGGCGGCGCCATATTTAAACTGCAGTGACACTGACAAGTCACTGCAGTTTAACTGCAGCCTGGGCAAGGCTGCAAATGACATGGACAAGGCTGCAGATGGACACTGATAAGGCTGCAGATGGAGGCTGCAAGGCTGCAAATGACTCTGACAAGGCTGCAAGGCTGCAAATGACACTGACAGGCTGCAAGGCTGCAAATGACACTGATAAGGCTGCAAATGACACTGACAAGGCTGCAATGTCACTGGGCAATGCTGCAAATGACACTGACAAGGCTGCAATGTCACTGGGCAATGCTGCAAATGACACTGACAAGGCTGCAAATGATACTGGACAAGCATGCAGATGGATGCTGTGCAAGGCTGCATTGATGAGCATTTAAATGTAAGTTCTTTTCCTTAAATAGTTTTTTTCCTTAAAATTCCTTAAACTCTTATCTTGAGGTTTGCTGATTGGTTATTGGCAGTTACGTAGTGCTTCGTTTACTGCCGTTGAGAAAACCTGTCTGCATTAGACAGTGATGTAATGGCGGACAAACGGTATCAGAGTGGCGCGCTTAAAAGAAAACTAAAGGTTTAAAGTAATGTATAGAAGGTAGGGCCCGAAAATGACTCAAGCCCAGGGCCCCCACCACCCTAATGCCCTGTACACACGGTCGGACATTGATCGGACATTCCGACAACAAAATCCATGGATTTTTTCCAACGGATGTTGGCTCAAACTTGTCTTGCATACACACGGTCACACAAAGTTGTCGGAAAATCCGATCGTTCTAAACGCGGTGACGTAAAACACGTACGTCGGGACTATAAACGGGGCAGTAGCCAATAGCTTTTGTCTCCTTATTTATTCTGAGCATGCGTGGCACTTTGTGCGTCGGATTTGTGTACACACGATCGGAATTTCCAACAACAGGTTTTGTTGTTGGAAAATTTTATAGCAAGCTCTCAAACTTTGTGTGTCGGAAATTCCGATGGAAAATGTGTGATGGAGCCCACACACGGTCGGAATTTCCGACAACAAGGTCCTATCACACATTTTCCATCGGAGAATCCGACCGTGTGTACGGGGCATTAGTCCTGCCCTGCCTTAAAGTATAAGTTAGAAAGTGAACTTTACTACCAATTTAAAACAATGGGTTTATTTCCAAGGATAAGTTCACTTTAAAAAAATCAATAAAAAAAAGATTTTTCTTGCAGGTAAAAAAATATGCATTTTTATTATATTTTTTTCTTAGAAGCCCGCAGAGCACTATACCCACAATCAGATGCTTGTGGGTGCAATGTCAGGCTCCTGTAGACTCTCAGTACAGCTGTCTGACCATAACTCCCGTACCGGCAGACAGTTACTGAAGTGCAGAAGGGTAATGAACTACATGGGTGCTCATCAGCGCCCTTGCAGTTCATTGAGAACTACAAGACATATGCCGCAGTGGCAGACGGGACTTGTATTTTATTCATTCACAGATCTGTTTTTAAATTGTGACAACGGATGTGGGGTGGGGATTGGGGAGTGCAGGGAGTGGTGCACAGTAACACGTTACACCCTAAATATATTTGTAGCATGTAACATGTTACTAAAGGTGAACTTAGCCTTTAAATGAGCACAAGGGATGTTACTTTTGCAGCCCATACATCAGGGCTCAAAAAGTCCTGAGCTACTAGCAGGGACTTAAAGGTTACTCGCCCCCAGTTGTCCCGCACAACCCCTACCTTGCCCCGCCCTAAAACACGCCCTCCTAAATTATCTCATGAAATGACACTTAAATGTTTTATGCAGAATTAAGTTACAAAAATATATATGAACAACAACTTTATCAGTGCCTATCAGTGCAGCCCCACCAGTGCCTATCAATGCAGCCTCACCTGTGCCCATCAATGCAGTCTCACCTGTGCCCATCAATGCAGCCTCACCTGTGCCCATCAATGCAGCCTCACCTGTGCCCATCAATGCAGCCTCACCTGTGCCCATCAATGCAGTCTCACCTGTGCCCATTAACGCAGCCTCACCTGTGCCCATCAATGCAGTCTCACCTGTGCCCATCAATGCAGCCTTACCTGTGCCCATCAATGCAGCCTCACCTGTGCCCATCAATGCAGCTTCACCTGTGCCCATCAATGCAGCCTCACCAGTGCCCAGTTTGAATTGCCGTCCGCTCGTGGTCACACACAGCCCGCCTCCTGACCCGGTGCCTATGACAGACAGAATGCTGGTCCAATGCTGGGATGTGTTCTGTCTGTCACAGGTGCCAGGTCAGGAGGCGGGGCTGCGTGTGACGGTGAGCGGACAGCAATTCAAATGTTACGGCGGGCAATCACCACTCCGTGATCCGACTATCCACTCTCTTCTTCCTCCACTCTCTCTTCCTCCCGGGGGGCGATCGCTGGGAGAACAGCTCCCATTCAACCTTGCCTGCCAATGGTGCTCGTCCCCCCACTCAGAGGCAGCCCACTCTCGCCAGAGACCATTTTGCACTAGGCGAGTGGAAAATTTGAGGGCCGCCATACATTATTCTTTTTTCTTTTTTCAACCAGCGTGATGAACAAAAGAAAATGCCTCAATTTCCCCATCCGCACATTCAATGTGGGTGAGGGAATCCCGCTGTGCTATAGTTTTCTGACAGTGGGGAGCCTTCCCCGCCATAAGAATACAGGCGGTCCCCGGGTTACAAACGAGATAGGGACTGTAGGTTTGTTCTTAAGTTGAATCTGTTTGTAAGTCAGAACAGGTACATTTTTTAAGTGTAGCTCCAGCCAGAAAAACTATTTTTAGGCTTTTTGGATAGTATAGGGAAGGGTTATCATCCCTGTACCATTTGTTTTGCTGTCTGTACCCCTGTTCAGAAGATTCCACCTCACTTTCTGTCCCAATGACAATTGGATTTTGAAAATTTTGGGTTGTTGTGGAAACAAGCCTTGGTGATAAAGCATCAGTGGAGACACCTTTTTCCCATAATAACTCTAATGCCGCGTACAGACGAGTGGACTTTCTGGCATACTTGGTCCGACGTTCTTCCCGCCGGACTTTCTGAACGGACGGACTTGCCTACACACAACCGGACTTTCCGGCAGGCTAGGTCCGACCGTCTTTCCGACGGACTTTCGCCGGAGTTACGGCGGACTTTCAGAATGAACGGACTTGCCCACACACGGACAAGTCCGGGTGATGTTGACCACGCCCCCTAAAACATCACAGTCCCAGCATGCCCAGGGACTGTGACGGCATAAGTGGGTGGGGTCTCCGCCTATATAAGTCACATCGAAGCGCTCAGAGACCAGTCCAGCCGGAGAGACCGTTGTGTCAACATCTGGAGAAGAGAAGAGGGAAAAAGCCAAGAAGACAAGAAGCCAGAAGTCTGGACCTCCACTGGCAAAAGAGGGGCATGAAGATAGGAGGAGGAGCCGGCCGAAGAACTGGAACACCGGGAGAAGAGGAACCGGAGGGACCCCCGAAGCCGGAAGAAGACCCCCCGAGCTGTCTAATAAATTACTTCAAAAACCTGTGTAGTGTGTTATATTATTGACACTTTTTCCCTAGGTGAATGGGTAGGGGTACCATGTACCCCATACTCATTCACATAGGGTGGGGGGCCAGGATCTGGGGGCCCTCTTATTATAGGGGGCTCCCAGATTCCAATAAGCCCCCCGCCTGCAGACCCTCACAACCAACGGCCAGGGTTGTCGGGAAGAGGCCCTTGTCCTCATCAACATGGGGACAATGTGCTTTGGGGTGGGGGGGCCCTGCAGGGCACCCCCTCCCCCAAAGCACCCATCCCCCCATGTTGAGGGCATGCGGCCTGGTACGGTTCTGGGGGGGGGGGGGCGCTCGCTCGTCCCCACCCCCTTTCCTGACCGGCCGGGCTGCGTGCTCGGATCGGGGTCTGGTATAGATTTTGGGGGGGACCCCACGCCGATTTTTCGGCATAGGGGGTTCCCCTTAAGATCCATACCAGACCTAAGGGCCTGGGATGCCCCGCACTCGCCGCAATAGGAAAATTTGTTTTTCCTATTGCAGCGAGTGCGAGATGCAGTACTCTGCCCTTGCGTCGGATCTGGTCTGTCGGACCAGCATAC
This sequence comes from Lithobates clamitans, assembly GCA_037952925.1. Classification (NCBI taxonomy): domain Eukaryota; kingdom Metazoa; phylum Chordata; class Amphibia; order Anura; family Ranidae; genus Lithobates; species Lithobates clamitans. Next base: position 3,097,660 of record JBBGZY010000486.1, read on the forward strand.
AGACGCATGCAGACGAACAGGCTTTCCGTCAGGAACTGAGTCCGGCGGGCTTATGCCGCATACACACGGTCGGACTTTTCGTCTACAAAAGTCAGACGGACGCCGACGGACCAAAGCCGACTGACAATCCAATCGTGTGTGGGCTTCCCCGGACTTTCAGCGGACTTTTCCAGCCGCAAATCTGACGGACTTTAGATTTGAAACATGCTTCAAATCTTTACGTCGTAACTACGCCGGACCCAGAAATCCGCTCATCTGTATGCTAGTCCGACAGACAAAAACCCACGCTAGGGCAGCTATTGGCTACTGGCTATCAACTTCCTTATTTTAGTCCGGTGTACGTCATCACGTACGAATCTGCCGGACTTTTGTGTGATCGTATGTAGGCAAGTCCGTTCGTTAGAAAGTCTGCCGCAAGTCCGCCGCAAGTCCGCCAAAAGTCCGTCGAAAGTCTGTCAGACGGGCTGTCGGGCTTTTGCAGCCGAAAAGTCCGACCGTGTACGCGGCATAAGATTTAAAGCATGCTTTAAATCTAGGTACGGCGGACTTTTGGGAAAAAAAAGTCCGCCGGAGCCTACACACGGTCGGATTGTGCGGCGGACTCTGGTCCGCCAGACCAAGTATGCCGGAAAGTCCGACCGTGTGTACGCGGCATTACAGGAGTGAATTTCCCTTCCTATGGGGGGTAGATTTTCTCTCAGTTCCTGTTGTCTCCCTCTGTTTGTAAGTAGGAGTCGCATGTAAGTCAGATGTTTGTAACTAGGGGACCGCCTGTACAATGATCAGTGTTGCTGGCTATAACCAGTGGCACTGATCGTTTGGGAAAAAACAGACAGGCTGGTTGTACGGGATAATCAAAGCTCATATATAGATTGAAATTCGCCCCCGGTCACTGCTCAACCAGACAAATTTCAATCCATGTATGGCCGGATTTACATTAAATGAGGAGTGTCCTTTGGGCTGTTGGCTGATCTGTTTATTTAAATCTTCTGTCCTCTGCAGGTAGAATTACTTTTACCTCACCACGGCACAAAGCAATGTTAATGCTGCTGTATATACACCTCTGTCTGTTCCCTGTTTTAACAATTGTGAGTGGTTTTGATACAGTAGGTGGGCGGTAAAAACGCTACCGAACGGCCTCCTTTTTAATGGCCGTGTGAGCAAGACCTGAGACTGAGTAGCTTCATGTTCTGTTGCTCAAACGACTGTTTTTATGCCCCCCTACTTCTGGCTTCTTCAGTCAACACGGCAAAAAAATATTTTTAAAACACGCAAACAAAATGACAGAATAAATAGTTGATTTTGGACTAGCATTACTGCAATTACCATAGTGCACAATGTCTTTGCTTGTCATGCTGTACCATCGCTACATAAACTGAACCAAAGATGAATTACTGTTTAATAGACCTCTAAATCCAGACAAACCTTTCATTTCCTAGTTTTCAGTCATATCATTTAAAGTCCATGTAAGCTCCAACAATACATTTCTCCTATTTGCTACCTTTTGGTCTGTTAATTATACAATTGTAAGCTTTTTATTATATCTTTTCCACAAGTTAAAAAAAAATGTTCATCCAGACAGAAATCATGTGAGCTAATATGTCTGTACACTCTAATGCCCCGTACACACACGGTCGGACATTGATCGGACATTCCGACAACAAAATCCATGGATTTTTTCTGACGGATGTTGGCTCAAACTTGTCTTGCATACACACGGTCACACAAAGTTGTCGGAAAATCCGATCATTCTGAACGCGGTGACGTAAAACACGTACGTCAGGACTATAAACGGGGGAGTAGCCAATAGCTTTCATCTCTTTATTCTGAGCATGCGTGGCACTTTGTCCGTCGGATTTGTGTACACACGATTGGAAATTCCGACAACGGATTTTGTTGCCGGAAAATTTTATAGCAAGCTCTCAAACTTTGTGTGTCGGAAAATCCGATGGAAAATGTGTGATGGAGCCCACACACGGTCGGAATTTCTGCCAACAAGGTCCTATCACACATTTTCCGTCGGAAAATCCGACCGTGTGTACGGGGCATACTTCTGGACTATCATTTAGCTTTGTTTCCTGCCATTTCCATGAACTACAAAACAACATCCTGTCACAAAGAAGATAGGGAAGTGTAATGTAGTCCTAATACAGTGTGAGGGCTTATGTAATCTTGGCTGTACAGTGTCCAGAACGTGCAGCTGCTACATGCATACGCCCTTAGACATCAATTAGAAGATGGGGCTGTATGCAAAAATGCGCTATAGGTTGTGAAAAGCACACACATGGATGGATGTAGGCTCTAAGCCTACACAATCTGCATTCGGAGCATATGTCTGTGCATGTACTTAATGCAACCAATGATGTATGTAACGCTTACCCTCAAAGGAACCGCCAGTGATGATGTGTCCTCTGTTCTGCCACAACTCTTAAAGCGAAAGTAAACCCATCGATGTAACATTTTAACCACTTGCCTACCGGGCACTTAAACCCCCCTCCTGCCCAGACCAATTTTCAGCTTTCAGCACTCTCACACTTTGAATGACAATTACTCAGTCACGTAATACTGTACCCAAATGAATTTTTTGTCCTTTTTTTCATACAAATAGAGCTTTCTTTTGGTGATCACCTCTGGGTTTTTTATTTTTTGCGCTATAAATGAAAAAAGACCGAAAATTTTGAAACAAAAACACATTTTTCTTAGTTTCTGTGATAAAATTTTGCAAATTATTAATTTTTCTTCAGAAATTTTGGCCACAATTTATACTGCTACACATCTTTGGTAAAAATAACCCAAATTAGTGGATATTATTTGCTCTTTGTGAAAGTTATAGAGTCTACAGGCTGTGGTGCAAATCATAAAAAATTGATCACACCTGATGTACTGATCTCATTTCTTGCGACCTGAACAAGTCAGGAAAGTACAAATACCCCCCAAATGACCCCTTTTTTAAAAGTAGACATTCCAAGGTATTTAGTAAAATGCATGGTGAGGTTTTTGATGTTGTCATTTTTTCCCACAATTCTTTGCAAAATGAAGATTTTTTTTCCCCACAAAATTGTCAGTGTAATAGGTTATTTCTCTCACATGGCATGTGTATACCACAAATGACACCCCAAAATACATTCTGCTACTCCTCCTGAGTATCATGATACCACATGTGTGGGACATTTTCACAGCCTGGCCACATACAGAGGCCCAACATGCAGGGAGCACTATCAGGTGTTCTAGGAGCATAAATTACACATCTAACTTGTTGACCACCTATTACACTTTTGAAGGCCCAGGAGCACCAGGACAATGACACGTGACACTGACATGGCACTAATGACAGATGGCACTGATACATGGCACTGATAACACTGATGTGGCACTGATGACAGATGGCACTAATACGTGGCACTGATGACAGATGGCACTAATACGTGGCACTGATGACAGATGGCACTAATACGTGGCACTGATGACACGTGACACTGATGATAGATGGCACTAATATGTGGCACTGATGACATGTGGCACTGATGACAGATGGCACTGATAACAGATGGCACTAATACATGGCACTGATGACAGATGGCACTAATACGTGGCACTGATGACAGAGGACACTAATACGTGGCACTGGTGACACTGATGACAGATGGCACTGATATGCGACACTGATGACACGTGACACTGATGACAGATGGCACTGATACGTGCACTGATGACAAGTGACACTGATAACAGATGGCACTTGACACTGACACGGGGCACTGATGACAGATGGCACTAATACGTGGCACTGATGACACGTGACACTGATGACAGATGGCACTAATATGTGGCACTGATAACATGTGGCACTGATGACAGATGGCACTAATACATGGCACTGAAGACACGTGGCACTGATGACAGATGGCACTAATACATGGCACTGATGACAGATGACACTAATACGTGGCACTGGTGACACTGATGACAGATGGCACTGATACGTGGCACTGATGACAGATGGCACTGATACGTGGCACTGATGACACGTGACACTGATGACAGATGGCACTGATGACAAGTGACACTGATAACAGATGGCACTTGACACTGACACGTGGCACTGATGACAGATGGCACTAATATGTGGCACTGATGACAGATGGCACCTATACGTGGCACTGGGGACAGATGGCACTGACAGATGGCAGGTACTGTGTTCACTTTTTTTCCATTTTTTTTTCTGACACTCACGCTGCAGCCCTTAGCTCTCCCTCCTCACATGCTGTCTCTGTGTGAGGAGGAAGAGCAGGCGATGAGAGATAATCTCATATGTTTGCATATGAGATCATCTCTCATTGGAAGCTCCGATCGTGCTGTAAACGGCCACTGTGATTGGCCATTTACAGCGATCTGTGACTGGCTGTGTCCAAGGGACATGGCCAGCACAGAATTTCCCCGAGGAAATCCCCTGTGGGGATTTGCTTTTCTTTCGGAGGTGGGGGGTCCCTGATGTCCTCAGATGTTCCAAGTCTTTTCTCCCCTATGTGAATAAAAAAAAAGGTATTCTTAGCGCACAGATATTTGAGGTCAGAAATAGTAATATGAAACATTGCTTTGAAGTGTCGTACAATTGTCTTTTTTGGCAGAGTTCCAAGCTGAAGACATTTTTTTTTCCCTTTCTAAAGCTGCAATACTTTTTTGTACAATTTTCACACATGGAGACACCCCTAGTATCCACTGGAGCACCTGTGTGGGACACCCTAAAAAGTTTGTCCTGGTGTCCCACACTAGTGCTTCTGCGTCCAGATGTGTAAACAGCTGCTAAGTGTCCTCCCCTTACACTGAATCAAGTTTGCATTTCATTTTAGTACAAACCCATCTAGACAACAATGTCATAAACTTCTTTTAATACAAATAGGCCTGAACAAAATGTAGTTAACCTGCATCTGCCAAAAACATTGTATTAGTGGGTGAACGAACAATGTTTACTACGAACAATTACTGTGCCCACGAACCTGAAAGTTGCCATTTTAAAGTGTACAACAGTAATGAAAAGCACATGGAGCAGCAGGCAAGCAATAATAATAATAGGAACACACCACAACTACTTACTTTTTTGAAGAACTCTCTTGATCCTTCTGTACTGATCGTGCTCCCTCAATTTCAAGCCTGACCAGCGTTTCCTCAGTTGATCCTTGGATCGTCGTACCCCAAAATTTCGGCGCAGTCTCTTCACAACTTTAGCCATGATCTTGGCCTTTCTGACATTTGGGTTTGGGTAAGGTCCATGCTTTCCATCATAGTTTTTTCCTCAAGATGTACACCATCTCCACCATCTCTACAAAGGACATATTTGAGGCCTTAAATCTCCTCCGGGATCGGAACGTTTGTGGCACCGGGCTTTCGCCGTTGCTGCTGCTGTCTGAATGCATGTGCTCTCCACACTGCGCAGAATGTTTTATTGTTACCATTGTTTGCTTTTCAGGTACACCATTCAGCTGCAGCATTGATTTATTTATCTTGACAGCAACAGCTCTCACGATATGTAAATCAGAGACTCCAGCAATGTAGGAGGTGATTTCACCACCACAGTTAAAAAAAACCCAGTGCATGTATGCCCATCATTAAAAGTGGGTGGATGCAGGGTGGTATTCTAATGGTGGGCATACCCACCGATCAATTTCTTTTTTCGTTTAGCCCACAGGCTGCAGGAAAAAAAGAACATTACAATATATGCCCAACAGGGACCAGCACCGTACTGGTATGTAGCTGGACTTTGAGTGGTTATACCAAAATGATGCCTGTAGGTTTGGGTATCATCTTGGTATTATTCTTTTCAGCCAGCGGTCGGCTTTCATGTAAAATCAATCGTAGTGACCAATTAGCCGCTAGACTGCTTTTACAAGCAGTGTGATGGAATGTCCTCCCCCTCCTGCTGTCTTCCATGGTTTTCTCGGCCTCTACTGTCCCACCGGGGAACCTGAGAATGCAGCTGGTGGTTCCGCCAGCTGACCATAGAGCTGATTGATGACCAGAATGACGCCAATCATCTCTATGGCCTAAGAAACTGGAAGCCATGAGTATTTCATGACTTCGGTTTCGCCGAACAGCGCCATTGGGAAATTGGGAATGCATCTTATCACACCGATCTTCGTGTGGTCAGATGCTTTGAAGGTAGAGGAGAGATCTAGAGTCTAATAGATCCAAATAAAAAAAAAAAAAAAAGGAGTACCTGTCACTGCCTATTGCCATCATAGGGGATATTTACATTCCCTGTGATAACAATAAAAATTATAAAAAAAATGAAAGGAACAGTGTAAAAATAAAATAAAAAAGCAAAATAAACAATAAAAATAGCACTCCTGTCCCCACATGCTCGCTCGCAAAGGTGAACGCAAGTGTCGGTCTCGTGTCATATGTAAACAGCAATTGCACCATGCATGTGAGTTATCACCACGAATGTCAGATAATTTTAGCAGTAGACTTCCTCTGTAAATCTAAAGTGGTAACCTGTAAACCCTTTTAAAGGCTTTTAAAAATGTATGTAGTTTGTCGCCGATGCACGGTTGTGCCCAATTTTAAAGCATATCATGTTTGGTATCTATGTACTCGGCATAAGATCATCTTTTATAGTTTACCAAACATTTGGGCAATATAGTGTGTTTTAGTGCATTAAAATTCAAAAAAAGTGTTTTTTATCCACAAAAATTGCGTTTGAAAATCGATGCCCAAATACTGTGTGAAAAAAAAATTGCAACGCCCACCATTTTAATCTGTAGGGCCTTTGCTTTAAAAAATATATAATGTTTGGGGGTTCAAAGTAATTTTCTAGCAAAAAAACAAAACATTTTTTTCATGTAAACAAAAAGTGTTAGAAAGGGCTTTGTCTTCAAGTGCTTAGAAGAATGGGTGATGTGTGGCATAAGCTTCTAATGTTGTGCATAAAATACCAGGACAGTTCAACCCCCCCCCCCCCCAAAAAAAAATGACCCCATTTTGGAAAGTAGACACCCCAAGCTATTTGCTGAGAGGTATGTTGAGTCCATGGAATATTTTATATTTTGCCACAAGTTTTGGGAAAATGACAATACATTTTTTTTTTTCACAAAGTTGTCACTAAATGATATTTTGCTCAAACATGCCATGGGAATATGTGAAATTACACCCCAAAATACATTCTGCTGCTTCTCCTGAGTATGGGGATACCACATGTGTGGGACTTTTTGGCAGTCTAGCCACGTACAGGACCCTGAAAACCAATCACCGCCTTCAGGCTTTCTAAGGGCGTAAATTTTTGATTTCACTCCTCACTACATATCACAGTTTCGGAGGCCATGAAATGCCCAGATAGCACAAATCCCCCCCAAAAGACCCCATTTTGGAAAGTAGACATCCTATTGGCCTATTAAGTCCATGGAATATTTTATATTTTGCCACAAGTTTCGGGAAAATTACAACACATTTTTTTTTCCCACAAAGTTGTCACTAAGTGATATATTGCTTAAACATGACATTGATACAAAAAAGATACAAAAAATATGCCACTTGTTCCCATCTATAGCTGACTATCGCAGTAAAAAGCCTAAGGGCTAACAACAGGTACAAACAGGGCCATGGATAAATCCAAGGAAAAAATCAAGCATAACTTACCGACCAGCTCGCAGACAACCAATTAAACCTGTCTAAGAGTATGCATTAAAAGCAGGGGTTTAGTCTGCACACATTTGAAAATGCATGTGTAAGCCACAGAGCCTCGTCAAGGCACCCTGGTATCTGTGGTACCTAACACTAATTTATAAGTGTCCCCACAGTGGAGGCACATATATTCTGATGGATAGGTGAGAGCAGGTGGACTGAAGGGGACCCACCCCTTCTTAAAGGTACAGGGGCACACTGAACATCCAGCATATAGCACAATGGCTGCAAAGGTGTCAGTGTGTTGCCTGACCAAAAAACACGACAGTGGTACAAAAAAGATGCTACTTGTTCCCATCTATAGCTGGCTATAGCAGTAAGAAGCATTGCTCAAACATGCCATGGGCATATGTGAAATTACACCCCAAAATACATTCTGCTGTACATGTGGGGAAATTTTTGGGAGCCTAGCTGCGTCAAGGACCCTGAAAACCAAACACCGCCTTCAGGCTTTCTAATGGCGTAAAATGGTGATTTCACTTCTCACTACTTATTGCAGTTTTGAAGGCCCTTTAATGTCAAGATAGCACAAATCCACCCCAAATGACCCCATTTTGGAAAGTAGACACCCCAAGAGGCATAGTGAGTATTTTGCAGCTCTTATTTGTTTTTGAAAATGAAGAAAGAAAAGGAAATTTTTTCTTTCTTTTTTCAATTTTCAAAACTTTGTGACAAAAAGTGAGATCTGCAAAATACTCACCATGCCTCTCAGCAAATAGCCTGGGGTGTCTACTTTCCAAAATGGGGTAATTTAGGGGGTTTTGTGCTATCTGGGCATTTCATGGCCTCCGAAACTGCGATAGGTAGTGAGGAGTGAAATCAAGAATTTACGCCCTTACAAAGCCTGAAGGCGGTGCTTGGTTTTCGAGGTCCTGTAAGCAGCTAGACTGCCAAAAAGTCCCACATATGTGGTATCCCCATACTCAGGAGAAGTAGCAGAATGTATTCTGGGGTGTAATTCCACATATAACCATGCCATGTTTGAACAATATATCATTTAGTAACAACATTGTGTACATTTTTTTATTTTTCAGTCACTTATGACAAAAAAATAAAATATTTAATGTGCTCAACAAGCCTCTCAGCAAATTCCTTGGGGTGTCTACTTTCCAAAATGGGGTCATTTGGGTTGAGGGGGGGGGGTTGTGCTGCCATTTTAGCACCTTAAGAAATGAGATAGGCATTCATAAACTAAAAGCTGGGAAAAATGCAGAAAAATTAACCCTAGTTTGTAGAAGCTATAACTTTTGTGCCAACCAATAAATATAGGCTTATTGAATTTTTTTTACCGGAGACATGTGGCTGAATGCTTTTTGGCCTAAATGTATGACTAAAATTGAGTCTATTGTATTTTTTATAACAAAAAGTAGAAAAAATAACCTTTTTTCACAATTTTCAGTTTTTTTTCGTTTATATCGCAAAAAATAAAAACCACAGACGTGATCAAATACACCAAAAGAAAGCTCTATTTGTGGGAAAAAAAGCGCAAATTTAATTTGGGTACAGCATTGCATGACCGCGCAATTTTCAGTTAAAGCGACGCCGTGCCGAATTGTAAAAAGTGCTCTGGTCAGGAAGGGGGTAAAATCTTCCGGGGCTGAAGTGGTTAAGCATGAGCTCTCAGCATGGCTCAACCCCAGCCTCTCAACAGAAAACACTATTTAACCCGTGCACTACAAGCCAGGTTTGCCCGAGCAACAGTTGTGTCTTGGCTTCTGTGTGGTGTCCTGCTGTATGTTTATCTCTGACTTCCATGTACTGACCTTGGCGTGTTCTACCTGACCATCCCTGTCTGCTAGTAACCCTGACCTTTGCGTGCCTTCCTGACGATCCCTGTCTGCTAGTTGCCCCTACCTTGGCTTGTTCTCCTGACTATCTTGTGCTTAACCCTGAACTGCTGCTTCCGCTCCGTCCACCCGAGCCAGTCCGTGAGCATGAGCTTAGAGACCCCGGGGGCCGTGACCTGGAGTCAGCTGCAGCCAAATCCATCCTCACCACTAGGGGCTCTGGTGAATACCTGCTGGCTCTGACTCCATGGCCTGGGGAATCTTACGGTCTAGCTTCCTGCTTGGCCCATGTCCTGGTGGAGCTGCTTTCCTGAACCACCCAGAGCTCCATCCGCAGCAACCAGCCGAAGATTCCACAACCTTAGCGGTGAGCTCCTAACCCCAGTGGTGTGCATCTGTCACCTGGCCTCAGGTGACCTGACATAGGCCAAAGACTATAAGGTGTTAAGTTAAGTAAATATAATATATCAAAGCAAGTAAACAATGCAAAGTTGCAAAACCAATTAAATTAATTCTGGCATATCACAAGAGGAAATACCTAACTTGCATCAATGTTAGCTCAAACTTTAACCAAGATAACTAGTAATGAGCAAAATCAGGCCAAAATAATTCAATGATAAAGTAGTGCACTCTGTAAAGATACCCCAGATATGGGTATCCGTATATGTTTCTAAGCAGGGTATCCCTATGTGGTGAAAGTAATTGCTGGCGCCTTAGGGTTAGTGTAGGCCGGCTTATGGTGGGGCCCTTCTGTCGTTGGTGTGTACGAGTCTGTCCGTTTAAGAGTAAGTGATGTAGCTGCTCTTTACTAAGTAAAGAGCAGTCTATGTAGAGCTGGGTGTAGCAAGGAGTTAAATATGGGTTCCCCTCTCACTATTCCTGGCAGGCGACAGTTCCCATTCCACGTGCTTGGCGAGTAAAGTGAATCCAGTCATCAGATCTTAGTCTCTCAACACTGGTTCACCCACAAGGCTCAGTCTCTGGCAAGCACTGACAGCCTTGGCAGCAGCTCTGTCCTCCCTCTGAAGTGAACAGACAGAATCAGACAGCAAATCACCTCTGTGTAGCTCTCTTTCTCTGTGGGATGTCTTGCTACTGGTCCTCTTAGCATGGCTTCCCCTCGCAAAAAGACCCCCAGTAATATCTTGTTTTCTTGGGAAAAGCAACCCTGTCTCTCCTCCTCTGTATAACGGGATCTTCACTCATGTAGTTCAACTGTCCTCCACACACACTTGTATTGTGCTCTCCCTCTGAGAAAACTACAAATCCCAGTGTCCATAGCTTCTGCCCAGCAAGTTCTCTAGTTTTCATTGGCTCTCACTCTCATGCTCTGATAGGATCTGATCTGACTACCAGAGGGGAGGGGAGAGAGCAGAGTGAGTGGACAACACACCCTGCAGTCAGGGCCATCTTTAGCCACTTCCAGACCGCGGCACGCAGATATACATCCTAACTTTGAAGAGGAATATCGTTGTTATGGCAGCAGCTAACTGCCATAATCCTGGTATCCTCTTCTTTGGCCAGCGGTCCGGTATCCGATAATGGTGATCTTTACGACGGATTCGCCGCGAGATCAGTTTTATCGGCAGTGGGAGAGGGCCTCTCGCCGTGCTCTGGTGCCCCCCGCTGCTTACCGGAGCAGTCGACAACGGCGGAGGCGATCAGATCCTCTTCCTTGCTGGGTATGGAGACGAGTGAGGGGAAGATGGCCCCTACCCGTCTCCATACCATTGCAGGGCGGAAGCGACGTCAAAAGTCACTTCCGCCCATAGCTCCTAACAGACATTTTTTTTTTACATTTTTAATGACAAGATTTTTTATTTTTTTAAATTGCATTTTAGTGTAAATATGAGATCTGAGGTCTTTTTGACCCCAGATCTCATATTTAAGAAGTCCTGTCATGCTTTTTTTCTATTACAAGAGATGTTTACATTCCTTGTAATAGAAAAAAAAAATGTAAACGTGCACCGTCTTGCCGAGCTCGCGTGCAGAAGCGAGCGCATACGTGAGCCCACATATGAGAATGGTGTTCAAACCACACATGTGAGGTTTCGCCGTGATCGGTAGAGCGAGAGCAATAATTCTAGCCCTAGACCTCCTCTGCAACTCAAAACATGCAACCTGTAGAATTTTTTAATTGTCACCTATGGAGATTTTTAAGGGTAAAAGTTTGTCACCATTCCACGAGCGGGCGCAATTTTGAAGCGTAACATGTTGGGTATCAATTTACTCGGCGTAACATTATCTACATTATCTTATATTTACAATATAACAAAAATTGGGCTAACTTTACTGTTGTCTTATTTTTGAATTCAAAAAAGTGTATTTTTTCCAAAAAAATGCGCATGTAAGACTGCTGTGCAAATACGGTGTGACAGAAAGTATTGCAACGACCGCCATTTTATTCTCCAGGGTATTAAAAAAAAATGTATAATGTTTGGGGGTTCTAAGTAATTTTCTAGCAAAAAAAACTGTGTTTAACTTGTAAACAACAAATCTCAAAAAGAGCCTCGGTTCTTAAGTGGTTAATATTGATTGGACCCTGGGCAAACATTTTCTTGGACCCCCCCCCACCTCTTAGACATACAGTAATTAGTAGCTAGATTCAGAATGAATTTACTGCAGCAGATCAGGCAGCAATTGCGATTGGTTGCCAGAAGTTACAGCACATCATTAGCATTAATTACCGCTCACTGATTAGCTGCTAGAGGTTACAGCACATCATTATCACTCACTGATTAGCTACTAGAGGTTACAGAACATCATTACCGCTCACTGATTGGTTGCTAGAGGCTACTGCACATCCTTACCACTCACTGATTGGTTGCTAGAGGTTACTACACATCTTTACCGCTCACTGATTGGTTGCTAAAGGTTACAGAACATTATTACTGCTCACTGATTGGTTTCTAGAGATTACTGCAAATCATTATTGCTCACTAATTGGTTACTAGAGGTTACTGTACATTATTCCCTCTGCATCAAATTGTGGTTGTGGTCAAACTGCACTAACATTGAGAGATGCCCTATGTGCAGAGTGCAGGGTTGAGGAATGCAATTCATAAAGAATGCATAGTTGAAAGGTGCACTACATACAGAGTGCAGGGTTGAGTGATGCACTATGTGAAGACTGCAAGGTTGTGGGGTGCGCTAAGTGCAGAGTGCAGGGTTGAGGGGTGCGCTAGGCGCAGAGTTCAGGGTTGAGAGGTGCAATATGTGCATGGTTTAGGGGTGTGCTATGTACAAAGTGTAGGGTTAAGGGGTGCACTATGTACAGAGTGCAGCGTTCAAGGGTGCGCTATGAACAGAATGCAGGGTTAAGGGGTAGTCTATGAACAGAGTGCAGGGTTCAGGGGTGAGCTATGTGCATGGTTCAGGGGTGAGCTATGTGCATGGTTCAGGGGTGATCTAGGTGCACAGTGCAATGGTGCACTAGATGCAGAGTACAGGAGTGCGCTATGTGCAGATTGCAGGGGTGCACTATATGCAGAGTGCAGGGGTGCGCTAGGTGCAGAGTACAAGGGTGCGCTAGGTGCAGAGTGCAGGGGTGCGCTAGGTGCAGAGTGCGCAAGCTCAAGGGGCAGCTGCTTTGGGCACCCCAACAATGACAGGGCCTGAGCAGATGCTCCTTTTGCCCCGCGTTAAAGACGGCCCTGTCTGAAGAAGAGAGAGGGAAAAAAAGAAGGCTGTATTTTCTCAGCCACTGTGCAGTATGTGTGTGTGTGTGGGGGGAATCTACAGACAGCCAGTGGCAGTACCTGACTACATGTATAACCGTGTACCGAATCTTCTATTTGATGTCTATGATTGGCTATATGCAGCTGCTATGGGTCCCATGGAACTCTTTACACAGGCTTTGGAAGCTGTAAAGCTGTGTACATGACCTTTTGTAGTCCTAACACACTCCCTCTCCTATGGTGTTAACTCTGCTCAGTATGGTTGTCACCTTACTGTGAATAAATAAGTGCAGCGCTAAGGTTGCAAAAAAGCAAATTTGCATAAATTATATAAATGTGACTTAAACATAAATATATCAAATAAACAGAGATTCATACAACCAAAGAAATCAACCAAAGAATCAACCAAAGAAAAAGTGAAATTTCTGAAAAAATACAGGTATGGTGAAAAATGCGCTAGTATGGTGACTTTACCATAAATCAGGTGAGATATAAAAATTAGGGTGTTAATATTAAACAGAAACACATCAAATAAACAAGGATTAACACATAATGAATGTGAGTCCAAACTCAGAAAAAATGAGAATAATTTCTGAAAAAATGTGCTAGTGTAATAATGTGCTAGTATGACAACTGCACAATAAACAAAGTCCAAAAAATGAAAATGGTGATTTATAAAGTCCAAAAAAATACAATTAGATGTGCAGTCCCGTTAAAAAAGAAACATAAGAAAAAAATGCTGGTATAATGAAAAATGTGCTAGTATGGTGACTATACCATAAATAAGGTGAGAGATAGAAATTGGGGTGTTAATATTGAACAGAAACACATCAAATAAACAAGGATTAACACATAATGAATGTGAGTTCAAACTCAGAAAAAATGAGAATAGTTTTTGAAAAATGTGCTAGTATAATAATGTGCTAGTATTACTGCACAATAAACAAAGTTAAAAAAAACAGAAATGGTGAATTGTAAAGTCCAAAGAAGTCCAATTAGATGTGCAGTCCCATTAGACATATGGGGGATTCCAATCACCAGTATGAACTGTGAAGGAAAAAAACAGAAGTACCACCACCATAAACAGGGGGAGGCTTACCAGATCTTATTGACTTGGCGGGGCTTACACCACCCAAGTCTGCAGAGCTTATTAGGTTGAACACATCTGTTGGAAACAACTGGTCCTAGATCTGTATCAATCAATCGACCTTGGACTGTCACTGAATAGTGACTTGAAGGCTCCAATCATCGTGAGGAGGGTAGAAGGTAAATGCCAGGAGGGATATATCATGCAATGAAAAGATGGGCTAACATAGCGTGATACCGTATAAAAAGGGCAATTTATTAAAAATAGAATAAAACACTCACATTTGGAAGAGTAGAAAAAAGCATGTATATAACAAAGAGCGATGCAAACAGGAGGTCCCAGATGATGACCGTGGAGTCGAAACGCGTCAGTGGACCTCCTGTTTGCTTACCTGTATTTTTTCAGAAATGTCACTTTTTCTTTGGTTGATTCTTTGGTTGATTTCTTTGGTTGTATGAATCTCTGTTTATTTGATATATTGATGTTTAAGTCACATTTATATAATTTATGCAAATTTGCTTTTTTGCAACCTTAGCGCTGCACTTATTTATTCACAGTTTTTGCTTTTTGTCTACAAGCTGTGCTGGCTGCTAGGTTGCAGGTTCACAGCGCAGTATTCCTTTAACTTTATTGGTTGTCACCTTACGACAGGAAGTATGTTAATGGCATTATGAATTTAAAATAAAAAAATAGTAAGAAAAAAGAAAAAAAATGCATCCAGCACATCTGATGGTGGCCATACAGTACATACTTTTATTATCTGATACATGTGACATTAAATCAAAATGATTGAATTATGCTCACCAAACACATTATTATCTGATTGTACAATAGCTTTTAGATCCACCAATAAGTATGTAGCGCAGGGGCCTGCCTGATTGGATATAAATTGATTGAATAATTTAGGTAGATCCTTATATTACATAGCGTTGATAGATCTTAAGTTAAATGTACAGAAATTGCATTGTCAGATTGTAATGTGTATGAGGAGCCTAATGGTGCATGCAGTACTTTTGGTGTGGTGCGGTGTAATTTGAGCCCATTCAAAATTAATGGGCTCAAATCCCACCACACTGAACCACATGTGAATCGCACAGGAATGTGCAGTGCGTTCCTGTGCGATTTCTAGTGTGAAATGGCTCTTAAAGTAGAGCATAAGTCCTGCTGTAAAAAATTGAGAGCAGGTAGGCTATTATTGCAGAAGAGACAAGCACTGTCCCATCTGCATTAAAATGCGCCCACCTGACTACTTGCTATCTCCTGCAGCACTTTAAACTGAGCTGCTCAGCTTACAGTGCCAGGCCGGTCTCCCTTTGCCAGGATAATGGCCTCCTCCTGTGCATGCACAGGAGTGACGTCACCCCCCTCCCCCATAGGATGCATTAAGATGAAAAAACATAAGCAAGATAAGCCACGTTCGTTTGCGCGTGAGGGCACGCAGCGTGGCGATTGATGGTGTGGTGTGTCACACTGACACACCACAACTCTGATCGTGCAAAAGAGCCTATGACTAGGCTCTTTACCATGTGATCAGCTGTGACCAATCTTAGCTAATCACAGCATGTAACCAGGAAGTGCCTGTAAACAGCTTTCCTCGGTTTGCGCTGACAGGCAAGCTAATCGGTGGCTCTCCTGTCAGTTGGGGCGGTCTGTGTTGATAATCAGCGGATTGATTATCAGCTCAGCCTGCATCAGAGGTGCCCACCACATCTGTCAACCACTGCCCATCAGCTGCCAGTCAGTGCCCACCAAAGTGCCAATCAGTAATGCCTGTCAGTGCCCTTCACAGATGCCAATTAGTGCCCATCAGTAATGACTGTCAGTACCTCATCACCAGTGCTGCCCATCTACTAGTGCCCATTAGTGTCGTCTGTCAGTGCCCATCAGTGCTGCCTATTAGTTCTCATTAGTGCTGCCTATTAATGCCCATCGGTGCCACCTATCAATGTCCATCACTGCCACCTATCAGTGCTGCATATCAGTGGCGCTTATCAGTGCCCATCAATTGTACATATTAGTGACTCCTCATCAGTGCCACCTTATTATCAGTGCCAACTCATCAGTGCCCATCAGTGAAGGAGAAATGAAAATTTTATAACAGAAATAAACAAATGAAGAAAAACTTTTTTTTAAAAAAATTGTCGCTCTTTTTTTTATATATAGCGCAAAAAATAAAAACGGCAGAGGTGATCAAATACCCCCAAAAGAAAACTATTTGTGGGAAGAAATTGATAACAATTTCATATGTGTACAGTGTTGTATGACCGCGCGATTGTCATTTAAAGCGTCACAGCGCTGAAAGCTGAAAATTGTCCTGGGCAGGAAGGGGGGTAAGTGCCTGGTATTGAAGTGGTTAAATCAGAAGGGAAGCCGATTGTTTGCGGATTGCATCGTTTTGATTTGATCAATCAGATAAAAAAAATTGAAAAGTGTTTGTGAGCGCCATAAGTGACGATTGTGTGAAATCCACTCCCCCGGGTGGGTCATATCGATCAAATGAGTGGTTGACTACACAACGATTACTCCTCGATCAGAAAAGAAATAAAATATAATAATGATAAACTTTATTTCACATTAAAAGGAAGATGGTCAAAGTGCTTTCCAAAGACAAGAGAAAGAAAAACACAAGAAATACACGGGGGAGGATGGATGGAGGATGGATGATGGATGGATGGATGATGGATGGATGGCAGGGAAGAAAGGATCAGCTCTGTTTGCTCTCAGGACAGGCAGAAAGGAATTTGAGAAGAATGAGAAAGTTGCAGGCTGGGGGGAGGTGACCTCCCTGGCGGTGGGCGGGGATGTGGGAGGGGTTATGTAGGGGGCGGGAGGAGGGAGCTCAGGCTGGGACTCCACACATCGGAGCGCTGACCGTCTGTAGCGTGGTGAGGGATCTGTGATGTCTCCATAGAGTGATCGGAGTTTGGTCCATAGAGCCCGGAGATCGGCCGGAGGACACGTCCACTCGTTGGTGTGTGGGTACAGGAGGGAGCCTGGGACTGATCTGCGAGTCATGGCCACTTCTCCGTGCAGCAGTAGTGGGGTCTCCTCTTCATCCTCCTCTGGATTCAGCATGGACACCGGCTTGGAGATCAAAACTAAATCGGTGGAGCAGACCCTCATCCCTCTGGTGTCTCAGGTAAGAGCAGGGTGACAACCTACCTGAGCAGTAATACTTCTCCCAGTCTGGGGACACAAAGTGCTCAGCTCCTGAGCCTGCATTCTACTACTCTACTGTGTTATTGTAGATGGGGGGGGGGGGGGGCAGGATAAATAAATAATCACATTGTGCCTGTGGAGCATGGCCCTGGGGGAGGCTTTATTAGAAACATATGTAGACAATCATTAGGCATTCATTATGACTGACCTGTCATCTGATCCATGATGTGCCTGCCAGGCTGGAGCAATCTTCTTTTATCCACAAGTATATGGAACCAATACAATGATACAATGTACAATTTTCATACAAGTCCGGCTGCATCTGCGCTTGTCCCCCATTCTAGGTGTTGGAGCATCGCTGTATAGGAAGGAGATGACTTCTGTGCTGGGTCAATGTCCGCCTTGTCATCCTACAAACCCACAGGACACTTCCCAAATTCCTAATACCAGGGATCACTTCTCTCTGGTATTATTACATTTGTTATATACAAGATTTTGTAGTATTATTATTATTATTATTATTATTGGACAAAACTGAAACCTTGTACATACAAATATTATTATACAAAACTGATGCCTTCTATATAAAAATTATTAAAAGACAAAACTGATCCCTTGTATATAACTAAGAAAAAATATTTAATGTTGTTCTTATACAAAACTGACACCTTGGATATAGCTAAGAAAAAATATTCAGTAGTATTACAATATTTTTTTTCTTAGTTATGTACAAGGTGTCAGTTTTGATGATTACTAAATATATATATATATATATATATATATATATATATATATATATATATATATATATATATACATTTTTTGTTATATACAAGGTATCAGTTTTGTCTTGTAATACGTTTTTTTTTTTTTTGTTTTTTTTTAATTTAGTTATATAAACAATGCCACCTAGGAACTGGATTGTTTACTAGCAGAAAAGCCACCAACGTGCTCTGCGTCTTTTATTTAATCCTAACGTCAAGCCGCTACATTCATTAAACATGCATTCTTTTAAGCAGAAGTGCTGGACTATGTGGGCTGTGCAGCGCAATGAATAAACTCTCTCCAAGCTTGATGGCTTTTTAATCGCCTGGTATGTGGCGACAGCATGTTATGCAGCATTGTACGTAGACTTTTGTCCTCAGTCCCAGCCCAAGAAGAGCCTACCGTTTAACCCCTTAACATCATTTCCTAGGGACCCTTCAAGTGGACTCAATACTTGGGAGGTGGCGTGGCTTCTGTATCATGTGACTGCTGTCATTGGCTCTGGGTGTTAAAGCACACTTTCCTTGCAACTGCATATATACATTGCATGATAAGCAAGAGGTTAAAGAGACTTTACCCCCCCCCCCCCCCGGCCCTCCTCTTATTTATTTATTTGGGGGGTTGGGGGGGGGGATCCTCTTTTGGCTGTATTGCTAGGTTAGCTTCAAAACACATACTCACATACCCAGTGACTCCAGGGTTGTTCTTCTGTGATTAGCTACTTTTGTCACTAGGCTATGTCCCATTCTCCCATTCATTCCTGTGTCATCAAGCGCTCACTGCCTCTTGGGTTCTTGCAGCTGGTCCTTGATGCACCACCTTGTCCACCCTCTGGTGTCATCCTTGATGTGTTTGATAATGCACCATCTCCCATTGCTTTCTGTTTGTCTCATCAGGAGCTCACTGCCTCTTTGATTTTTGCAGCCTGTCCTTGATGATGCTGCACTTTGTCAACTCTCCAGTGTCATCCTTGATGTCCTAGATGATGTGCCATCACCTATTCTATTCTTTTCTGTGTCCTCAGGAGCTCACTGCCTGTTGGGTTCTTGTAGCTAATCCTTGATGATGTGCCACTTTGTCCACCCTCCAGTGTCATCCTTGATGTCCTAGATGATGCGCCATTACCCATTCCTTTGTGTCCTCAGCAGCTTACTGCCTGTTGGGTTATTGTAGCTGATCCTTGATGATGTGCCCCTTTGTCCAGCTGCTGTCCATGCCTACTCTTGATATTCCTGTCGCATTTCCCAGGAGGTTGCAAAAGTAGGGGTGACAGTGGTAGGAGCTGGTTGGAGTAAACAAATACACCCCTCCCCCCCCCCCCCCCCGAGAAAAAAAAATCAAGGTTTTGACCCCGAACACTGGCTCCTAGCGGTTCTTTACCTGGGCTTTAATGCCCAGAGAGATGCGCCTTCTGTATCATGTGCCTACTGTGATTGGCTTTCACAGCAGTCACGTGATTGGGAACCTGTCTAGCTACCTGTCAAAACAGAAGCTGTGACCAAGAGCTGTTGGTGACAGCTCGGTCGGGGTGCTGGTAGTGCAGTGCCAGCAAAGAACCTCATGCCACTATTAACAAACGTGCAGTGTCTGGACATTAAAGGCCACTTTTCATACTATCGCATATATACGTTAGGTGGTCAGCAAAAGGCTAAATAGCATAAGGTTGCAGTAAGGAAAAGTTAATTTTAGGCGTGAAGGTCCCTAATAAACTTTTACAGGAACGAGATAACACTTAAGAACCAGTTTTGAATAGACCATTATTTTAGCCAATATGCTTTTGGCTTGTAAGTAGAAATTCTTTCGAAGCCCAAAATACCAAGTAGATGCCGTCCTTGATGCAAATTGCACCAAGAACCTCGGTGCTGTAAGGCAAGAGCACGTACTATGTTTTCAATTATCCATTGAGGTATCATTAAACAATAGTGAACTTGTCAGCAAGCCTATGGAGTTGTATTAAAAAACTGTAAAATCTTAATCTACTGTGTATATATGATGCTTATGGGCCATCTGATTGTTCTTTGTTCTTCTTGATTTGTAATAAATAGTAAAAGACATAAGACTGTAACAGTGTTGCAGAGTTATTAGCTTAGATTTAAAGATAAGAGGAAACTAAATGTTTATTGCTTCAAATAAACTCCTTCACCGCTAGATTATAGCCAAGACAGGTTATGCTTTGTATTTTTTTTTTTTTTCACTACGCAGTATAAAAGCAGAATTCTTCCAAGTGAACCTGTCTTTTCCAGAAGGTGGAGTTTTGGTTTTGATTTATTCAGTCCCATGAACAGCAAAGAAAAGAGTGACATCCTTTTATGTACTGCTGTACTCAGACCAATGAAATTCCATGTTCTCTACTACTTTTACTTCTGACTTGGAAAATGTTTTCGTTTAAAAAAAAAAAAAAAGTCTTTGGCAGAGCTAAGAAAAATATCTGCCTTTTAACTCCAGCTTGTAATAAAAAATGCATATTTCTTATTTAAACCTTACATAAAGATTTTATTACGGAACTAGCGGGTAGTTAAATCACATCTTAATGGGCTTTAAATGACATTCAGATCAAGGCCAGCGTTGCCTTAAAAAGTGTTGTGGATTGCCACATAAAAGCTCCTTTCAATCCATCAATTTCTTTCTCTTTTAAAGGAAAACTGTTCCATGCTTTTTCACTATGTACACCATCTGACCGTGTTCATTTGTTCAGGTTCATGTAATAGTGTGGAGAGATAAAAACTGGCCATGTACTTAGGGCTCATTTACACTGGTGGTTGCCCTTGCCACACATCTGAAATGTGCTCTGTGGTATAAATATCTGTATAGTGCTGACTGTTTATGCAGCACTTTACATATATTGTACAGTCACATCAGTCCCTGCCTCAAGGAGCTTACAATCTATGGCTGGCCATAGACAGAGCAAATTTCTTACCTGCAGACCAAGGCTGCAAGAAAGAAATTTGATCACTTCCCCCATCAACATAGTCAGTGTTGGCAGGGTAATTCCTCCTGCAGGGCCGTTGTGTTCTCTGGGTGGGGGAAGCCATCTCTGCCGGTTCCCACTGAACCGGCCGAGATTTGTACCATCTATGGCCAGCTTAAGTTCTCTACCTCGCATGCATACATTCAGATACCAGGGCCACTTTAGAAAGTAGCCAATTAACCTAGCACCAGGTCTTTGGAGCAGTGTTTTTCAGCCTTCTTTAGTCAAGGCAATGAAAAATCTCGAGGCCCCCTTAGTCTAAAATGGGGTCCTTCATCACATCCGAGTACTCAGTTGTCATCCCGCTTTCCTTTCACATCAGAGTCATCAGTCTCCCCTCCAGATAGTAGATGGTGGTTATTGCTAGTGGCTCTACCAGTCGCTAGAGATAATCGTATGTAAAATCTGCCAGGCTGGTTGTACCCAAGTTGATCGATAAATCAACTAGGGTACATTCAGCCTTGCCCATAAATGGTTCAAATCTTGGCTGGTTCTTGCTGAACCAGCTGAGATTCAAACAGTCTATGGCCAGCCTAAATATAGGTGAACTTCTGCCTACTTCTGAATGCCTGGACTGCCCTATGCGCTATGCCAGCAAGCATTTCCATGGTGCTGGTGCCTCTGCCATCTTGCCTTCTTCCCATAGTGCATCCTGGTGCCATCTCTAAGCAACACACACGCACTCAGTCATTCACGTTATATAAAAGAAAATGTGATTTGTCAGACCAGGCCATTTTATTCCATTGCTCTATGGTCCAGTTCTTAAGTGCCCATTGTAGGCACTTTCAGCTGTGGACACAGGTCTGCATCTATGCAGTCCCCTAAATAAAAAACTGAAATGCCCATTTTTCTGCTTTCAAAACATCAACTTCAGGGACAACATGTTTACTTGCTGCCTAATATATCCCACAAACTTTCAGATGCCATTGTAACAGGGTAATCAATGGTATTTCCCTAAACTGTCAATGGACATAAAGTTTATGGCCGAGTGCTGTATACTTATGTGTGGTTTTTTTAGAGTGCATGAGGGCTTGAAAAAGAAATTTACATTCGCTGTATTGAACCTCCTAGCCTCATAGGTTTCCTTTGTGTTCCTGGACAGTTTGTGATACAAAAAACAGTCACTTCCAGCGCTAATAGGTCTTCCAAGGTGTGGAGTAACAGATGTCAGATAAAATGGTGGTGTGAAAGGTGTATATATGGTATAAAAAACTGGGTGGATGCTTCCTTCCTCAGATGAGGTAATCCAAAAGGAACTTAAAGGCTAGGCTCAGCTCTGAGGAAGGGGGTGCGCCTCGAAAAGAGTTAGCTGTACCCCGTGTTCTGTGCATGTCTGCATTGTTTTTATGGCCTTTTGTCAGTTGCATTTTGAGTACCCACTTTTATATAAAACATTTTTCTTATTAAATTATCTTTGGTAATGCACTAGGTGTGCGCGCCTTCCATTTCTGTTTTTCTTGTAGTTCCTGGACAGTGCCTTTTTTTTCAGATTGGAGAAGTATTTCAGCTTAGAAACACAATGTCCCTAGGACTTATGAGTTCTTGGGTTAATCAAGCAAAAGTTGAATCCAAATTTAGTCAAGTTTGTAACTTTCCAACTAGGGATGTGCTGCAATTTCGTTGTCCATAAATATAATGATAAAAGGGCTTAGTGTTTTTTATGGAAAATGTTACACAAGCTTTGAATAGGCCTGAAAGAAGATTTATGGAAGCTGATTTCCTCATTTCATGTTCTGTATAAATAAAAATCAAGTGGAATTCACTGGTGTTTTTAGGTAGCGAGAGATTCTGAGTAGCATCTCTGCCATGTTTTGCTGAGTAAACTTAGAGATGGAAATCAATTCCAACTACCCCGATTTTAAAACTTCATTTTTTTTTTCCCCTGAGTTGGCTGTCGTAAGATCTGACAGTTTTGACAGATGCACTTTCCTGTCCCATCCTAACAGTGAAAGCTTTAGGGCAGTTTTGGTTTGTACTGGGGGCGGGGCTCACAACCGCTATATAGTTCAGTGGTTACCTGATTGGATACAGATTGTATGGGAAGTTTTGGTAGGACTTCCTATTGCATACTGTAGTTCTTAAAAAGCTATAGCTCACTATCAATGTAACAATCTGACCATACAATTTCTGTATAGTCAACTTGTACCAAAACTATGTAATACGGGGACCTTCCTAGCACTGCATACAGTAGTGGTAGATCTAAATGTATTATTATTAATAAACAGAATTTCTATAGTGCCAACAGTTTGTGCAGTACTTTTACAATATAAAAGGGAGACAATACAGTTACAATACAATAAAATACTAGAGGATTAAGAGGATCCGGCTCAGAAGAGCTTACAATCTAATAGGGTGGGGGGGTGGTACAAAAGGTAGTAACTGGGGAATGAGCTGATGGAAGTGGTTAAAGATTAGTTGGTGGTGTGATAGGCTTCCCTGAAGAGATGAGTTTTTAGGGATTGGCTGAAGGCAGCTAGAGTAGGAGATAGCCGGACAGGTTGAAGTAGAGAGTTCCAGAGGATTTGGAGAAATCCTGAAGACGAGCATGGGAGGAGGAGACAAGGGAGCTTGAGCGTAGGAAGTCTTGAGTGTAGAGGACAGTTTGTTTGATATTTGCAGACAAGATTGGTGATGTAGCTTGGGGCAGAGTTGTGAATGGCTTTGTATGTTGTGGTTAGTATTTAAAATTTAATTCACTGGGAGATTGGTAGCCAATGTAGGGTTTGGCAGAGAGGGGTGGCAGACACTGAGCGGTTGGTAAGGTGGATAAGTCTGGCAGCAGCATTCATAATAGTCGAAGAGGGGATAGCTTATGGAGAGGTAGGCCAATGAGAAGGGAGTTGCAATAGTCAAGGCGAGAGATAACAAGGAAGTAAAATGAGTAGCTTGGTGGTTTCATTTGTTTAAAAAGGGGCGTATTTTAGAGATGTTACGGAGGTGAAAACTACAAGCTTTCATCTGCGTTTGGATTTGGGGCTGAAAGGACAGGTCAGAGTCTAGGATTACACCTAGTACCCTAGCATGAGGGGAGTGATTGATGGTTGCATTATTGATTTTGATGGAAAAGTCAATGAGGGGGGCACCGAGCAGGGGGAATATTGCCAGCTTGGTTTTAGAGAGATTTTGTTTAAGGAAGTGGTGCGACATCCATGCTGATATGTCAGTTAGTAATGCGAGAGGAGACTGAAGGAGTGAGGTGAGGAGTAGACCGTTTTGGGTGTCATCGGCGTATAGATGGTATTGGAAGCTTTGGGTGGTTATCAAGTGACCAAGGGAGGAGGTGTAGATAGAGAAGGGGTCCAAGAACAGAGCCTTTGGGGACCCCCACTTAAAGGGGCAAAGGAGAGGAGACAGAGTTGTAGGAAACACTAAAGGAGAGCTGTGATAGGTAGGAGGAGAACCAGGATAGAGCAGAATCTTGGAGGCCAAGGAAACAGTTTATCGAGAAGGAGCGGGTGGTCAACAGTATCAAAGGCTGCAGAGAGGTCAAGCAGTAGGAGTATGGAGTAGTGGCAATTGGTTTTAGCAGTTAGTAAATCTGTTGGTGAGTTTTAGTAAGGCAGTTTCCGTGGAGTGCTGTGAGCGAAAGCCAGACTGTAAGGGGTCAAGAAGGTTATTTTCACTAAGGTAGGAGCTAAGGCTGTTGTAGACTAGGCGTTCTAGAAGTTTAGAGGTGAATGGGAGCAATGAGATGATGGGTCTTAAGTTGTTCAGGTTGGTGGGGTCCAATGAGGGCTTTTTAAGTATGGGAGTGATCTGCGCATGTTTTAGAGGGGAGGGGAAGGTGCCACTAGAGAGGGAGAGATTGAAGATGTGAGGGAGCAGAGAATAAGAGGGTGACTGTAGAAGCTGTGAGGTAACAGGATCTAGGCGACAATTGGTTAGGTGGGCATCTGAAAAATGTTTTGTAGCCTCTTCAGTAGTAGCCAGTTCAAAAGAGGAGAGCGTTCACTGTGCTGTTAGGCAAGGTATGTTGAGTGGGGAAGATTTAGGCACAGTGGTGGTGTCTTCACAAATTGCATTAATCTGGTCTTTGAAGTGATTGGCAATCTCTTGGGCAGTGAGTTGGTGGGTAGAGGGGGTGGTGGGCGAAGCAGAGAGTTAATGGTTGAGAAGAGCCGACAGGGACTGGATGACAAGGTATTAATGAGAGGGACAAAGTAGGCTTGTTTGCAACATGAAGGCAGGAATTGTATCTTAGGAGGACAGATTTATATAGAGTGAAGTCCTGCAGGCATCTGGTTTTGCGCCACAGTAGTTAAAGAGCAGGGCAATGTCTCTTGAGATTTCTAGTGTTGTCAGTTTGCCAGGGTTATAATGGTTGGGGCCTGATTCTGCGTGTAGTTGGAGGAGCAAGTGCGTCCAGTGATGAGTGAATTGGTGTAGATAGACGTAGCCAGGACAGGGGAGAGATTGTCATATAAGTGGTCAGAATAGAGAAGAGAAAGGTTAATGTAGCAAAGGTTTCTACAAGTAATCGTTTGCTGCTTGGAGGGATGGGTAGTTGGAGGCAAGGATAAAGTGAAACTATTAAAGTTGTGATCAGAGAGCGGAAAGAGGGTGTTAGTGAGGTTGCCAGGAGTGCAGAGGTGGGCGAAGGGTATTACCATTGGAGTGAGTGGAAGTGTATGTCCATTGGGTTAGGTCAAAAGATGAGGTGAAGTTGAGCTGTAGCTGGGCTGTTAACAGTGACAGGGATGTTGAAGTCACCAAGAATGAGAGTAGTAGTAGTGCATCAAAAAAGCACGATACTGGTCCAGGAGGCTGATAAATTGCTGCAATCTCAGAGAAATGGGAGAAAAAAGATGAATACAGTGCATCTCGAAAGAAGAGAGGGATTAGAAGGTGCTTTGTGGGGATAGACGGAATCCAACTCCACCTCCTTTCTGTTCCTTGGGTCTGGGGGAGTGAGTCCAGTGGAGGCCACCATGGGAGAGGGCAGCAGGAGAAGCTGAGTCAAAATTTTGAAGCCAGGTTTTAGTTATGGTGAGTATGCCATGAGAGATGAAAAAGGTCATGCACAGATGTGAGCTTTTTACAGATGGAGCGGACATTCCAAAGGGCGCATGAGATTGGGAGGGCTAGTTTTAGGAAGCAGGGGGATAGAAATTAAAGTGAGTGGATTGTGGCATTTGCCAGCGGCATTTGCCAGCGGAGGAGGGGTGTCAGATATGTGGTTTGCAGTTCGAAAATGAAGGACCATGATTTGGGGAAATGTCTCCAGAGACTAGGAGGGTGAGGAAGGTAAGATGGAAGTGGGATGTGTATGAGCGCACATGTCTTACTGCCCTGGTGTTTAGGTGAGCATGTGGGTTCAGCAATTGCAGGAGGTGATGGGGGTAGGAGTGAGGGTGATGCGTATGCTGTGGGGTACAGAGGAAGGGTAGAGTAAGGATAATTTTGAGGATAGAAGACACCGATGTGAGAAGAAATAGGAGCATGTTAGTGGATAGCGAGTGGGAATCTGACTTTAAATAAATTAAGTGTCAAATGCTGGTTTGCTTGCCGTCTTTCCAGAGTGGAGCAGAGTTCTTATTGTATCGTTATCCAGCGGCGGTGAAACTGCGCACCCTTGTGACAGAGCCACTCAGGGAAGAGACAAGGTGTCAGTGCCTTGCCCCTGTCTGCGCCTCCCCATAGGCCACATCAAATTTATAGGGAGATTAAGTAGGCATGCATTTCTCAATTGATCATTATAGGGTTTGTTGCTGCCTGAGCTTTCGCTTCAGAGATTTTTAATCCATACTGCGGTTCTTTCTGTGTAGTTAAAGTAATTGTAAAGTCTTTGTTTTTATAGAAAAAAAAAAAAACTGTTTTACTTGTGGTGGTAAGGCAATCCACAAGCTTCAGCTTTTCTTGTGTAAGGGAGCGCTCCACAATGGCTGTGAATTCCTGGAGTTGTGACGTCGCCTATTGCCCATCTATTATCGGTGGTCCCTCTCCTCCCCTGCAGCAGATGCCTCTGACACAGGGGAGCTGGAGCTTGTGGAAGGCTGTACAGCACTGGTAGGGGGAGAGGGAAGACCACCTTTTTAAGAACACTTATAGTGAGCCTTTACTTCCACTTTAAATTGTCTGGAGTTGGGCTTTAAACAATAACAGCCACTAAGAATTCTTTACACCTGAGAGACTGTATCACGTTCTGGGATAAGTTTGCCAACACAATCCGTCTTTTGCACTTTGAAAAACAGTCTAGTGTTTCAGACATAACCAAATTATTCTTTGGCCTCAAGCAGAGGAAGTTGGCAAAGCTGGAGATATTTACATGCTCTTTATATTTGGCTTGTGTCCAAGACTGGATTACATTGTAATGTCTGACTACTGAGCAACCAAGATATGCAGTGGTAGGTTATATGTACTGTATATATTAATTATGGTAAATGTGCTTATGCTCACACCTATATTTGAGCATTCACATAAGCAGGAACCCTTGTAGAAAAAAAAAACCTGTAAAAGCTTAACCTTGTATGTAGATGTTATTTAACCGTGAGTTATAACAGGCAAAGGTCACTTCTCTTGAAAAGAAGACCTAGTACTGCAAGATATGTGCTTGACAATAGTAAGATCTGCAGACAAGCAGACCTGGATGTTCTTCGTATGCCACTATAAGTATACTGGATTATTCCAGTGCTTTCAGATCTTCTCATCCTTGCTTTTGGAAGGCTTTCTGACACAGGTCTATTGTCGTTACAGAGAGATGTGCACATTTTCAAGCTTATAAATAAATGGAAGGTTGTATTTCTAAACCACTCAGTTGCTGACATGTACATAGTCTGTAAATAATACTCATCCAGTGTTCTGAAGTGCTGCAATGCTTTTTTACTACCCTATTGCTGGATGTGTTCCACAACTATATCTGTTGTAGTTGCCGTATCTGGGTGACAGTTTGAATGTTCTAGCTGTATCTGGTAAAAGCATGCAAGGGGTATCGCTTCAAACGTTTGTCCTTCTCTTACTTAAACGTATATCCTCTAGATTAGGCTAGTTTGCAAACTGAGAAGGATAATATTAAAGCAGTAGTAAACTGCAAAAAAAAACAAAAACAAAAAAAAAAAAACCTTCCTCTTGGAAGTTAGTGTTTAAGGTCAAAAATGTTCTTCTATAATTCCTTCTGGTATATAACACTAAATTCCCCAGTAGATGTCATTTTTAAAAATATGTTGTATAATGGCTTACTTCACAGCGCCATTCGGCGCTCAGCTGCCGGTCTCCTGTCCCGATCTGATATCTGAGGGGGAGGTGCTGGGAAACCCCCACTGACGTCGTGGGGGGAGAGACCAGCTGGCAGTCACGTGAGCGAGCGCCGAATGGTGCTCTGAAGTGAGCTATTATCCCGCATATTTTTAAAAATGACATACACTGGGGAGCTTAATATTTTATATAATAGACGGAACTATAGAAGAAAACAGGTTTTTTTTTTTTTTTTTTTACAGAGACAGACACAGAGAGCAGGGCTGCGGCTGATGGAGGCATATACTCTGACCACGGTGTCAGGGTTTAGCAGCCCTGATTTTCGTGGTCAGTTTACAGAGGGGAGGGCAGAAACTGGCAGGATCAGCCAGGAATTTCAGGTGATACAGTGGGCCAAATAACACAGCACAAGCACTGTGCTGTATAACATGCTTTAAATAAATGGGATCAATATTTTTTATTTTTTTGGGGGTTAACACTTTAAGAGCATTGCATACTAGCATGTTATGAAAGACTTACCTTAAAGTGGTTGTATACCCTAATTTGTATTTTTTACCTACAGGTAAGCCTATAATAAGGCTAAACCTGTACGGTTTAGGAGATATTCCCTTTTGCATGCAGTCTCTTGCTCGCCATGTCAGCGGCGCATGCGATGTAAAAGCCCGGCTGAAGGTCCGACAGATGTGGTGCATACTAGCTCATTATGCCTTTGCCTTGCAGGATTTTTTTTTTTTCTTGATGTGCGGGTATACAACCAAAGCAAATCCCTCCAGTGGCACACTGTCACTGCTGCTGGGACTACCATCTTCACTTAGTCTTCCTTCCAAGCTTGTTTATCTGTACTTTATCTGTGGATCACAGGAGTGCAGTTAGTTTTGCACTCCTGTGACCCATTTTCAGTAGAGAGCGTGCAGAAGTCTATCTGCTGACATCACAGAAGTTGCTCCAGGTGGCGCCTGGCTCAGCCTCTGAGTGAGCCGCTGAGAGCCTGAAGCCTACGGACTAAGACTGGGATGCTATTAAAGTTCATGTGCGTGTAAAAGTACTTTTGGTAATATAGTGTATATTGCTAACTTTCATAGTCGTTGTCATGACTGGTCCTCTGAAGTCTTTTCTTGCCAGTCTCTGACTAGTCATGTTGCAGCCTTTTGCTCCATACACACGGTTGGATTTTCTGATGGAAAATGTTCAATGGGAGCTTGTTGGAAATTCCGACTGTGTGTAGGCTTCATCGGAATTTCCGTCACACAACATTTGAGATCTGGATCTCAAATTTTCTGACAACAAAATCCGTTGTCGTAAAGTCTGATCGTTTGTACACAATTCCGACGCACAAAGTTCCACGCATGCTCGGAATCGAGCAGAAGAGCCACACTGGCTATTGAACTTCCTTTTTCTCGGCTCGTCGTATGTGTTGTACGTCACCGCGCTCTTGACGTTCGGAATTTCTGACAAGATTTGTGTGACCGTGTGTATGCAAGACAAGCTTGAGCCAACATCCATCGGAAAACATCCATGGATTTTGTTGTCGGAATGTCGGATCGTGTGTATGGGGCATAAGTTGCTGATGTCATGTACAATGCAGGACCAGCAGCCACTTCTGGTCCTGCATTGTATGAGATGAAGAGGGCTCACCCACATTCAGCCACTGGCAGACCATGGGTTAAGAGAGGTAATGTATTAGTACATCCCCTAGACCGGAGGTCTCCAAACTTTTTAATCAAAGGGTCAGTTTACTGGGAGGGAGACTTTTTGGGCTGGAAACTTTTTGATCATTTTAAAAAAAACATTTTTTCCCTAAAGTTACTAAGGTTACTGAATTGTTACCACCTTCCCTTGTGTCTCAGCAAGGTATGCAGATTCTCTTACCACTTAGTTACACATTAATACTATATGCCATCATATTTCTGAGTAGAGACGACGAATGGCGCTCTGATTGCAAAGGAAATAAATCTGGCAAATTATCCGACGGATGATACTTGAGGTTCTGTGGCTAGATGTTGAGTTATCCTATTTCCTTTAAGCAGTGAGCAGAGAGACATTTGTCTAATTAATAGAACGATGTGGTGTTAGCATACTGCTTCCTGTAGATTGCCGTGAACTTCCTGATTGGATAAGACTTGGCAGGTCAGGTTGTTCCACTTCTGCTCAGTGACGTTTTGTTTTGTCGTTTAGGACAGCTACTTCAAACATGAAGTGTGTGTTTAATATGCTTCGTACCATTCATACCAGATACCAACTGAACATAAATATGTTTGACAGCTATGAGCAAACGGTCTGTGGTAGACGTAGGAAAGTATAATGCCAGTTTTGAGTAATGCTTCATGTCGGATTATATCCTTGTTTGGACAATAATAAACAAAATTCAGTTGGGAGTACCGTATAAACTCGAGTATAAGTCGTTCCGAGTATAAGTCGAGGCCCTAATTTACCACAAAAAAAATGGGAAAAACTTATTGACCCGAGTATAAGACGAGGGTGAGAAATGCACAGCTACTGTAAGTGGAAAAGAGGGTCAACAATGCCCATTTGCAGCATCACTGTGCCCATTTGCATGCCTCACTGTGCCCATTTGCAGTCATAGGTCCCCTGAACTTCAAACTCGGTAGTTAAGGGTTCCTAGATGCCCCCTAGCTGCAGCCAAAATTTGGGGTCTCTGAACCCAAAGGGTCCCGAAATGACATTGCTGCAGATAGACACAGTTGACCGAATTTGGGGCCCCGTATCTTGGGGCCACTTAGTGCTAAGAACCCCAAATTTGGTGTGCAAACCCAGTGGAACCAGCACCATAAAATTTCCAAAGCCAGGGTTTCTAGCACCAAGTGGCCCCGAGATACAGGGCCCCAAAATCAGTTCAGAAAATGTCAAGCACTTTTCTGCAGTAGAGAATGACATTTTACAAACCAGGTTTGGGGCCCTGTATCTCAGGGCCACTTGGTGCTAGGAACCCCAGCTTTGGATATGTTATGGTACCAGTTCCACTGGGTTTGCACACCAAATTTGGTTTTCCTAGCACCAAGCGGCTCTGAGATATGGGGCCCCAAAGTCGGTTCAGAAAATGTCAAGCACTTTTCTGCAGCAGAGAATGACATTTTCCGAACCGATTTTGGGGCCCCGTATCTTGGGGCCACTTAGTGCTAGGAACTTCAGCTTTGGATATGTTGTGTTACCAGGTCCACTGGGTTTGCATACCAAATTTGGAGTTCCTAGCACCAAGTGGCCCTGAGATACGGGGCCCCAAAGTCGGTTCAGAAAATGAAAATTTTTGCTGCAGAAAAGTGCTTGACTCGAGTATAAGTCGAGGGGGGCACTTTCAGCACAAAAAAATGTGCTGAAAAATTCGACTTATACTCGAGTATATACGGTATTTTGTTTCCTTTGAAAAACTGAGTATTTCTTCGGTTTGGCTGAAACTACAATATGACCAAAGTAGCTCCCCCGAGGACCCAGTATTACTATTGTGTTGTGGTGTCGTTCATTGTGAATGACGCCACAATGCACCTTAAAACAGCTTGTGTAGCACAGTACAACACAAGCTGACATTTTTTTTTTTTTGTATAAGTTGTGGTTTTAACCCATTCATTTTTATTGCACTTTGTAACACATTGTAGTGCATGACAGCATAAGGATGTGATGCGACTGGGCCCTTAAAGTATGTTCTTGGCATGTATGCCCCCCATGTGCATGGGGCATTAATACTTTAAACTTTATCCACGGACCATGATGCAGGCATAGCTGAGGTTGTTGTAAAAAATTGAGTTAAACAAATATGCATTTTTACTGCAGAACGCCAAAATACAAGTTATCTATTCTCAGGAAGCAAATACATGAATGATTTCAGCTTTATTTTATTTGGAATCCCGAATGTCTCCTCATAAAGCCTCACTTGTGTGCTTCCAGTACAAGTAAATGACATATCTTGTCACACTATTCAAACTAAATTATCTTCAGACACTTCTTCTGTTTAACATTTCTTTTCTTGTGTTCCCCATTTCAGATTACATTTGTATTATACCTACTTGTGGAACAAATTCAATTGTTTACACATGCATACCATGCTTATCTATATTGCAAAATTTGGAGCTCTTGCGCATCCTATTGTCCAACTTATTTTCTCGTAACAGGAAAAGATTTCAAGTTTAGATATGCTTGTCTTTTAAGATTTAATGGCTTCACTCTCATCCCAATTTATTGTGGTACCAGTCAGTAGGATGTTTCTTGTGTGTATTGTCGCATCATCTGCAGCTCGGCATAGTGTGTGTGTGTGTGTAATATAAATATATATGTGTGTGTGTGTGTGTGAAATATACATATTGTGTGTGTAATAAAAATTATAGAATTATTATTTTTTTTTTTTTAATATGTAGATGTATGTTTTGGGCCTGTTGGCATGACTATTTGTATATTTAACTGATCTATTTACACACAGTGGCGGTGCGTCGCCCCCTCTCTCTAGCCACCCCCCCTCGATGTATCATGAATAGATTCATGCATTGGTCCCTTTCCGGGCGCCTGGATTCCAGCGGTGGAGGTGTATTCTTGAAGCACCTGATTAGAGCCATAGACTCTCTACTAGGCTTCAAAAAAGGTGAACTGCGACCGCAGAGCACCCAGGTGTATCAGAGAAGCGAATGAATATTCACTGTTCTAACACTGAATTGCCCCTCCGCCAATCGGGAGGCACGGGTGTGTTACCCGTCACCTGATTAGTTGAAACGACAGACGCTGTGATTTGACACCTATCAGGAGGAGGGGAGGAGATGCATGGAGGACACAGCTCGCCGCCGTCACCCACTGCCACACTGATATAGGGTACGTGCCGGGCAGACAGTGAGCGGACGGGGGTCAGTGTTAACTTTTAAATGGCCTCAGTGGCGGCGTTTGATGGGGCACTGGGAGGCTGCATTTTTAAAATGTTATTCTTTCTGAATTTTTGTTTTTGTCCCCCCCCCCCCCCCCCAAAAAAAAAAAAACCTGCCACTGCTTGTGACCACCTACTTCACTTTTGTAAATATATCAGTGAAACTGCTACAAATTTTCTAGCACAAATAGACTTTTACAGAGGCTTCTAGGACAGTGTGCCTGAAACTAAATATCAGTTTATTTTCATTCAACCCAGTTGGCTGAAGAAGGGAAAAAAAAGCTAAGGAGTTGGGGAGGAGATCCTGTACTAACAATTCAATGTTAGTTCACTGATCTCCCCCTGAGCTTTTGTGTTCTGACAGGGGGAAATTTTCACTGTTTCGGAGATGCCGGAGAGTGGTGGGCAGTTGTGTAAAACTCCTACAAGGAATCGTTTCTGCTATGGGGGAAATGCCAGCATCTGAGGCCGAGGATGTCCTTACTTTTCTAATACCCATAGTTTAGTTTACTGTTTTTTTTTGTTTTTTTTTTTCATTGAAGTGTGTTTTTTTTTTTTTTTTTTTTTTCCCAAAAAATTGTGTTTGAAAGACCACTTGGCAAATACAGTGTGACCAAAAATATTGCAGCAATTGACATTTTATTCCCTAGGGTCTCTGCTAAAATATATATAATGTTTGGGGGTTCCAAGTAATTTTCTAGCAAAATATATTCATTTTAACTTAAACAAGTGTCAGAAAAAGATTTAGACTTTAAGTGGTTAAACTTCCTGCATTTACATGTTGTTAAAAACTTGGCAGACTGCCTGGATTTTTTTCTTTACACACAGAAGTTTAGCCCTTTGATCTAAGAAGGAAGAGTTAGTTACAATGTTTCATGTTAAAAACTTGGCAGACTGCTCAGATGATTTCTTTTGACAGCTGAGTGAGCAAATAAGTCTCCACTTGTTATATGAAAAAATTGGCAAACGCTGCAATAGAGATCGTCAGGGGGGGTTGAATCGAAATCACGATTTTTTTTAACGCTTAATTGTGCAGCTTTAGTGTGTGTGTGTGTGTGTGTGTGTATATTGTATTATGTTATATTATATAATATTTTAAAAGAAATTCTCACTCCAGTGGTGGGCATTGCACTCGGATAAGAGCAAGAACTGCCTGGGTAGGTACAAGTAGTCTGGTGGAAGAGACTTTTGTGGGTCTTGCATTGAAATAACATAATCAGGTTTATTATAGACCAGTAAACCTTCTTTTTTTATTTATTTTTTTTTGCTTCAATGCATGACCAATGAGTGTCTCTTCCACTGGTGGAAAAAAAAAATCTTAAATTGATTTACCTATTTGTACCTGGTATTAGAAGCCTTGGCCAGGCCAGTTGTCCACAAATTAACATCTTTAAACTATGCTGATGAAACTTGTCTTCTAAGGTTGGCCAAGAGTGTCCTCCATGGTTCCACTGTTATGTATTCTTCCTCCTCCTCTCATTCCTGTCCCTTTCACCATTGCCTGTGAATCGTAAGATATGTTGTCCCAAGGGAGGCTGGGCTCTAAAGTGCATTCAATTATTATTTAGTTATTTCCCATCTACTTGTGTATTGTTATTATTATTAACAGTATTATCTACGTATGTACCATGTTTCTACATGAGCCTATAGTAACACTTAAATTCCCTTTTTGTTCAGAACCTGTGTCCGTTTTATACAATGGTGGTAGGTTGACATTAAAATAATATACCGTTTATTCAGAGTTACTTTAAAAGCCATATTTCTTAGACATCTTTTATCTTCTATGGTTACAAAATGCTTTATACACGTGTATTGTATCATTACTAAAGGAGTGTAGCTATTTTGGTTGAGCCTTTTGAAAAATGAGTCCATGTTTAATGCTCCCTGCTTTGGTGGTTACCTCACTGTTGATAAATACCCTTGTTAACGTATGGGAGCAGGCCATGTTTTTTAAAAGCCACATTACTAAATATGGCTGTTTTACTGTAGTTTACAAGGCACGTTGATGTTTAGAAGTTTTCTTGGAACAGTCAGGCGGCATTTCTCTCGTTTATTACTTGCATGCTTAGTGTCTTTTTTTTGTATTCCTGACAGGTTGCCTGCAGATCCTCTGTGGTCATTTTATCAATGAATCTTTGTAAATATCAGCTATGAATGTACTTGGCATGCTCTGCAAATGCCAGTTGGTTCTCTC
Organism: Lithobates clamitans; assembly: GCA_037952925.1. Taxonomy (NCBI): domain Eukaryota; kingdom Metazoa; phylum Chordata; class Amphibia; order Anura; family Ranidae; genus Lithobates; species Lithobates clamitans. The sequence goes on from JBBGZY010000486.1 coordinate 3,133,026, forward strand.
ATTACAAGGATGTGCTCGGTGCAATGAATGAACTGTAGCTTGTGTTAAGCACTAAAGATATCCTGTCATCCATATACTGTCTAAAATGAGGTGTTGTTTAAATGCTTGTTTGAAGTACAGCATTTAAAACTCACGCTATAGAACTAAAGGGATATTGACCTAAGCCCTTAACATTATGGCAATTTTATTTATTTGGACTTTATCATTTTTGGCACTTGTCTCAACTTGCATTAGAAAAATATTTCTTGGGTGCCGTCTCTTAAAGTAAAACCAGTAGAATTCTGGGATAAACCTTAATAATCCTAAAAATGCAGTGAAGTCGCGTTGTAAATTGATTAAAGTCGCGCTGAAGTCGCTTTGAAGCCGCGTTGAAGTCTCCGTGCAAAGTCGCGCTGAAGTCGTGTTGACCCTGTGTGAATCGAGCCTTAGGCTTTTTCAATATCCTCAGAGTTCTTTGCCATGAGGTGCAATGTTGAACTTCCAGTATGAGTGAGTGAGAGAGCGATAACACCAAATTTAACACACCCGCTCCCCGTTCACACCTGAGAACTTGTAACACTAACGAGTCACATGACACCGGGAAGGGAAAATGGCTAATTTGGACATTTTCACTTAGGGATGTACTCGCTTTTGCTGCCATCGGTTTAGACGTTAATGGCTGTGTGTTGAGTTATTGTGAGGGGACAACAAATGTACACTGTTATACAAGCTGTACACTCACTACTTTACATTGTAGCAAAGTGTAATTTCTTCAGTTTTCAAAAACATATTTAGGGGGCACACCCTACAATGCGTTTAAATTCAAGATGGTGCTGCTATAAGACCTACAAACAGTACAAAATATTTTACAGCGCACACATTCAAGAATGACATTTCCTGCAAGGCTAGTTAAAAACACCTGAACATATTCAAAATATACGGGGTTTGGTCACACTATATGGTCATATAGTGCTAAGCCCACTTACTGCGACAAAGTCCCCCGAATTAGTGGGTCCTACTCTAGTAATAGAATGGAAGATCCTTTGTTTCAACCATGGGAGCTGAACTCCTCTATGTGGGAGAACTAAAGGGGATACATCCTATGCACTGGTGGCCACTAAATAAGAGGTAATGAGGAGTGGGAGGGGTGCTCCAGCTGGAGGGGATACTGAAGGGGATACATCCTTTGCACTGGTGGCCACTAAATAAGAGGTAATGAGGAGGGGAGGGGTGCTCCTCCTCATTACCTCTTATTTAGTGGCCACCAGTGTATAGGATGTATCCCCTTCAGTTCTCATAGAGGAGTTCAGCTCCCATGGTTGAGACAAAGGATCTTCAATTCTATTACTAGAGTAGGACCCACTAATTCGGGGTACTTTGTCGCAGTAAGTGGGCTTAGCACTATATGACCATATAGTGTGACCAAACCCCCATATTTTTTTAATATGTTCAGGTGTTTTTAACTAGCCTTGCAGGAAATGTCATTCTTGAATTTCTTCAGTGTTGTCACATGAAAAGAAATTATACAAAACTGTGAGGGGTGTACTCGCTTTTGTGAGATACTGTATGTGTGTATGGGTCTAATCCTTCCCCCATAAGTAACCCCCACCCCCAGTTATATGCCCATTTACCCCCAATACATTTTGTCTCTGTGTATTTACCTTTTTAAAAAGCACTGTACAACTTCTGTTCGATTTCCTTTAGATTTACCTTCAACTATGTAGTGCAAGGGCCTTCCTGATTGCATACAAATTGAAAGTGTTTAGGTTTGACCTCATTTTATATGGTTTTGGCAACTCTAAATGAAAAAATCTAAAGAAAATTGTATAGAGTGCATCCAGCTTTACCCATGGTTCACACCTATACATTTTATAGTGCGTTTTGCAGAAACGCACTACAGTCAATTTAACATGCTTTCCTATGCGTCACAATCACATCTATGCATTTTTGCAATTTTTTTTTTTCTCCCGCAGCAGGTTTTTGTTTTTAGTGCAATAGACGTCAATGGAACCACACCCAAAACACAAGTGATGTGTTTTGATTTTTTTTGGTCAATATTGAGTGGGACGTTACGCTCTCTGGCACTCAAGTCACATCAAACTGGTGCAGAAAGCTTTTTTTAAAAGTCGCAGTGACTTTAAGTCGCCTAGATTTGAAGAAGTTCCATTGCTGTCAGTGGGCTGCGACTGTGTCCAAAGCCACATGTTGGGGTTAAGGGCTAGGGTTAAATGTTAGGGCTAGCGTTCTAACCCTAACTCTGGACTGGACTGTGACACATGAAAGTCACAGCCCATTGATTTAATGGAACCCTTTAAAATCTATGCAACTTAAAGACGCAGTGACTTTGAAAAGGTTCCTGCACTACTTTGATGCAACATCAAAGTAGCACTCGATACTTTCCTATTGGCCAAATAAAATGCAGCATACATAAAAATTGTGTGTTCAAAAATGCATTGCAGGGAAAATGCATAGGTGTTAACCTAGCCTTATTCCAGTCTACCATAGTCTGCCCATGAGCGTGAACTGTTTAAAGCTCAAAGGCATAGTTAGCGCTCTACAATGACCGGTAACCTGAAACAGAGACTGGTAACTATAGATGTTGTATACCTGTAAAACTTTTTGGTGGTAGGTGCTCTTTACCAAAGAAAACGGTCTATGCTACATATATGATCTTTATTTCATGTGCAAAAGAGACTTTTTTTTGGATAAGGCTGTGTAGCATTATTTGACTTTAACCCCATTATTTTCTGGATTTTTTTTTTTTTAACCCAACCAATGTTTGCTTCATTATTTTTAGCTGGCTATTTGTGGCGACATTTTGACGAGCTGTTTGTTGCAAAACCTATTAAATATTTTAAGTCGCCTTTCCTCTACCAGGACTGTACAAATTTAATGACGCAAGGAGTCTTGCCCATAGTAACCAAGCTGCTTTTGTATTTGAAAGGAAGCAGAGTTGGCTTCTATGGGTAACAGCTCTGCCTGTGCTCAAGTTTTCTTTTTCATTAAATTTTAATTGACGATAGAACAAGGACCATGAACAAAAGAGGACATGTAATTAGTAGCAATAATTACTCTAACCAGCCTATACGTCAACACTGGAAAAAAAGTTTTTGTTTAGGGGTTTCTACTCCCATGAACAAAACCTAAATCTATCCTTTCCTCCAGTTTTAATTGCTCCACTTGTGTTTTGACCCCAGGGGAAAGTAGAAAGTTAAATAACTGAATTCTAGTTTGCAGACGTGGAAGAAGGAAGGATAGAACGACGCACGCTGGAAGAACAGCCCAGAGGTAAAGCAAATGGAAAGCGGCTTCAGCCTGACTTCTCCCAAGACACACCTCTGATGCATTTGCCTCACCCTCAGGGCTTGGACCTCTATGCTATTCCTTGTGGGTGGGGCGAAATGCATCAGTGCTGTGTTCTAAAGGATTTCGGCAGCTTTCACTTTGCTTAAGCGCTTAAAGACCAGCCTCGTTTTGGATTTTAGGTGTTTACATGTTTAAGGCTGGGTTCACACTGGCGCGACACGACAGCCATCCTACTTTGGATCTGCCCTGCGACATAAAGCCTGCATGCGTCCGACTTTCAATGAATGGGGATCCGACTTGGATCCCCGCCAATGCCCGGCACTGTGTTTGGTATGAATCTTGAGAGGGAACTCCGTTCCAAAAAACGGCGTGGGGGTCCCCCCCATATCCATACTAGACCCTTATCCGAGCACGCAGCCGGGTAAGGAATGGGGGGTGGGGACGAGCGCCCCCCCCCCTCCTGAACCGTACCAGGCCGCATGCCCTCAACATGGGGGGGTGGGTGCTTTGGGGCAGGGGGGCGCCCTGCGGGACCCCCACCCCAAAGCCCCTTGTCTCCATGTTGATGAGGACAAGGGCCTCTTCCCGACAACCCTGGCCATTGGTTGTCGGGGTCTGCGAGGGGCTTATCGGAATCCGGGAGCCCCCTTTAATAAGGGAGCCCCCAGATCCAGGCCCCCCACCCTTTGTGAATGAGTATGGGGTACATCGTACCCCCTACCCATTTACCTAAGGAAAAAAGTGTCAATGAAAAAACACAGTACACAGGTTTTTAACCACTTGATATCCACGCTATAGCCGAATGACGGCTACAGCGTGAACCTGAATTCCCAGGAGGCCATCATATGACGGCCTCCCCTGTGCACGTGCTCCGCGCGCGCTGTGATCAGTGTCACTGAGACTCGGGTGATCACCGATCCGGCCCCTTACCATGTAATCATCTGTCAGCCAATGACAGCTGATCACATGATCAAAATAAAAGCTCTGTGATCTTTTTTTTTTTTTTTTTTCTCCTCGTGCTGACAGTGCGAGGAGAAAAAAAAGCCAATCACCGGCTCACCAGCAAGGGACATCGGTCCCGCAGAGGAGGAGGCAATAATGCCTCAATTGTGCCACCAGTACCCCCTGCCAGTGCCACCTTACATTGCCTCATCATAGTTCCCACCAGAGCCACCTATCAATGCCCATATGTGCCACCTATCAATGCCCACCATTGCCACCTATCAATGCCCACCATTGCCACCTAACAATGCCCACCAGTGGTGCCAATCAGTGCCACCTAGCAGTGTTGCAGATCAATGTACCAGATCAGTGCCCATCACTACAACCTATCAGTGCCCATTGGTGCCGCCTCATCAGCGTACATCAATGAAGGAGAAAAATTACCCTTTTTAAAATTTTATAACAAAATATAAAAAAAAATTTATTTATTTTTTAAATTCGGTCTTTAAATTTTTTTAACAAAAAATAAAACCGCAGAGGTGATCAAATACCACCAAAAGAAAGCTCTATTTGTGGGGAAAAAATGATAAAAATGTCATTTGGGTACAGTGTTGTACGACCGCGCAATTGTCATTCAAAGTGCGTCAGCGCTGAAAGCTGAAAATTGGTCTGGATAGGAGGGGGGTTGAAGTGCCCTGTGAGCAAGTGGTTAAAGTAATTTATTAGGCAGCTCCGAGCTGCCTAATAAATTACTTTAACCACTTCAATACCAGGCACTTATGCACCTTCCCGCCCAGACCAATTTTCAGCTTTCAGCGCTCTCACACTTTGAATGACAATTACTCAGTCATGCTACACTGTATCCAAACAAAATGTTTATCATTTTCTTCTCACAAATAGAGCTTTCTTTTGGTGGTATTTAATCACCACTGGGTTTTTCATTTTTTGCGATATAAGCAAAAAAACCGCGAAAATTTTGAAAAAAACTTACTTTTTTTTAGTTTCTATTGTAAAATTTTGCAAACAAGTCATTTTTCTTCATAAATTTGTGCCAAAATGTATACTGCTACATATCTTTGGTAAAAATAACCCAAATTAATGTATATTATTTGGTCTTTGTGAAAGTTATAGAGTCTACAAACTATGGTGCCAATCACTGAAAATTGATCACAACTGATGTACTATCTCACCTGAAGGCCTATCTCATTTCTTGAGACACTAACAAGCCAGGAAAGTACAAATACCCCCCAAATGACCCCTTTTTGGAAAGTAGACAGTCCAATGTATTTACTAAGAGGCATGGTGAGTTTTTTGAAGCTGTAATTTTTTCCCACAATTCTTGGGAAAATTAAGATTTTTTTTTTTTTTTTTTTTTTTTACACAAACTGGTCATATTAACAGGTTATTTCTCTCACACAGCATATGCATAATTGCAACTACACCCCAAAATACATTCTGCTACTCCTCCTGAGTATAGCGATACCACATGTGTGAGACTTTTACACAGCCTGGCCACATACAAAGGACCAACACTGAAGTAGCACTTTCATGCGTTTTACAAGCATAAATTGCACATATCCTTTCTCAACCACCTATTACACTTTTGAAGGTCCTGGAGCACCAGGACAATTGAATTGTCCACAAAATGACCCCATTTTGGAAAGCACACACCCCAACGTATAATCTATGAGGCATAATGAGTCTTTTGAACGGTTCATTTTTTTCCAGAAGTTTTTGGAAAATGTGGAAAAAAAATGAAAATGCATTTTTTTTTACACAAAGTTGTCCATTTATAAGATATTTCTAACACATAGCATGTACATAGCAAAAATGACACCCCAAAATGCATTCCTCTACTCCTCCTGAGTATGGCGATACCACATGTGTGAGGCTTTTACACAGCCTGGCCACATACAAAGGCCCAACATTGAAGTAGCACTTTCATGCGTTTTACAAGCATAAATTGCACATATCCTTTCTCAACCACCTATTACAGTTTTGAAGGCCCTGGAGCACCAGAACAATGGAATTATCCACAAAATGACCCCATTTTGGAAAGCACATACCCCAACGTATAATCTGTGAGGCATAATGAGTCTTTTGAAGGGTTCATTTTTTTCCAGAAGGTTTTGAAAAAAGTGAAAAAAAAATGAAAATGCATTTTTTTTACACAAAGTTGTCCATTTATAAGATATTTCTAACACATAGCATGTACATAGCAAAAATGACACCCCAAAATGCATTCCTCTACTCCTCCTGAGTATAGCGATACCACATGTGTGAGACTTTTACACAGCCTGGCCACATACAAAGGGCCAACACTGAAGTAGCACTTTCAGGCGTTCTACAAGCATAAATTGCACATATCCTTTCTCAACCACCTATTACAGTTTTGAAGGCCCTGGAGCACCAGAACAATGGAATTATCCACAAAATGACCCCATTTTGGAAAGCACACACCCCAACGTATAATCTATGAGGCATAATGAGTCTTTTGAAGGGTTCATTTTTTTCCAGAAGTTTTTGGAAAATGTGGAAAAAAATGAAAATGCATTTTGTTTACACAAAGTTGTCCATTTATAAGATATCTATAACGCATAGCATGTACATAGCAAAAATGACACCCCAAAATACATTCTGCTACTCCTCCTGAGTATGGCGATACCACATGTTTGAGACTTTTTCACAGCCTGGCCACATACAGAGGCCCAAAATCCAAGTAGCACCTCCAGGCATTCTAGCAGCATTAATTACACATATCATTTTCTGACTACCGATCACATTTTTGCAGGCCCTTCATATTTCTAACACATAGCAGGTACATACCAAATAACAAAAGATTACCTGTGGTTTTAGAAGTGCAGTGGTCCACAGAGGAGAGCATCGGTCCAGGCAGCAGGCAGGAATGAGGTCAGCGACAGCAAAAGCAATCATCCAGGCAGCAGGCAGGAATACTGTCCATAGTTCATACAGGCAGAGATACTGTCAGCACAGCCAGAGCACAGCCAGAGCACAGCCAAAGCACAGCCAGAGCACAGCCAGAGCACAGGTCCAGGTAGCAGGCAGAGGTGTCCCAGCAGAAATACTGTCCAAAGTCAGTAGAGGCAGCAGGCAGATATATGGTCAACACAGCCAAAGTATTGGTCCAAACAGCAGGAAGAAACATGGTCCATAATGTCATGGGTCTTTACAGGCAGCAATATGGTCAGCACAGCCAAAGTATTGGTCCGGGCAGCAGAAAGGACCATCAAGCTTAGGGCCAGGGGGACAGGGGTAGAGGCTTCTCCCACCCAAATCGCTTTGAAGCCTCCGGGCAACCAGACCCTGTTCTTGGAGCACAGAAAACGAAAAACTGGTTTTCTCTACTCAGAACGCTATTCTGAAGCCCCTCACATATGTGAGACCCCTGTGTACTAAAGTAGATGGCCAAAAGATCAGTCCAAGTGGCAGGCAAAAACATGGTCGATTTAACAGGCCAAGGTCGGTACACGTGGAAGTCAGAAACGTGGTTTAAATCGGCAGGCAGAGGCATCGTCGGTAAACAGGCTAAGGTTGGTACACGTGCAAGTCAGAAACGTGGTTTAAATCGGCAGGCAGAGGCATCGTCGGTAAACAGGCTGAGGTTGGTACACATGCAAGTCAGAAACGTGCAGAAACGGCAAGCAAAGACATCGTCGGTAAACAGGCCAATCTCTTCTTACTCCTCCTCTGCTGCATACACGGCATTTTTTTTGGCGTCTTCTTCCAGATTCTGTGGGGGGAATGCTATAGGGAAGGTGTTGCTCGTGAAGTCTACTCACAGCATCCGAGCGAATGCTTCCTGGGGCGGGACCTTGTGGGTAAATGAGGGCAGTGACGATCGATTCAAAATACTTGAGGTAGGTGACGTGGTTTTGAGTTGCTTTTTGGTAGCAGACAAACGAATTATAAAGGGCCATGTGAAAAATGTGAAAGGCAACTTTCTTGTACCAGTAACGGGACTTTCTGTTTGATAAGTAGGGCTGTAGCATTTGATCGTTTAAATCCACCCCCCCCATATACATATTGTAGTCGTGGACACATTCGGGCTTTACAGTGGGGCCGCGTCTTCTTTGGATCTCCACCACGGTGTCATCGTGGATGGTAGAGAGCATGTGGACATCTTTCTTGTCCCTCCACTTCATGGCCAACACCTCCTCGTTCCTCATGAATGCCGATTCTCCCTTTCTTAATTTTTTTGCTAGCAGATTTTTTGGGAATCCCTTACGGTTTTTTTTGAAGGTACCACAGGCCGGGGTTTTTTTATTGTAAAGGTGACGAAAAAGGGGCAGGCTGGTATAGTAGTTGTCGACATATAAATGGTATCCTTTGTCGAATAGGGGGTATGCCAGCTCCCAGACAATTTTTCCGCTGGTTCCAATATATGTGGGGCTGGAGCTGGGAATCTTTGCCTTCGTAGATCCGGAATGTGAAGACATATCCAGTGGCTCGATCGCACAATTTATTTAACTTCACCCCATACCTGGATCTCTTGCTTGGTATATACTGCTTGAAGTGCAGTCGGCCAGTAAAATGTATGAGGGACTCGTCCACACAAATTTTTTGGTCTGGGATGAAAACTTCTTTGAATCGCTGGGAAAAGGAATTGATTAGGGGGCGTATCTTGAACAATTTGTCATGGTTGGGATGATCTCGGGGAGGGCACTGGGAATTGTCACAGAAGTGGAGAAAACGCATAATCATGTCGTATCTTGTCCTGGACATGACAGCGGAATATATGGGCATGTGTTGGATGGGGTGGGTGGACCAATATGCATGGGCTTCATTCTTTTTTGTAAGCCCCATATTGAATGTTAGGCCCAAAAACTTTTTAAATTCATCCAGTGTGACACATCGCCACTGGAACATGCGGGCGTAGGAAGAATTGGGGTTGGTAGCAATAAATTGGGATGCATATAAATTAGTTTGATCCACCATATCCTGTAGAAAATCTTGGGGGAAAAATAAAGAAAAATAATCGAATTCAGAAAAATTCGTAGTGTCGGGCTGCACACCTGGCTGTGCGGTGAAAGGGGGGATGATAGCAGGTCTTGAGTTGGCAGGCAACCATAAGGGGTTTGCCAGGGCATCGGGAAGGTAGGACTGGGGCGGGGTTCTTCGGGTTGGGCGGGTAATTCCAGTGCTTGTACTGGGCTCCTCTTCCTCTTCCTGGGGTCTGGCGCTGCTGGTGGTAATTTCAGTGCTTGTATTGGGCTCCTCTTCCTCTTCCTGGGGTCTGGTGCTGCTGGTGGTGGGCAGATCTCCTGATCTTGGTCCTGATCTCGGTCCTGATCTCAATCTTTTGGGAGGGACGGTTTCCTCCGCGGACTCGGACTCTGATCCACTATCCTCCACTGGCTCGTATTCCGAACCAGATGATGTGAGCTCCCCGCTGCTCCCATCATCCGACATTGCAAGAATCTCATATGCCTCCTCAGGTGTGTAAAACCTTTGACATTATGGCAATTCTTATTGGCAGGCCTGTGTGGTGGTACAGATGGTGGTATGGGTGGTGGTACCGATGGAGGTACGGGTGGTGGTGGTGGTGGCGGCGGTACGGGTGGTGGTGGTATCGATGGCGGTACAGGTGGTGGTGGTGGTACAGGTGGTGATTGTGGTACCTGTACAGGTGGTGGTGGCAGTACCGGTGGCGGTACGGGTGGTGGTTGTACCGATGGCGGTACAGGTGGTGGTGGCGGTACAGGTGGTGGTGGCGGTACAGGTGTTGGTGGCGGTACCGGTGGCGGTACAGGTGGTGGTGGTGGTACAGGTGGTGATTGTGGTACCTGTACAGGTGGTGGTGGCAGTACCGGTGGCGGTACGGGTGGTGGTGGTACCGATGGCGGTACAGGTGGTGGTGGCGGTACAGATGGTGGTGGCGGTACCGGTGGCGGTACAGGTGGTGGTGGTACCAATGGCAGTACGGGTGGTAGTAGCGGTACAGGTGGTGATGGCGGTACAGGTGGCTGTATGGGTGGTGGTGGCACCGATGGCGGTACTGACGGTGGTACGGTTGGTGGTGGTACCGATGGCGGCACTAGTGGCGATACTGGTAGCGGCCTGTGTGGCAGTATAGATGGTGGGCCTGATGGAGGTACTAGTGGCGTTACTGGTGGTGGTACCGATGGCGGTACTGGTAGCCTGTGTGGCGGTACCGATGGCGGTGGGCCTGTGACAGATGGGCTGGTTGACAGATGGGCTGGTTGACAGATGGGCTGGTTGACAGATGGGCTGGTTGACAGATGGGCTGACTGACAGATGGGCTGACTGACAGATGGGCTGACTGACAGATGGGCTGACTGACAGATGGGCTGACTGACAGATGGGCTGACTGACAGATGGGCTGACTGACAGATGGGCTGACTGGCTGGGCTGTGTGACAGGTCCTCTTTATTGGGGGGGGCCGTGTTGTGCACAGTACAGTACAAACAGTCTGACAACTGACAGACACTGAATAACTCACTAATCCCTGCTCTCTCCTCTCACGATCGGTGTGTGAGGAGAGAGCAGGGATCAGATAGTAACAGCTAGTTTTTGTTTACATTTGTGACAGGCTGTGATTGGACACAGCCTGTCACCTGGTAAACAGCCAATTTCATTGGCTGTTTACCGATCGGGGAAGCGCTGTGTCCAAGGGACACTCGCCTTCCTCGATCACAACACTGGATGCTTTCGGCGGCGCGCAGGGAGCGCGCCGCCGAGTTTATTGTGACAGGTGATCGGCTGTGACTTTGACACAGCCGATCACGGGGTAAACAGCCAATAGAATTGGCTGTTTACCTAGATCGGGGAAGCGCTGTGTCCGAGGGACACGCGTCGCCGCGCTGCGCGCTCCCGCGGGCACGCGCCGGCATGTTATCCTGCTGGACGTCATATGACGCCCAGTCAGGATAACGCAACCACTTCCCGGACGTCAATATGCTATTGACCGGGCGGGAAGTGGTTAAAAACCTGTGTACTGTGTTTTTTCATTGACACTTTTTTCCCTAGGTGAATGGGTAAGCACCCACCCCCCCATGTTGAGGGCATGCGGCCTGGTACCGTTCAGGAAGGGGTGGGGGGCGCTCGCTCGTCCCCCCCCCCCCCTATTCCTGACCGGCCGGGCTGCGTGCTCGGTTAAGGGTCTGGTATGGATTTGGGGGGCCCCACGCTGTTTTTTCGGCGTAGGGGGTTCCCCTTAAGGTCCATACTAGACCCAAAGGCCTGGTATGCTCTTGGAGGGGGAACCTATGCCACTTTTTTATTTAAAATTTGGCATGGAGTTCCCCCTCCAAGATCATCTGAGCACAAGTCGCATGCCAAAGTCGGATCATGCGAGACGGCGATCCGACTTTGATCCGACTTCAGTGATAGTCAATGGGCTGAAGTAGGATCAAAGTCGGACCAAAGTAGTACAGGGAGCATTTCTAAAGTCGTAACGACTTGTGTCGGACCAGTTAAGATGGCTCCCATAGGGAAACATTGAATTTCACACGTCATGCGACATGAGCTCCCAATGTTGGAGCCTGACAATGCTGTTCTCCAAAGATGCTTCTTCATCCAGAGCAGGGGTCTCCAAACTATGGCCCTCCAGTTGTTCATGAACTACAATTCCCATCATCCCTAGTCATGTCTGTGAATGTCAGAGTTTTACAATGCCTCATGGGACGTGACAGCAACAGCTGGAGGGCCGTAGTTTGGAGCTCCCTGATCCCGAATTAAGCCACTCTAAGACCCCTTTCACACTGCGTTTTGCAGGCGCTATAGCGTTAAAAATAGCGCCTGCAAACTTCCCTAAAACAGTTGCTCCATTCCCTCCAGTGTGAAAGCCTGAGGGCTTTTACACTGGAGTGGTGCGCTGGCAGGACGTCAAAGTCCTGCCAGCAGCTTCTTTGGAGCGGTGAACTCACCGCTGCTCCCAATTGAAGTCAATGGGGCAGCGCTGCGGCAACGGTTTGCGGGCAGATTTAACCCCTTTTTGGCCGCTAGCGGGGGGTTAAAACCGCTAGTGGCCAAATAGAGCCACTAAAACGCCGGTAAAGCGGCGCTAAAAATAGCGCCGCTTTGCCGGTGGCGGCACAGTGTGAAAGGGGTCTAATACAGGAGGTGTGATACTGGCCATACCAGATCATCAGGTGAAAACAAAAAGCCTAAAAAAAAACCCACTAATACAGCCACCACAGCTGGTGGAACTTCAGCTACATATCACTAACCCCCAAATCTTTTTATCTTTTTTTTTTTCCCTGCAGTCTTCTAGAAAGTTTCGTAACACCACCATCAGCAGTCCTTCTTCTTTTTTCCTTCTTGGCAGTGGTACCAAGGAGAGGGCCTCTTTCCCCCCCTGGACTGAATGGTGCTTACGAAAACAAATGAGTGCTGCTCACTTTGCGCCAACTGTGAGCCCAGGCTGCATAATACACCCCTAAGATTTGTATCAGCAAACAGGCTGGGCCCACAGGAAGAATGCTGGCTGTCCCATCAACCCAAGCAGGACTCGTGGCACTGGATGGGGGGGGAAGCTGGGGACAATACTAGAGCATGAAGATGGTGAAAAGACCTTGACTATTTCTGTTAAAACCGGGGGAGGGGGGGTCAATAATTGAAAAAAAAATAAATGACGCTCCCCCTAAAGGATGCAGTTTGTCATCTAACCGGAAGCAGTTTGTCTGTTCACACTAGAATGTTGCAGTGATGCACACATTACAACTCGCATTGCATTACATTTGCTCATTTTGCCTGTGTTGGCAATGCATCACAATGCACAGAAACCGGACATCATTTTTCTAATGCAGCGCACAGCTAGTTCACATCTGAATTGTGCTGTGCTTCGTGTATTGTGGTAACACACTGCAAAGTGTTGATGCTGTGAACACAACACACTAATGTAAGGCATAGACCCCTTTCACACTGGGGTGCTTTACAGCGCTAAAAATAGCGCCTGCGTAGCACCTGTAAAGAGCCTCTCCTGTCTCTCCAGTGTGAAAGTCCGAGTGCTTTCACACTGGAGCGCTGCGCTTGCAGGACGTTACACCACTAATGCTTGCAGGAGTTTTTTTATCAATGGGGCAGCGCGGCTATACCGCCGGCACAAAGCTGCAGCAGCAGCGCTTTGCAGTGGTTTTAACCCTTTCTCGGCTGCTGGGCGGGGGTGTGTAAATGCGCCGCCAAATTGACGGTAAAGCGCCGCTAAAAATAGCGGCGCTTTACTGCCGACGCACCCACCTCCCCAGTGTGAAAGGGGCCTTAATGTACACGGGACGTTTTACAACCTCTCCTGAAAGAGTTAACTTGACAGATAGTAACCGACATTTAAAAACGCCCGTTTTGCCATGTTTGCATGCTGCGTTAAGCCGCATTTGCGTTTTTAGAAGGGGTTTTAATTTTTTTTCAAATGGTCAAATTAAAAACGCCTGTAAACGAAACACAGCTAAATGTGAGTTACCGCTTTTACAAGCTGTTACAGGCATTTGGCGTTTCAAATGCCTCTGAACATCCGTCCCGAAAGCATTTTTTTTTTTTTTCGTTCCAAAAAATGCTTCTAAACTCAACTGACTAGAAAGCACTATAAAGGACCCTGTGTACTTGTACTGATAAGATAACATAGAGGAGAGTTCAGGGGCAGCTGGAAAAAAACACCCAACTGCTCCTTAACGTCCGTTTACCAGCAGGCCCAATGTACCCTTAAAATTTTCTGTATGTGTATAATTTTTTTTTTTTTTTTTTACTTTACAATTTTCTCTATTATTAAAACCCTCATAAGGACAAGAATTTTTTTTTCCAGTAATACAGACAGTGAGGTATTTGGTTGTAGAATTCTAACTCTTGGGTGTTTTTAATGTTGTAATTGACATGGATGTGCTTTTATTAACATTCTATTTCATGCACACTAGAATACTATTATTGATTTTGCAGTCTGAGATTACAGCTCCTGTTGAATTTATCATCTTTGTGTGCACTTCTGAATTACTGTCAGACATGTTACACTTTTATAGAGTTCATTGATTGGGCATTTTCCATTAAAATGGTCATGTGTTTTATGGAAAGAGGTTGCTGTGAATGCTTGGTAGTCATGCACGCAGTCTGAAGGGCCCTATAACAGGAAAAGATTGCTATTGCAATGTAAGGCTTCAGGAGCTTACGGGTGTCACATTTCCACGTGTCAGATTGCCTGCTGCTTGGCAACACAGGAAAGACGTGGCTGTCTAGGTATTTTTTTTTTTCTGTCATAAAGGTGACACCGTTTACTTATAAAATTAGTATTGCCTGTTCAGACATCATGGCATTATACGATTGTAGTCCTGTTCATTTTAGTTCTTGTGGACGGTCCAGTGAAGCATTTGCAACACTTATCCTGTGTTATGGCCCTATTAGAAAGTCCTGTGCCAAATTCACCACAGCCGTGCAACAGTTTGCTTGCCATTTCTGACTTGTGTGACAAATTACGGTCGTTTTTAAATGCAAAATACTTTTTTTTTTTTTTTTTTTTTTTTCCTTCCTGGTGTTTATGGCTGTAATACATTCATTAAGTAGCTTGGTGATCTGCACTCCTGCCTTGCAGCACTAGGATCATCGCTTGGAATCCCAACCATGAAACAGTTTGCTCCTTTTACATGCGTTTTTTTTGTTTTTTTCTTTTTCCTAGTGCTGCAGCTTTACACCATGCCCACACATGAATTGCACAGAAAAGCGCTGTGAATTCACATGCGGTTCTGTGTGGTGCTATTTAAGCCTATTCATTTTGAATGGGCAAAAATCGCACTGCACCAAAGTAGTACAAAACGCAGTGTAACTGGATTGCATGGTACAAAAGTACCATACGATTTGGTGCGGGCAAACTTTCTATTGGCTCCAACTGCAGATCGCAAATGGAGTGTGTTTTTGCATGCATTCTGAATTGCACAGGAACAGTGGCTAAGTAGTTAGCCCTTCCGCCTAGCAGTACTAGGGTTGTTGGTTCAAATCCCAACCACGACACTACCTACCTGGAGTTTGCATGTTCTCTCTGTGCCTGCGTGGGTTTCCTCCATGTACTCTGGTTTCCTCCCACATTCCAAAGACATGCTGGTAGGTTAATTGGATCCTGTCTAAATTGGCCTTAGTATGTGTGTGTATAAATGTGAGTTGGGGACCTTTTTTAGATTGTAAGCTCCTTAACCACTTCAATACAGGGCACTTTCACCCCCCTCCTGCCCAGGCCAATTTTCAGCATTCAGCGCTGTCTCATATTGAATGACAATTGCGCGGTCATGCAACACTGTACTCAAACAAAATTGGTATAATTTTTTTCCCCCACAAATAGAGCTTTATTTTGCGGTATTTGATCACCGCTGGGTTTTCTTTTTGTTTTTATTTGTAGCGCAAAAAAGACAGGAAATTTAGAAAAATTATTTTTTTTCTTTGTTATTAAACTTTGTAAATAAGTTTTTTGCCTTCGCTGATGAGCACGAATGAGGCGACACTGATGGTGAGACGCTTGTATGCAGCACTGATGGGCACTCATGGGTGGCACTGACTAGGAGGCGCTGACGATCACTGATGGGCACTGATTAGGAGGCACTCACAGGCAATCACTGTGCACAGATTGATATTTTTAATGAGCACTGATGGGCGTCCCTGGTGGGCCCTAATGGGCACACTCTATGGGTTTGCACTGATAATCAGTGCTCTGATTATCACCACAGACTCCCCCCTGTCAGAAGAGCATCTGATCGCTCTCCTCTACTTGTGCCTTATCAGGGCGAGTAGAGGTAAAGCCGATAAACGGCACATCCTGATTACCATGTAATGAGTTGTGATTGCACACAGCTGATCAAATGGTAAAGAGCCTACGTCATAGGCTCTTTACAGGGATCGGAGATGCGGTGTGTCAGTGCATCAAGTGGCTTATCCTGCTGGACGTCATATGACGCCCAGTCAGGGTAATAGAACTACTTTTCGGAAGTGGTTAAAGTGGTTGTAAAGGCTGAATGTTTTTCCCTTAATGCATTCTGTGCATGAAGGTATAAATCCTTCAGTGTGCCACCCTCCTTTAATACTTGCCTAAGCCTGATCTCCATCCAGCGATGCGTACAAGACCTGAGGCTCTCCAGGGTCTCTCCCCCCTGATTGGATGAAATTCAGCAGCAGCAGCCATGTGAGCCAGTGAGGTGGGAGCAGGGGGCAGAGCTGTGTCTTATGGATGCAGAGAGCCAGCTCGGGAGCGAGCATGCACGAGTGCCCCCACAGCAAGGGGCTTTTTATGGGGGCATTTGGCAAAGGGGAGGGGCCCAGAGCTCCGGTGGAGGATCGGGCTGCTCTGTGCAAAACCATTGCACAGGGCAGGTAAGTATAAGATGTTTTTTTTTTTTTTTTTTGTTTTTTCTAAATACAATTTTTTACTTTACAGTCACTTTAAGGGCAAGGACTGATGTGATTGTACAATATACACTCACTGGCCATTTTATTAGATACACCTTGCTGCACCTTACCATGTTGGACCCCCTTTTGCCTTCAGAACTGCCTTACTTCTTCATGACATAGATTCAACAAGGTGTTGGAACCATTCCTCAGATTTTGGTCCATATTGACAGGTTTGCATGATGCAGCTGCTGCAGATTTGTTGGCTGCACATCCATGAGCACCATTCCACCACATCCCAAAGGTGCTCTATTGGATTGAGTTCTGGTGACTGTGGAGGCCATTAGAGTACAGTGAACTCATTGTCATGTTCAAGAAACCAGTTTGAGATGATTTGAGCTTTGTGCATTGTCCTGCTGGAAGAAGCCATCAGAAGATGGGTACACTGTAGTCATAAAGAGATGGACATAGTCAGCAACAATACTTAGGTAGCCTGTGGTGTTTAAACGATGCTCAATTGGTACTAAGGGGTCCAAAGTGTGCCAAGAAAATATGCCCCCCTACTTGCACAACTAGCCTGAACCATCGAAGCAAGGCAGGATGGATCCATGCTTTCATGTTTGCATCACATTCTGATCCTACCATCTGAATGTCGCAGGTGAAATTGACTCATCAGACCAGGCAACGTATTTCCAATCTTCTATTGTCAAATTTTGAGCCTGTGCGAATTGTAGCCTCAGTTTCCTGTTCTTAGCTGGCAAGAGTAGCACTCGGTGTGGTCTTCTGCTGCTGCAGCCCATCTGCTTCAAGGTTCAACGAGTTGTGCGTTCAGATGGTATTCTGCATACCTTGGTTCTAATGAGTGGTTATTTGAGTTACTGTTCCTTTTCTATCATCTCCAACCTGTCTGTTGTTTGTTCTCTGACATCAACCAGGCATTTTGTCCACACAACTGCCACTTGCTGGATATTTTCTCTCTTTCAGACCATTCTCTGTAAACCCTAGAGATGGTTGTGAGTAAAAATCCCAGTATATCAGCAGTTTTTGAAATACTCAGACCAGCCGGTCTGGCACAAACAAACATGCCACGTTCAGTGTCACTTAAATCCCCTTTCTTCCCTATTCTGATGCTCGGTTTGAACTTCAGCAAATCATCTTTACCACGTCTAGATGTCTAAATGAGTTGCTGCCATGTGATTGGCTGATTAGTAATTTGTGTTACAAAGCAATGGAACAGGTGAACCTAATAAGGTGGCCGGTAAATGTATATGTAAAGTGCTACATAAATTGATGGCACTATATAGGTACCTAGATAAAAAAGTGTGTATATATAAATAAGGCATGATGGTAGGTTAATTGGCTCCTGTCTAAACTGGCTTGGGTATGTATTCATGTGAGGTGGGGAACTTGGATTGTAAGCTCCTTAAAGGCAGGGACTGATATGATGGACTGGTGTCCATAATCTAGAGCAGCCTTTCTCAACCTTTTCATCACACAGGAACCCTTGAAATAACATTCTGTTCTCGGTGAACCCCTGCTAAAAATGACTATATCTACAGCTCGATATATTGGTGTGATGGTCAGTGGGGCAGAGTGTTCCTTGTACTTGTGGTCATTGATAAGAATTACCCCCCTACAGATAACTAAAAGGATCAATGGTGTCATTGGATACTTATCTGAAAGGCAGAAGATGCTCATTGCTCAAGGAACCCCTGCCAACCTCCTGGAGGAACCTTAGGATTCCATGGAACCTTGGTTGAGAAACCTTGATCTAGAGGGAAGTAGTTCTGCAGATCTCAAAGCTAAGAGCAATGTAACTTATATTGGTCAGCACAGACTGAGAGGAAATCATCAGCTCACACAATTTCTGGCATGGTCAACAAATAATGTATTATTATTATTTTTTAAACTGATATATCAAAGGGTTTTAATAATATACAGTATTTAACAAAAGTGAGTACACCCTCAGATTTTTGTAAATATTTTATTATATCTTTTCATGTGACCGCACTAAAATTATACTTTGCTACAATGTAAAGTAGTGAGTGTACAGATTGTATAACAGTGTAACTTTGCTGTCCCCTCAAAATAACTCAACACGCAGCCATTAATGTCTAAACCACTGGCAACAAAAGTGAGTACACCCCTAACTCATTAGTGTTACAAGGTCTCAGATGTGAATGGGGAGCAGGTGTATTAAATGTATTATCTCTCTCACACACGCGCACACAGCGGTGACTTGCAAAACGACTTCTGTATAGAAGTCAATGCAAGTTGCCTGAAGTCGCCCCAAAAGTAGTACAGGAACCTTTTTCTAAGTCGGAGCGACTTGAGTCGCTCCTATTAGAACGGTTCCATAGTACAGAACGGGACGCGGCTTGTCAGGGGGCTAAGTCGCCTGACAAGTCGCCCCTGTGTGAACCGGGGCTAACTCTCATACTGGTCACTGGAAGATCAACATGGCACCTCATGGCAAAGAATGCTGAGGATCTGTAAAAAACTCGGAATAGGCCTCGCCATGTTCGACCAAAGAAGTTGAGTGCACGTGCTTGGTGTCCTATCCAGGGGTTGTCTTCAGGAAATAGACGTATGAGTGATGCAAGCATTGCTGCAGTGGTTGAAGTGGTGGGGGGGTCAGCCATACTGCATCAAATTGGTCTGTATGGCTGTTGTCCCAGAAGGAAGCCTCTTCTGAAGATGATGCACAAGAAAGCCTGCAAACAGTTTGCTGAAGACAAGCAGACTAGGGACATGGATTACTGGAACCATGTCCTGTGGTCTAATGAGACCAAGATAAACTTATTTGGTTCAGATGGTGTCAAGCGTGTGTGGTGGAAACCAGATGAGGAATACAAAGACAAGTGTCTCTTGCCTACAGTCAAGCATGGTGGTGGGAGTGTCCTGGTCTGGGGCTGCATGAGTGCTGCCGGCGCTGGGGCGCTACAGTTCATTGAGAGAACCATGAATGCCAACATGTACTGTGACATACTGAAGCAGAGCATGATCCCCTCCCTTCGGAGACTGGGCCGCGGGGCAGTATTCCGACATAATGACCCCAAACACACCTCCAAGACAACCACTACCTTGCTAAGGAAGCTGCGGATAAAGGTAATTGACTGGCCAAGCATGTTTCCAGACCTAAACTCTATTGAGCATCTGTGGGGCATCCTCAAACGGAAGGTGGAGGAGTGCAAGGTCTCTAACATCCACCAGCTCCATGATGTCATGGAGGGGTGGAAGAGGACTCCAGTGGCAACCTGTGAAGCTCTGGTGAACTCCATGACCAAGCAGTGCTGGAAAATAATGGTGGCCACACAAAATATTGACTCTTTTGGGCCCAATTTGGACATTTTCACTTAGCAGTGTACTCACTTTTGTTGCCAGACATTAATGGCTGTGTTGAAATTTACACTGTTATACAAGCTGTACACTCACTACTTCACATTGTAGCCAAGTGTCATTTCTTCAGTGTTGTCACATGAAAATATATATATTTACAAAAATGTGAGGGTTGTACTCGCTTTTGTGAGATAACTGTATTTAACAGAACAAAAGGGACCAAATAAGAAGTTCATTGATGGGATTTAAACACGCTTTTAAAAAAATGGACAGTTGAAGATGCATCTGATCTTGGTTTGCATTGGTTTAAGGATAGCCCAACCTTTAGTTGCATCACTATGCTCATCTTAAACCATGTTGATTGGTTTGCAACCAGTAAACCTAAAACATGAAAAGCATGCAATAACTGACTGCTGGTTAGAGAAATGAAGGTGGAGTATCAGCAGTTCTACAAAATGGCTGCATATTTCTCAGGGTAAGAAGCTCAGAAAAGCCAACTAAACCCACAACCAAACAAATTGACGGCAGCATATTTATTGCAAATAATATTTGGAACCTGGCCATGTCCTTAAAGTGTTGCTCCAAGCTTTGTTCACTTCTTTCGAAATAATAATTAAAGCTTCACTTTAATAAAAAATAAAAAGCTTAAGACACTTGCTTCTTTGCCTCCAGGACTTTTTGTACCTAGTTTCTCTTTGAAGAATCGTTGCGAGTTTTTACACTGCATTAGCCATAACTCTTGGATGTTTAATTCACAAAACAAAGCTCCCCCCCCCCCCCGTATGCATTGCTTTCTGCTCTATCCTGTACGTTCTCCTGAATGTAAATGACCTTCTCCAAAAAGAGTGAAAAAAATAAATATATATATATAATTTTTTCTCAGCCAGAACACTGAAAATGGGCCATTGAGGGGTCTTTCAGCATGACAATGACCCAAAACATACTGCCAAGGCAACAAAGGAAGTGGTTCAAGAAGAAGCACATTAAGGTCATGGAGTGGCCTAGCTGCTTAGCGGTGTTCAGAATTAAGCAATCACTTTCAAACTCATGTTAAATAGAAGTCAGTTGACCCCTGCCATCATTTTAAGTGCCTCTAATTAACCCCGAATAAAGTTCAGCTGTTCTAGTAGGTCTTTCCTGACATTTTCTTAGTCGCATCCTACAGCAAAAGCCATGATCCACAGAGAGCTTCCAAAGCATCAGAGGGATCTCATTGTTAAAAAGGTATCAGTCAGGAGAAGGGTACAAAAGAATTTCCAAGGCGTTTGATATACCATAGAACACAGTGAAGACAGTTGTCAAGTGGAGAAAATATGGTACAACAGTGACATTACCAAGAACTGGACGTCCCTCTAAAATTGATGAAAAGACAAAACTGGTCAGGGAGGCTTCCAAGCGGCCTAAAGCAGCATTAAAGGAGCTGCAGGAATATCTGGCAAGTACTGGCTGTTTGGTACATGTGACAACAATCTCACACAAGCTATGGGGTAGAGTGGCAAGACTGAAGCCTTTTCTTATGAAGAAAAAAAACATCCAAGCCCTGCTAAATTTTGCAAAAACACATCTGAAGTCTCCCAAAAGCATGTGGGATCATTTGTTATGGTCTGATGAAACCAAGGTTGAAATTTTGGCCATATATCCAAAAGATAGGTTTGACGCAAAAACACTGCACTTCTCCAAAAGAACACCATACCCACAGTGACGCATGGTGATGGCAGCATACTTTGGGGCTGTTTTTTTTCTTCAGCTGGAACGGGGGGCCTTAGTCAATGGGAATTATGAACAGTTCCAAATACCATCCAATATTGGCACAAAACCTAAAGGCTTCTGCTAGAATGCTGAACATGAAGAGGAACTTAATCTTTCAGCATGACAACGACCCAAAGCATAAATCCAATTCAACAAAGGAAAGGCTTCACCGGAAAATGATTAAAGTTTTGGAATGGCCCAGACCTGAATCTGATTGAAAATCTGTGCGGTGATCTGAAGAGGGCTGTGCACAGGAGATGCCCTCGCAATCTGACAGTTTTGGAGTGTTTTTGCAAAGAAGAGTGGGCAAATATTGCGAAGCCAAGATGTGCCATGCTGATAGAATCCTACCCAAAAAGACTGCGTGCTGTAATAAAATCAAAAGGTGCTTCAACAAAGTAATAGTTTAAGGGTGTGCACACTTATGCAACCATAGTTATAGTTCGCCTGCAGCGGTTCGTATGTCCACTCTCCAGGACTCAGAGACTGCAATCAGTAAACAGACTGCCATATGTCAAAGACCTTTTTTAAGCGTGAATGTCTCCCACTTTTGTGAGTAGTTTTCATTATGTTTTCTGAATGTACCATAAGATAATGCACTAGGCTGGTGCGCCCTCTTTTCTTTGTTTTTGTCTACTACTAGGATATCCCTATCCTGGAGGGCAGCAAGGCCGAAAGCTATTATCCATTTTGATTGTTTGAATCATCTAGCCAACACACCTGTGCGCAGGAGTATTTGTTTCTTTTGTAGTGTATGTATGTATGTATGTATGTATGTATGTATGGTTTTTGGGTTTTTTTTTACTCTTCACTTTTTTAAACCATGTGCTCCTCAGCTCGTCAACTAATTGAATTTTTTTAATTTTGTAGACAGAGACCTTGAAAGCTAATGCTGGGAGAAGTTTATGTAGCACCCATTCATCCCAGTTGATTCGAGCTGCACAGATAAACGCAGATTCAGTGACTGGGCACACAGAAATTAGTTGTCATCTATGTTCCCTGCTCCCATCACAATTCGTCATTGAGGTAGATTGCAGGGCATGGAGTAAAACCTGCTACATTTGTCCAACGCACTAGAGCTTACCTGAAGTCAGCGTTGCAGATCTGCTGTGGTACATAGAAGTTATTGAAATGTCATTTTGATATTTCAATAAAGTTTAAAGAAATGGAAGGCAGTGCACCCCCCGAGCAATAAGCCTCCGACACCAGCCCGCATGCTAAAACAAATTATTTTAGCATGTGTTTGGTGTGTATGAGCCCTTACTATGTAACCTCATGTGATGAACAGATCATAGCTGTTTTTAGTGTACACATTATTGGAAAATACAATTATTGATTCACTACTTGAGCACAACGGCCAGATATGACCACACCCTGCTGGCCTTCACATTTTTTTTTTCTTATTTTGTATAAAATAAGAAGGGTTCCAACCCCTTAGTTTTTTGCCATTTGTGTCCTTTTGGGGGTACAGTAGATGTGAGGGGCACAGTAGATGTGGCTGTATTTGTGTCTAAAGTGAACTAGCCTGCAACCAGTGGGTGGTTCCTGAAGAGTGCCATTTCAGTGGTTCTTCAATAGCATACGCCATAAGTGACCTTTCTATAATCTGCAGGTCATACAGTTCTGATAAGTCTCACATGAAATCTCTGTGGTGGAGGTGGACCAAGTGGTGTGGGATACACTTTGTAATATTTTTTTTTGATTTGTAACGTCTTCTTTCTTTGCACTTCTATCTAGCATGGTATTTTTCATATTAAAGTGCAACAAATTGTTTACTGATTAGTATGCAATGGTAAATATCACCTAGTGTGCGTGCAGCTAATGTTCATGTAATATTCGTTTCATCATTAGTGCAGTTTGTACTTTTGGGCATACTTTGCCTTTTGTAGATTTGGTTATTTTGGTAAACCTTAAAGTAGACCTAATCCCATTATATACAGTTGTGCTCCATAAGTTTACATACCCTGGCAGAATTTATGATTTCTTGGCCATTTTTCAGAGAATATGAATAACACAAAAACTTTTCATTCACTCATGGTTAGTTTGGGTGAAGCTATTTATTATCAATCAACTGTGTTTACTCTTTTTAAATCATAATCACAACAGAAACTACCCAAATGACCCTGATCAAAAGTTTACATACCCCAGTTCTTAATACCGTGTATTGCCACCTTTAACCTCAATGGCAGCTTGAAGTCTTTTGTGGTATTTGTGGATGAGGCTCTTTATCTTCTCAGATGGTAAAGCTACCCGTTCCTCTTGGCAAAAAGCCTCCAGTTCCAGTAAATTCTTGGGCTGTCTTGCATAAACTGCACATTTGAGATCTCCCCAAAGTAGCTATACGATATTGAGGTCGGGAGACTGAGATGGCCACTCCAGAACCTTCACTTTATTCTGCTGTAGCCAATGACATAGTCGACTTTGCCTTGTGTTTTAGGTCATTGTCATGTTGGAATGTCCAACTACGTCCCATGTGCAGCTTCCTGGCTGATGAATGCAAATGTTCCTCCAGTATTTTTTGATAACATACTGCATTCATCTTGCCATTAATTTTGACCAAATTTCCTGTGCCTTTGTAGCTCACACATCCCCAAAACATCAGCGATCCATTCACAGTAGGAATGGTGTACCTTTCATCGTTGACTCCTCTCCAAATGAAGCGTTTATTGCTGTGGCCATAAAGCTAAATTTTTCATCACTCCAAATGACTTTGTGCCACAAGGTTGGAGGCTTGTCTCTGGCGTATTGTAAGTGGGATACTTTGTGGCATTTGCGTAGTAATGTTTTCTTCTGGTGACTCGACCATCCAGCCCATCTTTCTTCAAGTGCCTCCTTACGCTGCATCTTGAAACAGTCACACCGCATGTCCGTCCTGTATTTCATCTGAAGTTTATTTGTTGGTTTTTCTTTGCATCCCGAACAATTTTCCTGGCAGTTGTGGCTGAAATTTGAGTTGGTCTACCTAACCGTCGTTTGGTATCAACAGAACCCCTAATTTTTCCCCTTCTTGATTAGAGTTTGAACACTGCTGATTGGCATTCTCAGTTCCTTGGATATCTTTTTATATCCCTTTCCCGTTTTATACAGTTCAATTACCTTTTCCTGCAGATCCTTTGACAATTCTTTTGCTTTCCCCATGACTCAGAATCCAGAGTGTAGTAGTGCAGCACTGGATGAAAGGTGAAGCGTCTGTCAGGAGTCCAGAAACTCATTGACCTTTTATACACACACACACACTAATTACAAGCAAACATATCACAGGTGAGGATGGTTACATTTAATAGCCATTCAAACCCTCTTGTGTCAACTTGTGTGCATGTTATCAGGCCAATATCACCAGGGTATGTAAACTTTTGATCAGGGTCATTTGGGTAGTTTCTGTTGTGATTATGATCTAAAAAGAGTTAACACAGTTGATAAGTGGCCTCAGCCAAACTCTAACCATGAGTGAAAAAAGTTTGTGTTATTCATATTCTCCGAAAAATGGCCAAGAAATCATAAATTCTGCCAGGGTATGTAAACTTTTGAGCACAACTGTATAAAAGAATCTAACAAACAAGTGGAAGGAGAGATAGCTTTCTAACTCTCATGTGAGTCTTTTTTTTTTTAATGTATACTTTATGGAGGGGAGAAGCAAGTTGTGCAGCAGCCTGGACAGTGCTAAGTGTTTGTTTGGTTTAGAACAGGAAGTGTTCTCCATAGGGGGGACAGGACAAGAGGAAAACATGCGCTTACAAGTTTTGTATGTTGTAGTTACCAGGCTGTTAGATCTTCAGCATCAGAGGGACAGAACACAGACCTCATACATCGATTTATATCAGCAAAAATCATGTTTATTACAGAGACTTCTGTGATGGGGAGAAAAGAATCTGAGGTCTGTGCATTCTGTCCCTTTTCTGTCTCTGCTAGCTCCATCTTTTAACCCTTACGGCTCATTCACACTGGTTATGCCCTCTGAAGAGCAATCAACATTTAGATTGCTCTTTAGAGAACATTAGACAGGTGGTGAGAAGGTATCGCCTCTTCCCCGCCTGCTTTATCTCTGTGAACCCCTCACTAGTGCACCACAACTGTATGCATTGCAGAGCAGCCCTATTCACTTAAATGGGTTGTGTTCAGTGGGTGGTAGCACCTGCCAAAAGCCACAGGTTCCTGCCATGACCAAAAACATCAAGACTATAGCATGTGTACACCTCCAGCTGCTGCCTATGCAACGAAAAGGGTAGCAGTTGGGGGTGGTAAATATGTGCCTCAACTATAGTGTTTTACAGCCCCCTAACCACTAGTGTGAATGAGCCCTAACATTGCTGATGTGTCGCATTAAATCACAATATACGTAAAGTGAACTTCCCCCCCATCCTCCTGTTACTGTAAAGGTTTTATTCTAACCGGTAAAATATATACTACCAATTAACGTAAGGGGGCAAAAAAGCATACATTTGAGCCATGGCTTTATTGCCACCTGAACCACCGGTCATGATCCCTGCACCAGCTCTGTGACATCAGCCGACAGCGGGCTTTAGCGGAGGGACAGTGACGCCCAGAGTGGTGTTTACATTGCAGATTGTCTGTGGTGTAAGCCTATTGGTTGGAAGCCTCTGTGGAGGCTCTCATAATTTAGAGTTAGGAATACAGAAAACACTGGGGTGCCTTGATGGGGCTCTGCAGCTTATGCTTGTATTTGCAAATGTGTGCAAACTAAACCCCTGTTTTTAACGCATACTGTTAGACAGGATAATTCGAGAAGGAGGAAGAAGGAGGAAAAAAAAAATACAGAGGCAAATAAGTGAAATAATAAGAGGTGAGTGAGGAGTTGAAGTATAATTTCAGTTAATGCATTTTTCATACAAAAAGACAGTGGAATGTTTTGACTTTTTTTTTTTTGCACAATTGCATATAGTTTATATACTGTATTTGTGCGTGTTTGCAAAATTAAAGTTGGCCAGCCTGGATGAAGTCCAGGGCCAAATTTTTTTCCCAATCCAGCCCTGGTCCACACACTGGCAGTCCCTGCTGAACCCGTCAAATTTTGACCGGTCTACAATTCAGCTTTAGAAAGAAATTGGTCTTACCGCCTTAGTTATTAGCCAGCAAGTGTCTTTATGATACAAACAGCCCTCCTTTTTTGCATAATGACATCTTCCTTTAGTCTGCACTGTACTGATTATTATGTCGTTAAGTAAGCCATTTAGTTCATTGGAAGGTAGTAATTGATTTTTTTGTTTGCACTAAGCACTTACAAGAACCGGAATTATTCCTGAATGTGAAGAATGCAGTGTGAGATTCCTGTTATATCAGAATACTCTCACTATACCTTGAGGCTACAAGCTTTGGTGCTCCCTGTTATATACATCTAGTTTTCAAGCATTGCTCATTTATATGCGTCGCAACATAAGAAAACAGTAGGTGGCTGACATTCTTTACTTGAAGTAATAATCAACTAAATCAAATGCCTATTTAGCTCTATTGTTATGTTAATGGTTTCCTGAGCCTAGGCAAATGACGACTTCAAAAGGGCTGTGGTCCAGAAGACAAATTAACCGTTTTATCTCTTTGTACTGCAATTGAAATTTCATTAGTGTTTTTGGTAAGTATGTAAAACATAATTAACTTTATATTTTCCAATGCGTGCTCCAATCCTCCATTACTTTTATCTGGCATTTTCTGGTAAAGAGTATGTCCTAGAAAACCCATTACAGGCATGCACCTCTTTTCCCAAGACTGGTCAACTGGGGGCTGTTAAACCAGTCGGGGGTATCCCTTTGACCCGACAGGGCAACAGTCATCCTTTTGTTTGGGGTTACCCTTATGGTGGTTCAAATATAGGAAAACCCAGTTGCTGAAATTTCTTGTATGCTCTTAGGCTCTGTTTCCACTACTGCGAGTTGTGCGACTTGACACGTGAAGTTGCATGACAAGTCAAAAACCCATGTATTTCAATGTTCCCCTTTCTAATTGCTGCGACTCAAGTCAAGGTTCTTGCACTACTTTGTTCCTACTTCGGTGCGACTTGTTCTCACATGGCTTTCACCGGTTGCATGACATTGCATCAAAAATTGCATTGCAAAGTCGCATTGTAAATCGTGCGACTTTGGGGTTGTAATAGTGGAAACAGAGCCTTAAGTAATCCATGCTGATCCTGCCATCCAGATCTTTGTTCAGGCATTTCTGTATACTATATAAATGGCTTTTCCAGTGCACATTTTGCAAGTCGTCCACTAATGTCACAGAAACCACCCAAGATATAGCAGCCAGAGGTGAGCAGCACTGTTGCAACAAAGAATGAAAAAAAAAAATCTTTTATTTATTTTTTTAAATAAAAATAGGCAGTTTATGATAAGCAGTACTTTTTACAAATTAAATCTTGTTACATTAGGATTTATATACACTTTAAGTGACTTGTCTGAGTGGTGATAGAGTGTTTAGATAAAAAATCTTCTCTGCTTGCACTTCCATAAGTGTTATAAAAGCAGTTCTGTTTGTCATTAGTAATGCAAAATAAAATATTTAAGCCTGATATGCAGTCACCATGAAAGCTTCACATAAGTGAAGATATTCATATTTTAAAAATGTCACAATAATTTTTCATGTTCCTACAGGAACACTATTTTCAATAAGATGACAATGACGTGTCTGTCTGTCTGTACAGTGCCTTGCAAAAGTATTTACCCCCCTTGGCATTTTTCCCCCACAACCTGGAATTAACATGGATTGTTTGAGGATTTGCATCATTTAATTTACAGAACATGCCCACAACTTGGCAGATTTTTTTTTTATATTGTGAAGCAAACAACAAATAGGTCAAAATAACAGAAAAAGTCAATGTGCATAATTATTCACCCCGTAAAGTCAATACTCTGTAGAGCCACCTTTTGCGGCTATCAAGTCACTTTGGATAAGTCTCTATGAGCTTGCCACATCTTACCACTGGGATTTTTGCCCATTCTTCCTTGCAAAACTGCTCCAGCTCCTTCAAGTTGGATATTTTGCACTTGTGAACAGCAATCTTTAAGTCTGACTACAGAGTTTCTATTGGATTGAGGTCTGGGCTTTGACTAGGCCATTCCAACACGTTTCCCCTTAAACCACTCAAGTGTTGCTTTAGCAGTGTGTTTTGGGTCATTGTCCTGCTGGAAGGTGAACCTCCATCCTAGCCTCAAAACACACAGAGTGGTACAGGTTTTTCTTAAGAATATCCCTGTATCACCATTCATCTTTCCATCAACCCTGACCAGTTTTCCCAGTCCCGACTGCTAAAAAACATCCCCACAGCAAGATGCTGCCACCATGTGAGGTTTGGTGTGCGGCCCTCTGTTGGCAGGTTTGTTGTGCCATGTTCTTTCCATTTGGTTACGATAGATTTGATGGCGCTCCCAGGGATCATCAAAGATTTGGATGTTTTTTTTATACGCTAACCCTGACTTGTACTAATCGACAACATTGTCCCTTACTTGTTTGGAGAGTTCCTTGATCTTCATGGCCGTGTTTGGTTAGTGTTGCCTCTTGCTTAGGTGTTGCAGCCTCTGGGGCCTTTCAAAAAGGTGTGTATATGTAATGACAGATCATGTGACACTTAGATTGCACACCGGTGGACATCATTTCACTAATTATGTGACTTCTAAAGGTAATTGGTTGTACCAGAGCTTTTTATGGGCTTTATAACAAGGGGGATGAATACATACGCACATGCCGATTATCAGTTTTTTTTTTTTTTTTTTTCTGAAAAATAGTTTTATGTATATATTTTTGTAATTTTAATTCACCAACTTAGACTATTGTGTTCTGATCCATCACATATAATTCAGATAAAGAAAAATTGAACTAAAGGCTGTAATGTAACAAAATAGGTAAAAAGCCAAGGGGGGTGAATACTTTTGCAAGGCACTTTATATAAGTACACCCCAACAGGTTTGTCAGAAAAACTTATACTTTACCTTCAGAATCAACATTTTCTATGGGACACTATTCTACAAAATACTCCCACAAATGCGGGCCATTGATTGTAACCAAGATTTGTTAATTTGTGCACACGTCGTATGTTTCCTAACAGATTCATTTAAGGTCATGTTGCAAAAATGAATTACACCCCAATGAAAGTCATATGTCCAATCGGATGAACTGTCATGATTGGCTCTCGAAAGCTCTGTACTAACGTTCCGATTATCATACAATTGCTTCGAAAGTGGTATTTCTTTTCTTTTTTGTACGATTTTCGGATCGTGTGTACGGGCCATTAGGAGCAAAGATAAATTTAAGGCCCCTTTTCACACGATCGGACCGTTCAGGTCCGCCTATCGGTTTTGACGGCGGACCTCAACGGGCGCTCCATGTTAGCCTATGGAGCGACGGATGTCAGCGGAGACATGTCCGCTGACATCCGACCCGGTCCAATACGCTGAAAGCAGACGGATGGCCCTACGTCCAGATCCGTCGCTATCGGATCGGGGGAGATCGGATGAAAACGGACATGCTGTCCGTTTTTATCCGATCTCTCCATAGGCAGCAGCGGCGCCTGACGGGCTCCTCCCCGCTCAGTGAGCAGAGAGGGACCTGTCATCCGCCGGCTCAGCGGAGATCAACGGAGAGATCTCCCGCTGAGCCAGCGGACCGAGGTGGGCTCCGTGGAAACAGAGTCCGCCTCGTGTGAATGAGGCCTAAGACAAAACAATCCTAATTGACAAGAATTCAACTACAGGGGAGTCTAATTATTAAACAGGGGTCCGTAGAGCTGCACGATTCTGGCTAAAATGAGAATCACAATTTTTTTGCTTAGAAGATAGATCACGATTCTCTCACGATTCTCATCATCTTTCACATTAAAACAAAAAAAATTGGGCTAACTTTACTGTTTATTTTTTTTTATTTATTGAAGTGTATTTTTTCCCAAAAAATTGCGTTTGAAAGACCGCTGGGCAAATAGTGTGACATAAAATATTGCAGCAATTGACATTTTATTCCCTAGGGTCTCTGCTAAAATATATATCATGTTTTGGGGGTTCCAAGTAATTTTCTAGCAAAAAATATTGATTTTAACTTAAACAAGTGTCAGAAAAAGATTTAAACTTTAGGTGGTTAAACTTCCTGCATTTACACGTTTAAAAACTTGGCAGACTGCCTGGATTTTTTTCTTTACACACAAGTTTCCTTTTGATCTAAGAAGGAAGAGTTATACAATATTTCTGTTTAAAAACTTGGCAGACTGCCTGGATGTTTTCTTTTGACAGCTGAGTGAGCAGAAAAGTCTCTCCACTTGTTAT
The DNA here is from genome assembly GCA_037952925.1 of Lithobates clamitans. Lineage (NCBI taxonomy): Eukaryota > Metazoa > Chordata > Amphibia > Anura > Ranidae > Lithobates > Lithobates clamitans. The sequence continues at coordinate 3,163,931 of JBBGZY010000486.1, forward strand.
ATGAAAGAATCGGCAAACTCTGCAACAGAGATCTTCAGTGGGGTTGAATCGATCAAAATTTTTTAACGATTAATTGTGCAGCTCTAGTGTCCAGCAGACAGTTAATTATAAAAGGGCGTTACCCATTTCATGTTTTCAGCAATGGCACCACATGGAAGAGAAATGTCTAGGCCTGAGAGAGAAAATTATTTCTTTACACAAGGAAGGTGAAGGCTACAAGAAGATAAGCAAAACTTTGATGATCAATCAGAATACTGTAGCTAAAGTGATACAAGAATTTGCCAAAGATGGAACTGCAATCATCTCACACATCCAGGCGGTCCACGGAAGGTAACACCTCAACAGTAGTGTCTCCTGAAGGGGAAGGATTGCAAAAAATCGTCATGCAAGTTCACTGCAGTTAGCTAGAGAAATAGAAAGCCAAACTGGGGTGATTTGTTTCCAGTGACACAATACAACGTACACTGCAGAGGAATGGCATGCATGGGTGTCGTCCACAAAGGAAGCCTCTCCTAAAGCACATGCACAAAAAAGCCTACCAAGCAGGGCCCATGCTGAGAGACACTACTGGGACTCTACTCTGGAGTGATGAGACCAAGATAAATGTTTTTTTTGAACTGATGGCTTCAAAGGTGAGGAGTACAAAGAAAAATGCATGATGCCTACAGTGAATCGTGGTGGTAGTGTCCTTCTGTGGGGCTGCATAAGTGCTTTTGGTATCGGGGAGCTACATTTCTTTGCTAGTATCATGAATTCAGATGTACTGTTCTATATTGAAAGAGAAGATGCTACCATCACTCAGTGCCCTTTTGTCCCCGTGCACTTTTCCAACACCACAATGATCCAAAATGCACACCATCTAAGGCCACTGTTGCATTTCTGAAGAACAGGGTGAAAGTGATTCAGTGGCCAAGTATGTCTCCTGATCTGAACCCAATCGAACATCTATGGGGGATTCTGAAGAGACGAGTTGAGCATCACTCTCCATCCAGCATCCAGGCTCTAAAAGTGGTCGTTCTTGAAGAATGGAAAAAGATAGATGTTACTATATGTCACCAACTTGTTCATTCCATGCCTAGAAAACTTGGTGCTGTCCTTAAAAATCATGGAGGTCATACAAAATACTAGATGCAGTAGTTTTTGTTGTGGGGTGTATTCATTTCTGCATCAACTAATTTGAGTAAAACTGAAGATCTTGTAATCTAAGTTATAATATTAACTTTTCATGTAATGCGCTTAACAAATGTTCTATAAAACAAGTTGTATGTATTTTTTTTTTTATTTAAATGCTATAAAACTTACAGGTTACACAGCGCAATTACACATGGCTTTTAAAGCCTAAGGTTTACATTAAAAAAAGGAAAAAAATTATATATTTTATATTATTAAATCACTAGAGACATTATTTAACTTCAGTGAGATTGTGTGCTTTGTGTTGCGTTCTCGTTTAGCAGCAATCTTCCTCCTCTGATTTCCCCCCCCCCCCCACCCACCCACCCTCGCCGCCGTAAACCAAGGGAGGTGTCGCGGGCACCTTCAAGAGTTCCTGATTCTACTTTACGCTCGGCTTCTTCATTTTTATAGAAACCATTCAGCAACTTCTATGAATGAAACACAATCTATGAATGGAGGAAAGGAGATTGATGGATAGGTCTGCCCCCTTCATTCATAGAACATTAATTCATAGAAGCTATAGTATGTCTTTCTATGAATGGAGGTACTGGGCATAAAAATGGGTTGGCTATACTTAATACAACTTTATTATTCAATTTCCTTTAGATCATTGGTCTCTATACTGTGACTTTTTGCTTGCCTTTATCCGGCCCTTGGGGAAGTATTCCCCCCACTGATTTGAGACACTATTCTGCCAATGGATACCAACAATGGGGGACTATTCCTCCCAATGATACCAACAATGGGGTTCTATTCTTCCCCTTACGTGGGAATGTTTACTTCCAGTGTTGCCAGGAAAATTTACACTCCCACTGGGCACAGTCCAGTCCCTTTTTAATTCTGAAGGACAATAAACTGGTCCTTTTTGTTTAGAAAGTTTGGAGACCCCTGCTCTAGATTTACCTTCAACTATGTAGTACAAGGGCCTGTCTGATTGCATACAAATTTAAAGTGTTTAGGTTTGGCAAATCTATAGGAAAATTGTATGATCTATGGTCAGCCATAGTCAGGCATTCTAGATGGTGCAAGTGACAGCTCCCTTGGTTCCATTAACCTCCCAATCCCATGGCTGTAAACCTCTGCCCCATCATAGGATATCGGAGAAGGAAGACTATAAAACCAGGAGATGGCAGCAAAAGGGACACCTCTCACTGAAGCTAACCAATGTCCCATGTGCTTATTTTTTTTAAGAAAACTTAGGCTTTAAATAATGACAAGCTACTTTACAAATGAGAACACTGATGTGATATCACTTAGTGTGTCCATTTCTCCACATCCAGGAAATCTCACAATAGGAAAAATAATCTGTATAAGATGACCTGCATTAGTTTCTTTAATTCATTTGAATCTGTAGAAAGCCTGCCAATATGTTGTGGACATAAATTCTTTACAGAGACCTATTCCTTTTTTAAACGTTCAAATTTCCCTTTACAATTTAAAAGAAAAGGAAAACCATCCAGCACATTTTTAACAGGTTTTATTACACTGCGAAAGTACAGTAGTGTGGGTAACCCATTGCAAATTGTAAGAAATAATCTTTTAGCAGCTGAGATTAGGCAGAGGGCCTGTACATACAGTTGTCAAAAAGGAACATGGCCTGCTCTTGGCACTCGGGGCCACCATCTCTAATCCTGGGGACATTGGCTGATGTCACTGGGTCTCTTTATTACAACTGTTATTTAAAGATAAATCTTTTTATGTTTTTTGATTTGATTTTCAAAATGTGATCACTCCTGAAGAGAGAACAAAGTATAAATGGTATGTGGAAAGATCTAAGCTGGTGCATTAAAACGCCTTTCTGTGTTTTTTTTTTTTTTATACCTTTCTTTGATTATTGAATATGGCAAGGAAAAGAAAACTACGCCTCCAAGAACCCTAGTGGGTATGCTGACTTTGTACTTATTTCAAGAGTCTGGGCATAGTTTTATAATTAAGATCATTAGGTAACCTTATGAGTATTCACAAATCGCTGTCTATACAATATATAGCAACAGAATAGCTTTTCATAAAGCAGACCTTGAGCTTCAGTCAAGAGACTCTGCCTAGGCTGAGATAATGTCATCAGTCTGCTGCTGGCGTGACGAAGTGTTGCCTTAATCTCCTCAGACTACAATGCTCAGGGTGAGGGGGGCACCTCAGTGTTCTGACCTGTAACAGTTTAACACTAGCAACTATAAACTGGCGCCCCTGCATTAGTCCATGCTTATATCAGCGCTTTCCTGGTCCTCATGTGTCCTCTCCTCCATATTTCTGTGGACTTGGTGACTTTTCTTCATGTGTCTCTGGAGCTTTAAGAGAAGTGGTGGTCCATAGAAATTCCTGAAGAAGCCAATGTTGGCGAAACATGTTGGGATATAACATCAAGTATTGATCACCTTTAAATAGTTGCACACCAGTGGCCACTAAAGTGATATGTATCATACTCCTTATTTTTTTTTTTATTGAACCCAATAATTATTGTTTTATGAATAAACTGTATTTTTATATAACATGTCTTCGTTTTAATTGTGGACGCCGCTATAATCCCATTCATCCTGTTGCTATTTTCCATTGAATAGGGATTAGGTGCCGGATATTAGTGTCACCTAATCTATCATTTGAGCTTGTATAACCATCTAAATGTTCTGTCCCCTCAAAATAACTCAACACACAGCCATTAATGTCTAAACCGCTGGCAACAAAATGAGTACACCCCACAGCCAAGTGAAAATGTCCAAATTGGACCAAAAGTGTCAATATTTTGTGTAGCCACAATTATTTTTCAGCACTGCCTTAACCCTCTTGGGCATGGAGTTCACCAGAGCTTCACAGGTTGCCACTGGAGTCCTCTTCCACTCCTCCATGACGACATCACAGAGCTGGTGGATGTTAGACCTTGCGCTCCTCCACCTTCTGTTTGAGGATGCCCCACAGATGCTCAATAGGGTTTAGGTCTGGAGACCTGCTCGGCCAGTCCATCACCTTTACCCTCAGCTTCTTTAGCAAGGCAGTGGTTGTCTTGGAGGTGTTTTGGGGTCGTTCTCCTGTTGGAACTACTGCCCTGTTGCCCAGTCTCTGAAAGGGAGAGGATTATGCTCTTCTTCAGTATGTCACAGTACATCTAGGCATTCATGGTTCCCTCAAGGAACTGTAGCTCCCCAGTGTCAGCAGCACTCATGCAGCCCCAGACCATGACACTCCCACCACGATGCTTGACTGTAGGCAAGACACATTTGTCTTTTTTTTTTTTTTTTTTGTGCTCCTCACCTGGTTGCAGCCACACTCGCTTGACACATCTGAACCAAATAAGTTTATCTTGGTCTTATCAGACCACAGGACATGGTTCCAGAAATGCACATCCTTGGTCTGCTTGTCTTCAGCAAACTGTTTGCGGGCTTTCTTGTGCATCATCTTTAGAAGAGGCTTCCTTCTGGGATGACAGCCATGTAGACAGATTTGATGCAGTGTGCAGCATATGGTCTGAGCACTGACAGGCTGGCCCCCCACCCCTTCAACCTCTGTAGCAATGCTGGTAGTACTCGTACATCTATTTACCAAAGACAACCTCTGGATATGACGCTGAGCACGTGCACTCAACTTCTTTGGTTGTTGGGCAGTGTATTAGTGCTCGAACAAACACACAGACCGAATTTTAATGGTTTGCAACAATTCTTTTTTTCAAATCCTCAGAGTCCTTTGCCATGAGTGGCCATGTTGAACTTCCAGTGACCAGTATGAGAGAGTGAGAATGTTAACACCAAATTCAACACACCTGCTCCCCATTCACACCTGACCTTGTAACACTAACAAGTCACATGACACCATGGAAGGAAAAGGTTAATTTGGACATATTCACTTAGGGATGTACTCACTTTTTGTTGCTAGCGGTTTAGACATTAATGGCTGTGTGTTATTTTGAGGGGACAGCAAATTTACACTGTTATATAAGCTGTACACTCACTACCTTACATTGTTGCAAAGTGTCATTTCTTTGTGAGAGTGACTCTAATGCCACCGAATGTGAAGGGGTTAACTGTGTGCCTAGCAAGTATAATGTGTATAGTGTATTATATGCTGCTTTTACTAATCAATATGGCTACTTTTTGTCCCCAAAAAAAAAAAAAAAAATCTGCCACATCTCTGCTCTGTGTACAGAGCCCTGTTAGTAATCGCAGGGCTCTGTACTGTGATTCAGTAAGCCAATCGGAAGGTCCTGTACCGAATCACAGCACAGATGGGGTGGTGCACGCGCCCCCTACCTGGAAATGCTGGATCACAATCCCATACTACATGATCCAGTGCAGCGGGGCCACCCTGCTGCAGAAAAAAGGTGGTGGCCAGTCCGCAAGTGCTTAACTAATTTTAATTATTTCCTCCCCTTCTATTAACACTTATTCTGACTAACCTGTGTAAGAAAAAGATTTGTATGCTTACCTATTTTCAAGCTACTCCGGTCAAGTCTTGTGATCTTCACAGGTGTTAGGAGGGGGAGGGAGCATTTTTAAGAATAGTTTATCCTGAAATTCTACCATAAGGCAGACCATAGACGTGTCGAAAAACCAGATGTTCTGACGATCGAAAAACGAAAATGGCGAATACGATCGTGCCGTCATTTGTTTTGTTGGTTTAGGCTGTATCGATTGCGGCATGAAAATTGCATGTGGCACCTAGCATACTAACCACTTCAGCCCCAGGAGAATTTAACCCCTTCCTGACCAGAGCACTTTTTGCGATTCGGCACTGCGTCTCTTTAACTGACAATTGCGCGTTCGTGCGACGTTGTACCCAAGCAAATTTGATGTCCTTTTTTTTTCCCCCCACAAATAGAGGCTTCTTTTGGTGGTATTTGATCGCCTCTGCGGTTTTTATTTTTTGCGCTATAAACAAAAAAAAAAAAAAGAGCGACAATTTTGAAAAAAATGCATTTTTTACTTTTGCTATAATAAATATCCCCCAAAAATATATAAAAAAAAACAATTTTTTTCCTCAGTTTAGGCTGATACGTATTCTTCCACATATTTATGGTAAAAAAAAAAATCACAATAAAGGTATATTGATTGGTTTGTGCAAAAGTTATTGTGTCTACAATACAGGGAATAGATTTATAGCATTTTTATTTATTTATTTTTTTTATTAGTAATGGCGGCAATCTGCGTGGTTTTTTTTTTTTGGTTTTTTTTTATTTACTTTTTTTATATCAGGACTGCGACATTATGGCGGACACATCAGACATTTTTGACACATTTTTGGGACTATTGGCATTAATACAGCAATCAATGCTATAAAATTGCATTGATTACTGTAAAAATGTCACTGGCAGTGAAGGGGTGTACACTAGGGGGCGATCAAGGGGTTAACTGTGTTCCCTGGGAGGTGATTCTAACTGAAGGGGGAGGGGACTGACTAGAGGAAGTGACTGATTGCGTGTTCCTATTAGCTACGAACCACAATCTGTCACTCCTGTCATAAAAGAACAGGGAAGTGTGCTGTGTTTACACACACTCGTCCCTGTTCTGCCTCTTCTGCACACAAAGTGGTACAGCTATCCTTGTTCATGTAAATTGGTCCCCAGAGAACACGCTGAATACCTGGTCTGACAATCCTTTTCACACAAGGGCTTGATTCGCATGCAACACTTGTGTCCGTACAATAGCATAATGTAAGTTTGAGGCTGCATTCACACCTGAGCGTTTCAAAGTCACGCAGTTTTGCCGCGATTTTGTTCAGGTCACCAATGTAAAAAGCAGAAAAAATGTCTGTAATCTGCCCCAAAGAAGCTCATGTTTTGTTTTTTTTTCGCTTGGGGCGTTTTGCTTCAGGTGACAAAACACTCAGATGTGAAAAGGTGCCATTGAAATGAATGGGGTTTTGCTTATTGGGTGTTTTTCAGGTGTTTTTTTTTTGGGCGTTTTATGAACTGAAAACACTCAGGTGTGAATGGAGCTACAATCTGCATCATTTAAAAAATAATCCACACTAATAATGAAAAATCTTGTAGGTGTATGTGTATTTTATGCTTGTTTATTCTTACACATGCTCGATATTGTTCTGAGACTGAAAATACACTAGTTTATAACATAAACATATCATTGTGCTCATTTATAGGAGAAGTTGACAGTTTAATACCAGCACTTCTTTCTACATCACTAGGTTAGACTGAGGAGTGGTTTGAAATTCACAGTGCTGTCACTTTGACTAATAGAAGATTATGACATGTGGGTTCTCGGTTATTGGGAATCTTTGACCCATGGTGACATGGCTGCTGGGATCTGGAATAGAATTTATCAGCAACATCAAAGTTCTCATCTGCGCAAATAGTTTAGAAAGGGTTGAGAGTATAACAGACCTGGGAAACCGTATGGCTGACAAAATGGCTTGGCAAAAAGTCAAGAGATTTTTGGCCATATACATAGAGAGCAGTATATAGTAATAATGCATGTGTTGCGTAACCTTGCAGTTGTATTCATTCAAAAGAAATGTAGGTGTCAGTGAGTGAATTAATGGAAAGGTCGACTGGTTAGAGTTAACTTCTAAGATATGAAACTGCTCACATAGATCAAGATAATCATCCAATCCCACTGTAGATCTATGGATACCAATAGGCTGTAACAAGCAGTCCTTCATGGCCTTTATAAAGTAGTTGATGTATGGCAGAAAAGGGTTTTGCAGGTGCATGCATATCTGTTCTAATTTTTGTGTCCTCTGAAACTTGGGACTCTGGTATGCACATTTCATTATCTTATCTAGCCTTGCACTAATGTCGCATAGTTGTCCCACATAGACCACATATTGCAGGGATGGGTCAACAATGCAGGGCAGATGGAGGCAGAGCGTGGTATTTCTACCTCCCCTTTCTCTGCAGGAAGTGTGAATAGGTCTCCCAGGACAGGAGGCAAATGGGCTCCAACCTTTCACCACTCTAAAGTTTTTGAGGGGCAGCATCTAGAGTGTATGTTAAAGCACAACTACATATTTGATTTACTTAAAATGCCCCCAAAAAGTTTCTTGTGTATATACTATAATATTGGGGGTAGGTATGTGTGTGTATATATGTGTATGTATGTATATAAATGTATGTGTGTGTGTGTGTGTGTGTGTGTGTATATATGTGTATATATGTATATGTGTGTGTGTGTGTGTGTGTGTGTGTGTATATATATATGTATATGTATATGTATATATATATATATATATATATATATATGTATATATATATATATATTTTATATAATCTCTATCGCTCTTTAATTTGCGTTATCTTCTTTACTACTTAGGGCATTATGTTCTCTTCCCTGTGCCTATCTACCAATTTAATTAGGACCTACTATGTATCAGATTGCTGTTTTTCTGACATTTGTGTGGCTGTGCCACTTGTAAATGAGACTAGCTCAAGTTACTAGACTACCTATACATATTTCATGCCCTTTTCCTCCAGTCTTGTCTCTGTGTACATTGGCTTACATCATACTATGCACAGAGGAGCAGTGTTGTCATACTAGGACACGAATACAGAATAACTCCCTCTGTCCTCTTCTCCGTAACACTGTAAAGAGGTTTTGTAGTTCACAGTTGGGAACAATGTACTGTAACTGATAAGTGTGTAGTATAGGGAAAGAGCACAGGACATTTTTTATTGGTTCACTACATTTCTGGCAAGATAAAGTGCAAAAGGAGTGTGGGTTTTTATTTTTTATTGAACACATTTAACAAAAACTGTTCAAGAGCATTTAACACATCAAAATGGTGAAAAGAAGCTCAGTGTTAGCGTAGACTTCAACATGCACCAGCTGTGTATGTGTTGACTAAGGCATTGAGTTATGTGTTAAAGCAACGTTTTTCAACCAGGGTGCCCAGGCACCCTGGGGTGCCTTGAGTTTCTTCAGGGGTGCCTTGGCAAAAGGCCTAAAAATTGTATACAAGCCAGCGTGTAGATGAAGGCTGCCTTTTATGCCCACAGGTTTTCATTGTACACATTACACTCTTCTAGCTGCCGGCGTCCTAATAACCAATGGAATCAGTTGCTAAGGAGGATGTCAGTCACTTGCATAACATCCTCGTTTGGCCCTCTCCATCAGCGTTGGGGGTCACATTAGCTGAGTGAGCGAGAAGAGAAACATTGGAATACTAGTCACTATCTATTTGCAATAGTGTATTTGCTTTGGAAATATAAATCACCTCTAACGTTGGGTGTCCTACTTGGACTTGTGGATGCTGTTTATGCATTTTAGAATGAGCTGCCTCGAGACTGTCCATAATTTTTAAAGGGTGCCTTGACTGAAAGAGGTTGAGAAACACTGTGTTAAAGTAACCTTTTTGCTCTGTTGTACTGCTGGAGGAAGCAGGATTGTAAAAATAATTTCTACGTAGACCTCCAGCACCTTTTCTGTATCTGTCTATTTGTATATTGCCCAACTTGTTAGAATCTAAATTTACCCTTGCAAATGCTCATGTTATTTGTCTAGGGTGCCATAAAAGGCTAACTCTACCCATATTTACAGTGTAATATGTTGCAAAGCCCAGGTCTGCACACATCTCAGGAGGGATTTTGTTTCACTCCTGTAAAAAAAAAAAAATATATATATCTCTATCTATATATCTATTACCGTATAAGTTGAGGCCCTAATTTACCACAAAAAAATGGGAAAAACATATTGACCCGAGTATAAGACGAGGGTGAGAAATGCACAGCTACTGTAAGTGGAAAAGAGGGTCAACAATGCCCATTTGCAGCCTCACTGTGCCCATTTGCATGCCTCACTGTGCCCATTTGCAGCCATAGGTCCCCCGAACTTCAAACTCGGTAGTTAAGTGTTCCTAGATGCCCCCTAGCTGCAGCCAAAATTTGGGGTCTCTGAACCCAAAGTGTCCTGAAATGACATTGCTGCAGATGGACACAGTTGACTGACTTTGGGGCCCTGTATCTCAGGGCCACTTAGTGCTAGGAACCCCAAATTTGGTGTGCAAACCCAGTGGAACTAGCACCATAAAATATCCTGGGATTTCTATCACCAAGTGGCCCCCAGATACAGGGCCCCAAAAATCGGTTCAGAAAATGTCAAGCACTTTTTTGCAGCAGAGAATGGCATTTTCCGAGCCTAATTTGGGGCCCCGTATCTCGGGGCCACTTGGTGCTAGGAACCCCAGCTTTGGATATGTTATGGTACCAGTTCCACTGGGTTTTCACAATTTGGGGTTCCTAGCACCAAGTGGCCCTGAGATATGGGGCCCCAAACTTGGTTCAGAAAATGTCAAGCACTTCTGCAGCAGAGAATGACATTTTCCGAACTGATTGTGGGGCCCTGTATCTCGGGGCCACCTGGAGCTAGGAACTCCAGCTTTGGATATGTTGTGGTACCAGTTCCACTGGGTTTGCACACCAAATTTGGGGTTCCTAGCACCAAGTGGCCCTGAGATACGGGGCCCCAAAATCAGTTCGGAAAATGAAATTTTTTGCTGCAAAAAAGTGCTTGACTCGAGTATAAGTCGAGGGGGGCACTTTCAGCACAAAAAAAGTGCTGAAAAACTTGACTTATACTCGCGTATATACAGTAATCTATATTAATATAATATTTACACACAGACCACCAAAAACAAATACTTTCGTTATGGGTAGATAATGTTCAGTCCCTTTACTAGCCTGACATTTAAAAGTCCTGACTCACTCCTCCCTCACCAGGAGACTCTTAAGGGCCCAATATCGGCTGGTTCAAGCGGCTGACTTTCAGCCTGTGTGTACAGCAGCCGGTCCGGCTTCTATCTGAAGAGCATATTCGAAAAATTTCTGCCAGTCTGCACCTTATCAGTGCTCTCCGGTGTGTTGTGGCGAGGGGGGCCATCTCCCTGTCAGAACACAATAACTCAGCAGGAGAAATCGCTGTACTAAAACCCATGAAAAAAAATACTATTGTGTACCCGGCTTTAGGCTAGGGTACGCAGGTGATTTTTAGGCACACAATTGAGTTGCTAAAGTATCCTGAAATTGTATTTTTTGTTTAGCCTTGGGCTTTATGGGTGATATACCCTGTGTCTAAAAAAAAATCTAGTGAAAAAAAACATTTGTGCTACTACAGGAAATTGTTTTTTTTTTCACAATAGATACTACAGGAAATTGTTGAGTGATTGATGGGTAATTGGTCTAATGAGATTACCTTCATAGGATATAATTTAATGCCAAATTGCTCAAATATCTCTCTAAATGAGAGATTGCTGATCAATGAATCTTCTAAATTTGAAGTCCTACAGAGAAGAGGAGAACCTATAGTTAGGGAACACTCATTTAGGTGCCTAGAGCACCTGAATTCCTGAGAGGTGTAAAGCTGGATATACACCTACTGCATGCATACCCAGGTTTACCAATGGCTGCAGCGCTGATCAGTGTATTCTTTGTTTGGGGACCTGACAGGGTATCCTTATATTAGGCTTTCAAAAAGGTTGTTTTCATGTGTTCTTCTCGTATAGGTTTTTTTTTTTTTTTTTTTTCTAGTGGAACTTTGAATGCTCAGTTGAATGCAGAACAAGCATTGTTGAAGCTGTTTAATAGAAGAAATGTTGTTGTGACGAGATCATAATTGACATAAACAGACCACAGAATGTCTGATTATGTCCACTTATTTACAGTGCATTAGGGTTATGAAGTGTTGGGTTTTTTTTTTTGTTTGTTTTTTCTCCACTTGAGTGCTTTTAGGCAGTGACTCATTCAGTGATGATTGGTTATGCTATATGCACTTAGGTTGCTTCCAGGAAGTCTGAACATGCCAATTCAATTTACGTTTATAACTTGGGATATACAATATGGTTAAAAATGGAGCTTATCAGCACTATATATTTTGAATGATCTGTCTCCAGAGCTTATTTTTTCACAAATTTGTCATTTTAGATGACTGATGAAAACCATTAAACTCAGGACTGCTACTGCTGGATAATTTGATGAACAAAGCTACAACTGAACTTTTTCTTTCCCTGCCAAAAAACCCACATTGATTTGTCAGTTGTATAGCTTTTCTAAACTGCTGAATAGGTCCTGTACAAAGTACAAGTGCTCTAAAAATCCATTGTACCCAATTTGAAATAAATTCTGCCTCAATTGGAATGATATTATTTTCCACTCTTCTATCGTATTCTAAAGAAAGAACCAAAGGGAAATGGGAATCACTACAGTAGGAAGCCGGATCGGTATGAGAAAGTTAAATTAGAACTATAGGCAAAACTTTTTTTTTTTTTTTCCATTTTGGATAGAGCAAGGGAGGGTTATAACTCCTGTCAGGTTTTTTTTTTTCCCGCTATCTGTGTCCCATTGTGGAGATTTGCCTTCACTTCCTGTCCCATAGCCAAACAGGAAGTGAGAGGAAATACCTTGAAATAAAGGGAATTTCTTGGGGACCCCTAGGTCCCTGGAACTAGTATACTCCATTGGAAAATTCTCCTCTTGCTTTTCTGGGGACAACCCCGAATTTGGGGTTTTCTTTTATTTTCACTTTCAATGGTAATGGTAAGAAGACAAATAGGGAGGATGAATCTCCTTAACGGGGGCACAGACAGCAATAAAAAGCGACAGGTGTTCTAATCCCTCTCCACTATATTTAAAACTTAAGTCTTGCCTTTAGTTATTCTTTAAACAAAAAAATATTTCAGAGGTGATGCACAATAATGGAAACCCTGTCTAAGGTACTATTACCCTAAAAGTGTATGGATAATCAAAACTGGTTTTGTTTTTTTATTTTTATTCCCCAGAAAAGGATTAGGACCCTGTTAAGTTTTTTGATGTTTGGTATAAGCAATCCTATTTACTGAATGAAACTGATTCAGACTGACACATTCAGTGAGTATTGCAATTGGTCACAGCTAATCACATGGTACAAATGGGCTGGGATTGGTCCTGATTGTACCATGTGATCACTGTGACCAATCGCAGCTAGCAACACAATTGTACGCAATGGATGACATTAAAGCCATGCACTGTTTACAATTGTTATGTGATCTGCTGTAATTCGTCACAGCAATTTCTTGTTACCTGCACTGTGACAATGGACCATTGTCAGGGCTTGGCTCAGCCCTTCCTTCTAAGCTGGCTGCTTAGCTGTTGGCTTATTGGCAGCTCCTAGCTCTTCACAGTGACTCACCTGTTGATGGTATCCTTTTTGTCAGTCCTGCCTACTTAAGCCGTCCAGCCCAGGTGATCTCTGTTTTCGCCTTGGTCACATCTCTAGAGACGCTCTTCTGTGTTTCTGTTAAAGACTTGCTTGGCTGACATTACTTCTGGCTCCAGATCCTGCTTGCTGTTCCACTATGCTCATCTCTGGCTCCCTGACGTTTTGGCTTGTCTGACTATCCATTCCGGTTCCTGAACTCTGGCTATGGTTTGACTACGTTTTACTGTTTACCCTTTTTTTTTTTTTTTTATTAAACAAGTGAGATTTAACTGTCTCTGTCTCGGTCTGATTCATGGTTTCTGACCGTAGGCGAAGGCCATGAATTTAGAAGATGCAGTCAATCCACTTGGTAATATTTTTTCCTGATTGGATGAGCAGGATCACCGCATGGATCAGTTTGCCATGGCGTTACAAACGCTCCTGAGTCACACGGCTCATCTGGAATCTCCCACTGTGGCTGCTCCGGTACAACCTGTGTTCCAGGCCATCCCTGCTGCTGCTCCAGTCTCTGTGCAGGCACCCGCCTTGAGTATTACCTCTATAAGAGCTATGTCTGGTTCCGCTCCGCTTCCCCAGCGATTTGGGGGCAATCCAGCCCAATGCAGAGATATCAGAGATATACTTTGAGATACTGCTCCAGGCATTTCCCATGGACAGAAGCAAAGTAGGTTTCATTATATCTTTGCTTTCTGAGAGCCTTGATCTGGGCAAACCCTCTATGGGAGGTGCAGAAAAATTATTGTCTTGAGTTACCCTGAGTTTGTGGCTTCCTTTAAAAGGGTATTTGACATTCCCACATGCTCCGCTTCTGCTTCCAAGTGCCTCATGTCCATCAGAGAATGAGAACTGTTGCAGATTACGCCATTGACTTCTGTACTCTGGCAGCAGAGGTTACTTGGAACAAGAGGCCCTCGTGGCTGCTTTTTCTCATGGTCCCTCTGATATCATCAAGGATGAGGTAGCAGCCCGAGATATACCCACTGAGCTGGAGAAGTTGATCACGTTTGCCATCCTCATTGACTCCAGACTCAGAGACTCTCTTTTAAGGAGCGCTTGCAGAAGCCTCCTGTATATTTGTCTCCGAGCTTTGCAGTCCCACCCTTGCCTCCCTCACCTCCCATGCCTCCTGGTGTTGAGTCGGTCAGTGAAGATGAACCCATGCACTTGGGCTTCACGCATCTCTCTGCGGATGAGAGAACCCTTAAGAGGAGCTAGAGATTGTGCCTTTATTGTGGCCAGGCAGGTTACTTTTTGAGCTCTTGTCCTACCCATCCAGGGAACGCCCGAACCTTGAGGTCCTGTCATATACAGACCTTTAGTTGGCGTTGTTTTGTCCCCAGTTATCCAGAATAAGCCCCTGGTTTTGGTTACCCTTTCTTGGGCTGAGTCGTCCATGGAGATACAGGCTCTAATTGACTCTGGGCCTACAGGCCTGTTCATTGATGCTGCCTTTGCATCGGAGCCCTCAATTCCGCTGCAGCTGCGTGACACTCCACTTGCCATTGAGGCTCTTGACGGGAGACCTCTACACCCTGCCCATGTGACTCATGAGACTGTTCCATTTTCCATGGCCGTAGGGGTTCTTCACCATGAGATAATACAATTCCAAGTTTCCTCACCCCTGGTTATTGGTTAGCCTTGGTTACAGAGGCACAACCCCTCTTTTGAGTGGCTCTGTGCTGAGGTTCTCTCCTGGTTGCCACAATGTAGTAAGACATGCTTTCAGAAGGTAACCAAGGTCCTGTGCATTTCTCTCTCCTCCGTGCCAGAGGAGTACCATGATTTTAGCAATGTCTTTGACAAAGGTCAAGCCGGTAGTTTGCTTCCACACCGGTTGTATGATTACGCAATTGACCTTCAACCTGCTGCCATACCCCCTCGTGGCTGGATTTACCCTTTGTCGGTCTTGGATGATAAGGCCATGGAGGAGTATGTTGCAGACACACTTTCTTGAAGTTTCATCCACAAATTCTTGTCTCCTGCTGGTGCTGGTTTCTTTTTTGTGAAGAAGAGTGGTAAACTGAGAACTTGTATTGATTATAGGGGTCTCAATCCTTTCACGATTAAGAATGCCTATTCGATTCCATTGATTACGGAGTTTTTTGACCGCCTCAAGGGAGCAACGGTTTTCATGAAGATTGATTTGAGAGGGGCATACAATCTCGTGAGGATTAAGGAGGGCGACGAGTGGAAAACTGCGTTTTTAATACCAGAACGGGCCTTTGAGAGTCTCAAGGCTGCCTTTGTTTCGGCTCCTGTGTTGGCGCATCCTGATCCTACGTTACCTTGTATCTTTGATGTCGATGCTTATGAGACTGGAGTTGGCGCCCTTTTGTCTCAATGTCCTACCTCCCTGAGAGCGCTATGCATCCCTGTAGCTACTTTTCCAAGAAATTGTCACCTGCGGAGTGCAATTACGAGATTGGTGAAAGAGAGCTGTTAGCGATCATTTTAGCCTTGAAAGAATAGACATCCCTCAAAGGTACCACTGTGCCGGTTCTTCTTCTTACTGACATAATCTCACATTCTTGTCTGAGGCTAAACGCCTCTCCCAGAAGGGTGTGATGAGCTCTTTACTTGTCTAGTTTCAATTGCATTGTCTACTTCTTCCTTTTTTTTTTTTTTTTTTTTTTTTATAATTCATTTTCTCCTGTTATATAAAAGAAAAATAAACAGTCCTTCTGTATATTACATTCAATTTCTGCACATACAGCCAGACAAAAAAAAAAAGATAACTCGTTACATTCCATTCACTCCTGTCTGTTTCTAATATATTATCCAATAAAGATGGATAAAAGAATGAACCCAAATAAACATAAAGAAGTCACAAAAGAGGCAAAGAAGACAAAGAAATAAGAAGAGTAGAGGTGCTTCCCCCAGACCTGGCCATAATACTTCAACTACCTCTCAGTATTCCGACTGCAGTTCCTATTTATAGTCCATTTCCCCCTCCTTTGCTTACCCCTCTCCCAAAACAAAAACGAAAAAAAAACAATTTTTCTGGGACAAGACCAAAAAACATGCAACAAAGTCCCCTGTTCTATCTGGCATCGCCAGCATCTATCTGATGCATTCGGGAAACTTTTTTACGTTTATCTGGGGTTCTGTACCATTGTGAAATTATTTTATAATTAGTTTGCTGTATTTTGGTACATATTGCTGTCTTAAATATTGAATGTATCACATTAGTTTTTTGTTCCTCCGAAAAGGTCCTCCCCAAATCTGTTTCCCATTTCCGGAGGAAAGGTAACTGATAGTTCTCCGATGGTTTAATCAACAACGCATACATTCTGGAGACAGCATGCTTTATTGGTTCAGTCTCCATACAATATTTCTTGAGTGGTAACAGATTCCAATCCAAAGGACTTGGACTTGGCGGTACCCTAATACATAGATAATGTTGTAGTTGTACCGCCGACCAAAAATCTAATTGGAAGGGGACATTTCTGTCTACCAATTCCTGCACTGTTGGCCATCTACCAGATCTCAAAAAAGTTTGATCAGGGCGTCAAAAGGTCCTTTTTGTGTTCCTAATATGAATTGCGGATTCCCCAATATAGGTACTAAGGGTGATTCCTGTGTTGATAACTTACCCTTAAATAAGAGGTTATAACAAACACGGAGGGTAGGTCCTATTGTTGGGTGTGTCTTTATATGTCAAGTCCTTGAAACACCAAGGGGCCCTATACAGTAACTCCCCACTCTGCGCTTGCTCCAATCTTGGCCAGATTTTAAGTTCTCCATGTCGGCACCAATCCAACAGGCGGCCCAGATGTACATGTATGTATTTATATCTGGAACTGCCAGCCCCCCGTTTTGTTTTGGTAGGGACAACAGAGTCCTCCTGATCCTAGGATGTTTGTTTGCCCAGATGAATTTTGTAAATAATATTTGTATATTTTTAAAGAACTTCCTAGGGATTGCAATTGGGACTGCCTGAAGAAGGTACAAAATCTTTGGTAGAATATTCATCTTAATTATATTGCTTCTTCCAAACCAGGAATGTAATCCCTTATGCCATCTCTCCAATACACCTCGCACCTTTTTTAACGCTGGCGGGAAATTAAGCTCATATGTTTTAGAAGGGTCCACTGCTATACAAGTCCCTAGATACTTCAGGAATTGATGTGCCCATTTAAGTTTATAATTTTGCTTTTAATGACATCCTCATTTCTTTCGGGACAGCTACCGCCAATGCCTCTGATTTAGAAAAATTTATCTTGAAAAAGGATAGTGTACTATATGTCTCAATTTCTCTAAATAAGTTTGGGAGCGAGATTATGGGATTGGTCATTGGGAAGAGCATATCATCTGCATATGCTGCAACTTTGTTTAATTCCTCCTACCGTTATTCCCAAAATATCCTTATTAAGCCAAATTCTACATAACAGAGGTTCCAGTATCAATGCAGACAATAAAGGGGACAATGGGCATCCCTGCCTTGTCCCATTCCTTATCGCAAATGGGGGGAGAATACTCCGTTTACCTTCACTTGAGCTTTAGGTTCTTTTTTTTACATGCCTGCAATCCATCTAATCATTTTCCCTCCCAGTTTTATGTGACGAAGTACTGCAAACATGAACACCCATCCCAGTCTATCAAATGCCTTCTCCACGTCTGTTCCTAGGAACGCACACGGAGTCTTAGTTGAGTTTGCTATATGCATCAGATTCAGGGTTTTGATGGTATTATCCCTTGCTTCTCTTGTTGGAACAAACCCTACCTGATCCTGATGGATCAGGAAGGGTAGTTGCTGTTGTAGTCTTAATGCTATAATCTTACTGAATATCTTTAGATCTGCATACAAAAAGGATATTGGCCTATAACTTCCACCTTTCCTTCTTTTGGAATCACCACTCTTATAGCTTTTAATGTCTCTGGATGGAAAGAGGCTCCCTCCCCCAGCTCATTAAACTTTTTAACCAGATAGTGTCCCAATATTGATGAGAATAACTTATAATACTGGGCCGAAAGCCCATCTGGTCCTGGTGCCTTCCCCATTTTTTGCTAATCTTATTCCTCTCTGTACCTCTTCTAAAGTAATTGGTGAGTCCAACTCCTCCTGCACACTAGTTGTCAGGCATGGCATTCCACTTGCTTTTAGATACTCCTCCATCACTGTTCGATCTGGTGCGTCTATATTCCAATTGGAAAGTGAAGAGTAGAACTCGCCAAACACCTCGGCTATCTGTCCAGGCATCCCAACCTCCTCCCCATCTCTTTTTTTCCTACCTGAGGAAATAAACGTCCTTGCATGCATTTCACGTAATGCACCTGCAAGTTTTCTGCCACATTTATTACCCGACTCGTAGCTACATTTACGTCCTATTTGTAATGCCATTTTGGCTCTATATTGTAATAGGTCAGTTACTTGTCTACGGGCATTTAATAATGCTCGTTGCACTTCTGCAGTCTGAGCATGTTTGTTGTGCCTCTAAACCTTGGATATTGGACAGTAGCGTAATTAATTTGGCTTCCCTTTCCTTCTTTATTCTTGCTCCGTGTTTTATCAGTACTCCTCGTATTACTCCTTTATGTGTTTCCCAGATTACTCCCGGGGGGCTATCTGAATTATCGTTCATCTGGATAAACCATTCTATTTCCCTCTGGATGTTCTCCCTTACTATGGGATCCTGAAGAAGGCTTTCATTAAGTTTCCATAGCCTCGTGGATGTATGGTGTCTGTCTGTCAAGTTGTATTTTAAAAAAATTGGTGCATGATCTCATCATGTGATTAAACCAATAGAGGTCTCACCTACTGAGTGTAATTGTTTGTGTGGTACAAAAAAAAAAATCAATACGTGAGTATGCCCTATGTGGGTTGGAAAAGAAAGTATAATCTTTTTCCCTTGGATGGAATAATCGCCACATATCTACCATTCTTGCCTCTGCCATTGCTTGGGAAATCCCCTTCCTTACTTTAGGTGTCACTGAAGATACTCCTGATGAAGTATCTTCTTTGGGTATCAGGGGCACATTTAGATCTCCTCACATGATCAACTGTCCTTCTTTGAACCCCATGAGTTTTTCTAAGATATTTTTAACAAATATCTTGCTGGAAGTTTGGGGCATAGTATGAAGCCAGCGTCACTGCCTCCCAACCAATGGTTCCCTTTATGAACAAATATCTTCCTTTTACATCTATTATGGAATCTTTATAATTCCAGGCCACTGTATTCAATATCATAATAGATACTCCCTTGGTTTTGGATTCAGCGTTACAAGCGTGGTACACCATAGAATAATCTCTACTTCTTAACAGAGGAAAGTTATTTTCTCTAAAGTGTGTTTCTTGTATTAATGCAAAATCTATATGCAGTCTCCGTAAGTCCTGAAGTAATGTACGTCTCTTTTCCGGGATATTTAGTCCCTTAACGTTAAAGGACATTACAGAAAGGTTTTCCATTTTCTCCTATTCCACCACCAACTCCACAATACTTGTACCCAGGAAGTAGTTTCTTTCCTCACTAATCCCTTATGAGGGCCTGCGTTCCAAAGATGCAGGCGATAGTAAGGGAGATGGTGGGGGGGGGGGAGGAGGGGGGAAAACCCAATTTACAAAAAATGTAAAATAATTCCCTTCCCACTAAAGGACCTTGAGGCGGTCGTTTTACCTTCGACCCCACCGAAGATCCCTAAAGCACTACTGCTTTTGTCTCATTCTTACCTGGTACTAAGAATGTAAGGGCTGACGCTTTGTCACAACAATTTTCCTCCACTTCCAAGTTGGAGTCGGTTCCGGTTCCTGTGATTCCTCATCGTATTCTGGCTACAGTTCGCACTAGTCTCACTTCTCCTTTGGGTGACAAAATTCTTGCTGCTCAGGTTCATGCTCCTCCTGAGAAACCTTGTGACCGCTGCTTTGTCCCAGAGTCTCCCTACTGCTGTGCTCCAGACTTGCCATTTTTCCCAGGCTGCTGGCCACCCTGGGAAGAATCAACTCTTTTGGGCCATTTCAACAATTCCGGTGGCCTAGTCCACATGCCTTCGTAGCTGCCTGTTCCATGTGTGCTCAGAGTAAAGGTCGGTTCACACTGAGGCAGCACGACTTGCAGCGCGACCCAGGACACGACTCAGCGGCGACTTGCAAAACGACTTCTGTATAGAAGTCAATGCAAGTCGCCCCCAAAGTTGTACAGGAACCTTTTTCTAAGTCGACTTGCGTTGCTCCGATTAGAATGGTTCCATTGAACGGGACACTACTTGTCAGGCGGCTAGGTCGCCTGACAAGTCGTCCCAGTGTGAACCGAGGCTAAGACTCCACAACACCTTCCAGTGGGCCTCCTACAACCCATACCCAATGGAGAGAGTCCCTGGACCCACCTGTCTATGGACTTCTTTGTGGACTTGGCCAACTCCCAGGGCAAAAGTGTTATCCTTATGGTGGTTGCCCAGTTCTCAAAAATGTCTCATTGTATTCCACTTAAGAAGTTGCCTACTTCTAAGGAACTGGCTTCCGTTTTTGCTCGGGAGTACTTTCGCTTACATGGGCTACCCAAGGTGATTGTCTCAGACAGGGATAAGTCAGTTTGTGTCCTGGTTCTGGCGAGCCTTTTGTGCACAGTTGGGAATTCAGCTTGCTTTCTCCTCTGCGTATCACCCACAGTCCTACGTTGCTATATTTCTGACCATCATAACAACTGTATAGAAAGAAAAGGCAGGATGCTTCTGGTTAATTTCGATAAATTTTATTTGTAGAAAAAAACGCACCATGTTAAAAATCTAAGTATATACCCTTCAGAGCAATTATTAAGACAACATTGTCATTAAAAGAGGAATCGCAGCTGCGCATACATCCATTCAACCAGTCACACTAACGCTAACAGGTGGTATATACTTAGATTTTTTTGCTAATATCATGGTGTGTTTTTTCTACAAATAAAATGTTTGAAATTAACCAAAAGTGTCCTGCAGTAGTGGCCTTCTTGGAGAATCCTTCTCTTTTTCTATATGCGTTTTTTGTCTGGCTGCATGGACTGCACCATGTGGTAATTACTACATGGTGAAAGGTTGAGATATTATAATATACTTTGGAATTTACGTAAGCTAACAGCCATAATGGTAGATCCAGGCATCATAAAAAAAATTTTTTATCATCAGGCCTCTTACCATGGGCAGAGTTTGCTCACAATAGTGCCTTGAATTGTGCTTCCCGATCGTCCCCGTTTATGGCGAACTATGGTTTCCAACCTTCAATGTTACCTGACTCTTCGTTCCACTTGGGCACAAGTCAAGGAGGCTTTGCGACATGCTAATGATAGGTACAGACTCCATGCTGAATGCAGACGCCTGCCTGCACCTTTCTACCAAGTTGGGGACTGGGTCTGGCTGTCATCTTGCAACCTCTGACTTCGTGTTCCCTCTCTGAAGTTTGCACCTCGGTTTATTGGGCCTTTCCGTATTCTCCGCAGGATTAACCCAATGGCTTGCGCGTTAGACCTTCCTTCTAATATGCGTATCTCAAATGTATTTCATGTCTCCTTTTTAAAACCTTTGGTCTGCAACCGCTTTACCACCTCGGTGCCTCATCCTCACGAGGTGACGTGGCAAGTGACAATCTGCAAATGGTGGCAGGTGATGTGACAATCCACATCTGATGGCAGGTGACGGTGGCATGTTAAAAAGCTGAATCTGGTGACAGGCGATGGTGGCAAGTGACATGATGCATCTGTCTCCCACTGATTCTGCATTATGTTGAGTTGAACCACTTCATTATATATTAGAATATAGAAACAATGCACCTCGATCACCCTGACACCATATCAACCATGGTGCCATGATTGAAATGCCAACACCCCCCAGGCCTAAAAAAGGTTGGTGGCTGCTGCTATGGGCTCTAGCCCCAGGTCTTTTGGCAGACCTAGCAACACCCCTGGTAAGTAGTATTGTCGCAGCATGACTGTAGCAGTGTCTGTGTCCTTCTTGGATACAGCTGGGAGGCACCATAAGTGGACATTCTGGGCTAACTAGGTCTGTATACAGTCTGCTCAAGATGATGTCCACAAAGGGCGTAGATAGAAAATGGCCACAAAATGCACCCCTCATGACGCAGGAAAAAAGAATGTGTGGTAAACGCTAGTCAGTGTAAGAAATAGGCCAACAACAGTGGAAGCAGTGGATTCATTAGTTTTCTATTTTTAAGGTGTAGCAAATACCTGTTTATCGTTACAGAAATGCAGTGCCCTTGTCACTTAAAGGCCCTTATCTATCTTTTTATAAACTGCTAATCCCATCGATCCACCATGTAATGGAGATGAACAATGGTAGATATATTTGAAATCTGAAATGGAGAAATGAGTGTCGCCATGAAGAAAATTTGCTGGAAAGCACCAGGTAAAAATAAAGTAAAGTGAGTCTGAAAGACAGCAGCCACCACATTTTAGGACTGGCAAGCAGCAAAATATTACATTTTTGTTTTTGGGTTTAGATCTGTTTAATGATGGTTTAAGGGTCAGTTAATGCTGTTGCATTTCAGTGGTTACAGAACATAGATTATTAAAACACGAGCGCATTAACTTTAGGTTACCAAGGCCATCTATTTGTGGCCTTCTAAAACTTGTAGAGCTGTCAGAAGCGCTGAAGGAAAAAATAACAATGTCATGTATGTGTTTAGCCATAGCTTTGAGCAAATTATCTCCCAGTGGGACCCCTTGCTTTTTCTCAACAGAGAACATTGTCTCCCTACTATACAACAAAATAGCCTTGTAACTTGCTTTACCGAATTTATACAAAACCTCTAGAAGTGAATGCAGTAGCCAACCCAACGTGCTTTGTCCTAATATTGGCCCAAATATATTTCTGCCATTTTATACGTGTTTTTAAGTTCATTTCATAATGGGCTGTGTGATTTCACATGCTTACTGTGCGTTTTTGCCTTGCATTTTAAGGGAGGGCGATTTCTAGATGTGCTAAGCTGTGGGAAGGGTTAAGATGCATATTTGTTTAGAACACCATTCATGCCACTGAAAAATGCAACACGTGGGAAAGTTAATGCCTAAAGCACCAACGTTTTAAATAGGCCCTTATGATTTAAAAAAAACTCTGGTACACACAGTGCAGTACTATTGTACATATGTATATATATATTGTGTGTGTGTATATATATATATATATATATATATATATATATATATATATATATATATATATATATATATATATATATATATATATATATATATATGTATATGTATATATATATATATATGTGTGTGTGTATATGTGTGTGTGTGTATATATATATATATATATATATATATATATATATATATATATATATATATGTATATGTGTGTATATGTGTGTGTGTATATATATATATATATATATATATATATATATATATATATATATATATATATATATATATATATATATATATATATATATATATATATATTCCTAGATTGTAAGCTCTAACGAGCAGGGCCCTCTGATTCCTCCTGTATTGAATTGTATTGTACTTGTACTGTCTGCCCTATTACAGCACTCAGTCTTTTTGGGTATGAGTCTATCAGCATGGCACATCTTGGCTTGGCAATATTTGCCCACTCTTCTTTGAAAAAACACTCCAAATTTGTCAGATTGCGTGGGGATCTCCTGTGCGCAGCCCTCTTCAGATCACCCCACAGATTTGCAATCGGATTTAGGGCTGGGCTCTGGCTGAGCCATTCCAAAACTTTAATCTTCTTCTGGTGAAGCCATTCCTTTGTTGATTTGGATGTATGCTTTGGGCCCTTGTCATGCTGAAAGATGAAGTTCCTCTTCATGTTCAGCTTTCTAGCAGAAGCCTGAAGGTTTTGTACCAATATTGGATGGTATTTGGAACTGTTCATAATTCCCTCTACCTTGACTAAGGCCCCTGTTCCAGCTGCAGAAAAACAGCCCCAAAGAATGATGCTGCCACCACCATGCTTTATTGTTGGTATGGTGTTCTTTTGTTGATGTGCAGTGTTTTTGTGCCAAACATATCTTTTGGAATTATGGCAAAAAG
Organism: Lithobates clamitans; assembly: GCA_037952925.1. Lineage (NCBI taxonomy): Eukaryota > Metazoa > Chordata > Amphibia > Anura > Ranidae > Lithobates > Lithobates clamitans. Next base: position 3,188,225 of record JBBGZY010000486.1, read on the forward strand.
TTCAACCTTGGTTTCATCAGACCATAACAAATTTTCCCACATGCTTTTTTTTTTTTGCAAAATCTAGTTGGGCTTGGATGCTTTGCTTCATAAAAAAAAAAAAAAAGGCTTCAGTCTTGCCACTATACCCCATATCCCAGACATATTAAGAACACTGGAGATTGTCACATGTACCACACAGCCAGTACTTGCCAGATATTCCTGCAGCTCCTTTAATTTTGCTGTAGGCCTCTTGGCAGCCTCCCTGACCAGTTTTCTTCTTGTCTTTACATCAATTTTGGAGGACGTTCAGTTCTTGGTAATGTCACTATTGTGCTATATTTTCTCCACTCGATGACTGTCGTCACGGTGTTCCATGGTATATCTAATACCTTTGAAATTCCTTTGTACCCTTCTCCTGACTGATACCTTTTTAACAATGAGATCCCTCTGATGCTTTGAAAGCTCTCTGCAGACTATGGCTTTTGCTGTAGGATGCGACCAAGAAAATGTCAGGAAAGACCTACTAGAACAGCTGAACTTTATTTGGGGTTAATCGGAGACACTTTAAATGATGCCAGGTGTGTACTGACTCCTAGATAAAAATGAGCTTAAATGTGATTGCTTAACTATTTCAATACAGGGCACTTTCACCCTCTTCCTGCCCAGGCATTTTTCAGCTTTCAGCGATGTCGTACTTTGACAATTGCGCTGTCATGCAACACTGTACCCAATTTAATTTTTAATCATTTTCTTCACACAAATAGAACTTTCTTTTAGTGGTATTTATTCACCTCTGGGTTTTTTGCTAAACAAAAAAATACCAAAAATTTTGAAAATAAAGTTTTTCTTAAATTACTTCTTTACAAAATTTTATAAAAGAAACTTTCTCCTTCACTGATGTACACTGATAGGCTGCATTGATGAGGCACTAATATACAGCACTGATAGGTGGCACAGACTGGTGTCACTGCTGGGCACAGAGTGGCATCAAAAATAAGCACTGCTAGGGCTGCAATGTAATCGGGGCACTGATGATCAGTACCCTGATTACTTTTTCACATCTTCCCTGTGAGGAGATGCCGCTGATTGGCTCTCCTCACCTCAGTCTGTCAGTGTGACGCGAGGAGAACCAATAACCGACACTTCCTTGTTTACATGTGATCGGCTGTGATCACATGGGCAAAGAGCCGTGGCCACGCCGTGTCCCAGGAACATGGCGTGCCTGAACTGGGCCCCGTTATTTGATGTCCCAGAATGACGAGAGCCGCTCCGCCATTGGGCAGGCGGTAAGTAGTTATTTCTGAACACCGCCACATCCCCAGTTTTGAGAGGGTGTGCACACTTATGCAACCACACTATTTTAGTTTTTTATCTTTACTACTCCCCCCCCCCCCCCCCAAAATAAAAGAATTTAGTTTGGTCATATTGTCATATTACAACCAAAAACATAAATGTACTTTATTGGGATTTTATGTGATAGACCCACCCAAAGTGGCACATACATTGTGAAGTGGAAGGAAAATGATAAATTGATTTTCAAAGTTTATTTACAAATAAATATGTGAAAAGTGTTGCGTGCATTTGTATTCAGCCCCCCAGAGTTAATACTTTGTAGAACCGCCTTTCCCTGCAATTACAACTGTAAGTCTTTTTGGGGATGTCTCTACCAACTTTGTACATCTAGAGAGTGACATTTCTGCCAATTCTTAGCAAAATAGCCCAAGCTCTGTCAGATTGGATGGAGAGCGTCTGAAAGGCAATTTTGAAGTCTTGCCACATATTCTCAATTGGATTTAGGTCTGTTTTTTAACTGGGTCATTCTAACACGTGAATATGCTTTGATCTAAACCATTGGATTAAAGCTCTGGCTGTATGTTTAGGGTCGTTGTCCTGTTGGAAGGTGAACCTCTGCCCCAGTCAAGTCTTTTGCAGACTCAAACAGTTTTTCTTCTAAGATTGACCTGTATTTGGCTCCATCCATCTTCCCATCAACCCTTACCAGCTTCCCTGTCCCTGCTGAAGAAAAGCATCCCCACAACATGATGCTGCCACCAACGTGTTTCACGGTGGGGATGGTGTGTTCAGGGTGATGTGCAGTGTTAGTTTTCCGCCACACACAACGTTATGCTTTTAGGCAAAACGGTTCAATTTTGATCTCATCTGACCATAGGACTTTCTTTCACATGTTTTCTGTGTCCCCCACATGGCTTCTCATAAACTGCAAACAGGGCTTCTTATGGCTTTCTTTCAACAATGGCTTTCTTTTTGCCACTCTTCCATAAAGGCCAGCTTTGTGGAGTGCACAACTAATAGTTGTCCTGTGGACAGGTTCTCTCACCTGAGCTGTGGATCTCTGCAGCTCCTCCAGAGTTACCATGGGCCTCTTGAGGCTGCTTCTCTGATTAATGCTCTCCTTGCCCGGCCTGTCAGTTTAGGTGGACGGCCGTGTCTTGGTAGGTTTGCAGTTGTGCCATACTCTTTCCATTTTCAGGTGATGGATTGAACAGTGCTCCGTGAGATGTTCAAAGGTTGGGATAATTTTTTATAACCTAACCCTGCTTTAAACATCTCCACAACTTTATCCCTGACCTCTCTGGCGTGTTCCCTTGCCTTCATGATGCTGTTTGTTCACTAAGGTTCTCTAACAAACTTCTGAGGGCTTCGCAGAACAGCTGCATTTATACTGGGATTAAATTGCACACAGGTGGACTCGATTTACTAATTAGGTGACTTCTGAAGGCAATCTGTTCCACTAGATTTTAGTTAGGGGTGTATATATCTCGTACAGTATGCATTTTAAAAAAAATATTTTTTCTTTTGTATTTTAATTTTTTTTTTTTATTTGTCTTGGTTTACTGTTTACTTTAAAAGTCTGCTCAGGCAAAAATAACCAGTCCATCTTCAAAATGCTAGTTGCTACTAGGAGAGCCTAGCCATACCTCCCCTACATCCCTTTGTATGGATAGTCATTGAGATAGTAGAGCACTTTTGAGGCTCCATTCACATTGGTGTTTTGAGATCTCAAATTACACTGCAATTGCAAAATGCATGTTGGGGTGCCATTCATTTTTTTTATTGTATCTGAAACGCTGTGCGGCTTTACTGCGATTATGTCAAACTGCAACATGCAAAGCTTGTCACCCAAAAAGGTGCAGGCGTTTCTTTTGGGCAACAAGCTTTGCTCGTTGCAGTTTGCCACGCGATTGATCAGTGTTTAGGTGCCATTGAAAATGACTGACACGTGAACATGCCTTTTGCAATTGCAGTACAATTTTGAGATCGCAGTCAGAATCCGTGCCGTTCTACCCGTGATCCCAAAATGTCAAATGGAGCATGGCAATAACTGATTTTATTGTTCTTCCGCTTGCCTTATGCTGTGATAACCCTGTATTTGCACTAACTGATGTGACAAACTTTATGGGAAAAAAAACATACTGGTTGCCATGCTGGCACTGACTGAGTTTTTGAGCTGGAAGTGCTCATTACAAGTTCATTATACATATACCCATGGCAGTAGTCTTATAGCGTAACTAATTGTTTCCAAGTTAAAGTACTTTCAAATCTGAACTTTTTATGCAAATAATCAGTTAGATTTGGAAACGACAAGCAATACTCAAGGCTATTGGTAATGCATTCAAAATACATGCTTATTTTGGCCTTTTTTTTTTTTCATTGTAATCCATTTAGCTAATTGATTTAGTTAATGATGCTTTTCAAACCGTTTTGCATTGATATGCTGTATAATTAGCTACAGCAATAATCTTAATGACCTCAAGGAAGCCATCACCACTAAATATTTATTCTTACTACAAACAATTGCTGTGTGTGTGTGCGCACGCTTATTTCTTTTGTAGGAGATTTACTAAACCTGGTGCACTCAGAATCTGGTGTAGCTGTGCATGAAGCTGATTGGTTTCTATGCACAGCTGCACCAGAATTTGTGTGCTCCAGTTTTTTAGTAAATGACCCCCCCCCCCCTTTATTCAGTCAGAGCAACCCCCACACAGTTGCCAGGCACCAGCTAGGCACACATTTAACCTTTTGCCCCTGATGTTAACCCCTTCCATGCCGGTGTCATTACAGTAACAGTGCATATTTTTAGCACTGATCAATGTAAAAATGTCACTGGTTCCCTAAAAAAGTATCAGTTAGGTGTCCGGTTTGTCCGCCGCAGTCCCGCTAAAAATTGCTGATCACCACCATTACTTGTAAAAAATCCATAGTTTTGGTTTGCGCAAAGGTTATTGCATCTACAATCAATATACGCTTATTAGGATTTTTTTGACCAAAAATATGTAGCAGAATACATATTGGCCTAAATTGATGAAAAAAATAGATTTTTAATTTTTTTTTTTTTTAATTGGGTATGTTTTATAGCAAGAAGTAAAAAATATTGTGTTTTTTTTATTCAAAATTGTCGCTTTTTTTTTTTTTTTATAGCGCAAAAAATGAAAACCGCAGAGATGATCAAATACCACCAAAAGAAAGCTCTATTTTGCGGGAGGAAAAGGACATACATTACAGTATTGCATGACCGTGCAATTGTCAAAGTAATGCAGTGCCATATTGCAAAAAAATGGCCTGGTCATAAAGGGGGTAAAACCTCCTGGGACTGAATTGATTAAAGTAATAATAATAAACCACTCAAAATTTACAAATCTTTCTGACATTTAAGGAAAAAAAACGGTGACCAATATAGCCACTCTTCAATAACTGTCATAAGCCTTCCGTTCATGGAGTCTGTCAGTTTCTTGATCTTTTGGCAATACACTGTTTGTGCAGCAGCAACCACAGCCTCCCAGACACGGTTCAGAGAGGTTTACTGTTTTCCTTCACCATAAATCTCTCGTTTTTAAGAAGGGCCCACAAGTTCTCAATGGTGTTTGGGTCAGGCGAGGAAGGTGACCATGTAAATTTTCTTTCATTTTGAAGGCCTTTTACTGGCTATCCACGCAGTGGAGTACTTCTATGCATGCGAAGGAGCATTCTCCTGCATAAATTTGGTATTCTTGAAAGATGCAGACTCTTTCCTATACCACTGCTTAAAGAAAGTGTCTTCTAAAAACTGGCAGTGTGTTTGGGAGTTGATTTTTGAGTCCGTATTCAACCTGAAAAGGTCCAGCTAGCTCAACTATAATAACACCAGCTCCTATCAGTACCCCACCTCCACCTTGCTGGCCTTGACGTGGAGCTATGTGGCTGTTACTGATCCAGCCACAGACCCATCCATCTGGTCCTTCAAGAGTCCTCATCCCATCAGTACAAAAATCCTTTGAAAAATCTGTCTTCAGATATTTCTTGGCCCAGTCTTGACGTTTCAACTTATGTGTTCAATGGTGGTCAGATTTCAGCCTTCGTTACCTTGGCCATGTCTATGAGCACTGAACACCTGTTGCTGGTAGCTTCACGTTTTGACTCTTCTCCAATCTTTGGCAGTTAGTTTGCATCTTTTTTTATTTTTCTCAACACGTTTCTTGCGACCCTGTTGACTATTTGCAACAAAACGTTTGATGGTTCTGTAATCGCGCCCCAATATCTTAGCAATGTGATGAATGCTGCATCCCTCTAAAAGACTTTTTACAATTTTTGGCTTTTCAGAGTCAGTTAAAGCTGAACTTCAACTTTCTTTTCTGTGGAACTGAATGGAATGATCGGTCCCAGCAGAGATCATAATACCATGTTGTTAGGTTGTCTGCAGATCCTCTGATATTCTGGGTTTCGTTGTGGCTTTGTACCATGTGGCACTCTGTATAGTCTGATGTAGACCAAGCTCTTCCATAGCCTCTGCCTGCTGCATTTCTAGCCCGAAAAAAACAAAACACCCCTCCTGTAGTATTTCAAACTCTACAAATGATGTAACTTCCTGCACAGCTCTGATAGTTGGTGGGATTAAATACATCCTAAGTAGCACAGTGTGAACAGGGCTTTTTCTCAGTTTTTACCTGATGATCCGGCCAGTAACACTTGTCCTGTATTAGAGTGCCCCCACTCTGGATGAATGTGCACAGGGGCACAGCAGACGGCAACATTGTCAATCAGGGAGTAGGGGAGTGTTGAATGTACTACAATCCTAGATATGCTAACAAATTGAAGCCAAACTCCAGCTCACACTGTATCCTAAAATGAGAAAAAAAATGTTCTTTGTAACTGATTATAAAGGTTTTTAACTGATCATTGTAAGCATCGCTGCCAGTGTTAAATGATTTGTCTCATCCCTGTAAACTGATACATATAGAAGAGAACTTGTTCTTTAGAAAAACAGACTTACTGGCTTGATCAACAGGTGAAAATAGCAGAAAGCCTAAAAAGAACACGCAAAGTGTTCATAAGCTGTAACATATTAAATGTTTGCTTTTGGTTTTTAATACTACTTTAATTTCCACGGGGTATACGTTTTCAAATCACTAATCTTTACATACACACAGCCTTTTTTCTAAGCACACAGTAAAATTTATTTAATGCAAAATGTTTTAATAAGTTTGCTTTCTTTATATATATAACATCTGGCCAATTATCAAGCTTTAGTGAATCCTCCAACATTACCATGCTCCAAAGTAATCCCCAATTGTATTCCACCATTCTCTTCTTGTCACTAGCAAGCTCTTGTACAAATCTCTGGTTAGTCATCTTGACCAAAGTAATCCTCAGTCAAAGCACTCAAGTTTCGTTTTGATCCTCTGTAATCACCACAGCAAATAAAGCAAAACGCCAAGAATTGGTACACTGCAATATAATAAATGTTTGCTTTTGTTTGTTTTAATACTGCTTTAAATGGTTTTTTTTTGTTGATTAAACATTTTCTAATATTTTATATAGCACTGATTTTGGTGCAGGTAATGAATCTGAAACCTCCACAAGATAGATGCATCATTGTTTTGGGGTTTCTCAGTGTTTCATTTGGGTCTTCCCCTTTGTATTGGTGCTTCCTAATCTTAATCCTAGTTTGCTTCCTCATCTTGCTTTTGGATTACTATTAGTTTAGTTGTCTGGGATCTTTCAGGATTTATATCTGGACCGTTTGGCTTCTGATTATTTGTCCCTCTGCATTTCCAAATTGACACCATACCTAGGTACTATACTTCTGCCACATCCTGTAAGCACTGAAATAGTAATACCGGTAGTGCTGCCAGAAAAAAAAATCCATTAGGGGCTCCTTAAGGCCTCTCATGCACACTGCAGCTCAAAAAAGCTGTTTTCTATGGGCATTTTTTTCCTCTCTCTGCCTGTAAACTCCCTTCAATGTTATCCTATGTTTCCATGCACACTATAGACATTTTAGCAGCAGGGGAGTTTGGCAGAAAAAAAAAAAAAACCTCACGTGTGCATTTTAGGTGAGATGAGACGCTTTTGAGCATAAAAATGCTCAAAAGCTCACTAACGCGTTCTCGTGTTGACACTTTCTGATGGCCAGAATTCTGGCCAATAGAATGTATTAACGCCAGAATGTGCATTGATGTGCGTAGTTGTGCAAAATGTGCCTTTTTACTGTATTTTTGCTGCTGCTAAACTCCTGTAAGAAAAAAAGCGTTCATAGCATACCGTATGCATGGCGCCAAATACCTAAGGTGGAAATTGTAAAGATATCTGCCAAAAGTAACTATGGTCATTGGTGTATGTTGTGAGAAATAAAGGTGCTAAACTTCATAAATGTCGTCAAGCTCTCATAAATCAACTGAAAAAGCAATCCTGTCTGTAAATACTAGTTGTCTGTTTATTCGTTAACAATTATGAGGAGGAATATAGATAAGGGCTTCGACTTTACTCGCTTTCCTTGTCTGTCTCCTTTTTATAGGTCAGTAACTCAGTATGTATTAACCAATAGGGGGCACTTTCACCCCCTTCCTGACCAGGCCAATTTTCTGCTTTCAGCACTGTCGCACTTTTAAATGACAATTTCACGGTCATGCAACACTGTACCCAAATGATCTTGTTTTTGTTTTTAGACAGAGCTTTCTTTTGGTGGTATTTATCACCACTGTGTTTATTTTTTACTAAACAAACGAAAAAGACAGAAAATCTTGAAAAAAAACAAAACACAATTTTCGTTTGTTATACAATTTTGCTAATAAGTAATTTTTCTTTGCTGATAAGGCTGCACTTATGGGTGCTGATGAGGCTACACTGATCATCAGTGCAAATGTCCTGTTTAACTGGCATTATCGGCTTTCCTTTCCTCAGACACTGACAGCGCTGCGGAAAAGACTTGACATTCATTTCATGCAGTAAAATTCAAGGAATTTGCTGAATCAAAATAGGACAGACAAATCTAAATAGGCCCTTAAAGTTGTGTTAACCGCTTAGGGGACCGCCTGACTGCAATGTACTGCGAACAGACGGCCAGTACTGGTACATCGCTGCATGTTTCCGGGTTTAGGGCATACATATGCTCTATTGAAGCGCTACTGAGTAGCATTTCTGTCTAATCTGCGAGGTGACAGCTCAGTTTAACATTACGCTACACTAAAGGCTCATACACACTATAAGAAAATCGGGTGAACGTTTTTCCTCCAAAGGTTTTTGTACGGTTTGTACACAACTTTCGACAGCCGATTCCGATTTTCTTATAGTGTGTACCCCTCTTTAGATCAGTTTCGGGGTCTAAAGCGTGCTGTATAATCATTGTGCTTCTCTCCATTAATGTGATTAAACTGAGCTAGCACTGCTTCTGTTTTTTTTTTTTTTTGAGCCTTGGCACCCATTCACTCTAGGAACTGCATGTGAATCGAAAAGGAACGCTTTGTTCACATGCAGTTCTGTGCAGTGCGATTTTTAGCCTTATTATTTTTAATTTTGAATGGGCTGAAATCCCACTGCACATAGCCAAAAGTAGTGCATGCACTACTTTTTGAAACGCACAGCAACCTCATTGCATGGTTCTTTTGTACCATGTGAGCCAGTTTGGGCAAACGCACTGTGTTTGTGACTTGCTTTTGGGGTGTCGATAACTTTGCACTGACCCCCGCAACAGATTGCAAGGGCAGTGCAATTGGAATGCAGTGCAGGAAGTTACACAGGAACACGTCTTTCCTGTATTGCATTCTAGTGTGAATGGAACCTAATAGTACACAAGCTTGTCAATGTGAATGGGAGTGCAAAGGCATCTTTTCAGTGGGTTAATATGGCCAATCTTATTTTGGTTCTGTACTGACACACCAAGTGGCTGTGTACAGTGTCTGTTGACTTTACTATTAGCAGTATAGTTTGCCCTGTTTTAACTGAACAAAATAAAAGGGGTGTATGCCTACAGTAAGCATCTGTGTGTATGCACAGCCATTGAAAAATCATGGCACATTTCCATAAAATATTCCTATCCACCAAGTCATATTTTTTCCCCACCTATATAGTATGCTCTTATTCTAGTTCTGTATGACATGTCCTCATGTCTCCTGCATTTACAATGCCTTTTAATGGCATTGTTTACTGTAGTACTGATCTGTGTCTTACAAGTCACTTTGTCTGTTATTAAATATCAATATGCCTTTTATTTTCATGTTGTGCTATAATCCTTGGCTTGCTTTAGCTGCAAGGTGCTTTGTGATTGATTCCTGCTCTCCGTGTTCTACCACTGTTTCTTTCCTCTTTGTACCAGCAGGAGCCATCTGCTCAGGCTAATGCAATAAATATTTTCCAAGCAGCAGACCTGTTGCCGGGTTTCACTGTTGACAGTGATTGTATATTAACCTGAAGCTGAAAAGTACTTTTTATAGGGGGACAAAATAAATCCTTCTACTATGTTGTGGTACGTTGTTGGTGGAAGAATGTGGTCTGATTGACATGTGCCCCTCACACAGATGAAAAACCATGCAGACAAGACTTGGATTTGCTAGATACTTAAAATTACATTTGTGTGTAAATTCAAAGGAGGCATAGGTTGCCTAAGGTCCGCTACGCTAAATTGATTGGTTTAATTAAACGAGTAAACAAGCAATTGTATTACTGTCCTCCCAGAATTTGTTTAGGGAATTAAAATCTTATAATCAATTCTTATTGCATTTTCAATTTTTAAAATGGAGAATAGCAATGGAAGTGTGATCTAATAATGCAACATATTGAAAAACTGAATTTTTGGAACTCTTGACAGAAAATACAGGAGGAAGAAATGGAATTTAGCATATCCTTAACCTACCTTAACCTAGACAAGAAAAAAAAGAGGGGGGGGTGCAGGGCGCTAAAAAAAAAACTCTCTCTCGCTCTCTCGCTCTCTCTCTCTCGCTCTCGCTCTCGCTCTCTCTCTCTCTCGCTCTCTCTCTCTCTCTCGCTCTCTCTCTCGCGCTCTCTCGCTCTCTCTCTCTCGCGCTCTCTCGCTCTCTCTCTCGCTCTCTCTCTCGCGCTCTCTCTCGCGCTCTCTCTCGCGCTCTCTCTCGCGCTCTCTCTCGCGCTCTCTCTCGCGCTCTCTCTCGCGCTCTCTCTCGCGCTCTCTCTCGCGCTCTCTCTCGCGCTCTCTCTCGCGCTCTCTCTCGCGCTCTCTCTCTCTCTCTCATATACACATACCTACCGTATTTATCGGCGTGTAACATGCACATTCATTTTAAGAGGGTCTCTCTCGCGCTCTCTCTCGCGCTCTCTCTCGCGCTCTCTCTCTCGCTCTCTCTCTCGCTCTCTCTCTCGCTCTCTCTCTCGCTCTCTCTCTCGCTCTCTCTCTCGCTCTCTCTCTCGCTCTCTCATATACACATACCTACCGTATTTATCGGCGTGTAACATGCACATTCATTTTAAGAGGGAAGTTTCTGGAAGAAAACTTACATTTTAAATAAGGAATTTTGAAGCAAAATAAGGTGCCCATCTGCAGCCTCACCATTGCCATTGATGCCCATCTGCAGCTTAGAGGGTAAAGAAAGGGGGGCGAGACGAGTACTGACAGATTACATACAGTGAGAATCTCCTATGATAGACAGAACAGTGGTCCAATGGTGGCCCAGGAGACGGGATTTCCTATTACAGAGGCCGCCAAGTAAACAGATTCTTACTGTATGTAATCTGACGGCGCTCGTCCCACCCCCCTCCCTGTTCCCTCCGAGGCAGCTAAAGTTGAAGTATCAGCGTATAATGCGCATGCATTTTGCACCCGATTTTCAGAATGAAAAAGTGTGCGTTATACACCAATAAAAAAAAGAAAGTGTGTGCGTGTGTATAGGTATATATCTATATGATATATATATCTATATCTCACTCTCTCACAAAAGTGAGTACACCCCTCCACATTGTTGTAATTTTATTATATCTTTTAATGTGACAACACTGAAGAAATGACACTTTGCTACAATATAAAGTAGTGAGTGTATAGCTTGTATAACAGTGTAAATTTGCTGTCCCCTCAAAATAACAACACTCAGCCATTAATGTCTAAACCGCTGGCAACAAAAGTGAGTACACCCCTAAGTGAAAATGTCAAAATTGGACCCAAAGTGTCAATGTTTTGTGTGGCCACCGTTCTTTTCCAGCACTGCCTTAAAGTGGATGTAAACCCGAAATTTTTTTTATTATTTTTTTTTTTTTTTTTTTTATATATCATACTGTAGAGTATAGGATTTCCTATCATTTGAGCCCAGTCTTGCCACACAGAGTTAATCCATCTCTGAGCAATCCTCTTTTATTGTTCAGTGAGAGAAATCTTGACAAACTGACAAAAACTTTTGTCAAATCCTCCCCCTTGCTGTGAGTGACAGGTGATTTACATCTCGTGCATCAGCCTAAGACACATGCATGATTTTTTAATTCCCTCCCCCACTCCTTTCTTCAGCAGCTCTGCAAGGATTGGCTGTTCCACATCTCACCATGATTTGGCATGCTGAAGTCATGTGGTTACTTTCCTGTCTTTTCACTGGATGTTAGAGATCATAGCCGAAGTTCAGTGTAAGAAATACACAGGAGAAAATACATATTGACAAGGGTAGTGTAGAGGTGGGCGGGGAGTTTACTGACATCTCGACTCCAGCCACCGAGCTCCAGACAACAGACCCACCCAAAGAATCTGCAGTTTTTTGGCTCTCATAACAGACAGAGGGGAGACATTTGACAGGTAAAGATACATGCATGTATATCCTTATAGATAAACAGAATGGCAGTAGTTTGGAAAGGATGACATTGGATTTACATCCACTTTAACCCTCTTGGGCATGGAGTTCATCAGAGCTTCACAGGTTGCCACTGGAGTCCTCTTCCACTCAATGACGACATGACGGAGCTGGTGGATGTTGGAGACCCTGTGTTCCTCCACCTTCCAATTGAGGATCCTCACAGATGTTTAAGAGGGTTTAGGTCTGGAGACGTGCTTGGCCAGTCCATCACCTTTACCTTCAGCTTCTTTAGCAAGCCAGTGGTTGTCTTGGAGGAGTGTTTGGGGTCCTTATCGTGTTGGAATACTGCCCTGCGGCCCAGTCTCCGAAGGGCGGGGATCATGCTCTGCTTCAGTATGTCACAGTACATATTGGCTTTCATGGTTCCCTCAGTGGAACTGTAGCTCCCCAGTGCCGGCAGAACTCATGCAGCCCCAGACCATGACACTCCCACCACCATGCTTGACTCTAGGCAAGACACACTTGTCTTTGTATTCCTCACCTGGTTGCCGCAACACATGCTTGACGCCATCTGAGCCAAATATGTTTATCTTGGTCTCATCAGACCACAGGACATGGTATCAGTAATCCATGTCCTTACCTTAGTCTGCTTGTCTTCAGCAAACTGCAAGCATTCTTGTGCTTCATCTTTAGAAGAGGCTTCCTTCTGGGACGACAGCCATGCAGACCAATGTTGATGCCGTGTGCAGTGTATGGTCTGAGTACTGCCAGGCTGACCCCCGCCCAGCTCTTCAGCCTCTGCTGGCAGCACTCATAAGTTTTTTCCCAAAGACACTCAACTTCTTTGGTTGACCATGGCGAGGCCTGTTCTGAGTGGAACCTGTCCTATTAAACCGCTGTATGGTCTTGGCCACCGTGCTGCAGCTCAGTTTCAGGGTCTTGGCAATCTTCTTATAGCCTAGGCCATCTTTATGTAGAGCAACAATTCTTTTTCAGATCCTCAGAGTTATTTTCCATGAGGTGCCATGTTGAACTTCCAGTGACCAGCATGAGATAGAGTGAGTGATAACACCAAATTTAACACACCTGCTCCCCATTCACACCTGAGACCTTGTAACTCTAACGAGTCACATGACACATAGGATGGAAAATGGCTAATTGGGCCCAATTTGGACATTTTTACTTAGCGGTGTACTCACTTTTGTTGCCAGCGGTTTAGACATTAATGGCTGTGTGTTGATTTATTTTAAGGGGATAGCAAATTTACACTGTTATACAAGCTGTACACTCACTACTTTCCATTGTAGCAAAGTTTCATTTCTTCAGTGTTGTCACATGAAGAGATATAAAGTATTTACAAAAATGTGAGGGGTGTATATATAATATTATTCAATTGACCCCCATAGATTGTTGCTGTAGGTGGCTAGGTCACAAAAATACTTTGGAAAATTTTTACCAGTATGCTTGAGAGCTTGCTTGTCCTGCTGACTAAACAATTTGTTTAGTCAGGCTTCTGAGAGCCTACTACTTTGTTGACATTAAGCAAGTGGCACAGGGCTTAGTGGGGTGTATAATGGAATTGCAGTGGTGGTGCAATAGACTGTAAATGCTGCGATTAGTTTTATTTTTTCCAGTGGTACCTCCGTGCCAGCCTTCTAGCTTGTATCCATGCCTGAACATTTAGTGCAAGTTTCCCATTAAAACTGAACTAATCTCAGTATGAAATGACATCTTTAGGGCTTTTATGAAAGCTGGCAGGACCACTTTTTGCAGAAATATTTTTTATATTCAAATGCAATACATTTTTTTTTTTTGGAGACAAACGTATTCATGTTTGTGGATGTCCATCAAAGGCTGAGACAATATCAAAGATTAGAAAATGTAAGGCCCACTCTTTCTGCCAGGCCCCCATCTGCCAAATAAAAAAGGAAATTAAAAAAAGCCAGTATATTATAAAATTTGTATAGGATTAAAAATACCAGCCCATTGCAGGAGCTCATGCTTGTGGGGCTTCAAGGGCCCAACTCTGCTGCGAGGCACACTGACTTCATCCACGTCTGTTGTGTAAAGCCCCATACACGCTATTAGATTTTCTGCAAATTTTTGTCTTCAGATTTACCAAAACCATGTAGTGCAAGGGCCTGCCTGATTGAATACAAATTTAAACTCTTAACCACTTCAGCCCCGGAAGAATTAACCCCCTTCCAGACCAGAGCACTTTTTGCGATTCGGCACTGCGTCGCTTTAACTGATAATTGCGCGGTCGTGCGACGTGGCTCCCAAACAAAATTGACGTCCTTTTTTTCCCACAAATAGAGCTTTCTTTTGGTGGTATTTGATCGCCTCTGCCGCTTTTATTTTTTGCGCTATAAACAAAAATATAGCGACAATTTTGAAAAAAGCATTATTTTTTACTATAATAAATATCCCCCAAAAATATATAAACAATTTTTCCCAAGGCGTCTTTCAGGACAGCACCTGAGAGATAGCGACTCCACCCACCGGAAACAGGAAACACCTTCTTCCTCCAAACTTTAAAGGGAGGCGCCTCCCTACCATACCTCAGTTTTTGTGTTTCCTCCGGCCCGGAGGGAACATCTTTTTGAAGGGGAGTCAAGGTCTCTCAGATGCCTGGGAGACAGGGCTTCCTTTTCATTTTTTCCTCCTTTTGGAGACCCGCTGTCCTCCCGGCCTACCCAAGCCTTGGCAGCGGTAGCAATCGGGCTCCTCTTCCCCTCCTGGTGCTCGGGGAGAGCCGTAGACCCGGTGATCCGCGCGGTCATAGGAGCGGCGGTGCGCGTGCGCCGCCGCCATGTTTTTTGGCCGGCAGGCGCGGCCGAAGTGACAAGGCGGGTCACTGGGTCAGCAGAAGCGTCATTTCCGGCGTGGATGCGAGAGGGGAGGAGGGAGGACAGGAACTGGCGCCTACTTCCGCTTCCGGTCCGGTGCAGATGCACTATGGGAGTCCGGAAGCGGCATATGAAGCCACAGGTGGAGAGCTGCACACCAGAGATGGAGGACTCAGCGTCTGCAGCGGTGGGGACAGGCACAGGCGCCAGTAAAGCTCAGGTAGGAGCAGCAGTTTAAGTCTGCCTTTCTTCCTTTTCCTGGGTTTGGTCTATTTTCTTTTTTCTTACCCCCTAGTGGCAAGGGGCCTGTCTGGGCACTGGAGGCTGACTGGTTTCTTCTTAGTGCACCTGTGGGTGATTCTTGTGTAGCTGAGACCGGGTCTCACTAAAAGGTCCCCTGGTTTTTTTCCCTTTTTTGTTTTTTCTCTCACAGGCTAAAAGCTCTGACCCAAAAAAGAGATGTCCTTCTTGCAGGGCCAAAATGGGAGAAAATTGGAAAAAAGTCTTATGCAGTACATGCATCACTTCTTTAGTTAAGGAGGAATCAGCTTCGGTTTGTGATGATCTGGTTGCCTCTGTAAAGAAGGAACTATACGCCACGATTCAGACTTTTCGTGACTCTTTAGTTAATCCAGCTGCTAGTCAGCCATCCACTTCTGAGGCTTCCCAGGGTTCTATTTCTTTCCCCATGGTAGAAGTTTTACCTGAAGGCCCCTCTATCAGGGAAGAGCAGTCCCCTACTCCTTCCGTTAAAGATTCGGAGGAGGAGGGTGAGGAAGCGGAGGTGGCTCCTTCCAAATTTAAGCTTTCCCTAGAGGAGGTAGACGGACTCCTTAAGGCTATCCATGTTACACTTGGCTTAAGTGAGGAAAAGAAGGAGTTATCTCTTCATGACCGCATGTATGCAGGGTTAAATGAGCCTAAGGGGCGAACATTTCCAGTTCATTCGGTCATTTCTGACGCCATTACTAAAGAATGGCAAGATCCAGAGAAAAAGCCCTTTTTTTCCAGAGCCCACAAAAGGCGCTTCCCTTTTGAGGAGGACCCTTCTGCGGTGTGGAATAAGGTGCCCAGGTTGGATGCGGCCTTTTCACAGGTCTCAAGATCCACAGACCTGTCTTTTGAAGACATGGGTGTTCTAAGGGATCCAATGGACAAACGCATGGATCTTTTGCTCAAAAGATCATGGCAATCAATCATGAGCAATTTAAAACCAGCAATGGCCACAACCTGTGTAGCCAGGAATCTGGAATACTGGGTGAACCAACTTAGATCTCATATAGTGGCAGATTCCCCCAAGCAGGAGATCTTAGATTCCTTTCCTACCCTGATTTCTGCGGTTGCTTATATTGCTGATGCTTCGGCTGAAGCTATCAAAATGTCAGCTAGGTCTGCAGCTTTAGCAAATGCTGCGAGAAGAGCTTTATGGCTAAAAACCTGGCCAGGTGATACAGCTTCAAAGAGTAAACTTTGTGGTATCCCCTTTTCAGGTGACCTTCTTTTTGGCCCAGATCTAGATAATATCCTAGACAGAACTGCCGATAAGAAGAAGTCCTTTCCGGTCAAAAAGAAAAAGCAGACCCCAAAACGTCTTTTTCGACCTCAAAAAACTCAGCAGCAACAGCAGGAAAGTAAGTTTCAGGGCAGGAGGAAAAATTGGTCTGCGCAAAAGGCGAAGGGCAAAGGTGGAATTCTCTTCCGTCCTCCTTCACAGGCCGAAAACTCACAATGACTCATCTCTGCGGGTCGGCGGAAGATTACGAGAGTTTCTTCCGCAGTGGTCAGTGATAACTACAAATCAGTTTATTCTGACCACTCTCTCGCAGGGTTATACTCTCGAGTTCTCCAGAAGCCCCCCAAGAAGGTTTCTGGTAACAAATGCTCCTCGAGATCCAATAAGGGCCCTGGCCATGAAATCCTCTCTGGAGGAACTAATGCAACAGGGTGTAGTAATCCCAGTGCCACCAGAGGAATGGCACGAGGGCTTCTATTCACATGTCTTCCTGGTAAAAAAACCAACAGGAAGATTTCGTTTAATTCTAAATTTAAAGCCACTAAACAGAGCCATCAAATACAGAAGGTTCAAGATGGACTCAATTTTCACCGCCAGAAATATTCTGACTCCAGGTTGTTTCATGGCGTCAGTGGATCTAAAAGATGCATACCTGCATATTCCAATCTCATCCCAGTCCCAGGGGTTTCTCAGGTTGGCGGTAAGGTTGGAAGGCAGAATTCAGCATCTGCAATTCAGAGCCCTACCCTTCGGGCTATCATCCGCACCCCGAATTTTTACCAAAGTAATGGCAGAGGCCCTAGCTCCGCTGCGTCTTCAGGGAATCGCAGTAATTCCTTACTTAGACGATCTGCTATTTTTCGCCCCCTCAAGAGAGGAGTTGAGGAGCAATTTAAGCAGAGCATGCAGCCATTTGGAGTCTCTAGGTTGGATCCTAAATCTCCAAAAATCTTCCCTGGAACCATCTCAGGAGATTCGGTTTCTAGGGTATATAATAAATTCGGTAAGCCAAAAAATTTTTCTTCCTTCAGAGAAGAAAGGAAAAATCCAGGATACAGTGTCTTTTTTGCAGACCAACCAGCAGCTGACGGTAAGATTGGTCATGTCAGCCCTGGGGGTTCTGACTTCGTCAATGCCAGCTGTTCAGTGGGCAAGACTACACTTCAGACATCTGCAGGCTTTTCTTCTGAGATCTTGGGATCACAATTTAGAATCTTTAGACTCAGAGGTAAGAGTTCCAACCCAAGTGAAGAGGTCACTATGGTGGTGGAAAAGGCAGGATATCCTATCGGAGGGGTTAGTCTGGGCCTTTCCAATCGAAAAAAGGCTGACAACCGATGCCAGTTCCTGGGGTTGGGGAGCCCACCTAGAAAAAGGTTTCACTCAGGGAAACTGGTCCAGGAAAGAGGCGACCAAGTCCTCAAACTGGAGAGAGCTCAAGGCGATCGACTTGGCTCTGAAGTCATTTGCTCAGGGGCTTCAGGCCCAGCATGTTCAAATACTAACAGACAATGCCACGGCAGTGGCTTACATAAACAGGCAGGGAGGTACAAGGAGCAAATCGCTGCAAGTACTAGCCATGAGCATTCTCCGTTGGGCAGAAGGACACTTGCTGTCGTTATCAGCAGTCCATCTAAAGGGATCCCTGAACGGAGTGGCGGATTTCCTGAGCAGAAACCCCATTCGGGAAGCAGAATGGTCGCTGAACCCAGAGGTTTTCGCCATGATTGTCGAGAAGTGGGGGCTGCCAGAGGTGGACCTGTTCGCCTCAAAGGAGAATGCCTTGGTTCCGCAATTTTTTTCCCTAAGCAATCACGACGGGTCACTAGGAACAGATGCCTTGGCGTATCCATGGAGATTCCATCTCTGCTACGCTTTCCCCCCATTTCAGTTAATTCCCTTAGTATTAAGAAAAATTCAAAGGGAAACGGTACCGGTTGTCCTAATCACGCCCTTTTGGCCAAGAAGGGCTTGGTTTTCAACCGTTCTGAAAATGGCGGTCAGGCCTTATTGGCATCTGCCCCTCAGGCACGATTTACTATTTCAGGGACCAGTAAATCACCCAGAGGTAGCCACTTTGGCGCTCACTGCTTGGTATCTGAAGAGCAGCTCTTAAGGAGCAAAGGTTTTTCCAACCGGTTAATCTCAACGCTATTATTCAGTAGGAAAAGGGTGACTAGAAATATCTATTCCAAGGTCTGGAAGGTTTACAATACGTGGTGTAATTCATCTGACCAGGACCCAGGGAGTCTTGTTACCATTCTGGAATTTTTACAGGTTGGTGCTGACAAGGGACTAGCAGTTAGTACCTTGAAGGTACAGGTGGCTGCGCTAGCAGTGTTCCTAGAAAGATCTGTGGCCTCAGATCCATTGGTAACCAGATTTTTCAGATCCCTTACGAGATCCAGACCAGCACCACTTAAGTTGTTTCCCAAATGGGATCTGTCGATAGTCCTCCAGGCTCTAACAAGGAGTCCCTTTGAACCTTTGGAAGAAGCGCCACTCAGATATCTCACTTTTAAGTCTGTTTCTGATTGCCATGGTCTCTGCACGCAGGATCAGTGAGCTTAATGCTTTATCAGTTAAGGAACCCTATTTATCTATCTTCCCAGATAGGGTTATACTTAGAACAGATCAGAAATTCTTACCAAAGGTAGCTTCAGTACAAAATCGTGTTCAGGACATTGTACTTCCGACCTTCTGCCCCAACCCAGTAGGGGAGAAGGAGACTTGTTTTCACATGTTGGATGTTAGAAGAGTTTTGTTATGTTACCTGGAAAGGACAAAGCTCTTTAGACGTTCAGATTCTCTGTTTGTGTTATTTTCAGGCAACAGGAAAGGTTGCCAGGCTTCTAAAATCTCTTTAGCAAGGTGGCTGAAGCTAGCCATTTCAGAGGCTTATTCGCATGCAGGCGTGTCTCCTCCTGCAGGAATTTCTGCACACTCAACAAGAGCATTAGCGGCCACTTGGGCAGAGAGAGCTGGTGCCACCCCTGAACAAATCTGCAAGGCGGCAACTTGGTCAAGTTTTCACACATTCGTGAAACATTACAGGCTGGACCTCACATCTGCTAATGATCAGGCGTTTGGCAGAAAGGTCCTGCAAGCTGTTGTCCCGCCCTAAGGGGGTAAGTCTCTGTTATCCTCTCAGGTGCTGTCCTGAAAGACGCCTTGGGAAAAACCCAAGTTAGACTTACCGGTAACTTGTTTTCCAGAAGTCTTTCAGGACAGCAACATCCCGCCCTATTGTATTGTATATACTATGCTGTGACTAACGTATGTGTTTGTGTTCCAGCCGGGGCCGGAGGTCTTCTCTACTACAACTGAGGTATGGTAGGGAGGCGCCTCCCTTTAAAGTTTGGAGGAAGAAGGTGTTTCCTGTTTCCGGTGGGTGGAGTCGCTATCTCTCAGGTGCTGTCCTGAAAGACTTCTGGAAAACAAGTTACCGGTAAGTCTAACTTGGTTTTTTTTCCTCAGTTTAGGCCGATACGTATTCTTCTACATATTTTTGGTAAAAAAAATCGCAATAAGCGATTATTGATCGATTTGCGCAAAAGTTATATCGTTTACAAAATAAGGGATAGTTTTATGGCATATATATATATATATATATATATGTGTGTGTGTGTGTGTGTGTGTGTGTGTGTGTGTGTGTGTGTGTGTGTGTGTGTGTGTATTTTTAACAAACTTGTGTTTTTTCAATAGCTTTTTTTAAGCCATTTATATTTGGGGGGGGGGTGGCCTGTGAGTACAACAGATCTTCATCTGTTTTAATAGACGGTCCACTTTATATTTGTGTATAGGTATAAATTAGGTACAGTACTGAGGACTTCTGTACCACCATACTGGACCATTTTGTTAGGCTATCTGAAAACGTGCCAATTCCAATACTTTGCATTAGAACTCATTATATGCATGCTGTGGGATGTAGTTGCATTGTTTTCAATTTTTATATTATTTAGACTTTTATTACAGTGATGGGTTCATGCTCTTTCGCATGGCAGGGACTTTGAAATATATTGGCGACAAGTGATCTCAGTTCCTATAACCGTGTTTCTTTTTTGGCCTACAGTGTTTTGAATGCTGCCCTATAAAATGTGAATAACCTCAGTGCTGCTATGGTAGGTTTGTAAGGGAGGCTCACTTGACCATAATTAGTCTTCTGCCGATCATATGCTTTCCATTTTGAGGTGCTAGGAATTTGGTGTAGGTTATACAGTGTCAGTCGTGGCAGACCTCCTGGAATGGAATGCTTGCACTTTTTTAGAACGAGAGTCTACTATTGGTAATAAATTTTAAGCCAAAGGCAGCTAAACCAAAGGCACAACTAATAATGTACTGTAATTTTGTTTTCTACATTTTGTTATACTGTATAAATTGCACATTTTAGGTATTTGCATTTTTGCTGCAGACAGACTTGTATACCCGAAGTCCAGTTTAAAATGAAAGATTTTGTATTTTGCTTCTGTAGCCCAAAACAATATTGTCCAAATGGCTGTATTCTGATGCCGAGTACAAGTGCCAAGGCAATACCTGTTTCGAAGGAACAATCCTACTTCTGTTCTAGAAAAGACTGGGTCCCTATTGTTCATGTGCCTCCCAGCACAAGAAATATTTGGCTGTTTCCCTGGTATTGTAAAAAATCAAACTTTTTTTTTTTTTTTTTTGTTCACAAAAAAATTCATTTTAAATAGTTTCATAGTGAACTGTATTCTTAGTGAAAGTATGTCTTATTGCATATAACTGTGTAACTCCAGGTAAACTTCAAAATGCACAGCTAAAATACATATAATGTATGTAAAATGTACTCCCTGATCTGTCTTTCTGTTGGCAAGCCTTATGATCCAGGAAGCCCTGTTAGCTGCTGCCTCACAAATAGACAGTTTTGTCTGCTTGCTGTACAGTGCATCTGGAAAGTATTGACAGTGCTTCACTTTTTCCACATTTATGTTACAGCCTTACTCCAAAATGGATTAAATTCATCATTATTTTCCTCAAAATTCTACAAACAATATCCCATAATGATAATGTGAAAGAAGTTTGAAATATTTGCAAATTAAAAATAAACGAAAAGATCTCATGTACATAAGTATTCACAGCCTTTGCAATGACGCTCAAAAGTGAGCTCAGGTGCATCCGGTTTCGATTGATCATCCTTGAGATGTTTAGCACCTTTCACACTTGTGCGACTTGGGACTGCAAAGTTGCATGACAAGTCGTACCCCGTGATTTCCAGTGAGTACCATTCATATCTGTGTGACTTCAAGTCCGTCCTTGCACTACTTTGGTCTGACTTTGATGTGACTTGAGGTCCATAGATCTCAAGGTTACACAGGCATTGCTTCAAGTCGCTGCAATGTTGCATGACTTTCTGGTCACTCAAGTGTGAAAGGGGCCTTACTACAACTGGATAGGAGTCCACTTGTGGTAAATTCAGTTGATAGGCGCACACCACCTGTCTATATAAGGTCCCACAGTTAACAGTGCATGTCAGATCACAAACCAAGCCATGAAGTCCAAGAAATTGTCTGTAGACCTCAGACAGGATTGTTTCGAGGTACAGATTTGGGGAAGGGTACAAAAAAATTTCTGCAGCATAAAATTAAATCGAGGTACAGATCTGGGGAAGGGTACAAAAAAAATCCCAATTAGCACAGTGGCCTCCATCATCCATAAATGGAAGAAGTTTGGAACCACCAGGACTCTTCCTAGAGCGGGCGGCCCGGTCAAACCGGTTCTCTGAAGAGTGATCAGAGAAGGGCCCTAGTGACGGAGGTGACCAAGTACCCTATGGTCACTCTGACAGAGCTCCAGCGTTTCTCTGTGGAGAGAGAAGAACCTTCTAGAAGAATAACCATCTCTGCAGCACTCCACCAATCAGGCCTGTATGGTAGCGTGGCCAGACGGAAGTCGCTGCTCAGTAAAAGGCACATGACAGCCCGCCTGGCGTTTGCCAAAGGGCACCTGAAGGACTCTGACCATGAGATAAAAAATTCTCTGGTCGCATTAAACAGAGGTTTAACTCTTTGCCTGGATGGCAAGTGTCATGTCTGAATGAAACCAGGCACCACTCATCACCTGGCCAGTACCATCCCTACAGTGAAGCATGGTAGTGGCAGCATCATGCTGTGGGGATGTTTTCAGTGGCTGGAACTTTGAGACTAGTCAGGATTGAGTGAAAGATAAATGCATCAATGTAGAGACATCCTTGATGAAAACCTGCTCCAGAGTGCTCTGGACCTCAGACTGGGTTGAAGGTTCATCTTTCAACTGTACAACAACCCTAAGCACACAGCCAAGATACCAAGGGATTGGCTACAGGACAACTCTGTGAATGTCCTTGAGTGGCCCAGCCAGAGCCCAGACTTGAACTCGACTGAACATCTCTGGAGAGATCTGAAAAATGCCTGTGCACCGACGCTCCCCATTCAACCTGATGGAGCTTGGGAGGTTCTGCAGAGAACAATGGGAGAAACTGCCCAAAAATAGTTGTGCCAAGCTTGTAGCATCATAATCAAAGACTTGAGGCTGTAATTGGTGCTAAAGGTGCTTTAAAGTATTGAGCAAAGGCCCCCTTTTGGGTCTGATATGGATTTGGAGGCATCCACCCCAAAATCCATGCCAGACCCTTATTTGAGCATGCAGCTTAGGAAAAGGAGGGGACGAGTGAGCGCCTCTCTCCTGAACCATACCAGGCCGCATGCCCCCCCCGCCCCAAAGCTCCTTGTCCCCATGTTGATGGGGATAAGGGCATCTTCCCCACAACCCTGGGCTGTGGTTGTGAAGGGGGGCATTTATCAGAATCTGAAAGCCCCCTTTTAACAAGGGGGTCCCCAGAGCCTGCACCCCCTATGTGATTGAGTGTACATTGTACACTACTCATTCACCAAAAAAAAGTACAAACAGTTTTTGACAATTCCTTTAATAAAAATCCAAAAATAATGCCCCCTGATGTAGATCGTCAAGTAGATGTAGATGGTCAATCATGCCGCCTGCCGGACCCGAAAGACCAAACAAAAAAAACCTCTGCACTAGTTAAAGGCTCCAAAATTCAAAATTAATAATGCGCCAACCACAAAGCAAAGCAGCCAACACCACAATCAGACAAATTGTAGAAAAATTAAAATAAAAACAAGTGTGGCGCTGAAAAGAAGTGTCCTTTATTGGGCAGAGCCAAACAGAATGGTATCTGGAGGGCAATATGCACAACAAAGATTATTAATGAAAAAAGTCCTACAAGGACTGTGGATTGACTCCAGAAACAACACAAGATGGATGGCTGAATAAAAATGAGTGAATCATATAGATTAGGTGACATAAAAGGTATACCAATATACACACAAATAATATGTGCTAAAAGGGGGGGATAATAAGAAAGGAACCACAAAACCCAGCAATAGGGAATGATATTCAAAATACACTGTGAAATGTGAATATGGTGTGCAACACTAGCATATTGCACATGAAAAAACGGTATATAAATGTGTGGGGGGTTGTGCACATCACAAGTGTAATGCAAAGTGGATACAAGTTAATGTGTGAGGAAAACCAAAAGTACTAATACAATAAAAAGTCCATCCGGATTAGAGTAAGTGAAGTGATGACTCTATGTCCAAATCATGTGATGGGAAAACGATCAGCAACCACCGAGCCCAATGTGAAAGGACCAATGGATCCAAGGATGGCATCCACAAGTTGCGATCTTGAGCATCTGTGTAAAAGGTGCAGGCAAAAATACCCTTACCGGAAAGGATGGACTCCCAGTCAGCGACTTGAGAGTCAAACGGGCTTGTGTCAAAGTATGGAGAATAGCTCCTGGTTCCCAACGGCTGGAGATGTTAGAAGAGTGGTGATGTTCACCGACCTGATCACTCCGATCTCACCGACCCGTCACTCCATAGGTTTCAGTGGTAGGTACTTATTGGGAATCCAGCTTCATAGAAAGGATGTCACTCCTCAGAGATGATGGGAAAAAGAAAGAGGCTTCCCCATAGTATAAATCAGCTAAAGAACCAGCTTTATTAAAATAAAGTAATAAAAGCACTCAGGCCCTTTTAAAACAAAATAATGAGAGTAGCGCTAAAATACAAATGGTGGCAAGACAGGCATCAAAAACCCTACGCGTTTCGTCCGATAGGACTTCTACTGGGGTATATGCTCGTCTGCCACTTGTGCCTGTATATATAGATGAACTAATAATAATCAAAATGTGACAGCTGTTCGCGCCATGTAAACCGTCATTTCCGGGTTGTGGGAAAATGGTGTCCATATCCACCATGATCCAATCACAACGAAACTGGAACCGGCCTGAAACCAAGCCTCAGTATGGATAGGCTAATCATAGTAGTGCCGTATGTCACGTCATCAGAACCGTGTCCGAACGTGGGTCACATGTTAACATTCCCCCTATAAGATGCCCAATATGGACAATGCAATGTCCAATAAGGCATATCCGTGTACTCAACCTATCGCGGACGAAGTGTAGCGTCCTATCCAGGGATATGGTGAGAACGTATGACGTCATTCCGGCATACACATTTTGCGTCACTTCCGGATGTATGCCGGAATGACGTCATACGTTCTCACCATATCCCTGGATAGGACGCTACACTTCGTCCGCGATAGGTTGAGTACACGGATATGCCTTATTGGACATTGCATTGTCCATATTGGGCATCTTATAGGGGGAATGTTAACATGTGACCCACGTTCGGACACGGTTCTGATGACGTGACATACGGCACTACTATGATTAGCCTATCCATACTGAGGCTTGGTTTCAGGCCGGTTCCAGTTTCGTTGTGATTGGATCATGGTGGATATGGACACCATTTTCCCACAACCCGGAAATGACGGTTTACATGGCGCGAACAGCTGTCACATTTTGATTATTATTAGTTCATCTATATATACAGGCACAAGTGGCAGACGAGCATATACCCCAGTAGAAGTCCTATCGGACGAAACGCGTAGGGTTTTTGATGCCTGTCTTGCCACCATTTGTATTTTAGCGCTACTCTCATTATTTTGTTTTAAAAGGGCCTGAGTGCTTTTATTACTTTATTTTAATAAAGCTGGTTCTTTAGCTGATTTATACTATGGGGAAGCCTCTTTCTTTTTCCCATCATCTCTGAGGAGTGACATCCTTTCTATGAAGCTGGATTTCCAATAAGTACCTACCACTGAAACCTATGGAGTGACGGGTCGGTGAGATCGGAGTGATCAGGTCGGTGAACATCACCACTCTTCTAACATCTCCAGCCGTTGGGAACCAGGAGCTATTCTCCATACTTTGACACAAGCCCGTTTGACTCTCAAGTCGCTGACTGGGAGTCCATCCTTTCCGGTAAGGGTATTTTTGCCTGCACCTTTTACACAGATGCTCAAGATCGCAACTTGTGGATGCCATCCTTGGATCCATTGGTCCTTTCACATTGGGCTCGGTGGTTGCTGATCGTTTTCCCATCACATGATTTGGACATAGAGTCATCACTTCACTTACTCTAATCCGGATGGACTTTTTATTGTATTAGTACTTTTGGTTTTCCTCACACATTAACTTGTATCCACTTTGCATTACACTTGTGATGTGCACAACCCCCCACACATTTATATACCGTTTTTTCATGTGCAATATGCTAGTGTTGCACACCATATTCACATTTCACAGTGTATTTTGAATACCATTCCCTATTGCTGGGTTTTGTGGTTCCTTTCTTATTATCCCCCCCTTTTAGCACATATTATTTGTGTGTATATTGGTATACCTTTTATGTCACCTAATCTATATGATTCACTCATTTTTATTCAGCCATCCATCTTGTGTTGTTTCTGGAGTCAATCCACAGTCCTTGTAGGACTTTTTTCATTAATAATCTTTGTTGTGCATATTGCCCTCCAGATACCATTCTGTTTGGCTCTGCCCAATAAAGAACACTTCTTTTCAGCGCCACACTTGTTTTTATACTAGTTAAAGGCTAACCACCGACTGCCCGCTCCTCCGTTTGACAGTTCTTTTAATAGATAAGGGGCTGGGCCGGGAGGCGTCACCTGGTGGCCCCGTCCCCTTGTAATGTCACCGCCTTGTGCATGTTAGTGGCTCATTGGTTAAGGACGCAGCGGCTGGCTTCCTGGCCGCGCCTTAGCAGCCAGCTATATACAATGTTTGTTTTTAAAGAGGGATAAAAAAAACACACTGCATGCAAAAACGCGGGTTTAAAAACACAAAACGTGTCTGAAAAATGCATCAGTCGCATAGATGTGACCCTAGACTAAAGGTGGATGGATGTCCTTTATGTTCTGAGACTCCAGTGGACCTAGTTTGATGCCCAGCCCCCACACTTATTGTTTTCAGATTTTGGGGGAGTTTGTCATTCACTCCCTCGTTTTGCCTATTTTCATTGTGGCCACATAGGTTGCTGCTTCCTTTTGAAGCATTTATACATGATGCAAATTAGGTGAATATTTATAAACTTTTTTTTTTTTTCATGGTCTTTTGGTACCGCTACAGTCCTATCCTGTTACCCTCTTTTTAATCTAAAAAATAGCTTTGTGGTTTACATACACCTTTTAAAGCGGAGTTCTGCCTGAAAAAAATAAATGTCAGCTGCTACAAATACTGCAGCTGCTGACTTTTAAAATAAGGACACTTTTTTACCTGTCCAGGGTGCCCGTGATGTCCTCACCTGAAGCCGACCTGTCCCTTGACTCCGGGTGGAGGGGCCGGCATTGCTAATAAGGGAATCAGAAAGTGAAGCCTTGCGGCTTCACAGCCTGTTTCCCTACTGCGCATACGCGAGTCACGCTGTGCGTTCTGAGTGGTCCCTGCTGTCTTCTGGGACCTGTGTGTTTCCCAGAAGACAGCGGGGGGAGGAGGGACCGGACATGGCGTAGATCGCCGCGGACACTTCGACGATCTTTCGCTGGAAGTGGGAGCAAATTATTATCAGACAAGTATCTGCTCCTCCCCCCCTGAAAGGGGCCAAATGTGACACCGGAGGTAGGGAGGAACCGGATCAGCGGAAGCTCCATTTTTGGGTGAAACTCCGCTTTCACACCTTGTCCATCAAGGTACGTTTATAAACATTCTGGTATTTAAGGGGTCAACATGAGCTCACACCTGCTCCTGTAGCCACAATCTTGGTTTTGTTTCCATCAGCTGGCAATCGGCTGTAAAAGTGATCTGGGTTGCTGTAGTGCCGTCTGACCACTTTTACTGCATCAAAAAGGTAATGGACTCTTGATGTCTCCTTAAGGAGGACTTATCGCCTTACCAGCGCATCCCATAGGGGCCTTGTTGGCGTCCTTGTGATTGCAATCAAGTTCAAAGGGAAAATAAAGTGTTACATTATACTAAAATAAAGACAAAAAAGTGCAAATGTTAAAACAGAGGTCCAACCACCCTTGCAAAAATTTAAAAGCCAGCAGCACCACATACTGCAGCTGCTGACTTTTATAATCGAACACTTGCCTGTCCTGGAGTGCAGCGATGTCGACACCTCAGTTGATGTTTCCATTGGCTGTCGGGTGTCGCGCTAAACTCTAAACTGATACGCTGTAAAGCGTTTTAAGAATCGCCCTTGGAAAATTTTGGTTACCGTCGTTTTCCACCATTTCACAAGTGTGTGCAGATTTAAATCTTGACTTGTTTGGGATGTCTTTACTCAATGCATCTACTATGCATCTCTGTATCCCTTTTTAGTTTACGAAATATATAGGTATTATATTGTGCTCATGTGTATTAAAAATTTTGTGTCCCCCCCCCCCCCAAAGATATGCTTATGTAAAAGGTTGAATAAATATGTGACGTAACAAATTGCAACCTCTTCCATTTTATTCTACAGAGCTGCTGCTTTCAGAAAATGTTTAATTGTTTTGGGGGTTTAAACTTTTTAATTTTTACCCTTTTACTGTCAGGTCTGTGCGTTGTTTAGACCTGACAGTGGGGGGTTTTACACACACTCCTAGTGGATGCAGCCTCCAGAAGTGTATATCGGACAAGCCACCTCTCAGATGGATGCAATCTTGCGTCTGGGCTACCACCAAATCGCACCCTTAGGAATGACTGCACCCCCAGTAACCACCCTCACAAGTGCGCTTCTGCCATGCATCTCGACCTCCGCGCTCCCACTGGTGCGCCTGGGACCTGGACGGGGGGCCTCGCCGGGTAGAGATGAGGGAGCCAAGTGGATATGTGTCCGCTCTTCTCCCCTTCTTGCTGACCTGGAAGCAACATGTAAAACGTCACTTGCCCAGCCTACATGGAGTACAATCTAATGCACTGCAATAAATTCATTAGAGGACAGGTAAAGATTTTAGTGTAGATCTACATTTAAGCTGAGAGCTACAGTTATCCTAAGTTCCATTTTTTTTTTGGCCAAATTGATATTCTGAATAGCTATTGTTAAATCTCAATCATCCAGTATAATTCTCATCCTCATACATCAAATCTTTTGCTTGGCCATAAAACAGGCTGCCTGCACAAATGTAGTTTATTTATTTCTCTTCTCTTTTTGTTACTACATTTAGCACAGCCAACAGATGGCTTTAAACTGATTAGGAGACACTGAGCTCCCCAGAGGCTAAATTATGAATAAATTATTACAAACAGCCCTAATCAAGAGTTCATTAAAGTAAGATCCTCAGCAAATGGACTCTGGCTTCAAGACTTGCCTGTGTACTCATTATATTGGAACATTCTGTGATAAAATGCACTTTTGCCTATTAGACTGTGTATGCTTAAAATTGCACCTTTTGTGAGACGCTGTGTTCATATTACAGTGCCTAAGGCCTTGTCATAATGTTCTAACATTAATATGGAGCAGAGTGTTCATAGAGTTGCATATGTGTCTGAGTCATCCTAGTCATTTTAAAATAAATTGCTGTCAAAATGGTCAACTTGCATCTCTCACAGAGCACGTATTGTGTATCTTTTTATTTTTATACATCCCATATAGTTTTCTATTTATTTCCTAATGTGGAACAGTGCATGAATCTGAGATTAGTCATCATCCACTAGCAAACCACTCCAGTTTCTCACCCACAATGGTTTGGAACGTGCTGTAAACCTGTTACAAACCTGGGCAGTTTTACTAGAACATACTGTTACCAAAAGTACCTGCCCTTGCACAAATCAACTTTAATGGCATCCCAGTCTTAGTTTGTAGGGTTTAATGTTGCACTGGTGCACAGTCATGTTGGAAGAGGTCATCCCCAAACTGTTCCCACAAAGTTGGGAGCATGAACTTGTCCAAAATGTTTTGGTATGTTGACGCCTTAAGAGTTTCCTTCAATGGAACTAAGGGGCCAAGAACAGCCCCTGAAAAACAAACCCAGTGCACAAAGCAAGGTCCATAAAGACATGGATGAGCGTGTTTGAGGTGGAGGAACTTGACTGGCCTGCACGGAATCCTGACCTCAACCCGATAAAAAACCTTTGGGATGAATTAGAGCGGAGATTGGGAGCCAGGCCTTCTCATCCACATCAGTGCCTGACCTCACAAATGCGCTTCTGGAAGAATGGCCACACGTTCCCATAGACACACTCCTAAACCTTGCGGACAGCCTTCCCAGAAGAGTTGAAGCTGTTATAGCTGCAAAGGTTGGGCCAACTTAACTCTATGGATGAAGACTGGGATGTCAATAAAGTTTATGTGCGTGTAAAAGCAGGTGTCCAAATACTTTTGGTAATATAGTGTATGTTGGAAAAATAGCTAACCAGGGATCACCTCCAGTGAAAACTGCACTTTTAAAGCAGAACTTGGTTACTATAAAGCTTTTTTTTTTTCATTTTTTTTAAAATAAAAAATAACAAACGTCATACCTGCTCTGTGCAATGTTTTTACAGCGCAGCCATTTCTGGCTTCACTCCCATCCAAGTGCTCCCGTAGCAAGCCACTCTCGAGTTCTGCTCTTTGCCCCCACCACCACCACTCCCATGTCACTGGCTGTGATTAACAGCAGTGGGAGCAAATGGCTCCTGCTGCTGTATCTGAGCCAGTGAGAGAGGGAGCCTCAGCTCTCTCGCACATCGCTGTATCAAGATTGGGTTCAGGTATGTGGCTTGCTACAAAACCCTTCTGCCTTTACAACCACTTTAGCTGTATCTGAGCACCACAAATGCTGTTTAAGTCACTTTTAGTATTCAAAGTGAACTTGCCCATCCATCCATACCTGCATGCTTTAATTTGTTGAGAAATCACTTTAAAAAACACCCCGTAGCATTTCTAGCCGTGGCAATCTTGCATTAGGGCAGATGATTTAGGTAGCATTTTCCTTGTGGAATCCACCTTCCCTTTGCTCAGGCATGTAGGAGGGGGTGCTTAGCTGACAACCCCCTCCTCCCAGATAAAAGGAAAAAAAATGCCTGTCAATACTCCTGGGATATGACTTCATTGTGGCCTAGACCAGAACCTAGGAAGCAACTGAACTAATGTGAAAAAAAAAAAAAAAAAGTTTTAAAGTGGTTCTAAAAGCTTAAGACTTTTTACCTTCATGCATTCTATGCATGAAGGTAAAAAAAACCTCTGTGCAGCAACCTGAGCTCCATCTCAATCCAGCGATGTGCTCTCTGGGGACTCTCCCTGCTAGCAGATGGGAGGGGCCAAGAGCGAGGGCGGAACCCCGAGAAGAGGAGGATCGGAGCTGCTCTGTGCAAAATTACTGCACAGAGCAGGTAAGTGACATGTTTGTCTGGTTGTGTTTTTTTTTTTTTTTTTTTAAGAAACCAGGCCTTTTTAATATCACTTTAAAAGCAATAAATATAATATACCCCCCAACGTATCATCTGATATGTCCCCACTTCTGGGAGATTGCATCGGGGATGATACCCCCCCCTCCTTCCCTCGCTGCCGGGCCATTCAGAAAGCACAGCATGCTTCGGCTTCACTGCCAGGTTCTCTTACTACGACACTACGATACTACGAATGGTGGCTGCAGCCCCCCAAGAGCTGATGGAAACATTGGCTGGGGTGCCGACATCGCTGGATTCCAGGACAGGCAAGTGTCGTAATAATAAAAGTCAGCAGTTACAGTATGTGTAACTGCTGACTTTTAATCTTTTGCTGGGCGGGCCTCCGTTTTTAACCACTTAGACTATGCCTTTTTCTGACACTTGTTGCTTACAAGTTAAAATCATTTTTTTTTGCTAGAAAATTTCTTGGAACCCCCAACCATAAATATTTTAGCAGAGACCCTAGAGAATAAAATGGCGGTCCTTGCAATATTTTATGTCACACTTTATTTGCGCAGCAATCTTTCAAACACAATTTTTGGGGAAAAAATACATTTTAATGAATTAAATAAACCGTAAAGTAAGCCTAATTTTTCTTTTTTATAATGTGAAAGATGATATTATGCTGAGAATCGATCTTTATTCTAAGCAACAAAAATTATGATTCTCATTTTATCCTGTTTTATCAATTGTGCTTTAAAAGACTAAATCCCCATACACACTATCAGATTTTCTGCTGCTTTTTGTCTTCAGATTTACCAAAACCATGTAGTGCAAGGGCCTGCCTGATTGCATCCAAATTGAAACTCCTAAGGTTTGACCTCATATTATATGGTTTAGAAAAAAAATCGGCAGAAAATCTGATGGTGTGTATGGGGCTTTACTTGGCCTTGCTCCCTCCAAACTCTTGAGTCTCACTTTTGGTCATTTAATGTGATAAATGATTCACTGACCAATAGGGAGGCTCAGAAGGGGCAGGGCTATACGCAACATTTTACAGGAAAAGTCGATATTTGCTAATAACGACAGCTGCTTGTAACCCTGGATCTCCTGATCGTTTTATTTCTGCGGTTTGCTCTGAAAGTAACCTCTACTTATGCTTTTGTAATGAATCTTTTTTGAATAGCACAGGGCAATCTTCATCTGCCTGGGATGCGCAGCTATTTTGTGCAGGGGTTTGCAGGCACCCTGTTGAAATCAATGACAGCTGGTCGGTTGCACGGACCTTTTGTGTGTATTCCAGAGGGAACATCCGTGCAGATCTGATGCATGGATTAAAATGCAGTCTTTCTGGCCCTGATCCATGCATTGGACCCGTATGGATGTGCATCTCAGGGATTAACATAGAGATCCATGCAGCTGGCCTTCTATCATTGATTTCAATAGACTGTCTGCATATTCCTGCACAGAAGCATCCTAAGAGGCTGAAGATGGCCCTTTACACGGTTGTACATTTTGGTATGTCCATGTGAATAAGGCCTGCCTTTCTGAACAAGGGAAATCTCTGTACGAGAGATAAGGATAGTTAGCCCAGTGTATCTAATGTAGATTTTTAACTTGCCACTGAGCAGTCCAGGATTCTCTTCATTAGGAGCACCATAATGTAATTTCTAAGAATAAATCCATCTGCAAACATGTTACCAAAGATTTCAGTTTCTATGTCATCAGTAAACAATGGCAAGACGGCATGTTGTGATTGCCTACTGGAAGTAAATGTGCAATATAAGAGTAAGTATCATGGATCTAAGGATACTGGAATGATAGCTTGGCCACCTCTGTTTTAATGTCTTTATTATACGTTTACCCGATTGCCTCATTGTATAGCAGCAATAGTAGTCACTGACTAATGCCTCGGAAACACAATGAGAATATACAGTGAATGATCAACCTTTTTTTTTTTTTTTTTGTTTTTGTTTTTGTTTTTTTTTTTTGCATGCTAGTCTCGTATTAAAAACGAGTTGCTATAGAATACAAAATTGTTAGTGATGTATTGGGCGGAAGAATACGTACCCGTCATCGTGCTCTTGTATCTGCTGCTGATTGTTGCTGTTTTGCCTTACTCCGTTGGCAATGAAAAGAGCTCCAATAGTGTAAAACCTTCTCAAAGGAATTTATTGGGCTAAAAACTGTACTTGCACACTATTGGAGCTCCTCCATTTTATTTGAGTCGTGGCTGGAATGTCCGGGTAACCAGAGTCCAAGTTTGGAGGAACTATGTATGGATTATACACCATCACTGCTGTCATCCTTGGACCTTGCTAAAGGTGGCTGTAATAAGGCTTATTTGACCTTCCGTAATTAGAGGGTTCTGGTAAGTGTTAACCTGTGTCATGGCTCTTAGGCCCCTTTCACACGATCGAACTGTTCAGGTCCGCCTGTCAGTTTTGATGGCAGACCTGAATGGGCGCTCCATGTTAGCCTATGGAGCGACAGATGTCAATGGAGACATGTCTGCTGACATCCGATCCCTTCCGATCTGCTAAAAGCAGACGGATTGCCCTACATCCGGATCCGTCGCTGGCAGGTCGGATCATGTAAGATCTGATGAAAACGGACATGCTGTCCGTTTTCATCCGATCCCTCCATAGGCAGCAGCGGTGCCTGACAAGCCCCTCCCCGCTCAGTGAGCAGAGAGGGACCTGTCATCCGCTGGCTCAGTGGAGATCAACGGAGAGATCTCCCGCTGAGCAGGCTGACCGAGGCGGGCTCTGTGGAAGCGGAGTCTGCCTCGTGTGAATGAGGGATTAAGGTGGAGGATTTAGCTTCCCAGTTTCCTTTTTCTTGAACTACCGTACTTGAGGAGTTTGTTCCAAAGCCATTGAACTGTGATCTTTGCCTTTGTGCTTTTGGACTTTATTGAACTCCCTTTTTTTTCTTTTTTTTACTTTTCACTTTTTACAATCTTTGTACATTTATTTTCAGCGCAACTTATTTTCTTTGTGTATTGTACTGTAATGTTTTGTTTCTGAGCATGTATGGTCTTGGTCACTCGATTTTTTTTTTTTGGTACAACTACTTTACTAAGTACACGAAAATCGTTTTGTTTTTTCTGTTATCTTATGAAAACAGTTTTCATGCTTGTTCCTTTCGTAAATTTTTGTGTGAATTGCCGTGATCGGCTCTCAAACTATGTACTAACAAATAGATTATTGGATAATCGCTCAGTTTTCTTTCATTTAATATTCTCATGTATATAAGATGTTTGTCTTTATAACTAAAAGGTTTTCATAATTTTAGGAAGTAACAGGAGTGCGTTCTGTTGTGGAGAGATTCCCCTTCGCATCCTACCCTAAAAGTTAGGGAGAAATCTTTACATATTGAGAGGACTATGCCAGCAATGAAAACTTTTTGGGGTTCTCATATTTCTAAGGGTGCTATTGACGCAACATTTTCAACATACGTCAGTAACAACCAATGCAATCCATACATACAAAGAAACCAAAACAAATAGATTCAGAAATTAAGTTATGTGCAATAAAATGGAATGACACAGGGAAAAGGCATTGAACACGCTAACTGAAGTTTATTTAATACTAAATTCAAAATCCTTTGTAGGTAATGACGTCTTCTGTATGGAGAAACTAGTCGCATGCATTGCTCAGGTGTGATTTTGGCCTATTCTTCCAGTCTTCAAATCTTGAAGGTTCAGTTGGCCTCTGATATGAACTCTGATCTTTAGTTATTTCCATAGATTTTTTTTTTTTATTGGATTCAAGTCAGGTGTTTGGCTGGGCCATTCTAGCAGCTTAATTTCTTTTGAAACCAATTGAGTTTTCTTGGCTTTGTGTTTGAGATCATTGTCTTGCTGAAATGTTCACCCTCATTTCATCTTGATCATCTTGGTAGATGGCAGCAGATTTCTATCGAATGTCTAGGTACATTTTTCCATTCATCCTTTTGTCAAAGATATGAAGTTGGTCAGTACCGTATGCTAAAAAACAGCCCCACGCCATGATGCTCCCACCTCCAAACTTTACTGTGGTGTTTTCGGGGTGATGCGCTATGCCATTAGACCTCCAAACATGGTGTGTATTACGGCATCCAAAGAGTTTAGTTTTGGTCTCATCTGACCTGACTATATTCTCCCAGTATTTGACAGGCTTGTCTAAATGTTGTGCAGCAAACTTTAAACAAGCTTCATATGCTTTTTCTTAAGCAATGGAATCTTTTGTGTAGTGAGCGTGAATACAGGCCATGGTGGTTGAATGCATTACTTATTGTTTTCTTTGAAACAATTGTACCTGCTAATTCCAGGTCTTTCTATAGCTCTCCAAAAGTGGTTGGCTCTTGCTCCTTGGCTCTTGGACAACTCTTCTGATAACTCTTTAAACTCCTCCTGTGAGGAATCTTGCATGGAGCACCTGGTCGTGGCCGGTTTATGGTAGAATGATGTTCCTTCCACTTCCAGATTATGGCCCCAACAGTGCTCACTGGAACGTTTAGAAATCCTTCTGTAACCAATGCCATCAATCAGTTTTGCATCAGTTTGCAAGGGTCCTGAAAGCTCTTTGCTTTTACCCATAATATGTTTCTTGTGTAACACCTTGGTAATGAGACACCTTTTTATAGGCCATCAGTTGAGACTGAACCAGCTGATATTAATTTGCACTGACAAAGGGCAGAATTGCTTTCTAATTACTGAATTATTTCAGCTGGTGTCTTGGCTTTCCCTGCCTTTTTTGCACCTCCCTTTCTTCATGTGTTCAATACTTTTTCCCTGTCATTCCATTTTTACACATAACTTAATTTCTGAATGTATTTTGTTTTGGTTTCCTTGTATGTATGACTTGCATGGGTTGTTACCGACATGTGGTGAAAATTTCAATAACAGCTTTAAAAATATACTTACCTAGAAAAATGTTGACAGTACACAATACATAGAAATGCAATCGTTTTACTAAACAAACTTCTAAATACCCTTTCTCATCAGCAGTATTTAGCAATCGCGTGACTAACAGTGTCTGGTTAAAGCTTGTAGGAGTAGTTTTCATACTTCACTGGCTGTTCTATCAGGATGCATGACCTCTGACCCTCTATCTGGACAGTGCTGATTGGCTTTGTGTTGATCACATGCACTCTCCCAAGGAAAAAAAAAAACTAACAATACACACCAAACTGAGCATGTGCAGCCTGACTCCAGTAATTGACTTATCCGGATATGTTTTGGAGACTGCAAAAAGAGGAGGATCTGTGCATACAGGATCAAACAGCCTTTTACACAATGCAGAGGTTTAACCCCTTAGGTTCCACAGTGAGTATAACAAGCATGCTTTACTGCATATACAGACTGATTTTGCTGTTGTGGGTTTAGCAACACTTAAGTTAAACCATGGAACTATCCTAGTTTACGTTGTTGACATAATGGGTGTTCTAGGCCTATAACAGTGTTTGTTTTTTTGTTTTTTAAAAGCAAATATGTCCCTTGCTTTTCCCCTCAGACTTGCTTTGTCTTTCCTGTAAAGACGTTACAGCATATTGTATATTTCCAAAGTCTTAACTCAGTTATGCCACATCACTGAATTTTTGAAAGCAACCACAACCTGCCCTTTTTAATTTATTTCATTTGGGGGCTTTTACAGGAAAATCAAAATGGATTTTTTTTTTGTCAAGTTCAATAGCGCCTGTTGGCATTAAAAAATGTTTAGTCCTCATGCACATGGACGTTTTTATAGCTACTTTTTTTGAGCTTTTTTTGCAGCTTAAAAAGGCCTGTCTATGTTAGTCTATGGCTTCATGCCCACCTAGGCGTTTTTGAGCTGCAAGTGGCATAGGCGTTTTTAAGCTGTAAAAAAAAACCCAGGACCAGTGGGTTCTGAGAGATGTTTTTCAGCTGTAAAAACGCTCTAACGCTCAAAAACGCTCAAAAACGTCATTCACCAACGTTTTTTTTAACGTTTTTGATCCATTGAAAAAAAGAAATTTGAAAAAAACGCTAACGCGGAAAACCGCTCAAAAACGCTATTGCAAAAACGCTGAAAAAAGTTAAAAAAAATCACTACAAGGATACTGGCGTTTTCATAACGTTATTTTAACAGCCTGTGTGCATGAGGCCTTATAGTACTTTGGATGAAGAGGTAGAGAAATCTACTTCTGAAAGTTTACTGTCAATATAAGATGTCATGTTACATTGTTTATCTACGTATAAACAATTAGGTTTGTTGCCTGAAAGCTACTTTTGTAAATGGGCACTCATGTATTGCTGAAATAGCTTCATGACCATTTTTGACACGCACAAAAAATTGGCGTTTCCACTGATTATTTAAGTGTTTAAGGTTTAGTGACTAAAATGATTAATTTTCCGAGTGCTGTTCTTTCCTGTAAGAGTAAAGGCAGATTTCTGGTTTAGGCTTGAAATGGCACTTTAGGCAAATACTCAACCTGCAACTATTTATATATTGACCTTAACCCTTTTACTGCCAGAGCCACTATTCTTTCCATTTATTTGTACACCTGTTAAAAGCACATTTTAGGCTTGGCTTTTGCTTTTATTGGGGGTTTCAAGTAGTGATAGTCTATCTTGGTCTTGAAAATTATTTAAAACCCCAGTAATAGTAGTGTAAGATCATCTAAGGCGCTGCTGCCTGTGACTGCTAGTCTTACAAGATTTGCAGTGAGATTTCATGATGGTAACACTGCGTCTGTTACTGGAGAGGAATTTACACTGCATGCATCTCCATGTCTACACTACACAGAAACACAAGGCATTGTAAGTTAGGCCCCTTTCACACTGGGGCGGTAGGGGGCGTCGGCGGTAAAACAGCGCCGTTTTACCGCGGTATTCGGCCGCTAGCGGTACGGTTTTAACCCCCCGCTGGCGGCTGAAAAAGGGTTAAAACCCCTCGTATAGCGCGGCTATAGCCGCGGTATAGCCGCACTCTCCCATTGATTCCAATGGGCAGGAGCGGTTTAGAAGTGAATACACCGCTCCTTCACCGCTCCAAAGATGCGGCTCGCAGGAGATTTTTTCTTCTCCTGCCAGCGCACCGCTTCAGTGTGAAAGCCCTCGGGCTTTCACACTGAACAAACAGCGGAGGCTGTTTAGGGGCTGTTTGCAGGCGCTATTTTTAGCGCAATAACGCCTGCAAACCGCCCCAGTGTGAAAGGGGTCTTATTGATGGGGGGAAAGATAACCTGGGGGCTCCCTGCAGCTTATGGCGGTGACTAGTGCTTAGCCCTTAGCTATACGTGGATTAACATTTGGTCCATGTATGTGCAGGCTGATTCTACACAAGTCGATCCATTGATCAACTTGGGTGCAACCAGCCTGTTGGGATTTTTTATATAAAATTACTGCCCTTGGCTATAGCCGCTACCAGTAATCGTATCTTAATGGCAGGGTGGAAGTAAAGCAAATCGAGTCATCATTATGAGCTGCTTTTAATTTTGCACACTTGTTACTGCATTT
Source organism: Lithobates clamitans (assembly GCA_037952925.1). NCBI lineage: Eukaryota > Metazoa > Chordata > Amphibia > Anura > Ranidae > Lithobates > Lithobates clamitans. Next base: position 3,226,722 of record JBBGZY010000486.1, read on the forward strand.
TTCCTGGGGTTTTCCATTATCACTGAAAGGGAAAGAAAATCCCAAACTTTGGGTTGTCCCCAGAAAAGTAATAGAGGGCAAATCTTCCAATGGGGACACTAGTTCTGGTAACTTGGGGGGTCTCCAAGGGATTCCCTTAAAGTATTAGTTCATCTTTTGTTACATGTTGCACCCATATTCAGGGTGCGACATATTACATATGCGCCGGCCCCCGATCCCCCCATTCTGACAGCTAGCAGGGGATCTTCTCCCCACTGCTAGTTGTCACACACTGCAACAAACCTGGCTGTGCGGGGCTCCTCCCACCCAGCTGTGTCCTCTATTCACAGTGTTCTGTGAATAGAAAAACTACAAGGTTCGACAGCCTTTGTGGTTGTCGGCTTGTAGTTTTCAACAAACTTCCACGGCGCTGTGGTAGTTAGTTTTCTCTTCCTGTTAGATTGTATCTGCTTACCCATATGGAATGTATGGGAAAGCAGATACACTCAGATCTGCTGAAGACCTGTGTGGCACCCGTGATCTACTACTGATCGCTGGTGCAATGCTTTACAGACTCCAAAAAATAATAAATGCACATTTTTTTGCAGGTAAGAAAAAAGTGCATTTATTCTTTTTTTTTAAAAAGTTAACTTATCCTTTTATTTTGCAGGAATTTCTTCTGCCTTCCTGTTTTGGCTATGGGACAGGAAGTGAAGAGAAATCTCTCCAATAGGCAAATGGCAAAAAATAAACTGATGGGGTTATAACACCCTTACTCCTATCCCAAATTAGGAAAAAAGTTTTGCCGATAGTTCTACTTTAGGTTTGTGTCTGCGTTTGGTAGCAGATTGTTACAGACCTGTGATGGCTCTATAGGCAACCAGATGTAAATGGATTTGTTTACATCGGAATACCACTCATCCATCACTCTCTAAAGATGGAAAAGATGCAGTCCTTTCCCTTTTTATTTTTTTTATTTTTTGCAAGACTGGATGGACTCAGAGGTAGGCAGTTATAAACGGACACGAGATGGCGCTTCTGATCAGGTCCACCTGAAAAACGGACAGGTGGATCTGGTCAGAAATTCTATGTGAAAGGGGCCTACTGGGCAGCATAAGTCTGCTTTAAATACCCTCTCGGCTTGGCTGATATTCTTCCTTTCAGATGTAGACGGTGTTCAATGTGTATGCTGTGTGACTATGGGGGAAAAAAAAGCAAGCTTAGTGGCCTAGTAACTTACTGTTACTAAACCCAGCACCCTACATTCACTATGTCTGGTCTCCCACAGCACACAGGACATGGAAATGCAATTATTTTAGTAAACTGCTCAATACCTTTTCTCATCTGCAGTTAGAGCAGTCTTATGACTTCTGTGAGTGTCTGGTTAAAGCTTGTAGGAGGAGTTTTCATTCTACTTTGATTGTCCTATGAGGCTGCAGGACTCCTACCCCTCTGTCTGGACGGTGCTGATTGGCCCTGTGCTGATCACATGCACCCTTCCAAAAAAAAAAAAATTCTAGCAATATACACCAAACTAGGCATGTGCAGTGTGCCCTTAAGGGCTCTGTTCTATCAGGAGATGGATTGGGGACAGTGAAAAAGGGAAGGATCACAGAAGACAGGATCGAACAGCCTTTTAAAACAATGCATAGGAATAACCCCTTAGGTTCCACAGTGAGTATAACAAGCATTCTTTACTGCATATACAGACCGATTTTACTGCTGTGGGTTTAGTAACACTTTAAATCTATTACACCAAACTTTAATCCATTCATTTACCTCACTGAATTCTTCTGTCTTTACTGTGTTTTATACAATCCTGGCAGTCTTCCAAAGAATACAACTTTTGAGTCCTGCCCTACAGCTAACAGTTTATTTAATTCTCTAATTTAATTTAGGGATCCTGGAGCTGTGTACTTTTAAAGCAGATTAAAGTATAACTAAAGGCATAACTTTTTTTTTTTTTTTTTAGTTTTGGATGGAGTGGAGATGGATTAGAATGCCTGTCAGTTTCATTGCGGTCTGTCACTACATCACGGAGATTCACCCTTTTCTATTTCTCCTGTTTACCATGATCATTGAAAGTGAAAGAAAATCTCAAATTTTGAGTTGTCCTCAGAAAAGTAATAAAGGAGAAATCTTCCAATGGGGACACTAGTTCTGGGGATCTGGGGTCCCCGAGGAATTTCATTATTTGCAGGGATTTCCTCTCACTTCCTGTTTGGCTATGGGACAGGAAATTAATGGAAATCTCTGCAATGGGACACAGATGGCAAAAAAGAAAAAAATCTGACAGGGGTTATATCCCTCCCATGCTCTATCCAAAATTGGGGGGGGGGGGGGGTGATTGCCCATAGTTCTACCTTAACTTTATTAACTAGTTCCGGACCGCACATATACTAAGGAAGGGTGGCCCGGCAGCGCAAAACAACGTACCTGTACGTTTTACGCGTTTCCTGGTCTCGGGCACATGCCACAGGCGACCCACTACCGCTGTGATTGAACACAGTGGGAGCCAATCAGCAGGTCCGGCAGCCATGATGGCTGCCGGCCGCAATCGTTTAGGGGAAATGACAGAACAGTGGTCTATGACTGAACAGTGGTCTGCCTATGTAAACAAGGCAGACCGTCGTTTTGGCACAGAGGAAGAGAGATCTGTGATTCCTACTAATCAGGAACACCGATCTCTCTCTCTCTGTCTAGTGTCAGCATCCCCCACACAGTTAAAGCACACACAGGGAACACAGTTAACCTCTTCATTGCCCCTGATAACTCCTTCCCTGCCAGTGTTTATACAGTGTCAGTGCATTTTTTTTTTATTTTTATTTTTTTATTTTAGCACTGATCATTATATTGGTGTCACTGGTCCCCAAAAAGTGTCACTTAGTGTCCAGTTTGTCTGCCGCAATGTCGCAGTCCCATTAATTGATGATCGCTGCCATTACTAGCAAAAAAAGTCCCTAAAGGTCTCAGTTTGTAGACGTGATAACTTTTGTGCAAACCAATACATTGTGCTTCTGTACAGTGACATGCAATCCTTTATTGTTGTGCACTAAAATACGCCCATGTGAATGAGGCCTTTGTTTGGGCACAGGCACACTTTAAATGCCACTTATCTGTACTCCAGTAATACAGAACAGGCTCCAGCATTGCTCAGAACTAATAATGCACCCTTTTTAGATGATCTGTTATGCAGCTTGGGTATACAGAATCCCAGGACAATTTTAATCTGCAAGGTTTGTGCTTCAAGTAGTTTTCGTAGCTAGTCCTGTCCCCTCCTACACATTTTTTGTCTCATTACTGTGATGGAAAGCCTTTCTGAGTGGTAGAAGCACAAGGAAGGAGATGGGGGCCAGGAAGTGTCAAACCTTGCTGATTACAATGTCCCAGGATTTGAGCTCCATGCGGCAAAAGAATGCATTGAAAGTACTGTATGTGGCAGCACTTAACTGTGCATACACTGCTGTGCTGTCATCTTATAACCCGTAAGGTACCGATGGATATAGTTTATTCTGATCTCATCTTAATTTGATTTAAAAAAATATTAAACTGTGCATGTGATTTATTCACCAATGTTTTACCTGGTATTGCACTTTGTTACATTAACATTTTGTTTTTGAATAGGAATAAAAAAATGAATTGAATGCTAAGTTCTTATATTTTTACCATTCAGTGAACTGCAAATCCTTTTCAGATGGACTGTGGGATGTAGAGCATCTGTTCTGGTCTCATGCAGCTGATGATATGATGGGAAATGATGTACACTCGTGAGATTTGTAATAGACACTTATCTAAGGCTAGAAGCAGATGTAAGATTCAGATCATTTTCCTACAGCAAACTTACTCATCCATACACTGGTATATTTTGATAGGCGCCTTTAACATCTCTTTTCATGATGAATAGCCCATAACACTGCATGTTCATTTAGAACGTATTTCTTGCTGTTCTCTATATGTCTTATTAGAAACCTACCACACCCCCTGTGGACTTGTCTCTGTTATATTAATGAGCACAGCATGTCCGTGATGCATCATGTTTTTCTGCCATCACACAAAGTGAGAGCTGTCTGTATTTCATGGTTCTAGTTCTGTGATCCAAGGTGGTGTGTATGTATGCATACAAGTGTATATGTGTGTATATAATATAACACACACACACACTATCCCACAAAAGTGAGTACCCCCCTCACATTTTTGTAAATATTTTATATATTAGATATATCTTTTCATGTGACAACACCGGAGCCGAAGGATGGGTCGGATTTGGATAAGGATATTGCGGGCTCCCTGGACAGGTAAGTGTCCTTATTTTAAAAGTCAGCAGTTGCAATATTTGTAGCTGCTGACTTTTTTCATTATTTTTTTTTATATTAGGCGGAACTCCGCTTCAATGTCTAAACCGCTTGCAACAAAAGTGAGTATACCCCTAAGTGAAAATGTCCAAATTGGGCCCAAAGTGTCAATATTTTGTGTGCCCACCATTATTTTCCAGCACTGCCTTAACCCTCTTGAGCATGGAGTTCACGGAGCTGGTGGATGTTAGAGACCTTGCACTCCTCCACCTTCCGTTTGAGGATGCCCCGCATATGCTCAATAGGGTTTAGGTTTGGAGACATGCTTGGCAAAGTCCATCACCTTTACCCTCAGCTTCTTTAGCAAGGCAGTGGTCGTCCTGGAGGTGTGTTTAGGGATGTTATCATGTTGGAATACAGCCCTGCGGCCTAGTCTCAAGGGCGGGATCATGCTCTGCTTCAGTATGTCACAGTACATCTTGGCATTCATGGTTCCCTCAATGAACTGTAGCTCCCCAGTGCCCGCAGCACTCATGCAGCCCCAGACCATGACACTCCCACCACCATGCTTGACTGTAGGCAAGACACACTTGTCTTTGTACTCCTCACCTGGTTGCCACCACACATGCTTGACACCATGTGAACCAAATAAGTTTATCTTGGTCTCATTAGACCACAGGACATGGTTCCCGTTATCCATGTCCGTAATCTGCTTGTCTTCAGCAAACTGTTTGCACGCTTTCTTGTGCATCATCTTTAGAAGAGGCTTCCTTCTGGGATGACAGCCATGCGGACCAATTTAATGCAGTGTGCTGCGTATGGTCTGAGCACTGACAGGCTGGCCCACCACCTCTTCAACCTCTGCAGCAACGCTGGCAGCACTCATACGTCTATTTCCCAAAAACAACCTCTGGATATGACGCTGAGCATGTGCACTCAACTTCTTTGGTTGACCATGGCGAGGCCTGTTCTGAGTGGAACCTGTCCTGTTAAACCGCTTTATGGTCTTGGCCACCATGCTGCAGCTCAGTTTCAGAGCCTAGGCCATCTTTATGTAGAGCAACAATTCTTTTTTTCAGATCCTCGGAGTTCTTTGCCATGATGTGCCATGTTGAACTTCCAGTGACCAGTATGAGAGAGAGCGATGAAACCAAATTTAACACACCTGCCTTCCATTCACACCTGAGACCTTGTAACACGAATGAGTCACATGACACCTGGGGAGAGAAAATGGCTAATTGGTCCCAATTTAGACATTTTCACTTAGGGGTGTACTCTTTTGTTGCCAGAGGTTTAGACAATAACCTGTTCCTGACCAGCCGCAGAATGGCACGGGTGAACAAAACGGCGTTGCCTTACGTCGGTTCGCCTTTTGACCACTAGGGGGCGCATGGCCGTTGTTCGCCGCCGGAGCCGAATGACCACCAGGCACCCGCGATCGCTCATGACAGAGTGAGCACTGGGATCTGTGTGTGTAAACACGCAGATACCGGTTCTCTTAGGGGAGAGAGAGAGAGAGAGAGAGAGAACCACCTAGTCGGTCCCATCCCCTCTACAGTTAGAACACACATAGGGAACGCAGTTAACCCCTTGATCGCCCCTAGTGTTAACCAACTCCCTGCCAGTGACATTTATACAGTAATCTGTTCAATTTTTTTTTAGAACTGAGCGCTGTATAATTGTCACTGGTCCCAAAAATGTGTTAAGTGTCTGATCTGTCTGCCGCAATATCGCAGTCCCAATAAAAATCGCTTATCACTGCCATTACTAGTAAAAAATAAAATATATGCTCAGAATCGGAGAGAGTGGTGCAACACCCATAAATCGTGGACTAAGGATCAATAGATTGTAATATGGTCCGATGAATTGATCTTCACACGGTTACCAACCACCGGACGTGTTCATATGTGGCGAACACTGTTCCAAGGCTACGACCAAGACTTGTGCTCCTGAAGACAGTGCTATTTCACAAGACCATAATGCTTCGATTCACACAGCTGGTGTTGTCAAATCATGGTTTGACAAGCATGCAGACAGTCTAGCAATTTCCCTGGGCGCCGTAGTCGCTGGACCTCAATATCCTGGAGCCACTATGGCCAATTTTGAAGAACAAGGTTTGGACTCTTTTATTTTTTATTTTTTTTTCATCTCCACGAGAAATGAAACTATATATATAACATTATAACATATACCGTATATACTCGAGTATAAGTCTAATTTTTCAGCACATTTTTTTGTGCTGAAAGTGCCCCCCTCGACTTATACTCGAGTCAAGCACTTTTCTGCAGTAAAAAATTTCATTTTCCGAACCGAATTTGGGGCCCCGTATCTCAGGGCCACTTGGTGCTAGGAACCCCAAATTTGGTGTGCAAACCCAGTGGACCTGGTACCACAACATATCCAAAGTTCCTAGCACTAAGTGGCCCCGAGATACGGGGCCCCAAAATCGGTTCGGAAAATGTCATTCTCTGCTGCAGAAAAGTGCTTGACATTTTCTGAACTGATTTTTGGGGCCCTGTATCTCGGGGCCACTTGGTGCTAGAAACCCCAGCTTTGGAAATGTTATGGTGCTAGTTCCACTGGGTTTGCAATTTGTGGTTCTTAGCACTAAGTGGCCCAGAGATACGGGGCCCCAAATTCGGTCAACTGTGTCCATCTGCAGCAATGTCATTTCGGGACCCTTTGGGTTCAGAGACCCCAAATTTTGGCTGCAGCTAGGGGGCATCTAGGAACCCTTAACCACCGAGTTTGAAGTTCAGGGGACCTATGGCTGCAAATAGGCACAGTGAGGCATGCAAATGGGCATTGTTGACCTTCTTTTCCACTTACAGTAGCTGTGCATTTCTCACCCTCGTCTTATACTCGGGTCAATAAGTTTTTCCCATTTTTTTGTGGTAAATTAGGGCCTCGACTTATACTCAGAACGACTTATACTCGAGTATATACGGTATATATTATATTATAACATGTATATTATATTATAACCTATATTATAACATATATTATATTATAACATACATATATATATATATATATATATATATATATATTATAACATATATTTTATTATATTATATTATATTTATATTACACAGTATAGCTCATATATATTTCTTTTTGACGGGCGCTCATTATTCATAGAGCTGCTGGATAAATAAGATGAGGTGTCCTTTCAGCCCTGCACCATCTTTCATGCTTGTTGCTATCCATGCAGAATATAGCCGAAATTAATTGTGATTGCTCTTTAGCCTACTTGCCCTGTGGTATTGTTTTTTCATGTTGGCATTGCACTTTTTCTTTATAATCCTTTGGTTTCCAGTAAACTGATGGGTTAGGGACACCTAATCCTATGCCTTTGATTCCATAGGCCCTTGGTTCCCAGCTGTGTGTTTTTAAAATTCTCTGCAATCTCATTATGCACACTCCTAATAGTAGTTTCCTTCCTGTGCCACACCCAACTGCAGTCCAAATCAAGCTTTGCAATGGGCTTCATTGCACAGAATTCCTGGTTAGAGGCTACAGAACCCACCAGAGGCTTTCTCGAAGCAAAGTTCACTTTGTTTTGACTTTTTTTGTGGACTGTTAATAGTGTATGAAGTTTAGAGATGGTATGTTTTCCAAGTATACTGACACTGCATTTCTAAACCATTTAATTTGAACGGCATTGATATATTGGTAAATAGTCTATTTAATATGATATGTACTTTTACTTTTTTCTTTACCAGAATTATTGAAAATGCTTTCTTTTGTTTTGTTTTTTTTCCCCTCCTAACCAGCTGGGTAACGTTTTTTTGGAAATTGTGGTGTATGACTCATATATTCTTAGTTATTTATATCTGTCACATTTTTGCTCATTTAGATACTGTTTTAGTCAATCTTGGGCAACTTTGTTTTTGTATGCGTTTTCACATTGGTATGCCTGTTGTAACTCTGCAATAGTCAGGAGCCTTCATGTTGGCTGGGCTTGCATAACTGCATTACTAAGTACTGTATGGAAATGTTCCAGTTGTAACGAATGCCAGTCTTCATTACTGTTACCTTCTCTGTCACACGCTGCTCTTTTTACTGACAATCTGTTCTCCCTGCAAACATGTCCATTTTTATTAGAAGCTGTTGACAACAAGTGTAACTGAGTATATGCCTGAACCAACAGAAAAAGAGATGCTGTTCCTTGGTGATTTATAAACTTCATTTTGCACAAATCAAGTTTATAACTTTTGCTGAAAACATCATTAGTGGAAGGACATGTGAAAGGCACACCAGGTTGGTTTCTCAATGAGGTTTCCTTTTGACTTTAGCCTTCGCAGCCTCTTTTGTTATGTTTTAGGCCCCATGTACACTGCTGCTGCTAAACGGATGTTCAGAGGCAGTTAGACACTTTTTTTTTTTTCAACTGTCCCTGAACTCATTCAATGTTATCATCTTCTGTGTACATGTATACAGGTTCATTTATTGTCATTTTTAGGCAGTTGCGTTTTTATAATCCTTTTTTTGAAGGCGAAAAAATGAGTTCAGATGCCAAATGCTTTTAAACGCGGTAACCTGCATTTAGCAGCATTTCGTTTATATGCGTTTTTTGTTTTTGGACATTTTTTTAAAAAAAATATTTTTTTTTTTTTTCCCCCTAAATGCAAACGCAAAATGTAAACGCGGCAAAACGGACGTTTTAAATGTGGGTTACTATCTGTCAAGTTAAAGCCAAACTCCCATGTCTTTGAAGCTACTTGTATGTTCTTTGGCTACTAGATTATTATATAACTTATAACTGAAAAGAATATGAATCTCAATTGATGTTTGTTAACTCTGTTCACTATTTTATCGCATGATAATCTTCAAAAAAAGTTAACAAACAGATGTGAACATCGTTTTTTTTTTTTCTTCATGCAATGGCTTGTACCCGGAGCAATTTGCGCTATCCCCAAACCTCTACAGTGATATTAAAACAATGATTTAAACAAAGTGCAAATAATAACAAAAATACTGACAAAAGTGCTGCAACACAAAAACTTGAATATCCAGTTCTATCAAATAATAAAAATAAATTCAGGTGCGCTACTAATGTCAAAAAACACAATAGTTAAAGGTAAACCTTCAACTTAAAGTTCATAATATTTAAACATTGAGTGTGACTAAATTAATCCAATATTGTGTAATCCTGAAAAGTGAATATTAAATGAAAAGTCCTGTAAAATTAAACAGTGTATATTTCTATACAAAGTCCTTCCTTCAGATTGTGGAATTTCATCTCCTTTAGTTTTGAACAAGCCAGAAAATAGTAAAAGGGGGGGGCCGTTTACCAGATTTGCAGGACCACTATTACGGGGGTCTTCAGAGCTCAGAGATGCCGGATATTGTAGGCAGGAACAGCTGATTTCACATGCAGACTTGGATCCACCTCAGGTCCTTCTTGAGTGCTGTGATGTAACCGTATAATGAGCTTTGCCTCTGTAGGTCTACTCGTTAAATGTAGGGAGAAATCAAACAAACAGAGGGTCCTCCATAGTGTAGTAGGTAAAAGCTCTTTAATTATAAAACGATGGTTAGCCGATATCAAGAGTAAAGCAGAAAATTCAAATCGAAAACAGACAGCTCATGTGCGGTGAAGCTAGCCAGCTGGTGTGGTGACATCAGGTCCCTTGGCTCCGTCCGACGCAGCGTTTCTCCGTAATGGCTTAACTGTCAAAAGCCTTCTTTATTTTGATGGCTTTGTGTTGGCTTAATTTTTTGACATGGGATTGAAAGGAGCACTGAGTTTTATAAAGACAGAGCACAGCAGAAGTTGTTTGCCTTCAACCTCTCTTGTCTTTTCATACATGTGCAAATATTGAGTAATACAGATGCACTAGTGTCCAGGAAGAAGGGTAGGTAAGAGCAAAGTGTGGAGGCAAAATGTGAAAAGCAATTTTTTACCGTCCAGTGGTTTCTGCACCATCCTTGCAGCAAAAAGTGATTTTTCTGACCTGAATCTCTACACAGCAGGGGCATGCTTTTGTTTTTTGTTCCAGGAGATAGAGTAGATGTTGGCCAAGTATATGACAGTTGTGCATTTGAATGGAAGCAGCTCTGGGGAAATATTGGATACACTTGTAGGAAGAGATAAACACCTTGAAGGGGCATTGAAAAGAACAGTTATTTTGGATGAATAGTATTTTCAGAATTGCATTTTGTAGTACATTCTCAGTGTTCCATTTATAGCTATAAATGTATTTGCTGGGACATTAGACAGTGAGCATAGCAATGAGCTTGGGAAGCTGATTATGAACTTAATAATGTTTTCCATGTTCAACAAATAATGAACCCTGTTTCAGACACTGTTGTGTGCCATGATTTTTCACCTGTGCTGTTAAGGGAGAAAGAATGTGAGATCACTACTCTTAGCAGCCTTATAGAGATGCAGACACACTACATCAGCCTGACTCTAAATACTCGGTAAGTAGGCCTGACAGGCTCAGCATTGGTAGTCATCTCATTTACATTGGTTGCTGGATGCCTTTAGTTCCCATTGCCATTGTTTTTCTGTGGAAGGTGTTAAAGCTGTCAGACTGAGAACTGATGGGTGAAGTTGCATGTCCTGGGGGTTGGGGGTGGCTCACATGGTCTCGCCTACACGGTGCCCCCAGCTCATGTTCTATTAACAGTTTTGGCTTGCATGCTATGCCCCTACTGATGCCTGCTCCCTGGAATCACGGTATCCTCTGTTCTTAGTGTCTGTTCTATTCTCAGATTTATCATTAGCTTTGTCAGGTATAGTTGATCCCTCTCCCTTTTCAGGTTTTTACCATGGTCATGCAAATTGGCCATGACCATGGTAAAAACTGCTGACCAATTAAGAGGCAAAAAGAAAAAAAATAGCACTCACGGAAAAGATGATAGCAGCAAACTGGTCTCTGGAAAGACTAATTCTCCTGTCACAAAAGACCAGGTTGTTCCTGGATTTGATGGCTTGCTATAGATGCCATCCTGTGTGGTTGGGGAGGAGTCCTGGGAACCCTGTCATTACAGGGGACTTGGTCATCATCTCTCAGTAAGAGAGGGTGAAGAAGGGAAGCGCCACCTGAGTGCAGTATTAGTGAATACTTTTAATGACACAAAGTTTAAAAACACTTACAAAAGACATGATTTAAAAGGGCTCATCTGTAGATGGATGATCCTGGTGGGTTCCTAGTGGGGATGATCCTGATGAGTTCCTCGAGCTCCAGTCTGGGTGATGTGTCAGCGGTGTAATTCTGTAAGAGAAGCTGTTCAGCAGATGGTCCGTCCTGTGGCCATCAGGGGGAGGCTGGGGCCGGCGTGGAGCGCACAGAGGGTGTGCGTGACGTCACGGGCTGTTCAGCGGCTACCGGCTTCCGGGTACACTCCGAGGGGAGGGCTCACATGGAGGGAGGATACTGGCTGTGAGGGAGTCTGTGGATAGGCTACGCGCTCGGAGCAGCTGCTCCTTCAATAGGCCTGAGGGGGCAGTGTGTAGATGCTGTGCTACTTATATGCCGGCGCTGTGGGACAACAAGGCTCAGCGCCGGCTGATAGCACAGCGCTGTGATGGAGTATTACAGTGCGGTGGGCTAAAGGGAGGAGGAGAGGGAGGGGATGTGTAACGTAATTTGTGAAAGACCGTACTGAGGTGGGGGAGGGGAAGGAACACAAATAGAATGACACATGGGGGGAGGGCGCATGATGGTTGAGAAAATGTCGATGCATATCAAGTATAATACATATAAATAAATTACCGTAAGTCAACAATCAATTATGAAAAAGTCAAATAAAAAGTCTATATAAAAAAATTCCAATATAAAATCAAATTCAGAAAAAAAGGAGGGGGGGGGGGAGAAAGGGGAAGGGAATCATGTGTGTGGAGGGAATTGTCACTATATGAAGCTGATATGTGTTACAAGCATGCATGCACACACATATACATGCATGTACACGTACACACATCTTTATTAATAAAATACAAAAAGGAATTACCCTATACTTAAAAGATCTCATATATACATTTGTATAAAAATAAAGACAAAAATATATATATATATAATACAATATTTAAGTAGTATGCATGTGCCTGCGCACGGTATGAGACGTGGGTATATAGGAATGTACAAAGTTTAAAGAGGGATAAACTGGGGCTTGGGCAAGTTGGCGGGGCGGGGGGTTGCGGGGGGCGGGAGGCTGGAGGCTGGAAACCTTGATTCACCTGACGAATCAGACAGACCCGCCCTTGCCCTACTTGAGGAGTTATATGCCGAAAATTACAACGCTGACCTTGAATGGCTCACCCAACATGGTTCTACCTCACCCCCAATCCAACATACCTCACTACGTCCCAAATCCATCTTTAACCCAACATTCAACAAGGGTCCGTATTTACAAACTTTCTACCAGGTAGTCTATACAGACCTCACTAATATGTGCAATCGCACCTCCAAACATACCTATATCAAATCCAACCTTTCTCCATTAGAACGCAAGGCCCTGGAACAGCTGACACATAACGAATCCATTGTCATCAAACCTGCGGACAAAGGGGGTAGTATAGTCATCCAGGACAAAGAAGAAGATTATTTACTCGAATCACGCAGACTACTTTCTGATTTCAACACCTATGCTAGGCTCCCCAGTGATCCCACATCCCAGTTTTCATTAGAAGCAGCTACACTCATCAATAAAGCCCTTACTGACCAAATCATTTCCAAATCTGAAGCTTCTTTCCTAAAGAAAAACTTCCACAAAGTTCCGTACTTCTACCACCTACCGAAAATTCATAAAGATCTCATCTGTCCCCCAGGCCGTTCCATAGTAGCTGCCATGGAGAGTGTCACTAGTGGCTTCTCCATATATATTGACCAATTCCTCCAACCCCTAGCACAGAACCTCCCTTCCTATATACGGGATGGGCCCCATTTACTCGATATGCTCAAACCCTATACATGGCATAAGAACTACTGGTGGCTTTCACTCGATGTGTCATCACTTTACACATCGATACCCCATGATATAGGAGTCAGGGCTGTCGGGCATTTTTTGGCCAACGATCCCCTCATTAACCCCCGGCAAGCTAATTTCATATTAGAAGCCCTAACCTTCTGCCTCAAACATAACTATTTTGAGTCAGAGGGTACACATTACCTTCAGATCAATGGTACAGCTATGGGGGCCAATTTTGCCCCCAGCTACGCCAATCTCACCATGGGATACTGGGAACATATGTACCTCGCAGCAGACCACCCCTTTGCCGCAAACATAATATACTATGGTCGATATATTGATGACATAGTTATCATCTGGGATGGTACACTCGATGGCATACTCACCTTTGTCCAGCATTGTAATACCAACATCTTAGGCCTATCATTCACCCATGTGGCTGATCCTGATACTCTGGCATTCTTAGACCTTGAACTTTGCCATGACTTAGAAACCATTTATGCCAAATATTTCATCAAACCCACTGCGGGCAATTCCTTCATACATTATACTAGCTGCCACCATCCCAGATGGGTGAACAACATTCCCCGGAGCCAGTTTTGCCGTCTCCGGAGAAACTGCACCAGAAACTCGGACTACTAAGCCCATGGTCTACTCCTATCAAAAAAATTTCAAGAAAAAGGATATCCTGCTCCTCTCATAGAGGCAGCCTTCAACAATTACCGCAAGCCACAGAACGATCATCATAACTCCTCTCCCGTTGCCAAACAACCAACCTGCTTCATCACACAGTTCCACGACAAACATAAGAGAATGGAAAAAATACTAGAGTCACACTGGTCCATTCTCCTGGAAGACCCCCATTTGAAAGCTACAGCTGGGACAAAACCCAAAGTAACATATAGGAGGTCTAGAAATATTAAGAGTCAAATCGCACCTAGTAAAATCAAGTCCTCCCAATCCATCCCCCTGCAACCTGTCCTTATACCCCTCAGAGGGATGTACCAATGTAAAAAAAACCCTCTGTCTCACCTGTCCATTCATACAACATGGTCAGAAAACTTTCAACGTCAAAGGCAAAAGCTATACCCTCAAGGAATTTTTCAACTGCTCTACGGACTTTGTTGTATACTGCCTGACCTGTCCCTGTGGACAATTCTATGTTGGCCGCACCATAAGGGCACTCAGAGCACAATTTGGGGAACACAGGCGCTTCATTGAAAAGGGTCGTGACCACCATAGCGTCCCCAAACATTTTCTTACACACCACGGCCGGTCCACTGTAGGCCTAAGCGTGTGGGTCATTGAGTCCATCCCTGCTACATTCCCTACAGCTGAATGCTTCAAACGCCTGTGCCAACAAGAAACCTACTGGATCTATTCCTTGGGCACCCTTACACCCGTTGGGCTTAACGAAGAAATCGAGGTTCACACACTGTTATGAGCCACTTTGCCATCCAGCCTCCCCCACGTCCCCCCTCCATTTCCCCTTCCCTCCATCCAGCCTCCCCTACGTCTCTCCCCCATGTCCCTCCCCTCCTCCCCCCCCCCCCCCAAAAAAAAAATAACCCCCCCCTTTCCAGCCTCCCGCCCCCCGCAACCCCCCGCCCCGCCAACTTGCCCAAGCCCCAGTTTATCCTTCTTTAAACTTTGTACATTCCTATATACTCACGTATCATACCGTGCGCAGGCACATGCATACTACTTAAATATTGTATTATATATATATTTTTGTCTTTATTTTTATACAAATGTATATATGAGATCTTTTAAGTATAGGGTAATTCCTTTTTGTATTTTATTTAATAAAGATGTGTGTACATGCATGTATATGTGTGTGCATACATGCTTGTAACACATATCAGCTTCATATAGTGATGATTCCCCCCCCCCCCCCTTCCTTTTTTACTGAATTTGATTTTATATTGGAATTTTTTTATTTGACTTTTTCATAATTGATTGTTGACTTTATTTATATGTATTATACTTGATATGCATCGACATTTTCTCAACCATCATGCGCCCTCCCCCCATGTGTCATTCTATTTGTGTTCCTTCCCCTCCCCACCTCAGTACGGTTTTTCACAAATTACGTTACACATCCCCTCCCTCTCCTCCTCCCTTTAGCCCACCGCACTGTAATACTCCATCACAGCGCTGTGCTATCAGCCGGCGCTGAGCCTTGTTGTCCCACAGCGCCGGCATATAAATGGCACAGCATCTACACACTGCCCCCTCAGGCCTATTGAAGGAGCAGCTGCTCCGAGCGCGTAGCCTATCCAGACTCCCTCACAGCCAGTATCCTCCCTCCATGTGAGCCCTCCCCTCGGAGTGTACCCGAAAGCTGGAAGCCGCTGAACAGCCCGTGACGTCACGCACACCCTCTGTGCGCTCCACGCCGGCCCCAGCCTCCCCCTGATGGCCACAGGACGAACCATCTGCTGAACAGCTTCTCTTACAGCCTTACACCGCTGACACATCACCCAGACTGGAACTCGAGGAACTCACCAGGATCATCCCCGCCAGGAACCCACCAGGACCATCCCCACCAGGAACCCACCAGGACCATCCCCACCAGGAACCCACCAGGACCATCCATCTACAGATGAGCCCTTTTTAATCATGTCTTTTGTAAGTGTTTTTAAACTTTGTGTCATTAAAAGTATTCACTAATACTGCACTCAGGTGGCGCTTCCCTTCTTCACCCTCTCTTGCATGTCACAGAGCCAGCTCTCTGAGGATAGCAGCCGCCTTCTAGATCCATTGCTCCATCAACCTACTTCACACAGTTTGAACTGCCACATCTTTATTAACCCCTGGACTGCCAACCCCTTTTAATCATGTAATCTCATATCCATATGCTTCTTACTGCCAGACCCTCATTAACCCCTGGGCTGCTAACATTCTGGCCATGGACTATATGCCTGGCCAATCTGATTAATATTGTATACTGTATATGCGCTTGAAGTTATTATTATCTTTATCATCTCTCAGTAACCAGCTCTCTGCTCTGCCCCTCGCTGAGATGCTGAGCCAGCTGCTGACCAGGCACAGTATTGCGAATTAGATGCGGGTTTCCCCACATCCAATTCGCACAGCAGGAGATTGTGACCAGCTCTCTATGGTGCCGGTTCACACATCTCCGCAGTGGCTCCAGTGCAAATTGCACAGGAGCCCTGTGCGTCTTTTGGTCCCTTTCAGGTCTGAACTTAGACCAAAATTTGGGCTGAAACCGGACCTGAAACGGTGAATGGAGACGTACCAGTCTCTTGCTGTCAGCCTCTGCGTTCTCAAGTGTAGCCCAAAGCTATAATTCTGTGCTAAGCAACTTACGGGGTCAGGGTCCTTTTTAAAAAAAAATATTTTTTTGTGATAATCTGGCCAAGAATGGCCTCGTACACAAATTTTCTAATCCTTGTTTGTTCTCTCACAAAGGGTTAATGAGAAAGTGGATATTAACCCGTTACTTTTGTTTTTTCGGGGGAAAAATGTGTGCACTATCACAGGTTTTTTTTTTTTTTTTTTTTGAAAGGGAATAGAGACCACGGGAAGAGGATTAAGATTTGATCATATACACTGGAATTTAAGGGGTTAGGGGGGTATGGTAGGATGAAGGGTAATCTCAAGGAAGAGTAGGACATAATTAATCGATTCTCATTTAGGCTGGGTTCACACTGCTGCCGTTGCAGACATCGCATGTGATTCGCAGCGCACTGCTGTTCACATCACATGCGATGTCTGTGCTGTGCGATATCAGCCATACAGATAGTATGGCTGATATCGCACCGCATTCGGTCCAAACTCGCACAGGACCCTTTTTTTTGTTCGGACCAAAATCGGATCGCATGGGTGTTCACACCTATGCGATCCGAAAGTGTCCGAATTGTCAGTTCGCATTGCGATATGCGGGCTGAACTGGGGGTGTCATTAACATTGTATGACACTCCCCAGCAGTTCGCATATGGCAGTGTGAACTGCCGTGCGAGTTGG
Source organism: Lithobates clamitans (assembly GCA_037952925.1). Taxonomy (NCBI): domain Eukaryota; kingdom Metazoa; phylum Chordata; class Amphibia; order Anura; family Ranidae; genus Lithobates; species Lithobates clamitans. Next base: position 3,243,905 of record JBBGZY010000486.1, read on the forward strand.
TGCGGTGCGGGAACCCGCAGTAAATTCGCTGCGTTCCCGCACCACAGCAGTGTGAACCCAGCCTTAAACAAATTGAGGGTGAGGAGGGAGAGAGTTGAATTCTTTTTGTTTGTTTTTTTTTTTGTTTTTTTTTTTTTCTCTCCCTTTCTTTCTTTTTATCATTTAGGCTGGAGGGTTATATATGTTAGATTGTGGAATGAAATGTATTGTAATTGTACAGTTTTTGTTTGACATATTGGAATACAAAGCTGTATAATGATGAATTGATAAGTTGTAAAATAAAAGTAAAACATTTTGATAATAAAAAGAAGCAACTTGATCTGGTGCCATAACTTAAATTGTGTATAGTACTAATGCAACTAGTGGGTGTTGTAAAAGCGAGCATGCAAAGCCTACATGAGAGTGGCTACTCTGGCCTGAATTTAGGAGCAGTGCAGGACTGTTGCCATCCCTTTACAAGAAGCTGCATTTGATGATATTTGAGGGATTTGGAGAAAACTAAGTGTAAATGCACATATAATTAAAGCGATATTAAAGCCTTGGGGTTTTTTGTTCTTCTTTCTTCTTCTTTATTCTTACTCCTCCATGTTTTACTTGCCTGCTCTGTGTAATGGTTTTGCACAGAGCATCCGGATCCTCCTTTTCTCGGGTCCTACGCCATCGCTCTTGGCCCCCCCCCCCCACAGCAAACGGTTTGCCTTGGGGGCACCCAAGCAGGCACGCTCCAGATCCGCGGCTCTGTCCATTCACACACAGCTGTGACTCGGCCCCGCCCGGTCACTTGATTTGCTCACTGGCTGTGATTGACAGCAGCGGGACTGCATCCTTTTTCTGTTTTTCTAGACCGGAAAAATGAATCGGAGGTAGCCTGATGTAAATGGACCCAAATCGGTGTAGCTCATCAGGCACGGACAGGAAGAGTCCTAAGTGAAAACTTAGCAGAAAGTTTAAAATGACCACGAGAAATCAAAATCTGATGAACAGTCTTACATTCGTTCCATTAACATACATGCTTAGATTACAAAAGTGTGCAAGGTAGTGCTTGAGGAAGTTCATGGCCTTGGCCTTATCCTAAAGACAATAATACCTGTGTTTGGAAATTAATCTAGTAGTCAGTACTTTCTTCCCCAGGAACTGGCTGGAGTCTGCAGCTATCCATTGATGTAAGGATTGTCAACCAATCTAGCCCCTATATAGGCTAGATTGGGCTGCAGTCATCTCACTTATGTCAGTGTTTTTCCAACCAATTTAAAATGTGCAGTATGTAGAACCCTTTGTCAATGTGTGGTGTTGTTTTTTTTATTTAAACTTTAGTTCCAAAGTGCATGCAAGCTGATTAATGTATGAGTCTACAGACAGTACACACCTTTCCTGATGGCATTAAAATTCCTGGGATTGTTCTATATGTCAGATCTTTGTGTAAACAGTGTTCAGTCTTTGTCTTCAAAACATATGAGCTCAAGGTGAGGGAATGTGCTAAGAGATGAAAAGACCAACATCTATGTAGTTCCAATTTTACAGTAGTGACTTAATACGGGCAGCAGAGATTTTTGAAGGGGACTGATGCAGGTTTTAAAAAGGTTGATGAAGAAATGTATTTACCACATAAAAATGACTGACTGTTTTTAATTGTGGTTGGACTGTTGCTGACACATTGTGCACACCCCAAAACTTAGAAATGAAAATGCTGAACATTGCGGTGATCTGCCAATACTCCACCTTCTATTTGGAGAAATGCCATCTAGTTCCTAGCACAACTATTTAGCAGTTGTCTCAAGTGTATAACATACACTCACAGGCCACTTTATTAGGTACACCTTGGACCCCATTTTGCCTTCAGAACTGTCTTATTTCTTCGTGGCATAAATTCAACCTGGTGTTGGAAACATTCCTCATAGATTTTGGTCTATATTGACATGATAGCATCACACAGTTGCAGTAGATTTATCAATTGCACATCCATGAGGCGAATCTCCCATTCCACAACATTCCAAAGATGCTCTATTGGATTAAGATCTGGTGACTGTGGAGGTCATTGGAGTACAGTGAACTCATTGTCCTGGTCAAGAAACCAGTTTGAGATGATTTGAGCTTTGTGACATGGTGCATTATCCTGCTGGAAGGAGCCATCAGAAGATGGGTACACTGTATAGTGCTAAAGGGATCGACATGGTCAGCAACAGTACTCGGGTAGGCTGTGGAGTTAAATGATGCTCAATTGGGGTCCAAAGCGTGCTAAGAAAATATCCCCCACACCAGTACACCACCAGCCTTACTTGTTGATACGAGGCAGGATGGATCCATGCTTTCATGTTTGACAAATTCAGAAACTACCGTCTAAGTGTTGCAGCTGAAATCGAGACTCCTCAGACAAGGCAATGGTTTTTCCAATCTTCTGTTGTCCAATTCTGGTGAGCCTGTGCGAATTGTTGCCTCAGTTTCCTGTTCTTAGCTGAAAGGAGTGGCAGATGGTGTTGTCTTCTGCTGCTGTAGCCCATCTGCTTCAGGGTTTGATGTGTTGTGTTCAGAGATGGTATTCTGCCTGGTCTGAGGAGTCTTGATTTCAGCTGCAACATTGAGATGGTAGGGTCAGAATTTGTCATAAACCTGAAAGCATGGATCCATCCTGCCTTGTAGCAGCGATTCAGGGTGGTGGTGGTGTGATGTGGGGGATATTTTCTTGGCACGCTTTGGGCCCCTGAGTACCAATTGAGCATCGTTTAAATTCACAGCCTACCCGAGTATTGTTGCTGACCATGTCGATCCCTTTAGGACAACTTGATAAGGACCCCAAACACACGTCCAAGGCAACCACTGCCTTGCTAAAGAAGCTGAGGGTAAAGGTGATAGACTGGCCAAGCATGTCTCCAGACCTAAACCCTTTTGAGCATCTGTGGGGCATCCGCAAACAGAAGATGGAGGAGCACAAGGTCTTTAACATCCACCAGCTCCGTGATGTCATCATGGAGGAGTGGAAGAGGACTCCAGTGGCAACCTGTGAAGCTCTGGTGAACTCCATGCCCAAGAGGGTTAAGGCAGTGCAGGAAAATAATGGTGGCCACACAAAATATTGACACTTTGGGACCAATTTGGACATTTTCACTTTTTCACAATTTTCAGGGGTGTACTCACTTTTGTTGCCAGCGGTTTAGACATTAATGGCTGTGTGTTGAGTTATTTTGAGGGGACAGCAAATTTACACTGTTATACAAGCTGTACACTCACTACTTTACATTGTAGCAAAGTGTCATTTCTTCAGTGTTGTCACATTAAAAGATATAATAAGAGATTTACAAAAATGTGAGGGGTGTACTCAGTTTTGTGAGATGCTGTATACCATAGTGCTTTAACTTTCACGCAAATCAATCCAATATACACTTATTGAGATTTTTTTTGTGTTTAATCAAAGACATGTAGCAGAATACATTTTGGCCAAAATCTTTGAATTATTATTTTTTTTTTAATTGGATATGTTTTATAGCAAAAAGTTAGAATTTTTTTTTTTTTTTTTCAATATGTTTCATCTTTTTACATTTATATCACAGAACATAAAAAAAAAAACAGTGATTATCAAATACCACCAAAAGAAAGCTGTATTTGTGTGAAAAAAAAAACTATATACATTTTGTTTGGTTACAGCATTGCATGACCGCACAATTACCAGTTAAAGTGGCACAGTTTTAAAATGGTAAAAAATGGTCTGGTCATGAAGAGGGTAAAATATTCCAGAGCTTAAGTGGTTAAAGTCACTTGGCCCCCAGTCCATGCAGTGAGGCTAAATGGAAACCCTTGTAAAAAAAAAAAAAAAAAAAAATCTGAGTTCAAGTAGCAAGTTCTAAAAAAAAACGTAAGGGCTGCTGTTGAAATTCAGGCATTGCTCCAACACGCTGGATATTTTTGGCTGCTAAATATACAAATATATAAACGTTGAATATAATTTTACACAATTATTGAATTGCATATAATTGCAGTTATATTTTTCAGTGGGTAAGGGGCCCATTAAATGCAGCACTCCAGCCAAGCATGATAAACTGAGATATTGGGTTATTCTCTGTACTGCTGCAAAGTCTGACTGATGATTGGAAGCAGCAGACGTGCATTAAAGGGGCCATTTCTTTAGGAAATCTCCTCTGATAAGTTGTAAAGCTGGCCATAAGATTGATTGAAATTTGGCCAGTTCAGCAGGGACTGGCCTTATTTTGATCCATGTATGGCTGCTCCTGCCTGACAGAAGTCTATCTAACGATTGACTTCTTTCGAACAGGAATGTTGGAAAATTGCTCATGATCAGTGGCTGCAGCTGTGTGGATAAATTGTGCAGTCCAGTGGCTGAACAAACGATAAACTATCTATGGCCACCTTTTAAGAATGTGTAAGGTGAACTGTATGTAGCGCTGGTAGATTTGCGATCTACCATATGTTAGGTAAATTTAGTAACTTGTTCGTTAAACAGGTTAGGTTTGCCTCTGTTCCAGCTTGGCTGACGTTGTGTGTGTTTCCATGCTGACCGGTGGGTGTCGCTGTTGTCACTGGTCAGTGTTTGATAATGCAACGTGTCGAAGCGTATGGATGCTCTTCTGTCCCTGAGACAACTCGGTGGAGGTGGTCCTCCGAGATGCATTCTGGGCGAGGGTATTTATGGGGCAGACACCATATTGTGGGGTTCGTTTACAGCCACCTGCTGGCCCTTCTGGCCAACAGGTATGCGTTAGAGAAGCAATCTCGTGGTCCTCCGTTCCGGAGGCCTGCGGCACAGGGGGGGGACAGAAGCTTGTCTGGGGCCTACCACAGCAGCCGAGGAATGGTCCTGAGCTGTCTATCCAAAGGGAGGAAGCTGGACAACCGAGGAGATCCCAGGGGAGGACCCGTCATGGAAGGATCATGCAGCGTGCTGGTCTGGAGAGGGACCTGGTGACTCGGTTGCAGGACGTATCCTAAAAGTAACTAATACAGCATAGTGTTGCCGGTTTGGCTTAAAGGTTCAAGCACTGTGACTAACGTTCATTGCAGAAAAACCAATACATCCTGTGGCAGAGGATCGTACCGGTTTATCCCAAACAAGTCTGTGGCAGAGACTTTTGTTCGTGCTACGTACTGGCTGCTAGGCAAGTGAGAGAGGCCTATCCAGGCGAGCAAAGAGTGTGTCCCACGAGGGGAGCGCATTCTATTGTAATATCCAAATTCTACCAGGACATTTCTCAAGAACCTTACAAGAAGATATTTGAGTTTCTTCTGCAGTTTCCCTTCTGCCTCTTTCCTGCTATTTCCTTAGTAAATTGTTCAAATAAAGCATTGAAAACGTACTCAAGTGTTGGTGCGTGTATCGTCCAGAGGTAAACTCAACGGAACCCTAGACCCGGTGCCGGTAAAACAGAGGGAAGGAGAGTGAAGGTAACAAGCCCGCTTAAACCAGCAGCTCCACCGAGAGTTGGTGCTACTATGTAAATATGTAACTATGCTACATGTACTTCTGGCACAAGGAGTTAATCTATATAGTGCCCAGCTGTCACAAGTGATGTGTATTAGATTGTGTATAAATGGCTTTATAGTGAGAGGGCTGCATAGTATATTGCAGGGATATGCAATTAGCGGACCTCCAGCTGTTGCAGAACTACAAGTCCCATGAGGCATAGCAAGACTAACGGCCACAAGCATAACACCCAGAGGCAGAGGCATGGTGGGACTTGTAGTTTTGTAACAGCTGGAGGTCCACTAATTGCATATCCCTGGTATATTGGTAGCAAACTGCTAGACAATTTTATTTACTGGATCCATTTCAGCTAGCATACAGATCTTTGCGCAGTGCTGAGAACTGCTACTTATTATGGTGAGCAGTAGATCTCATGGGTAAATATTGTACTAGACTCTCAGTTCAAAGGCCCCAGATAAATTGTTATTTAAGCATCTAATAAAACAAACGACTCTTAAGCCATACTTGCTTATGCTCCATAAAACATGAAATCTCTGAAAATCTTGAACGATCGAAGGTCATGCTGCAGCAGCAGAAGTGACAAAGGCGTTGCTTCAAAAGGCTGTGTGCTGATCATCAGAAAATGCTTCATAATACAATGTAAGGCGGGATTTCCTTATTTTGTACAAAGCCTTTGTGAGTGGAGGTTCTTAGACCGCTGTACCTATGCTACGTGGAGTAACTGCAATGCAGGTTTATAGATCTGCATACCTGAGGATTTGTTTTTAATGTCACATGGTATCACACTGTGAAATGGTTAAAGCCCGTCTGGTTTAAACACATTCCTGGATCTGAGGACGATCACATTAAATGTCAGGAACTTGATAGGAACGTCATTTCTAGTCTAAACAAGTTCTAAAAATGGTATAGTAGGGAAATATTCACGAGAATACCAGCCTGTGTTTGTACAAAGTGTGATCTGATCATTTTTGCAAATAGTTTCTTGTTCATAGGAAACGCAATATTTCTTTATTTTAGGAAATGTTACACGCTCTAAGATTTTTTTTTAAAAGAAAAATTTCTTACTTAGAAACCAGAACTGCCTGTGCATCTGTGTGTCCCCGACACCAGAATGTTTACTAGGGGCAGCAGGCTATGATTCCCTGTGGCTTCACAGCCAGCTGCCCTCTGTGCTGAATGGCCCCTCAACCTTCTGGGACATGTGACGTGCCCCAGAAGGCTGCAGGTGAGAACTTTCCAATTCAGTTCTGCTTTAACCACTTGCTGCCCGCATGACGGCGGGATGGTGCAGCTGTTGTTCTGAGCCGCCCAGGGGGCGCAGCCTTCCAGGCAGCCCAGGGGGCGTGCGCGCACCCGCCGCATCGCTCGGGTCCCGGTGCGCGTTTTGCCCCGTAACCGAGCAGGACTGTTGATCTGTGTGTGTAAACACACAGATCCACGTCCTGTCAGATGGGAGAAGACCGATGGTGTGTTCCTTGTACAGAGGAACACCGATCGGTCTCCTCCCCTTGTGAATCCCCACCCCCCACAGTTAGAATCACTCCCTAACAACACATTAACCCCCTACAGCGCCCCCTCCTGGTTAACCCCTTCATCGCCAGTCACATTTATACAGTAATCAATGCATTTTTATAGCACGGATCGCTGTATAAAGGTGGTCCCAAAAATGTGTAAAAATTGTTCGATGTGTCCGCCGCAATATCGCAGTCAGGATAAAAATCGCAGATCGCCGCCATTACTAGTAAAAAAAATAAAATAAAAATGCTATAAATCTATCCCCTTATTTTGTAGACGCTATAACTTTTGCGCAAACCAATAAAAATACGCTTATTGAGATATTTTTTACCGAAAATATGTAGAATACGTATCGGCCTAAAATGAGAAAAAAAATTTGTTTAAAAAAAAAAAATTGGATACTTATTATAGCAAAAAGTAAAAAATATTGTGTTTTTTCAAACTTGTCACTTTTATTTTGTTTGCAGCACAAAAAATAAAAATCGCAGGGGTGATTAAATACCACCAAAAGAAAGCTCTATTAGTGGGGAAAAAATGATAAAAATTTCATTTGGGTACAGTGTAGTATGACCGCGCAATTGTTATTCAAAATGCGACAGCGCTGAAAGCTGAAAATTGGCTTGGGCAGGAAGGGGGTGAAAATGCCCAGTATGGAAGTATTTAAGGTTATGTGGAACCCCTGAATGAGCCCCTAGCGCTTATGCGGGGCTCCATGGGACAGTACAGAGGGCGGTAGTATGTTCCGCTGTTTCTCCCCCTCCATTTTTGCTGTTTGGATTGCCCCAGGTGATGGCAGATTGCAGAGCGGCATGGCAACGGCTTCCGATTGGCTGAATCGGGCGGGTTTGAGCCGGGCTGTGCTTATAAAAGCTGGCAGCTTTCCCGCTCCGTTCACCGCCTGAGGAGACCCGCTGAAGATGGACCCCCCGCGCTGCTCCAGACAGCATTATCTGAAGGATGAAAGAGCTGCTGCGCCGTCTTGTCCACAAAGCCGAAAGGGGCGGAGTGGTTAAGGCAGTGCTTGGAGGAGGAAGCAGTCCCGTTGGCATCAGCTTCGGCTGATTTAGAGCAAGCTCAGTCTGTGCCAACTGAAGTAATTTAAATGACAGTCAACCAGCTCCCCCTGCTGGCCAGAAGAGAGGTCGCAAAGGTAACAAGGGAAAGAGGTTGAGAAGGGAAGATTCTCCCTCTTCCCCTGTGAAAGTAAATATGAAACGGGTAAGGTCACGCTCCTTAAACAGAGCCAGAATGGAATCACCTCAGATAGCTTCTGCGGGCATATCTTTGTGAGGTGCAAACATCTGGGCAGCCTGTTAGCGTGGACCATAATTCTGGTGAGAGAAATTATTTACATTTAATAGAATTAGGTAAAGTAGTTGGTTCTTTAGCCAATGTACTTGCTAAAATGGGTGAACCTATTAATATTGATATTGTTAATGTATGGAGTGGCCGTGGCTCAAGTGGTTTAACTGTATCAGATAATGCTGCTTTTCACAGGGTAACCCCGCCACGTCGGTAAGTATTAACCTTTTTAATAAAAATTGTTCTATTGACAAATTACCTGTTAATACCAATATTGTTCCCTCTATGCCTCTTTCTTTTTATAATCCTACATTTTCCTTGCCTGTTAAAACTCTGGTTTCTGAATCCTGTTTTAAAGAGGCTCTCCCCTGCGAATTATCTCCTCTGGGATATCATTTAGCCACTGCTTTAAAAAAAAAAAAATGGCGTGGAGAATTTATAGATATTTTATCATTGCTGCCGTCATCTAAGGAATTTCTGTTGAAATCTGATAAAAGAATGGATGACAGGTCTGAAGAGGATAGCAGGAGGGTAATTCCCCGGATTTTCGGAACTGGCTTCAGGCCTTTTTGTATTTTTGCTTCTGTTATGAACGAACGTTTTCCTGATAAATGCTCAGGATTGTTTCAGCACTGGGATATAGTGGCGGAGGCATACTGCCACTATGGTGCCATTTCATGGTTCAATTATGTTGAGAGCTTTAGGCAAAAGCTCTCGGTTCATCCATCCCTCCACTGGGGTTAAAAGTTGTAATGCTGTGGCTGAACTTGATGCTGCCACAAAGACCTCAATATACACAGAGACCGCAAATGGCGAATGTTCAGTCGACTTTTCGTAAAGGAGTATTCGTATAAGCACGAATGCTCATCCGGCATCCCGCTGTTTTAGAAAATCAGCTAACACATCTCAGTCAAGAGACAATAATTCAAAGGACATGGACGCCAGTGAGATTGGCATAAATTCTGTTCTGGTTAGATCAGTATCCAGACCGCAAGATGGCAGACCTTCTTTATGAAGGATTTAAGTTTGGTTTTTACCTTGCTTTTGTAGGGCAAGGTTGTCTTCTGGTAAAATTTTACTTTTCGTTCTTGCACACCCTGGATATAGTCAGAGTAAAAAATTTCTAAGGAGTTAAGGAAGGCAGAATTGCTGTATTTTTCCTTCTCCCCTTTTTTAAGTTTTCGTTTATCCCCCTTTAGGCCTGGTCCCAAAATAATAAAAAGAGCCAGTTTCTTTTCGGGTGATTCATCGTTTATCCTTTCCTCTTTGAAAACCTCTAAATGATGAGGTAGCGGACTTTCAATCGGCAGTGTCCTATGCTTCTTTCGAAGAAGCTTTGTTTTTTTTAAAGCAATTTGGCAAAGCATCTTTTATGTCAAAAACGAATATAAAATCTGCATTTTGACTTTTACCAGTCAACCCCATAGGTTTTACCTCACTGGGTTTTTATTTTAGGATAAATTTTGATAAGTGCATGCCCATGGGTTTTCCAAATCTTGCAGTTATTTTGAGGCCTTTTCAACATTTTGCAGTGGGTTTTGTTACAAAATTCCCCTCCAGGTGGCGCTATCCATTATTTAGAGGTTTTGTTATTTATAGGCCCCGTCTAAGCTCAAGTTTGTTCTGAAATGTTAAATTGTTTTTTCAACATTTGTGAGTCTTTTGGCATTCCCCTAGCCAATGAAAAAAGTGTATCCAGTGACGGTTATTGAATTTCTTGGCATCACAATTGACTCTGTCACCATGGAATTCCGTTTACGATGGAAAATATTATACAAATGAGGTTTATGATCGCTAAGTTTTTGTCTAAAGACGGGTTCTGTGCGGACGTTCAGTCCTTGTTAGGTCTCTTTGCGTTTGCGTATAGAGTAATCCCTGTAGCCAGAAGCTTTTCTTGGAGATTTGCCCTAGCCACTAGGGGTCTTTAAAATCCTTTTTCACATGTCTCCATTGCCCGGCCCATTAAGGAGGATCTAAAGTTTGGGATCAGTTCTTGATCAACTTTAATGGCCGTTCAGTATGGCAGAGCAAATTCATTAAAGATTGTGATATTCGCCTGTTTACAGATGCATCTGGTTAGGTTAGTTTTGGTGCCTTCCTGGATGGTCATTGGTGTGCTAAGGAATGGTCTGAGTCTTGGAGGTCACCAGATATTAGCCGTAATTTAGTCTTATTAGAATTGTTTTTAGTTGTGGCTATTACTATTTGGAAGAAATTCTTTGAGAATATACGAGTTATATTACATATGGATAATAAAGAAGTATTTTTGTGGTAAACTGTTTATCAACTAAGTCTGAACTAGTTATTAAATTACTCCGTTTTGGTTTTGCAATGCATGACTTTTAACATTTGGCTAAAAGCAAAACATGTCCCGGGTATTACTAATGAGATCGCCGATTCCTTATCTCGTTCGCAGTTCCAGAGGTTTTCGGGAACTCGCTCCAGAGGCGGTCCAGGAAGGATTCCCTTGCTCAGAATTTCTCTGGGGCCTGATTTGGGAATAATTGAAGAAAATATAAGAAATTCCATTGCTCTTAAAACTTGGGAAGAATACTCACAAGCTTGGTTTAGATTGTGTAATTTTTGTGAAGAGTCTATTTTTCTTTTAATACAGTTAGTGCGCACATGGCGTTATGTTTTGTCTCCTCACTAATTCCAACCAAACTTAGCCCTGCTTCGGTTGGCAAAATTGTAGCAGGGGCCTCATTCTTTTTGAAAATGTCAGGACTTGCTGCTCTTAATTCCTTTTTCCAGTTAAACGAATGCTGAAAGGCTTTAGAAGATTCTCTCCAGCTGTTGACAAGAGACACCCTATTTCCTCTGATTTATTGGTAAAATTGATGTCTGCACTGGAATCAGTTTGCTTTTCCTCTTTTTTGAGATTTTGCTGTTCAGAACAGCGTTTGTTATTGCATTTTGGTGCTCTTAGATTAGGGGAATTCACAGCACCTAATAAATCTTCTTCTTCCTTTTCATTTTTCAGACATCTCTGTTTCAGAAGATTCGCTTGGGAATTTTATCTATGGATCCATTAGGCAAAGGTTGTTGGTTAATTCTTTATAGAGCCCCTTTTCAAGTCATATGTCCAGTTTTTAGAGTTACTCAGTATCTTTCTTCTCGACCCCCCTTTTTACGGGTTCATTCTTTATTCATATTAATCTATCTCCATTAACTAGATACCAGTTCTCATCTGTCCTGTCTTCTTGCCTAAAGAAACGTAACCTTTGCGGTTTTCATTTCTCTTCGCATTCATTTAGGATTGCGGCGGCTACTGAACCCAGCCTTCTCGGGTTTTCTAAGGATGCTTTAAAGCAATTGGGACGTTGGGATAGTGATAGATTTAAATTGTATGTTCGTCCTGATCTTATATTTAACTTGGGTTCTTCCAAGCGCGTCATTTGGATAATAGGACATTCTTTTTATTTTGGGCCAATCGGAGAGCTTCCATCAAGAATGGCACAATCGATATTGGTTTGGATTAAAGACGTTTTCAGGTTTTATGGTGGTGAATAAGGGGGCTGGAGATGGAGGAATTTAAAGGATCAGTTCCTTTACTTGCTAGAAAAGTGGCTTTCTCCCGATGTGATTATAATTCATGCCGGGGGTAATGTCCTGGGCAGGATCAAAACTTGAGATTTGATTTGCGAGATGAAAAGAGACTTATCTTCTTAAGTTATTTCCTTCTACAGTTATAGTTTTTCTGAAATAGTGTCAAGACTCCTTTGGTCAGATTTAAGTAATCATTATGTAGACAGGATTTGGAAATGCGTAAATAGAACCATACGCAACGTAGTCATTTCTCAAGACTGGTTTTTCTTATAGCCATATAGACCTTGAAGGTTTCTTACCTGGTTTATACAGAATTGATTTTGTACACCTGTCGGAGGTTGGTTTAGACTTTCTTATTTTAGGTTTACAAAACATGATTGAGCAGGCCGCGGCGTTTTTGGGGGCTTCAGCCACTCAGTTTTTGAGTGGCTTTTAGCTGTTGGGGTTTGTCATCCAGTTCAGTTCTGGATGGACTACGTGATATCATTAATAAATTAAATAATTTATGGTTATGGAATTTTAAGATTAAAGATTTTGTTATGAATGATTATTGTTCATCTTGGGTAACCCCTTAATAAATGCCGTGGCCATTATTGCCAACATGAAATTTGTGTTCTCTTTTTATTCTATATCCTCTTTTAGTCCTTTTGTGCTGTCCCATGAATGAGCCCCTAGCGCTTATGCCGGGCTCCATGGGACAGTACAGAGGGCGGTAGTATGTTCCGCTGTTTCTCCCCCTCCGTTTTTGCTGTTTGGATTGCCCCAGGTGATGGCAGATTGCAGAGCGGCATGGCAACGGTTTCCGATTGCCTGAATCGGGCGGGTTTGAGCCGGGCTGTGGTTATAAAAGCCGGCAGCTTTCCCGCTCCGTTCACCGCCTGAGGAGACCCGCTGAAGACGGACCCCCCCGCGCTGCTCCCAACCTCCCTCCCTAAATATATAAATTTTGTATTTGTCATGGCATTTGGTAATTTATGGTTATGGAATTTTAAGATTAAAGATTTTGTTATGAATGATTATTGTTCATCTTGGGTAACCCCTTAATAAATGCCGTGGCCATTATTGCCATCTTGTGTTGTGTCTCTTTATTCTATATCCTCTTTTAGTCCTTTGTGCTGTCCCATGAAATTTTCTCATCTACAGCTTACAGTACATTGTTAGATCTACTTTGTTTTTTTTTTGCTATTTCCACAACTCACTAATCACACCAAACGGAGGCTTATAATATTAGTTTGCACACTAAATACATATATTTGTGTACTAAAGTCACAAAAACATTAACCTTGCACTGGTGCTCATTGCAAGATTACAACTTGGCATTGGAGCTTGGGGAAAAATACCGTATTTATCGGCGTATAACACGCACCGGCGTATAACACGCACCCCAATTTAGGAGGGAATTTTAAGGAAAAAAAACTTTTAGGAGGGAAGTTGAAGGGAAAAAAACTTACATTTAAATGCCCTTCAGTGCAGCCTTGTCAGTGCAGCCTTGTCAGTGCAGCCTTGTCAGTGCAGCCTTGTCAGTGCAGCGATGTCAGTGCAGCGATGTCAGTGCAGCGATGTCAGTGCAGCGATGTCAGTGCAGCGATGTCAGTGCAGCGATGTCAGTGCAGCGATGTCAGTGCAGCGATGTCAGTGCAGCCTTCCCCAGTGCAGCCTTGTCAGCCTTGTCAGTGCAGCCTTCCCCAGTGCAGCCTTCCCCAGTGCAGCCTTCCCCAGTGCAGCCTTCCCCAGTGCAGCCTTCCCCAGTGCAGCCTTCCCCAGTGCAGCCTTGTCAGTGCAGCCTTGTCAGTGCAGCCTTGTCAGTGCAGCCTTGTCAGTGCAGCCTTGTCAGTGCAGCCTTGTCAGTGCAGCCTTGTCAGTGCAGCCTTGTCAGTGCAGCCTTGTCAGTGCAGCCTTCCCCAGTGCAGCCTTGTCAGTGCAGCCTTTCCTCAGTGCAGCCTTGTCAGTGCAGCCTTGTCAGTGCAGCCTTTCCTCAGTGCAGCCTTTCCTCAGTGCAGCCTTGTCAGTGCAGCCTTTCCTCAGTGCAGCCTTCCCCAGTGCAGCCTTCCCCAGTGCAGCCTTCCCCAGTGCAGCCTTCCCCAGTGCAGCCTTCCCTCAGTGCAGCCTTTCCTCAGTGCAGCCTTTCCTCAGTGCAGCCTTTCCTCAGTGCAGCCTGGTATCCCCTGCCCCTGCTTCCAGGGCTTCAAAATCGCGGTCCGCGATTTGAAAATGGCGCCGCCGGCGCCGAAGTACAGAGAGCCGGTCCTCGGCTCTTTCCGGCGGCTCTCGTTTACTTTCGGTTTCACTCGTAGTCCGGAGCGGAGCTATCCGAGTAGGTTCGGATAGCTCCGCTCGGGACTACGAGTGGAGCCGAAAGTAAACGAGAGCCGCCGGAAAGAGCCGAGGACCGGCTCTCTGTACTTCGGCGCCGGCGGCGCCATTTTCAAATCGCGTACCGCGATTTTGACATTTTGACAGATCGGGATCGGCGTATAACACGCACCTGCGACTTTCCCCTGATTTTAAGGGGAAAAAAGTGCGTGTTATACGCCGATAAATACGGTACTTAAAGTGGGGTTCCACCCCCAGAAAAAAAACTACATGAAAAATTAAAAAAAAAAACTACAAAAAAATGTGGATTTTTTTTTTTTTACTTCTAAATGCCTGTTGCTAGGTGGTCCCTCGTAGTCTGCCTCTTCCAGTGCCTGGGCTGGTGACATCACTTCCCCCTCAGCACAGGAAGGGCTCAGCTTTGCTCCCTCCCACCTGTCAATCATCTGGGACCCATTACAGGTCCCAGGTGATTGAGCGGCCAATCACGGCGCGCGGCGACGCTCGCGCATGCGCAGTGGGTGCCAGGCTGTGAAGCCACAGCCCGGCGCCCACAGTTGCAGTGCCGGCGCCGCTGAGCGGGGCTTTGATACCCTGCATCGCTGGACCCTGGGATAGGTAAGTGTCAAATTAAAAGTCAGCAGCTGCAGTATTTGTAGCTGCTGACTTTTATTTATTTATTTTTTTTTTTACTGGACCCCCTGGGTGGAACTCCTCTTTAAATGGTATGTTATAGTTGAGGATGGGGCTGCTGTCTGATGGAGCACCTATGTAGGCTTCTGAAACCCTCCCTTATCCCAGCATCACTTGCCCAGAATCCCTCTGCTTTCACAGAAGGCCTTCTTGTTCCTCCTCTCATCTACCAGACTGTGTGCTGCCTGCTCTTTCTCACCTCCTGCATTAAACTCTCCTTTGCCAGGGTCCAGACAGGAGACTAGTCTCTAACTGATGCTGGGACCACACAGGCTGTCTTGGCTAGGAGTACATGTAAATACAGAGGGACTCCGGGCAGTGGTTGATTATCAGGGCAGTGGGGATGCTTAGCATGACATTAGAGCCGTGGTTATGGTGGATATTCTGTTGAGGGAAAAAAAACACAAAACCTGACCTAGAAATGTCAGTGATATCAATGAACATACTGAGCTAATTCATTGCTTAATTTACTGGCCTGTGTAATTTTATTTTCTGCATGTAAGGCTTAAGGAGTGCCTGTTATGGGGTGGCAATGCTCTGTGATCCAGGAGTGCCTGTTATGGGGTGGCAATGCTCTGTGTTACCCTGCCACTTGGACTTCTAGTAGATACTTTGTACACTTATTATGCAAGCATAGTTCACTGTTGCCCTCATCAAGAAATTGACCTTGAGAAATAGCCAGCCATCACTGAGCGCACAGGCAGTGGCTGCAGGAAAAAAGTGGCTGCAGAAAATGGGCAGCACTGAAATGGAACAAAGGATAATAAGTTTTAAACAAGTACTTTAAGAAAAACAGTTAATGATACAGTTTAGCAAACTGAAATGTTTTTTTTCTGAGGATATGGTTTAATGCAGGTTAGATATAAATCAATAATTTTTTTTTTAAATTCGATTTATGTTGATTTTTATCAAATTTATTTTAATAAAATGCTTTTGGAGTAAAAACCTATCTAAGATGCAGTAATAATTTTAGTTTATTCAGCGTGAAATGGAGCTTGGTTATGTAGCACAAGGCTGTATATTCTGCAATATTTACATTTTTGGTAAACTCCTTCAATGAATCCAAGCTCTGCAAGCTGACATAACATGCACTGCATTGATGCATTTACACAATTTCACAGGAACCATGAGATAAACCAAAGTTCAGGAATATTCCTTTATCCCATTCTTTTGCAAATCTATGTGCACTACAAACTGTATGATTGAATCTGTTCTGATATTTGTTTTACTAACCTGACAGTTTATTATTCTAAATGGGAAACCTTCATTTTGTTTGCAAATATTAAAAATTCTAACTACCAGCAAGAATAAGTCCATATGTTTGAAGAACACCCGTCATTTCAGATCCATCATGGCCGCGCTTGTTAGCGGGCATCTACTCACATGCTGCTGCCACCATGTCCCTCACCTTGTGTCACTGCTGCATCACCAGCCGTCCCATTAAAGTGAATGGGACTGTTAGTGAGCCAACAGCAGGTCAGAGAAGGAGCTGCTGCAGGACAGAGATCACAGTTGCTCTTTAAAAATTATTTAAATCGTGTTGATTTAAATCATGCCTTTTTACTAGTAATTTTAAATCATGATTTAAATCGACTTGATCTAAATCAAATCCACCCTGGTTTAATGGCTGTTGAACTTGTTTTATTCTGCACCCCACCAGTCCCCATACAAAGTCCATTGTAGGGTTGACTTGGAAGGATTTGATGGGTTGGGGTCTTTTTAAGGGTACCCAGACTGGTAACTTTAGAGACTTCAGATGCAGATTGATTAATATCTAGACATGTGCACTGTTCATAAGAATGTAAATGGTATCCTTAATCCTGGAAATTTTGTTAAGATTGTGCCTGAGTTTTAGTCTTCTGTCTTCGAACAGTCTTCAGAGTCATTCAAAAGGTTAAACGCCTTCCCATCCTCAACTGTGAATGCAGAAGCAGTTACAGGCATATCGGCGACGGACTCTGAAGAAGTCATAAACATACGCTTGCTGTCCCTGCAATATTACATAGTCATGAAATATTCCTCCCTGGATGTAACCAGGGAAGACTTCTAAGAGCATGTGGACTCAAACAGGGGACAATGATCTAGGCCAGCGGTCTCCAAACTGTGGCCTGTGGAACAAATACAACCCTTCATCTAGCCCTCAGGGCACCATTCCTCCCACTGACACCAGGAAACGGACACTATTCCTCCCAATGATGCCAAAGCTGGGGCACTATTCCTCCCAAAGACACAAACGATTGGGTACTATTGCTGCTGTTCCTACTGACCAGAGAATTTTTTTTTTTTTTCTTTATATACTCTCACTGACCACTAAGTCAGAGGCATGGTTTACTCCCATTGTTGCTGGGGCACTTTCTATTCCGTGGGGACCACAGTCTAGCCCCCCAAATGTCTGAAGGACAATAAATTGGCCCTTTGTTTAGAAAGTTTGGAGACTCCTGATCTAGGCTGTCGGCATCTGGTCCAAGAGGTAGTATGCTGCAAGATGCCCCGGCGCTCTTGGTGAAACATGAGCTGGAAAGGACCACAAGACTGGTGCCCTTGCACTTTTATAATCCACAATACTGCTAGTATGGTGAAGTCAAATACGGTATTCCAACAAAGGTATTCACAGCTCAGAAGTACAAAAGCTGGAGTAGTTCCCCCCTCAGGCTGAAGGTGGGGGGGGGGGGGTGGTTGTGCAGAGAAATGGCACACAGTGGATCCTGGTGCAGTTGGCATTCACTTGACACCATAAAAAATAAAAAAGTTGCAACTGTGTTTTCCAGAGTGCTTGTGGCAAATTATAATACATTGCAGCACAAGACTCCAAAATGTGTGAGCCCCATAGGGGAGTAGCGGAAGATCAAAAGCACATTCCCAGTCCTGTGCGACATGCTTAAAGAATCTTGCAGCATCTGTAATTTACAGTACTTTTGGCACATGAAGTGTCACAGCACACATTGTGTGGGTGTTAACCCCTTGGGGGAAAAAAAAATCAGGAGGCAGAGTACACATGCCAGGCTTCATAGAAAAGGACACAACCCCCATACTTACAGCAACGATGGTCTGGAGAGCGCTCTGCAGCTAAAAAAAACAGTGGGTGGGTACTGAAAAAAATGTGCCATTGCAGGACCCAGTGAGGATGTCATGTTCTAGACGGTCTGTTCTTCTAGTGGGCTTACTCCAAAGGCATCTTAAGGGTCAGGATTATGGTAGGATGGTGTATCAAGGCCCTACAGCTGTAAAGCTCTCTGTCTCTAGCAGGGTGACCACAAGCATAGCTCAGTGGCAGTAGGTCACATACAGATAGGCCCGCATCATGGCAGGGTTTGGTTACAAGGGCTTTTATGGCAACGTCGAAGATCAGCCCAACTGGGAAAACTTTAAAAGGTAGCTCTCTTGGCTGTGCAGTTAACAAAGAATCTGAATTGAAGAATGGCTTGATAAACCTGTGGAGAAATGATGTCCATTCTCCTAGGTCAGTAGCAAGAAGCTTAAGCATGGTAGTGGGAGGGATTACAAGCAGTCCCCAAGTAACATCCAAATTGCGAATGACAGCGACGTGACATCACTGCTGGCCACTTGCGCTCCACGCTGGTCCTGCATACCGCCAACCAGCCATCCCACAGCGCCGGACACATCTCACACTGCAGTACTGCATGGTCACAAGAGCCCCAAATAACACCACAGCATGCCCAGAAGAACCTGTAACATCGCACAGGCTGGAGTTGCACTTAAAAATGTACTGTTATGACTTTCAAACAAATTCGAATTAAAAAAACAAACAAATCCAGCATCTGTAGCTCTCTCCCTTTTCCCTGTGACAGCGGGCCGGGGATCTAGTTGCACCTGCTGCAACCCGTGTTAATTTCATCAATGCATTTTTACATTTCACATTTTTTCCACTGAGGAAAATAAATTCAGTTTTCGTTAGGAAACGAAAATGTGAGGCAGGGACGTTTACCCTTGGAACTTTTGGTTTCCACGGAGCTCTGCCTGCTTCCTCTGGATGGAGCCTGGAATTTGCAGATAGGAGGCTGTCCAAGCTGAAGTTTTTAGACCAGCAATGGCTGTTATCGGCAGCCTGAAGGGGGATGTTCTATCAAGATGGTGGGGGCTTGGCTGTGTAGTTGACCCTCTCACACTGCCACACACTCACACTTCATGCTGATATATAGAGGCTCCCTGAAGGAGACTTGCTCCTTCTCAATAGGCTTTCCCAGCTTGTCCACTACGGGAGAGCAGCACACTGTCTGATCGGTGCAGGATTAACCCTTTTGCTGCCAGAGCTGTTTGCACCCATGCTTAAAATAAAATCAATTTAGGCCTGAAGATTACATAAACACCCCCCCACCCAACATTATTTTTTTTTAAACAGACAAGTTCATGTAAATGAATGTGCACTGCATGGTGGCATCATCGCGCAAAGTTTTTTTTTTACAAAAAAAGCAATATTCTTGTAGCGAAACTTGGTTTACCTTAAAGACGTTATATAATAACTAAATCTGTGTCTGTAGTGCATGTTCAAAAGTTAATAACATAAATAACATATTAGCTTTATCACTCCAGGGGTATATAAGGAGTTTGGAAATTGTAGGAAAATGCTTAAATAATGCATTACAATGTAACTAAACCTATTCGATTTTAGTCGATTAAAATGTACTGAAGATTTAGTCGACTAAATACGACTAAACTAAAACCATTGCAGAAGACTTAATTGATATTTTAGTCAAAAGACTAAAACTAAATCGAAATTTGCTGCCAAAATTAACACTGGTTGTAACTACCGTATTTATCGGCGTATAACACGCACTTTTTTCCCCTTAAAATCAGGGGAAAAATTGTGGGTGCGTGTTATAAGCCAATCCCCGCTGATTGGGAGCGGAGCAGAGCATGCGCACCGAGATACACATAGCCGAGTGTACTTTGCTCTTCTCGGCTCCGCTCACAGTCACGCCATTGGACCTGTGTTATGTCCATCATAGGGCGGGACTAGGCATGACTGTGAGCGGAGCCGAGAAGAGCTGAGTACACTGGGCTATGTGTATCTCGGCTCCGCCCAGTCCCTGCGATCTCGGCAGCGCTCGCTCGCTCCGAGTCCCTGCGATCTTGGCGGCGCCATATTTAAATCTGGACAAGGCAGCAATGAACACTGGGGGCAAGGCTGCACAGACAAGGCTACAGTGGACACTGGGGCAAATTTGCACTGATAAGGCTGCATTGATGGGCATTTAAATGTAAGTTTTTTTTCCTTAAACTTCCCTCCTAAACTTGGGGTGCGTGTTATATGCCGGTGCGTGATATACACCGATAAATACGGTATTTGAAAATGGCATGGCCGTGCCAGGCTCCACCCTCACAGCCTCATCATTCATTCAGTTTCCTGTGAATGAATGCCTACAAGTACCGTCAGCCGGTGTGGCTAACAGGTTATAGTTTTCAGTGAACTGCGAGGACACTGGTGAGAGTTCTCGTAGTCCATTGATCCTACTGTCAGGGAATGTCTGAACGATAAATTTAGCCAGCTATATCACTCAATGGACTACAGTGCCTCCAATACAAAAATCATTTTATAAAAATGAGGCTAAAGTCTTTGAATAACACGATAGGATCTAGTGTAGGTATGGACTATCAAAAATAAATGTAATATTTATTTGACTAAAGTCTCTTTCCAAACATCATAAATAATAGTCAAATTAGGACATGCATAGGCACTACAATATTTGCAAAAGAGTTATAAAATTGTCTGACAGCAGAGTATACTGTATATTGAAATAAAATGTATCCTCTCGTAGACAGCATAACCATTGATAACTACGTAGCCGACAATCTGTGTTTTTACGGAAACGGACTGCTCATTCTCCTGCAGAAAGAATAAGTGTCAGAATGTGTAAAACTGTGCCAATACAGCCAAAGAATAGACAACTTAATTCCAAGACTAAATTTAAGCAAATCTAACTCTAGTGGTTGTGTTATTGTGGGAAAAATACTAAGTTATAGCAATGATTGTTGCAATTGGCCTAAACAAAATTTACAGGAGAATCATGTTGTATTTACAACCAGCAATATAGTGGGATGTTGTGAATGGCTCACCTTAAGATGGCTGCCAACTGGACCCAAAGATGTCTGCTGATCAATAGGCAGAGTTGTCTCTCCCAAAACGGCAACTAGCTATGTTGGAGCTGTGTGTCCTCGCTTCAGTTGGTGTCAAATGATGGGTCTCCCAGATGACTAGGTGTCTGTCTTCTACTGTCTGATGTGTATGTTTCAGATGCGTGTCCTCTTCAGATATGTGATCCCTTCAATCTACTTGAAAACAATACCCAATGACACCCCACCCATGTGCATTATGTTATTGATTAACTCTTTGGACATGCACTAGCTCAATTTGGCCACCATATGGCACTCTCAGACTAGAAATGTTTATCTTCAGTTTTTCAGGGGAAATAATTTTTTTAGGAACCAGTTATGGTATATTAATTTTTACACTATAAAGATTTAATAATGTAATTTAAACTAAAAGGCATAGACTGCCTTGAGGGTCTGGTGGCCGTTTTTATCATTGTTAATCTTTTGATATATTACTATCTATACATTAAAACTTTGCTACCCTATGTGTAAATTCATACCAGGCGGTCGGGATGTTTTCAGAGCCTGGACCGGCTCTGTGACTTTAGCCGACAGAGGGCTTCAGCCTGCTGTCGGCTAAAAACTGATCACAGGAGTGCAGAACAAACTGCACTCCTGTGATTCATAGGAAAAGTATGGCCAAAAAAACTTTGGGTAAAGTTGACTTTTTCCAATGTCCTTCACTTAGTGGAACAATAGAAAAACTGCTTTTGAGGGGGCGCATGCTTGCAGTGATCCATGGAGGCAACCTGATCCTCCCGCTCTGCCGCAAACAATTACCACTGATATCGGGGCCATCCGGGAATCCAGCCAGCCGATATCAGCACCGCCCTCTACCTGACACGTCTGGCCTGCTTTCTATGGCCAGGAGGGAACTGAAAACTGCCCCAACTCAGCCCGCTGTAGTCTGGGACCAGGAGCCCACAGGAACCAAGATGGCCGCTGCATCTTCCTGCAGTGTGTCCGCTCCACATGGTGAGTTTGCAGCTGCTGCATCCTCGGGTCTCTCACCCCTGGAACACATCCCTCACCAGTCACAGCTGACCCCACCCTTTGGAACTGATCTTCCAGGCAGAGAGTCCCCCCTCTCATCAGGATCCTCCATGGACCGGGCTACGGGAGAAAATATGTCCAGCCAGGGGAGGCTGTTTGCTAGTCAAGAACTCTGATAAGCCCTCCCAGCCACCCCAACCTGAGTATTCTGGGGACCCAATTCTTCTTGCCCGCTTTTCTACTCTTTTGGAACAGGGCCTGGAGAAGGCTAGCAGGCAGATCACCTCTGACCTTAAACAGGAATTTAAAGTGCTAGGCACCTGAAATAACACCAGAGAGACTAAACTTAATGATACAGTTACTAGAGCCAATGAGAACTCGGACCAAATAAGCCAGATCTATCAACAGCTAGAGATCGCTCAATCCAAGAGTGAGGACCTTGAAAATTGCTTCAGGTGATATAACGTTAGGATTCGGGGCTTGCCAGAATCCTATACTGATACCCAGGCAGCAGTCTCAGATTTGATACACTCTCCTACCTGATGAATCGGACCATAAATTTGAATTTGATTGGGTGCACAGGGCTCTGATGGTTCCCCATCCTAATGGTCCCCCTATAGACATTATAGTGAAGCCTCATTACTATAGTAGGAGAAGATTATGCAAAAGGCCCCAGCTGCTCCTGACGTTCAAATTGCAGGCCACAGTGTCCAAATCTTTGCAGACTTGTCCTGATTACGGTCCAGAAGCGGAGAACCTTCAAACCCTTACTGAAGCCACTACAACATGGGCATTAGATATTGTTGGCAGTCTCCTTTCCGCTTGGAATTCACCTATCGCAACAAGACACATTCCTTCACTTTCTCTGGGAATTTGCTTCTACATCGCCTGAGCCTGATTTCCCATTCTCCTAATTCGTCACCACTTCGATGGCCTTCTGAATATCCAGATATCAGGGAAAGATGGGTCCCTTAAGGGAACCTCATTTGTCCCCGCTCTGGCGGACCACCAGAAGCCGCTCTCGTCAGCAGACCAGGCCTCTGTGATGAACTCTGTGGTATCTTTGTCTACTGTACTAATTAGTTATGCTATTGGGTTCCCGACCATTAGCATCCTGGGACTTTACTCAAGCATGGATGGCCATGTGCCATCTGCTTTCAGATTATTTGGCAAGGATATTGTTTTAATGTTTAGTGTTTTCGGCTCTTCCAGATAAAAATTTGCAGTTTGTTTTATATCTCTTATGCTCACCGCAAGACCGTGTATGTGTGGCTTGCACCCTGTTATGACTCCACTCCGGCCAGTGTATTATTCGACTGGTGTGGACTCAGGAGCGTTTTTGCAAGAGACTTTTTTTTGTGTGGCTGTTGTGCTTCGGTGCGCCATCGTTTTTGGGGGTTTTTTTGTTTGTTTTTCTCCATTTTGTATTACCCCTTCCCTTTTTTTAGTTTTTATTTGCGTTACACGTTCAAATTTTGACTTGGCCAGCTGATTTATAATGTGTGCTCTCTTCTGTTTAGACAGTTGCCCTTTCAAACCATCTCAGGGTAGTAGGTCTGTCTTCTTTTGTCTCCTGTCTTCTCTTCTGTCTTGTCCGGACCTCCACTCCTGCCAGCGACTCCTGTTTTGCATCCATGAAGGATTCCCACTGATGGTTGGGGTAGGCCAGCTCCCTCTTCTCCCTCGATATGGCTACATCCTCACAGCTTAAACCCACTGCCTTGGTGTCGCACAATGCCCAGGGCCTGAACTCGCCTGTTTAATTTTTATCACTCGGTGGGGGCAGACATGGTATTCTTACAGGACCTGCTTCCTCTTATGCTCCCCCTTTTTTGCATAAACAGTATCCCCAGTTTTTTTTTGGCCAACATGCCCGATAAGACACTGGGCGTGGCAATTTGTATATCTAGGAGGCTCTTTCCCCCTCTACTGTTAGGGATCCCAATGGCAGATATCTCTTGGTGGCTGGGGAGATTGAGGGCTCTCACGTCACAATGTATTATGCCCCTAACTCTGAGCAACTACTCTTTTTCACTAACTTGCTCCATACTTTGTCTCCTCATTTTGTGGGGACCCTGCTCATGGGAGGTGACTCGAACATTGCCTTAGATTCAGCATTGCATAAGACTAGGCCCATGGGGTCCCAGGTCCTTACGTCTACTAGGTTGGGTACTAAATTTGCAAAATTTCTTTGTCAATGCGTCCTGATTGACATATGGATTGAGATTAACCCTACTTATTACTCTAGTGTCCATGCTACCTATTCTAGGATTGACCACCTGTTTGCCCACTCTTGCGATGTTCCCCGTTTCCACTCTTCAAAAATCTTAGTGTCGTGGTCAGACTACTCCCCAGTACTGGCAAAGATCTCAAGCCTTCGCACATCTAATACACCTGACGGCTCAACGAAGCTCTGCTCAGTAACCCTGCAGTATGCTTTGATATTGAATTGCAGCTTAAGGAATTTTTTGCCCATAATGACCCCAACAGACTTCTCCCCAAATAAATTGGGTGGCTCATAGGTCCTTTGTGAGGTATCCTCATCCAGTTGGTGTCTCCGTTATAAAAAACATTCCGGAGCCCTTATTCGCCGGAAAGATTCTGAATTGACTGCTATCCTTAAAGACCACAAATGAAATCCCTCCCTAGAAAAATTGACGCTGTAAGATTGGAACTTAGCCTTTGCTTGACTACTAGAGCAGAGAAACATTTGCGTAGGACTAAGGCAAAATTTTATCATCCGGCAGATCGCCGGGGCAAACTGTTAGCTAGAAAGTTGACTCCTAGTAACCTTGTGACGTCGGTGCCTAAAATCAGGCGACCTGATGGAATACTTGGTGGTCCTTGGTGAGTTCCACAAGTTTTATCAAAAACTCTATTGGGGACCTTCGCCTTCTGGCCCACAGGACTTTGATTGCTTTGTATCCAATTTACCTATCCCATCTCTTTCAGAGGCCCTTTGGGAGCTGTTAGACAGTGAGGTAACCCTTTCTGAGGTACTCCAAGCAATCAAACAGATTAATCCGGCTAAGGCTCTGGGCCCGGATAGGTTTTCTTCCCTCTGTTTTAAAAAATGTGCACATATTTTAGCTGCCCCTTTTAGTTGCTTACTATAATGCCTTACATTGAACTAGATGGACTTGTGTCTTTTTTTCAACCTGACTAACTATGTAACGTGAGGGCTCCATCGATACAGATTCTAATAGAGCTTTCATCTGTTTGGTCCCTAAGCTTCACAAAGATCTAAGCGAGGTGGCCAATTATAGGCAGATCTCGCTAATTAATTGTGACCTCAAATTATTGGCAAAAGCGTTTGCTACTCGATTGAACCAGTTCAATGATTATTATATTCATGTAAGTCAGGCTGGTTTTATACCAGGCCGTCAGGCTTTGAACCAAATATGGTGCGCCATAGACCTGATTTCGGTACTTCAAACTTCCTGGGATAAGAGAAGCGTAAGAGTGTATGCTGCTTTCACTTGATATACGGAAAGCATTTAATAGTATCTCATGGGACTACCTCTTTAGAGTACTGCATGGGTGGATTTTTGGCCCTCGATTCCTGTCATTTTTACGGGCACTTTGTAGTATCACCTCGGCCCAGATACCCCTACAAGGTTACCTCTCTGAATAAAACCCTATCGGTAGACACTAGGCAGGGGTGTCCTCTTTCTCCTATTCTTTGTCTTTGCCATTGCGATACTGGCTGTGGCAATCAGTGCTCATCCAGATATATTAGGTCTTAACAGTGTTTGTAGACAACAAAAATGTGCACTGTTTGCAGATCTGCTCCTCTGTCCTCCCCGCATACTTCCCTGCTGTCAGTTCTGGATCTCCTCCGGTGCTTCAGAAACATTTCCAGCTTAGTCGTTAATTAGGAAAAGTCAGAGGCCCTGAATGTGAACCTGGATGGGGATGTCTTACAGAGTCTCCGGTGGCATTATAGTTTCGCATGGCAGTCAAATTCCAGCACAGTGGTGTAGTGGTTAGCACTTTCACCTAGCTGCAATAGGGTCGCTGGTTCAAATCCTGACCACGACACCATCTGCCTGGAGTTTGCATTATCTCCCTGTGCCTGCGTGGTTTTCCTCCGTGTGCTCCGGTTTCCTCCCACACTCCAAAGACATGCTGCTAGGTTAATTAGATCCTGTCGAAAAAATTGGCCAAATATGTTTATATTGTATGTGTTTTGTAAGTGCGTCGGGACCCCATGGGGCAAAGGACCGCGCTATACCGCAGATGGACACCGGCGGCGAAAAACGCCCTGAGGCGATTTCAGTTCGCATAGGTAGCGCTATACAAGTCACTCATTCATTCTTACCTGGGCATTAAATTAACCCCCTCTTTGGCAACTCTTTACCGATCCAACTATTCGCGTTTTTTTTTTTTTTCTCAGTTGCTGCAGGAGTTGGAACAATGGTCTTCTGGTGGTCTCTCCTGGATGGGTAGTTTAGCTTTGATCAGAATGGTGGTGCTCCCCAAGATCCTTTTACTATTTTCGCATTCTACCTATAGCAGTTCCTTCCCAGGAGCTACAGGGATTTCAAGCCCGGTTACTGAAGTTTATTTGGGGCCCTAGGGGGCCTAGATTGGCCTGACGTACGTTGTATACTTTGTGTGAGCTGGGGGAGCTGAGGTCCCAGACCTTAATGCTATAGAGCAGTGCAGGTGGCCCAATTGGCTCAGATATGTACCTCCCCAGGCAGACCAGAGTGGGTGACCTTGGAGGAACAAGCTTGCGGACCACTCCCCATTGACCTTTTGATGTGGATCCCATTTCGGTAGCGTCCGTCGATCCTGTGCCCTTTATCACAATCTATGCAGGTCAGGGATTCGTCCTGTAGGTCTGTGCCTCTGCGGTCCTCACACACTCCAGTGGCCCCTCTGTTCCACAACCTAGCGTTTCCACCTGGTCTAGGTATACAGGAATTCCAGTGGTGGATTGATAAGGGCCTGTATAGAATAGGTGATTTCCTTAAACGTAAAGGAATCTGTCCGGTCTCCTACTTTGTGCAGCAGCTGAGAGTGCCTCCATCTGAGTATTTCCGTTTCCAGCAGATGCTACACTTTTTGCGCTCTTTGCAGAGATCTACAGCTGATATTACTACGTGCACTGCTTTTGAATCTAGATGTCTCTGGGGGAGGCTCAGAGGGGGGGGGGGGCATCTCAATGCTGTACAAATTTTTTATCCGTCTGCGAAGTTACATTGTATGCAGGCTTGGGAGAGGGACTTAGGGGAGATTGATTTGCATGATTGGTGGAAGTAGTCTCCTCATACATATAAGGGTATCATGAACACAGCCCTACCTGAGGGAGGATATTAGGCGCTTTCTAGATGGTACCTGGTGCCAGACCGCCTCTCGAATGTACCGGGGGGTTTCCTCCCTGTGTTTTCAGGGGTGAGGTCAACCAGGTACGATGTTCCACATACGGTGGACCTGTACCAAGGTGCGCCAGTTTGGGATTAGAGTTCATTCCCTGATTAATTCGGGGACAATGGTAAATGTGGTCAAAAACCCTAAAGTGGCTCTTCTCAACGAGCCTGTTGTTGATGCCCCAAGCATGTTCAAACTTTAACTTTAATTCCCTTCATGTAAGCTGGCGTGGATCATGCTCAACAGAAGGCTGGTCAGTATCTTGCAGGATAAGACTGCTAGGTTTTACTGTGTTTGGGATCCTTGGATTAAGTATCTCCAACTTCCAGCTGACTGAGGAATGGAGGTTGGCATCCGGACAGTCTTTTTTACCATTTTGCTTTGTCTCTTTCCGCTCCCTTCTTGCTCTTCTTTTCTTCCTTCCCCTTGTGTTCTCTTCCTTCTAATTTCCTCTTCTCCCCCCTCTTCCCCCTTTCTTGCACACACTTTCTTTTTCATTTAGTTGTGTTGCTTCCACTAGTGGTTACACATTATGTATACTCATGGCCCATGCCAGTGGTTGGTGGCAAGGTGCGGGATCTAATGTTCCCCCTGGTGAGGTGTTTTGGGGTGAGTTTGCTATTTTTTGCTCTACGAGAACCCTTTCTTTTATGTTGAAACTCTGATTTCTAGGACACTCCTTTGTGTCAGAAATAATTGGTGGTATAATATGTGATTTCTTTCTTATACCTGTTCTTAACGTACTGATATCCCCCACCTGTGTTGTGGACCTTATTTTTGGAAAGAAATTTCAATAAAAATATTGAAACAGAAAACTGCTTTTGTCTGGGATAAACAGGAATGTTGACTCAATTGGTCTTCTCCACCATACAACATTACAAACGGGCAGACAGCTATGCCCAAGGTCTGCACTCTGCAGGAGCTGGACTTTGCACCTGCGATCTACTGATCACCATGCTCTGCAATCATAGAAAAAAAAAACAACACTTTTTTTTTTACTTGCAAAAAAAGTGCATCTATTTTTTTTAAATATTTTTTTTTTTAAGTGAAACTATCCTTTAATGAATGAGTAAGACATTAATTTTCCATAGGCTTGATTATGCTTTGAAAACTGCAACTAATTTAATTGAACTTGTCAGACTGCTCTAAGCAGTGGCGTACCAGCTACGCGTTTGCCAGAATTCCCGCAGAGTGATGTGAATAAAATAAAATTTGCAAAGCTGCTAGCAATGAAATTGGGAATGATTGCTCCTGTCTTCTAGCCACACAATGGCTGATTAGGCTTACATATAAAAGGGACTGATGGATGTTCTGTGCTTCAACTCTGCAATTACAAATACAGCAATATATGTCAGATGGAGAGAGTTGGCTCCTTAATCTGAGTCTGTCTTCCAAAGGAAGCTTGTTTATATCCGTATTTTGTAGAGGTTTTATTGCTTCTGTTGCTTCTAATGAAGCATGAAAGCTTAGCACCTTTCTGTAATTGCGAGGAGACATTCCCTGATTCTGGATAAAACACCAAAGTGCACATATTTAGACGAAAGTCAAGATTTACATAGTGTTTTTTTATTAGATTAAAATATAAAAGGTGCATTGTAAAGTAGGAGGGTAAACATAAAAAAAAAGTTAAGAGCATATTCATCCCTCATATATTCATATACAGTATCTCACAAAAGTGAATACACCCCTCATGTTTTTGTAAAAATGTTATTATATTTTTTCATGTTTCAACATTGAAGAAATTACACTTTGCTACAATGTAAAGTAGTGAGTGTAAAACAGTGTAAATTTGCTGTCCCCGCAAAATAACTCGACACACAGCTATTAATGTCTAAACCACTGGCAACAAAAATGAGTACACCCTTAAGTGAAAATGTCTAAATTGGTCCCAATTGGCCATTCCCCTCCCTGGTGTCGTGTAACTCGTTAGTGTTTCTAGGTCTCAGGTGTGAATGGGCAGCAGGTGTTATATTTGGTGTTATCACTCTCTCTCTCATACTGGTCACTGGAAGTTCAAAATGGCACTCCGAGGCAAATAACTCTGATCTGAAAAAAAGAATTGTTTCTCTACATAAAGATGGCCTAGGCTATTAGAAGATTGCCAAGACCCTGAAACTGAGCTGCAGCACAGTGGCCAAGACCATATAGCATTGTAACAGGGCAGGTTTTACTTAGAACAGGCCTCACCATGGTCGGCCAAAGAAGTTGAGTGCACGTGCTCTGCATCATATCTGGATGTTGTCCTTGGAAAATAGATGTATGAGTGCTGCCAACATTGCTGCAGAGGTTGAAGGAGTGGGGGGTCAACCTGTCTGTGCTCAGACCATACACTGCATCAAATTGATCTGCATGGCTGTCGTCCTAGAAGGAAGCCTCTTCTAAAGATGATGCACAACATGATGCCTGCAAACAGTTTGCTGAAGACTAGCAGACTAAGAACATGGATTCTGGAACTATGTCCTGTGGTCTGATGAGACCAAGGTAAACTTATTTGGTTCAGATGGTGTCAAGCATGTGTGGCGGCAACCAGGTGAGGAGTACAATGACAAGTGTGTCTTACAGTCAAGTATGGGAGTGTCATGGTCTGAGGCTGCATGAGTCCTGCCGGCACTGGAGAGCTACAGTTTGAGGGAACTATGAATGTTGACATGTACTGTGACCTACTGAAGCAGAGCATGATCCGCTCCCTTCAGAGATCAGGCCACAGGGCGACATTCCAACATAACGCGTCCCCAAACACCTCCAAGATGACCACTCCCTTGCTAAAGAAGTTGAGGGGAAAGGTGATGGACTGGCCAAGGATGTCTCCAGACCTAAACCCTATTGAGCATCTGTGGGGGATCCTCAAAAGAAAGGTGTAGGAGCCCAAGGTCTCCAACGCCCCCCAGCTCCGTGATGTCGTCATGGAGGAGTGGAGGAGATTTCCAGTGGCAACCTGTGAAGCTCTTGTGAACTCCATGCCCAAGAGGGTTAAGGCAGTACTGGAAAATGGTGGCCACACAAAATATTGACGCTTTGGGACAAATTTGGACATTTTCACTTAGGGGTGTACTCACTTTTGTTGCCAGTGGTTTAGACATTAATAGCTGTGTATTGAGTTATTTTGAGGGAGCAGCAATTACACTGTTATACAAGCTGTACACTCTTTTACATTGTAGCAAAGTGTCAATTCTTCAGTGTTGTCACATGAAAAGATATAATAAAATATTTACAAACATGTGAGGGGTGTACTCACTTTTGTGAGATACTGTATATTCATCCCTCATATATTCATATACAGTATCTCACAAAAGTGAGTACACCCCTCACATTTTTGTGAAAATTTTATTATATTTTTTAAACACTGAAGAAATGACAAAACCTGTAAAACGGTGTAAATTTGCTGTCCCTGCAAAATGACTCAACACACAGCTATTGATGTCTAAACCACTGACAACAAAAATTAGTACACCCCTAAGTGAAAATGTCTAAATTGGGCCCAAAGTGTCAATATTTTGGTGTTTCTCACTTGTGCTCCAATGAATCTATTTCAGTGCAGATCGCACTGCATTTGATTCTTGCTTGCCTATGCTGGGTGGTGAAAGTGAATAGGGGCCCCAGAAGTGATGTTTTACATGTCGCTTCTGGGTCAGCAAAGGAAGGAGAGCAAAGTGGACGCATGATTTACATTCATTCAGCTCTCTGCTCTACCTGCCATGCCAATCCCTGGCCTGCAGATGAGCAAGTAGAGCCCAGGATACATGGCAGGGGGGTTTGGAAGCAATCTGATGGCTGCGGAGGCACCAGATTGTTTCCAACATGTTTAATGTCACACCCCTCAGTGTGTGACAAATGGGCATATGTTCTTCTCCCCATACCCACTGACATTATTTGAACGCAGCTCAGCTGTGTGGGGCTCCGCCCACACAGGCGCTTCATTCATGCACAGGCATCTGTGAATGTAGAAACTGCAAGTCCTGTTTGCCAGTGCAGCAGATCAACTTGTAGTTTAAATTAACTGCGAGTGCGCTGATTAACATGCCTGTAGTTAATTTGCACTGCCTGCATCTCTGAAAATGACATCCTGTTCAGAGGTATGGGCACAGAGCTGTATGAAGGAAAGTGTCTGCAGGAGCCTGACATTGCACCTATGATCTGTTAATCATGGGTGACATACTTTGCAGGCTCCTGTTTTTAAAATAATAAGTGCACATTTTTTTTAACCTGCAAAAAATAGTTTTATTTTTATTATGTTTTAATTTAAGATGAACTTGGCCTTGAACTATTTATACCTTAAAGCAGGGGTCTCAAACTGGCGGCCCTCCAGCTGTTGCAAAACTACAAGTCCCATGAGGCATTGCAAGGCTGACAGTTACAAGCATGACTCCTACGGCCAGAGGCACGATGGGACTTGTAGTTTCACAACAGCTGGAGGGCCGGCAGTTTGAGACCCCTGCCTTAAAGTGATGTTAAATGAAAAAATTGGCCCCACTGCTGTCTGAGCCAATGAGAAGGGAGAGTCCCTGAGAGCTAATGCTCTAGTGCACATGGCTGGATCAAGAGGGAGCTCACTGAACTCTGTAAAAGGTTTGGCTGGGTAAGCGGAGTCCACGTGGCCATGTGGTTGTTTTTTGTTTTGTTTTTTTTGTTTAAAGCGGGGGTCCACCTATCTATCGTGTTTTTTTTGTTTTTTTTGTTTTGTTTTTTTAGTTCATTCACAAACTTTTCTTCTCAGCGTTACATACTCACATATTGTGTGTAATATGTCCGCCTGTGTCAGATTTTGTCGGAAAGAATAACTTATATTATTCACTGCAGGCGGTTTCCATCTTCATTGTGGGCATTTTAAACCCATTGTCATACTTCTAGGTATCTGAATATGAGTAGACTAATGCGCAAACCAATCAACTAAGTATATCCCGAGTGGCAGCCAACATAAATAATTGTCCCCACAAAAATGATATAAAATAAGTTTATATGTGACGCCAGCTCAAATATGGAAAATCTTCAAATATAGCCTTCTTCAGTGTACAGTGCAAGTGCAATATAAATATCAAATTCAATAAAACACACAATAGTCCATATTAAGCAAAAAGATGAGTGCAAAAAAAGTGCAAAAATAGTATTAATCGATATGCAAAAATGGCTTCAATACTCTATATCGGACGTGATGCAAAAGGTAAACTTCAAATTCTTATTGTGTGGTAAAAATCTCCTCCACCAGCATCTGTGATCCACCACAAGTGAGCCCCAGCTTCTCACCTCAAAGAAAGACCCTTAATGAATTTTATGGTGCTTCAGGTCACAACAGACCAGTGGAAGTCCTCTCCTTGCAAGACATAAGGTTGTGGTATAAAGGAATGGCTATGGATAAAGATAAGCATTGTAATCCTTCTATAAACTGTAAATTTATCCTCCTTGGGCTCCTCCACTATCCAACCCCCCCCCCCCTCCCCCAACCTCCATTTAACACTCATAAGAAAGAAAAGGAGATCTCCATAGTGTAATATTTTAATAAAAACTCATTTTTTTTCAAAAGTAGTATAAAATTCCACAGTAGTCCACATCCATCTAATCATGGACTTCTGGTCTTGGCCGCGACTGGAAGTGAATCGTCACCTGGCCCTGACCGGAAGTTCATG
This sequence comes from Lithobates clamitans, assembly GCA_037952925.1. NCBI lineage: Eukaryota > Metazoa > Chordata > Amphibia > Anura > Ranidae > Lithobates > Lithobates clamitans. Next base: position 3,276,809 of record JBBGZY010000486.1, read on the forward strand.
ATTAAATCGATGCTGACTACTGTAGAACTTTATGTGAGTCACTACTCTTGAATAAATGTTTTTATCTAAATATTACACTATGGAGATCTCCTTTTTCTTTCTTATGAGTGTTAAATGGGGTAGAGTGGAGGAGCCTAGGGGGATTAATATATCTTTATCCATAGCCATTCCTTTATACCACAACCTTATGTGACATTGCGAGGAGAGGATTTCCACTGGTCTGTATTCACCTGAAGCGCCATAAGACTCATTTGGGTCGGTCTTTGTGGTGAGAAGCTTTTTTTTTTTTGTCTTCTTGGATTTGATATTTATATTGCACTTGTTTAACACAAAAAATTAAACATTTTCATTCATTTGGATTAAAAGAATAAATACCTATGTCACATTTAGTACATATATCTACTTTATAGACGGTGTTTGAATCAAAATTCAATGTCTGCCTGTTCACATATGTTTTACGAGTGTGTGTGTGTGTACTTTTTTGATGTAAAGTGCAAGATTGTCACCTTTTCTTTATATTACATGTTTTAGATAACAACACTGATAAACCACAAGGAAAAACCAAAGAAATCAGATAAGACGTTGCAGGCAATTCAGCGTGTTGGCCAGGCTGTGAACCAGGCCGTGGCAAGGTTTGTGACTGTTGGAGAAACCATAGCAAGTGAGAATCGAGAGCTCAAAGAAGAAATGGGTTTTGCCTGCAGTGAGGCCAGGAGAGCAGGTAAGATCACAATGAAACTATGTACATAGCGCTGGATAGATATATATACAATTCTAGGAGGCAGCCTATGCTGGCTCAGATATGACTTGCCTCAACTTTGTGTAAAGGCAACATGTTAGGTTTGGACTTTGTCAGATAATGGTTTTGGGATGGTAGCAGAACATGCTTGGACTTTGTCAGATAATGGTGTTGGGATGGTAGCAGAACATGCTGTCATACTCTTCAGACAAAAGCAGTTATACTGTGTGAAGAGTACAAAATGTAATAGTAGAGAGCTGCTAAATGCCATTATTTGAATGCCTGGATTTGTTGGTTGGTTCCTAATGTACCTCCTTTGTATCATACGATCACAACCCTGTCACATTTAGCATGTTTTCCCCATTTTTTTTTTTTTTTTTTGGTTGAGTGGCAAAATACAAATTTTAGTAGCAACCCAGTGTTAAAGTTCATACAAGGCATACCTATAATTTGTGCAGACTGTGCAACTGCACAACAGCCCTTCTTACCTAAAACAGATGTTCACATTTGGGAGCATGTTACATGTTCCACTTTTTTTTTTTAGGGTGGAATATGTAACATGTTCCCGCTCCTGCAGCCTCTCCCCGATCCCCCTTCTACTTGTGACAGGCCAGGAATCTTCTCCCCGCACTCACTGTCACAATTTGAAAAGAAAGTGGCTATGCGGAGCTCCGCCCACATGGCTGCGTCGTTCATTCAGAGTTCTGTAAATGAACGAGCTACAAGTACTGGCCTCCTTTGCGGCTGACTGCTTGTAGTTCTCAATGAACTAACAAGGCACTAGTGGGCACTGTAATAGTTAATTGATTCTTCCTGTCATTCAGTAACTGCCTCCCTGTACAAGATATGGACTGACAGCTACACAGTCTGCAGGAGCCTGAGATTGCACCAGCGATCTGGTGATCGCTGGTGCAATGGTTACATGCTCTTAAAAAATAACAAATGCAAATATTTCTTCTACCTGCAAAAAGATGTGCATTTATCATTTGGTTTTAGAAAGGTGAACTTCTCCTTTAAAGCAAAACTATACTCTCCACTCCAGCGCTGTGGCGTCCCAGAGCTCCCTCGCTGGCTGCTGATATTTTCGGACGGTCTTCGTCCGGGTTCCAGTCTTGGCTAGTTTGCCCAGGCCAAGATGACGATGTTCATTCACCTCCAAAGAAACTGTGTGTGGATAGGCAGGTAAGAAACTTAATGCAGAAGAGACACAGTGGGGTTGATCTATTAAAACTGGGCAGTGGAAAAGCTGGTGCAGCTGTGTATGGTAGCCAGGGCTGCTGTTAGAAGTCAAAATATAAAATTAGTTTTTCGCTAAAATGCCACGGCTGCAATGCTATGCTTTGCAGCCATGGCAGAAGTTATACCCTCATTGATCCAGACCCATGCAATTGAATAGTGCTGCACCCTGCAACTGAGTAATCCAAATGCTGACTGCTCTTCAGAGAGCAAAGCACATTTGAACAAGTACTTTAATTTTTCATTTCTTAATTTTTTTTTTTTTTTTTAGAATTGTTTTTTTTTTTGCACTTTGGTGAAATCTTGAGTCTAAACTGACCCCTGATACACTTGAGAAAGGGAGTGAGGACATAGATTCATCAGTCCCTTTCTCTGAAGCCTAGTAAATACAGTTTTCTATGCTTTAGTGAGGAATGGACGCAGGAGTGATCGTTACTGAACATTCACTGTGTTCAGAAAAGGAAGGGGTCTATAAATATAACATACAGTATCTCACAAAAGTGAGTACACTCCTCACATTTTTGTAAATATTTTATTATAACTTTTCATGTGACAACACTGAAGAAATGACACTTTGCTACAATGTAAAGTAGTGAGTGTACAGCTTGTACAACAGTGTAAATTTGCTGTCCCCTCAAAATAACTCAACACACAGCCATTAATGTCTAAACCGCTGGCAACAAAAGTGAGTACATCCCTAAGTGAAAATGTCTGAATTGGCCCAAAGTGTCAATATTTTGTGTGGCCACCATTATTTTCCAGCACTGCCTTAACCCTCTTGGAAATGGTGTTCACCAGGGCTACACAGGTTGCCACTAGAGTCTTCCACTCTATGACCACCTCATGGAGCTGGTGGATGTTTGAGACCTTGCGCTCCTCCACCTTGCGTTTGAGGATGCCCCACAGATGCTCAATAGGGTTTAAGTCTGGAGACATGCTTGGCCAGTCCATCACTTTTACCCTCAGCTTCTTTAGCAAGGCAGTGATCGTCTTGGGGGTGTGTTTTTTGGGTCGTTATCCTGTTGGAATACTGACGGGGGGGACGGGGATCATGCTCTGCTTCAGTATGTCGCAGTACATGTTGGCATTCATGGTTCCCTCAATGAATGTACCGGCAGCACTTATGCAGCCCCAGACCATAACACTCCCACCACCATGCTTGACTGTAGGCAAGACACATTTGTCTTTGTACTCCTCACCTGGTTGCCACCACACACGCTTAACACCATCTGAACCAAATAAGTTTATCTTGGTCTCATCAGACCACAGCACATGGTTCCAGTAATCCATGTCCTTAGTCTGCTTGTCTTCAGCAAACTGTTTGCAGGCTTTCTTGTGCATTATCATTAGAGGAGGCTTCCTTCTGGGACAAAAGCCATGCAGACCAATTTGATCCAGTGTGTGGCGTGTGGTCTGAGCACTGACGGGCTGACCCCACCACCCCTTCAACCTCTGCAGCAATGCACTCATATGTCTATTTCCTAAAGACAACCTCTGGATATGATGCTGAGCACGTGCACTCAACTTCTTTGGTCGACCATGCACTGTTCTCAGTGGAACCTGTCTTGGTGAACCACTGTATGGTCTTCGCCACCGTGCTGCAGCTCAGTTTCAGGGTCTTGGTAATCTTCTTATAGCCTAGGCCATCTTTATGTAGAGCAACAATTCTTTTTTACAGGTCCCCAGAGTTCTATGCCATGAGGTGCCATGTTGAACTTCCAGTGACCTGTATGAGAATGATAGCAATAACACCAAATTTAACACACCTGCTCCCCTTTCACACCTGAGACCTTGTAACACGAATGAGTCACATGACATCAGGGAGGGAAAATGGCTAATTGGGCCCAATTTGGACCTTTTTCACTTAGGGATGCACTCACTTTTGTTGTCAGCGGTTTAGACATTAATGGCTGTGTGTTGAGTTATTTTGAAGGGACAGCAAATTTACACTGTTATACAAGCTGTACACTCTCTACTTTACTTTACATTGTAGCAAAGTGTCATTTCTTCAGTGTTGTCACATGAAAAGATATAATAAAACATTTACAAAAATGTGAGTGGTCTTCTCACTTTTGTGAGATACTGTATTTGAATCCTGTATAATACTGCCTTTTCAGCAGCCCTGATGGTAGCCAATGGCTTCTAACTCCAGCTTGTTCAATTAAACTTTCACAAAAAAACTGGAAGCTGATCCAGTTTTCAGATCTGAGCTGATCCAGAGCTGCACCACATTATGCACTCTCCAGTTTAAGTAAATCAACCCCAGTATGTCTCTTCAGCATGTCACACTTTTCATTAAAAAAAAAAAATCTGCTGTAAGTGCCAGTTTTTATATTTGATGGAAGATGAATGGGTGCTGATGCTTGATTATACCAAACACAATCCTAATAAACACAAATGAAGACACTTTTTTTTTTTTTTGCACTTGAATGGAAAAGGTAATGGTCAAACAATGTACATTTTTTTTTTTTTTAAATAAAATCATGGACAGTCTTTTTCATGGGTACATCTGTATTATTGAGCAGTTACATTGAAATATGTGGAGATTTTTAGAAAATATAAAGGTGTACTAGTGGCTGGTAATTTGTCATGCCTTAGTTATAGTTTTACTTTATATCAAGGGGAAAAAAATCTTTCCAAATGCTTTGTTCTTCTCATTGTTAGTCATGGCTGTGGGTTATGCAAACAGATTTCAGCCATGACAAATATTTCTGTACGTGCCATGATTTATTACTTGTATGTCACTCATTACCAATACAGTAGTTAAGATGTGGCTTTGCTGATAATTTTAAGACGAACAGCTTCTGTATGCTGCACGAATTACTATTGTAAAGACCTTTTTTGCCTTTGAAGATCCGCAAGGTGGGAGCGATTTGACTTCTTTTGTGACCTGATTACTTTGAAAATTCAGAGTTGGATTGTAGTCAGATTATCCTGCCAAGCCGCATCAAGTAAATACAACACGCCAAATCTTAAAATTGTATGTGTCCGTGATATCCCAAAAACAATGGTGCCCAAAAATCTCCATAGGCCATGTATTTAAACGGCTTTACTCATTTTGTTTAGAGTTAACTGTGAGCTATGGTGCTAGAATCATTCCTCTCACTCCAGTGTTCACGGTGATTACTCACGTGTGCACGTTTTTGCTTTTGTGGGTTATGTGCTGGGCAACAGGGGTTATGGTTAATTTTTGTTAAACACAATCTACTATTAAAATTCTTTAGGTGTTTTTTTTTTTTTTTTTTAAATATAAGGACACTTGCCTGTCCCGCAATGTCGGCACTCCTAGCTGATTAATCCACCGGCTTTGGGTTCAGGTGCTGGCATTGTTACTAAGGGAAACAGGAAGCGGAGCCTTGTGGCTTCACATCCTGTTTCCTACTGCGCATGCCCAAGTAAAGCTGCGCTTTCTGAATGGTCCTGCTGTCTTCTAGGAAGGACCTGTGTCTCTCCCAGAAGGGGGAGGGGGGGGAGGGCTGGAAATTCCGTAGATCACCGCTCAATCATTGTGCGGTGATCTTACTCGGGAGTGGGTACCTGGTTTTGACAGGTATCTGTTCCCTATCCAAAAAAGTACCAAATGTGGAAGTAGAGGGGGGAAGGGTGCAAAGAAGCGGAGCTTCCACTTTTGGGTGGAGCTCCGCTTTAAACACTTAATTTTTCTTTGTTACATTTATTGCTATCACAAAAGGTTAACAAACTCATGTGAAAGCATTGGACAAATGACAGGTATTCCTTATGAAGACATTGGGGAGTTATTAGACCCCCAATAACTCCTCTGCCCTCCAGATCTTGCTTGATTAGAGGCTTCCCTGGCTGTATCAGCCAGGGCATGACAGCTCAGAGACCACCATTTCTGGCTTCATTCACTGCAGAGGGATTAAGGAATAGATGTTCCTCCTGCTCGGCGTTCTGAAACTGCCTGATGTGGTCCTGGGAATCATGCGCTCAGGGGGTAGGGGGGGGAACCTTGCTGCTGGCTCTGTAAAAGTGATTGGGCTGTTGTACAGCCACCTGGATTAGCTTGAGCTTAACTCTTCATTTTTTTATGCATACTAAATACGTCCAAAGAGATGAATTGGTTATTAATATATTTTTCATCTTTTTTACCCCTATCCTTTCATGCTCCTCTTTTGCAGTCTCCTTGCAGCCAGTTCTGATCTACATACTCTCCAATGATGGCTGCATGGCCTTTCCCACAGAGTGTTATTTGGTGATGTGGGCCATGCTTGTGTAATTTGTATTGAAGCAGCTACATGCCCCCATGCCTATGTGACATTGTGCCTTTCTAACAATTACTCTTCTGCATGGTGATAGTGTTTAACCCCAGAACAGTAAGGAGCCTCAACAAGGGTTGCTAGGTATTTTAACCTCCAGACACAAACGTGGATACTTAATCCTTGCCCCACAAACTGGCATTCATAAAATTAGAAAACCTAATGGTTCCATTACTGGAATTTCTCTTGTATTACTCTACCCAGCTCCTAATATAGACCAAACACACAAAATAAATCAATTAATGTTACGTCTCTCAAATCCTTTATCAAAGACTCATGAAGAGCTTATGGAAAAGGAAGGTACTACTTAAATCTTATCAGCTATCACAACAAGTGAAAGCATTTGTTACCCTAGCACTTCATATTCCTGATATGTGCCTGCTGTACCATGTACTTGTATAAGTACCCTGTTCTTTGTATTGCTTCCTTTGTGTGAAATCCCTGGTGTTCCTGCCAGTCCCTTTGCTTTCCTATTAAAATGGACCGGTCAGTTCACGAGCTGTGCTGGGAGTTTAGTATGTTCTCCAATGATCAGACTTGTCCTGACATGCCCGCATTGCACAGCCATTTGTTCTGTCTCTGGGACAGCTAGCTAAACCTACTTATCCCAATAACTGTAGATACCATATTTCTTTGATCTCAGTTTTATTAGAACAAGCCAGGTGAAATTTTTAAGTTCTCTAAGGAGTGATGGCGATAGATTGCGAAAGACATGACTTGCTTCCTGCAATGTTTTGAAAGGAATGGTGGATGGTTCACTTCCTGACAAGATTCTACCCAGAATTCCCTGCTTGCTGACAACTTCCTTATTTACACATACAATAAACAATTAAACAGAACTGCAGGAATACCAAAAGAACGCTAGATGGAGCCTGCACACCACATATGATTGTCTTAAGTAAATTACACATTTTGCATGTAAATTTAACACCGGTACAAATAACCAATATAAAACATCTGGTGGACAGAACACCATTCACTGGGTAGCTGTCTACTGTTGCTGCTCCTCCCCCAGCTCTTATGCAGCTGAGAACAGAGGGAATGTGAAGGTTAGAGCTTTAAAAAGCATTGACATTAAAGCTCTAACATCAATGCCTGTTGAAGCTCGACCACTGCCTTGTTAACCACTTCCCTACCCACATATAGTCATATGACGTCCTAGGATGGGATCTCCCATCCTGGGTTGACGTCATATGACGTCCTGGGATTCCTGGCCGTCTAGGGGGCGCGCCCGCCGCGTTGCTCGGGACCCGGTGCGTGTGCCCGGCGGCTGCGATGTTCGCCGGCACACGCGATTGCCCGTTAACCGGGCCGCACCGTGGATCTGTGTGTGTAAACACACAGATCCACAGCCTGTCAGGTGGGAGGAGACCGATCTGTGTTCCCAAAATGGAGGAACACTGATCGGTCTCCTCCCCTTGTACGTCCCCTCCACCTACAGTTAGAAGCATTCCCTAGGAAACATATTAACCCCTCCCCGCCCCCTAGTGGTTAACCCCTTCACTGCCTGTCACATTTACACAGTAATCAATGCAATTTTATAGCATTGATTGCTGTATAAATGTGAATGGTCCCAAAAATGTGTCAAAAGTGTCCGATGTGTCCGCCATAATGTCGCAGTCACGAAAAAAAATTGCGATCGCCGCTAAAAAAATAAATAAATATATATTTTTTAAAAAATGCCATAAATCTATCCCGTATTTTGTAGACGCTATAACTTTTGCGCAAACCACTCAATATACGCTTATTGCGATTTTTTTTTTTTACCAAAAATATGTAGAAGAATACGTATCGGCCGAAACTGAGGAAAAAATTTGTTTTTTTTTAAAAAAAATTGGGATATTTATTATAGCAAAAAGTAAAAAATATTGTCTTTTTTTTTCAAAATTGTCGCTCTTCTTTTGTTTATAGCGCAAAAAATAAAAACCGCAGAGGCGATCAAATACCACCAAAAGAAAGCTCTATTTGTGGGGAAAAAAAGGACGTCAATTTTTTTTGGGTACAACGTTGCGCGACCGCGCAATTGTCGTTTAAAGTGCGACAGCGCTGAAAACGAAAAATTGGCCAGGGAAGGAAGGGGGTGAAAATGCCCTGTATTGAACCGGTTAAAGAAGCTGAGGGTAAAGGTGATGGACTGGTCTAGCATGTCTCCAGACCAAAACCCTATTGAGCATCTGTGGGGCATTCTCAAATGGAAGGTGGAGGAGCGCAAGGTCTCTAACATCCGCCAGCTCCATGATGTCGTCAGAGTGGAAGAGGATTCCAGTGGCAACCTGTGAAGCTCTTGTGAACTTCATGCCCAAGAGGGTTAAGGCAGTACCAAGATGGGCATCTGGATGTTCAACCTCTGATGGAGACACGAATGTCACTTCAGTTGCGGAATGTGACGGCTCCGGCCACCGGTTCTGATGGAACATGCGGCTGTGCCCTGCACCCCTACCCTTGCCAGCTTACCGTCCGCTGCTGCCAGCCTGTTGAGGACATGCTCTCCGCTCCGCACTCTCCACCCACTGACTTCCGGTTGCGAGCAACGCCGCCTCTTCATTGCCAGGTATCGGGAGCATTTGTACAAGTACTCACGTAAATGCTTGTTATCGGCATCAATACTAGTATCGATGCAACCCTAATAAAAAAATATTTTTTTTACTAAATGATAACCCTATTACACCTGTTTTGTATATACTGCCGAAGATCCATAAAGACCCCACTAACCCGCCTGGATGCCCCATCGTTTCTGGGAATCGACAACACCATTGGCACAATATATTTAGATAAATGTTTAACATCTTTTGTTGGTTAATGCACGATCATTTATACGTGATACTAGTGATTTTTTTTAAGCAAGATTAATAACATTGTGTCACCTGATTCCATCTTGGTAACATGGGACATAGCCAGCCTTTATACTATCATTCCCCATGAACTGGGCATTGAAGCCTGCCGACGCCTTCTTCTACAGTCATGTTACAATGAGAGACAGATTGCATTTCTTTTACAAGTGTTGAACTTTGTCCTTGAAGAAAATTATTTTCTGTTCAAGGATATCCATTACTTGCAGCTTAAAGGGGCAGTGATGGGTTCCAATGTTGCATCTCCATACGCAAATTCGTTCATGTGGTAGAAACGTCATTCATTTTATGAAAGTAGTATGTTCATTGAACACTGTCAGGGATGGTTTAGATATATAGATGACGCGTTTTGCGGTGTGGGGTGGTGACATTGGAACCCTAGTACTATTTGATCAATATTTGAATTATCTTATTCCCGTCTTGAAATTCAATATTGTATACAGTAGGGAAAATATTCCCTTCCTTGATACAATGTTGAAGATTAACCATACTAAGATTGATAGCGACTTGTATGTAAAAAAACAGACTGTAACCAACTACTTCTTTATAGTAGCTTTCATCCTCGGAGTATTTAACTATATCCCTAGGAGTAAGTTGACTATAGTCAAGAGAATAGTCAGTGATCCACAGTGTCGGGAGGAGAGATTGAATGTAATGGAAACTAAACTAATCAAGAGGAATTATCCAGTGGCATTTGTTAAGAAAGAACGGGTTAATCCATTTAATAATAGAACAACTAGACATATAAAAAGAATACCTTTTTTTTTTTTTTTCACAATTCCATCCATTTTCTTATCATATTTTTAATATTTTTAAAAAACATTAGGGATTATTGAGAGAGTTGCCCTAATATTGATGAGTTTTCTGTTCCACCTTTGCCATCATATAGGAAAGGTAAAATGTTAAGAGATCGTTTGGTTAGACCTGACCAGTTTTTCCCTTCTAGTCCCAATATAACATTTTTGGGACTGCATAATACAGGGTCTTATTCCTGTTCGTCATGCATACAATGCAAGTCTATGATCGGAGGGAAATCCATATCGCATCCTCACAAAGGTTTTGAAATCCCACTACATGCCAATCCTCTTTTGTAATCGATGCCATAAAGTGCCCTTGCGGGTTACTTTATATACAACACAAAAGGTTAAAGACCGTATAGCTAAGCTTAAGTATTAAATTGGGGACAAAGTAACACAACTACTGTTAGCTAGCCATTTTATAGACAAAGGTCATTCTATATCCCAACTAAAGTATATGGTATTGAATGGGATTAATATAAATAGAGGAGGTGATTGAGAATTAATTATCAGAAAACGTGAGGTATACTGGATAGATATTCTCAATACTATTACCCCAAAAGGATTAAATACTGATTTAGATTTGTATTTATTTAAAATATAAATTCAATATGTGGTGATATCCGTATGTATTGTGACAGACTGACAAAGTGAAGGATCCCGATTGAAGTATGAGGAGAACACCTGTCCTGGTTAACCATTTCTGTGATAGTGGAGAAAAATAATCAATGTAATTGTACTGAGTAGTCATTAACCACAGGATTGATTCTATATGTGGCTTCTTTGTGAAAGTGTTTAACTGCTTGCTGACCGCGCCATAGCCGAATGACGGCTATAGCGCGGCTCAATAACTCTGGGAGGGCGTACATTGACGTCTTCCTAGAATCGCACACCCGGGAATATCCGTGACTGCTGTGTCTACAGGACCCGGCACATCACGGTAAATGGCTGCTGATATCGGCCGTTTACCAAGTGATTGCTCTGTCAAATGATAGAGCGATCACTTGTAAACAAACCGGCATCATATCCGATTCCTCTCTCCCTCTCTGTACCGATCTGTACAGTGTGAGGGGAGAGATCAGATGGAGCAGCGCTGTGGGCTGGATGTGTAGTGCCCACAGCGCTGATATGTGACAATTCCTGCCTCATCAAGCCATCCATCCATCCATGCTCAGCCATCCCATCTTTCCCCATCCATAATCAGCAATACTCAGCCATCCATCCTCATCAATACACATCCATCAGCAATACTCATCCATGCTCATCCATTCATCCTCAGCAATACTCATCCATGCTCATCCATTCATCCTCAGCAATACTCATCCATGCTCATTCATTCATCCTCAGCAATACTCATCCATGCTCATTCATCCATACTCAGCAATACTCATCCATCCATGCTCAGCCACCCCATCCACCCTCAGCCGTACCCGGCCGTACTCGGCCATACTCATTCATGCTCAGCCATCCCATCCACCCTCAGCCGTACCCGGCCATACTCTGCTATACTCATTCATGCTCAGCCATCCCATTCACCCTCAGCCGTACCCGACCTTACTGAGCCATACTCATTCATGCTCAGTCATCCCATCCATACTTAGCCATCCCCATCCATGGCTAATCCATCCCCATTCATGCTCATCAATGCCACATCAGTTCTCATCCATGCCACTACAGTGCCTCACAAAAGTGTAATAGGTAGTCAAATTACATTTTACATTTGTTCCTAGCACACCTGATAGTGCTCCCTGCATGTTGGGGCTCTCTGTGGCCAGGCTGTGTAAAAGTCTCCCAGATGTGGTATCATCATACTCGGGAGTAGGAGAATCTATTTTGGGGTGTAATTTTTGGTATGTACATGCTATGTGTTAGAATTATTGTATAAATGGACAACTTTGTGTAAAAAAAATGCGTTTTCATTTTCTTTACACATTTTTCAAAAACTTGTAGATAAAAATGACATGTTCAAAAGACTCATTATGCCTCATAGATTATACATTGGGGTATTTTCTTTCCAAAATGGGGTAATGTTTGGGGCGTTTCCATTGTCCTGGTGCTCCATGGCCTTCAAAAGTGTAAGATGTAGTCAAAAAATTATATGTGTAGTTTATGCTCCAAGAACGCCTGATGGTGCGCTCTGCATGTGGCCACACTGTGTAAAAGTCTCACACATGGTATCGCCGTATTCAGGAGGAGTAGTAGAATGTGTTTTGGGGTGTAATTTGTGCTATGCATATGCTGTGTGTGAGAAATACCTGCTAATGTTAACAATTTTGTGAAAAAAAAAAAAATCTTGATTTTGCAAAGAGTTGTGGGAAAAAAATTACTTCAAAAAACTCACCATGCCTCTTACTAAATACCTTGGAATGTCTACTTTCCAAAAAGGGTGTTTTTTATTTATTTTAATTTTTTTAATCTGATAAGTAGTTTATTAGGCATTAATAGAGAGAAGCAGTAAAACACAATTACTCTGCTACTCTACTAGCCAGAACATTTTTATAAATGAATTACACACCATACATTCTATACAGCCACTAGGCTCGCGTTGTCCTTTCGTTTTTTTTCATGAGGTATATTTACAGTATATTGCCACTGTAAATATGGGGGGGGGGCATTGGGACTGTGTGGCCAATATAACGACTAAGGCTCTCTTCACACCTGGGCAATTTGAATCGCATGTGGAATCGCCACGATGCTGCCCGCAATTTAGTATCGCGGCAAAACGCAGGAAGTATTTCCGATGCCATGATTTCTCAATGGCACCCCAAACGCAGTGCAATTTTTGCTGCGATTGTCATGCAAACAAAATCGCGGCATGCCTGTTGCCCAAAGGAAGTTCTGTTACTACTTTTGGGCGAAATGCATCCCGTGATTTTGCCGCCATTTGTCTGACAATCAGGGCAAAATCGCACTGCGTTTTAGGGTGCCAATGAGAAAATGGCATCGCAAACTCGTCCTGCCGTGATTCTGCCTGCAATTCCAAAAAAGAAAACTGACCAGGTTTTTTTTTTTTCCCCTCCCTCATCCACATGTTCGAGGTGGGAGAATCCTCCTCACTGTGTCTTGTACTCGGACAGCGGGGACACTTCCTCCGCCATCAGAATACACTGATCAGTATTGCAGTCTGTAGTCTGCAGGGCTGATCCAACAGCTAAGATCTGACAGGATGGTTGATCAAAAGTTGATTGGTAGCTTGACTTCTGTTCAGTCACAGTGGCCATACTTGGATCGAACGAAGGCCGATCCTTGCTGTCCCAGAGGAATTTTCATCTATTTATGTCCAGCCTAATTGCCAATCCTCACAGATTCATTCCATGACTTGAGATAAGCTCATAAAGAAACCCACTGGAACATTGAGAGGAACATTGTGACGTAAGAGTAAGCCGTAATTTGTATAAAATGACAGTACAGGGTTGCATAGACTCCTATCTCACCACTTTTGAACAGACAGCCGAACATGAGGCCTGACCGAAAGCAGTTAGTGGGGATGCTGGCCCCTTTCCTTTCCAGGGGACACTAGATTACGGACTTGGACTCTGCTGGGACCAGGTCCAAGTATCTGAAAATTTTCCAAAGTCAAAATTTTCTGATGCCTTTGGGGTCACAACTTGTGTAGATGCCCAGTGCTTATGCTGCTGCACTCATGGGGCGGAAGAGCCTTCGCAGATGTAGAAATGTATTCATCTGAAAAAAGTAACTGAAACCAGAGAGGCTAACCATGACTGTAGTTGCAGAGCTGGTCACAATGGACCATTTTCTGCGGGCCCATGTAGCCACTCTTAGTGTGTGGGTGAGCCAGAAAGATAAACTGATGGATCTTGTGAAGGAGTACATGGTCACTGAGGACCTCTGCTTCAGCTCTGCACTTGTGTGATGGAAGGTACCTCCTATTTCATTAATCAGTAGACCAGTTTGCAGGGACAAGGAGAGGGCCCCAACATGAGTGAAGCCAAGTGCTTTCCAAAATCCACTGATCCAGTGATCTATGCCTAAAGAGAGGCCCTGCCAAGACTAGGTACCCATATAGTGGTGTGGAGAGTGAGGACATATTGCTGCAAAATGTTTCATTTCAGGCCCCTATGAAATGTGATACCGTCATGCATGGGTCTGCTATTTGCGCAGGTCCGTTTGCAGATTTATACTGTTTTACTAGCTGTACACTCACTACTTTACATTGTAGCAAAGTGTAATTTCTTGTGTTGTCAGATGAAAAGATATAATAAAATATTTACAAAAATGTGAGGGGTGTAATCCAATTTTGTGAGATACTATAGTTGCCAACTATTTTCATAATCGATTAGTTGGCCTACATACAGAATGCATTATTTGTTTACATATCAGGAAATATATTGCAGCACACATACAGCTCAGTACACCATTCATACATGTCAGTAAGTGCCTGGGAACTTGTGAATGTATGAGGAGCAATGCCTTATGGGACATGTAGTCCTGGGCAGGAGTAGAAAGTGAGTGATTCTAAAGGCAGAAGTTTTATTTTTACCTTGCTATAGGGGCAATCTACTCTATACTTTGCGGCTTGCTATAGGGGCACTCTGAAGGTAGGAGGAGCCAGTAACGCTGGTGGGGACCCCAGAGGAGGAGAATCAGGGCTGCGCTGTGCAAAACTATTGTACAGAGCAGGTAGGTATGACAAGTTTTTGTTTTAAAAAAAAACAAACAAAAAAACTGTTTACAATCACTTTAAGGGCTCTCTGCAGGGAAGAGTTAATATAAGGCATTACAATTACATTTAACCACTTGCCGCCCGCCCACCGTCAAATGACAGGTGGGCTCTTGAGCCCCGGACCATTATGCTGCCTAAGGACCAGAGGTCTTTTTCCAATTTTGGCACTGCGTCGCTTTAACTGCTAATTGCGCGGTCATGCAATGCTGTACCCAAACGAAATTTGCGTCCTTTTCTTCCCACAAATAGAGCTTTCTTTTGATGGTATTTGATCACCTCTGCGGTTTTTATTTTTTGCGCTATAAACGGAAAAAGACCGAAAATTTTGAAAAAAAATGATATTTTCTACTTTTTGTTATTTAAAAAAATCCAATAAACTCAATTTTAGTCATACATTTAGGCCAAAATGTATTCGGCCACATGTCTTTGGTAAAAAAAAATGTCAATAAGCGTATATTTATTATTTATAAGTTATAGCGTCTACAAACTAGGGTACATTTTCTGGAATTTACACAGCTTTTAGTTTGACTGCCTATGTCAATTCTTGAGGTGCTAAAATGGCAGGGCAGTACAAACCCCCCCCAAATGACCCCATTTTGGAAAGTAGACACCCCAAGGAAATTGCATGTTGAACCCATTGAATATTTATTTTTTTTGTCCCAAGTGATTGAATAATGACAAAAAAAAAAAAAAATATTTACAAAAAGTTGTCACTAAATGATATATTGCTCACACAGGCCATGGGCCTATGTGGAATTGCACCCCAAAATACATTCAGCTGCTTCTCCTGAGTATGGGGATACCACGTGTGGGACTTTTTGGGAGCCTAGCTGCATACGGGGCCCCGAAAACCAATCAACGCCTTCAGGATTTCTAAGGGTGTAAATTTTTGATTTCACTCTTCACTGCCTATCACAGTTTCGGAGGCCATAGAATGCCCAGGTGGCACAAAACCCCCCACAAATGACCCCATTTTGGAAAGTAGACACCCCAAGCTATTTGCTGAGAGGCATATTGAACATCCACTCATGTGTCTGCAGCACGGCGATTGCGGTGTGACCCTGATTTTTGTAAAGAGCCGATGATGCAGCTCTTTAACCATGCAATCGGCTGTGTCCAATCACAGCCGGTCACATCTAAATGCGGAAGTGTCAGTAATGGGCTCTCATCGCCTCACACTGACAGTGTGGCAAGGAGAGCCGATCAGTGGTATCTCCTCACAGGGGACACCCGGATAGGTAATCGGGACACTCATCAGTGCCCTGATTACAGTAAAGCCTCCCAGTGCCCATTAGTGATGCCAGTCAGTGCTGCCTTTCAGTGCCTGCTCATCAGTATTGCCCATCAGTGCCACCTATTCGTGCCGCATATTGGTGCCTCCTCATCAGTGCAGCCTCATCAGTGAAGGAGAAAAATTACTTATTTACACAATTTACTGACAGAAACTAAGAAAATTTTATTTTTTTCAAAATTTTTGGTCTGTGAAAACCCAGTGATTAAATACCACCAAAAGAAAGCTCTATTTGTGTAAAGAAAATGATTAAAAACTCATATGGGTACAGTGTCGCAAGACCACGCAATTGTCATTAAAAGTGCGACAGCGCTGAAAGCTGAAAAATACCTGGGCAGGAAGGGGGTAAAAGTGCCCGATATTGAAGTGGTTAATGTATTACCAGTATTGTGCATTATATTTAAAATGATTATACCCATGCAAAAAAGTCTCAGCCTTTAGCCTTTACTACTTTAACCACTTGCCTACTGGGCCAATTCTGACACTTCTCTCCTACATGTAAAAATGAATAATTTTTTGCTATCAAATTACTCAGAACCCCAAACATTATATGTGTTTTTAGCAGAGACCCTATGGAATAAAATGCTGGTTGTTGCAACTTTTTATCTCGCACAGTATTTGCGCAGCAATTTTTCAAACGTTTTTTTTTTGTTTGTTTTTTTGGGTGGGGGGGAGAAAAAAAAAGTTTCATGCATTTTTAAAAAACAAAACTGGAAACTAACCCAAATTGTTTTGCATAATGTGAAAGATGATGTTACACCGAGTAAATATATACCTAACATGTCACGCTTTAAAATTGCGCACACTCGTAGAATTGCGCCAAACTTCGGTACTTAACTCCATAGACAACGCTTTAAAAATGTTTACAGGTTATCTGTTTTAGAGTTAGAGTAGGTCTTGTGCTAGAATTATTGCTCTCGCTCTAACGTTCGCAGCAATACCTATCGTGTGGTTTGAACACCGTTTACATATGCAGACGCGACCTACGTATGCGTTCGCTTCTGCGAGCATGCAGGGACGGGGGCACTTTCAATTTTATTTTGATGCTTTGAATGGGATTTTGCTTGTTGGGTGTTTTTTCGGGCGTTTTATGAGCTGAAAACGCTCAGGTGTGAATTCACTATGAACAAGCCGACATTCGGGCCATGTATATAGCTGTCCTTTCTAACAGAAGCCGGTCCAATAAACCAGCATTCCATCAGTGCTCTCAGCCAATGGCTGCGAGCGCTAATTGGTGTGTTCTGGCAGGGGGTGGGGGGAGTTCCCATGTCTGAACACAAAGGCAAAGCAGGAGAGATCGCTGCACTAACATCGCTTATTTTTTCTGTGTCTTGTTCCCTAACCATATAATAGCTGGTTATTTATATTTAACACTGAATATAGGTATTTAAGAATAAAATTGTTTTTTTTTTAAACTTTGCATAATTAATACATCACGCTTTTATTTTTTTTTCTATTTTTACCCGATTATTTGAAACAATAATCGGCCAACGAATCAATTTATAAAAATAATCATTAGTTGCAGCCCTTAAACTCCAGCTGCCTGATTATCCTGGTACATGCTTGGATTGTGCACCTTGAACAATTTTGTTGCGGTTCCAGGTAGGGGGTTGTTTGCATGGGGGCTGTAAGAATTACCCCACTGCCTTGGTGACTTTTGAAACCAGTCCATGAACTGTCTGCCATGAAGCCGCGATGCCCACTTTACTGTTGCGGGGTTTTATCATGAGAACGGAGCAGTGAGCGGGGAAAAGCTTCAGAAGATAAACATTATAGGGTTTGCTGAGTGGGACCAGACTCTGCTTTTGATTAAAAAAAAACAAAAAAAAAAAGTTTATTGAGCATAAAGATCCAAACAGGTACTTACATTCAAAATACAAGGTGCAACAAGCACCAATCATTTAAAGTACAACTTTCGTATAGAATCTTCTGACATATCATTGTAGCTGCAGGGATATTGGTGAACATTGCTATTTACACTGGGAATATGCTTATGCAAAACCATTTTAGAAGTGCGTGTCAATGATACCTGCGAAGTAACTCTGATAACAGGTTTAGAGGAATTTTCAGCATTGATCAGTGCAAGTGGAGAAGTCATCTACCCACCTGTCCCATATTTTATGGAACTTATCTGGAAAACCCCGGTGTAAGTACAGAACTTTTTTGTAGGTGAGAGTGAGATTCACAGCCCTCTTCCACTGCTGAATGTTAGGGGAATGTTTTGCATTCTGGCAGTGAATAAAGTCTCCTGCAAAAATATCATCAAATACTTCTCTTCCTCTGGAAGGGGGAGGAGGCCAAGCAAACACTGGCGAGGGCATAATGTTAAGGGGGAGCCCATGCAATCATGAAGGAATTTGACTATTTGTGACCAATAACGCTGGATGGGTGGACAGGACCATAGCAAGTGGTAAAAGGTACTATCCTAATCGCCACATCTAGGGCAGTTTGGGTCAGTGTTCGGTTTATACTTAGATATATGAGCAGGAGTAAGGTAAGATCCATGAAGGATGTATAGGTGGGTAAGTCGGTCCGATAATTTAGGAGAAACTTTTTTGCAGGCCTCCAGGACTAACGCCCCCCCCCCCCCCCATTGCTCATCGCGCACCTCCCCTAGATCAGCTTTCCAATTCAGTTGGTAAGCATGGGTGGTGGCAGAAGGCGAAAAAAGATGGTTGTATAGGGAGGAGATTAGTTGCTTAGGGTCTTCACCTAAAACTATATCTGCAAGGGACACAGATTCCAACTCAGGGATAGAGGTGCTGAATTAAGTCTGAAGTCTTGAGGTTACCGACGGTGATGAGCCGGGGTCTGCACCTGGAGCTGGATGTGCCTAAACACTGCCTGAAGCGGTGTGTGTGTGTGCTTCTTCTCTGAAAGCTTGTGACTACCAGAAGTAGCCCGAAGTTGTGTACAGGTCGGCAAGAGTACAAACTTTCCACCCAGGCAATTTAGTGCATGTCTTGGTTCCCATGGTGAAAAGTAAGTTTCTGAACAAGTGGCAAGGCCCCTGTGAATTTAGTGCAATTCATGTCTCTTACTCCTTCCACTATGTACCAGCCACACAAAAGGGAAAGAAAAAACAAATTTATCTTAAACCTGAATAAAACCTGAAAGGAGAGTACCTTTCAGTCATGGATGACAAGCCTGTGGTTACATGAATAAATGATGTTGATGTGTAGTCCCTGTCCCTTGGCCACAAACAGGACACACAAGAATTTCTGCATCAGAATAAGGAGGCGTTCTCAGAACTTGCCATCTGCACTCACTAATTAAGCATAATATTGTCACAAACCTAAAGGTTTTCATCACTCTTAAAGCGGTAGTAAACCCAGCCATAAAACAATTTAATTTCCGGCACCTGCCAGAAATGCAGCACTCCCATTGGTTGTGCTCTCAACCAAACTGTCAAACCATCCAATGGCTGGTGTCATAATTGATCACATGTGCAGCATCACGGCATTTGTAGATTAAACAGAGGCAAAGATGGCAGCTTCCTTGGCTGAAAAAAATAGGAGGGTTTACACTTTAAGCCCTTTTGAAAATCAGAAGTTCATAGACAAGCAGTGGCAGAGGAGGAACAGAGAACACTTGACCTCAGGGTTTTAGTAAAGTCTAAAAGTGAATGGGATAACCCTATAGTCTTTGTTCCCAAGACTTAGGATTTTGTATTGACTTGGAAAGTGAATGATGTATCTCCTTTTAGAACATAACCTGTGCCCTAGGTTGATGAACTGATTGAGAGTTTGCATCCAGCTAGGTACAGACCACCCTTGATCTTACAAGGGGATGTTAGCAGGTGCCCCTCACAGAGGACATTAAAGAAAAGATGGGTTTTGCAACCCCGCATTGTTTGTGGCAGTATGCCCATATGTGTTGGACAGCCCCTACTGGTTAACAGCTTGGTCCAAGGTGTTGTGTATGTGCCACCCATGTTTTGTCAGGTGCAGTATGCATCACATACTAGCACATTATGTGACACTTTCCTTAGAACAAAGCCCTCTAGCAACAAGTTGTCACTGCTGAAGGTGCTTCCATCTTCACCTGGTCTTCCTTCCAGGTTCAGACTCCAGCTGTGTGAGTGGCTGGAGCAACGATGGCTTCACGCTGCCCTTTACGGCACAGGACTCTAAAGGAGCGGCATGGGTATGCAGTTTCTTCACCGTGCATGCGCCAGTGATGCCACTGGCTGCGTGTACAGTAAATATCTCCTAACTGGTGCACATTTAGTAGATTCTTACAGTACCTTTAGGTGAGCCTTTATATAGGCTTACCTATTGGGTAAAAATCAAGGTATGGGAGTTTACTCCCACTTTAAACAGGGTTTAATAGCTGGACACACCTTGGTACACCTAATAGATGACATGGAGTGATGAAAGAGACAGATTTAGATTGTGCTAGGAACAGGCTGGGTGCTTGACCAAAACAATCCAGTGAACAGCCAGGAGGTTTAAGATTTGTGTTGTCTATTTTTATGTTCTGACAATTACAAGGGTGGGCTTTTGATGCTAATTTATGTTCT
This sequence comes from Lithobates clamitans, assembly GCA_037952925.1. Taxonomy (NCBI): domain Eukaryota; kingdom Metazoa; phylum Chordata; class Amphibia; order Anura; family Ranidae; genus Lithobates; species Lithobates clamitans. Next base: position 3,297,204 of record JBBGZY010000486.1, read on the forward strand.
GTGGAGATATAAAATCAGACAAGAATTTTTAAAAGACAACCTGCACCAGTTTGCTCAGCACTGCTCTACAGTGAGAACACTTAGAAATTGGATTGCTGCATTCTCTAAATACCACAGAGATCTGCTGATTTCCCTGGCTGATGTTCACTTTTTCATGTGCAGCAAGCAATGTGTCAGTAAGGATTTCATACACTCACCATTCAGTTTTTCTCCTCAAGTGCAGTTTCAAAGCCACCCCTCACTTTAGTGGCCTCAGGGTGAATAGTGTTTCCAGGCTTCATGCCAGGACTGGTCATATTTTGTGGATTACATTGTGCCTCACTTTGTGTGTCAAGCTCAGTAGGAAAGGTTTGTAAAGCCATATTTACAGCTCTTGGCATGTTCTAGTGCTATTGACATTTCTATATACTCCCTTGTAGATTCTTACATTGCATAGGACATCAAGGACCTCTCAGCTTCAACACACATCTGGCTCTGTTATATTCTTTTCCACCCAACTCAGGTGACGCATCACTTTAGCTGAAAGAGTCCAATAAAAACAATAAATCTCTGTTATGTATTTTTCTAAACTAATCAAAGTAAATCTTCATTCCTCAATTTCTACTAGATACATTTCAGAAAATGACAAAAGAATACTGCAGAGAATTACGCAGGTTTGTGTAAATAAGATATAAGTACTGAATTGAACTGAAAGCTTTTTGTCTATCATATGTCAGGGTGGGACCATGCAAATTAATTTAAATATTATTGTCTAATTACCCATAGGTAATGTGCAGTTGAAGCTGTTATGTACACATCCTGGATTTACGGGCTTCTGTAAACCATGATGTTGGCCCTTGTCATTACATTTACAATGAAAAGTAGTTTACTCCATTTTAAAGTGACCCTATAACCACAATACATGTACCAGGCTTAGCATGTCCAATACAAATAGACTTTGAGCACTTAAGGCTATTGCAATCTGTTATGTTCCTTTGGATTAGTCACTTTTAAAGTTCTGAGACACTTCAGAGAATGTTGAAGGCTCTCTCCCCTTCTGCAGCCAACAGCTTGCTTACACCAATTTTGGTGCCAACAGTAGTCCATCATGTCTCACACCCTGACCATTTTCTCTGCCGACTTCCTGCACCCCCAGCTTGGGTAGAAAGAACTTTGTTAATGCCAATCAGTGGATGCAGCTAAGATGGAGTGTTGAGCTATAAAGAGGCTGCGCCCACATCTATCAGCGATATTCCTCCCCCAGCCTGAATCTGCTGTTCTGCATCCCAGAGACTGCTGCATGCTTTGGCACCTTCACCTCAAACCTTTGACTCCGGGCCCTTGGTGCTCCAACACCGATTAATGCAAATGGGTTGACTGATGCTAGCTATCATACCGTCATTCAGTTTGGAAGGCATGCAACACTAGACTTGATCTTGGAGAGGACTTTCTTTGAGGAACAGCATTTTGTTCCTGTCAATACTCACCAAGTTACCAAAACAGGCAACTATCTCAAACCTATCGTCTTGGCTTCCCCTATCTTCTTGGCAGTAATTCACCCAGAAGGAAAACTGTTAAATTGCTGTTTAAAAATAGATCAATGGAATATCGCAAACTCCAAGGTCCTTTGGATTATTTTTGAACAGGCCTCTATATCACCTTATTATTTACCTCATCTTTTATGGTCTACCCCTATATCCTCTAAAGATGTTTCTACCTGTAATACTTTGAGGCTGGGTTCACACTAGCAGGAGATTTTGACTGGCTCTCTATGGAGCCGGTTCACATATCTCCGCAGCAGGTCCGGTGCATCTTTTGGTCCGTTTAAGGTCCAAATTCAGTTCAAATTTGGGCTGAAAAAAGACCCGAAACTGTGAATCAGGACGCACCGGACCCCAGCTGTGAGTCGCATGCTGCTCATATGTGAACCGAGCCTTATAGCCCAGTCCCTTAAGCTTTGGGACCTACAGTATCTCACAAAAGTGAGTACACCCCTCACATTTTTGTAAATATTTTATTATATCTTTTCATGTGACAACACTGAAGAAATGACACTTTGCTACAATGTAAAATAGTGAGTGTACAGCTTGTATAACAGTGTAAATTTGTTGTCACTTAAAATAACTCGGCACACAGCCATTAATGTCTAAACCGCTGGCAACAAAAGTGAGCACATCCCTAAGTGAAAATGTCCAGATTGGGCCCAATTAGCCTTTTTCCTCCTCTGTGTCATGTGACTCCTTAGTGTTACAAGGTCTCAGGCGTGAATGGGGAGCAGGTGTGTTAAATTTGGTGTTTGGTGCTCTTGCTCTCTAATAATGGTCACTGGAAGTTCAACATGGTACCTCATGGCAAAGAACTCTGAGAATCTGAAAAAAAAAATTGTTGCTCTACATAAAGATGACCTAGACTATAAGAAGATTGCCAAGACCCTGAAACTGAGCTGCAGCACAGTGGCCAAGATCATACAGCAGTTTAACAGGACAGGTTCTACTCAGAACAGGCCTCGCCATGGTCGACCTAAGAAGTTGAGTGCACGTGCTCAGCGTCATATCCAGAGGTTGTCTTTTGGAAATGGACGTATGAGTGCTGCCAGCATTGCTGCAGAGGTCGAAGGGGTGGGGGGGGGGGGGGGGTCAGCCTGTCAGTGCTCAGACCATACGTCGCACACTGCATCAAATTGATCTGCATGGCTGTCGTCCCAGAAGGAAACCTCTTCTAAAGATGATGCACAAGAAAGCCCGCAAACAGTTTGCTGAAGACAAGCAGACTAGGGACATGGATTACTGGAACCATGTCATGTGGTCTGATGAGACCAAGATAAACTTATATGGGTCAGATGGTGTCAAGTGTGTGGCGGCAACCAGGTGTGGGGTACAAAGACAAATGTGTCTTGCCTACAGTCAACATGGTGGAGGGAGTGCATTGGTCTGTAGCTGCATGGGTGCTGCCGGCACTAGGGAGCTACAGTTCACTGAGGGACCCATGAATGCCAACATGTACTGTGACATACTGAAGCAGAGCATGAGCCCCTTCCTTAGAAGATTGGGCCGCAGGGCAGTATTCCAACATAACGACCCCAAACACACCTAGAAGACTACCACTGCCTTGCTGAAGGTAAAGGTGATGGACTGACCAAGCATGTCTCCAGACCTAAACCCTATTGAGCATCTGTGGGGCATCCTCAAACGGAAGGTGGAGGAGCACAAGGATTCTAACATCCACCAGCTCCATGATGTTGTCACGGAGGAGTGGAAGAGGACTCCAGTGGCAACCTATCAAGCTCTGGTTTACTCCATTCCCAAGAGGGTTAGGTCAGTGCTGGAAAAGAATGGTGGTCACATAAAATATTGACACTCTGGGCTCAATTTGGACATTTTCACTTAGGGGTGTACTCACTTTTGTTGCCAGCGGTTTAGACATTAATGGCTGTGTGGTGAGTTATTTTGAGGGGACAGCAAATTTACATTGTTATACAAGCTGTACACTCACTACTTTACATTGTAGAAAAGTGTAATTTCTCCAGTGTTGTCAAATGAAAAGATGAGATGCTGTATATAAATCTAAACTTTCTAAGCTGTCTAAGAACCCGCCTTGAACTTTTTTTTGGGAGATCCCAGATTTAAAAATGCTTTTTGTTACCCGAATGATTTTCAGTGGTGGAAGATCATGATATGGTGATTTTATTGTGGTGGTTTGGTACACCTGCTGCACTTGGAGTGCAAATTAGATGTATAATTTGTGTTGGAAAACAGAATTTGTGAAGCTGTGATTGATCACATGTAAATTATCAAGATACTATTTCATGTGTCACACAGCATTAACTGACATCATAAATATATAGTCTAAAAGCACAGATACACTTACAGCGATCAACTGTAACTGCTGCCTGGTGCTTAGGCATGAAAACTTGCTATGGGTGGAGTGTGGAGGAGAGCCATACCAGCAGATGTGGCTGGTCCCCTTTATAATGATGATAAACAATCGTAACTGAGCAGGTTTTTTTTTTTTTTTTAACCGCTTGCCGTAATGGCCACTTTTACCCCCTACCTGCTCAGGCCAATTTCCAGCTTTCAGTGCTGTTGTACTTTGACAATTGCACAGTCATTCATCACTGAATCCATATGACCTTTTGTATAATTTTTTTCACACAAATAGTGCTTTCTTTGGGTGGTATGTAATCGCCACAGTTTTTTTTTTTGCTAAACAAATGAAAAAAGACCGGGGGGAAAAAACATTTTTCTTCTAAAATTTTGCAAATGGGTAAATTGTTTCCTTCACTGATGAGGAGGCACTGGTAGGTATTGATGGGCAGCACTGGTAATCAGGACACTGATGATCGGTGCAGATGTCCCCTTAAACACTATCCAGTTACCGGTACTCTCCTCCTGCTGTGGCAGCATGAGGAAAAGGAGTGCTTATAACCGGCAAGTGTGTTTACATTGTGATCAGCTGTGATTGGACACAGAAAAAAACACAGAGAAGAGTAACCTAGCGCCAGTGGTAGGTCACCCAGAGAATGTAACAAACATATAAAATAGATGTATAGCCTGTACCATCCATTCAAAAATTGTTAATGCATATACAGGGATGAAACAGAAAACTAGAAACTACAATAAACATAATAGTAATATCCCGTGCTGCTAGACAAACTGTAATTGGTGAAAACAGATCATACCAGGAAGCAACATATAAAATGTCCAGCGCTCGGGCTATTTTTGGAAAACAAAATACAACAAGTATAAAAGTTTAAGATTTTTAATGAACCAATAATGAGCCAGTGGTTAGCAATAGTCCAAAGTAACAATATTTACTGCAAAAAAACCAGGTTCAGAGGCTCTGTTTAAAAACAATCTCCACACGGCGGCCACTTCACTTCTACTTCAGCCCGGTTATTCCTCATGGCGCCAAGGTCTTCACCATATGAGGCAGCTCTGAGCCCTCTTACCTGCCTGTGAGTACTTTGATATATCTCCACCACCTTGCCTTCATTCACCTGCTTTGAGCCCATATGTATGTTTGCTTTCACACTTTACACAGCAGTCTCCGTATACTTTCATTAGATGGATCTCCGGTGGTAACCTCCTGCTGTTTGATGCCTCTGTCACCTTTTTGATGTCTATTTGATCACTTACAACATCACCAAGAGTCTATAATTTTTTAATAGTTTTTATCGTGTGCTTTTTTGTTTTTAAACAGAGCCTCTGAACCTGGTTTTTTTGCAGTAAATATTGTTACTTTGGACTATTGCTAACCACTGGCTCATTATTGGTTCATTAAAAATCATAAACTTCTATACTTGTTGTATTTTGTTTTCCAAAAATAGCCCGAGCGCTGGACATTTTATATGTTGCTTCCTGGTATGATCTGTTTTCACCAATTACAGTTTGTCTAGCAGCACGGGATATTACTATTATGTTTATTGTAGTTTCTAGTTTTCTGTTTCATCCCTGTATATGCATTAACAATTTTTGAATGGATGGTACAGGCTATACATCTATTTTATATGTTTGTTACATTCTCTGGGTGACCTACCACTGGCGCTAGGTTACTCTTCTCTGTGTTTTTCTCTGTTTTTCTTTGGTGCTCCAGCAGCCTCTGTAAGGTCACCCTGAGTAACATTGAGGGCCAAGTCCCATTTTATCCAACTATACACCCATCCCAACTCCCCCCCCCCCTTTTTTTTTTTTTTTTTTTTTTTTTTTTTTTTCCCTCTTCCCTATCATGGGGACCGAGAGAACACATCGGCTACAGGCCATTTTTGAAAATATAAATAACAATAATACCGTTCGATCTAAAATAGATGAAATTTCCACGGGTGCTTCCTCCCAACGACCACATACGGAAGCTTATGAAATTCGTATGAGGAAAGCCTTCTTACGATTGCAAGATGCAAAACAGTATGAACAGACCCAATGGTGGGATTTAGCATTTCTTAAGAAATATATAGAATTGGGTATCACCCCTAGAGGACTTCGGATCAAGAAGCAATGCAGCTTCTTGGACGAAGATCTCCACAAGGAATGGCGATCGCTAGCAGAATTTTGTACAATCAAATGGATTAAAATTCTTATTTCACAAAGAGAAAGAAAATTAGAACTAGCAACACAACAGGTAAAGGACAAAGAAGACACTGTTCATGAATTTAGTGCTTCATGTTTATATCCGAAGTGGCTTCAGGTTCTTGAGAGAAATGTCAAGAAGGATGAAGACGCTTTGGTTTTTAAGAAAACCAAAAAGCTGGAACGAGACCTGTTTGATTATGGCAATGGCCAGGTATTCGACTGGCAACGCCATAAACAGAGGGCCAATGAAATTGTAGCACATTCAACCTGTTCAAAACCTATAAATACATCTAAGTCTAAAAAAAACAAAGTCGAAAAAACACAACTCTAATAATTCTAAGAAAGCCACTCCCAAGTCTATCCCCCATCCACAAATTATGGAAGTTTCCAAATCAGCTAGTTCAAGCATACCAATATCTGCTACTAGAGGTGGGATTGTACCGACCACCACTATTTTAGACCTGAATCCTTCCCCCTCAGTGTCATCCTCCTCTTTGATGGTACCGCTTATTCCGTCTGTTGACAGACATGAGATGACCACTGTTTCACCACCTACTACCCAACTTAAACTGGCATACAATGTACCCATTCAGAACAGTTTTAGCCCCTTATCCCGAGACCTGGAAAACTACATTCTATTGGGAGCTAGACCTAAATCCCAAGACACTAGAGACGAACTTCATCCTCAGGATACCAACTGTTGTACTTTATCCCCAAAGGACTCCAACCCTCCAAATTTTCAGTTCTCTCCTCCAAAGGGAGGGTCCAAAGAGAAAAGAAAACTAGAAGAGGACGGAGAGGAGGAATCATTAGGAAGACTAAACAAAAAAGAGAGGTCGGAACCAATAGAAATAATAGTACTATAAAAATATATAACCTATCCTCACATACTCTCACTCCGTCTGAAGAAATGCTACTTCGGAAAGGCCTAGGTTTCTCTCCAACTATAGGCCCAAATAAGTTTGGTCTTTTTAAAGATCTACATCGTTTTATACGGTTACTAACTCTAAAACGTCACTATGCCCCTAACCCATTAGCCTTATATAAAAAAGATAGGAAAGAGGCTACGTCCACACAGGACCCGACACCAGAGTGCACATCTTCCGTAGAACTTGACGAAGTGGCACTACAGGCCCTAGAGGAATTATGGGCTGAAGGACATACAGAGGGCTTTGTACCCTCTGCTTGTCTAGAACCATCAGTAATACATACTCCTTTTCGGCCCAAATCAACTTTTTTTCCAACCAATTCAAAGGGCCCTTATATTGAAACCTACTACCAAGCGGTATATAAAGATTTTCTATCACTATGTGAGAATCCTAGTAGGCGGAAACATCGGAATTTGAATAGATGTGAGAATTTAGCCTTGAAAGAGCTAATGTCCAATACCAAAATCATCATTAGGCAGGCAGACGAGGGTGGAAGTTTGGTGATACAAAATCGCACCGACTACATCAAAGAGGCCAGCAGACTGTTAGCTGACACTGATACATATCTGAAACTACAGTCTGATCCTCTTCCAGAATTCCAACTAGAATTAAAGTCGCTTGTCCAAGAAGCATGGCATAATGGAGTACTTACCAATAAAGAAAGACAATTCTTATTACCATCTGAATGCAGTACCCCCTACTTCTACCATCTCCCAAAGGTCCACAAATCCTTGGTGGACCCCCCTGGGAGACCAATTGTAGCTAGTACAAATAGCTTCAGTAATGGTTTGTCAATGTACATCGACTATTGTCTCCAACCCCTTGTGTGCCAGTTACCGTCCTATATTAAAGACTCTAATGATGTAATCACTGCCCTTCAGAACTATTCATGGGAAGAGGGCTACTGGTGGGCATCTCTCGATGTGTCCTCTCTATATACCTCAATACCCCATGATATAGGTTTAAGAGCCGTTCAACATTTCTTGACCAAGAGTGGCGATTTCAATTCGTTACAGTCACAATTCCTGGTACAAGCCACCGAGTTTTGCCTAAGACGGAACTACTTTACGTTTGGAGAACAATTCTATCTGCAGCGTAGAGGTACCGCCATGGGAGCGAATTTTGCTCCGGTTTACGCGAATCTTACTATGGGCTACTGGGAGGAACATAACATCTGGGCTAACAATCCTTTTGCTGAACACATTGTCTTTTTTGGGCGCTACATTGATGACGTTGTGGTCATTTGGAGTGGGAGCCCAGAGTTGTTTTCCTCCTTCGTGGCCCATTGTAACTCCAATACACTTGGTCTGGCTTTCACCCATGTTATAGATTCTCGGGAGCTTGTATTCCTAGATTTGGTCCTATTCCATGACCAACAGAGGATTCTCACTAGAAATCCTGTTAAGCCAACAAGTGGCAACTCCTACCTTCATTTTAGAAGTTGCCACCACCCAGTATGGAAACGCAATATCCCTAGTGGCCAATTTTATAGACTTAGACGCAATTGCTCGAAATTGGAAGACTATGTTGAACAGGGAACAGTGATGACTAAGAAATTCCAAGAGAAAGGTTATCCACCTGATCTTATCAATGACGCTTTCCTGTCTCATCTGAATCCCCCTATTAGAGACAAGCATTCGAGTGACAATTTAAGAACTAATCAGACAGTCAGATTTATTTCGACTTTTAATGAGAATTACAAATCCATCTCTAATATAGTTAGAAAACACTTTGGTATTCTTCATCTGGACCAACGCCTTGCCCCGGTGCTACCCGAGATCCCACAAGTGACGTTCCGTAAAGCACGCACCATAAAAAACTTGCTAGCACCCAGTAAAATAACAAATAAACCGTCCAAATCTTTCCTCGATATCAGGTCCTATTTTCATGACAGAAAGGGCATATTCCAGTGCAAAAAGAAGGGGTGCCTTACTTGCCAATTTATCACTCATGGCACTAATATCATCACAACCAATACAGGCAAAAAATATGAGATTAGACAATTCATTACCTGTTCTACAGATTTTGTTGTATATGTTTTGCGTTGCCCTTGTGGGTTGGTCTACGTTGGCCGGACTATTCGTGCCTTACGGGCTAGAGTAGGTGACCACCGGAGACTAATTTCGAAGGGGTGCGATGAACATAGTGTACCCCGTCATTTCTTGCGTTTCCATGACAAGGATATTAGACACTTGGAGGTCTTTGTTATCGAAACTATCCCCAAGGGCACGCTAACCAATAATGAAAGATTCTCCCTGTTGTGCAAGCGTGAGGTTTTTTGGATCTACATGTTTGACTCGCTTGCCCCCAAGGGGTTGAACGAAGAACTAGAAACATGTAGTTTTGTGTAATTTTAATGAGAGTCTATATATATACCTTTTAGATCATCTCTGGGTTAATAATGATTTTAATAGGTTTTTAAAATGTTTTTAATATGTTTGATTATGTTTTTTATAGAAAAATGTTAAGTTTTTATGTTGAAGTATAAACTATGTGTTCCTTGGTTATATATTGTGTTTATTTTCATACTTTTATGTGAAGTAAGGCACGTATACCCATTGGTAAATTGCTTGGAGCAGAGGGGGTTAACATTGGAGATCTTTGTTTCTTCCCTGTGCCTATTTCAATTTTTTTTTTTTTTAGCCCCTCCCCTTTCCCCTCCCCTTAATCCCCAGTTACCTATTTAAACCCTGCGAGTTGCCTATTATCCTTGACTATGACAAAGCGCTCATGCGCGAAACGCGTCGTCAAGGCAACCTCTCTCCCCCCCCCCACATGGCAGAGGCCCCAGCTTGAGTTCTTCACTGCGATTTTTCATCCATTCACTTTTTTTTTTTTTTTTTTTTTTCTGAAGCTGCTTTTTTCATCAGCAAGCGTTTCCTGCAAATTCACCATCTCCACTACCCCATCTGGGTGGGGCAGCTTTGTTTTTACATCCATTGATTCTTTTATTTTTATTATATTTTTGTACCCATTGCAATATCCATTTTTTCATATGACTGTTGGCTATCTCCCCAGGCAGGTCAGGCTGATGTGAGCTCCATCAGCCTGCCGCCACCAATTCCCCCGTGTCAGTTCTGACCTCAGCGCAGTGTCACCAGGTCTCACTGATGAGACTTCACCTCTGTGGAGACACGTCCCAGCCTAGCAGCGGTTCCGTTTTACTTCTCAGACGCTACAGCGGCTCCCCTGTGCTGACGTCATCCTCCATCAACACACAGCTCCGGCCAGACTGTTCTCCGCACGGCGGAGCTACACATCTCCACACGGCGGCCACTTCACTTCTACTTCAGCCCGGTTATTCCTCATGGCGCCAAGGTCTTCACCATATGAGGCAGCTCTGAGCCCTCTTACCTGCCTGTGAGTACTTTGATATATCTCCACCACCTTGCCTTCATTCACCTGCTTTGAGCCCATATGTATGTTTGCTTTCACACTTTACACAGCAGTCTCCGTATACTTTCATTAGATGGATCTCCGGTGGTAACCTCCTGCTGTTTGATGCCTCTGTCACCTTTTTGATGTCTATTTGATCACTTACAACATCACCAAGAGTCTATAATTTTTTAATAGTTTTTATCGTGTGCTTTTTTGTTTTTAAACAGAGCCTCTGAACCTGGTTTTTTTGCAGTAAATATTGTTACTTTGGACTATTGCTAACCACTGGCTCATTATTGGTTCATTAAAAATCATAAACTTTTATACTTGTTGTATTTTGTTTTCCAAAAATAGCCCGAGCGCTGGACATTTTATATGTTGCTTCCTGTGATTGGACACAGCTATTCATGTGGTAAAGAGCCACTGATTGGCTCTTTACCCTGATCTGTAATCAGCTGTGTCCGGAGGATACAGTGATCACAGAACGTGCTGTCGTATGACGCCCTTTTAGAACTGGCAGATCACTCTGTAGCCATCATTTTGCTATAGCGCAGTCGGCAAGTGGTTTAAGTTGCCTAATAGGTTGTTTCGATTATTATGTCTATATGCATGAGATCACTGGCCAAAAGTTGCCGGGTTACTGAGGTCCAAAGGAAACTAAACACAATCTGTAAAAAAGATGTATGTGTTTGACCACATATTGACAGAGACACTTTAAGATATTTAATTGGTTTTGGAGGTATTCAGTTTATGAATTCTGTGCTTATATCCTAGCATAATAAAGACACAGCCACACATAATGTATTCTGTGGAACTTTAGGGATTTTTTGACACTTTTTTATTTTTTTTATTCATGCCGTTATTTGTATGAGAGAGAGAAACCTCTAATACATATATCTCTGCTGGAAGCTAATAGGCTGAGGCTTCCCATTGAGAAATCTTTTCACTTTACTAAGAACAACAGGTATCCTCAAAGTAACAACTGATTTACCATCCTAAACCTCCCTGTTATTACAGAAACAATAGTGTGAAGAGCAGGGCTATCCAGCAAAGGAGATCATTGTAGTAGAGAAGTGTCTTGTGACATTTTAAGACTTCCTGCAGACTGCTGCAAGCTGGTGTGAGGTATAGATTTAATTATACGATGACAGGAATAAGTGGTAAGCAAAGTAATATTCATTTACAGTCTAAAGCAGCCCATACATTGCTTTTTTTTTTTCTTTTTTCTTTTTTTCTTTTTCATTCAACCAGAGGGTTGAATGAAAGAAAATGCCTTGATTCCCCCATCCACACATTCAAAGTGGATGGGGAATCCCTCCTGCTGTGGTATTGCATTCTGACCACAGGGAGCCTTCCCCGCTGTAGCTGGCAGTCTGATCGTTCAGGAAAAAAAACCCTCAGGGTGGTTGTACACAAGTGGATTGAAATTAGTCTAGAGAACCTGCTGCCATTTTTCTGCAGCCTAGTTCTTATGTTTTCGTGCTTAGGACATGGAAACAAGGCTAAGCTACTCAACTATGCAAAAAAAACAAGTAACTGGGGTGCAGGAAAATGGCAGCAGGTGCTCTGAACTAATGAGTCAGAATTATTGAAATATTTGGCTGTGGTAAAAGACAGTTTGTGCGTGAAGGGCTGGAGAGCAGTGCAATGACTGTCTGCAGGCAACAGTGAAGAAAGTTTGGGGCTGCATTTCTTCAAATTGAGTTGGAGATTTGGTCAGGATCACTGTTGTGCCAGACCTAATCAAGATGGGGGCTTCGGAAGAGGACTAGGTGCAAGCCTCTTACCCACTGACTATGGCCCAAGGAGAGAGAAGATCATTCTCTAATGATGGACCACCACTTAATGGACTTGCAGAATGTGGTTTGGATTACTTCAGATGGGACAGCAATATTTATCCAGAATACCTCCTAGGAAATATATATAGACTATTCCTGGTTTATTTGATACTGAACTATACATGTTTATTGAAAGAGCTGGTCACATTGGCCTCTTAAACTGTGTAGGAGTCGAACAGTCTGCTATTGAGCTGCTCTCCTTCCAGGAAAGGTACTGGTTGCAGTATGAAGTGTGAGTTGTGTTTTTGGGAAAACAACCGCACAAAGAATGGAAAGCGGAGTTAAAAAGGCTGGTCCAGGGGGAGATGCGGTTGGACGAGAGCTACAGAGCCCTCCACTGGTATGTAGCCCATGTGTGCCCATGGATAGCGGACGACACCCCAACAGAAGGCTTTGGCTATGGTGGCCTGGGACTGTTATTAGAGAGGCTGTCTGAGAACCCTAACTTTGGGAGTGATTTGGAGTTGCATTTGGAGGAAATCTTGGAATACGGAGAACGGATGCTGAATGTCTCGCAGTTCTCTGGGCACTGGAAGATTTGGAGTTACTAGCCAATCAAAAATGGGAGCTGGAGATCGCCTTCAGACGGCGGCTAGGTTCTGCTCAGCAGCAGGTCTGGGCTCCCTTTGCCTGGGACTATCAGGAAATACCAGCTGACAACGTTCAAGTTTGTTTGATTCTGAACTATACATGTTAATTGAAAGAGCTGGTCACATTGGCCTCTGGAAATGTGTAGGAACCGGACAGTCTGCTACTGAGGTCTCCTGCTATTGTCTGAAGGTGTTCTGTGTTTATACTTATGTTATTGTGTTCTGTACCTTCAAAACTTGAAGCTGGCAAGTCTGACCTGCAATGGGACGTCTGATTCATCCAGGTGGCTAATTAACAATATTTTAGTATGTCAGTTGTTATGTTTCTGATTACAGTTTGTATTATTAGGGTAATATGATCAGGAGGGATATTAACTACCTCAATACGGTGCACTTACACCCCCTTCCTACCCAGACCAGTTTTCAGCGCTCTCACAGTTTGAATGACAATTACTCAGTCATGCAACACTGTACCCATATGAAACTTGCATCTTTTTTTCACACAAATAGAGCTTTCTTTTGGTGGTATTTAATCACTAGTGGGTTTTTTATTTTTTGTGCTATAAATAAAAAGACCGTAAATTTTGTGAAAAAAAATGCCTTTTTCTATGTTTCTGTCATACAATTTTGCTAATTAGTAATTTTTCTTCATACATTTTGGCCAAAATTTATACTGCTACTTATCTCTTGTAAAAATAACCAAAATTAGTGTATATTATTTGGTCTTTGTGAAAGTTAGTCTACAAACTATGGTGCCAATCACTGAAAATGAATCGCATCTCATCAAGCCTTCAGTACATCAGGTGTATAATTTCTTGTGACACTAACAAGTCAGGAAAGTACAAATACCCCCCAAATGACCCCTTTTTAGAAAGTAGACATTCCAAGGTATTAAGTAGCATGGTAAGTTTTTTTTAAGTTGTAATTTTTTCCCACAATTCTTTGCAAAATGAAGATTATTATTTATTATTTTTTTTTACAAAATTGTCATATTATCAGGTTATTTCTCACACACATCATATGCATACAACAAATTACACCCCAAAATACATTCTGCTACTCTTCCCGAGTATGGCAATATCACGTGTGAGACTTTTACACAGCCTGGCCACATACAGAGGACCAACATTGAAGTAGTACCTTCAGGCGTTCTATGTGAATAAATGACACATCTCATTTCTCAACCACCCATTACAGTTTTGAAGGCCCTGGAGCACCAGGACAATGGAATTGCCCACAAAATGACTCTGATGGCCTGGTGACTGGTACTCATATGGACTGTGACAGGTACTCAGGTACTCATATGGACTGTGATGGGTACTCATATGGACTGTGATGGGTACTCATATGGACTGTGATGGGTGCTCGGGTACTCATATGGACTGCGATGGGTGCTCGGGTACTCATATGGACTGTGACGGGTGCTCGGGTACTCTGATGGACTGTGAAAGGTACTTTGATGGGTGGTGACAGGTCCTCTATGTTTAGGGGGGGCAAATCAGTGTGATTGGTGTACACTGTAAGTGGTAACGAGATGTTACCCCAATCTCCTTCTCGCACACGATCGGTGTGTGAGGAGGAGAACCCGGTAACCTCTCGTTACCGCGGTTTATTGACATTTAGTGATCGGCTGTGAAAGGATCACAGGCGATCACGTGGCAAACAGCTGCCGGCCAATGACTGTTTACCAGCGTCAGTGACGAGCAGTGTTCCCGGGAACACGCCTCCACCGACGTGCAGCCGTGCAAAGTGGGGCAGTACCACCTGTGATCGGCCGCGATGAAGTCATGATGAAGATCATGTGGTAAACAGCCATGCCCAATGGCTGTTCACCCCCCTCGGTGGCGAGCGGTGTCTCCGCGACATGCCGCCACCGAAGGAACAGGGATGCGCGCACACGACACATATGACAGCCGGCAGGCGGCAAGCATTTAAAGTATATGTCTGAGTTTAAAATAAAAGCTTTGCCTAGTTCTTGGGTGCAATATGCAGCTATAATATCTGATATGTATCCATAGACTGGAAGAAGCGTATATGACGCAAGCACTCAAGTGGAGTGTGGGACGTTCCGTTACAACTGGTGTCCTCAATGCTGAGAAATATAGGCAGATAATTTGCCATCATGCCATACAATCAGGGAGGCGTGTGGTCCCAAACTTCTGCAGCAAGAGAACGACCCCAAACATGCAGCCATTGTCATTGAGAACTATCTTTCGTGTAAAGAGCAACAAGGAGTCCTGGAAGTGATGGTTAAGCCCTCACTGAGCCCTGATCTCAACATCAAGACTGTCTAGGATTACATGCGAGATATACCTTCAAAAACTGCAAGTGTACCTAGAAGAATTGATGCTGTTTTGAAGGCAAAGGGTGGTCACACCAAATATTGATTTTGATTTCTCTTCTGTTCACTTACTTTCCATTTTGTTAATTGATGAAATTAAATTTATAACACTTCTATTTCTGAAAGTACTTAATGTGAAAAGGCTGAAGGACTTTAAAATTGTGTTCTTGAAAAAACGTGCAAAATCCCTTAGTTCAGAACTTGTATGCTAGCAGCATAAAATGGACTAATGGGAAATTCACTAAATATAAGCAGTTTACCCTTTTTACTAGCTTTTCTTGCTATGAGGGCACCTAAACCTCAGTCCTGTACCGATGTGCCAATGCCCAGCCTCCTATTATCTCATGGTGATTGACAAGAAAGCAATATTTTTAGAAACCTCGTAACAGCAGAAAAAGACGAAGTGGTCCACTGAGTCTGCCCCATTTTTTAAAGTTTGTGGGCGTTGTGGTGTTTTTTTATTTATTTTTTGACGTATAGATCTAGGTTTGTCCCAAGCATGTTTGAATCCACCTTCATGTTGGCTTCATATTGAAATTACTGCCCTCCTAAACCTTATTTACACCCATGATGTAATTATAGGTTTCAGTCATGTCTCCCCTTTCCCTTCTTTCCTCCAGACTGTACATATTAAGTACCCCTCAGACCTTTCAACACTTTTGTTGCCCTTCTCTGGACTCATTCTATCTTATCACTATCTTTTTGTTGGTAAGGTCTCTTCCATTTCCTTCTCTGGAGAACTGAACTACTTTGAGGTAAAGCCAAACAAACTAAAATCCAATCTTCTCCAAATGACACTTGGAAGCACAGTTCAATCACAGAAAGCATTTTTAAACCAAATATAATGGGTAAAGGCTATACAGCTACGCACTTTTGTAAACTGTATATTTGGTTAAAACTTTCATAGTAACACAACCTGCTTTTACTTTAGGTGAAACTATAGCCCAGCTGACCGATATGAGCAGTGGCCAACTTCCTGATCCAGATGGTCAAGTTACCATTTTTACTGATAAAACTGGAGTGGTAAAAGCTGCTAGACTTCTCCTTTCTTCAATTACGAAGGTGCTGGTGTTGGCAGACAGAATTGTCATTAAACAAATTATCACTTCCAGAAACAAGGTACTTAAGTTTATTGTTAATGGCTTCAATCCATTTGCAAAGGAAAGATGTGTTTTTGCAGCTTTATCAGTGACATCAGATTATATTTTCTTTGGATAAACAATTATTGCTGGTGTATTGCATATCTTGAGCAGCTAACATTTCAAAATCATTTTGTAGCTTTTCTGTAGTCTGGTCTGTGTAATCTCTTGCCATTTTATTACCATCTTGTGATATATCATGTAGCCTTTTGACATATCTTCTGTATCAAGCATGTCAAACACTAATAAAACAATGGGCAAAATTGACTAAGCTCACGTGCACTTAGCTGTACAAGAGTGTAGGGCAGTATGAGCCCAGTGACAAATGCCTGAAACAAGTCTGTATTCCCATCTTTCTTCCCTGGGCGCAAACTGCCCTAAACATTTGTGCAGCTATGTCTATCCGTGGCATCTGTCCATCTCCTAGAGTTGATAGGCTTCTGGCAGCAGGGCTGGATGGGACACATGCACTCTACTCTGCCCCAGCTAAACACTGAAGCCCCATGCACAAGGACTTGACTACCTGGGTGTTAATGGGCCTCAGTCTTTAAGGTGTTGTATGTTTACTGAAGGCCACATCTACAGAAAGAGTATATCACTTTGCCAATTATCTTTTTATAAAAAAAATTGCATCTTACAACATTTTATTCTGGAGAAAAGAGCCATAAAATGTTCAAGTATTTAGCTGAAAAATATGAAAGGAAGCCTAGCATTTTTAACTGGGGTACAGCTCTGGCCTCATTCAGTTTAAAATCTTTAAACCTGCTGAGGACCCCAGAGAGCAAAGAGAACCCAGAATACTCCAGTTTGACGTGCCTGCCTTTGTATATAGCAGGTAGTATTTTTTTATATCCTCATTAATGAAGACTTCCTTAGCCACTCAACTTTACACTCTCTCATTGAGCATGATTTACCTACCTCTCTGCTTTCCTCCTCAGTGTGCCACTTTCCCATGCCCTTTTCTTATTTGTGGTGACTCTTATGCTTGGCTACTTCACCCATCCTTCATTGTAATGCAGACTCTGGTGTAATTACAAGATAAGCGAACAGGCAGAGAATGGGCCGAGTAATCACTTAAGCACCCAGAGGCACTGCCCATACAGCAGAGTGCAAACAATCCAAGCGTGCATGATGAACATGCTAGGAAGGTTCTACTATTAGACTATTTATTGCTTTCTTTATAGCCTACTGAGGATTCAGACATTTTGTTATACTGCCACCCACCGGAGAATTTGGACACAAAAACCAGTGACAAGCCTTAAGCAGCCTCCCCCCCCCCCTCCCAACATGCCTCAGTTGTAATGTTGGTGGCTTAGAAGCATGAATATATTTTCTCTACTGAGAAAATTGTAACCATATTTACTAGACATTTTGTTCCTTTTCTCAAGAATATGCATTCTTCTCCTTGAAGTTTTTGCTACATCCCGCTTGAGCTAGTCTGTTTATACAGCTGTCCAGGTAAGTGTATCCCCAGCAATAGCTTTGGAGACCATGCCCAGACAATTGCAGGGCCTTGCTGTGTAGTGTGTACTGTTAGCCACAGAAAACTGAGAGCATTGAGAACTACTAAGTGCCGTTACTAGTCTACCCACCCCCAAGCTGGCCCAAACTTTGTCCCTCACTAACATGTGAGGCCGCTTGATGTACTGTATAAACTGTATGTAGCTGAGACTACATGGAGCATTACAGCACTATTTTCCAGGTGCAAGACGAGAATTTCCTGTCTCATACCCGGAACACAATATAGTCTATCTGAGTGGCGCTCAGCCATTCATAGAAAGTGATGTATTATAGCAATGAATGCAAAGCTTCCTTTTGTTTGGCTAAGTCAGAGGTTGTGACATTAGCCCACGTCTGACTCGTTGCTAGAATACATCGCTTTCTATGAATGGCTGAGCGCCACTCGGACTAGATTGTGACAGATAATATTGTCCCTGAGTAGTTGCAGAAGTCTGTCATAGCCACTAAACTCAAATAAACCATTTTGGCTCTTAATTGTGTGGTCGATGCTACCTTAAAATGGAAGAACAGCTTGCAGCTTCTACTAGCACTGCTACTAGTCTAGGTTCCCTTAGAGGCCCTAAGACTCCAGCACCTTTTCCGGGACACTCCCCACTAAGATGGTACTGTATGGAGTCTGGGAAACGTGTGATAAATTATTCATACTGCCCAATTGTTTGCAGCCCAATATCCATTTGAGCAGGCTGTTTTTAAGAAGTGAGTCATTCCCCCTGTTGTTCTGGCAGTGTCACTGACCATTACTGTAGAGGTTGTGCCAGTGTTTAAGGAACCCATAGGTAAACATTTTGGCGATTCTTTCAAAAATCATTGTTTGGTAGACTGCCTTGGCTTTGATGTTAGGTTGTCAAATGTTAGGGAAATGGACTAAACTGATCAAAAGGATCCAGTTGCTCTAAATGCTGATTTCCTTATTGTAGTGTGCCCAGCAGTCATGCTTGACTGCCCTACACTACTTTAGTGTTTCCTGTCTTATTTCCTGAATTTGTCTCCTATCGGTGAACATGCAGAGAATATTTTGGTAAAACTGGACTTTTGCACATGCCTGTTTGAGGGTCAACAGCCCTTTGGAGCTGCTTTGAATACCCTAATCCAGTATTTCACTGGGAGTAAGCGTATTACCACAATAAAAGAAGCCTAGGCCTTCAGCTGGGAAGATTCAGCTTAAGGGTTAGGCTTTTTTTTGTTGGACAATGTCTACATTCTCTTGTAGGCAGGCGACCGTATAACCCAAATGTCTCTGATTCTGTTTCCTTTATTGAATTCCATGAAAAGGATTTTATGGTGAGTAAAAATATCTTAATTTCTTAGCCTTCACTGTTCTTCTGGGTACATTGTATAATTACCCTATGTCCCCTAGTAATGATTGAACAAAGTTCCACCTTTTCACTTATGAATTTTGGACCCTATTGGGGCTTTCACCTCAAGGACCTAATATCAGCTTGCCTCACACCTACCTTGTTGGTGTACCCTCCGCTTAGACAACAGACTAATTTTCAATATACAAATATTGACTAACTTCACCTTGTAACCTTTTGCATTAGGTACATTATGTACTTGTATTATTGATTCATTGTATTTTTGTACTGAAATCCAAATAAAAATATAAAAATGGGGCAAAAAAAAAATGGACTTTGCTAACAGTGCAAACGGCAACTGCCCCAACCCGTAACTGGCCTTAACAGCAAGGAGCACATGGAAGGACGACGCATGTCAAACAAAAACAAAGAGAAATTCCCAGCTCAACTTACCAACCAGCCTGCAACAAACCAAACTGTCCTGTCTAACAGTTCACATTAAAAAAACGGGTTTAGTTAGCACACATTTGCAAATACATGCGCAAGCTGCAGAGGCCGCATCAAGGCACCCCAGTAATATCTGCAGTCTTAAATTTTGAGAGCCTCCATATTAGAAGCACATAGTAATGGATGGATTAGGAGCAGGTTTGCCTGGAAGGGAGCCCACCCTCCTTAAAGGCACTGAATGCCCAGCATATAGCACAATGGCAGCAAAGGTGTCCAGTGCACCCACCCACCAAATACCCAACAGTACATACAAACAGCAACTGCCCCTGTTCTGACAAAATGTCAAACCCGGCAGAATATCGAACCACGTTACTTCCTGTGATGTGGAATCAGCTGTTGCAGAAAACCACATGCAGGACGCATGCGCATGGTGTCATCGCTGATGTCAGGACACTGCATGTCAAATTCGTCAACCGACGGCCATCTTGCTACACCCCGCACTCTGCCATACTGAGCCTGCAGTCAAAAGGTCTCAGCGGCATCTTTTTACACCCATCCAAGTCTTGTATTCCACACCTATTTTTAACAGTAAACTCAGCTTATATATACAAAACAGTATTTAGAAGTCCGTGACACTGTTTTGATGTTGAATTTTAAAAGCAGCGAAAATCCTGCAGATCTGAAAGTTTTGCTAATCTGACAGAACACTGCTGCTTTTAAAATTCAGCATGAAGAGTGTGATGGATTTGAAAATACAGTATTTCACTATATAAATATATGTTTAGTCCTAAAAATAAGTGTGACATGCAAGACTTGGGTGGGTGTAGAAAGATGTCCTCTGCCGCCATCTGACTGCAGTACGGCCGAGTGCTGGGTGTAGCAACATAGCTGTCGGTCAACAAATTTGTCATGCAGTGTCCTGACGTCAGTGATGGCGCCATGCACAGATGACACGGTGCGCATGTTTTTCTGCAACAGCTGATTCCACGTCACAGGAAATAACGTGGTTCGATATTCTGTCGTGTTTGACATTTTGCCATAACACCCCAACAGATAACTGCTAGTGCGGATCTACATACACAGAATCAGCACTGTGGACAGTGCCACATAAATATTTGCTGGCCTCATATTTATTAAAAAAAAACAAAAAAACATTACTGCACATAGGATATTGGCTGGCATCACATTGTCCTTATTTTAAATGTGGATAATGTTGCTAGCTAAAGTTGCAATATGTAATGAATCCCAGCTAACTGAACTTGGCTTATGCAACTGTGAATGCATACAGGATCAAGGTTAGTAAATCTACTCCAAAATATGCATAGGCATGCATCCTCTAATTCTCATGTCCCTTAATTAATCTTGATGCCTGGTTCAATTAAAACACATGTTTTCTTTCAGGTCCTGGCAACTATGGAGCTCCTTGAAAAAGTGAGCAGCTTTCAAGAGTTTGTTCAGATATTCAGCCAGTTTGGTAATGAAATGGTGGAATTTGCCCATCTCACTGGAGACAGACAAAATGTACGTATTATACCTGACACTGGCGTGGGAACCTAAGGCACATGCTGATTAAAGAAAAACATCTAAGACTAATCTGAGTGGGAGAAAATGTTTTTTCTTTCTTTGAGATGTCATCTGTAAAAAGATTTAAACTTTGCACATTCCTTTCTGGGAGCTGGTGGCATGAGAAATATGAGTTTTTCTGTACTTGCAGCTGTTTTAAAAGCAGTTCCATACTTATTGTATGGCTTAATTTAAAATATATACTTTTTTTTTATTTATTTATTTTTTTTTTTTTTAGTGAAACATGATACTTTTTTTATTTCTCCAGGACTTGAAAAGCGAGAAGAAAAAGGCAAGCATGGCAGCGGCAAGAGCTGTGCTGGAAAAGTGTACTATGATGTTGCTCACAGCATCCAAGGTGAGATTATCTGCCAAGCTGAATGTGGATTATTTGCAGGTTATTTTGAGAGGAATAGAATATCTTTGCAAATATTCAGACTGTACTTTTATTTCAACCTAACCTCAAAGTCAATAGCCCTTTCAGTGCCGTTCTGTTTGTTGACACACTGTAACCCACCAACATCTGTGTATAGCATTCTTTGTCACTAGGGAAACCATTTCCACTGCTGCTAGACTGTGGTATGTATTGAACTGAGTAAACAGTCCCTCTTTGAAGAATGGCATATAGTGATAGTTGGGAAAGGATCCCACAGCATCGCGGAAGGCAGTTCAGAGACCTTGAGAGGCATAATCCCCTTGTTTTTTTACTGCTTGGACCATAAATCACTACAAAGTAGTATTTTACCCGTCAAGCAGTGAGGAAACCAACCTTGTTGGATGGAACGCATGATGGAAGTGTTCGGTAACATCCTTGCAGAGCACTTTGAGGTTTAGTGTGAATTTGTTAGTAGATGTCAGAGTACCAGGTTTTAGCACTTGTTATATTGTTTCATAAGTCATGTCTTCATTACGCGCTGCGTGAGCCATTTTCTTGGCAACAACTCTGGAGGCTGTTCTTAAACCCTACTGGAATGGATGATTGGGGGGCTTTCTTGGAATGTGGACTTGAGGCCGTGGGCTCTGCGTTTGGTGGTTTGCAAGCCCTTGTGTACAGTGTTGGCTAGCTGTGGAGCACTTTTCCCACCACCATGCTTGACTGTAGGCAAGACAAACTTGTCTTTGTACTCCTCACCTGGTTGCCGCAATACATGCTTGACACCATCTGAATCAAATAAGTTTATCTTGGTCTCATCAGACCACAGGACATGGTTCCAGTAATCCATGTCTTTAGTCTGCTTGTCTTCAGTAAACTGCGGGCATTCTTGAGCATCATCTTTAGAAGAGGCCTCCTTCTGGGATGACGACCATGCAGACCAATTTGATGCAACGTGCGGCGTATGGTCTGAGCACTGACAGGCTGACCCCCACCCCCCAGCTCTTCAACCTCTGCAGCAGTGCTGGCAGCACTCATAAGTCTATTTCCCAAAGCCAACCTCCATCTGTGATGTTGAGCATGTTCACTCAACTTCTTTGGTCGACCGTGGTGAGGCCTGTTCTGAGTGGAACCTGTCCTGCTAAACTGCTGTATGATCTTGGCCACCGCACTGCAGCTCAGTTTCAGGGTCTTGGCAATCTTCTTTTAACCTAGGCCAGTGATGGCAAACCTTGGCACCCCAGATTTTTGGAACTACATTTCCCATGATGCTCAACTACACTGCAGAGTGCATGAGCATCATGGGAAATGTAGTTCCAAAACATCTGGTGTGCCAAGGTTTGCCATCACTGGCCTAGGCCATCTTTATGTAGAGCAATTTTTTTCCCAGAACGTCAGAGTTCTTTGCCATGAGGTGCCATGTTGAACTTCCAGTGACCAGTATGAGAGAGTGAGAGCGATAACACCACATTTAACACACCTACTCCCCATTCACACCTGAGACCTTGTAACCGTAATGAGTCACACGACACTGGGGAGGGGAATGGCCAAATGGGCCCAATTTAGACATTTTCACTTAGGGGTCTACTCATTTTTGTTGCCAGTGGTTTACACATTAATAGCGGTGTGTCGAGTTATTTTGAAGTTATTTTTGGGAACAGCAACTTTACACTGTTATACAAGCTGTACACTCATTACTTTGCATTGTAGCAAAGTGTAATTTCTTCAGTGTTGTCAAATGAAAATATATAATATATTTCCAAAAATGTGGGGATTGTACTCACTTTTGTGACATACTGTATGTCCCAGTGGCAGTCATCTTGGTGAAATAGAGATTCAAGGGGAGTTGCCCATAAGTCGGTCATATTCTGCAGTCTTTTGAAAGTGAAGGCAGCAAGACCAGATCTTTGTGAATTGCAAAAGATTGTCATGTGATGTGGAAATTAATTCTTCCAGCTCTATTTTGTGCAGTCTTAAAACGTATCCTGGATGTTTGGGGCCTGGGTGGAGCTCCAAATACTGGAACACAAAGGTTGGCTGCAATCACCATTTGCATTGCCAGTGATTTACACTAAAATCTCCTGGGGAGCAAATTGTGATGGAGAAGGAGTTGGGCTGCTGTGAAGTCTAATGTGTAGGTAGTGACCAGGAAAACTATACAGTGGACTGTGGTCCGGATAGGTTGGAGGGTTGGACAAGCCCACCATATATGTATTTGCGAATTAGTTCCGAGCCGTATCTCAAACATAGATTTAGACATGGAAGGTGCAATAACTTGTGGATCTGCATCGGGGTTTTCTACCAACAAGATTGTATTTTCCTGAACGGTCACATTCACTGAGCCTATGTGAATAGAGGTATGGATGTGTTTCTAGTCCACTTTTGAGAAGTCTAGAGCCAAATCTTTTTCCCAAGATGGGCATGCCTTGTTGGTAGAGACCAAATGTTGACGTGTATTTTTAGAGCACAGAATTTGAAGGGGTGAGATGTTGTGACCAGAGGTTCGTTCGAGCTGGCCTCTTAAAGAAATAGTGTATTTGACATCAGGATTGTGGAGGATTGTGCAAGCACAAGGGAGGCCAGTAAATCAAGTTTTACCTTTGTGAAAGAACCGTTTTACCAGGGTTTGCTGATGGGGCCAAATGCCGGAAAGGAACTGCATAGGCATCCCTGGGGGGGAACTCAGGATTGAGAATGATTAGTGTTAAAGGGCCTGGGGATGAAGAAAGATGGAATTTCTTACAAACCTCCTAAGAGCACCTCATGGTAGGGCCTACGAGGGTGGTCCATTAAAGCAGGGGGGCGTGTTTGGCAGATAGCCAAGGTGCCGACCCAGAGGTATGGGTGCAAGGCTCTGCTCCAGTCTTTCATGGCTGCATGAATGTTCTAGTCTACTATTCTTTTAAGGTGGCAAGCTCTTTAATGTTTTCTGAGATCAGGAAGCCCGTTGAATTTAGGAAAGGGAAGGTGGGCTTAGCTCATTTGGGGGCAGGCAGAGGGTAAGTGGATAGGTATGTGCTTGCATGAGCTATAGCAATCTAGGCAGGATGTTCATCTTCAAAATTGTGTGTCTCACTGCTTGAGATTCCTTTTTAGTGGTTTGTAGGGACAATATAAATTTTCTGGAATATAATTTTAGAGTTTAGGAGGATGTTTGCTGCAGAGGTATGTAATTGTATCCGTCTTCCAGATAAACAACATTTTTTTTTTTTTTTGGCAAAAAGTCACTACTTCCACCGCCAAAATGACGTTTAAGGCATAGTGTAGTTATTCTTTAGGCTAGATATAACTTGGAATTAGGCAAAGTCTTCTAACAAGCCTGGGGGTGTAATGTGGGGATCAGTGAGGAAAAGGACATCTCTAAACACAGCTAACTTGTAGTCACGACCACAACTTGAATGATCTTTAATATTGGTATTTGCCCACAACCGTTGAAAGAAGCTGTTCAAGTGTCAAAATGAATAAATGCGGTGAAAGGGGGCCTCGATGAGTCCTATTTAGGATGGAGAATGCGTTCAGCAGGTGGCTGTTGACTCTAACTTGTGCGCTAGGATGTGAGTATAGTGACATAATAAAGTTAAATCTACACTGGAGATCAAAATTGGAGTACGACCTACAATTTCCTACATTTCAAGGTCACTGCTTAGTCCTTTTTGAAATGATCTAAACAGGAGTAAAAGTTCAGTTTCGTTAAGCATATTTCAAGAGTTGCATATATTTTAAAGCACAGAATAAAAAACTTCAATGAGATTTGAAAAAAGATTGTTAATCAAAATTAGATTAGACTTTCAGATACCTCCCAGTTTTTTCTAATAATCTGCCACCTTGTGCTAATTTCTTTAATTTTCTGACAAATCCCTATTTAACTGGCAGCCTAACTTTCCAGTCTTTACCGACTTTGCAAGATGGTGAGCCGTTCAAAAGTGACTGAAACCCTCTGGCAGCAGGTTGTTACAGATGAAGGTCAAAGGGATGACCCTTTCAGCCATAGCAAGAGAAGTTTGTCATTCCAAATCTGTGATTTCTAGAATATTGCATGTTTGCAACGTTGCAAACGCAAGTCCCCAAAGAATGCTGATCATCCACCAAAGAAAAATGCAAGAGAGGACAGGATAATGTGGAGAATCTCAATTGGCAATCAGTTCAACATTGCAGCAGCGATTGCTCACCAGTTCAGCGATGAACAGAGTAAGGATCTGTCTAGTCATACAGTGTCTTGCCGTTTAAGAGAATTTGGACTGAAAGCTCACTCCGCAGTGACCAAATCATTCAGCATAAAGAATCAAAAGGCTAGACTATCCTTTGCTGAGGAGCATGTTGTGTGGACAGAAGAGAACTGGTCCAAAGTTCACGTTAGGGCTGAAAGCAAGTTTAATTTATTTGGGTCTGATGGGAATCATTATGTTGGTTGTCAACCTGGGGAAAGACTGAACCAAAAGTATGTAAAAAAATTTGGTGAAAGCTGCAGCAGGAGTTGGGCCTCTTATACAGCTATGTGGCAGAGTGAATGCAAATGTTTATCAGAACCTTCTTCGACAACATGCGGTTCCTTCCCTGCGTTCATCACCCAATCGGCCAGAAATTTTCATGCACAACAATGCCCCCTATCACACAAACATGCCAGCCCAGAGTCCTGATCTAAACCCAATAGAAAACCTCTGGAAAATCCTTGGCGACAAAGTTATGGCCAAGAAACCCACTACAGTCACCGAACTGTGGAAGAGACTGGAAGAAGAGTGGAACAAAATCACACCAGAGCAGTGTGAAAGACTAGTGATGTCCTGTGGCCGCAGATGTGCTAAAGTCATTCAAAGAATAGGCCTGTACACTTCCTACTAATTGATTGTTGTAACCTTCAGAAATTTTAGTTTTGATCTTTCTCCATGCTACAGTCATTGCTGTTCTCTTATTTTGAACATTGTGTTTTCTACAAAATCAAATATTGAGCAATGAAGATTACATTATTTCTGAAAAAAAATCAAGTGTTCATAAATTCTCTAATTTTTATCTCCAGTGTATATCCTTGAGGGCCGATGGCATATGGAATCGCTGCCATATAGTCCCAGTGACAGGTGTGCTTCCAGAACGTGCTGTGAGGGATGTGTGATAGATGATAGTGAGTTAAGTGGCTGCGAACCCATCGGGCTTAGTACTTTAACCCCATTTTCAGTTTCTTGATAGCCTGTCCAAACTACTCAGGAGAAATTGAGCATTCAATTTCTTGGCTACGGCCTCCATGCTGGGTGTAGGGCTCTATTTCTGCAAGAATTCTTAATTTTCTGTAATCTAAGGTCAAGGAGTCCATCCTGCTTAGTCCTGGGGGTGGGGCAGGTTGTACAATTTTGTGTAGTGCTGTTTGAGCTAAGAAGCTATGTCAGCCTTTGTCTCCAAAACACGGCCATTGTTGCAAATGGTGCATCATCATTTTTACTCTTTTTGGTATGATGGGCTCGGGCAAGTAGTTTACTACTCGTTTCCCTGCTCAAAGAAAAATGTTTGCATTAGAACGTATTTATATTTTACAATGTTGAGTTCCTCCAAGAGGGGAGATTGTGCCCAGATTAAATCTTGAAGGGCTTGTTAAGCTTGTCATGTGTGTGTGTGTTTTTTTGTTTGTTTTTTTTCATCAGTGCCAAAGCCTTAATCTGTTTCGCCACAGCAGAGATGGTGGCTTGCTTACCGTGGTTCTGTTTGGAGGCCAAGGCCATTCATTTGTGTACATTGCACTGCACTCGAATAGGAGAGGCCCAGAGGCTTTGATATATTTCAGCTGCAGAACTTTGCTAACATTTTGTGGTCTAAAAGCTTCAGGAAGTCCAGTAACTCCACCTGACAGTTCTCCAAATATTCTACAGATCTTTTTGCACTGTGCAGTCCTGAAGCTAGCTTTGGTGTAAAGTCCTTTTTAGCAGTAATTTGAGGTGTAGGGCAGTCCCTGTTTTTTTTCTTTCTTTTTCTTTTTCTTGTTTTTGTGGGTTTTTTTTTTTTTTTTTTTTTAGTCCTGTTAATGTTTTTTGTTTGCTGTGTTTGCCCGATCCTAAGTTGGACTGATTTTGCATGTTTCTGAAAACGTGTCTCTTAATGAACAAAAAAAAAGAAAATTAGGATTTTTCTACTCCCTATAAAATCCTTTTTCATGGAGTCAATTGAGAGACACAGGTCTCGCCCCTCTGTGTTTATGGTCTTGCTCTCAGCACCACTTTGATACAAAACTGAAGCATGCTGGAAGTGGAAGAGGGGTTACCAGGCTTGTCAGTGTGAGGATTTGCCAGTGTGCAAAACCTCCTGTAGATGGCTGTATAACCCAAATGTCTTTGAATCCTACATCTCTCAATGAACACTGAAGGATTTTACAGTGACTACAGATTTTTTTTTTTTTTTTTTATCCAAAAGATTTAAAAGAAATCAGGTATTAAATGGTACTAAAAAAAAGATCTTTCTTTACATAACATTACACAACTCTTGCAAGCGAATATTTGCCTTCATCTTCAACTCAGAATTAGATTTAAATAAAATCATTTTTTGGAAATGGGTAAGACCAAATACGGTAAAATTAAACCAAACTCTGTCTAGGAGCAGGATACATTTTCATAAAGAAAGTACATGAACTTCCATTGCTGTTTTTCCTTCTAAAAAGGAAACAAAAGCTAGTTGGCTTGCTGTGCCTAACGTCAATACTTTGAGTCAGACCTCAAACAAGCATGTTGTAAATAGGTGTCAGAAACATTGGGGCATGATTTTTTTATTTTCTACTGCAAATTTCCATTTAAGTTTGTATGTTCATTAATTCACTGTTAACCTTTTTATAGACTTGTCTAAGGCACCCTGATTGTGAATCAGCACGTATTAACAAGGAAGGTGTCTTCCAAAGAATGAGACTAGCATTGGAGCAGGTTATTGCAATTGTAACCGATTCACGACCGAATGGGGAGACTGAAATTGCACCTATTAGTATATATAGTGGAATCAAAGAGTTTAAGGTAAGGCGTTCCTTTTTTCATCTTTAAAATGTATTAATACTTTTAATCTATATACTAAATCATACTCACCACTGTACTTAAAATTTCAATATCATACCTTTTTTAAAATATAAATAAAGATCAAAACTTATTTTTATAATTCTGATGGGTTGCATTCACACTACATACTTTTGAATCGCAGGCCAATTTTGCACTCAATCTGCCCACGATTTGAAAGTGCCGATGTGTGAATGACAAATCGTGGTACTCGCATTTGAGATGCCATTCATTTGAATGACACCTCAAATCGCTGTGTGGATCTGCCGCATGATAAAACGTGCTCCAACCCACATCGCGGGAAGCATGTCAACCAAAAGTAGCTCCTGAACTTTTTCTGGGCGACAGGCTTCCCGTGATGTGGATCGGCACAATTGCAGCACATTTTATTGTGCGGTAGATCCACACCGCGATTTGAGGTGTCATTTAAATGAATGGCATCCCAAATGTGAGTTCTGCGATTTGTCATTCACACATTGGCGGTTTCAAATTGCGGGCAGATTTGTGGCAAATCTGCCTGCGATTTAAAATGCTGTAGTGTGAATGCAGCCTCGGTGTTTGTTTAAAGCCAGTTTTTTTTTTTTTCTTGCAACAAAAATTTCCCTATATTTCCTGTCCTGAAACTCAAAAGTTCCCTTTTTTAGACAGCAGTCACCAGAACATATATACTCATTGGAATGTTTCACCACCTTTCTGGTTTTGATGAAATTAATTACTATCCTCTTGGAAGTCAGGGGAGCATATGTTTCCCAGACAGCTAAGGAACCAGTGGGGAGACGCTATTCCTTTCATAGAAGGAAAGCCATTCTGGGTAAGCCAAACTGGGCTCAGCTTCTAGAATAAAGTAGTAGACCGTGTGTTTTAATTTAGCATTACCAAGCAGGAAGAATGATCTAATAACACTCAAAGATATCCCCATCGTCCAGCCGAGGAAGAAGCGAAGAGTTTAGTAGTATTGGGTCTGTATAGAAAGCCGAGCAAAAATTTTGAAGTGTCTACATTCAGACATACTGTAGCTTGCACGATGTAGGCAAAAGGACTCAAGCCATGGCATGAAGGTCAGGGTTTAACACCCTATTAAAATCTCTGGGCTGGACGGGAAAAGCACTGACGCGAGTGGCTATATCCGTACTCTTCCCCCCCCCCCCCCCCGCATCTACCGATTATGCGCACTCCCAGGGAGCCTGCTGTGGGCTGCCCTGGTTCCATGTGATCATTGTAGCCAGCCATCCCGTCACATGGACAGTAGTAAACAATGTAATTTCCTGGCATCATTGTTTACTACTGTGCGATCTCCTGTGATGGTATGTGATACCTGTGGCCATTCACAGCTATCACAGTGTTTCTCAATGACTGCAGGAATGCAGGCTGGGAGAGTGAGAACTTCTTGCCTTATCAGCCATCCTGGCTGTAGAAGCAATCACAGTGGGACTGCTATAGGTCATGCTACGCAAGATATATTCTCTGAACACTCCTATGCAGACAACTAGTACAGTACATTGGTTGATTTGTGTGATACACAAGATACAATATCTGGTACATAATCAGTCCAGTGACAGGAAAAGTCTCACATGTGGAGGCCTCATAATGAGGAGGAGTAGAAGAATGTGTTTTGGGGTGTCATTTGAAGTATGCCCATGCTGTTTGTGAAAAATATCTTATCGCAATTATTAAATTGCCAACATTGTGTAAAAAAAAAAAAAAGTTTTAATTTTTGTTCCGCATATTACAAACACTTTTTTGGAAAAAGGTGAGTCTTCAAAAGACTCACTATGCCTGCCAGAACATACCACGGAGTGCTTGCTTTCCAAAATGGAGTCATTTTGTGGGTGTTTCCACTGTCCTGGTGCTCCAGGGTCTCCAAAATTGTGATAGTCAGGAATAAGCTGTATAATTTATGCCACTGGAATGCCTGAAGGTGCTCCTTGGATTTGGCTCCCTCTATGCAACTAGGTTGTGAAAGTCTTATACATGTGGTATCTCCATATTCAGGAGGTGCAGAAGAATGTGTTTTGGAGTGCAATTGTTAGTATTCCCCTGCGGTGTTTAGAAAAAATTTGTACAGTGACAAAAAAGTTATTTAATTTCTTAATTATAAAAAAAATGTTTACACTAAATTACAACTTCAAAAAAAACGTGCTATGCCTCTTACTAAATACCTAAGACTTTCTAAAAAGGAGGGTCATTTGGTGGGTTTTTGTACTGTGCTGGAATTTTAGGGCCTCAAGAAATGAGATAGGCAGTCATTACATCAGGATTAATCAATTTTCAAATACGTATACCATAGATTGAGGCTCTGTAATTTTCACACTGCCTAAATATACTCTGATTTGGGTGATTTTTAAACAAAGAAATGTAGCAGAAAACATTTTTTGGCCTTAATTTATTAGGAAAGATTATTTGAAAAATGGTAAAACTGAAATGAAGAAAAGCGTGTACAGTTCTGTATGGCAGAATAATTCTCATTGTAACCACTTGAAGACCATGCCTTTTCTGGCACTTTTTGTTTACAAGTTTAAATATTTTTTTTTTTGCTAGAAAATTTCCCCCAAACATAATAAAATATATATATTATATTATCTCTATCTATCTATCTATCTATCTATCTATCTATCTATCTATCTATCTATCTATCTATCTATCTATCTATCTATCTATCTATCTATCTATCTATCTATCTATCTGAGAGAGAGAGAGAATATTTAGCAGATACCCTAGGGAATAGAATGTCAATTGCTGCAATTTTTTGCAATTTTATTTGTGCAGTGGTTTTTCAAATGCAATTTAAAAAAAAAAATCACTTTAATGAATTAAAAAAAACAAGACTCACAACTAGGTATAAATATAAAGGACCGCGCTTAGGATATTATAAAAAGGTGGCTGCCTCCCCTAACAGGGATCCCCTAAGAGGGCTCTGGGAAGTTGATAGATAAACAAAAAATGGGGTGAATGGCGCTACCTATTAACTTAAGAACTAAAAAATGGGATATAAGGCTAAGCCTAAAAAGGGGGATGTATGACAGAACTCAGCACCTATTATCCTAGCTAAAGGAAACCACAACAAGACCTATAATGGGGTTGGGTTAAGGAGTCTGTGCAGGTAAAGATGTGTAGAGGGAAAGTGCCTCAAAGATACCTCAGTAGAACAACGCTGCCCAATGACCACCCATAAAGCACTGCCCAAACAGTGACTTAATGGAGCATAATAAATGTGTAGTGAAGGTAAACAAATCAACTAAAGGTGAGTAAATTAAATGTGAACCATACAAGTATGAATCAGACTCACAACTAGCCTGTCACGCTTTTAAAATTGTACACTCTTGTGGAATGGCAACAAACTATAGTACTTAAAAATCTTCATAGGCGACGAGTGCTTATGAGTGCTTATTGCTTCTGCGCACAAGTACATTGGAATTGGGGTACTTTTAAAATTTTACCTTTTTTTTTTTTTTTTGTTTGTTTACACTGTCCCTTAAGTTTTTCTTTTTTTCTGATTACTTTTATTCCTATTACAAGGAATGTAAAAATCCCTTGTAATAGAAATAAGGATGACCGGTCCTCTTTTATGGAGAGATCTGGGGTCAAAAAAACATCAAATCTCTCCTTTTTACCTTTTTTTAAAAGCAAAATATTTTGCTTAAAAAAATTTAAAGCGTTTACTTACATCCTGGTCTGGAAGTGACGTCATGACGTTGCTCCGATCATCCAAGGCCAGAGAGGAGATCAAAAACGATCTAGTCTTTTATCGCCTCTGTGACCAGCCAGCTGCACCATCGGATCTTCTCTACGGCGTGCTGGTGGAAACCAGTGGTTGGGAGGAGATGCCCCCTCCCTATACTCTTTTGAAAGTGTTCCAGTAGCTCATGAGCTGCTTGGAGCACTTTTATGAAAAAGGAAGTCACCAACTGATAAAAAAAAAAAAATATATATATATATATTTTTTTTTTTTATATATACACATATATCGCGGTCGGCAAGTGACAATGCTGAGCGCTAAAATAATAGCCCGGACTGGAAGGGGCTGAAAGTGTCTGGACTTGAGGCTTGAGGTGGCTAAAGAGGTAGAGGGGAGACTGCCATTAATGAAAATATTTTTTTCACTTAATTTAATTTTACACTAATGATTTTGTTCTCAAACAATGAGTTATTCTAGGTTAAATGGATTTTTCCAATAACTTGACAGCAAAAGAAATAGATAAGTTTATAAACATTGGAATTTTCCCAGAGGTACAGTCATTGATAGTTAATAAAGAAAAACTGAAAATCCTGTTCACGCGTAGTGGAACTGTTTGCAGTGCCCTTT
Organism: Lithobates clamitans; assembly: GCA_037952925.1. NCBI lineage: Eukaryota > Metazoa > Chordata > Amphibia > Anura > Ranidae > Lithobates > Lithobates clamitans. The sequence continues at coordinate 3,329,981 of JBBGZY010000486.1, forward strand.
ATTAATGCAAGCTGAAAATGTGTCTGCTGGTAAAGTAATTTTTGTTATGCTGCTGTTTTCTCATATACGTAAAGGTATGGGGCTAAAAAACAAACCTACATACTCACCACCTTTTCCCCCACCACTTCTAAACCCAAAAACTGAGCAATTACATGTTCGCTTTAGCCCACTGTCAGCTGATTCTGGGTCACAGGAGAGCAAAAGTAAATGCACTCCTGTGACCAGAAAAGTATAGCCAAAAAAAGTTTAGGCCATACTTCTTTAAATACTGCTTTTGCATTTGGTGGTCTTTCATAATTTCTTAATATGGATTTGTATTTTAATTGTTCTATGTTCATTTTCTTTTTAGAGTAAAGTTGAAGGACTCAGAGATAACCTATATTTCCTGTCAAAGGAAAATCTTTCCACAATGTTAGAAGTTATATTGGAACATACAGAAGATTTCACGGACTCTGCTTACACCAGCCATGAAAACAGAGAACGCATTCTGGAACTATCTAACCAGGCCAAAATGGAACTAGAGCAGCTGGTTTCAGTATGGATACAAGCTGTAAGAGCTTTTTAACAAAGTAAATCTTTTTATATTCTGCAAAATCATCCATTCTGCTTTAACGTTTACATTTCCGAGGCAACAGGATTTGTTTTAAAGTACCTATATAGGTGGAATGGGCAGCACTGCATTTTGAGTTGAGCTTTGAGTCCATGCCTCATTCCTTCCCTCCATTCCAGTGGTGCAACCTTTGTAAAACCACTTGGCTTTAACACTTTCGGTAGTGCCAGATACCTGTGTTTCCTCACCTCGCTGGATGCCATGGTCCTTTTTTCTTTTTTATCCCTTTTGATGACCTCTTCATCACTGCCTTGTCCCTGTAGTGCCATAAGAGATGTAGGAAGGAAACTTGTCAAGTCACAAAGGGCATAGGCTTCTGACACTCCGATATATGTTTAATAGCAAGAAGTAATGAGGCTGCAGCTTTTGAATAGGAAGAAAGAGCCACCAGAGGGGTTAATATGCTACTACTATTGCAGTGATAAGCTGTTGGAAAAAAATGTTAAAGTGCACCTGTGCCCAGACTATGGACATGTATAACTACTCAAAAAAATGTAACCAGTAACCGATGCCTCTAGTTGCATGAATGGTTAGAACCTGTAGATAAAAAGTCTCTTTTTTTTTTTTTTTTATATAGCAGAGTTAAATTATATTATATGGTATTTTATAGTTTGGGAAGTAAACCGTTTTAACTGACTAAGGTGTGTAGAGGCTGCCAGAGTGATGAGGGTGTAAGTGGGTTCTGGCATTGGTGGGAAAGAGGGGATTGGTAGTGTTTGGATAGCTGATGGAGGCTTTGTAGGCAGAGTGGGGTGGCTGTGATGAGAGAACAGCCTGCCTCTCCTCCATTGGTCACACTTGAGCTGACATGTCCCCCCTCACAGCCATTTTCTGGGAAGGGCAGTGGTGTACTGCTGTTTCTCCACCCCCAGCTCTCTAAGACCCTTATGCAGCTGAGAACAGAGGTTATGTGATAACTTGAGGTCTAAACACAATAGGCTTTAAAATAAAACAGTTCTTTTGGCAGAAAAAACACGCTCATACAGAGCATTTTTATCTCTTTTTTTTTTTTCTTTTCTTTTTCTTTTTCTTCCATAAAACTCCTCTCAAATGCAAACCAGAAGGTTTTTTTTTCTGCCTCTAAACACCCTAATTTACATGGACACATAGGAGAACATTGAGCTGCTTCTACAGGCAAAATGCTGAATTCCTGTAGAAGCAGCCTTATTTTTTTAATTGCCAGTATGCATGGACCCTTATAAAGTGAGGAAAAAAAGTATAATGTTTTTTTAAATTATATATAGTCAGATGTTTTGCAAACTGAATTTCAAACTGAATTGGGTTGTTTCACAAGGTAAGTGATATATATATACGGTATATTCTTATACATATATTTTAAAATGGTTCTAAGAAAAGTTGCAGAAAGTTGTTTTTTTTTTTTTTTTTTTTACCTTTTTATGCATTAGGGTAAAAAAACCTGTGTTCAGCCCCCAAAATCAAATTTCTAGGCAGGAATTATAAGCTCAGTGTTTTAAACTCCTGAAACTCATTTGCATTTTATTAGAACTCTGTGACCAATACACCCTTCCTGGAGGATCAATTATTTAAAAAATTAAATAAAATCTGGCATTTTTCAGATAGTCTGTGTCTAACTGTAGTGAAAATTTCAGGACTTTTCCAGAATCTTTTCACATGAATGTGCTAGATTCAGAGGGGTGGTTAGTACCAAACAAACTTTATTTTAACAGAATGTTGCAGAAGTGCAAAAAATACCAAAAAAGTTGAATAGTCATGAAAGAGCACAAAGTAGCATGCCCATGCAGAGGCAGTTCATCTGGCATCAAAAAGGAGCTAACAGGGGGTTATTTTTTTAAAGAAACAAAACATGGGATACAGTTTTTCTGCATGTTTCATGTGCGGCACATATGGGAGGTTTACCCAAATCTGTTTCTTTGTTGACTGCAACTTTAAGGCCACATTCACAGGGTCAGTTGTTTGCTGCCACCAGATTCCAGCAGCAAGAATCCGCAGATTGTTTTGGCTGGAATGACCAGGGCATGGATACAGCAGTGGCTGCTCAGACTATTGATAAACGAATGGTGGTCTGACAGCATCCGCACACAGACCAGATAGCTGCAGTTATGGATGACTGTCCAAGCCTGGATGCAATCCATTGCGTCCAGTCTCAGACATTTGTCCCTATATGTGGCTATATGCGAACAGTAATGGCCGCTGGCTGGGCTGAGTGGCCATTGCTGTTTTTATGCCCCGGTCATTTCAGCTGCTTTTTTTTGCTGCTAAAATCTGTTGGACGCGGGTACCTGGCCATGTTAGAGGCCCAAGTGAGAGTTTTCTGTTATAAAAGCAGCAGTATAAGAAAGCCTTCAAATTGCATTTTAGTAGAGTTCCTATAATCTATCATAAAAGCTGCATGTGGCAAAATTGTTGCATTTAAATGGACTTAGGAATGCTGCTGACCTGCTGATTGGCTGTCATGCTTATATTGGCATCCGTCCTCTACAGCTGCTGCTCAGCTGGCTGAATCTTTAGGAATGCCAGTTTCTGAATCACTCTGACTCCTAACAGGAGAATTTGCAGGTCAGTGTTTTTCTAAATCCAGATAGCACTGCCATACTCTCAGCTCAGTGCAGTGTCACCTTTACATTTTAAATAGCAGGAGCTGGAGTTTGCACACCATCGATCTTATGACCTGGCTGTAGTGTTCCTCAGAAGTTCAGTTACAAGCCTCTTAACATCTGGGTGAACAGAAATGGAAAAAACTTTGAAAAATGTCTCACTTTTGCTCGGAAGTACGCTTTGATGTGTTTTTTATTTTTTTTAATGGATGAATGTTTTGCCATTGATCGGAAATATAGTATTTTTTTGTACTGTACACTGCTCAGATGAGCATTTTTTCAGGGTATTAAGCAGGAATACAAATAATTACGAATTGTAGCATCGTTTTGTTTTGAACCATCTGTCTTGAAAATGCAGTATTGCGCTACAGACCAGAATATAGTGATTTCACTGAGAGATTTTAAAATTAAAAATATCTATTCCACTTTTTTGACATGGCTATATGAGTATGCATTTGTTTTGATAGTCTAGCGGTCCAGTACAGATGGCTTGTCCAGACTTTAACCAAGGGTGACCAATTCCATTACCATATTAAAGCTATTTTGGTTGCTGGAGTGAAACAAGTTATGGTCTGTAATGTTTTACTAGCAGATTGCAAACTCTTCATCGTAATGTGCATTCACCATAACAAAAGACCAAATAATGCAAGCAAATTTTGGTAATGTGATGCTTTCAATAGCACTTGAAGATTTAAAGCCAGTCCTGTCAGTCTATTAACTAGTATTCATTGGCTGAAATAACTGAATAACTTGTTCCATCTCATTATAATAGCAATAATAATAAGAACCTGGCGGGTTGTTATGAAAAGCTATTTCTTGTTTGCAGTATTCGCGGCCCCTTTGTTACATAGTAGGCGAGGTTGAAAAAGACTCAAGTCCAACCTATGTGTGTGATTTTATGTCAGTATTACATTGTATATCCCTGTATGTTGTGGTCGTTCAGGTGCTTATCTAATAGTTTTTTGAAACAATCCTCCCCACTGAAACCACTGCCTATGGAAGAGAATGCCACATCCTAACTGCTCTTACAGTAAAGAACCCTCTATGCAGTTTAAAGTAAAACCTCTTCTTTTCTAATTTTAGTGAATGGCTGCGTGTCTTGATAAATTCCCTTTCGTGGAAAAGTTTTATCTCTATTGTGGGGACACCAGTACGGTATTTGTACATTGAAATCATATCCACTCTCAAGCGTCTCCTCTCCAGAGCGAACAAGCTCAGTGCTCGTAACCTTTCCTCATAACTAAGGTCCTCCAGTCCCTTTATTAGTTTTGTTGCCCTTCTCTGGACTCTCTCCAGTTCCAGCACATCCTTCCTGAGGACTGGTGCCCAGAACTGGACAGCATACTCCAGGTGCAGCCGGACCAGAGTCTTGTAGAGTGGGAGAATTATTGTTTTATCTCTGGAGTTAATCCCCTTTTTAATGCATGCCAATATTCTGTTTGCTTTGCTTGCAGCAGCTTGGCATTGCATGCCATTGCTGAGCTTGTCATCTACTAGGACCCCCAGGTCCTTTTCCATCCTAGATTTCCCCAGAGGTTCTCCCCCTAGTGAGTAGATTGCATTTATATTTTTGCCACCCAAATGCATCATTTTACATTTTTCTACATTAAACCTCATTTGCCATGTAGTTGCCCACCCCATGTATTTGTGCAGATCTTGCAAGATTTCCTCATCCTGCGGAGAAGTTATTGCCCTGCTTAGTATCGTCCAAAAATAGAGATTGAGCCATTTATCCAATCCTCTAGCTCGTTTATAAATAAATTAAATAGGATTAGTCCCTAGCTGTTCGGGGCTCAAAGTAAACTGGGATAAATCCTAAATTTTGCCGATAGATGGGGCAGCAAAAGATGTAGTGGATCCTAATTTACCTTTACTATGGACAGACAAAATTTAAATATCTAGGTATTCACATCTCCACATCTACCTCTGACTATTATACCCTTAACTTAGAGCCACTGGTGCAGAGGATGAGAAAGAGACTGAGGGCGTGGGCGAATCTTCCCCTCTCTTTAATCGGGAGGATCAATTTATTTAAGATGAAGCTTCTGCCTGCCTTTCTCTATGCTCTCAGACATGCACCTGTCTGGATCCCCAAAAAGATATTTCGCCCAATAAATACTGTTCTATTATCTTTTCTCTGGGGATCCGGTCAGCCGAGTTTTAAGCTGACGGTGCTGCAGAGACCTTGGGGAGAGGGGGGTTTGGCTTGCTCTGACCTTCACTCCTATTTTGTGGCGGCCATGCTATCACACGCCCACAACTGGCTGATCTCTGATGAGTCCAACGCAGCAGTGGTTCTGGAAGCAGCACGTTTGGGGTCTTATGAGGCGCTAAGGAACCTACTTTACCGGGGCTCTAGAGCTCCCTTCCGTCTTGCATCAGCAATGAGAGCGGTAATACGGGCGTAGACAGTGGCAAATTCACTATGCCCCATCCCCTCTGGACACATTTCCCCTTATAGCCCTCTTTGGTTCAATCCGCAATTACCAGAATTCGGGTCCATTCCTGACCCTGGGGTATGGGCATGCAAGGGCATTAAATATATAAATCAAATTTGTCTTGAGGGCAAAATACAGACCTTTGATAGGTTGAAACAACAATATAATTTACCTAACTCACACCTGTTTAGATTCCTGCAGCTTAGGCACGCTTTCAACACTCAGTTTTCAAATGCTCCCGTGGTCTTTTACACCTCGAATCTAGAGAATCTGCTCAGAGATGAAGCTTTATCTAAACCCTTATCTTCCATATATAAGGCACTACTCCCTAACGTACACACGGGACTAGAAAACCTTAAGGCAAAGTGGGAGGTAGATTTCCCTGCATTGGACACAGAAGATTGGGAAGAAATGTGGGACTACCCCTTCTCATAGCTAGTATCAGCCAGAGATAAATTGGTGCAATTTAAAATAATACATAAGGTATATTACACGCCTGAGCGCTTACATAGAATCTATCCATCTATTTCTGCCTCTTGCTGGAGGTGTAACTCGGCCTCAGCGGATTTCATTCATATTTTTTGGAATTGTCCTCAGATTGCAATTTTTTGGGTTGAGGTAACCAAATTTATTTTGACTGTCACCACCATTCCTGTGCCATTGTCTGTAGAGGTATGTCTGCTGGGACTCGTTAAGCCACTGGCCCCACGCCGGGCAATCAGAACCCTGCTAGGATTATTACTTTACTATGCCCGTAAATCTATAGTACTCAGATGGAAGGCCTCATCTGCACCTTTAATAAATTTCTGGAAGAGGTTGGTGAATGCAGCCCTACCATTGTAAAAAGCTACTTACCTGTCACGTGGTTGTGAAAAAAAATTCCACAAAATATGGGATATTTGGACGGAATCCCTGTCTACTAATGCAGACTCGATTGATGATTAGTTCATTCTATTAAGTACCGGGAATGGCTCCAATGGCGTTCCTGATATCATAAAAGTCCCTGGGCTGTTCAGTCGATAGGTATGGGAAGGGGGGGAATATGAATATGTTATTATATTGCACATCTCATTCCATAAATGAATAAAATGGGTATTGCAGCGTACACATGGAATTGGAGGATTGCTTTGAATAGTCTGCAAAGGTGGTTGAGCGTACAATGGTTTAGTTAGGAACATATATATATATAGAATTCTTTGTGTATGTTTTTTTTTCTTTTGTTTTCTATGTAGTTGTTGACCGAGCCTGGGTATGTCCAATAGGCTCTGTTCTGTTTTGTATTTACATTGAAATTATAATAAAAATAATTTACAAAAAAAATAGAATTGGTCCCAGGACAGAACCCTGGGGGACCCCACTTTCCAGCCCGGACCATTCCGAGTACTCACCCCTGTAGCCAGTTTTCAATCCATCTACTTATCCTAGGGTCCATGCTAATGGACCTTGCTTTGTACAGTAAACGTTTATGGGGAACTGTATCAAATGCTTTTGCAAAATCCAGATACACTGTGTCTATGGTCCTTCTTTTATCTAGATGGCAGCTCGCCTCCTCATAGAGGGTTAATAGATTGGTTTGGCAAGAACAATTCTTCATGAATCCATGCTGATTACTGCTGATACCGTTGTCATAACTCAAATCTTGTATATAGTCCCTTTATCATCCCCTCCAAGAGCTTGCATACAATTGATTTTCGGCTAACTGGTTTGTAATTCCCAGGGATATATCTTGGCCCTTTTTAAATATTGGTTCTACACTGGCTTTTCTCCAATCAGCTGGTACCATTCCAGTCAGTAGACTGTTCGTAAAAATTAGGAACAATGGTCTGGAAATTACTTGAATGAGTTCCTTAACCTCCCTGGCGGTATGATTCTTTCTGATTTTAGGTGCTGAAAGCGGTACAATTATTTTGCATGGAAATTTGGCGTTTTATATTGTAGGTCTGTAATTCTTAACAATAACACACTTAAATCTGTCCAAACCAGAGTCTAGTAGATATCCCGGGTATGATAAAGTTTGAAACACAAAAACATAAATTATAATATAATAAATAAAATAAAAAATAATTAAAATAAATAAAAAGAAATAATAAAATACATTTCCCCACGATTCACTATCGCTCAATTCTGCAAGTGTTCTAATTTACTATCGCTGTTTTATAGCTGTTCTAAAGCCACTTTTGACGTAAAGGGACACTTTTTGGTTGCTATGGACAATCTCCAGTTTCCAGGCAGAAAGAACAATATATATAATATAAAACTGCATGCAGGGCATGGGCCAAAGCACTGGGGACAAAAGGGATGTGAAATCATTTCATACAGTACTGCAATCTGTAAGATTACAGTACTGTATGTGTTCTGATTTTTACTATTTTTTGAATTTGCCACCAGGCTCCGCCCCCGTGCGTCGCGATGCTCGCAGGGAACGGAGCCTGGCAAGGAGAGGCTTCGGGGGAGGACAGAGCCCACGGACACTGCGGGGGACATCGCAGGATCCCAGGGACAAGGTAAAGTGATTGTAAGGGTTTGTTTTTTTAAAATAACAAACCTATACTTACCTCCACTGTGCAGCTCATTTTGCACAGAGTGGCCCGAACCTGGTCTTCTGAGGTCCCCCGGTGGCTCTTGCGGCTCCTCCCCGCATCAGATAACCCCCTAGGAGAAGCTCTCTCCCGGGGGGTTACCTTGCGTGCACGCTCCCGAGTCCATCATTCGGGGTCCATAGCCGCCAAATGTATGACTCTGCTCCGCCCCCACGTCATTGGATTTGATTGACGGGAGCCAATGGCTGCGCTGTTATCTATTCAATCAAGAAGTGAGAACCCCACCCAGCGGGACAGCAAGCCCCCGCTAGGTGAAGTTCCAGGGCTCAGGAACGTAAAACGGGGGGGGATGGGGGCTGGGGGGCCGTTCACTGCCAGGTGTTTTTTCACCTTAATGCATAGGATGCATTAAGGTGAAAAAACATGAGGGTTTACAACCCCTTTAAGTTTTTCGAGCCCATTTCTAATTCTCTCCTCTGTTGGCCATGAGGGTGCTTCCTGTGACATGTCATGAGGACAAGCATTGCGGTTTTGGTTACTGAAGCCCCCCGATTCCCTCGTGAAAACTGAGGAGAAAAATAAATTCAATACTTTCACCATGTCTCCATCCTTAGTAACCAGATTCCCTTCATCATTCTTTATGGGACCAATATTATCTGACCTCCCTTTCTTACTATTTATGTACTTAAAGAATTTCTTGGGATTTTTTTTTTACTCTCCTCCGCTATGTGCCTTTCGTGTTCTATCTTGGCCACCCTGTGTGCACCCTTACATTTCTTGTTGCATTCTTTGTAAAGTTGGAATGCTGATGATGATCCCAAAGCCTTGTATTTTTTGAAGGCTTTCTCCTTTGCTTTTATATGCATTTTTACGTTGGAGTTAAGCCACCCAGGACTTTTTTTATTGGCTCTTTTAAATTTATTTCCCACTGGGATGCACTGGCTAATGCCCTTATTTAGTATGCTCTTAAAGCATACCCATTTTTCCCCAGTGTTCTTTGTTTCTAAGATTTTATCCCAAATATCTTCTAGCAAGGAGGGAAGTTGGCGATTTTGAAATTCAGTGTCTTTGTATTCCCCCTATGTTTCCTATTTGTGTGATTTATACTAAAACTAATTGACTTGTGATTGCTGTTTCCTAAATTGCCCCATGTTTCCACATCCGTGATCAGGTCTGTAGGGTTGGTATTCAGTAGATCTAGTAACGCTTTGTTTCTAGTTGGTGCATTTACCATCTGACCCATGAAATTGTCCTGCAAGACATTTTGGAACTGGCGAGCCTTAGATGAATGCCTGGTTCCTTCCACCCAATCTGTCTGGATAATTAAAAACCCCCAATTATGACACTTCCCATTCTTGCCACTAATCCAAACTGTGATAGGAGGCCAGCCCCCTCCTCCTCCCTCTAGTTAGGGGTCCTGTAGCATACTCCCAGTATTACTTTCCCCTTAGTTTCCTCCCTTTGTAGCTCTACCCATAAGGATTCCACCTCCTCCCTTGCTCCCTTAGTGATGTCATCTCTCACATTCGCTTGTACATAATTTTTGATATGCAGGCATACCCCTCCCCCTTTCTTACCCTCTCTATCCCTGTGATTATAGGGAATACCCTTGAATGGTTGCCAGCCAATCATGAGAGCTGTTGAACCAAGTCTCTAATTCCTACAAAATTTAAATCCTCCTTGTACAACCGTAAATAGTAGTTCTAGTTCTCCTATCTTGTCCGCCAGACTCCTGTCATTAGCGACAATCTTTTACCCTTAAAAATCTCTCTAGGCAACGTTTAAAAAATTCTACAGGTTGCATGTTTTGAGTTAGAGGAGGTCTAGGGTTAGAATTATTGCTCTTACTCTACCGATCGCGGCGATACCTCACATGTGTGGTTTAAACACCGTTTTCATATGCGGGCGCTGCTCACGTATGCGTTCGCTTATGCACACGCGAGCTCGACGGGACGCTTTAAAAAAAAAAATTTTCTTCTTTAACTTTTTAGTTTGTATTTTTACAGTTTAAAAAAAAAAGTGTCACTTTTAATTTCTATTACAAGGAATGTAAACACCCCGTGTAATAAAAAAAAAGCATGACAAGGACCTCTTAAATATAAGATCTCAGATCTCATATTTACACTAATTGCAATAAAAAAAACCTGTAATTTAAAAAAAAAATTGTCCTTTTAAGAGCTATGGGCGAAAGTGACGTTTTGACTTTGCTTCCGCCCTTCAGTAATATGAAGACGGGTGGGGGTCATCTTCCCCTCACTCGTCTCCATGCCACAGAGGAGAAAGGATCCGATCGCCTCCGCCGCTGCCGGTGTTTCCGGTAAGCGGCAGGGGGCACCGGAGGGGGGTCCTCTCCTGCCACCGATAAGTGTTCTTGCGGCGAATCTGCTGCAAAGACCACTCTTATCAGAAAGCAGAACACTGGCCAAAGAAGAGGATGGCAGTTAGTTACTGAACTACCCTCAATGTTATCTTATCAGTACATGTACACAGGGTCGTTTCTAGGCAGTTGAGTTTAGAAGCATTTTTTAGAAAGCAAAAAAATGCATTCAGGATGCATGTTCAGAGGCATTTGAAAAGCCAAATGCCTGCAACAGCTTGTAAATGAGGTAACTCATGTTTAGCCGTGTTTCATCCACCGGCGTTTTTAATAGAGAGCCATTTTTACTATTTTCACTGTAAAAAACGCTTCTAAAAGCAAACGCGGCATTTAAACACGTTTTTAAACATCGGTTACTATCTGTCAAGTTAAATCATTCAGAAGAGGTTTTAAAACATCCCGTGTACATAAAGCCTTACTCACATTTTATTTGCAGGTTCATGGAGCTCTGTTTGAAGTCCGAATTCGAATTTTAAGTGAGCCTCTGTATATTTTTTTAAGAATAGGGTTGGACCCTTTTTTATTGCTATGCATATGTTTTAAGAAACCTTTCTGGGCTGTGAACTGTTATTCTTAATGTACGATTTGAAACTGCAAAATGTCAGACAAAACTACTAAAATGCTTTGAGAGGTGTTACAATGCACTTACTACAGGTAGGTGAAACTTCTTTTTCTCCCTTCTAAACGCAGAAACTAAAAATCAATATAAAAACCTGCGCCAGCTAACTTGTAGATAGGTGCAGAAGCTATAAGCAAAACGCTGACGTGAGGCTGACATGCACTGATGATGAAACGTGTAGGGTGGGACATCTGTTAGATCACTTCCGTTAGCTGGCGCGCATACCGGAGAATTGGTGGTGCTTCCTGGTTTATTGCGCTTTCATGCTAATGTATACTAGCTCAATGTGAGTGCAATTTTAGTCTTAGCTTTATTAATTAAAAAGACTATGTAACACTATAGAAGACTTTTCCCTTTTATTTTACTACTGCCACAAGTATACAAAGCACCTGGAAAGAACCAGAGGTGGAAAGAGGACCAGTGGATTAATACCATGCATGCTAAGGAGGATATTGCCCCAGGTCATGTGTTTATGTGTTTACATTATTACATCATTATTTTACATTTGTTTTAGCAAGGGTAAGTTTAGGAAAAAGTGAGGTCCTGGGCAAAATTTAAAAGTGGGACCCCATATGGTGACATATACCAATAACAAGATCCTTTTATATGAAGATTAAAATGGCTGCAAAAGTAGTTTTTTTTTTAATATAACAAACATTAGGCTTAGTATTGTTTGAGTGGTTTTGATTCATAGTAAAGGTGTTTCTCTATAATCTGTAATATGTGATGGTTTTAAAATGATGTATCTTGGATACGGCTGATTGCATTTTTATCATGAGTTTTCCAAGATGTTGAATACTGATATTTTAGTATTCAGGATCTAATTTTGAAATGTTTGTTCGATATGAGAGATTGCAAAGTACCTGGACCATTTTATATATGCAGTATGTTCTACCTAAGTTTTTTTTAAAGACTTTCTTGGTAAAAGCCTACGAGTTGGCTGTTTTGCATTTCTGCATTAAATACTGGCACAAAGATTATAGTTGTCGTCTGCTTTGTTTTGCTTTAATCCAGGACTTTCAGAAAGCATCTTAATACGTTTGCTGAGCTGGTATCTATGCAAAAGCTATTTTATCTCTATTAAGTTGTTCCTTTATAAATGTCATAGTAAAATTAGGACATTAGCAAGCTATACAGTCAATTATAAGAGGGTTATTAAAATAGTCTTAATTTTTATTTATTTTTTCATTTTAAAAGATACTCATTAGCTAAATTGATTATATACATTAAATCCAACCTAGTAAATAGGAGGCATTTAATGGCAGATTTAGGCTGGCTAGAAAAAGTCAGATGCCTGCCAAAGAAAAACTGGTGTGAAGATATCTGCCTGCTCTCTAGAAGTGCCAGGATCCACCACAGTTTATCAGGGTTTTCACCTGATGGACTGAAGTGGAACCTATGCAGATAGGGCCTTCATTTAACCCTAGTACACACTGGCTGTATTGGCCGGTAGATCGCTGTACTAAAATTGCATAGTCGGCTGGGTTGAACGAAAGAACTTGTGTACCAGGCTTTACCTAAAATAAACAAATTATCCTTTTCGTAAAGCTTTTTTTCATTGAGTTTGTGTGATAACCCCGAGGGTAGTCCTATGCCCCCATATCCCTGGGGGATGCGATCCCTCCCTGGAGAAAACTATGATTATCGCTAGCATCTGTAGCAACCGCTTGCGATAATCTGAAGCAAATCTGGCAGGCTGTTTGTACCCAAGTTGATAGATCAACTTGGTACATTCAGCCTGGCCATTACTGGTTTGAATCATATATGGCCAGCCTTAGAATTAGGATGCTGATTGAGTAAGAAACTTGACTTCACTCCAGGAATTTGCTGAGTATCTTCTGATTAGGTCAGTTTAAATTGAATCTTGATGATCAGTTATGAACTAAACTATAGATTCAAGGCTTGACCAAGTCAAAAAATGAACGTACTTTGTGGGCACATAATGAGAGAGAATCAGTAAAAAAGTATACATTTTATTACAACATAGTTAAAAAACATATAAACATACAAACACCATCCTGTATGGACACAGTTACCCAATAATGCAATTATAGAGGACTGGACCTAAGGTAAAAAGATTAATTGAATACTGTATCAAGGTAAAAGAAAAATTTCTGATCCAGTAATGCCTCCAAAATCTTGTTTGACTAAACTATAGGTAACTGCATGGCTTTAAATGGAGCCTTGAGCGACTGTAAACATCACATCTAAGGATACTATTCATTATCTAAGGATACTATCCAGTATCAAAGCCTGCATTCGAGTGACTTGCCATAGTGGTGCTCCAGTGGGGGACATCTGTTCTGGTGACAGATGTCTAAGAGAATTCCCTCACTTGAGTGATATTTGCTTTTCCTATTTGTGCCGCCAGAACAGGAAATGGGACAAATACTAGGAAATAAAACCTGTTGGCGGCTAACCATTTCTTGCTGTATCGGAAATTATAGAATGTGGCTGTAAATATAAAAAATAAACACAAAACACATTCCATTAAATTTCCATTCATGCACGAAAAAATTTTCATCCTGCTTCTCCAGATTTTTTATTTTTTTTGCTATGATCAAAAACAAACATTAACTTGAGAATACTAACCATTACAAAAACAAACTTTTTACAATGAAAATTTTCATAAAAATGGGTATCTGTCGCTCCAGGAGGCAATGCCCTTAGTTTGTAATAATGTACATTTGATTAGTCAGTCTTTAGGTAAAAACCAAGTCGACCCACAATAAGGGGGTGATTTAAAAAAAGCAGCCATTCTGCTCCTCAACTCTGCAAAACATATAAAAGAAACCAGGGTGGGGGGGGGGAGCTGGGCGGTGGTAGGCGCCTCTCTAAGTGTAGTATTAAAACAGTATTATTTATTGCCCAAGATTAAAAACACTTACACTGTATAAGTGGGAGTCATGCTCATCATAAGTATGTAGTCCTGGCAGTTCTACTGTATTCCACAGGCTCTTGTCATGATCCGGGTAGCTGGGAAAGGTTCTGGATGTTGTGCTGAATAGCTGTACATTCAAGAAAACCAGGAAGTAGTCAGCTCCATGCTGTCCAGCTTGAACCAGAAGCTGAAATGATGTCACCAGCACGGGGCAGGAGGAAGGGGTCAGGACTGTCTCTGTGGAATGAAAGGCTACACGCTCGGAGCTCACAGCTCCTTCTACTGGCCTGTTCTCTGGAGGAGAGTATCATTAAATGCACTCTTGAGCATGACGTCCACGGCCAAAGAACTACAACGGTTGGCGAACCAAAGGCAGTAGGATGAAGGAATTTTGGAAAAATAGTAGATCATAAATAGTTGGGCTTACAAAGGTGGACAGCTGCTGCAAAACAGAGCACATATTGAGTTAAAAAGGCCAAAAATCAAACTAGGGGTGCACGATCTGAATATCAATATTAACCACTTCCCTACCGCACATAGTGCTTTGATGGCAACAGGAACCCTTTGTCCCACCGGGCCGCCGTCATATGACGTCTTTTACCCGCAAATGCCCGTGAACACAGCAGGACTGTGGATCTGTGTGTGTAAACATACAGATCCACGTCCTGTCAGAGGAGACTGATGGTGTGTTACCATACAAAGGAACACTGATTAGTCTCCTCCCCTTGTGAGTCCCCTCCCCCTACAGTTAGAATCACTCCCTAGGACACAGTGAAAATTAGTAATGTAAGAATGACATTATGTACAGAATTCATATACCGTATATACTCGAGTATAGGTCGATCCGAGTATAAGTCGAGGCCCTAATTTACCACAAAAAACTGGGAAAAACTTATTGACCCGAGTATAAGACGAGGGTGAGAAATGCAGCAGCTGCTGTAAGTGGATAAAGAGGGTCAACAATGCCCATCTGCAGCTGTATACCTCCGTGTCCTGTGCATGTGTCCCTGTGTATGTGTCACCTACCTGTGTATGTGTGCATATGTCCCTGTGTGTGTGTGCATGTGTCACCTAACTGTGTGCATGTGTCCCTGTGCATGTGTCCCTGTGCATGTGTCACCTACCTGTGTCGTGTGCATGTGTCCCTGTGGCGATCTGCATCCTCCGTGTGCTGCTCTGCACTAATCAGCCTGTGATATTACCATTCGGCGGCCATTCTACTGTTCAAAAGCCACGCCGCCTCCTCGTCCATGATAGGCAGAACGCTCCATTTCCCAGCAGTCAGCGGTCAGCCTATCGCAGACATTCTCTCATCCTCATACCACAGACGAGGAGGAGGCGTCCTGTCAGAGGAGACTGATGGTGTGTTCCCAGTACAAAGGAACACTGATTAGTCTCCTCCCCTTGTGAGTCCCCTCCCCTACAGTTAAAATCACTCCCTAGGACACAGTGAAAATTAGTAATGTAAGAATGACATTATGTACAGAATTCATATACCGTATATACGCGAGTATAGGTCGATCCGAGTATAAGTCAAGGCCCTAATTTACCACAAAAAACTGGGAAAAACTTATTGACCCGAGTATAAGACGAGGGTGAGAAATGCAGCAGCTGCTGTAAGTGGATAAAGAGGGTCAACAATGCCCATCTGCAGCTGTATACCTCCGTGTCCTGTGCATGTGTCCTGTGCATGTGTCCTGTGCATGTGTCACCTACCTGTGTCTGGTGTATGTGTGCATGTGTCCCTGTGTATGTGTGTATGTGTGTATGTGTGCATGTGTCCTGTGCATGTGGCGATCTGCATCCTCCGTGTGCTGCTCTGCACTAATCAGCCTGTGATATTGCCATTCAGCGGCCATTCTACTGTTCAAAAGCCGCGCCTCCTCCTCGTCCGTGATAGGCAGAACACTCCATTTCCCCGCAGTCAGCAGTCAGCCTATCACGGACATTCTCTCATCCTCATACGAAAGACGAGGAGGAAGCGCAGCTTTTGAACAGTGAATGGCCGCCGAATGGTAATATTACACGCTGGCCGCCGTCTGTCTGCATGATCATGCAGACAGACGGTGGTGACTTGAGTATAAGTCGAGGGGGGCACTTTCAGCCCAGAAAAAGGCTGAAAATCTCGACTTATACTAGAGTATATACGGTATTTGTAAAAGACATCGTAAAATGTATTTTTGTATACTGCATGACCACACATATCCAGATGCACACTCATGTTTGTATGTGTGAGATGGTTACTTACAATCCCACTACCCCCCCCCCCCCCAACTGGCGACTAGGGGGACCCAACAATATTATCCAAATTTGAAGATGACTGTACAGTTCTAATGTAAAAAAATGAAATAATATTAAAGAAGCTGGTATCTACGTATATGTATTATAACAGCGTATGTGTATCAATCTCTTTGTTAAGCCCCCCCCCGGCGAGAGAATACTTAAAGAGTATATCCAGAAGGTCTCCTGCTGGCACAGCCATTTAAAATGCTCTGAAGATGGCCTCAATCACCCAGACTTGTAGTCCCGCAGTGGATTTTTTGTGATCCTTCAGAAAGTGTCTGGGGACAGTATGTTTGTCACATCCCTGCTCAATGAATCGTCTGTTTACCAAAGCATTGGCGTAAAGGACGGATGGTCCTTCCTACATACAGGAGACCACAAGGACATGTCAGGCAGTATATGACATACTCGAGCAATTATGGAATTCTATGATGTTATAAGTCTTTCCTTTTTGTGGTGAAAGTTTTTTGCCCATGATGAACAAATTTGCACATAGGCATAGTTTTTTCTGGCATTGGAACATGCCTGTTAGTGGAATGAGTGGGATATGGGTAGTGGGGGGAGTAGACTGGAACTTACGAAGTCTGCTGTGTGCTAATTGGCTTTTGATGTTTTTAGCCCTACAATAGGACACTTTAGGTTTCTGCATAAGGGACAAGCCCAGAAGGGGGTCTTCCAATGAAATTGGCCAGTGTTTAATAAGAATGTTTTCCATTTTTCTGTGGCAATCATGAAATTGTGTCGTGAACCGTATAGGTTAGGGTTCATCTGATGTGGGTGGACTTAGAGCCCTTGCACACTGGGGCGGTTTGCAGGCGCTATTGCGCTAATAATAGCGCCTGCAAACCGCCCCGAAAGTGATGCTGCTTGTATTCCAGTGTGAAAGCCCCGAGGGCTTGCACACTGGAGCGATGCGCTGGCAGGACAGTAAAAAAAGTCCTGCCAGCAGCATCTTCGGAGCGGTGAAGGAGTGGTGTGTTTACCGCTCCTTTACCGCTCCTGCCCATTGAAATCAATGGGACGGCGCGGCTATACAGCCGGCAAAGCGCCTCTGCAGAGGCGCTTTGCGGTGGTATTTAACCCTTTTTCGCCTGCTAGCGGGGGGTAAAACCGCCCCGCTAGCGGCCGCATACCGACGGTAAAACGCCGCTAATAATAGCGGCGTTTTACTGCCGACGCCGCCCCCGCCCCAGTTTGCAAGGGCTCTTAGGCAAAGGTTTAATTGTGCACTGTTGGTAGGCATCTTCCAGAAGGATAGATGGATATCCTTTATCCAAGAATTTATCAGTAAGGAGTCGGCCTTGGGTCTGGTATGGATGAATGAATTTCCTGCAGTAGGCTTTGTATAATTAGTGGCCTCTATGCGTGAGTTACTGTGGTACAGTTCCAGGTCCAAAAAGGCCAGTCTATCAGGATCGACCACATGGGTGAAAGATGGTCCCAGATTGTTATTGTTGCAATGTGATACGAACTGTCAGGCTGTCTATGGTGCCACTGCCATCCCATACGATGACTAAGTCATCGATAAAGCACCTATAAAAAATGTTGGCTGAGAAGGGATTATTTTGTGAAATGTACTGTAATTCCCAATACCCCATAGTGAGGTTGGCATAGCTGGGGCAAAATTTGCCCCCATAGCTGTGCCTTGGGTTTGTAAGTAATAATTGTCCTCAAATTCGAAGTAATTATGTTTTGTATGATGTTTTTAATTATTTGATATTGATATTCAGATCGTACACCCTTAGTTTGATTTTTTTTTTTTTTTGGCCTTTTTTTTTAGCTCAATACGTGCTCTGTTTTGCATCAGCTGTCAAGCTTTGTAAGCCCAACTATTTATAATCTATGATATTTTCGAAATTCCTTCATCCCATTTCCTTTGGTCCGTTGACTGTTGTAGTTCTAAGGCTGCGGACGTCATGCCCAGGAGAGTTGTATTTAATGATGCTCTCCTCCAGAGAACAGGCCAGTAGAAGGAGCTGTGAGCTCCAAGCGCGTAGCCCTTCATTCCAGAGACAGTCCTGACCACATCCTCTGGCCCCGTGCTGGTGACATAATTTCCGCTGGTCAGCATGGAGCTGACTACTTCCTGGTTTTCCTGAATGTACAGCTATTCAGCACATCACGCCAGAACCTTTTCCAGCTACCCGGATCGTGCGAGGAGCCTTTGGGACGCAGTAGAACTGCCAGGACTACATACTTATGATGAGCATGACTCCCACTTAAATCTTGTAAGTGTTTTTAATCTTGTGCAATAAATTATACTGTTTTAATACTACACTTAGCGAGGCACCCAATACTCTAGTTTAATGCCAGCATGTACTGTATTTTTAGACCTGACGGATGTTGTACAATTCCCAGAATGCCTGTATATAAAGTACCTCGCTACTGATATTTATAAACCTGTTGAAGATATACACAGTGCCCAGTTGGATAGGACAGACCATACAAAAAAGGGTGCTGCTGGTAAATAGTTTGGTCCCCTGCTGCTGACACAATTTGTCTTTAGATGCACCTTCGTTTAATGCAGGTAAAGCAAAGGCCTGGTTCCTTTTTTTTTTTATTTACTATATCTAGATAGATAGATAGATATCTCTCTCTCTCTCTCTCTCTCTCTCTCTCTCTATATATATATATATATATATATATATATATATATGTATATATATATATATATTCTCTCTCTCTCTCTCTCTCTCTCTCTCTCTCTCTCTCTCTCTCTCTCTCTCTCTCTCTCTCTCTCTCTCTCTCTCTCTCTCTCTCTCTCTCTCTCTCTCTCTCTCTCTCTCTCTCTCTCTATATATATATATATATATATATATATATATATATATATATATATATATATATATATATATATATATATATATATATATATTCGAGTATAAGTCAAATTTTTCAGCACATTTTTTTGTGCTGAAAGTGCCCCCCTCGACTTATACTCGAGTCAAGCACTTTTCTGCAGCAAAAAATTTCATTTTCCGAACCGATTTTGGTGCCCCATATCTTAGGGCCACTTGGTGCTAGGAACCCCAAATTTGGTGTGCAAACCCAGTAGAACTGGTACCACAACATATCCAAAGCTGAAGTTCCTAGCACTAAGTGGCCCCGAGATACGGGGCCCAAAAATCAGTTCGGAAAATGTCATTCTCTGCTGCAGAAAAGTGCTTGACATTTTCTGAACCGATTTTGGGGCCCCATATCTCAGGGCCACTTGATGCTAGGAACCTCAAATTTGGGATGCAAACCCAGTGGAACTGGTCCCATAACATATCCAAAGCTGGGGTTCCTAGCACCAAGTGGCCCTGAGATACGGGGCCCCAAAAATGTCATTTTCTGCTGCAGAAAAGTGCTTGACATTTTCTGGACTGATTTTTGGGGCCCTGTATCTCAGTGCCACTTGGTGCTAGTAACCCCAGCTTTAGAAATTTTATGGTGCTAGTTCCACTGGGTTTGCACACCAAATTTGGGGTTCGTAGCACTAAGTGGCCCCAAGATACAGGGCCCCAAATTCGGTCAACTGTGTCCATCTGCAGCAATGTCATTTCGGGACCCTTTGGGTTCAGAGACCCCGAATTTTGGCTGCAGCTAGGGGGCATCTAGGAACCCTTAACTACCAAGTTTGAAGTTCAGGGGAGCTATGGCTGCAAATGGGCACAGTGTGGCATGCAAATGGGCACAGTGATGCTGCAAATGGGCATTGTTGACCCTCTTTTCCACTTACAGTAGCTGCTGCATTTCTCACCCTCGTCTTATACTCGGGTCAATAAGTTTTTCCCATTTTTTTGTGGTAAATTAGGGCCTCGACTTATACTCGGAACGACTTATACTCGAGTATATACGGGTATATATATATATATCTATATATATATATCTATATCTATATCTATATCTATATATATATATATATATATATATATATATCTATCTAGGGATATATATATAGATATATCTATATATATCTCTAGATATCTAGTGAAAAAAGGAACCTGCATTAAACAAAGGTGCAGCTAAAGACAATTTTTTAATTTTTTTTTTACTTCTTGAACTCCTTTCCATTTATTTTTATGTATTTTATGTTATGCTTAATATTGCTTACAACTTTAAAGAACTAAAACAAATGAAAAATAAAATGTTGAGTAGTAAAGGGTTAATGCCTGTCAGTTGTCTGCATGTCCCTTATTTCTTGACTCCCTATCAGTGGGACATAAAGTGAAGGGAAATCTCAAGGGATGAAGAGAAGGTACTCTTAAGTCGCGTACACACGAGCGGAATGTCCAACAGAAAAAGTCAGACGGAAGCTTTTCATCGTCTATTCCGATCATGTGTGTGCCTCATCGGACTTCTTTTTTCGAAAATTCTGACGGACCTAGAAATAGAACATGTTCTAAATATTTCCGAAGGAACCAATTCCTATCTGGAAAACCGCTCGTCTGTATGATTTTCAGACGGATCAAAAACGACGCATGCTCTGAAGCAAGTACGAGACAGAAGCTACTGGCTATTGAACTTCCCTTTTCTAGTCCCGTTGTATGTGCTGTACGTCACCGCGTTCTGGACGGTCGGACTTTGGTTTGACCGTGTGTAGGCAAGACCGCTTGAATGGAATTCCATAGGAGTTCCGTCGGAGAAACATTTAGAGTTTATTCCGACAGCAAAACCAGTAGTGTGTACGCG
Source organism: Lithobates clamitans (assembly GCA_037952925.1). Lineage (NCBI taxonomy): Eukaryota > Metazoa > Chordata > Amphibia > Anura > Ranidae > Lithobates > Lithobates clamitans. Next base: position 3,350,979 of record JBBGZY010000486.1, read on the forward strand.
GCATTACTTCCTATTGCAGCTGACACTGGTCTTTGGCCAGGAAGGGGGAGGAATTTTCTACAATTTGAACATAGCAATAAAAACCTGATAGCTGTTCAAAGCTTTTCCCATTCTGAAAATGGGGGAAAAAAAGGTTTTTCTTGGAGTTCTACTTTTAATAACCCTTTTTTTCTGATCAGTAGTCAGGAATACAAGACCTTTCACCTGCAGCACTGCATGGCATGTTTTTGGCAAGTGTTGTGTTCTGCTTTGGTGTGATTGCAGCTGCAATTTGGCCTATAGACTTCAATAGAAAGACAGCAAAAACGCATGTAAATGCATTTGACATTTTTTTTTTTCTCAATTTAAGGAGTCAATGTCCTAACAAGCAATGACTCATCTCTGAGTAAAAAAAAATGGTGTGGGGGGTACCCCACGATCCAAACAAGGCCCTTACTGGGGACATTCATTAATGTATGTGTTATGGAGACATGCTGAGGGGCTTTAAAAGATTGCTGTAAATAGGACGTTTTTAATAAGAGTTAATAAAAATCCAGTAGTAATTAGTATAAGGCTAAATTCTCACTAGTGCAGCTGTGACTTGATCTTAAAATGCAGTAGCATCAAAAATGTGCCAAAACACTACCAAGTCGCACTACGTAATTGCACTGAAAATTGCAGCCACACTAGTGTGACCCTAGCCTTGTATTACTACTGCTTTTTTATTAAACCTTATAAACACCCTCTCTCCTGAAATAGATTTAATGTCCCCCAGCACATTTCCCCGTGACACACATTCATTAATGAATGTCTTCACATTTGAAAACAGCAGCCAACACTTTGCATGTCTGCTGGCTTTTAGTTCCGGCTGTCAGACACACTCTGATGGAATCTTTTCAGCGGACATTCAGATCGTCATCGGACTTTTTTTTTCAAAAATCATGACGGACCTAGAAATAGAACGTGTTTCAAATCTTTCCGACGGAATCAGTTCCTATCGGGAAAACCGATCATCTGTATGCTGTTCCGACGGACCAAAAAGGACGCATGCTCTGAAGCAAGTACGAGACGACAGCTATTGGCTACTCGCTATTGAACTTCCTTTTTCTAGTCCCATCGTACGTGTTGTACGTCACCGCATTCTAGACGGTCGTACTTTGGTGTGATCGTGTGTACGCAAGACAGTTTCAGCGGAACTCCATGGGAAAAACCTTCAGATTTCATTCCGACGGAAAAAAGTCGTGTGTACGCGGCATTAGCGTTGCAATGATAAATATATCATTTTTTTGTCCATTTTTTGCACATTTGCCAACCTATACAAAAAAAATAAATAAAAAAAATCTATATATATATATATATATATATATATATATATATATATATATATATATATATATATATATATATGTATATATATATATATATATGTATATATATATGTATATATATATATATATATGTATATATATATATGTATATATATATGTATGTAAGTCTTATTATATAGATATCTTTAAAATGCAGCCATAAAGGTCTTGTTACACTAACCAACATATGCTGACGCTGCTAAATTTGACCTGAACATAATTCACTTAAAAAACATATAGGGTTTAATTTCAAGTTGTATGCCAACTGACAAATTATCAGGTGTGGCTTTAGCGGTCATTAAATACACAGCACAACAAAATTGGCCGAGACATGGATACCTTGAACTATAAAGTGGCTACTACTTTTGAGCCAATGTGGCTTTGAATTCAACAAATTATTGCCAAAATAATCTAACTATTTTTTTAATATGATGGACTATGTTGGCACTACATGCAAAATGCCTAATCATTGTGTCAATAAGTATACCCATGTGTGTAGCCGTAAGCAAATTACCCCTGCCTGCCAGCCCAGTGTTTATAAGCTTTGCAACGGGTTTATACTCCAATATCTGCTCTTAATGTTCTGCTTACCTTCCACTGCATGTTGTCTTTCTTCTGTCCAAGTACTGCCCACAGGGATGATTCTCTGGTAAAGTTGCTAATGGTTCTCTCTTCATCATCAAATCGTTGTGATGTGGGACTATCAGTCAGCTGCTATGTGGACTATATTTGAGTAGACACCAGCTCTTGCTTGAGTATCACAATAGCCTTTTGCATGTCCTACTGGCTTATCTATTATTTGCCTATATGGCTGATGGATGTCTTTGTCTAAGGAATATGATCCTATGAACTTAATCTACTGATACATAGATTAGGTCTATTGTATATAGGGCCAACATAGTCCATCATTGGCTCCCCTCTGGAATTTTTTTTAGAAGCCACTTTAGGATTTTTAGTAGAAGCTACTTTAGCCTACTTTTACCCCTATGTATAAGGGTGTCATTTTAAAGCGTTTAGTGAAATAGTTTCTATGCAGCTGTGGGGGTTTCTAGTATCTTGGGGTACTGTGTTTAGACTTGGGCAACTCCATTATTAGATATTTTGAATGTAACTTTTTTTTCTTTAGACTAGTTTTATTTGCCGTGGGTTGTATACAGGGCCGGATTAACATAGGGGCTGATGGAGCTGCAGCTCCAGGCCCCTGCCTTAAAATCGGCCCTCCCAGTCAGCAGTAAAAGGCCGATTTTCTCCTGTCTATAAACTTCTATGGGACAGGAGAAGCTGTGTGTAAATGTAGGGGTGTCTGGCTGCATCGGTGTTTGCTCACTATGTTTATTACATTGTCATAGTGCACAGTTCCCCCCTACACAAATGGGAGAGGCTGAGTCGGCTCTGCCTTTCCCCTCCCCTCTCTCACTCTGTGAAGTCTGTGGCTGTGTAGTGAAGAAGGAGCCGTGTGGGTGGGAAATTATGAACAGAACAGCGGCAGATATCTGAGTGATGAGCCTCCAGGGACCATCCAAATGTGAGCTCAGTGACTCTTATCTCCCTTCCCCTCCTTTTTAACTTATTCCTCCAGCAGTAGCTCTTATAACTGCAGCCAAAGTGTTAAGAATTGTGTCCTCAGCCTGTGGTAGTACTCGGTCCCTTGTGCTTTTAGGAAGGGTTCACACTGGTTTGCTATGTTTTGGCCCATTGCTGGTGTATCCACAGGTTTCCTGTGCTTTACTCACAGTCCTATTGATTTCTATTAGGTTGTGTGTTTTTTTCTGAAAGTGCACCAAAATTCCTGCATGCTGCATCTTATCTTTGGCGCACTGTCAGAAAATGCAGCAAAACCTGCAACCTGATATATATCAATAGGACTGCAGCTAAAACTGCAGATACACAAGCAGTGCGGCCGACTGCAGCACACCAGTGTGAGCCCAAAGGCTTGTACACACAACCCCCTGTAGAACTTGGTCTAATCAATACTCCTGGCATGCACACACACGGCCATACTATCCCAGCTCAGGAGGGGTAGGGGCTCCAGGGATTTGATTGACTATACAGGCCCTGTCCCTCCTATCTGTCTGGGCAGAGTTCTGGAGGCAGTGGCAGGCTGCTGGTGGCAAGTGGCACACTCTATCTGGTTGCATGCTGCTGGTGGCAAGTGGCACACTGTGTCTGGTGGCAGGCTGCTGACTGTATCTGGTGGCAGGTGGCACACTGTATCTGGTGGCAGGCTTCTGTTGGCAAGTGGCACACCATATCTGATGGCAGGCTGCTGGTGGCAAGTGGCACACTGTATCTGGTGGCAAGTGGCACACTGTATCTGGTGGCATGCTGCTGGTGGCAAGTGGCACACTGTATCTGGTGGCAGGCTGCTGGTGGCAAGTGGCACACTATCTGGTGGCAAGTGGCACACCATATCTGGTGGAATGCTGCTGGTGGCAAGTGGCACACTGTATCTGGTGGCATGCTGCTGGTGGCAAGTGGCACACTGTATCTGGTGGCAGGCTGCTGGTGGCAAGTGGCACACTATCTGGTGGCAAGTGGCACACCATATCTGGTGGCATGCTGCTGGTGGCAAGTGGCACACCATATCTGGTGGCATGCTGCTGGTGGCAAGTGGCACACTGTATCTGGTGGCAGGCTGCTGGTGGCAAGTGGCACACTGTGTCTGGTAGCAGGCTGTGGGTGGCAAGTAGCACACCATATCTGGTGGCAGACTGCTTGTGGCAAGTGGCACACTGTATCTGGTCGCAGGCTGCTGTTGGCAAGTGGAACACCATATCTGGTGGCAGGCTGCTGGTGGCAAGTGGCACACCGTATCTGGTGGCATGCTGCTGGTGGAAAGTGATACACTGTATCTGGTGGCAGGCTGCTGGTGGTAAGTGGCACACTGTATCTGGTGGCATGCTGCTTGAGGCAAGTGGCACACTGTATCTGGTGGCAGGCTGCTGTTGGCAAGTGGCACACCATATCTGGTGGCAGGCTGCTGGTGGCAAGTGGCACACTGTATCTGGTGGCAGGCTGCTGGTGGCAAGTGGCACACCGTCACTGGTGGCAGGCTGCTGGTGGCAAGTGGCACACTGTATCTGGTGGCAGGTTGCCGGTGGCAAGTGGCACACTGTATCTGGTGGCAGGTTGCAGGCGTTAAGTGGCACACTGTATCTGATAGCAGGCTATGGGTGGCATCTGGCGGCAGGCGATGGTGGCAAGTGACAAGCTCAGGTTCCCACTGATTCTGCATCATGATGAGTTGAACTATTTCACTATATATTACAATGTAGTAATAGAAATAATGGAATTTGATCATCCTGACGCCATATCAAGCATAGTGTCAGGATGATTTTAAGTGCTAACACCAGCCATTTGCCCGAAAAATCACCCCCGCCACCTATTTCCCCATCAAACCCAAGACTACATCCCCCCTCATCTTTTTTTTGGAAAGGGGGGGATGTCCCTGAATGGCAGTTTGGAAATGTGGTCGCCCTATGTTGCTGTTAGTGAGAGACTGCATAGCAGGTGGTATTGGTGGTGTTGCTGCTGCTCAGAGGCTGCACGGCTGATATTACTGGTGAGAGTAGATTTAATTTGTTTTAGCAAAAAATGTTTGCACTTTCATATTGTTGCCATAAAAAGGCCCACCAAAATCCTCAGCACCAGGCCCATGATGCTCTTAATCTGGCCCTGGTTGTATAGTATATACACAGTGGCCTGTGTGATGTTTTGACTATTAGGCAGGCCATACAAGGTTCAAATCTTGGCTTGTTCAGCAGGAACTGGCCGAGATTCCAACTGCATATGTGCAGGCTCAATGTACCAAGTTGATCTATCGAGATCAAGTTGGGAACAACCAGCATGCTGGATTTTGCCTGCGATGGCTTCCCCCGCCCCCTCACTGGGAGAAGACAATGGATCAGCAGGAGGGCTTCCTGCATCAACACTGTTTGTGTTGATGCAGGAATCAAGCAAATTCTCTCACTGTATGGCTGGCCTTGGGTGTGATTTAAGACAACATTGTCTTTTCACCTGTGGGGATGGTGAAGGGTATTGTTTCTGTAATGCAATTTTGTAATTTTTGTATGACTCTTGAAATTTAATAAAAGATCATTGGATTGTTTTTAATTTATTGGATTAAAAGCCACATTGGCCCAGAAGTGGCCGCTTTATGGTTCAAGATGTCTATGCCTGGTCTTATTTTGTTTTGATGCTAAATTTGTCAGGGGGTCTATGAATTTTGGTCATTAAAAGGGTTAGCACATGCTCACTGAATCAGCAGTTCAGTGGTGACATTGTTTGTTTGTCTTACAGATTATAGGCCTAACCAATTTTGCAGACTGTACCCCTTGTAAAAATGCACACCCACGGTACTTGGTGTTCTGGCTAAATATTGGTTATCCTGTATTTACTGTCTGTATAATTTGGTTGGGGAAATAAACTTTTTTTCTTTCAACACTTGAGTACATTTTTTTTAGAGCTGAACTCTAAGCAAACTGGTAAACACAGTTTAAATATTTATCAGTGTACCATGCTGTCTGCCAAAAGGGACTTGGAACTCCATTCAGCCAGTCTTGTGATACAGGCACTATTGCCAGACAGCATAGTTAGGCCAGTTATCTCACTTTGCTGCCATTTAGCCATTTTGATCTCTTTTGTTAGCAGAGTGTGATTGATAAAACTGTGTGCAATGTAGTAGAATCGAAGTGGCTGGTAGTGCCCCCCTCCATCTCCCAGTCAAATTCCTATATAGAAGATTACAGGAAGCGAATATAAAGATCCCTTCTTTTGTTTGTGCTTGTGTTCATTTGTAAATCTATTTAAATATTTCATGAATGCATTACCAGATAAAACTGTAAACTTTTATACTTTGCCTGAAGTTCAGTTTTAAGTTTTTCCTTTGTTGTGTTCCTGCGTCTTGGCAATCTGATTAACGTAAGGTTTTGTGGCGTTTTGAAGTTAACATTTACTCACATGCTTTGTGTAAAGGATTTAGGGCATTATCATTCCTTGCTGTAGGTGTTGGATAAGATTTATAGCATTTCATTATTTCTAAAGGCATTGTCGAGCAATCAGATTTATTCTTCTGATTTTGCTGTGTTTCCTTCTGTGCACTGGTGTTGGAAGATTAACGTTAAGATCTGAACTGCAGTGTGTAGATATCATTGAGAGAAAAATATGTAGTTCATATGCAGCACAAGTGATGTGTTTTACTGGCCCTGCTCATGTACTGGAGCCATTTGTTGTGCCTTGAATATAAAGTAGAAGTCTCTGGTATCTCATAAGAATCTGTTGAACATGTCAGGCAAATTAGACCTGTGATTAAATAATGGCAAGGTAAAAAGAAAATCTGCTGATTTGTGGGGGACATCAGAAGAAAATTTACAATGTGTTTGCAGTTTTGTTGAATCTAAATATTTCTATGCAGGTTTGTTTATTTATGTTTAGTTTTTATTCATGTTCCTATGCAACAATGTTCCTAATCTGTTTGCCACTTTGCTACAGTCAAACAAGTCCTTCTGGGATCAGTTTATGGTCATGTGATCTAAAGCCAGAATTCAGTAATGGCCCACAGTGGCTATGCATTTCAGTGATTAATGTCTGCAGTCACTAGTACATTTATTACATATATTTACAAACGACTATTTGATCATTATAAATTCGTCTTTATAGCTAGTGTATCTAATAAGCGACCAACATTTCTTATAGAGTTGTTTTTGACCAGTTTAGGTGCTGGCTGCACTCTTAACACTGGTTCAACTAAGTAGTTTGTAGCTTTTCCAGATGTATGTATACGTTAGATTTAGACACAAGACTGTATTATACTGATTATACTTTGTTGGCTATAAGTGTAAAATCTTTGATAAAGTGAACTAGGATGTTATATTGTAGATTAAACAAGAAGCACAGCAGAAGCTTTTTGCCTTTGCACACTCTGTGTCTGTCTCCTGTATTCAAGCCTGTTTGAACAGAGAAGGTGGGGAAAGAAAGAAGCAGGATGAGATATTGCTTTGACTCTTTCAAAATCTTTGCTTATTCACTTGAGGATTTTGAATGGGATACAGCTTAAAAAGTCCAGGTTTTAAGAGGCATCTCTTAAATTCAGCAGCTCTCCCCTTCCAACACCACCATTACTGGCTGTCAAAATAATGGTAATTGCTTTATGTTACATAGCAGAATCAGCTGTCAAAATGCAGCTAGTCCTATGGAAAAGGGACAGTTCCAAATAGTCTGCACAAGTGTCTTTAAGTAAATGCAATGTAACAGTGTGTTTTTATTGTATTTACTATTTTATTCATTTGTAGACCAAAGGAGAGAACTTTGCCCTGCATATAACATAGTTGCATAGTTAATCTGATTGAAAAAGGTATATCCAGTTCAAACAGTGAGGGAAAAAAAGCCAGTAAACACAAATAGAAAACCTCCATATACACTATCCAATACCTACAGTTGATCCAGAGGAAGGCAAAAAAAAAAAATGTATAATCCAATTTTCTCAAGCTGGAGAAAAAAATTATTTCCTCATTCCTCTGGGAGGCAATCAGATATTTCCTGGATCAAATTTAGCTATAAATATTAGTATCCAGTTTTTTTAATCAAATCCTTTTTATTATTTTATATGAAAATTATATTGACACAATACAGACAAAACCACAAAAATAGAAATCACACCAAACCAAAACCCCCCAGAAAGGGAAAAAAAAAACCCAAACCCCTTTCCTTCAACAAGCCCCGCCAACACCCCCCCCCCACTCAGAGTATATATGACACACACAAAAAAAAGGAGTAACAATATCCAACATTACAAAGTACACATTGGTTGACATGATACCCTAGTCATAGATTGAAGCCATCTAGACCAGATAACATCAAACTTATTCAGGCAGATCCTTAGGGAATATGTATGCTTTTCAAAAAGAATCATCCTATTGAGATCTACAATCCAATCGGACACAGACGGTGGATGTGGAGAGATCCACTTAAGAGCAATCTGTCTACGGGCAACAAAAAGTGCACCCCTTATAGTATTACCAGTAGGGGAGGTGTAGATAGAGGTGTCGCAGTAACCTAATATACATATAAGCGGTTCAACCAGAATATTAATATCCAATACCCTATTTAGGGTACCAATCACCTCCACCCAGTATCTTTGAAGTTTTGGACATCGCCACAAAAGATGTATTAATGTACCTGTGTTACCGCATCTAGCACAGGCTGGCTTAGATTTCAGTCCAATTGCACAATGAAACTGCGGAGTTCTATAGACCCTATGGAGAATAAAAATCTGGGTCAGTCTGTGTGATGGAGAAAGAGACACCCTGCACGGGGACCGGAGGACATCGTCCCAAATCTCCTCAGAGATGGGACCAATATCTTTCTCCCAGCCAACCCGAGAACGGATGGGGAAGTTCAATAGAAACCCATCTGACAGTACCCTATAAGTAACCGAGGTAAGACCCTTTGCTGACCCTGCCCGTACTATTTTATCTAAGACAGGAATAGGGGGGGAAAATATCTTAGAAGAAAACTGGGCATGTAGAGCATGTCTTAATTGAAGGAATTGGTAAAACCAGTTGGATTCTACAGAGCACTCTCCCCTCAGATCTTCAAAGGATTTAAGTATAACATTCTGATATAGCTGAGCTAAAGTAGTTATTCCTAGTTTTGCCAATCTCTGAGAGCCTCTAAGAGCCAAAATTTGAGAGAGCCTATCATTTTCCCATATGGGAGTGTATCTAGTGGGATATAAGACACCCAACATTTTAACTGTATCCCATATTTTACAGATTAACGTACAAGTAGGCATATCCGCAAGTGAGACATCCCCTCTTGCACCATCGAGGACAAAGAGTGGAGACCGACCCTTAAATGCAAAAGAAAATAATCGTCGAGCAGGAAAGGATATCTGTTCAGACTTCCATCCGGCAAAATGCTGTAATTGGGAGGCGAGAAAATATAGCCTTGGATTAGGAACTGCCAGGCCACTGGCATTTGTGGGATGCTGTAAAGTCTCCAGTTTGATACGAGGGATATTGTTCCGCCATATTTATCGTATAAATATAGTGTTTATATTAATAAAGATCTGGATAGGTATCCAAATCAGGGCATTATGTAAAAAATAGAGAAGCTGAGGCATCCATATAGTATGCAGTTATATTCTGTGCATTTAGTAAAGAATCCAGGCCTTTCCCGTTAGGAGTGCCAGCGGGGAACCTGAGCAGAGGAGGTTCAAGGCTGCACAGAACAGTTAAGTACAAACCTGTTATTTAAAAAAAAAAAAAAAAAAAAAAAACAAACAAAAAACATAGCCTTTCCAAACACTTTAACACTTGGTTAATACTAATTGACCCTAACTAAAGTGGTATTAAACCCAAAACCAAAAATATAATCTATCAGTAATATATAAATAATTGTCTGCGCTAAGAAAAAATATACTCCAATACCTGGGAGGTGCATATGTAAATTTATGCTGCAAATATTCAATATATTAAAACCAAAAAGTGCTAGTAGTATATAAATACATACAATCCTTATATGGTGTATATATATAGGTATCCCATAAAGTGCAACATGCAAAAAAGGAAACAATATATATGCGTGGATATAAATATAAAATCAAAGTGCAAAATCAAATGTCCATATCCAAAAAGTTCAATGCAATGATAAGACGTAAAGTGCAAGTAAGTAGTGTCCACAAAAAACGGTGTTCGTCATGCTTATCCTCAATGGTGTTCACAATCCAGCATGCTTCAGTGCTCTCCTGTGACCCCCCACTTGTGCTTGCGCTCACCTCTGAGCGTGTGACACGGTATTTAAACGGTGTCTAAACACGCATTGGAGCCACCCCTTGGGCTCATACAGGATATGCTGGTATAAACTCCACCTCTCTCAGATGTCATCAAAAATAGTTTCACATATAAGAAAGAGAAAGTTCCATAGTGTGATACAGTAAGGGATTTATTTAAAAATATAAAAACTTCCCTCCAGGAGGGTACTCACAATATGCAGGTGCGTGAGTGCACCAATCTTTCCAGAGTGTGTTTGTATGGCGTGCGGTGTGTTGTTTCTCATCCACTACTGTTGCTGACAGCTCCGTCCTACCCCTCCCCGAAGCGTATTAGGCACAGGGATCACGTGCCTTCCTCTGCCTCCGTGCCTTATCCACTGATAATCTATCAGTACTTGCCAATCATTAGATGTGGTGGCTGTGTCGGTTTTTCTTTCCTTTTGGCTTTTTTTCTCCCTCTGTTTTCACCCAGTGATCTGGCCAGTACCGCACCTCCCATCTTGGTGAGACACAACTCTGGAGGAATGTACATAGGAGGCACAGCAGACTGCAGCAGTCAGTCTGTTAGGGAGGGTAGTGTTTTAATTTTTAAATTGTGAGTGGCATTCTAAAGGCATAGCCCTTTTCTATGGAACGTTTCAAGAGCTTCATACCCTAAATACATCCCCCGTGATGTTCAGATGCGAAGAGGAATTCAACAATACTTTGTTGAAACAATGGAAAACCGCAATCTTTAGTCAATAGCAAATCTTCCTGCTGTATCAACCATTGGGAACATTTTCTGACAATATTTCATCGTTTGTAACTAACCCCTACCGGTTCTCTAAACTATACGATAACCACTCCCCTCTTTGCTGGAGAGAATGTCAAGGTTTCTGATCCTTTACATATATTGTGGGTTTGTAGGGGGTGAGGCATTTTTGGAGTACAGTGTCTACACCCCCCAGATGGCCCTCCTTGGTGTTGGGTTGGAGCAGTACCCTACTTATCATAGAACTGTGATTGCCCGTATCAATTTGCCACCCATTTGTCTATTACGACAAAATGGTGTTCCCCTAATTGTTTCAATCTCTTTATAAGTAATTTCCACAACAAATTTCATTATGAAGCCGTTTGAGATATGAGAACTCTACTGCTACATGCCGCAGGCGATGGGAAGCTTGGTTTAGCTATTCAAAACCTCCCACTTAGTTTTGAATTTCCTTTATTTGAATACTATTGTTATTGTTGTACTGTTATCTACGGATATGTGCTAGTATGTGGATAGGCTTATCTTGCGCTCTATTTCTTTTTGGTTCTTTGTAGTTGGTAGATTGTGTTTATGCTCATTACTGTTTCACCTGATGTGGTGATTTATCGGTTTATTGAAAGACTGATATGCTAAACTACCGGTAGTTTAGTTGTTCATTGAGGGTATTGATAAATAACCTGCCTTGTTTGTAACATTCAGTGGAGATTTATTATTGGTATTTCCGCTTATCTGGAATATTTTTTTCTTTGTTGGCAATGCCTTTAACTGTGCTTGATTGCTAATTGTACATTCTCAGTGCTTACTGCTGCTATTTTGTAGCTGTTGTGTAGCTAATAAAAAAATCATTTACACTAAAAACATGTAAGCGCTAATTCATTAAAATATTCCCAAATTTCCTTTGTTTTAAGTGAACAGTACTTCCGTAATGGGGACCAAAGACATTGGATCACATTCTCACCACCCAGCCATTTTCACCCTCTTCTTTTGACTCTGTTACACTCAATGACTGAGGATTACAAATAGGGGTTTGCTATAGGCAAAGAGCACATTATTGTGATCATTCTGTAATCTGTTCCTGGCTCTACCTTCCTGTGATTTGATGATCTCCAGGATGTTAATACAGAGACTTACAGCTTGCTGGTGAATATTGTATTAGTACAGAGGTACAGTTAGGGCTGGTTCACACCTGTGGGATGCGTTATGCTGTAGATAATGCGTTCTGGCTAATGTGCGCCCTACAACAATACTGCTATGCATTGTAACCATGCTTATTAAAAGTTAACAAGTATTCAGCTTTTTGCACACCAGCACATTGTGACACATGTGCCATGCATTGTAATGTGTTGTGTAAAAATGCAGACATGCTGCATTTTTTTTTTTTTCTTATGCAACTCACCGCGATGCACCTGTATTGTAGGTACAGGTCACATAGAACAATTTTTTTCTATGTGTCCTTGTGTTAAGCCTGCATTCATCAATGCAGCTCAACAGATTTGGCCCCACTCACTGCAACAGCATATCTTTGCTCCCAGCAAAGCAAAGTCTAATCATCTGAGACCTTGGGAATTCCTGCTATGCTGATCATATGATGACCATTTCCCTTCTTCTCTAACTTTGACCTGCAATGTTGTTCTTGAGTGGAATCTGAACCCAATCACTCTACAGCTTGTGGCAAAAAAAAAGCTAGATGCTGCAAAATGTGCTGTCATAGAAGAATGCAATAAATATCTAGAACGGTGCAATTGAACATTTCATTGTTTTTATTAACTTATAAAGGATGGAAATGTGAGAGTTGCAATTGCTATATTGTTTTGAAGATGCAAGGTGCTCATCATCCTTATTTCACTATTTCACTATGCAAGGATCTCTAAGGTGCTCATCATCCTTATTTCACTACTTTATGAATTACCTGGAACAAAAATGTATTTTGGGTGTTGGGACAGGTAATATGCACATGCTTGTTCTAAGTAATTGACCTACTATGTAGTAAAGCAAGGAAACCGTAAACAGCCTTAAAGAATGCACCTTCAAAAATGAGGCCACGTTGGCTGCCTTCTTCCTTTTTAACTGATTCCTACTAAGTTATAGAAATCTTATTTAGATGGTATTTTTGTGATCATTTTTAAAGGCCTGTTCATTTGCAGTCACCTGCAATGTATAATTGCTTTGGGCAGGTATGTTGTGCTTTGACGTGCACTGCCATTCCCATCAAAAGGTCCTTTAATGCACATTAGTGCATCAAAAGAACAGACCACTCGCGTACTGCACAGATGTGAAGGAACACTACTTAAAACAATGGCAAATCTGTGCACGTGTTAAAATCAATAAGTGTGCCTGCTCCCTAAAATTTTGGGGTGGTTTACTATACATACTGGAAGGCTTTGATCTTTACACAAATACAGTGGAACCATTTAACTCTGATCGTTGTGTATGGCATGACCAGATACAGTGATTCCACAACACAACAGCACACACAGGGGCACCAATAACCCCATGGTTATTTTAAGAAAAGAGGGTTATATTTTTTTGATATTAAACCCTTTTTTATCTTCATGTACCATAAAATATATGGCCATCACTTACAAGGAGTGGCCCACTGCATGCCTCTGAATTTTTATGAATCTGTCCTAGATCCTCTATAATTGCCTTAGATCAATAAATTACCAGATTTTATAAAAATTGCTCATAATTTGCTCATTTTCATGCCAGTTGATACATTTTTAGCTGTTTTACTAGGGCTGCATAAGCAATTTTGCTTTATGGTAATTACGCAATTGTGAGCTCGTTTTATTCCTTACAGTGAACAGTTTCCTCCTAATTTGTATGTAAATAAGGGTGTATGAATTAAGCAGCAAACTGTTTTACTGCAGTTCCCTTATCCAAATATTTGTTTTTGTTTCATGTTATAAAATAAATTATTCTTAATATTCTCCTTAGGAAATGTGGTCGAAATTGGTGTTTGGTCTTTGTTTTTTCTAGTCCTGTGTAGCTGCCAGGAGTGCATGGTTTCTGGATCTCTTTAGCGGAATAATGCTAATTATTTCCAATGTGATTCTGGAAACTCTTGCTTATTAACAAACCTGGTAATTAGCTGCAACTTTAAAGACGCATGATAATTAAGTAAACAGAGCAAGTTTTGAGTTTCATAGATTCCATTTCAAAAATCCTCCAAAAGGGCTGATGATGCCAAATTTGTGCCTTGTGCCCTCTAGTGGATTGTAGATGGAACTATGCCAAGAGCTGGGGATAAATCACTGTGTTGGGAGCTGGGACATCATGCTTTCAGTCTAGTAGAACAGAAACCTTTTACTGTATATACAGTATTTTTAAATGTTTGAGTTAGGTAGAAGTAAACAGCAGGGATGTTGTTTTCTGCAAGGAATAGCCAGAGTAAACCCAATATTTCTATTTGCAGCAACACTCCATCAGGATTTGCTCATGTAGGAGTGGAAAACCTCAGGCTGCCCGCAATGAATCAGTGATTCAAATGTGTATTAAGAAATAAACAGTTGTTTGCAACTTTTTTTCATACAAAAGCATATATATTAAAAGGAACATTTTTTTTTTGCATTTTCAGGAGGTATGTGATGTAGGTATTCTCTGTTAATCTAAAAAGCTTGTTTCTTTTAATAGCATGTTTGCTGCTTAAAGAGTAACTCCACTTTTGTTGAGAAAAAACATTCCCCTCTGGGTGATCTATGCACGTTGCATGGGTTTTTTACAAACGTAGATTCCTCACTTTTGAAGACTTAGCTGTTTATTTCTGTGGAAAGTGAATCTAATAGGAGTGATTTTATAATTCTTAATTAGCCATTCTCATGTATTGGAAGTCGTTGACTCCCCCCAACTGTCGAGGACTGCAGGTGGACTATGGAAACTGTCTTGCGATATGATAGGTTAAAGGGGTTGTAAAGGTAAATTTAAAAAAAAAAAAAAATTAACAAACATGTCATACTTACCTTCACTGTGCAGCTCATTCTGCACATAGTGGCCCCAACCTGGTCTTCTGGGGTCCCTCGGTGGCTGTTTCAGCTCCTCCCCGCAAGAACTAACCACCTTAATGCGAGCACCCTCGCATGGTGGTTAGTTATTGCGGGCGCGCTCCCGTGATACAGCCGGCGGCTATAGCCGCTCACTGTATCACTCGGCCCCGCCCCCCGGCGCGCCGCATCATTGGATGTGATTGACAGCAGCGCGAGCCAATGGCTGCGCTGCTTTCAATCCATCCACTGTAGCCAATCAGCGACCAGGCTGAGCTGCAATAGAGATGACGGGAGCGAGCGGCTGAGTTTCCAGGTGTCAGGTAAGTAAAACGGGGGGGCTGGGGGCGGCGGTATTGTCAAAAGTTTTTTCACCTTAATGCATAGAATGGATTAAGGTGAAAAAATTTTTACCTTTACAACCCCTTTAATTTTTTTGCATCGTGGGTGCCCTAGTAAGTTTGAAAAACTTTGGGATGCGTGGTTGGCTACCCCAGGTCTTGCCCCGTTCGATTTGGTCCTTTACAGTTTGTTATAATTGCCTCCAAACCATGTCTCATGAGTATAGCATGCTGTAGTCACACAGGTCTGTCTGCCATGTCCCTGTTACAGGGCAGTCTCTTATTTGATCCTTTTTTTTTTTTTTTTTTTTTTTTTTGAAAATTCATGTTATGACAAGATCTACTGTCTTATGGTCCTATATGACTTTGTTACTACATTGCACCATTTTACTCTTTTGTAGTTTTGATTGGCTGTACACATTGGTAATTCTTTACTTTGTCTGTTTTGTATACTTTGAACGTCAATGAACATTACCACTGATTTTTTTTTTTTTTTTTTAAATAATCAGCAGCTGCATTTACAAGGCTCTAATGAGGAGATTGTCAGGGTCTGCCTCCCTTTTAAGATGGGACTTCCCTTTTAAGATGGGACTTCCCTTTTAAGATGGGACTTCCCTTTTAAGATGGGACTTCCCTTTTAAGATGGGACTTCCTTTTTAGACGTTATAGATGTGATTTCCCTTTTAGACGTATCTCACCAAAAGTGACATTTTTGTTACAGGGAATGCCCTAAATTGGATCTGTATCTTAGTGCAGACTTTTGCGAAAATCCATAAGCCAATCACACACACAGGAAATGTCATATCTGGGGGGCGGCCTGTATACCATCTGTTTACAGAATGCCTCCAAGTTGCCATATTGCATTTTACGGAAAATTACAGAGCTGCAGATTGATAACGAAAGGTCATGTTTAAAAACCTTCCGTTACAAAATGACTTGTTAAAGCTCAACTCCAGCTTTTGATACACTTTACATGGTTCAAGGAAAGCTGAAGAAAAATGCATCCCTTTAAGTTCTATGTATGCCTTCAGACTGGTCCGTTGTGCTTCCCTTGTGGTGGTAAAAATCTTGCTTGTTGCATTTTTGGTTGTTTATAAAAAAACACACCAAAACTGCACTTCCCTGTTGAAATGCATTGAAAGCGTAGCAAGAACACACCTGTTACGTTTTTGCTGTGGTTTTTGAGTCACATGAACTTTGAAAAACATACCATAAGCACAGTAAAATTGCACGTTTTCGGCGCCATTATTGGCACCTTTTTCTTTATTGGCAAAATGCCAAAAACAACATTTTCGGACGATATGTTTTGGCCCATCTCTACTAGCAATAAATACAAAGCTTCCTCTGGTGGAGTCAGAGACGGGCTGATGTCACAACCTCTGACTCAGCCAATCAGAGAAAGCTTTGTATTCATTGATCGAATACATCACTTTCTCTGAATAGCTGAGCACTGATCAGATAGACTGGAAAGTCTTCCAGGTAGGAGACTGGAAGTCTCGGCTCACACCCGGAACACAGTGGGATATGCTCTATGTAGCCTCAGCTACATACAGTTTATACCACACATCTAGCGGCCTCAATTGTACATGCTATATTAATATTTTTTTTCTCCCCCATAAAAGAGGCATTGCGCTTTAAAAAACAGGATCTGCATCTTACTTTGCAATGGTTATGCTTAACTGCAGCAGTTTTGGATGATTCATTGAAAACCATACACTTCTGTGTGGTTTATATACAGTGTATATAAAAAGTCTACACACCCTTGTTAAAATGTCAGGTTTCTGTGATGTAAAAAAATGAGACAGATAATTTCAGAAATGTTTTCACCATTTAATGTCGCCTATAAACTGTACAACTCAACTGAAAAAAAAAACCTGAAATCCTTTTTTTGGGGAGGAGTAAAAATAAAATACTGTGGTTTCATAAGTGTGCACACCCTCTTATAACTGAGGATGATGTAGCTGTGTTCAGAATTAAGCAATCACATTCAAACCCATATCAAAAAGGAGTCAGTACATACGTGTCATCATTTAACATGCCTCTATGCCTCTGATTAACCTCAAATAAAGTTCAGCTATTCTAGTAGGTCTTTCCTGACATTTTCTTAGTCGCATCCTACAGCAAAAGCCGGGGTCCGCAGAGAGCTTCGAAAGCATCAGAGGGATCTCATTGTTAAAAGGTATCAGTCAAGAGAAGGGTACAAAAGAATATCCGAGGCATTAAATATACCATGGAACACAGTGAAGACAGTCATCAAGTGGAGAAAAAATGGCATCACAGTGACCTTACCAAGAACTGGACGTCCATCCAAATTGATGAAAAGACATGAAGAAAACTGGTCAGGGAGGCTGCCAAGAAGCCTACAGCAACATTCAAATGAGCTGCAGGAATATCTGGCAAGTATTGGCTGTGTGGCACATGTGACAACAATCTCTCGTATTCTTCATATGTCTGGGCTATGGGGTAGAGTGGCAAGATGGAAGCCTTTTCTTACAAGGAAAAACATCCAAGCATGGCTATTTTTTTCAAAAACACATCTGAAGTCTCCCAAAAGCATGTGGGAAAATGTGTTATGGTCTGATGAAACCAAGGTTGAACGTTTTGGCCATAATGCCAAAAGATGTTTGGTGCAAAAATAACACTGCACATCACCAAAAGAACACCATACGCTCTGTGAAACATGGTGGTGGTAGCATCATGCTTTGGGGCTGTTTTTCTTGAGCTGGAACAGGGGCCTTAGTCAGAGTAGAGGGAATTATGAACAGTTCCAAATACCAGTTAATATTGGCACAAAACCTTCAGGCTTCTGCTAGAAAGCTGAACATGAAGAGGAACTTAATCTTTCAGCATGACAATGACCCAAAGCATACATCCATTCAGCAAAGGAATGGCTTTACCAGAAGAAGATTAAAGATTTGGAATGGCCCAGCCAAAGCCCAGACCTGAATCCGATTGAAAATCTGTGGGGCTTTCTGAAGAGGGCTGTGCACAGGAGATGTATTCACAATCTGACAGAATTGGAGTTTTTTTGCAAAAGAGTGGGCATGCTGATAGAATCATACCCAAAAATACTGAGTGCTGTAAAAAAAATCAAAAGGTACTTCAACAAAGTATTTAAAGTGTAACTCCACTTTTGTTGAGAAAAAAACCACCATCCTCTGGGTGATCAATGTACATTGCAAGGATTATAACAAACTTTGTTGCAGATTTCTACCCTTTGTTATTCTGAAGAAATCCATGTGTGTTTCTCTGTGCCTCTGTTCTGAGTAGGTCTAATGGGAGTGGTTTCATAATTGTCAGTTGTGGAGCTACAGGGCACTAATGAGGAAATCTGCTCGGCCTGCATCCCTTTAGACAGGTTCCTATTGAAAGTATCTCTCAAAAAATGACATTTTTGTTGCAAGGGATGTCTGAAATCTGACTTGTATCTTAGGCAGACTTCTGGGAAAATTGGTGAGCCAATCACACAAGCAGGAAATGTTTCTGGGGAGTGGTCAGTACACATGCTGTTTACAGAAAACTCCAGGTAGCCATATTGCAATGTATTCTCAGAAAATTACATTGGCTGCAGAAAGGTAATTTTTGATAACATTCAATTACAAAATTGTCGCAATTATATGCACTATATTTTTTCTTTATTTGCTATTTTTTTCCCCCTACGAAAGTGGAATTACGGGTGTGCACACTTATGCAACCATATTTTATTTATTTATTTTTACTTCTCTCCACCTAAAAGATTTCAATTGAGTTGTACAGTTTATAGGTCACATTAACCACTTCAGCCCCGGAAGGATTTGCCCCCTTCCTAACCAGGCCATTTTTTGCGCTACGGCACTGTGTCGCTTTACCTGACAATTGTGTGGTCGTGCGATGTTGTACCGAAACAAAATTTATGTCCTTTTTCCCCACAAATAAAGCTTTCTTTTGGTGGTATTTGATCACATCTGCGGTTTTAATTTTTTGCTCTTTAAACAAAGTGACAATTAAAAAAAAAACACTATTTTGTAGTGTTTGCTATAATAAATATCCCAATTTAAAAAAAAAAAAATATTTTTTTCCCTCAGTTTAAGCCGATATGTATTCTTCTACATATTTTTGGTAAAAAAAAATCGCAATAAGCGTATATTGATAGGTTTGCACAAAAGTTATAGCATCTACAAAATAGGGGATAGATTTATGGGATTTGTATTATTTATTTTACTAGTAATGGTGGCGATCTGCGATTTGTATCAAGACTGCAACATTGCGGCGGGACCTTTTGATTTATACAGTGATCAGAATGAATAATAGCTACTGATTACTGTATAAATGTCACTGGCAGGGAAGGGGTTAACACTAGGGGGCGATCAAGGGGTTAACTGTGTTCCCTAGGTGTGTTCTAACTGTAGGGGGGCTGGGACTGACTAGGGAAGGAGAGAGATCGGTGTTCATACTTGGTATGAACACACAATCTGTCTCCTCTCCCCTGAGAGAACCAGGATTTGTGTGTTTACACACACACATCCCTGTTCTCGTTCTGTCATGAGCGAACGCGGGTGCCCGGTGATCATCGTGCCCGCAGGGCACACACATTGGCTCCCGGGACACGCGATGGGTGCCTACGCGCCTGCTGTGATGTCATTAAGAAGCGACGTACAGCTACGGCGATTCGCGCAGCCGTGCCCACCTGCCGCAGTATAACTGCGGCGGCTGGTTGGCTAGCAGTCAAAGGTGGAAAAAGTTTTAAAATGATTTATCTTTGTAATTTTTTTTTACATCACAGAAACCTGACATTTTAACAGGGGTGTGTAGTCTTTTTATATCCACTGTATAGTGATAGGTAATTGACTTTTCTTGTGTTTTAGTAAACAAATCTCTACAATAAAATGGCAAAAAAGAAGAAAAGGCTTGTAAAAATGGAAAGGCCATGTAAACCATTATTTTTCCTAAAGTTTGCTGTGTCTAAACACTATGATACACATACATGAGAGCTGTTTTACCTGACCAAGGGTTTACTCTACTTTTCTTTCTGTAGATTTATACAACCCTGCTACATAGCACAGCTAGCCTGGAGATCTTCTCTCTCTACAGTTAAGTAATGGAACTAGACATTGAAGGAGAAATGGCAGATCGATGAACTTATCTCTGACACCCTGTTCTCTCTTCCTATCAGCATGTTTGTTAGCAGATGAGCACAGCTACACACTGACTGACTCTCCCGACACTCCAGGAAGTGTCAGATGTAGAAGATTCATCTGCAAGCTCTGCTCTTCAAGGGAGCAAAGATCTTCCTTGGCTGCAGAGGAATTGTTTTCTGTGCAGGCAGGATTTTTTTAGTGACTGAATGGCTTGAATTATTTTAAAGCAGCACCTACCTGTATTTGAGCACCACAATCTGAAAATGCTATTTGATTATTTTTTTAATATGAAATGCAAACTCATCCATTCATGTCGCCATGTTTTATTTTGTAATAAATCACCAAGCCTTCCTTTGCTGTATTGAACACTCATCCTGTGATGTATGACCTGAATTTGGCCTAGGCCAGAAACCAGGAGGCAACTAAAGAAATGTAAAAAAAAAAAAAAAAAGTTTAAAACAAGTAAATGTACCATAATATACCCTCATAATGCTAGTAATTACTAATGCTAACAACATATTTATTAAAAATGGTTAATGTTGAATGTGAGCAAAAAGTTTTGCTTTTAAATCAATGCATAACTTCCTCGAGTCCAGCTTCAAAATGGAATTTCACTTTGAAGATCATCTGAGAACAGAATACCCTATTTACCTATCTGAGAGCAGTACCTTGTAAAAATGAGAAGAACCGAAAAGGGGGAAATTCATGAATTCACTGATATTGTTTAAAAGAACATTGAGTGCATAGGTATTCCTCTTTTTATCTTTCATGGATATGTTTATGTGAGCTATATGCAGGGAAAGCATGCACCACCTGAAATAAACAGTTCTATAACTTGGTAATGAGTAATAAGGAAGCTGTGGCAGTCAGTGTTTTAAAATTGGATCGCATATGAGAGTAGTAGCCTAGTGGGGTCCTTCACAGTATATCTTTTAGCTCAAATGCATCAGTCAATATGTTTTTCATTACGTTGGCTGCGATTTTTGCCTAGTCAGGTTCACCACTGCTACGTCTCTTGTCCATTAACTCAGACTTTACCGTCTTGAAGAATCTGTAAAATAGCAGTTAAACACAAGGCGGTACCCCTCCAAAAAAAGGGGAAATACTTCTGTACTGATTTGAACCTTTACATTTGCTCTTTGGTGTGGTTTATTCCACACTTCCATGGAACTGAAGTTTTTCAAGGCTTCCATTATTTTTATTATTTTACCATTCTACCAGTTCTAAATTTTCCCTGTTTTAACTTCAACACTGCAAATTCCCATTTTGGACTTAAAAGTATAGGAAGCGTTTTCTTGTTTTTTGTCTTTTACCCCATACAGTGGCGACTGGTGAAGTTTTAAAAAAAAAAAAAAAAAAGGGGGGAAAGAAACTGCGCATAGGTGAAGTGTATAGACAATCGAAAATATAAAAGCTGCAAATTCCTGTATGTAACACAAACACAATGAAATCAAAATAGAAAAATGGAATCGCGCTAAGGAGGGGACTGGTGACCATGCAAGTGATCATCAATCCACCTTATTAGTGAATAAGTGAAAAATTATGTATATAGAGCATATAAACTATAATGAGTTACAAAAGTAAATTGATAAGTGACAAGTAAATAGTCCATCAAAAATACATTATTCATATGCAATAGTGGAAAATAAAAAGTCCATATGTAGACAATATAGTTGAATCACCCAGGTGATGACTAGAAATCAATTGAGGTCCTGCTGGATAAAGACAAAGTGCTTGGTCCATCACCACATATAGAGAGACTAGCCGCTTACCAGAAACTCGTGACCCTCCACTACAGAGGGTCAGAGTAAGCTGTTTGGACTATTACTCCGGGCCATCACCGAAAGACCGAAATTTGGCACTGAATGGGACATCAGGGGCCTTGGTGTGATGATGGAGTTGTTCACACTTGCGGGAATTGGGACATCAAGCTCTCAACAGAATGGATGTAATATAAAATGGAAAAAGCTCCAATAGTGTAAAATCGTTTGGCTTTATTATAAAATAAAATTTTTTTTTAAAAAACTCACGTAAATATTCAATGATTCAAATATTCAATGTTCTAAACACGAGAAACAGGCTCCCCTTTACAGGCATACTATAGACACCCCCCAGGTACGAAATTTAAAGGGATATTACACTTTTATTGTTTCACTTTAAGCATTATTAAAATCACTGCTCCCGAAAAAACGGCCGTTTTTAAAACTTTTTTTTGCATTGATCCATGTCCCCTGGGGCAGGACCCAGGTCCCCAAGCACTTTTTATGACAATAACTTGCATATAAGCCTTTAAAATTAGCACTTTTGATTATTCATGTTCGTGTCCCATAGACTTTAACGGTGTTCTCGTGTTCGAACACATTTTTTGCCTGTTCGCATGTTCTGGTGTGAACCGAACAGGGGGTGTTCGGCTCATTCCTACTATGGGTATGGGAGGAAGTAATCAGGCGCACTGCGCCACAAGGCAGGGCAAAGCAAATGAAACGTGCCGTCTGCAATCGCGTGATTGCATAGACGTCACGCTACCCATAGTGCACCGTGTCCCGCACCTGAACACAGTGCACTTAAAAGACCTTTTTTTTATTTTTACATTTTTAAGGGCCTCCTCCCCTTTTTTTTTTGTGACTAGAGGGGCAGCAACCAATGCGCCCCCTATGGATGGGCCGCCACTGACTCCAAAGTATTTATGAATAGGCCCACATTATTTAATATCCAGTATGTTGTAAAGGGATGACACTTTGTATAAATTCTATATCCTATTCTATCCCTATGCTGTAACCGATATTAAAGAAATTACAGATGTTTACAATTTGTCAGAGCTCCCGAGCTTGCTAACTATGTTAATAGAAAATGATAAAAGTGTGCTTAGCCATTTAAGCATGCACACTGCTTGCTTGTGTTTGGTTTACTTTAAAATATAGGGGCATCATATTAATATCTAAATGTGCATCCATGTATAGAACATTACCATTCAATAATAATAAAAAAATTGTATTGTATATACAGGAAGTACAATCTTCCTGCTGGGTATTTAAATATTTTATTTAGGCATTGATTTACCATACCATCCCACTCCCAGTGCCTTATATCAGCAGTCTGATGGTCTGAGAATTCTAAAGCCCTTTTCACACGGGGCGGACTCTGCCAGGGGTCCTCACGCTCAGCCAGAATCCTGTCTGCTGATCCTTGTTGTTGAGCAGGCGGGTGGCCGGTTCGTGTCCGCTCTGCTTATGCAGAACAGACACAGCCCGCTCTGCTATATGGGTGGTCGGATGTAAACAGACCGCCTGGCCATTTACATCTGACTTCCAGACCATCTGATCCGCTAGACAGATGGAGAAAGGATCCCTATTTGTCTGTTTTTAGCGGATCTGAGTGGATGTCGGCAGGTGTGAACAGATACCTGTTTACATCCGCCTCTCCATAGAGGACAATACTATTAGTAAACTCTGCATACGTTGTTAGGCACACAACCCCTTGATCTCCCCTAGATGTTAACCCCTTTCCAGCCAGTGTCATTAGTACAGTGACCGTGTATAGTATTATTACCGATCACTGTATTAGTGTCACTGGTGATGGAGGGTCCAGTCGGGTCCACCTGAAAAATTGACAGGCAGAACTGATCGGTCCACTTGTGTGAAAGGGGCCTAAGACCCCTTTCACTCAGGCCAGATCTGGTCTTTCTCAGCAAGGGATCCATCCGCTGAAAGGAGTGGGCAGATGACAGGTCCGTGTCTGCTCTGCCCACTCTGCTCTATGGGCAGCCAGATGTAAAAGAACCGGCTGTCCGTTTACACTAGACTGCTCTCCGAACGGGCCAGATGGAGGGCGAACAAAACCCCTTCCATTGGTTTTGATTGGACAAGAGGTAGATGGGTGCAAACACATGAGTCAGTTTGCATTTGACTGCTCATAGTGGAATATTTTGGGTCTGATCAGGTCTGCCTGAAAAACGGGTGCTGGTGTGAAAGGGTCTTTCTTGTGATACAGGAGAGGTCTTCTACACTGCTTCCAGGCTTCATGTTTCTCACATACAGAAAATCTAACTCCATTTTTTTAAACCTTTGTCAGTTGCTTTTTTTGCCTGTTACCCTGTTGGGGAGGTTTTCTTCACTCTCTATCCCTGTGACATGCGTACAAGATATGGAGGAAACAGTTGTCATTGAGTTATGAAGGCACAGCCAGTAATAAAAAAAAATTCCAGAAATTTTTACCTGCCTCCCTAGTATCTTCCATAAGTATAACTTTTCATAGGAAAGGAGGAAGCCACAGCACAATCAAAATAGGACCTGAGCAGGCAGCACAGTGAATATTGCTGCATTCGGGCTTAAGGTAAGTATTAATGAGCTGCACAAAATACCAACCTTAGTTTATTTCTTATATATTTTTACTTTTCAGTTGCATTGTGTTTACGTGCCTTCATGTGTGTTGTGTTGAAATAGATGTAGGAGGATTTTTCATCTGTGTATCACCTGAGGCCAGTCACTTTGCTGGGTTTATTTTAGGGTTAACAACCACTTTAGGATCTGCCTAATATCTCTGCATATTTGCCCCAGGACTGCAGACACAGGGGTACAGTCACACCCAACCTTTATTGCTATTCTTTTCCTGATTGAGGGACAGGTAGATTTTCCCTAGAGCCACACCTGACCTTGTCATTAACTTGATAAATCTACCTCAATGTGATATCAAGATATATTGGGCAGTGCTGAATAAATTATCAAGCATCATTTAAATTTTTCTGCATAGTTTTTATTGTAGATTGAGTAAAATTCACATATATTTTTAAATTTCTTTACAGCAAGCCCAAAAGACAAAAGATGTACTAGAAGATTTGGAATTGGCCATACTGAAAACATGTCAGTGCATTGTAGACCTGAAGCGAGAGGTAGGTTTTATAACACTATATATTTTTTATGTATTTTAATTACCATAAATGCAGAACTTTTATACATTTTACTTTGTTCTTTTTCCATTTCTTTTAAATGCAGCATGCCAGCAACTAGTGTTTAGATGTAACAACCATCTACAAGATCAATGTGAAAAAAATTGGGAAGTCATATTTGTATGTCAAATTCATTATAATAGATAATCAGGAGGATTCTTATTTGGTGGTAATGAACAGTAGCGCTGAGCTAGGTAACTTCTCCTAGCACTGGTCCTCCCTATTATTTCTCTATGTACCATTTGACTTATAATATAATATATAGTGGATACAAAAAGTCTACACACCCCTGTTTAAAATGTCAGGTTTCTGTGATGATGAGACAAAAGATCAATCATTTTAGAACTTTTTCCACCTTTTAAATGTGACCTAAAAACTGTACTAAGTTAAAAAACAAACTGAAATCTTTTAGAGGGGGGAACTAAAATAATGAGGTTGCGTAAGTATGCACACCCTCTTATAACTGAGGATGTAGCTGTGTTCAGAATTGGGCAATCACATTCAAACATAAATAGGAGTCGGCACTTTTCTGCCATCATTTAAAGTGCCTCTGATTAACCCCAAATAAAGTTCAGCTGTTCTAGTAGGTCTTTCATGACATTTTCTTAGTCACATCCTACAGCAAAAGCCATAGTCCGCAGAGCTTGCAAAGCATCAGAGGGATCTCATTGTTAAAAGGTATCAGTCAGAAGAAGGGTACAAAAGAATTTCCAAGGCATAAGATATACCATGGAACACAGTGAAGACAGTCATCATCAAGTGGAGAAAATATAGCACAACAGTGACATTACCAAGAATTGGACATCCCTCCAAAATTGATAAAAATATGAGATGAAAATTGGTCAGGGAGGCTGCTAAAAGGCCTACAGCAACAATAAAGGAGCTGCAGGAATATCTGGCAAGTAAGGATGAGTTCCGGCGTGTTTTCACACTTCGCGCGCCGAGCCCGCCAGGAAATCGGCACGACGCTGCGCTAATCACAGGCAGTGAGACATTTCCCGATCTCTGCAGCCGCACATTGGGAAAATGTCTCCCTGCCTGTGATTAGCGCTGCGCCGTGACGACTTCCTGGCGGGCTCGGCACGTGGAGTGTGCAAACACGCCGGAGCTCATCCTTACTGGCAAATACTGGCAGTGTAGTACATGTGACTACAATCTCCCGTAGAGTGGCAAGACGGAAGCCTTTTATTACGGAGAAAAACACCCAAGCCCGGCTAAACTTTTCAGAAATGCATCTGAAGTCTCCCAAAA
This sequence comes from Lithobates clamitans, assembly GCA_037952925.1. Lineage (NCBI taxonomy): Eukaryota > Metazoa > Chordata > Amphibia > Anura > Ranidae > Lithobates > Lithobates clamitans. The sequence continues at coordinate 3,377,483 of JBBGZY010000486.1, forward strand.
GCATGTGGGAAAATGTGTTCTGGTCTGATGAAACCAATGTTGAACTTTTTGGCCATAATTTCAAGATAGTTGTGCTCATAAGTTTACATACCCTGGCTGGATTTATGATTTTTTGGCCATTTTTCAGAGAATATGAATGACACAAACTTTTTTCACTCATGGTTACTGTTTGGCTAAAGCCATTTATTATCAATCAACTGTGTTTATTCTTTTTAAATCATAATCACAACAGAAACTACCCAAATGACCCTGATCCAAAAGTTTACATACCCTGGTGATTTTTTTTCCTGATAACATGCACACAAGTTGACACAAGGGTTTGAATGGCTATTAAAGGTAACCATCCTCATCTGTGATCTGTTTGCTTGTAATTAGTGTGTGTGTGTATAAAAGGTCAATGAGTTTCTGGACCCTTGAACCTTTCATCCAGTGCTGCACTGATGTTTCTGGATTTTGAGTCATGGGGAAAGCAAAAGAATTGTCAAAGGATCAGCGGGAAAAGGTAGTTGAACTGTATAAAAAAGGAAAGGGATATAAAAAGATTTTTCAACAGTGTTCAAACTCTAATCAAGAAGTGGAAAATGAGGGGTTCTGTTGAAACCAAACCATGGTCAGGTAGACCAACTAAAATTTCAGCCACAACTGCCAGGAAAATTGTTTGGGATGCAAAGAAAAACCCACCAATAACTTCAGGTGAAATACAGGACTCTCTGAAAACATGTGGTATAGCTGTTTCAAGATGCACAATAAGGAGGCACTTGAAGGAAGATGGGCTGCATGGTCGAGTCGGCAGAAGAAAGACATTACTATGCAAATGCCACAAAGTATCCCGCTTACAATACGCCAAACAGCACAGAGACAAGCCTCAAACCTTCTGGCGCAAAGTCATTTAAAATGTTGAGACCACAAAATTAAGCTTTTTGGCCACAACCATAAACACTTCATTTGAAGTCAACAAGGCCTATGATGAAAGGTACACCATTCCTACTGTGCAACACGGAGGTGGATCGCTGATGTTTTGGAGATGTGTGAGCTACAAAGGGCACAGGAAATTTGGTCAAAATTGATGACAAGATGAATGCAGTATGTTATCAAAAAATACTAGAGGAACATTTGCATTCATCAGCTAGGAAGCTGCACATGGAACGTACATGGACATTCCAACATGACAATGATCCAAAACACAAGGCCAAGCTGACCTGTCATTGGCTACAGCAGAATAAAGTGAAGGTTCTGGAGTGGCCATCTCAGTCTCCTGACCTCAATATCATTGGGCCACTCTGGGGAGATCTGAAATGTGCAGTTCATGCAAGACAGCCCAAGAATTTACAGGAACTGGAGGCTTTTTTGGCCAAGAGGAATGGGCAGCTTTACCATCTGAGAAGATAAAGCGCTCCATCCACAAATATCACAAGACATCAAGCTGTCATTGATGTTAAAGGGAGGCAATGCACGATATTAAGAACTGGGGTATGTAAACTTTTGATCAGGGTCATTTGGGTAGTTTCTGTTGTGATCATGATTTAAAAAGAGTAAAAACAGTTGAATGATAATAAATGGCTTCAGCCAAACACTAACCATGAGTGAAAGATGTTTTTGTATTATCATTCATATTTTTTGAAAAATGGTCAAGAAATCATAAATTCTACTAGGGTATGTAAACTTATAAGCACAACTGTATGTTTGGCGAAGAAACACCGCACATCACCAGAATAACACCATACCCACCGTGAAGCATGGTGGTGGCAGCATCATGCTTCGGAGCTTTTTTTCTTCAGCTGGAACAGGGGCCTTAGTCAAGGTAAGGCATTATGAACAGTTCCAAATACTAGTCAATATTGGCACAAAACCTTCAGGCTCCTGCTAGAAAGCTGAACATAAAGAGGAACTTCATTTTTCAGTATGACATCGACCCAAAGCATACATCCATTCAGCAAAGGAATGGCTTCACCAGAAGATTAAAGTTTTGGAATGGCCCAGCCAGAGCCCAGACCTGAATCTGATTAAAAATCTGTGGGGTGCTGTGCACAGGAGATGCCCTCGCAATCTGACAGATTTGGAGTGTTTTTGCAAAGAGTGGGCAAATATTGCCAAGTCAAGATGTGCTATGCTGATAGACTCATACCCAAAAAGACTGAGTGCTGTAATAAAATGAAACCGTGCTTCAACAAAGTATTAGTGGGGTGTGTACACTTAAGCAACCATGTTATTATATATATTTTTTTATTTTTACTTCCCTCCACCTAAAAGATTTCAGTTTGTTGTACAGTTTATAGGTCACATTAAAAGTGGAAAAAGTTCTGAAATGATTTTTCTTTGTCTCATTTTACATCACAGAAACCTGACATTTTAACAGGGGCGTGTAGACTTTTTATATCCACTGTAATAAAACATGTTGCTATTTACTCCTAATGCAGTGCTGTAAATAAATATTTATGTGGCTGTACTGCATCCTGGAATTTTATACTTCAAATCCGTTTTTTCTTTACAATATTTGAGTCGTAGGTATATTGGTACATATTTAGACTCTGTGATCCTTTATATTCTCCCACAAACTTGTTACAATATGCCTACATAGCTTTATACAGATAGGCACTTAAATAACTGAGGCTGATGCTGCCTTGCTAAGCTTGATAAAGAGAAGAGTTGATCTGTTGGGATGGATTTTCCTTACTGATTCCTATTTGGCCCCTAAGGCAGTGGATGTCAACATACAAGGAGTGAAGGGCCTCAGCTGTGGCCCCTGACAACTCCAAAGAGCCACACATAATGTTCAGTATACAAAAGAAGACTGGCAGATTCCGGACATACTACAGGAGATGACCAGGGCCTGCAGACATGCAACATTTGTGCTTGGAGAGTGAATAGACACTACAGGAGATAGAGGGGGCATACTACATGAGGTTAGCGTTCAGTGTCTTTGAATGGCTTGGAAACCTTTCATGAGATTTAAATACAGTAAGTGTATTTGTATCCCATTTGTAATTCTAAGAATATATCTGCAAGGTGAAATCTTAGTTTAAAGTGGTTGTAAACGTGTTTTATCCTAATACATTCTTTGCATTAAGATAGAAAAACTTTCTGTGTGCAGCAGGCCTCTTAATACTTACCTGAGCCCCATCTCTGTCCAGCGATGTGCAGGAGTGCCTCTGCCGTCCGGGACTCTCTCTCCTGATTGGCTGAGACACAGCAGCAGCGCCATTGGCTCCCGCTGCTGTCAATCAAACTCGGCCAATCAGGAGAGAGAGGCGGCTCCGTGTCTGATTGGACACATGGAGCTTGGGCTTGGGTGCCCCCATAGCAAGCTGCTTGCTCTGGGGGCACTCAACAGGAGCACCGAAGAGGGACCAGAGAAGAAGAGGCTCGAGGCTGCTATGTGCATAACCACTGCACAGAGCAGGTAAGTATATATTTGTTATTTTAAAGAGACTTGAGTATCACTTTAAGTTTTAGTTTCCTCTATAGTTATGGGATTTAATGGGCGCTGAATTGCTTCACCTTGGTATGTTTTATATGTACTTCTGTCAGGTACATACAGTGCCTTGCAAAAGTATTCACCCCCCTTGGCATTTTTCGTGTTTTGTTGCCTCACAACCTGGAATTAACATGGATTGTATGAGGATTTGCATCATTTAATTTACAGAACATGCCCACAACTTTGAAGATGTTTGTTTTTTTTTTTATTGTGAAGCAAACAACAAATAGGACAAAATAACAGAAAAAGTCAATGTGCATAACTATTCACCCCCTAAAGTCAATACTTTGTAGAGCCGCCTTTTGTGGCTTTCACAGCTCCAAGTCGCTTTGGATAAGTCTCTGAGCTTGCCACATCTTACCACTGGGATTTTTGCCCATTCCTCCTTGCAAAACTGCTCCAGCTCCTTCAAGTTGCATGGTTTGCGCTTGTGAACAACAATCTTTAAGTCTGACCACAGATTTTCTATTGGATTGAGGTCTGGGCTTTGACTAGGCCATTCCAACACATTTACATGTTTCCCATTAAACCACTCAAGTGTTGCTTTAGCAGTGTGTTTGGGGTCATTGTCGTGCTGGAAGATGAACCTCCGTCCTAGCCTCAAATCACACACAGAGTGGTACAGGTTTTGCTCAAGAATATCCCTGTATTTAGCAGCATCCATCTTTCCCTCAACTCTGACCAGTTTCCCAGTCCCGACTGCTGAAAAACATCCCCACAGCATGCTGCCACCACCATGTTTCACTGTGGGGATGGTGTTCTTTGGGTGATGTGATGTCGGGTTTGCGCCAGACATAGCGTTTCTTTGGCCAAAAAGTTCAATTTTTGTCTCGTCAGACCAGAGCACCTTCCTCCATACATTGGTTATGATAGATTTGATAGTGCTCCTAGGGATCAACGATTTGGATTTTTTTTTTTTATAACCTAACCCTGACTTGTACTTCTCAACAACATTGTCCCTTACTTGTTTGGAGTGGTCTTTGGTCTTCGTGGCCGTGTTTGGTTAGTGTTGTCTCTTGCTTAGGTGTTGTAGCCTCTGGGGCCTTTAAAAAAGGCGTGAATATGTAATGACAGATCATGTGACACTTAGATTGCACACAGGTGGACATCATTTCACTAATTATGTGACTTCTGAAGGTAATTGGTTGCATCAGAGCTTTTTATGGGCTTCATAACAAATGGGGTGAATACATACGCACATGCCAATTATATCATTTTTTTTATTTCTGAAAAGTAGTTTTATTTATATATATTTTTTTTAAAAGAACTTCACCAACTTAGACTATTGTGTTCTGTTTCATCAAATATAATTCAGATTAAAAAAACATTGAACTAAAGGCTGTAATGTAACAAAATAGGTAAAAAGTCGGGGGGGGGGGGGATGCTTTTGCAAGGCACTGTAATGTGGAACATGGTGCTTAAAAACATTCTAAAGCTGATCAATAGCTTTACTAGCAATTCCTATAACTTAAAAGCCAGTGCTGATTGCACCCACCAATTAAAACACAGCTGACTGCAAATGTAAATGAGTGAAACCAAAGAGAATAATTTCAACTGAAGCTCTCTGTTGTGGAGGGAATATTAAATTACCTTGAAGTCTCTATAGCTTTGCCACAGTTTGGAAACAATTTTCTTCACGCGGGGCCCCTGCTGTGTGAGATCATTTTAATAAACTCACTAAGAAACTGATGAGCTGATTGCACGAAACTTTAAATGCTATGATCTATTTTTTTTTCTTTCGCTGGAATGGCTTAGTGATATTAAATAAACAAACATCTTAACACAGTAAAATGCAGCTACCCTTTCATAAATGTGATTGCTGCATTCTTCTCTACTTTTTTTTTTTTTTTTAGGCTTTCTTCAATTTTCACCTGGTGATCCAGGCAGTAAATCTGTTTTTACAAAAGAACCAGCTCTCCAGCAAATTTATGGAGATGGGACAAACCATTTACCACTGACAAGGGTGCTTACAATGATCAGCTTTTATTTAAAACCTTTATCCCAAAAAGGAAAGCTACTATATAGCTTTTTAAAATGTTGGCTGGAGTTTGACTTTAATTTCTTAGTGTATCTAAATCTGCTAGCTCATCTAACTCCCCTCCCCAAGACTGACCATGCTTCTGTCCAAATGTGCCCCCTATGCTTTTTCATAGGAGGCACTCTGATACGGGAGGAGTGTTACTGACCAGATCAGCAGGTGAAAACAGAGGGGAAAAAAAGCCTTAAATGAAATGAATGCAGCTACCATATCTAAGCTGCAATATTTTCACGTAGAAAAATGTAAAATAATGCATTTGGGTGGCCAAAATATGAATGCAATCTATACACTGGGGGGAGAAACTCTGGGGGAATCTAGGATTGAAAAGGACCTGGGGGTCCTAGTAGATAGGCTCAGCAATGCCAAGCTGCTGCTAAAAAGCAAACAGAATATTGTCATGCATTAAAAAGGGGGTCAATTCCAGAGATAAAGCGATAATTCTCCCACTCTACAAGACTCTGATCCGGCCGCACCTGGAGTATGCTGTCCAGTTCTGGGCACCAGTTTCCAGGAAGGATGTACTGGAAATGGAGCAAGTACAAAGAAGGGCAACAAAGCTAATGAAGGGTCTGGAGGATATTCGTTATGAGGAAACGTTGCGAGCACTGAACTTATTCTCTCTGGAGAAGAGACGCTTGAGAGGGGGTATGGTTTCAACTTACAAATACCACACTGGTGACCCCACAATAGGGATAAAACTTTTTCGCTGAAGGGAGTTTAGTAAGACTCATGGCCACTCATTAAAATTAGAGAAAAAAAAAGGTTTAACCTTAGACTGTGTAGAGGGTTCTTTACTCTAAAGGCCCATACACACGATAGGACTTTGTACAAACTTTCCCGTGGATTTTTGTACAAAGGGCGTTGGCCGTAAACTAAGCATACACACGGCAGGACTTTTTCAGCCAATTTTCACCAAATCACGTGGTTTTTCAGCTCTTTACCGCCACCCTTTGGTCAACTTCTGTATTGTTGTCTGATCCTTTGCATTGGTTCTGAGCATGCGTGTTTGTACTTTGAACTAAAGTCCTATGGACTTGTGTACACATGATAGGATTTTGCACCATAGGACTTTTGTTGCCGGAAAGTTTGTCTGTTTGCACAGCCATTTGTCCGATGAAAACCGAAAAAGTTTGTCCGATGGAGCGTACGCACGGTAGGATGTTGCCTTAAAACAGCTAATTTGCATGTTTGTTGTCAAAAAGTCCTATCGTGTGTGTATGGGCCTTTAGAGGAAGGGTAAGGATGTGGAATTTCCTTCCAGAAGTGGTGGTTTCAGTGGGGAGCATCGATAGATTCAAATAACTATTGGATAAGCACCTGAACGACCACAACATACAGGGATATACAGTGTAATGCTGACATATAATCACACACATAGATTGGACTTGTGTCTTTTTTTTCAACCTCGCCTACTATGTAACTATGTAAATATATAAAATTTTTGGTTTTTGGTTTTGGGTTTAATACCACTTTGAATAGTTCTGTTTATTCACAATAAGAATATCACATGTATGTCGTCATTCTATGCACAGTTTCAATTTGTATATTCTCCGTTATACTGGGGTCATGGGGCTCCTGTCAATGGGTGTTATTTTCAAACACGTGGTCGAATGGCAAACCGAGCAAGAAAAGGCTATGTTTGGTCTGACTTGTCTGCAGTTTACACTCACCAAATGTATACTTCATGCATGTTGCTGTACAGCAGCGCAATGCAGTGCGCTGCTGTACATTGCAAAGCCCTGATAAAATGCAGCATGTCTACATTTTATCACAGTATGCAAAATGCAGACGCTTTGTAGAAAAAATGATCCGCACTCCGGTTGTTCTTAAAATGTATTCATTTTATTGAATAGCCATAGTGAACAAACACAGATTAAGTCAGTTGACGAGTTTCAGCCTATAAGTCCTTAGTCATAACCACATTACAGACATACAACTTTGAAATAAATAGCTCTAAAGATCAGTCTCTACCCATTGATTGTCTTAAGTGACCGCAGGCAATTATCCAAAAAAGAGAATCAGCTGCAATACATAGGGTGCAGGCGTTTTGCCTGGCCTGGCATGAGAATCTGTTGCAAACTTTGTTCCAGTGAAATTTGTTAGTTACGATTGCCCCTGGATTCTTTTTTTCTGGTAAAAATGGTAGGTGAAAATGTTATTAGTAAAGTGACCATAAAGGCCGTATCAAAAGATGGCACCTGTACCTAGAGATCTTTGTTGAAAAACCTGAGAAATAACAAAGTGTCTCTAAATGGCCAGTAGAGCAGAGACTTGAGGTTGTGTACATGCCTCATTTTATCTATGTAACTACACTTGTATGTGTATTTTAAAATAGTCATTCTCCCAAATAGGCTATTGGTTAAGTTTTGAGACTTCAACAAGTGAGTGTAGTCTGCTGGTATTAACATTCAGGTAAGCTGAGAAACAGCAAAGTGTTGTATAACACTCCAAGGTCAACTGGAAATCAGTTACAATGCCAAATATAGAACAGACATCCGGTCTCCCAGTGACATGCAATTGGATCCTTCACTGTTTATTAATATTTAACCTCCACAGGTTCTTAGACAGCATCTCTTTAATCTGAACAACTTTTGTACATACAATATGTACTTTGTACAAATTGCCAATAGACTAGAGGACTAAAGTATGTACTAAAATGTAATGCAGCATGGTATTTACTGGGGCCTCATATTGTACAATAATTATAAATCTCAATAATACTCTGTATACTTGTTTACACTCAAATAAAATGCAGGAGCGTTGTATAATAACTTTTGGCTAGAATTCAAACTAACAGCCAGAGTCTGAAATGCACCCAAAGTTCAGTAAATAGCTGCCAGTACCTTAAAATAATGTCTGAGGACCTATTGCTTTTGAGTTTATGCAGCTGATGGCAGAAAGGCAAAATGGTCCATTTCTTTTTTTTTTTTTTTTTAATGTAATATCTGTAAGCATCAAAGTAGGCTCCAGCTGTGCTACTGAGGTAAGTACCGTGCCTTGCAAAAGTATTCACCCCCTTGGCTTTTTACCTATTTTGTTGTTAAGTACAAGTTAGGTTATAAAAAAAAAAAATCCAAATCTTTGATGATCCCTAGGAGCACTATCAAATCTATCATAACCAAATGGAAAGAACATGACACAACAGCAAACCTGCCAAGAGTCAGCCACACACCAAAACTCAGACCGGGCAAGGTGGGCATTAATCAGAGAGGCAGCACAGAGACCTAAAGTAACCCCGGAGGAGCTGAAGAGTTTCACAGCAGAGATTGGAGTATCTGTACATAGGACAACAATAAGCCGTATGCTCCATAGAGTTGGGCTTTATGGCAGAGTGACCAGAAAAAAGCTATAACTTTCAGCAAAAAAACAAAATGGCACGTTTTGAGTTTGTGAAAAGGCATGTGGGAGACTCCCAAAATGTATGGAGGAAGGTGCGCTGGTCTGACTAGACTAAAATTTTACTTTTTGGCCATCAAAGAAAATGCTATGTTTGGCGCAAACCCAACCCAACACATCACATCACCCAAAGAACACAGCAGTCGCGACTGGGAAACTGGTCAGAGTTGAGTGAAAGATGGATGGTGCTAAATACAGGGATATTCTTGAGCAAAACCTGTACCACTCTGTGTTTTGAGGATAGGACGAAGGTTCACCTTCCATCGGGACAATGACCCCATACACACTGCTAAAGCAACACTTAAGTAGTTTAAGGGGAAAGGTGTAAACGTGTTGCAATGGCCTGGTCAAAGCCCAGACCTCAATCCAGTAGAAAATCTGTGGTCAGACTTAAAGATTGCTGTTCACAAGCGCAAACCAACCATTGAAGGAGCTGGAGCAGTTTTGCAAGGAGGATTGGGCTAAAATCCCAGTGGTAAGATGTGGCAAGCTCAGAGAGATTTATCCAAAGCGCCTTCGAGCTATGATAGCCGCAAAAGGTGGCTCTACAAAGTATTGACTTTAGGGGGGTGAATAGTTATGCACGTTGACTTTTTCTGTTATATTTCCCCATTTGTTTGCTTCACAATAAAAAAAATCTTCAAAGTTGTGGGCATGTTCTGTAAATTAAATGATGCAAATCCTCAAAAAATCCATGTTAATCCCAGGTTGTGAGGCAACAAAACACGAAAAATGCCAAGGAGGGTGAATACTTTTACAAGTCACTGTAAGCAGCTAAGGTGGAGGGGTTTAGTGTAGATTAGTTCAGAAGGGTGAGTTTAGTGTTTGGTAAAAGTACAGTTATTTAAAATGTATGTCAAAATGTTGAATACATGCATAGATGGTGCAGACCAGGGATCTCTTCATGTAAAGTTCAACTGTTAAACATGTGCCATCATCCATTTGTAATAATCTCATCTCATGAACTTTCTATAGTACAGCTGGAACCCTTTTTATGTAGAAACTTGGTGTCTTTGTCATGCCAGTAAGAGATTAATCTTGGGCATTACCTGGGGCTAGAGCAGGACACAATCTGGAGGTTAAAGCAGGCTTAAAGGAAAGTGGCCCTGAGTTCTGGTCAGGCCAAACTGGACCTTTTCCAGGACATCCTGGGGTAATGTAGTGTTTTGATAGGAAGCCCCTGGGAGAACCCATGTTATGGAACTGTGTACCACAAGGGAGCCAGAGTACAAAGAAAAGGGTTAATTTATGCCAGTGTGTTTGCCTATATAACGCTTATAGCAATAAAAATGTAGATATAACAAACACCAACACACTCTGTAAAATAGAATAGCATACTAAATATCTAAATGACTGTCACAAAAATGTGCGTAGGTGCTCTGATCCAGAGCTACAGTGGGAGGGGCTGAGCGGCCAGCGTGACGTTTAAGTGACTTCCCGGCTGACATCAGAGGGAGATCTTGGTCCCTCCCGCTGTAGTCCTGGATCAGAGTAGAAGAGCGGCCGGTAGTCACATGACCGGTCTGAAATCTCTGCAAAAAAAGTATTAGGGCCTTGTTTTAGAAAAAAAACACTTTTATACAGTGCATTATGGCTGGATACAAGAGAGGGGCTGGCAGTGACATTATTTTTTTAAGGTTACAAACACTTTAAGCACATGCACAGGCTTATTTGTTTTCAGTAGGACAAGGACATTTGGTATGACCTTACCAGGCTTTCTGGTAATGTCACACCAAGTGGCCCATTGGCCTGACAACCATCCACCCAGTGGTAGCTGTGGGAAAATAATGAAGCCACTGTTGGGTGGATTTAAACCCACCTCAACATCTGCTTTCCTCTTGGTGAGAAACCTTGCTACAAACAGTACGAGACCACCGATTCTCTTCATTTAGTAGAATACACGAGTATTTCTGTAGTAAAAACTTCAAATGAGATTTACAGCAATGGTTTTGCTATTTGCAAAAATAGCACCGATGTTCAGATAAATGGTAAAAATCCACCTATAAAGAATAGTGGGAGTAAAAGTTTGATATAACTTTAAAGTAGTCTCTCAGGGGTTGATTTACTAAAACTGGAGCACTCAGAAACTGGTGCTGCAGTGCATGACAGCCAATCCACTTACAATTTCAGCTTGTTCAATTTATCTCTGAGCTGCACCAGATTTTGCACTTTAGTAATTCAAACCCATAGCCTCATCTTGCTATTTATTGTCCAGATATTTGTATAGTCAGTAATTGCACAGCATAGTGCTGCGTTGGGGGCGGGGGGATCCCTGGGCACTTTTACGATTAAGTACGACAGAAAGCACCTTGTAGTGCCCAATGCTTGCTTTATGGACTTTCTGCCACTATACAAAGATAGGTAGACAGGTTACCATAAAATGAACAAGTTGCTTTGCTATACAGAAACACAACTTTGTGTAATCAGAAGGTTTACTGAAGTTTGTAAGGACAGGGCCAAGTTTCTGATCTTAAAGTGGTTGTTAAGCCACTCTAATCTGTATACACCATCAGCATTGCCTCCTATTGTATCCCCCTCTGTGTGATTTATAAAAAGAAATGCTGCAATTACCTTATTTCACTGCCAAGATTCCAATCACATGACTGGCCAGCTTTTTCCTTTTCTGCTTTGAGATGCAGCGGGCGGGGCTGAGATTCTCCTGCTGATGTCAGTCTGGAGGGAAGGAGGAGAGAGCTGGTTGGTCATGTGATCACAATCTTGGCTGTGAAATAAGGTATTTACAGCATTTATATTTATAAATCACTCAGAGGGGGATACTGCAATAGGAAGCAGTGCTGATGGTGTATACAGGTTAGTGTTATGAGAGCAGCGGGAGGGGGAGGGGTGGCACACACACACACACACACACACACACACACACACACACACACACACACACACACACACACACACACACACACACACACACACACTGGGGTGGAGGATACAGGAGTAGAGAGGAGAGCAGATAGCAGGCTGCTGATGACAGAGACATGTAAACTGACCACGGTGTCTGGTCTCAGCAGTCATGATACACCGTGGTAAGTTTATGGGTGGGGGTGAGAAACTGGAAGGATCAACCAGGTTTTTTAGGTGTTACAGGGGGCCAAATAACACCGGACAAGCACAGTGTCATATAACATGCTTTAAAGGAGCAGGATCCTTTATTTATTTTTTTTGGAGGGGGGGGATTAATCGCTTTAAGGGAGAAGGGGTGATTTTTATGTTAGATTAGTGTATGGCCTTGCATTGTTTGGCTTCTAAAATGTTGAGCGAGGTTGTCTAAGGGCCTATTCACACTTCTCCAGTGCCTTGTGGGGCAGGAGCACATGCTTTAACGCAACACCTGTTGGGTGTGATAACACATTGCAGTGCCATTCATTGCAAGTGGCACCCCAACATATTAATCAATACACCTTCGATACTCATGCAATGTAGCCTATGGCAGCGCACAGTAGCATACTGTAAAATCACACTACTGAACAAGAAATATCCATTGCTTGTGTTTGTTAGAAAACATAACGGTCAGGGAGTTTGCAGCTAGAGTTAGTGGAAAGCATGAAAACCTTTATTCTGCATCACAAGGAACAAAAGTTTAGGTTCGAAATTGAGTTCTGCAGGATAGAAAATGGTGGCACTTAGTGAATCATTTAAAAAAAATTATGAAAAAGGAAGTAGTAAATACCAATCATTTAGGCTGTATTGTATATGTGTTATTGCATGGAAGAGCTGAACGCCTAGAATAGATTTTGTTTTGCCTTTGTTGAAAACATCTTTTCTTTTGCCAAATCTAAGCTGGAAACAAATGCCACTCATTAGATGTGCTACCCAGGAGATAAATATAGTTTCATGTACCCAGGAAAAAGATCTCTTCATTCTCAATACAAAGCACACATACAGTTGATTATTTTGTATTAAGCTAGGAATTGTTCCTTGATTAAATTATTTCCTCTGCATGAAACAATTGTTGTGCAGCTTTATTTGAATATAAAGGCAGAAGTGAGAGGAAAAGATGTGAATGTAAATTAATGGCCCATTTCTCTGGGGCTTGTCATTTGTACAGAGTACTTATAAAAGCCTAGTTGCAAAACCCAAAGTATTATATTGGTGGTGTTTTTCATAAGAATAATACTGGTTATAGTTGATCCTTTTTTTGGTATTGAAATTTTTTAGAAAGTTGTGGAATGGGCCTGTCAGTATAAGAATTTTTGGCTGCTATGATGGAATTGGTCCTTGCCTAATAAAATGTATAAAAGTATTTTGGAATGTGTTGGGTTGCCATATAATGATTTCAGCTTTTAACATGGTTAACTTTTCTATTAGCTAAAGTACTTGCTATTGTGTTGGTAAAATTTAAGAAAACGAGAAATCCCCCTTCCTTGGGACTTTAAAGGCAACACACACTTGGGTAATATGAAAAAGTCAATTGTATTCAGTATATATAAAAAATGTTTGATCATACAAATAATCAATGATTAAAAAACATCAAATATTATATAAAGGATACATACAGAAAAGAAAAACAATTTACGTGAACAATATGACAATATAATAATAAAACTCTCTGGTATATAGTAAGCCCCAGTACCGATGCGTTTCTAGTTAAACAGTTGTTTTTTTTGTTTTTTTCTTTTCTTTTTTTCTGTTTGTATCCTTTATATAATATTTGATGGGTTTTTTTTTTTTCATCGATTATTTATATGATCGAACATTTTTTATATATACTGAATAAAATTGACTTTTTCGTATTACCCAAGTGTGTGTTGCCTTTAAAGTCCCATGGCAGGAGGATTTCTCTTTTTCTTAAATTGTATACTAGGGATGTGGCAACCACACTATTCAAATCTGACATGGTGAAACTATCTCTCTTACCATATTGTCTTGGTAGAGACAGCAGGTGTTAGGATGTCAGCTCACAAGTCGATATGACCTCTTGATCCTAAGGGATCGGCCATTTGGATCTTTTCTCAATGTTTTAACACTGATGAAGGCAAAAAAAAAAGAAGGCCATGTCTGTCCAGATGTCTACACCCCACACTCGCACCTCCACACAATTTACATGTGAATACTATGCAATTATGAATGTTCAGCATACTAAGGTACCTGTTGGCAACTTTTGGCACTACTTTTCTAATGTGCACCATGATGATTAGGTGGATTATGGAAACTGCATACACAGGTAAAATGCCTTTTTTTAATACATCTGAATCTTGCTGTATTAGGATTTTAACCCTGCTGCTTGGGATGGTGAGTACTCCCTTTGGGATATAGATAGAGAGATAGATAGATAGAGAGAGAGAGAGAGAGAGAGAGAGCGAGAGAGAGAGAGAGAGAGATTATAGATAGATATATATCTATATATATATATCTAAGTATTTCCCCTAGTATTTCCCTACTGCTGGTAACCTTGAGCCTGTGTCTGAGATTACAGATGGCCGGTTTGGCACGCATTTTTTGAATACTGGCGTACGCAAGCCGCGTGCTCGCCGGCATGTGTACGCGGCACATGCGCCGTGCGGTCGCTGATGCGCACGCTCACTCTCAAGCTGCTTTATAGGCATGGATTTCCTGGCGTGGACAACACAGAGCAATAGTTGGGCACGTGAGTCTGGTGGTCTTGGACACAGTGGTGACAGGTTAAAGGCTGGTTATAGTTTGTGGGGAGTACTCCTTTTTTTTCCTCGTGTGTAAGCAATGTCTTCCAGAAAACGAGGTATAGGGAACAAGGCAAGCACACGGGTAAGAGTACCTCCTTTAAAAACAGGAGACCAACCCCATGCTGATGCAGCCTCAGTTTTTCCTGAAAGACCTGCGGCATCTGGCCTGGCTGAGCCATTGCATTTGTCAGGCATGGTGGCCACTAACAATATACCTGCCTTGGCTTATTGTACAAAGGAGGATTTGGCATCTGCCTTAGTGGGCCTTGAGGGCAAAATAGCTGGCATGATTGCCTCTGTAACACAGCTGGGGAGGAAGCGTAATAGATCTCCCTCCCCTGAGCCTGGGCCAAGTGGAGAGTCACTAGAGCACCAGGACTCTTATAGCCAGATGGGTCCAGGTGATCTGGAACCAGAATGGGCAGAGGATTTGGAAGAGGTGGTCATGAAGGACCGAGAGGAAGGAGAGGCTGAAGGATCCTCGGCTGAGGACTCTGGCTCTGAAGAGCCAATTTCAGCCTCCCATTCCCAAAAATTGTTTATCCAATCTCTAATTGAGATGGTACGAATTGGGTTTAAGTTACCCCCGGTTCAGGAGTCTGCACTCTCCTGTTCTACTTTGTGACCATTGCAACCTCAGCAAATTTCCCAAGCATTCCCTTTGCATCCATTACTGGAGCAGGTGGTTCACGCAGACTGGGAGCACCCTCACAGGATATACTTACCTCCAAAAAGGTTTTCTATCTTATATCCTATGGAGGAGAAGTTCAGGAAGAAATGGAGCACACCGTTGGTGGACGCTGCCATATCTTCTGTAAACAAAAGTTTAACCTGTCCAGTGGATAATGCCCAGGTATTCAAGGATCCGGGCTGATAAAAAGCTAGAGTCCTTATTAAAGGCCTCCTTTTCGGTGGCTGGTGCAGCAGTCCAGCCAGCAGTTGCAGCTATTGGGATTTGCCAATCCCTAAAGGATCGCAAAGAACATACCTTGCCAGGAGGAATCTGCCGAGGAGTTATTGGAGATTCCTCATGCCTTATGTGTTGCAGTAGACACATTGAAAGACTCAATCCAGAGGGGGCGTGGCCAGCAGCCGAGGTGAATGGCCGCAGTGTAAGAGAGCTCTGTTATCCACGGGCACACCGGAGCTTATAGAGCGACTCCAGAGCCTCTAAAAGCGGCGATTTTCGCCTCTGCCAGGTTGGGCACACCCTGGGAACATGTCCAGGAAACGAAAAGAAACCGGGAAGATAAGCAGAATGACGGACTTCTACATGCTTCCCCACAGCACACAGTCCCAAGATGGCGCCGGTAAGCATAACGGCGGAGAGCGTGGCAGGCTCTCCAGCTACAACAACAGCAACTCACAGCGCTCCATACCCCATTCTCACAAGGGACACAAGGGGAAATACACTAACTCCCAGACATCCTCCTCTTCGTCCAGCCCAGTCAAAGCAAAACAACAACACTTGCAGGGAAATAACATGGCTGAAGAAGAAACAGACACATCTCTTAATGACACCAGGGAGCTCCAGGACTCCATCCTGGAATTTCCTACCAAAAACCAGCTGGTCATTGACACAACCTTAAAGGACATGTTAGTGTCCCTCCGCAGCACCCTCCATGCGGACATACTAACCCTTACAAGTAATTTTAAGACAGAAATGAAAGCTGTCAACAACAGGGTTACTCATATAGAACACAAAATGGGAGAATTTGCGGGTGCTATAAATGAAGTGATTGACGCTCACAATGAAAAAGACGACGAAATACACCAACTAAAGTCCAAAATGGCCGACCTCGAAGATCGTTCGAGGAGAAATAATATAAAAATCAGGGGGATACCTGAGACGGTAAAACCACCAGACCTAAACGCCTACTTTCAGAATATCCTGCAAGAAATGCTTCCTGACGCTTCAGTGACAGATCTATCTATAGACAGGATTCATAGACTGCCGAAACCTAAGCATTTACCTGATCATCTACCAAGAGACACAATAGCAAGGATTCACTTCTATCAAACTAAAGAGAAGTTTCTTCAATGCATGAGAAATTCTGACAACGCACTACCATGCATCCAAGGCCTCTCCTCCTTCACTGATTTATCAGCATATACAATGCAAAGAAGAAAGAATTTGGCCACTATCACCAAACCGTTGAGAAATCACCACATCGCCTACAGATGGGCCTATCCAGCAAAGCTGCTAATCACAAAAGATGGGAAAACGTTCCCTATCCAAACAGTGAAAGATGGCATATGGTTACTGAAGGACTGGGACATTCTGGACAAGGCGGAGGATTCACCACCAAGTGCCTCATCTCCACGTCTACATTCTCCCACCTGGCCACAAGATACAACTGACTGAGGCTAAAATTACACGTAACCACCAATTTACGAAGTTGTGCTCCGGTGCACCCGTGGAACATTATTCAGTTCTCCTTTCGCTCCTGAGAAGTTACGGGATAATATCCCACCAGATTCAGTTGAATCGTTACAGTTTTTTTTGTTGAGAACTTTTCTTTCTTTTTAATTTTATTTGGAGATTTTTCATTTTTGCTGTACTAATCTCTGAAAGAATACCTTAGCAGCTTTACATCATCTGGACTCTGGCTCACTATTGAAAGAACTCTTGCACAAGCAATCTTACTGCAATATACATTTCAACAGGACAAACAACCCAAAAGTCCTTCCTAAACACACTCCTCAAGATTAACATCATGGGATTTAAAATCTCCTCGTTTAACGTTCGCGGACTGAACAGCCCTCAAAAAAGATCAATGCTTTGGAAAGAAGCCCGACTCCTACAGAGTGACATCCTTTGCCTTCAAGAGACCCATTTCTCGGCATCCAAACCTCCGAAATTCTCCCATCAGAACTTTCCCACTATCATCTGCTCCAATGCCCCAAAGAAGAAGAGAGGAGTGGCAATCCTCATCAAAGACACTATTTCCTTTCGTCAGAGCTACAAGGATGTAGATGCAATGGGTAGATATATTATACTGGTTGGTGAGGTAAACAACACAGTATACACTATAGTAAATGTCTACTTACCTAATGTGAAACAAATTTCCTTTTTGAACAAGATTTGGAAACGGGTACATGAGGTGCGAAAGGGGTACACCATAATTTGTGGAGACTTCAATGCTATTCCAAACAAAACCCTAGATGTCTCGGCCGAGACCCCGAAAAATCGGGAAAGAGTGACCCTTTCGCGCTTCATGGCCTTAGAAAGTCTACATGACGTGTGGAGATGTCAACACTCGACAGAGCGGGATTATTCCTACTTCTCGAGTGTACATCGCACATACTCAAGAATTGATTTCTTTTTGGTGGATAAATTTCTGTTACAAAATATTATGTCCAGTGTACACAATATTACATGGTCAGACCATGCTCCGGTTTCCATTATGGTGGAGGGATCTCGCACTGAGACAAGAGCAAATAGATGGAAAAACGATACCTTTCTTTTCTCACATCCAGACCACAAACATACAATTAATAAAGAACTACACGAGTTCTTCAAAAATAATACCGGTTCAGTGCCAGATCCCTTTACGGTCTGGAATTGTCATAAAGCCTACATAAGAGGCATCCTCATGAAAATGAGCAGTGTAGCTAAAAAGCAAAGAAACAAAAAATTAAATGACCTACTCCTTCAAATAAAAAACCTAGAGTCAGTAAACAAAAAAGCTCCAGATCCCAAAACCAGCTCACAATTAGACCAACTCAGACATGATCTCAGAATAATACTTATCTCCCAACACAAAAATATAGTTCAAAAATGGAAAGCAAACTATTATAGTCAGGGAAATAAAGCAGGTAAATTGCTAGCAAATCAAGTAAAAGAAAAAACCATCAAACAAAAAATTCCATTTATCTTTCACCCAAAAACAGGCATTAGGCTATCCAATCCAAAAGATATTGCTAATGCTTTTAGAGATTACTATAACAATCTATACAATCTGAAAGACGACACTACAAACCACCAACCGTCCCCTGAGATGATCCAGAAATTTTTGGATTCTATATCAATGCCTAAATTGAATTCAGACCAATTACAATATATTAATGCACCAATCTCTATGTCCGAATTAAATAAAACAATTCTATCCCTCCCTAACAACAAATCGCCAGGCCCAGACGGTTTTTCGGCAGAATACTACCGGACATTTCACTCCATACTAGGCCCACACCTATTAAATATATATGCATCAGCCATTTCCACATCCTCATTCCCCCCAGAAATGTTAACCGCCACAATTGTGACTTTACCCAAACCTGGGAAATCTCTTGACACCCCACAAAACTTCAGGCCTATATCCTTGCTAAATGTAGACCTGAAGATTTACGCAAAGATCATAGCCAACAGACTGGCACAATTCCTGCCCACATTAATTAAACATGATCAAGTTGGGTTTATCCCAGGCCGTCAGGCACCAGATGCAACACGCAGAATTATTAACCTACTTCACGCAGCGGAATCCTCGGGTACGCCTTCTCTGCTTCTATCATTGGATGCAGAGAAGGCCTTTGATAGGATCCACTGGGGATACTTGAGACTTGTTTTGGACAAGTTTGGCATCTCAGGGGAAATAAATTCAGCCATTCTAGCACTTTATACCAACCCCTCTGCGATGGTATACACAGAAGGAATGTTCTCAGATAGTTTTAATATTACCAATGGGACAAGACAAGGTTGCCCTTTATCCCCCCTCATTTTTGCTTTATTAATGGAACCCCTAGCCGAAAAAATTAGATCACACCCAGAAATTTCAGGTATCAAAATCTCCAAAGAGGCACACACCATATCACTTTTCGTGGATGATGTGATTCTATCTCTTTCTAATCCCAACACCTCCTTACAAACAGTACACAATATTTTAAACCACTTTAATCAAATTTCATACTACAAAGTTAACGCTTCTAAATCCAACCTACTTGCCATGAACATAGAAGAGAAACTACGTAATTCCTTATCATCACGCTTTCCGTATCCATGGGCAGACAAACCTATCCAATACTTAGGGATCCAACTGATGACACCAAGCAGCAACCTATTCAAAGTGAATCTGGCTCCATTCATTTCCTCCATCCAACCAGAACTAAATAGACTAAAGTCCTTTTGTTTGTCTTGGATGGGAAGACTGGCAGCATATAAAATGCTTATTCTAACAAGAATACTGTATTATTTTAGAGCTCTTCCAATCTCTATACCAGCAAAATTCTTTGCAACAGCCCAATCGCAACTACATAAATTTGTATGGGCAGACAAAAAACCGAGATGCTCGCGGTCTTCTCTTTCGAGACATAGAAAGGCAGGTGGAATGGGACTTCCAATTTTAAGAGACTACTTCGCCGCTACCATACTAGATCAAACAAAATATTGGTTTCAAACACAACCCTCTAAACATTGGGCCACTATAGAACAAGCCTGGTTGAACCCAAATTCTCTGAGATCCACATTGCTAGCACACTCTTTTTTTCAAACACTTGCCTCAAATCCAATTACCCTACCATACAATTAGTACTAAACACATGGAAGAAATTCTGTTCTGAAGTAAGACACAATACAGACCTTACAGAAATTCCAACCCCGCTTAATTCATTATGCACACAAGATCTAAATACAAAACAATGGGAAAATAAAGGAATAACCCTAATCTCGGATATGTACGACCGAGAAAAAATCATTCCCTTCAACACTCTAGCCCAAAAATACTCCCTTCCTACGTCTGACTACTACATGTACATAAGAATCACAACATTTTTAAAATCCCATCAGATGCAACCTATTAGAATTCCACATATGGCGTGGGCATACTGGAACGACAAATCTACCCCAAGAAAAGGAATTTCCCTTTTCTATACTTTAATACAACAAAAAGAAGCATACATTAAATTACCAGCACATCAAAAATGGGAGTCAGAACTCTCTATGTCCTTTTCAGACAAACAATGGCTAGAAGCTATTAAATCCAACAACTGTTTCACGAGATCTACAGCATACTGGGAGACAACCCAAAAACTACTACTTAGATGGTACTACACCCCCTATCTAACAGCAAAATTCTCCAATATTAGCTCCAACGAATGCTGGTGAGGATGCGGTAAAGTAGGTACCCTTCTTCACATGATATGGGAGTGCCCAAATTTGTGGAGCTTCTGGAGAGCAATATTCAGATTAATATCAAAAATTACAGGCTTTATAAGGAAAGGTGAAGCAGAATTAGCCATTTTAAGCATACACATAGACCAATACCCTTATGCTCTCAGACCAATAGTGATACAAATTCTGATGGCAGCCAGATTGACAATCACTAGCAAATGGAAATCTAACAGCTCACCGAATATCAGTGATGTTATTCGGAAAATTGATGAGGCTTTCAAATACGAACAGATTATGGCAAATACACAGGGAAACACAAACCGTTTTTACAAACAG
This sequence comes from Lithobates clamitans, assembly GCA_037952925.1. NCBI lineage: Eukaryota > Metazoa > Chordata > Amphibia > Anura > Ranidae > Lithobates > Lithobates clamitans. Next base: position 3,398,491 of record JBBGZY010000486.1, read on the forward strand.
TGGGATCCTTGGATTAGTTTCAGGAACATTACATAGAAAAAGTTTATGTGTACTTCCTTTCCCCTTGCTCTTTTTCGCTAAATATGCAATAGGGAGCCAGAGTCCTTACCTCCTTTATTAATATTGTATTCTTTTCTGTTATCCTTTTTGTTTTTTTATTTTTCATATATAATTTGAGATAAATAATCTCCATTCTATTATTATATTGATTATCAATATGGTTGTTTGATTATAATCAATCTACGATTGTTTACACATAAGCTGTGGTTTTAATTTAAAAGCTTATGGAGATATGTTAATAATCTCGCAGAACTGTGATAATATTTTTGAAAATACCTTGCATGGTATAATATTGTGAATTATTTTCTTGAAAAACCTTCAATAAAAAAGATTTTGATGAAAGACTCAGTCCAACAGATGTCTCGTTTTGCGTTACTGTCGATTCATATGCGCAGAGTCTTGTGGCTAAAGAACTGGTCTGCTGAGACGCCATGTAAAAGGCTACTTGCAGCTTTTCCATTCCATGGAGAGCGCTTGTTTGGCGAGGATCTGGATAAGTATATCCAAAAGATCTCTGGAGGAAAGAGTGCCCTGCTCCCTATTAAGAAAGCGAAGCAACCCTCTTATAAAATTCCTAATGCTCCATGACCTGGTGCTTCTTCCCCTAAGCGGTATCGACGGCCTCAGCCGTCTGGGTTTAAAAGACCCCAGGGTCAGAAGAAACCCTGGACCCAAAAGACACCCAAGCCCAACTCCAAGTCTACCTTGTGAAGGGGCGCCCCCGCTCTCATGGGTGGGGGGCAGGCTTTGGCTGTTTGGGGAGGCCTGGGAAGAACTGGTTCAAGACAGATGGGTCATTTCCACTGTAAAATACGGTTACAGAATAGAGTTCCGGGAGATCCCCCCAAATTGGTTTCTGTGCTCAAGGGTTCTGTCGGATCCAGAGAAAAGATGCCTATTCCTAGCTTTACACCATCTACTGATGCAGGGGGTAATTGTAAAGGTTCCGCACGAGGAAAGATTCAAGGGGTTTTACTCAAACCTATTTACCGTGCCGAAACCAAATGGGGAAGTAAGGCCCATTTTGGACCTCAAGGCTCTCAACTTCTTTGTAGACGTCCGATCCTTCCGCATGGAGTTGGTTCATTCAATAATAAAAAAACCCTGAGAAAGGGAGACTATTTAGCGTTCATAGATATCAAGGACGCGTACCTTCATGTGCCGATCTTCGGTCCACATCAAAGGTTCTTACGCTTCGCTGTAGAGCGCAGTCATTTCCAATTTGTGGCACTACCTTTCGGTCTGGCCACGGCCCCCAGGGTTTTCACAAAGATTCTGGCCCCGGTGTTGGCTTCCCTAAGGTCTCAAAGTCTCCGTAGTAGGATATCTGGATGATCTTCTTCTAAGGGAATGCTCTCACCCCATACTGGTTCAAAACGTGTCAAGAACAGTACAGGTTTTACAATGCCTAGGTTGGATGCTAAATATAGACAAGTCAGCTCTTTGTCCGACCCAAGCCTTGGTGTATCTGGGTCTGGTCTTGGACACCGCCCAAGAAAAGGTGTTTCTTCCTCTCTTAAAGGTTGCCTCCATAGTGGAACTTGTACAGAAGGTGAAAAAAGAACTAACACCTTCTATTCGGCTGTGCATGAGGTTACTAGGCAAAATGGTGTCATCCTTCAGTGCAGTGCCATATGCACAGTTCCACTCCAGAGTGTTCCAGAACAGTATTCCAAAGGCCTGGGACAAGGCAGCTCGAACCCTGGATCAGCCTATGGTTCTATCTATTATGGGTTCAGTCTTGTCTACTTTGATAAACGCTAGAAAGTCAGTTTCTAGAGCTATCTATTATAGAGTCTGGAAGTCATACATTTCTTGGTGTGAGGAAAGAAAATGGAACCCTCGTAGATATACGATTGGAAGAGTTCTCGCCTTTCTTCAAGCAGGAGTAGACTTGCAGCTCGCTTTAGGGACAATTAAAGGACAGATTTCGGCCTTATCGTTTTTTTTCCAAAGACCAATTGCATCCCATTCTTTGGTGCGAACCTTTGTCAAGGGAGTAGCACACCTGAGGCCGGCGCTTAAACCACCTTTATGTCCCTGGGACCTAAATTTGGTACTGTCAGCCTTAGAGTCAACCCTTTGATCCTATTAGGCATGTTTCTTTTGTCCTATTGACCAGAAAATTTAGTTTTTTTGGTGACACCCATCGGCTAGAAGGGTGTCAGAATTGGCCGCCCTTTCTTGCAAAGAACCTTTTATGATTCTTCATCAAGACAGAGTGGTCATGCGCCCTCGTCCGGATTTTCTACCGAAGGTGGTTTCCAAATTTCATTTGAATCAGGATATTTTACCTTCCTTTTTTCCAAACCCTAAGACTAGTGAGGAAAGGTCGCTTCACTCACTGGATGTGGTAAGGGCGATAAAAGTTTACTTGGAAATGTCAGCTCCCTTTTAGGAAGACTGTTTTTTTGTCTTGCCTGAGGGTCCTAAAAAAGGACAGCCGGCAACAAGTTCTACTATATCCAGGTGGATTTGTCAGACTATTATCCAGGCGTATGGATTAAAGCGCAGGGTTCCACCCCGGGATTTAAAAGCACACTCCACTAGAGGGATTAGTGCATCATGGGCAGTACGCCAACAGGTGTCTATGGCTCAGGTTTGCAAAGCGGCCACTTGGTCTTCAGTTCATACGTTCACCAGGTTTTACCAGATGGATGTGAAATCTCAAAAAGTGGCTGTTTTTGGCCACAGCATGTTGCAGGCAGCTTTATAGTCTCAGGCCCGTTGGGCTTAGGGATAATGTGTCCCCCCCCCCCCCCTCAGGTGCATTGCTTTAGGACATCCCACATAGTCATTATTATGGTGCTCTGTGTCCCGTGATGTACGATAAAGAAAAACAGATTTTTAAAAGCGCTTACCTGTAAAATCCTTTTCTTGGAGTACATCACGGGACACAGAGGTCCCTCCCCTCTTTCTGGGATCGTCATTGCTTGCTACAAAACTGAGGTACTTCTGGTATAGGAGGGGTTATATGAGAGGAACAGTCTTACTATTGGTTGCCAGTGTCCAATCGCCTAAAAGTAAGCGTATAACCACATAGTCATTATTATGGTGCTCTGTGTCCAGTGATTTACTCCAAGAAAAGGATTTTGCAGGTAAGCTGTTTTAAAAATCCGTTTTTTTGTTACTTTGGTATGTTTGATAGGATAGATTTATTAAAGATATTTTACAAGACAGTAACTTTTTTTTTGCCTATGTCTGAAGCAGGAATATTTTTATAATGCCGAGCGGGGTAAGGTTATAACATCCATCTGTCCGCTATCCCTTATGGAGAAATTTCCCTTACTCTTTTTTTTTTAACAGTGGTTGCCAGGTCAGCAAATGAGCAGAAATCTTTATATGGTGATATAAGCTGTTCATTTGGAGGACTATTCATAAGGCCTTATGCACATTTGAAGTTTTTACAGCTACTGTTTTTGGCTTCAGGCATTTTTTTTCTACAGCCAGTAAACTTCCAAGTATGTTATTCTATGTGTGCATGCACACATAGGCTGTCATCAGCATTTTTGGCAGGGACGTTTTCTGGCTTGAAAACAAACCCAGAACTAGTGGGTTTTAAGAAGAGTTTCCAAGCTGCAAAAATGATCTAACTGATAAAAGCTTAAAACTGCTGAAAAATGCGGCTATTCAGCATTTATCAGTGTTTTAAGCTATAACCTTTTGTGGAAGTATAGTTTTGCTAAAAACAATATTGCAAAAACGCTGCAAAACTCATTCTACAGCTTTCTACAGCTAACGCTACTGGCGTTTTTATAACGACCAGTGTGCATGATGCCCAAGAGGTGTACATGACCCTTTCACCTAAGGCCACTGGTCCACAGCATACTATATGACCCATAATGTAGATTGCAGGTTCAGATACACCAAGGACGCAAAGCCAAGCAGATTTGGTCATCAGAACGTCTAATACTTTCCCACTTTATAGATTAATTTAAAAGTTTTTGGTTGGATTTTAACCTAATTTGGCCATACATAAATCTTGCCAAGTCTGCAATCGCCTGATCTTTTGGTTAATGGACGTCCTTCTGAAACATCAGAAGCAATCACAAATAACAATGTTACAAATTCAATGTGTGTTCTGCCGTTCTAGCATTGTGCTATAATTCACTTTTCTAATGTTATTTAGCTTCACAGTTCAGCTACAACACTTGCTACAGACTTATTAAAATACCATGCAGATCATATGATCCTAAAGGCCTTGAAAATTGCTGGGGGAGAAGGAAATCTGGAAGCTGTGGCAGAATTTACCTGCAAGTTGTCAGAACAGAGAGAGCAGCTTGCGGAGGTGAGTTTCTGGTTTCCGTGCAAACTGCTTTATTTTTCTTAACTTATATAGAATGTTTACTGGTAAAAAATATTGTCATTCAGATAATACACTCATACACAATTAGGATCCTTCTAGTGCAATATAGGAATATTTGCCACTAGGATAAACCCCAACAGGCCATCAGGTTTACGTCATGTAGCTTTTCCTTGCCAGATTGGGTATGGCTTCCAGGAGGCGATCTGGAGTTTACTGCTACTTCCAAAAGTCGGTTTGTACAGTGCAGCCTTCTTTCTTCAGATATGTTGTAAATGTAACTTTCTGTACCTTGCATTAGGCTTGGGACAGTGGTTGGTAATAATTTAATTATCAAGTGTATGCCTGAAAAACAGACCTAAAAGTGTGCATAAATAGTAGATAAAGTTCCATGGTGAGAATTAAAAATCTTTTGCCAGCAAACTCAGGGTACAGGCTAACTGGCCAATGTCGGCAACCCAAGAATTGTATGCAGCTGAGTGGCTAACAAATATCAAAACCTAAAGCCCTAAAATGTGTCCTCTGTGTTTGTTTTGGTGTCATATTTTTGGTTTGTCATTTAAAAGAAAACTTCCAGGAAACAGGTGAAATTAATCAGTGAGCTTCTAATGTTACCAACTAAACACTTAATTGGCCTAAATCAGAATGTTCACTCAGTTTTCTCTTTTTCTGACCTTGTAATGTACAGTATCTCACAAAAGTGAGTACTCCCCTCACATTTTTGTAAATATTTTATTATATCTTTTCATGTGACAACACTGAAGAAATTACACTTTGCTACAATGTAAAGTAGTGAATGCATACCGGTGCCCGTCATATGCCGCCTCACCGGTGCCCGTCATATGCCGCCTCACCGGTGCCCGTCATGTGCAGCCCGCCAGTGCCCATCATGTGCAGCCCGCCAGTGCCCATCATGTGCAGCTTGCCAGTGCCCAGCAGCCCCACCAATGCCCATCATATGCAGCTTGCCAGTGCCCAGCACCTTTACCAGTGTCCATCATATGCAGCCTGCCTGTGCCAGCATCAGGGACCATATCCGTGTGTCACGGAGCTGGATTTGAATTGCCCGGGCCGCAGTAACAATCCTGTAATCGTGTCACGCTAATTCAGTGTCCCACCATTGGATCAGCGTGCCATCTATCACAGGAGGCGGTACATGTTGCTGCGACCGGGCAGTTAAGCTCAGTGAAACACGGAGATCACGATGAGGGGAGGAGGGAGTGGAGGACTGGGCGAACCAGGATGGCACGCCCGCAATGGGTGGCACCCGGGGTGGACCACGCCCCCTTTCGGTCTCGGCTGTTTTTTTCATTCGGCCGAATGAAAAAACACTGTTTTCGGGCGATAATTTTCGGCAGCCGAAATTTCAGTGCACCTCTACCCCAAACACACCCCCAAGACGACCACTGCCTTGCTAAAGAAGTTGAGTTTAAGGGTGATGGACTGGCTAAGCATGTCTCCAGACCTAAACCCTATTGAGCATCTGTATGGCATCCTCAAATGGAAGGTGGAGGAGCGAAAAGTCTCTAAGATCCACCAGCCCTGTGATGTCGTCATGGAGGAGTGGAAGAGGACTCCATTGGCAAACTGTTAAGCTCTGGTGAATGTCATGCCCAAGAGGGTTAAGGCAGTGCTGGAAATGGTAGCCACACAAAATATTGACACTTTGGGCCCAATTTGGACATTTTCACTTAGAGGTGTACTCACTTTTGTTATCAGCGGTTTAGACATTAATGGCTGTGTTTAAAATAGAGTGTGGACAGGGCCTGCTACTCCTAATGGCTGATAGAATGCATTGAGGTGAAAAACCGCAAGGGTTTACAACCCCTTTAAAGTGCATATAGTGATAATTGTGCTGAACATTGTCTTTGCTTGTGCAAAAGGTGCTGTAGTGCTCAGTGTCCCCTAGGTGTCAATGCATCCACCTCCCGTGGGTAGTGTAAAGATCCGCACTCACCTGATGAGTTGGATTCCTCGGCCTTATAGTAAAAAGAGTCTACCGTGCCTCTAGGTCACTTAATGGGGACCAATCCCAATACAGGAGGTCCCCGGGTTAAAAACAAGATAGGGACTGTAGGCTTGTTCTTAAGTTGAATCTGTAAGTTGGAACAGGTACATTTTTTTAAGTGTAGCTCCAGCCAAAAAAATCTATTTTGAAGCTTTTTGGATAACATAGGGAAGGGTTATCACCCCTGTAACATTTGTTTTGCTGTCTGTGCCCCTGTTCAGAAGATTTCACCTCACTTTCTGTCCCAATGACAATTGGATTTTGAAAATTTGGGGTTATTAAGGAAACAAGGATTGGTGATAAAGCATCAGTGGAGACACCTTTTTCCCATATTAACTCTTACAGGAGAGAATTTCCCTTCCTAGGGGTAGATTTCCTCTCACTTCCTGTTGTCTCCCTCTGTTTGTAAGTAGAAGTCCTTTGTAAGTCGGATGTTTGTAAGTAGGGGACTGCCTGTATGGTATCCTCTGGGGTCCTCCCATGTCTCCTCTATAGTGGATGACCTCCAATGCTGGCTCCGAGGTTGCATTTATTTTCAGTCAATTCCCCTCCTTGCTCAGACTCTCAGTGCCTCCAATAATGGCTCTCCCGACATGTCGGCATAAGTGTAAAGAGGCCTTAAAGAAACAAAATGATTAGCAACTAAAGCTGGGTACACAACTTTTTTTTTCAGCCTGCTGGCTGAACCTGCTGGCTGCACAAAAATGAACCAAAAGATTCCTGCATCCACACAAGCGAGGCGAGTGCAGGAATCCTTCCCACCCCACCCCGCCGGGACATTGTATTTTGACAGCAGGACTCTCCGCTGTCAGAATACATTGATCAGTGCTGTAGCTGTTTGGCTGCAAGCCACTGATCAAAGGTTTTCCAGTAGGTCTGTTTGACAGAAGACGATCTAACGATCGCCTTCTGTCGAACAGTGAGGGCTATACACAGATCAAAATTTGACAGGTCTCTGCTGCACCAATCAAAAAAGGTTTTTATTCACCCTGTGGGTGAATTGATTCACTTACTGCCTAATCCTGGACTTGCCCTCTACAGGCTCCTTGCTGTTTATCACATGCAGAAAGCCAGTTGTAAAAGTCACAGGTTTCCCACGGTCACCAATCATATTCAAACCTACCTTGGAAGTCTGATTGTGCTTTATGATAAAGGCGGGAGAGAGGAAGTTACACAATGCTGGTTTCAGGAACCCAGCAATCCCATGGGGTGTGGTCTCTGAATTCTGGCCTTTGCAGATTACCAAAAACTTAAATTTAGGTAAATAAAATGCACTTTCTGCCTTTAACCCTGCTAGAAATTCTACATTTGTAGCTCATTCACTGGTTTTACTTATTGCCTGGAATTGTTTCTTAAAATATTGGATATTTTTTTAATCTAATGTGATTTTTTTTCTAATAGTATTGTACTGCTTATCAGGAAAAAGTAGTGTTGGTTATATATAGGTTTACCAGTGGTGGTTGTTTTTGTAATGGAGCCCCAGATAACCGTAACAGCCTAAAAAGGCTCCTACTATTCCCCATTTTACACAAAACTAAGGAACAACGTTTTGACTGGTCATGCACTTTAATGTATATTCTTTTGAAGCCGTAATAATGTTTCAGAACGTTTAAAAGCATTTTTATTCCTTTGTTCTTTTTGAGTGATGACAAAAAATAGTTGCATTTTAGTGTTCATGTTTTTTTCTAGTAGATAGTTCTGTCAGTTGTTTCATTCTGACAGATAACGTAAAACGAGATATATTAGAATTGTATGTTGCAGAGAGCAAGTAAAACTAGAGTGAAATGTAACTGCTCCTAAACATAAGGCAATGCTCTCCAGACTTATCTTTTGTCCAGTTATTTTTTTTTTAACCAACAAAATTACATGTTTCTTTGACAGTTTGCCTGTAATTAAATTCAGTAATGATGCACAGGGCAAGAAAGTCTTCCCAGCAACATCTTAAATGTTAGAAGTCTTTTGCCATTTAATACTGTGAATACTTGCTTCAGGAGTGATGATAAAGTTTTTTGTTGTGTGGCTTAGATGCAAATATTGGTTAACTGAAGTAGTGTTTTGAGGAATTATCAAATTGGTATGGTAGTTTACCTGAAACATCCTCTTCATTTGGACAGAAGTCTAACTGTTGCAAGAAGCTAAAGAGATGCAGAAAATTACTATATTGTATTTGTCATGCCTCGGGCATCGGAAATACCGCAGAAGCAAAAAATAAAATAAAAAAACTCCCACAGCATAACAATCTGTTGTTTTGTCTTATTTCCATTCCTACATCATAGCTGAACAGTATAGACCTTTTTTCTAAAGCTGTATGTTTCATTTACTGAAGAATGTATGTTTTTACTTGCAGTCTTGTCGGTTGTTGAGACATGTTTCGGGTACAGAACCTTTGGAAATTACTTGTATTCATGCTGAAGATACCTTTCAGGTGACTGGTCCTCAGGTATGGAATTTTCTTTCCCTTGTTACCAGTATGTAAGCATAACAGAAATATGTGCAGTATTTATATTAGATCACATTGTGATTTGTCAAGACTGTCTTTTGAAGCTGAGAATGGAATTCCACTGTATTCTAGAAGATTACATAAGGGAACCGTTTAGGCCACATTGGAGGTGTATGCCTTCCCACCTGCACACTCCTAGCTAATTTACTTACTGACATTACACTGTCTCAGAGTATAAAACAACATAAAATATGATTTGTACTGCACGGTTTGATTTTTAGGAAATGTTTAATTTTAAACTGGATGTTCTGCAGGTTAAACCGATCACAGAACTTATTTGTGAAATTTATTGCCACCCCAAGAAAGCCTTTCACAGTAAGGGGTGTTCTATCTGTATACAAATAGGCAATGTACTAAAAATGCTGAATCTTCAAATTGGAAAACTGCCAAATAGATTCTGGGCAGGTGTTGAGTAATACTGTACCATTACAACGTTAAATCATGCCATTGATCACATCTGCGAGTAGATTGATACCTTTTTTTTTTTCCTTTTTTTAAGTGGGACTCTTGAGTCCGCTTACTATAAGTGGAAGTATCTTTTGTATGGATGACTAGTTTCTGCAGTACTGTATACCCAGAGTGGTGCATTGTGAACTGTGCAGCTCCCCTTATCTGTTTTTTTTTGTTGTTTTTTTTTTGTTTTTTTTTTCTCAAAGTGTTTAAAAGCAGAAGTTCATGGTGTAAGACAGGGGTCTCAAACTGGCGGAACCTCCAGCTGTTGCGAAACTACAAGTTCCATGGGGCATTGCAAGGCTGACAGTTACAAGCATGACTCCCACAGGCAGAGGCATGATGGGACTTGTAGTTTCGCAACAGTTGGAGGGCCGCCAGTTTGAGACCCGTGTTGTAAGATGTAACATATTACAGATGCACCAACCCCCACCAATCCCCTTTTGTGACAGCAAGTGGGGAATCCTCTCCTACCACTCGCTGTCACAATTTTAAAAAAACACAGCCGCGTGGAGCTCCGACCGCTTCATTCATCCAGAGTGTTTTGTAACTGTGGAAACTACAAGTACTGACCGCCTTTGCGGTTTTGTCGGCTTGTGGTTCTTAATGAACTACCAGGGCGCTGTTGAATGTTCTAGGTCAGTGTTTCCCAACCTTTTTTGAGTCAAGGCACCCTTTAAAATTCTACACAATTTCGAGGCATCCCATTCTAAAATATGAAAAACCAAATTAATAGTTTTAAATAACATCGCAACATTCACACAGGTAGGGCATAGCAATATTCACACAGGTAGGGCAGCCAACGTTGGAGGTGATTTACTCTTCCAAAGCAAATGCTCCTTTGCACACTGGTTCTGACTAGTATTTCAATATTTCTTCTGTCCCTCAGTTTCTCTCTATCGCTCAGGTAATGTGATCCCTGTGCTGATGTAGAGGGGCAGAGGATGAGCAAACAAGGATGCCAGGCAGGCGCCCAATTTACTTATCAACTAATGGCATCATTGGTTGTTAGGACACTGGTAGTTGGAGGGTTGTAATGGTGTACAATCAAAACCCGTGGCTTGTATACAATTTTTGGTAAATTTTTAGGTATTTTGCCAAGGCACCTCTGAAGAAACCTAAAGGCACCTGCTGATTGCAGGTGCAATGCTTTGCAGGCTCATGGTAATAAAATAAATGCTCATTTTTTTACCCGCAAAAAGATGCGCATTTGTGATTTTTTTTTTTTCCCCCACAACTTTTCCTTTAAATCTCAGTTCATTTCTTTTTATGTATGGTAAAAGCATCAGCTCTTACACCTCTTAATTTCTGGCTTCTATGCTTTTTCTGCTGCTGCTTTTCAGTAGATCAACTTCTGTACAACCTCCCTGCCAATACTGTACATGGATAGAAAGTTGTCTGGTCCCTGCAGAACTGACTGAATTTCGATCCATGTTTGGCCAGCTTTAAGCATCTTAACTTGTATATATCTGCAGTTCTTGCTCATGAATGACCTGCCTTAGGCCATAGATTAGCAATTTCTTTGCTATTTCTTGTGCTTTTGTTTTTTGCTGGTGGGGAGCATGGGGGTGGGCCTTCCCTGCCAGCAGAACACACTGATTAATCATTCAGTCAAAACCCAACAGGCTGGTTGTACACAAGTTGATCATGTGTACCACCAGGCTGCCCATACATGGATTGAAATTTGGCAGTTGTCTTTTAATTTGTAACCTTCTTTTTGCTGGGTCTGCTTTTTCAGATAATGGGGAATGTTCCACTAAGTTGCAGGTGATCTTGCTGTTTTTTTTTTTTCTCTTTATATTGGTATGTATTGCTTGGAGTGGCTTAAGTCTTATTGCAGAACACACTTTCTGCTCTCTGTGTTGGCTAAAACTGTTTCCGAAATCTGACTCAGACTTGTCAGATTGCTATCCTGGAAATGAGAGATAGGGAGACTGAAAGTTGCAAGATGTGAGCCAACAATGTAAGGAATCGGTTGTCAGTGTAGCTTCTGGCCCAAAGACAGGAATGCTTGTTGGTAAGCCTGTATGCATGCCATTTCAGAGTACATATTGGAAGCTATGTGTTACAATAAATTTTGCTGAATGTACCTTTAAGAGGAAGAGAATATACTGCTTATTCTGTGTAAATATACAGTCAGGGCTGTTAAAAGCCACGGGACCTGCTATAGCTTACCTAAATGGGCCCCTCCAAAATAATAAAACAATATTATCACAAAAAAACCTTCTAAAATCATTATTAGTGGACACTAATGCCCTGTACACACGGTTGGACATTGATCAGACATCCCGACAACAAAATCCATGGATTTTTTCCGACGGATGTTGGCACAAACTTGTCTTGCATACACACGATCACACAATGTTGTCGGAAAATTCGATCGTTCTGAACGTGGTGACGTAAAACACGTACGTCCTCACTATAAACGGGGCAGTAACCAATAGCTTTTGTCTTTATTCTGAGCATGCGTGGCACTTTGTGCGTCGGATTTGTGTACACACGATCGGAATTGCCGACAACAGATTTTGTTGTCAGAAAATTTTATAGCAAGCTCTCAAACTTTGTGTGTCGGAAAATGTGGATGGAAAATGTGTGATGGAGCCTACACACGGTCAGAATTTCCGACAACAAGGTCCTATCACACATTTTCCGTCGGAAAATCCGACCGTGTGTACAGGGCATTAGACAAAATAGCTTACAAAATTCCCACTAAATCGAAAAGATAAAACTGCATTGAATTAATTAGACTTGGATTGTAGGCTCTAACAGGGCCCTATGATTCCTCTTTTATTGAATGGTATTATAACTGTACTGTGTGTCCTCATGTTGTAAAGTTCTGCGCAAACTGTTGGCGCTGTATAAATCCAGTATAGTAGTAAAAAAAAGTTGTGTGTGTGAATGATGTCTTGGGGCTCATTCACATGAGTGCTGCGGCCTGTACAGTGTGAATCCTTTTTTTTTTTTTTTTTTTTTTTTTTTTTTTTATAGAGCGCTATAGATATATTTTTATTTTACAATGCTGTTTAGGGACTTTGGTGAAATATTAAAGGTCTAAACAGATATAAATTCCTCAGTCCCTTTTTCTGCAGGCTCAGCTGCTATGACAGTGAATGAACAAAGCGCTCTGTACAGAGGCTTTTGTTCATTCACAAACTGAAGCATAGTAAACACCATTTACTATGTTTCAGTTATAAATACAGCAAGTGATTGGTATTGATCACTCATTTGTTTTCATTCACAAAAGGAAGGGGCCAGTAAAAATTACATACTTACCAGCCTCTTACCCTACTCTCCATCCTGAAGATCCCTGGCCTTGTGTGCCAGAAGCAGCCCACAAGAGAGGAGCAAAGCCAGCACCACTGCTGGCACGAGGGGGGCAGGGAGCACAGAGAATAAAATTTAGGACAGGAAGGGTGATCGGGGGATGGGTGTCAATTACTAGAAACGATCTCCTGTGTGTCTTTCCCTGCAGCAGCTGAAAGCCAGCAAGAGGGAAAGGAGGAGAATCCGGATTTCAGAAAGACACAGGGGATCGGTTGCTGAATTTGCCCCCTTCCGCACTGATCACCCCCTCTCGTGCCCATATCAGATTCCCCTGCTGCCCAGTACAAGAGGATCTGTGCTTGCCATCTTCTCAGCGACCCTGTATACAGTTGTTACTAGATTTGCCTTTAAAGTGGATTTTTTTTTTTTTTTTTTCAATTTTTTATTGAGTTTTTTGTCATAACAAGGAAAGTACAATACATCATGGAGAAGATACATGACTAATACGGTTGAAATGTGTACAGAACAATTTCAGTACAGTAGTAGAAGTATAGTAATCATTAAACAACATTTCTATCAGTAAAACCAAACCAAATAATGGATCTTGTGGAACTTGTGGAGAGGTCATCGCGTATGGTAAGAAAAAGTCTCCACTGGTGTTATTGGAGCAAGGAACAAGGTCTAGTGTGCATGTTTTGGTGAGGGTTAAAGCCAGGTAAACTTATATCTGCTCCCTTGGCATCCAGACACCCCGATCGGGTTCTTACTGTGTCTGTATGGGGGAGCTAGGAGGCTCATCAAGCAATGTTGGCATAGGGTTAGTTGACCTGTACAGGGGAGTGTTATATTTTCTGCCAGTGGGACAAAGTGGTAGATTGGGTATCTTCAAGGGGGGTATAGCTAGGGAAGCACTTTTAGTACCGAAGGTCAATACAGTGAGGGGGATATAGTCCTAAAAATACCCAATGTTGTCAGGACCAGCCTGGACAACATCAGGTAGTGGTAGCACGGAAGGGTGAATAAGGGTGTGAGGGAATTTTTCTCCCGCGTGTGCAAAGAATAGGGAGGTAGCATTTTGCGGGTTGCCCCAGGTTGAATAGCCGCGTGTTAGTGTATGGAGTTAAAGAGTAATAACTAATGCGCAAAAACCACACTAATAAGCTAGACAAGGAGCCGCCAACATAAAACAGTGTACTCACATAACTCAGATAAAATATATTAAAACTATGTGGCGCTAGCTCAGTCTCAGTGCAACAACTCAAACCAAATAATAAAATTGAAAAGATGAAATAGTAAATGATCTATGACCTAAATAAATGATCAATGAATATGTGGATATGTGCAAAGATAATATATAAATATTCCAAGAAAGTGCAATGTGCACACAATGAGGAAATAATATGCAACAAACAAAATTGGTAAAAACAAAAAATGTGAACAATGCCACATGATATATAATATGTGTCCAGACAAGTAAAGTGTAACCAATGTGAACTGATGACATATAATAACATCAAACGGAGTAGTAATAATAAAGGTGGAAAATATAAAGTGCAGTCCAAAAAAAGCATGCAAATGCGACTTCCAATGCGACTCCCAATGTCAGCAGGAAGAAATCTTCTATAGGTGGAGAAAGTGCAGTGGCAGCAAGTGTCTAAAAAGATTCATCCAGTCTTGTTCCGGTGTGCGGCAACCATTTCCCCCAGCCTCTCACCTGTAGTAGCGGCCCCCAATGGGCCGAATCAAGTGTTAACCCACAGGTGGACAGCACTGTGTGCAAAGGATCGACTTCCAATAGTAGTCCCAGCTCCCGGGGGGCATACGTTGGCAAGGTAAGAATGACGCTCTCCCACACTCAGCCGGTATTCTCAGATAGATGGTGAGAGGAGAAAAAGTGGCTCCATAGTGTAGTACTTTTAAAATTTATTGCAAAACAGTGTAACTTACATAAAAATCGGAGCGATCAGCGATAAAAGCAAAGGCTTCCGGGTACGGCCGTACCCGGAAGCAGCGGCACCTGGCTCCTCCCTCCCTGATGCGTTGCGTCACACCACACGTGACTTTTTCAAAGGGATAAGGAGTCGGGTGCTGGACAGCCAGTATAAACAGTGACCGCTGTCATGACAACAGCGGATCAACGAATCAGCTAAAATCTCGGTGCATACTAGGCAATGGAAGGCATCGTCAATAGATATAATACATATAAAAACCATATGCAGCGTATGGATAGAAGATTAATAAACTTAATCACTCTTCTAGCGAGAACAATAATGCTGTGGAAAATTAAAATAAACCAAATGCACATACGCCATCTGGTGGTAGATAGAAATTAAAACCATCTACTAAGAAAAGCTATATCCAAGGAACAAGAAAGAAAAATCGATCCCAAGCGCCATCAAGTGGCAGATGAAGAATAGGTATACTCCAAACCCACCAGCTCACTAGTGACATCTAGTGAGCACAAAGCATATCTATATACATATCCAGGGAGAGAATATATATTCCAACGCCCCCAACCCCACTGGTGACTCCTAAGGTAAAAACATCCAATAAAGGGAAATCCACATATCTAAAATGCATAGTAATAGAAGAAAGACTAGTCCAGGTAATATCAGACCCCAGCAATACAACCTGAGGTTCCTAATGGGGGTAGACCTGATCACAATGGCACATTTAACTTCAAAAATCAAAATGACCATAATTAAAAATAGCATCATAAATACATTTAAAAATTAGAAATAAAACAATTAAGATCGAATTCTACGTTGTGCCCTAATGGCGATAAAGTACATAATTCGTAAATCCATCTCGACTCAGCTTGACTAATCTTAATAATTATATTATCTCCCCTCCAATGGGGTTTATATTTTTCTATTCCGCAGACTTTTAGTGACGAGGGATCACTATTGTGGTATTTCGCATAATGTCTTGATAAGCTATGCTTATCAAAACTCTTTTTGATGTTTTGCACATGTTCCCTCAGTCTCTTCCATAGAGCTCTTTGTCCTACCAATATATTGACTATGGCAGGGGCACTCTAGTAGGTAGACAACCCCTTCACTACGGCATGAAATAAAATCTTCTATCGGGTAGTTCTGTAACGTTACAGTTGAAGTAAAACTCTATTTCTTCTTTTTGTTTTCTTTCGTATGTCGACACGTGTAACAGCTTTTACATGGATAGTATCCCTTACCCTCAAAAAAAGAATTTTTTCTTATTTGGGGGGTCCAGGAAATTTTTTGCCAAATGATCCCTCAAAGTAGGGGCTCTTCTGTAAACGAATTTAGGTTTATTCGACAAGATAGTGCCCAAATGACGATCTGTTTTAATGATATCCCAGTGTTTTCTGATGATTCTCTCGATTTGCTTGTGCTGGAGGTTGAAATCCATGATAATAGGTATGTTTATCTTGATGAGTTGTATTTTTGATATTATCTTGTATTAATTTCTCTCTATCAAGTAATGCAACATCATTTATTTTTTCTTCAATGAACTCAGCGTGATATCCCTTTTGGACAAATCTCGCTCCAATCATTTTTGCTTGTTCGAGAAACGTTTCTTTTGTGGTGCAATTTCGCCTTAATCTGACCATCTGATCCTTCGGTATATTATCTAGCAATACAGAATGGTAATAGCTATCCAGAGGCAGATAGCTGTTCCTATCAACGGTTTTAAAATAGGTCTGAGTGATTAACTTAGTTCCTTCTTTATTTATTTCAAGATCTAGAAAATTAATTTTCTCGTCGCTTATTTCCCAAGTCAGTTTTATGTTTTTATTAGTATTAAGATTGAAGCAAAAGTCGATAAGGCTCTCTCTATTCCCACTCCAGATTATAATATCTATAAATCGTTTAAATAATGTCAGCTGATGTGGTACATTGTTATAAAGTGCTTCCTCCTCCCATTCTGACATATATAAATTGGCAACGCTGGGCGCATACTTAGCGCCCATCGCAATTCCACAGATTTGTTTATAGTAGTTATTATTGTGCCAAAAGTAATTAGAATCTAAACTATATCATAAGCAGTCCAATATAAATCTCTTTTGTTTACACTTCAAACTACTCAGACTCAGGGCCCATTTAGTCGCTTGTATGGCCTCATCGTGATTAATAATTGTATAAAGGGATGCAACGTCGGCAGTTGCCAAATGGATGGGTCCATCACTCAAGGTAACATCATTGAGGAATTGGATGAGATATTTTGTATCTCTCAAGTACGATCTCGTCTTCTTAACCACTGGCTGGAGAATATATTGATTGGTTTTTACAACCAGTGGTTAAGAAGACGAGATTGTACTTGAGAGATACAAAACATCTCATCCAATTCCTCAATGATGTTACCTTAAGTGATGGACCCACTTATTTGGCAACTGCGGACGTTGCATCCCTTTATACAATTATTAATCATGATGAGGCCATACAAGTGACTAAATGGGCCCTCAGAAGTCTGAACAGTTTGAAGTTCAAATTCAAATCCGGAGTAACGGTTGAGTTCCCTGAGGAATCTTTGATAGTGAATTGTAGTGGCTGCCTTTTTAATTTGAAGGGCTCTAGCAAACATTTTTCCGGATTTGTTTCCAAATTCGTAAAATAATCGTTTATTTAGTGCGAATTTGCATTTTAATGTTTTCTCTAGTTCCTCTAGTAACTCTTGTCTCGCCCTTACCAGGTCCGCAAGGGATCTTGTGGCCAGTGTTTGTTTATGGATTTTTTTTTGAGAGTTACTGCGCTTAGACAGGTCCTCAATATGTGCTTTTCTAGCTCTGCTTCTTTTTGCCGCTTGGGAGTTGAGTTCTCCTCGGATGACGCATTTGTGCGCCGCCCAAAGAGTAGCTGGAGAGACGTTGGCAGAGTCGTTTTCTTGAAAATAATGCTGAAGGTGTGTGGTAATTTTCTGAGTTATGTCAAGGTCCGTCCATAAGGAGTTATCCAGACGCCAGATGGGAAGGCGTGTCTGTGTGGTCGGGAAAGTCAGTGTCATAGAAATGGGATGATGGTCAGATAAGAGCATAGGATCGATGGTAGCCGCAGTAAGGAGTGTCAAGTCAGTCTGTGAGATGAAAAAGTAGTCTAGTCTGGAGTATTTATTGTGTGGTGAGGAAAAGAAAGTATAGACTTTTTGTTTGGGGTGGAGAGTGCGCCAGGAGTCGCGTAGGGTTAGGTCACTTAGTTGCGTTTTGATTGCTCGGAGGGCTCTGTATGTTGGGGATGAGGATCCTGCTGATGTGTCTTGGGAAGGAGAAATTGCTACGTTGAAATCGCCTCCCACTATCAAGATACCATTATGGAAGGAGGTGAGCTTGTGTAGGGATTTGCGGAAGAAAGGCACTTGGTATTTTTTGGGGGCATACAAATTGGCCAGTGTGATGGGTCTGTTGTGTAGTGTGCCCTTAAGAAATAAGTATCGGCCCTTGTCGTCTCGTTCGATATCATGTATTTGGATGGGACAATGTTTAGAGAATAAGATTGAGACTCCCTTGGTTTTTGAGCCCGTGTTGGAAGCATGGTACACCGTTGGATAGAAGCTATTGTGAAGTTTTGGGATATTTGAGCGAAAATGGGTCTCTTGTAGGAAGACTATTTGGGCTTTAGTTTTTTGAAGGAGTAATAGTAGTTGGGATCTTTTTTTCTGGGGTATTAAGTCCGCGAGCATTTGAGTATAATTTTACACTGATGTTGGGTTGGGGTACATTGTGTTGCATCATAGCAGAGTTAGTATTGTTAATATCTGGGAGGGTTTGTGGAGGGGCCGTCGGATTAATGGAAAGAGGATAAGGTGAATATCCCTCAGATAAAGGGTTCTGGGAAAGTCTAGGAGAGCACACCGAAGAGAGGGGGGACCAGCCCACCTTTCTCTTACCTGTGAAGTTTCGGTGAGTTACGGTGCCCAGTCGATGTATAGCAATCTGTTGGAATGCTATACTGTACTGAGACTCCGTGTGGGGGTTAGCTCCAAACTGGCGAAGAAGAGTTATTTGGGGTGAGTGTCTACGCACCGCCACCAGATATTGGGATGCGAATGTGGAGGTAAACCTTGTAAATTATGGGTTTTGGATACCAGAGTTAGATCACAAGAATTCAACATAGCAGTATTTAGCCGAGTCACAGTTAACAAAGTAATGCATACGAATATTTAACTGGGTCACATATAACAACATCTAATAGTAATAACATTTTAATTTAGCGTCAAGAAGGTGTCTGCCTAGGTAGTCAGTCGATCTCTTGGACCATAGATATGCTTATGCGGGTCATTCGCCGTGTGTCATCCCCATCGTGTGTGAAGATCCAAGACCGAGAGAATCCACAGTAGTGTAGAGGGTGAAAACTTTCAGGTCATCAGAGGTGTGGTGGGCCTTGAAGAATCATGGGTGTTCGATCAGGAGGAGTGTGGGGTTGATTTAATTGCCACAGTGATTACTGTGATTAGCAGTAGTGTTGAATATGCTAGGTTTAAATATAGTATGTTCACGTTCGCTACATGCTTGTGTATTCATGTTTTCTATGGTGGTGACAATTTATAGTCACAACCCATTCAAGTATAGAATACCTTGTAGGGTTGTGTAGGGAGGATGGTGGAGGTCATCTCTGCACACTCAGTAGCGTGTGGAGCTTAGAGATGCGGAATTAAGAACTATTAGGGCGCCCCTTTATGTATTCTTAACCTCTACAGGAGTAATAGTATACAGACAAAAGCAGTTTGAGCTTACTTATGTTTAGAGACTCTCAGTGGCAGGAGGGGGGGGGGGGGGACCAGAGCGACATTTTCATTGGCACGAGGGGCTCATAGGTCTGGATATCTGCACTGCAAGGGTACCCCGAGCCGTGTCTATATGGCTGAGAGAGAGGATGCCTATAAATGTTCGCCAAGTAGTATGCGGGGGTGTAGTCCGTATGTTGTGAGACACTCTTGGAGAGAGGAGGTCTCTAATCTATATCAGAAAGTCTCCCCCTTCCCCTCCCCCAAGAGCCCTGTAGCAATACTAACTGCCGCCTAACAGAAGGCATGGCCACTTTGCATTGCCAGTAGGGGCATAGTATGATAGATACCTTTTTATATTGTGTTCTGTAGCATATGAGGGTCATTTAAATTCAGTGGGGGTTCATAACTTTTGTAGCTCGTCTCGGTTCCTAGAAAGGGGGTGTAATACGCCAGGGAGTAAGTCAGGGCTGTAGTGTACCTCCAGCATGAGTAGGATAAGGTGGTTGAACTACTGGTGGCTTCCGGAGATGTCCCCTGTGCATCAAGTTCCCAAAGGGGTATGACATAATGTGTTCTGTAAGCTTAGAGACAGAGGTAAAACTCGTCGTACAGTCTCTCCAAGCAGCCTTGGATTTGCGCGCAGGGATAGTCATAAGCGGGGAGCTTGCGGCAGTTGGAGCCTGTAGGAGTAATTACCTTCTCCCCTCAGCTACTCAATGGTGTGTTAAATAAATGCTAAATCAGCGCGTATATGCAAATAAGCAGCTGTACACCAGGGTCAAACAATCAAATCCCTTAAGTCAAATGTATAAAATTTGGTGCAGCACTAAATAAAACAAACCAAAATAAAACAAAAAAACATCCAGGGATAAGATAAGGATAACAATATGACATAAAGTCCTTAGATCGATGATATAAGTATTCAAAGAGCAATAACAATGTCCAAACACTCCTGTGAGATTCCACCAGACAAGCGTGATATCATGCCAGTATGAGTGACTGATAGATGTGCCCTTCACCGGTAAACTGAATGGCCTCTCACCTGATGACCAGGACCCTTTAATTACAGAGGGTCATTCCCATAAGGGTCATGTAGAATGATGGTCCAAATCGGTAGTAAGGAGCTCCGTCAGATATGTAGAAGGGGATCAGGATTTATCTCATATGACATATAAAATAGAAGAGGGACAAAAATAGTGCTCTCCGTCTGCCCAAATTTTATTAAAAAGGTTTAAAATCACACTTGCATAACAGGCACTTCACAAGTGCCAGGACGAAAGCAGTACACGACACTGCAGTGTGTAAACACAGGATGGAGCATGCGCGGTGGCCGCGGATGACGTCACAATGTCACGTTCTGGACGCGTTGCGTCCCAGTGGGCGGGGACTTCAGCAGATAACAAGACTACGTGGGCACCCGCGCTTTATAGAGGTAAGTTACCATAGCAACAGTAAACAAACCTGAGATGACATACACCAGATAAGAGAAACTATTCCAGAAGTGTCCCCTCATATAACATTCGGAGTACACGGAACCCAATCTGAGTGTACTCCTCATACAAAATACTATTTACCCACATAATCAAATGCAGTAAATAAAATAAAAATAAAACTGACACAATTTGCATATAAATTGTCCCGTATTAGAGAATTAAGAGACACAATCAAAGATAAATATTCAGAAAACGTGTCACTAATTCAAAGATATAATCATTACAGAACTATAAAAATGTTAAAAACTTTAAAGCTTTTTAGCATCCGTCAACCACGACCACCGACTGCTCCAGTACAATCAATGTCCAGGCAATTAAAAAACTACATAAAAATAATGACCTAATAATAATTCTAGAAACAACTTTATCGATCAGAAATAAAACGGTTAGTGTCGAACTCTACATTTAACCCTTCGGGGCACATTACTCTTGTCTCATAGATCCAGTGGGATTCTCTTTTACTTAATTGTCTGATGAAATTTCCCCCCCTCCAGTGCTTTGTAACCCTTTCAATGCCCCAGAATTTCAATCCTTTTGGATTCTGTTGGTGAAAGGCCTTGAAATGTCTGGACACATTATGGGTCTTAAGGCCTTTCTTAATATTGTTGACATGTTCAGCCAATCTAACATGTAGGGGTCTCGAAGTTCTACCAACATACTGGAGCCCACAATTGCACTCCAGCATATAGACAACCCCAATAGTGTCGCACGTGATTAACTGCTTAATCTCATACTCTTTGTTAGTGGCTGAAGCCAGAAATTTTTTCCGGTTTTTGATGTTTCCTTTGGAGTGCCTGCAAGGGACGCATCTTCCACAGGCATAAAAACCTCCCAAAAAGGAAAAAAGCTTGTCCGACGTAGGGACTGGCGGGTTGAGAACACTAGGAGCTAGACGATCCCTTAGTGTTGGAGCTTTCCTATTGATAAATTGAGGCCTATCCGGTAATACAGGGCCTAAAACTTTATCCTGCTTCAAGATTGCCCAATTTTTTTGGATAATTCTCTTGAATTTGCGGTATTGTATGTTATAGTCCAATACCATTTTAAAATTGTGATTATCACCAGTGGGGACCTTGGTAGAATTAGCAATTCACTTCTATCCAATGACATAACTCTAGACACCTCTTCGTCCAACACAGCCCGATTGTAGCCCTATTGTTCAAACCTAGAGGAGAGGACTTGAGATTGACTCACAAAGTCTTCCACGGTAGTGCAATTGCGGCGTAACCTAATATATCGATGGTGTGTTAAGTCCGGTGCTTAACGCTATGCATCGAGGCATGGAAATTGTAGGCGGTCTGTGTTCTTTCCGAAGTACAAATTCAACAAATTGGAGGGTGGGTGGGATGAAAATTCAGCCGTCTATGTAGGATGTAGTTTATTGGTAAAGCCTTGGCAGAATTAACTCTTTCCTGCATGTGGGTAAGTGTATAGTAGAACAGAGAAGAAACGGAGAAATTAACTGGAACAAACATGAGTCATGCCAGGGGCCAGAATATGGTACTGTACCAGGTTAGGTGGGGCCGGCAACAGGTAGCAGGCATAGTTGCCTAAATATGCACTAGTATTCATGCCTGGCTCGCCGCTGTGTGTGACTCAGCAGGGCCGGGATCCCGCTGGGAGCTGTGGGGTGCCAATGGAATCCTGGGTTCCAAAGGGGATCTGCGTCTACGGTATCGTGTAGTTTGTGCCTCCATGGGCTCTTCTGGGTGCGTATCTCTCCTCGAGACAACACGGCTGAATTCAACATACCATTGTGGGACATCAACAAGCGGAATGCCTAATGTGTCACTGAAGTGCTGTAGATCTTCTGGCACTTTCAGTAGTGCTGTGCGGCCTTGTGATGTGGCTGACAGACAAAAGGGAAATTTCCATTTGTATTGTATTCCATGAGCCCGAAGGGTATGAAGGAGGGGTTTGAGATCCCTGCGGTGCTGCAGCGTTATGCCAGAGAGGTCCTGGAATATTTGGATGTTCGCTCTGTCCATGACAAGCTGGGTTCTATTTCTCGCTTTTCTCTAGAATTTCTTTTATATTATAATCTACAATTCAGCAAATGACATCTCGGGGTGGGGGGAGGTAAATCAGCATCTCTCCCCTTGGGTCTGTGTGCTCTGTGGATCCGCTCCATTGCTATCTCTGTCTGTGCAGGCCGGTCAAGGAGATTATTGAACATGCTAGTCACTGTGGAGGGAAGCTGATCGTGGTCTACCGATTCTGGGAGGCCGCGGATTCTTAAGTTGTGGTGTCTGCCTCTGTTATCGAGATCCTCCATACGCCTCTGGAGGTCTCTTAGCTGCAGGGTGTGCGAGTCTATCTTCAGAGCAGTCCGGCAGAGGACTACTCCCTGCTGAGCCGACACTGTCTCACGGACCCTGTCGGATAAGGCATGGATGTCGAGGCGGAGCTCAGAGATGAAGGCGGATAAGGTATCCTTTATGTCTGCAGCGATGGCCTTAAGGTCTTGTATGTTGATATGGTGGGATATTGTGTTCTCCCGTCTCCGGTGTTCCCTGTGGTATTGGGGCGGGCGGAGAGTCAGTCAGCGGCGGGGAAGCAGTTTGCAATCCTCCGTGACGGGAAGACGCCATGTTCCCCCTCTGTGTTCTGAACATTGCCGGGATAAGTTGGCTCATACCCTTTGTGAGGTGAGCGGGATCGTGATGTGGATGAGGTTCGGGAGGCAGTCCCCATAGTTAGTAGTAGTTTGGGGTGCTCTTACCACCTCAGGGAATCAGTGTCACCTGGTAGCAGTGGGAGCTCTGGAATTATGCTGCCATCTTCTAGTCAGGCTAGGCCACGCCCCCCCTTAACGTGGATTTAAACCCACCACTCACCAAGTATAAACTAATGACACAGTATTAATGTATATATACATACAAGCCTCCTGCATGTATCCCTACATTACAAATGTCACCCCCTTCAGCAGTAGGAGCCCTGCAAAACTCTGGAATCGGTGTGTGGGTCTCTTTGCCAGAGCTCGGTGCGTGGAGTCATGATGTCACGACTCCCCGCCCAACTCTACACTCTCCTACTCTACTGGCTCTGTGAGCTGACTTCATCATGTAAATGCTCAGTCTCACTGATCATGTCCCATGATGAGTAGCATCCAGTCAAAACTCAAACACAGATGACTTGACATGCTCTACTGTACCTGGTAGAAGTCTTCATTAGAAAAAAAAATTTCAGGTTTACATCCACTTTAATATCCTACACATAAATGCAGTAAGCTGCATAGATAATTGGGTAAAATTCTTAATGACTGAGGTAGCTTACACTTCTGGCTATGTCCAATTTTCCATAATTATTGTCCATGGCACATAAGCACATTTCATTAGTCATATATTTGATTTTTTTTTTTTTAAACCTATGATTGTTTCCAAAGAAGTTTAGACTGTTTCCATACTAACTGTGCATCTGTCACTAGGGCTTTATAGGGTCAAGACTGTTATTTTAACTGATTGAATGAGTTCAAAATTATATAAACCAATATTTTACTGTTAGTGCTGGTGTTTATTTTTCTGCTACCTAATTAGAACTGATTTTCTGCAACCTGGATATGTACAGTATATGTGCATTAAAAGCATAGCCTGTCATCCACAGTGGAACACAGGCTCCTATTGTGATAACTCACAATATACATACAAGTGGGCACTGTAGAACCATTAATTCTGTCAGGATCTATGCTTGAGTTAAAAATAAAAATTTCCTTCGGTTTTTAGTTTTTCATGTTGTGCGTTTCAGATTGTGTCAGCAGCAGAGACCCTAGCACTCCATCCGACTAGTAAGATTGCTAAAGAAAACTTGGATGTATTTTGTGAAGCTTGGGAGTCCCAGCTAAGTGACATGTCCATTTTGGTGCGGGAGATTAATGATGTGTTTGAAGGGAAACGAGGTAAGAAAGCTGATCAGGATTTTCTGTTCAGTACGGCCTTTTTTATTTTTATATATAGATATATTTTTGGCAAACCTTTATACAAAGCAAATTGTTATAAATGTTTGGATGTGAAGGATACTTTCGCTATGATGAACCACATAATTACTTAGTAAATGTCAGCTTTTAACATCAAGTGCTAGGGCATTTGGCTAGGTTTGGCAGAGGTTATAACCTGTCCTGTGCATTTTTAGGTAACATTCCTTTTGTTTTGTTTTTTGTAAATTAACAATTTTTTTTGCTCAAAATGTTTAAGGAAGCCATCAAATCAACTCAAGCAAAAGATTCAAATATATTAGACAAAATTTTGAGCTGCATTTTTTCCTTAAAATGTCTGAAGCGATTTCTTTAGTCTGCACAGATAGACCATGAAATTAGTGTTTGGATAACAAGCCTGTTAATACGCTTCCTTTTGGAAAAAAAAAAATGATGATCTGCACTTTCTGGTTTCATTGAAAATGACTAACGTTTGCTATATTTATTTTCAACAGTAACTGCAACCAAAACTTAAAGTATAGTTATCATTACTGTTGTAAGAGTGAATGTGAATGGGCAGCCTATAACTTCTTAGAGGGCTTATCAGTGTATGCTATGATTTTTAGAGGTCGATCAATATATCGGCCGATATTTGTGCTGATAAAAAAAAGGCTGATTATAACTTCAGCGCGACTTGCAAATGACTTCCGTAATAGTATAATAGTTTTCTGACACTTGTTGCTTACAAGTAAAAATCCTGTATTTTCTGCTAGAAAATCACTTAGAACCCCCAAACATTATATATATTTTTTTAGCAGAGACCCTAGGGAATAAAACAGCGGTTGTTGCAATATTTTATGTCACATGGTATTTGCTCAGCGGTCTTTCAAACGCAATTTTTTTTTTTTAAAATACACTAATGAATTAAAAAAAAAAAAATAAGCTGTAAAGTTAGCCCATTTTTTTTTAATCCAAAAGTTTTGATTACCTGTTTTTGTGTATTTAATATTTAAGATATAGTTGGGGTTTTTTTTGGTTTTTTTTATCTAAATTATACATACAAGTGAACTGATTGGAGGTTTGTTTTGTTTAATAAATGTTTAAATGTAAAAAAAATTCTGTATTACTTAAGGTTGCTTTCACACTAGAGCGGGCATGCGTTGACGGTAAAACACTGCTAGTTTTAGCGGAGCTTTATCGTCATTTTAGCGGCGCCATTCGGCTACTAGCGGGGCGCTTATAACCCAGCTAGTGGCCGAGGAAGGGGTTAAATGCGACGCTGCCGAAGTGCTTTGTAGGCGCTTCAGCAGCGGTGCGCATTCTTTTCAATGGGCAGGAGTGGTTGAGCAGCGATTTACACCAATCCAAAGATGCTGCTTGCAGGACTTTTTTTTAACATCCTGCCAGCACATCGCCTCAGTGTGAAAGCACTTGGTCTTTCACAATGAGACTGCAGGGGAGCTGATTTGCAGGCACTTTACAGGCCCTATTTTTAGCCCAAAAGCGCCTGAAAGTGTGAAAGGGGTCTAACTGTTAGATTTTATGAGATGAAGGGGAAAAAAAAAATTGACCTAACATATCGGCCCAAAAAAAATCGGCATCATATATCGGCCACCATGATTTCTAAATATCTTCATCGGCCAGAGAAAAACCCATATCGGTCGACCTCTAATGATTTTCTAACGTTTTCCAGTATGGATTTCTTTTTATGATCCCTACTCAAAAAATGCAAATGTATTTTAGTTTTTTTCCAAAGTGGTTCTGGTCAATTAACATTTTAATAATAAAAAGTGCTCTTTGCTTTAGAGTCCCAAAGCCAGCAGAGCACAAAAGAACTTAATGAAAGCTGGAAGGAGAGCTTGGTTATGTGATCTGTGAAAATCGCATGCTCGATTCTCCTCCAACCACAGGGCTCTCTCCGCCAATGATAAATAAAAAAACCAACAGAGAAAATTTGCATTAATATCCGCCAATGATAAAAAAAAAAAAAAAAAAAAAAAGCAGATAAAACTTGCATGAATTGCTTAGAAATTCTTTATTATCCAAACAGTGAACACACATCACCAGTATGACCTTCAACCAGTAGAAAAGGAATTCAGAGTTAGACCTCCAAGTGTATAGATAGGGTATGTAGTGAATATTAATAAAAAATTCCTTTTAATCTTGCAGCCCTCCAATTTTTTTTCCTGCTCTCATTTTCCATGTATTTGTTGTGTTAATGCTGTTGACAGACTGCAGCATATACAGTTGTGCTCATAAGTTTACATACCTTGGCAGAATTTGATTTCTTGGCCATTTTTCAGAAAATATGAATGATGAAACAAACATTTCTTTAACTTAGTGTTTGGCTGAAGCCATTCATTATCAGTTAACTGTGTTTACTCTTTTTAAATCATAATGGCAACAGAAGCTACCTAAATGACCCTGTTCAAAAGTTTTGGCCTGATAACGTGCACACAAGTTGATACAAAGGGGTTTGAATGGCTAATAAAGGTAACCATCCTCACCTGTGATCCATTTGCTTGTAATTAGTGTGTGTGTATAAAAGGCCAATGAGTTGCTGGACTCCTGACAGACCCTTGCATCTTTCATCCAGTGCTGCACTGACATTTCTGGAGTCTGAGTCAGGGGGGGAAAGCAAAAGAATTGTCAAAGGATCTGCAGGAAATGGTAGTTGAATGTATAAAACAGGAAGAGGAGTCAACAAGGCCTATGAAGAAAGGTATGGAGGTGGATCACTGATGTTTTAGAGATGTGTGAGCTACAAAGGCACAGGAAATGTGGTCAAAATTGTTGACAAGATAAATGCAGTATGTTATCAAAAAATAGTGGGAGGAACATTTGCATTCATCAGCCAGGAAGGTGCTCATGGAACGTACTTGGACATTCCAACATGACCATGATCCAAAACACAAGGCCAAATTGACCTGTCATTGACTACAGCAAAATAAAGTAAAGGTTCTGGAGGGGCCATCTCAGTCTCCTGACCTCAATATCATTGAGCCACTCCGAGGAGATCTCAAACGTGCAGTTCATGCAAGACAGCCCAAGAATTTACGGGAACTGGAGGCTTTTTGCCAAGAGGAATGGGCAGCTTTACCATCTGAGAAGATAAAGAGCCTCATCCACAAATACCACAAAAGACTTCAGGCTGATGTTGATGTTAAAGGGGGCAATACACGGTATTAAGAACTGGGGTATGTACATTTTTGATCAGGGTCATTTGGGTAGTTTCTGTTACCATTATGATTTAAAAAGAGTAAATGCAGTTGATTGATAAGAAATGGCTTCAGCCAAACACTAACCATGAGTGAAAAAAGTTTTTGTGTTATTCATATTCTCTAAAAAATGGCCAAGAAATCATAAATTCGGCCAGGGTATGTAAACTTATGAGCACAACTGTATGTCATAAGTGTTGTGCTGAACCTTCCATAATGATGGTCCTCATGAAAATTGATTGTTTGCTCTTTTAGTAAATGGTTCTGGGTTATTATCATTGCTTTATTAAGAAATGCGTGACTTTAAAATCAGGACATAGATTAATTTGAGAAAATAAGAGCTAAATTTATTTGAGATCAACTCAAAACTTGCATCTTTAGGCATTTGTTCATTATAATAAGGCAGGGCTCGACAAAACCCGGGCGCCAGGTCGCATTTGCGACTAGAATTAGCGACCTGGCGCCTGGGGCGGCACAGCTGGGGGTATCCTTTCTCTGTGCAGACTCCGACCCCCCCGTGCGATCGCGTCGGTCCGCGCCGGCCGGTAATTGAGGCCCCGGCTTTGCGGCCTTCTTCGGTAGTTCTGGAGTCCTTCTGAAATCTGGCGCCATCTTGTGGTGACCGTTGGTATTGCAACCAGCAATGCTAATGCAATGCTAATGCGAAATACCTGCCTGTTTTCACTGCCCATCTCCTTCCCAAAGTGGAGGAGAAGGAAGTGAATGTGGGGATAGCCTTTTTTTTTTTTTTTTTCGTAATAGATTTTATTTTTATTTATTTATATTTATATAAAAACTGTTAAATTAATTTTAATTAGGAAAAAAATAAATAATTTGTTATCTCCCTGCTTGGCCCCTTTCTCACGGGCTGTCTGATCAGGATCGCCTGTCTGTTTTTCAGGCGGACCTGATCGGACCCTTAGAGCCCTTTCACACCGAGCCGCAGGGGGCATCGGCGGTAAAGCGGCGCTATTTTTAGCGCCGCTTTACCGTCGTTTTAGTGACGCTATTCGGGCCTCTAGCGGGGCGGTCTTTTTATGTGTAAATTTAAGATTAGTTATTTTTTATATTGAAAATAAAGCTTTGTCGGTCGTTTAAAAAAAAACTGGCTCCTAACTTTTTTAGCCGGCTCCTAGATTCCAAGCAAATTTGTCAAGCCCTGTAATAAGGAGTAATGTCCAGTTAATAATACTAAACACTTTTGCTTTCACAATCACTGCCTGCTGCTTTTCTGTTTAATTTTTCATGGATTTTGTTTTGTGTTATTTTTTTTTTTTTGTTTTTTATTGCATGAAGATGCAGGGCACAGACGAGTGTAGTTTATATAAATATACATGACTGCCAGTGCAGTCACTTCACATGAAGTATTTCAACCTAGTGATTACTTTTCATGTCGAATAATGTTCTCTTACTTGACTGCAATTATTCTAGAGTGAGTAAATTATGCTTACATTTTTACGTCTCATTGCACAGGAATCTGTGTGTGAGCAAAATACAAATTAAGACAACATGTTCAACAAATACAGTATTAAAGATGACATTTCTTCTCTTAACAAAGACGCACTTCAAACATATTTATATACTGTTCTCATTTCTGTTCTCATGTTCTTTTTTTAAGAAAACCATAGCAACATACAGTAGCTACAATGCTTTGCAACACTATTTCTACCTATAGGCATTTCTATAGTGTTACAGCCTAAATTGTAAATGGATTTAATTTTTTTTTATTTCGATTTATGTCACCGATCTCCAAACTATAATGTTAAAGTGGAAAAAAATTGTATACACAATAAAGGAAATCTATGGTCACAGCATAAACTTTCATTTTAAAATATCAGCATTCTAAATGCCATACAGAAAATGGTTCTATTTAACAATCCGATATAAGATTACTTGAAAAATCACCTTCATGTTATGAGTGCTGCCCGTCTGGTCATATTTTTCCACAACTTCCTGGATTTTCTGCATGCTTTGTAGCTTATAGCGAGTAGGCGAGAAATCACTGAAAAAAAATGTAGAATTGAGTATATGATTCTACATTTTGACCAAAGCTCCACTAAAGTTATTCAAATAAATGAAACAAAACTGCATTTTTGGTTGCTTAAAGTGATTGTAAATGCTATTCTGTCTTTGTTCAAATGTAACTAGTTAAAAAGATGATGCATACAGTAATATTATATATTTGTTAAAAAAAAAAAACACAACTGTTAAGGTACCTTTTCTGATGTGCCCATATGCGGGTCACATGATTGCTCTTCCTTGTTGAGCATACCATGGACCTGCAGGTGGGCGTGTCCACCTTGGCTCACGTAACTGCTGACTCTGCAGCTTCCCCGTGAGGCTGATTCTGGAAGGCACTCACAAAGGAGGGATAGGTGTGTGTGTGTGTGTGTGTGTGTGTGTGTGTGTGTGTGTGTGTGTGTGTGTGGGGGGGGGGGGGGGGGGGGGTGGCTGCACTGGCCACTCTGTCTCTCAACATAATGACAAGACATGCAAACACCACGCTAACATAGATTAAGCATCCGTGTTAGCATGGTCAGTTTTCAACCATGAAGGATGGAACTGACAGGATCAACCAGGTGAGTCAGAGGAATGACAGCACACAATAAACTTTGTATAGAAAAAGCACACTTGCAATACAGAAAGTACTGTAAGTGCTGTAGTATACCTGTTTTTAGAAGGCCCCAGAATTTCTTTGAGAACATATCTAAATATAATGAAGACTATATAGCTGTCAAAACAAGTTTGTTATGGCGCTCTAGAAAGGCATCTTTCACCATTGGGTTAGTAAAAAAAAAAATTCAAACTTTGAACATTCTTTTATAGTGCCATTAATAAAGAATGGATCTGAATGTAGTAAGTAAATAGATTTAATACAAATGTGGATACAGATACTCACAAAAGTAAAATTTCAGTGGGCATTGAACGCAAAGTACAACTGTGAAGCTGGTGCATCTGCTTGGCTACTGCAGTGGGCAATCAAACGGACCGCACCAGTGGTCGCTGGAGCATTCTTGAGTGCATGCTCTGCAAACGCGTCGCCTATTCTCTCATTGCATCCCGGAAGTGACGTCATCTTCGGCTCCCTGTGCGTTCCAGGAATTCAGGAAGCGTCAGCGACCACTGGTGCGGTCTGTTCGAGTACCCACCGCAGTAGCCATCCGGATGTACTAGCTTTACAGATGCACTTTGTGCTCTATCTACTTACCTTTGTGAGTACCTTTATCCGCATTTGTATTCAATTTACTTACTACACCTAGATTGGTGCCTGTGTTTTCTCCTCAATTGTTCCAGAGTTGCTTCTTGGTTATCACCGGGCTGCCTTTCAAGGTGTACGTACATGGACTTGCCACTAGCCATTCTCATGTTATTTTAATGTACCTTGATTCTATGTCATCCTTATGATTTATATCTAGACCTTTGGGCTGACACCAGGCTTGATGTAAGTGCCAACTCATCCATGTATGTAATAAAACCAGCACCCAACCAGTATCGTGGAGTAAAATGTAATTTTATTTTTAAACGGGATTAAACTATATGTTTATAGCCCTGCTTACGTGTTTCAGCCCTGCTTATGTGTTTCAGCCCAAAATGGCCGAATAAGAAGCTATGATTAAAGCTGCACTGGGCTGTTTAAAAAAAAAAAAAAACATATTACTGCAAAATCTAGGTTAAGTGCTGGGTTTTATTACACATTTGGAAGTTTGCTTACAGGAGCCTTTTTTTTATTTGGGAAATGGAGACCCACAGCTAAGATTGTAAAACTGTCCATTGGACAGCCATAATCTGGATGCTTCTTAAAAACATTTCTATTAGATGCCTAAATGAGCCCTTTAGGCCCCATGCATTTGCCCAGGGCCGTGTCTTCACCCCAGGTGCATGGGAGGCCCCTGCAGACCCCCCCCTCCTTGCCCCCTCTTCCCCAATGGGAGGGGGGAGGGTCATGTGTAGAATGGATAGAGTTCAGTGCAGCTGGTGGGGCAGATAACTGGAACCGATCTTTGTCATTTACCGGCCCCTTCATAGTGCTTCAGTTTCATTTTTCAAACATGTTTAGGTGCATTGACACGTTCAGATGCATCAAGCTCATGGCTTCATTTGTTCATTCATTTCATTGGCCAGAATATTCATTTTATTCTGGTCATTGAAATAACTTTTTTTTTTTTTTTTTTTTTATTCAAGTTTTTTGGAATCACAGAACAAAAACAGGACGACGGTGGAGGTAACATACCTACTCCCGCCCCGTTGGCCAAGCTGGGCCGACAACAATTCAGAACTAACAGTTCAACTACTAAAACGTTCCCACCACCCTCCCTCCCCCCAACCTTCCTCCTACTCACCCTTCTTCCCTCTCACCCTTCCTCTCCCTCACCCTTCCAACTCAACCATCATCTCGAGTCCATTGTACATCCAACAGGAGACCTTGAGATGAGAAAAAATTGCACCAAGGAAAAAGCAACAAAACACTGTCATGCATCAGTTAGAATATAAAATTTATTGTGCAAAAACAATTAGGTATATATAGATCTCAGAAAATCCAAACTGACATCCAGTGATTACCCACTCAGTTAACCAAAAACTAGGGGGCACGCCTTACCATGGGATAATAAGTAGTTCATCCCACCATAGAGGCGGAATCAAGCTAGGCTTACCACACTTTATAAAAAAAAAAAAAATGTGCATCTCATGGATATACAAGGTGCTCTGTAAACCTAAATCACAGAGTTACCTTTTCCAAAATGACGAGGGAGTGTTTGTTTTTTTCCAATGCAGTATAATATTTTTCTTGCCATAGAACAACCCTATGTTGATTAAAGTACGGTGAGCTAGTGATGGAACCACCTCCTCCACCAACCCAAGGAGGCAAACCCTTGACGACAGGGGGATTGGAACACAGAGAACCTCAGATACAGGAAGTGATCTCAGTCCAGGAAGTCTGAATCTGTGGACACTTCCAAAAAATATGATCAGCATTAGCCAGAGAGAAGGAACATATCCAATATCCGTCTGTAGAGGAAGGATAAATCTGTGCTAGCCTAGCAGGCGTATAGTAAATCCTATGCAAGAACTTAAACTGTATCAGTCTGTCCCTAGCGGATACTAAATGTTTGAAAGGGTGGTCTCACATGTCATCCCAATCCTCACCCTGAACATCTGGGATTTCAGCTGCCCACTGTTCCCGACATCTAGCCGCTGCTGGCGGTGTTTTTTTTGTTTTTTTTTTTAATAATGCTTTGTGACAGATAAGGGCTTAGCCAGATCTTCATCTGATAAAAGATCTTCCAGGGCCAAGGGGAGAACCTTGACACCCCCCCCTTTTTAGAATTGCACCTAAAACGCATGGCGCAATTGAAGATGGCGAAAGAAATATGAGTTGGGCAAGTCATGCCTTGGAAAAATTGTGGGAAATTACTGCGCTAAACCAAAATGTGTGAAAAAGCAGCTAACACTCAAAGTCCAAACAGAATAAACAAAATACAGTGTAGCGCTTAAAACAGTAGAAAACTCAAACTGTTAACCTATAACCAATGTGATAAACAAAAATCTGATGTTCACTGTGGTGAACTAGTGAAAAAAAGATTTGAAGTTCAACAAACTGTCCATCAAATACACAGTGGTGAATCTTCAATCAGTAATGGTGTAAACAACATGCAATTAGCAGTGAAGCTGTAAAGATGAAAACGATCCTCTGTCATAAGGAAATAGATGGGTACTCTTACCGGATGTGGTGGACCCACTTACCAGCAGTAGTGGGTCAATCGAGCTTATGTGGACCGAATGCCTCATGGTATGAATTTAGGCAGGAGAGGGATCACTTCAAGCAGGATACGACTGGGCTTCAATGGTGATAGTCCAGGCAGGATTCCTGAATCCTTGTGATTCCCCAACGGTGACAACAAAACCTCCACTCAATAGGCTGACCCTCAGAAGGTCAGAGTGCATATAAAGAGGCTAAACCAAGTCATGCCTTGCCTTCAATTGATCAAATGTTATGAGTTCTCCCTCCCTGCTAATGTCTCCCAAAACCTTTACGCCCTTACTGGCCCAAATCATGGGATCCATCAGGGAATGAAAATGAGAAAGATTGGGATTCATGCATAGGGGGCAGAAGGGGTAACTCAGATATAACTAGGAGATGCCATGCTAGTAGTTACCTCCTAGGCTTTAATAGTAGCTTTCATTGACCTAGTTAATGGTAAATTGGATTTTGAGCCCCTATACAATGCTAACCGCAGACTTTCGTAGGACCCCAACTGTGCTGCCTCCAGGACTGTAGCAGAGTCTCCATCATCCGCCAGCAGCCACGGTCTAGTAAAAACCATCTGACCATCCAGGTAGTATTTCTGGCATGGCCAGTCCTCCATGTCCCCAAGGCTCTTGAAGCACCCTTATCCCTGTGTGGGATGACTAGGGAGACCACAGAAACGACCAAATGATGCTGTCCAGTTTTTGGAAATATGCTTTTGGGATCCATAATGGAGAATGCCGCAAGAAGTATATTATTATTGGCAAATTCATCATTTTGATAAGGTTGATACGCCCAATCAAGGACAGGTGTAGCCGCTTTCATAGTTGTGTTTTTTGGGTAAGCTGTGACACTAACAGGAGTAGGTTCAGAGACCTATAGTCCTGGATATTGGCTGTAATTTTAACACCCAGGTAGGTGATAGAGGAAACCCACTGCAATGGAAGATTCATATCTGCCACCCCCTGGCTTTCACACTCGGTGGTAAGATCGATGACTTGCCCCAGTTCAACCTAAGACCCGAAAAGGAGGCAAAATCTTTGAGTATTGTTAAAGCCGCTTGAAGAGACGGCCCAGGGTCTCTGGGGAAAAGAAGCAAGTCATCAGTGTATAATGCAAGACATTCCTGGATTGATCCCACCTGAACTGCTCCCACCTCCCTATATTGACGAAGCGCCCTCGCTATAGGTTCCATCATTAAGAGGAAAGGGGAGAGCGGGCATCCCTGCCTAGTGCCCCTACCAATATTGAAGAAACTTGAAATTGAGATCCCAAGCGGAATCGCTGTCCGTGGGTTACTGTACAGCATAGTCAGACATTGGGACCAAATCCCATACCCTCCAGCACTCTATTCGACAGAATCGAAAGCCTTTTCGATATCTATAGACACTGACTTTTGCAGGAGACTCGGGAGTATCTAATTGTAAATGCATAAACAATCTCCTTAGATTGGTGTCAGTGGACTTCCTGGGCATAAATCCCATCTGATCAATGTCCATCAAAGAAGGCATGACCTTGGCCAGGCGAGTTGCCAGCACTTTAGTGAGGATCTTCAGTTCCATATTCAACAATGCAATAGGACAGTAGGAAAAATGCGTTTCGACTTAGAAGTCATCACCAGATGATGACTTCTAAGTTGAAACGCATCGGGAGGATATGGTGAGACCACTGTCTTCTTTTATACAAGCGCTTGATTTTACTGCTAAACACATGAGTGTATTTCCTTTGCTTTTTATGTTTAAAATTTTCATACGGAGTTACACTTTATGCCTTCCTCTTTCTTTTAATGATGGGGCTGACTGCATATATCTACTGAGTCCATCCATACCTTACACCTGTTCGGAGGTCCATCTGGAGGTCATATCTGGATAGAGCATCTAATCCCCTTGGTATATTATGCCACAAAGCTTGATTGACTCACTAGGTGTACACCTATTTGAGTTCAATCCCTCTGGTAAGCAGCTTCTGGTGTCTTTGGTGGTGGACCTACTATTAACTGTCACTATACTATATCCACATGTGGTTGAGGATTATCATCACACATGATTGAAGCTTGTCACTGACTTTTTTTCTTTTTTGGACATCACCCGTCCAAGCTCCTCTGTCTATAGAAATCACATGTCATAATAGAGGACTGCTTGGAGTATTTTTGAGCACATCATTTATCCACGTTTTTTGTACCCATATTATTTGTTATGGTTTATATGATCACATAAGCGCTGCACATTTCACCCAATTTAACTTATTGGTAAAAGTGGGACACATGCCACTCAAAATTGAGCCCAAACGGATGCCTGGTGTTCAAAATAAAGATCCACCAAACCTCACGTTTGCATAATATGTTAAATTTATCGGCAGGATCTTGTCAATACCTTGAATAACTAGGCTGGAAGTGTCCTTGTTGTGAATTTCATTTCAATGTCTTGCAACGTTGGTACCATGATTTTTTTTCTATGTCGTAGAGATGATCGTATAAACGATCTTTAAGTCTGCGAGTTGTCCTTCCAACATATTGTATGGAACATGCAGTACAGGTAAATAGTATATGTAACGAGTATTGCAATTGACAAAGGAATTTTGTGACATTTGCCTGTCGATGTAGAGGTAATTGTGTCACCACATTTAATAAATGGACAGTAGGCACAGCTTTGTCCTCCACATCTGAAGGTGCCTCGAAAAGACAGCCAATTTGCTGTACTACTTTTACTGGAGAAGAGGCTAGGTGACAGGAGGTTACCAAGGGATGGTGCCTTTCTGGATACAGTACGTACCCCTCTCGCTAGAATTTGTGAATATATGGGGTCGTGGGACAGAACCGGTTGATATTTGCCCATGATTCTGCATACTTTATCAAACTCCATGCTGTAGGGGGTGGAAAAAGTGGGAATGAAATTGTTACCCCCTCTGCATTGTTTTTCATTTTTATTAGCTGATTTATCTGCAAGAAGTTTGTCACGAGGCACTTTCAATGCTATGAAAAGTCCCCTATTAATCATAGATTTAGAGTATCCCCTTTGCTCAAACCTGGAGTCCATATGGGCAGATTCTACATTGAAGTCAGATGCTCTGCTACAATTACCGTATATACTCGAGTATAAGTCGAATTTTTCAGCACATTTTTTTGTGCTGAAAGTGCCCCCCTCGACTTATACTCGAGTCAAGCACTTTTCTGCAGCAAAAAATTTCATTTTCCGAACCGACTTTGGGGACCCATATCTCAGGGCCACTTAGTGCTAGGAACCCCAAATTTGGTATGCAAACACAATGGAACTGGTACCACAACATATCCAAAGATGAAGTTCCTAGCACTAAGTGGCCCCGAGATACGGGGCCCCAAAATCGGTTCGGAAAATGTCATTCTCTGCTGAAGAAAAGTGCTTGACATTTTCTGAACCGACTTTGGGGCTCCATATCTCAGGGCCACTTGGTGCTAGGAACCCCAAATTTGGTATGCAAACCCATTGGAACTGGTACCATAACATATCCAAAGCTGGGGTTCCTAGCACTAAGTGGCCCTGAGATACGGGGCCCCAAACCCGATTCGGAAAATGTCATTTTTTGCTGCAGAAAAGTGCTTGACATTTTCTGAACTGATTTTTGGGGCCCTGTATCTCGGGGCCACTTGGTGCTAGAAACCCCAGCTTTGGAAATTTTATGGTGCTAGTTCCACTGGGTTTGCACACCAAATTTGGGGTTCCTAGCACTAAGTGGCCCCAAGATACAGGGCCGCAAATTTGGTCAACTGTGTCCATCTGCAGCAATGTCATTTCAGGACCCTTTGGGTTCAGAGACCCCAAATTTTGGCTGCAGCTAGGGGGCATCTAGGAACCCTTAACTACCGAGTTTGAAGTTCAGGGGACCTATGGCTGCAAATGGGCACAGTGAGGCATGCAAATGGGCACAGTGATGCTGCAAATGGGCATTGTTGACCCTCTTTTCCACTTACAGTAGCTGTGCATTTCTCACCCTCGTCTTATACTCGGGTCAATAAGTTTTTCCCATTTTTTTTTGTAGTAAATTAGGGCCTCGACTTATACTCGGAACGACTTATACTCGAGTATATACGGTAAGTTAGGGGAACATCCAATGCAAATAAATCAATTGGGATGCAAAATAATATCGCTGGAAATTTGGAAGTGCCAAACCACCTCCATCAATCGGCTGTAAAGTTTCAATCAATTGCTGTCCGAGGAGTTCACAGTTCAAAAGAACTATTTGGGAATACATACAGGGGCTTTGTAAAGTATAGGAACTCCGGCAGGAATTCCATTTTAAACATAATAACTCTACCCATAAGAATCAGAGGCAAGTCCTTCCATTTCCTAACCGTCACCTTAAAATTTATAACAACTTGATCTAAGTTGTTAGCATTTGGACCAGGTCTCCAAACTCCTCAATGCGCCTAATGGCAGCTAAAGAGAGAGAGCAGGAATCATTTAACCACTTGCCTACTGTGCTAAAGCCGAAAGACGGCTACAGCATGGTCGTTCAGTTCTGAGAAGGTGTCTATTGTCCTTCAAACAGAGCTGATTACAGATCGAGGTAAATGGCCAATCACAGTTGCCCTTTACCATGTGATCAGTTGTGTCCAATTACAGCTGATCCCATGTAAACAAATGCCGGTTATCGATATTTCCTTTCCTCAGCACTGCCATTGTGTGAGGAATGGAAAGCCGATATCTGGCTATCCTGTGATAGTACACGTTTACACTGATCAGGGCCCTGATTATCCGTGCAGCCCCATCAGTGCCAGTTATTGTCTATCAGTACCCCCTCATCAGTGCCCAGAGCTGAATAAATCCTACCAAAAGAAAGCTCTATTTGTCAAAAAAAAAAAAAAAAAAATTGCATATGGGTTCAGTGTTGCATTAACCGCAGAATTGTCATTCAAAGTGCGATAGCACTGAAAGCTGAAAATTGGCCTGGCCAGGAAGGGGGTAAAAGTGCCCAATAGGCAAAGTGGTTAAGTATAACAATATATCATCTGTATATAGTGATGCGCATTCCTTCAAAGTACCAAACTTCACATTCACATCCTCTTGAGGTTTTGCAGCCAGTGGCTCAATGGTAAGTGAGAACAGAAGAGGCGATAAGGGACAACCCTGTCAAGTGCCCTTAAAGATTGGAAAGGGATAGGAGATAACGCCATTAATTTTTAAACTTGGGATCCGTGCATTGTAGTTTGACCCATGACACAAAAATAGGGCCAAACCTGTCAAGTATCTGAAAAAGTACCTGCAGAACTGGCCAATTTTCGATCCATGTATGGCCAGCTTTTAGGAAATAAAACAAGAAGTGCTTCTTTCATAGTCGAAGGGTAATCTACCTGCCTCCCTTGCTGTATTAAACACTCTAAGAATCAGTGCCAATGTTTCCTTATATGTCTTATACTATTCCATTGAAAAGCTAAACTCTAGGATTTATGGGAGCAAACTAAGTGATCGCTTAAATTTCTTCTACCTTTAATATCTTGCTCTAACATAGCCTTCTGAGCAGGGAACCCAAATTTATTATCTTTCAGTAGCCAATGAACATCCGTTTTTCAGTGATTAATGTCAGGTCTGATCCCCAGATTCAAACCTCTCCAGAGGAGAGTGATCAGAGATCGCATTTGGCAAATATTAAACTTCTCTCACCAATGGGACACTACAGTACAGAGTACCATATAAATACCCCAATGAGTCTCTGAATGACATGAGAATGTGTCTCCCGATATGCATAAAACTATAGTTAACTACAAATTGAAAGAGGGTGGAGAGCCCATTACACATCCCTGCCTACCCAGTAGAGGATCTGCATTAAATCTTCCAATCAGATATAATTTTACCCTCTGCTACTGACATAGCAGCAGATAGTATGGCTTCATTGCTCCTTAATGCAGAACTAAACCATCCTATACTTTTCAGCCAAGGAAACTGCCATTTTAACCAATGTTTGATCTGTAACTGCCATGGTGCTGCACATGTGATCAGTTATGACACCAGCCATTTGATGGTTTGACAGTGTGGTTGAGAGCACACGCAAATTTGACAGCATTCGTAGAATTCTGGGAAATTTAACTGTTTTTTGAAATTGTTAATCAATGGGTTTAGTTTCGCTTTAATAGAGTGGAGCCACCCTAGGACAGGAAGTGTTACTAGCCAGCTCATTGGGTGAAAATAAAGAACCTCATAAAAAAAGATGCACCACATTTTAAATTGCATCTATGGTCAAAATGTAAAATCATATATTCATTTCTACTGTGTATTTCAGCTATTTCTAGCCTACTCCTATAAATCTGACAGATCTTGAGGTTTGAAAATGTACTTTTTTTGAAAAATCTCTAAACCTTTACTTAAATTCTGTCTTCTGAATCAGAGGTTAATGAGTGGAGAGGTTTCAGGTGCAGGAAATCTTGGTTTTAAACAGCAATGTAACATGGAATATATAGCCCTTAGAAATCAAAAGTAAACCAAGGGAATGAACAGAAAAGAAGCTACAAAGCAGGTAGGGAATCCAGGCAGTTGTGAAAAGGAATGACCAGCAGTCCTATGCAGCACTCAAAACATGAAAGATTATTATTCAAGTAAGCTTTTATTGGCTTGTCAAAAATCTATCATTTGTAGTGCTGTTGCCATGCTGGCATTATAAAATGTAAAGTGCATACTATGACTATTGATCTCATTTGAGTTTTGGCATAAGTCACTTTTACTTATAACCTAGCCCTAAAACTTAACACAGTCTAACCTTAAACCTTCACCCAATACTCCCGCTGTCCTAAGCCTTTCTCCAAAGCCTGAACGAAGATGAAATCATCCGTAAAACGAATTGCCTTGTGAATGTGAAATGTGCCCCATACAGGATCCTTAGGCTGTCTGCAGTGGAATCTCCTGCTGCTAAACACTGCACAGAATCAAGTTATTTGTGTATTCTGACTTCACACTTTTGGTTGTTTAGTGATGATCTTGACTGAGGATCCGAGGAGTAAAAGGAGAGGCACAATTCTTAATCGTTTTGCAAATCTGAGATCTTATAAAAAATAACACACCCCTTACAGTGGTTGTAAATTTGTCATGAAAAATGGACAAAACATCCTCTATAGTGTGTACTTGTCTCAATACAAAGCACCTGAGCGTTTTTTCTTTCTGCTGCCTTGTTCCTCTGCTATCTGCGTGAGTCATTTCTGCCAGGTTGGGCAAATTAAATTCCAGGTAATTGAAGGGGGGGGGAGTTCCAGCACATAGCCTATTATTGACAGCCTCAGCTGTGCTTGTTATAATAGATGCTGTAAAGTGGGGATATCCATTCCCTTCACTCAGGTCCCAGTTTGCACTCAGCCCTCTACTCCGTGCTGTGCAGTTAATGCCCTCAGATCTCCACCCCCTGCCTCTGGGAGCTCAGAAAAGCTGTGCAATTTCTGCTCTTGAAATGGCTACAGATAAACAGGTATAACTAATGTAGGAGGATCAGTTCCAACTCTGCGTATTACTTGAGGCTAGTCACTTCACTGGGTAATATGTAAGTTTACCACCACTTTAATGCCCTTGGTAA
The DNA here is from genome assembly GCA_037952925.1 of Lithobates clamitans. Lineage (NCBI taxonomy): Eukaryota > Metazoa > Chordata > Amphibia > Anura > Ranidae > Lithobates > Lithobates clamitans. The sequence continues at coordinate 3,439,675 of JBBGZY010000486.1, forward strand.
AAAAAAAAAGCAGGGGCACCTGTTTGGTGAGCAAAAAACTAACCACAAAATGACATATGTTCAGAGAAAACAATGATGACTCTATGGAGAGAAAACATGAGTGTTGCAGGAGGAATTGTGAACAGATGAATGTTTTTGTTAAAGTGGTTGTAAACCCAAAAATGCAAAACTACAATGAACACTCTGCAAAGCAGGACAATTCTTCTGTCCCCACTGGCAGGAAAATGAGCAGGCACACTTCTGCATTACTCCTCCATTTCCCTCAGTAAAAAAAAAAAAAAACGTCATCCATAAAAAATAGGTGTCACCATGCCCCCTCTCCAGTGATTGACAGCCTATACAATTAGACTTGCACGCAAAGTGGCTGTGTTTGCCACAACTGCATCCACAGATCTCTCTCCCTCTGACTCCTCCTGCTCCCCCTGGATTGGCTGTTCTGTGCCTCAGCTTTTACATGGGATTATATTGCATGTGATGTGCGTGCGCAGCGGGAAGCGGTGTGCGCACTAGTACACCCGCTGTACGCGCTAATATCCCGAGCACTGTAGATTTGTTGGGCCGTGTAGAGCCGGGAGGGGAGTTCGGTGATGTCACAATTTACACCTCCTTCTACAGCTTCTACAGGCAAATATAGAAAATCAGCGTGATATAGAAAGGTAAAAATTATGCAATCTGTTACATTATGGTACTTGCTAAGGTACATAAGGTAGTTTTTCACATTTGTACAACATGGGGTTAACAACCACTTTAAGGAAATCTGCATTAAATAGTTATCAAGTACAATTTGAGCTTTATTTAAATGACCTTTTTTTTTGTATTCCTGTACTTTATAGCTTTTACCATTTACAGTGCATTGTATTTCTTGGAACAGATGGGGCTTTTTATTTGGTAGTTGATTTTAATATTTACTATATATATATATATATATATATATATATATAGTTTTTATTTGTAACAAATAGTAAAAAAAATTATTTCCTGTATTTTTCCCACCCCAAGTTTTGTGTAACTTGTGCACCCCATATGTTTACTCCAAAATATAACTATCAAGGTTTACTCCTTAAAATTGTATCACATAAGTGTGATTTTCGTGCAACCTAGCAGGATGAAAAAGCTCAAGGTAAACAATTGTATTACATTTAGGAAGGCTTTATATTCTAACGCTACATAGTGACACATGAGAAAAGTGAGAGAAAAAAATTATTTTGGGTACATTAGCAAAACATGATTCTAAAATCCTGGTCTAGTTAGCGTGGACCATAGTTAGCATTAGCATAACATTTTCATAGATTTGCAATCCATTAAAATTTCAAATGACATTGTGTTTGCTTATGTGAGCATTTGATGCGCTCCCAAGTGTTATCCATATTATCTGACACCATTCTTTGGACATGGGAAGGGAATTTTTGGGAGTCTATTTAAAAAAATATTTACACACCATTTTCACCCAAGATTCCTCCATCCACCTTGCTTGTGTGAATGGAGGTATCTGTTACCCGTCTATGGCTAGCTTAAGAGGAAGTGCTGTGACATCGCTTATAATGGCACTTCACATCCAGTGTAAATACAGTGCAAATGCATTGTGTTTACCTTGATCTGCTACAAGTGCTGTCGCTTACAGCAGGTGGTTCTATTGCTGAAAAAAAACAAAACAGAAATGGAACAATTAGGAATTGTCTCAGTGTCTTAATATGGCACCTGTGCCTAAAGTGGTTAACCACATGTTTGTTTTTGGTCAGTGACTTCAAAAATTGCAGCATGGCAGCCTGGCAACTAGCATTTTCGGGAGGAGAGGTTTGACAATCGCAGCCTCCATGATTCTTTCTAGGTTTCTTTAAATTTTGTTTTAGCCATGTCTGAAAGCCCACAGGATAGGATATATTTTGATCAACAACCGCAATTTATAATAGAAAATAGAAAACCTAATGTCTAAACAGAGAAAATGAGGTGACGCCATAATGCGCCCGGGCCTCTATGCTCAACCTCCGGTGCCGGTGGATTCGGGGTGACCTGGTAGAAGCATTGGAGGGAGGGGGATGAACCCCCCGCCGCCTGTAAGAACAATCAAGCGGCTGAACTGCCTCTGATTGTTCTTATGGTGCAGAGAATAGCCAGCTGAAAAAGATGATATCTAGATGATGCCTGTAGCATCATATGACGTACCTTGGGCGGGAAGCGGTTCAATAAGCTTTGTCCCAGAGAAAACGGTAATGTTTTTGGATCATGTTAAAAAATGGATTCTTCTTTGCATAATAGAGCTTTAATTAGCATTTTTGAATAGCCCAGTGAACTGTGTTCACAGACAGTGATTTTTAGAAGTATTCCTGAGCCCATGCGGTAATGTCTATCACGGACTCATGCCTGTTGTTTTTTTTGTTTTTTTTTATATTTATATATATTTATTTATATTTATATTTTTTTTAGATTTTATGTTTAACCACTTGCCGACCAGCCGCCACAGTTTTACTGTGGCAGAATGGCACGGCTAGGCGAAACGATATTATGTAACGTCGCTTCGCCCTGTGGCCACTAGGGGGCGCGTGTGTGCCGCCTGCTCGCCCATGGAGCCTATGTGAGTGCCCGACGGTCGCGATCACCGCTGGGCTCCCGCGATCGATTGGGCACTCGGAGAACCGGGATCTGTGTGTGTAAACACAGTTTCCGGTTCTCTGAGGGGAGAAGTGTCAGATCGTCTGTTCGTACAGAGTATGAACAGCGATCTATCTCTTCCTATACACGGTCCCCTCCCCCTTCAGTTAGAACACACACTAGGGAACACAACTCCTTGATTGCTCCCTAGTGGTTAACCCCTTCACTGCCAGTGGCCTTTTACAGTAATCAATGCATTTTCATAGCACTGATCGCTGTAAAAATGCCAGTGGTCCCAATAATGTGTCAAAATTATCCGACGTGTCCGCAATAATGTCGCAGTCCTGATAAAAATCACAGATTGCCGCCATTACTAGTAAAAAAAAAATAATAATAATAAAAATGCCATAACTATGCCCTATTTTGTAGACGCTATACCTTTTGCACAAACCATGCAATAAACGTTTATTACGATTTATTTATTTATTTTTTTAAAATCAAAAATATGTAGAAGAATACATATCGGCCTAAACTGAGGAAAAATTGTTTTTTTATATATGTTTTTGGGGGTTATTTGTTATAGCAAAAAGTAAAAAATATTGCGTTTTTTTTCAAAATTGTTGCTCTTTTTTTTGTTTAGCGCAAAAAATAAAAACCGCAGAGGCGATCAAATACCACCAAAAGAAAGCTCTATTTGTGGGAAAAAATTGTGTCAGTTTTGTTTGGGTGCAACGTCGCACGACCGCGCAATTGTCAGTTAAAGCGACGCAGTGTCGAATCGCAAAAAGTGCTCTGGTCAGGAAGGGGGTAAAATCTTCCAGGGCTGAAGCGGTTAACATACAACATCCGGGTTGTGTCAAGGTGACACTAGCCCAGTCTGTGGCCACGCAGGGCCCAATAGCACAGAACATTTTGACATTCCTGACTAACATTGTCCAACTTTCTAATCATGCGTATTCCAAAAATCCAGTTTTCTGTCTATGATTGTGCTTTGTGCTCTTTTATTGACTTGTTTATATTTTAATAGCCTACTGTAAATCTCAATTAAAGTGTGAACAGGTAATTGTCGCTGCTGGACAGATATAACTTTTCTGCCCTGGTCTCATGATCCTTATATTTTAATTTAGCTGACTGGTATTTTTTTTTTGGAGTATATCTTATGTTACCAGTACCAGAACTGTCCATCAAAGCACCTTGCACTGCACCTCTCCCTTGTCCCCCTGGGCCCCGCCTGTTATATTGAGTGTGGACAGACCTGGCTTCCTGGTGCTGGCGGCACTCATGCCCCAATGTGTAATCACTGGCAGGTAAAAGCATGCTGTAAATAAACAAACGCACCATCGTTTCTGCTCTCCCCCTGCCCTCAGTCTCCACTGTTGCCAAAAGTATAGGCATGCTCCTGGGAGGGGGCAGCCAGGGTGACAATCAGTGGGCACATTGAAATGCAATGTAAGGGGGGAGAACACTGACCACTAACATGAGGAGAGTACACGGACTTAAGGTATCACAATCACATGAGATTGTGTCACAATCAGTGTGTCACTGATTGTGACACACTGAGCACTAACCACCATTATAAGGGTGTACAGAGTACTGACTTTTAGTGTAAGGGGGCACACTAAGTAATCACCAATGTAAGATGGCACACTGAGCACTGACATTCTTTATAAAGGGGCACACTTGGCAACTAATGTGCATAGTCCTTACTACCACACTATTTTTTTGCAATGTTGGGGTTTAATGGTTGTGCATTGCTGGTGGGTAACTGTGCAGTGTCGGGGGTTACTTATCATGCTTTTTTGCTTGGGATTTCCCCTCAAAATACAGGTTTAAGGGTCTGGTATGGTCCTGGGGGGAGGGGGGGGCTTTTTTTTGTTGTTGGTTTTTTTTCAATTTTGGCGTGACTCAAAGGGCCTGGTATGGATCTTGGCGGGGGGGGGCATTTTTTAAAATTTATTACATTTGTTTATTTTTATTTTGGCATGGGGTTCCCCTTCAAGCTCCTCAGAGCACAGGTCGCACTGCAAGACTTGGATGCGACTTCCATTCGAATCAATGGGCTGAAAGTCGGATCAGTTAGGACGGCTCTCATAGGGAACCATCAATTTTGATATGTCAGAAAAAAACTAAATGCTGTAGCTTAATGTTTACATGCGTTTACAAGCCGTTACAAGCATTTGGCATTTAAACCGTCCTAAACGCGATTTATCTGCTGTCAAAAAAAGTTTGTACACTCAACTGCCTCTAAACGACTGAGTGTACATGTACACATAAGATAACATAGAGGAGAGTTCAGGGGTTGCTGAAAAAAGCGCCCAACTGCTCCTAAACATGAGTTTAGTAGCTGCAGTGTACATGAAGCCTTACTGTTTTCCTGTAGTGGCACCCGTCAATACTTGGAATTTACTGCAGGTTTCCTCAATAGGTTATTGGATTGATGCTGCATCTATCCAGATGAATATAAATGTTTTTTTTCTGCACTTTCCTTCTAATGACAATGTTACATAATTATATTTAAAAATCTTTCCTAAATATAATCTGGCTTAATTGGTGATCTGGTTATTATTTCAACAGGTGAGAAACGTGCTTACCTTTCTCTTCCAAGACCTGGGGTAAGTTCACATTCTGTGCTACACAGGCTACAGTTAAACGTTGTAAATCTTGTTTGGTTCACATTTTTCTAAAGTGGTTTTGTAAAAAAAAAAAAGATTGAAAGCTTAATATCTTGAACCACTTCAGGCTCAGCATGTTACTGTCTAGGCTGTTTTTTAGTTTTTAGTGCTGTGATAGTTTAACTGACAAATACCGTCATGCAACATTGTACCCAAATTAATCCTATATAATTTTCTACTGTATATCTATTTTGAGAACTTTCTGTTGGTATTTTAAAAAGAACAGTTTTTATTTTTTACTATATACTTTTTTAAACTTTTTTTAAATTTTTGGAAAAAACATTCTCCTTCTATAAACACACAAAAAATGCCAGGACTGTACAAACGCCTACTAAAAAATTACCCTCTTTTTTGGAAGTGGACACCCCAAGGGGATCTAATTTATTTCTTTTTTAATTTTTTTACCACACCTTTTTTTTTTTTTTTAATTCAGAAACTTGTTGGTATTGAGATGGTTAAAAAAATTAAGGTGTGCGTAACCTTCCGAAGTCGCCAGGTGCAAGTCTACTGTCATTAGGGCAAGTTCCATGTAGAATGAAATTGCATGCAGTAGCTAGACCTAACCAACTATGTGTATGCCATTGAAAAACCCTTTAAACGGCCCACAAAAACAATCCCCCACTTGGTGGTCAGTGGCACTTCAAGCCCCAACCCCTTCCCCCAAAACAATACCACAAACATTGGTGATCAGTGGCATTTTAATACCATCATTGGTGGTCAGCAGCACCTTAACCTAACAATTCAGTCCCACAACAATGGTTGCCAGTGGCATTTTACCCCCCCCCCCCCCAAAAAAAAAAATCCCACAATTGTTTGTTTACTGGCTTTTTAAAACCCACAACCCCCTTATTGGTGAATGCTGGCTCTTCTCTCCTCTGTCGCCTCTTCCTCTTAAACTACAGTGCTACACATTGAACAGTTGCTCAAATCAGCTTTGTGCCTTGAGGCTGGCTTCACACTGGTCCGACAAACGCTCCGACATTGGGAGCTCATGTCGCATGACGTGTGAAATCCAATGTTTCCCTATGGGAGCCGTCCTAACTGGTCCGACACAAGTCGTTCCGACTTTAGAAATGCTCCCTGTACTACTTTGATCCGACTTTGATCCTACTTCAGCCTATTGACTATCATTGAAGTCGGATCAAAGTCGGATCGCCGTCCCACATGATCCGACTTCGGCACGCGACTTGTGCTCAGATGATCTTGAGGGGGAACTCCGTGCCAAATTTTAAATAAAAAAACGGCATGGGTTCCCCCCCAAGAGCATACCAGGCCCTTAGGTCTGGTATGGACCTTGAGGGGAACCCCCTACATCGAAAAAAACGGCGTGGGGGTCCCCCCCAATCCATACCAGACCCTTATCCGAGCACGCAGCCCGGCCGGTCAGGAATGGGGGTGGGGACGAGCGAGCGCCCCCCCTCCTGAATCGTACCAGGCCGCATGCCCTCAACATGGGGGTGTTGGTACCTTGGGGGAGGGGGGCGTGCTGTGGCCCCCGCCACCCCAAAGCACCTTGTCCCCATGTTGCTGAGGACAAGGGCCTCTTCCCGACAACCCCGGCCGTTGGTTGTCGGGGTCTGCGGGCGGGGGCTTATCGGAATCCGGGAGCCCCCTTTAATAAGGGGGCCCCCCCACCCTATGTGAATGAGTATGGGGTACATCGTACCCCTACCCATTTACCTAGGGAAAGTGTCAATTAAAAAAAAAACACTACTCAGATTTTTAAAGTAATTTATTAGACAGCTCGGGGGGTCTCTCTGGTTCTTCACGCTCTCTGGGTCTTCTGTCGGGCTCCTCCGCTATCTTCTGCTCTTTTGCCGCTCTTTTGCTATAGCAGAGGAGTCCGGTCTGCTGCCTTCTTCTCTTCGGGGGTCTCTCCGGTTCTTCTCCACGCTCTCCGGGTCTTCTGCCGGGCTCCTCCGCTATTTTCTGCTCTTTTGCCGCTCTTTTGCTATAGCGGAGGAGCCCGGTCTTTGGTCTTCTGCCTTCTTCTCTTCTTCTGATGTTGACACGACGCTCTCTCCGACTGGAATGCACTCTGGGCGCTCCGCTCTGACTTATATAGGCGGTGACCCCGCCCCCTTATGCCGTTACAGTCCCTGGGCATGCTGGGACGTTTTAGGGGGCGTGGTCATCACCCGATGACCACGCCCGCTTATGCCGTCACAGTCCCAGCATGCCCAGGGACTGTGACGGCATAAGGGGGCGGGGTCACCGCCTATATAAGCCATAGCAGAGCGCACAGAGAGCATTCCAGCCGGAGAGAGCGTCGCGTCAACATTGGAGGAAGAAGGAAGAAGGCAGAAGTTGGGGCCACCGCTAGCAATAGAGCTGTAGAAGATAGCGGAGGAGGCGGCAGAAGATCAGGACGACGGAGAGACCCCGAAGTCTGAAGAAGACCCCGGAGCTGTCTAATAAATTACTTTAAAAACCTGTGTACTGTGTTTTTTTATTGACGCTTTTTTCCCTAGGTGAATGGGTAGGGGCCGGGATCTGGGGGCCCCCTTAAATAAATAAATACAAAACCGGCATGGGCTCCCTGATTCTGATAAGCCCCTCGCCCGCAGACGGCCAGTGTTGTCGAGAAGAGGCCCTTGTCCTCATCAACATGGGGACAAGGCACCAACCCTCCCATGTTGAGGGCATGCGGCCTGGTACGGTTCAGGGGGGGGGGGGGGCGCTCGCTCGTCCCCGTCCCCATTCCTGACTGGCCGCGCTACGTGCTTGGATAAGGGTCTGGTATGGATTGGGGGGGACCCCCACGCTGTTTTTTCGGTGTGGGGGGTTCCCCTCAAGGTCCATACCAGACCTAAGGGCCTGGTATGCTCCTGGGGGGGGAGCCCATGCCGGTTTTGTATTTATTTATTTATTTATTTTTATTTATTTCAGGTACTTGTATAGCGCCGTCAATTTACGCAGCGCTTTACATATACATTGTACATTCACATCAGTCCCTACCCTCAAGGAGCTTACAATCTAAGGTCCCTAACTCACATTCATACATACTAGGGACAATTTAGACAGGATCCAATTAACCTACCAGCATGTCTTTGGAGTGTGGGAGGAAACCGGAGTACCCGGAGGAAACCCACGCAGGCACAGGGAGAACATGCAAACTCCAGGCAGGTAGTGTCGTGGTCGGGATTCGAACCAGCGACCCTTCTTACTGCTAGGCGAGAGTGCTACCACCGCACCACTGTGCCGCCCATGTATTTGAAATTTGGCGCGGAGTTCCCCCTTAATATTCACACCAAGACATCCGACATTGCGTTATTTCCTGCCCCCTGCTGTAGCCCCTCCCATTGTGTGTTAGTATACTTGTCCTTTGACCAATTAAAACTATCTGAAAGGTCGGATCAAAGTAGTATCCTGTTCATGAAAGTCGGATGGATGTAGGACCAATGTAGGACTGATGTCGCAGAGCAAAGTAGGATGAAAGTCGTACTACTGTCGTGTAGTATAGTGTGAACCCAGCCTTAGCCAGTGCTTACTGCTGTGTAATGACTTTGGGTTCAGTGGTTTTGTGTGCGCACTGCACACTTTGACAGAGTGAAACTAAAATGATATACAGTTATGACTACCTGCCCTAATAGGGGCACTGTCTAGCTCTTTTGTTACAAAGGCTGGACTTGAAGTGGTTAATGTAGAGTGTTACTGAAGTTGTTAAAGTGTCAGTAATATAAGTTTTTGTAGTTATCACTATTATACAGGCTTTTTATAGTGCCAACAGTTTGCGCAGCACTTTACAATATAAAGGGAGACAGTACAGCAGCAATAAAATTCAATCGTTGTCATATTCCTTTGAAAAAATGTTGCCCGAGGGGAGCGCATGCGCGGAGGCTAGCGGGACGGACATGTCAGGCTAGAGCTCCGCTCCGTGAGGGGAAGAAAGCCGACACACACTGACAGCCCGCCGTCATAAAACTACAATAAACTAAGGCATTTACTCCTGAGAGGTGAGGGGAACATTTTAATACTAAAATGGTGCTGGGGGGTGCCAGAAATAAGACAAAACAGACCCCTAATAGCGGCACACAAGCGCGGAGTATCACAAAGAAAGCGCCAGTCACCTCAGGCAAATTTACCTCAGAGAAGAGTAATAAGCCTAAGATGTCACAACTTATCTCCCCTGGGGACTCTGATTCAGAGACTGATTTAACTGTATCACATACAACAATTCAAGAATCTGTAGTTCCCACTAGCATAATGAAACAATTCGAAAAAATGCTCAATAAAGCTTTAAAGAAAACCTCAGAGCAAATAACCACTAATTTAACCAAAGAAATTAGAGAACTAGGACAACGCACAGCCTCACTGGAGCTTAAAATGGAGGAAATTGAAAGCACTAACCAAGAATTTATAACTGAAATTGACCTTCTGAAGGAAGAAAATATAACATTGCAGAACAGACTGGAAGATTATGAGAATCGCGCCAGAAGATCAAACCTGCGATTCAGAGGGATACCTGAATCGGTCATAGATCTTCAAGCAACTATAACAGCATTATGCCAAGAACTATTGCCAGGAATACCATTAGAAAGGATGGAAATGGACAGAGTGCATAGGGCTCTCATGCCCAAAAAATAGACGGACCCCCGCGTGATATAATAGCAAAATTCCATTTTTACCGGACAAAGGAACAGCTCTTAAATGCAGCTAGAGAAAAAAACAATCTCATTTTTCAAGGAAATAATTACCAACTCTTTGCTGATCTCTCTCAATTAACAATAACTAAGAGGAGATTAATGAAACCACATTTAATGGAATTACAACGTCATAATATAAAATACCAATGGGGCTTCCCTTTTTCTGTAAGATTCACCCACCAAGGCACAAGAGTATCCTGCAGAACAGCTGAGGAACTCCAACAAGCACTTCAAGACCTCAATTTAATTGATGGGAATTCATCTAATACTGCTACAAGAAGAAGGTCAGCTTCAGCCTCCTCCATCCACAATGCAACACATTCTGAGGCAAGAAATGGAAATTACCATTCAAATAAAAGAGGAAGATTTGCAACTTCACCCCAAGGACAAGATGACTCCATGGACTGAATAAATTCTTACATAACATAAAATTCTTCAATTTTTGTTAATATAATTCATTTTTTAGGGCTAAGAAAAATTTAAGGGATGCTTTATTTTTGCATATTATCCCACATAAACAACAGGATTTATATCTCATAAATTGAGATGCATTAAAAATGCTAAATAAATTTATATATCTCTATGAATTATTTCTGAAAGTTTATTTTAGTAATAATTTATTATTCCACTTGATCCCTTTTATTTTTTATTTTTTATTTTTATTTTTTATCTTCAGATTCAATGTCAATATTTATTGAATCTGTAGCTCAAATCAAATATTTTTTTTATTTATATCTGAAATATTGGAAATTGCCCTTTTAATTTCCCAGCCTAAGATCCATTATTGCTTATGAACTAAGTAGTTATAGGTCTTCCACTTGTTATTGTTATCTAGTAACAGTTTTGTGAGTTACCTTGTAATTATATAGTATTTTTCAGTTTTGAAACTAATTAACAAAGTTTGTGAGTATCTCATTTTCAATGTTCTAAACAAACTTTGGTTACATCAATACTTTGAATAATCTTTTTCACTACTTTAGCTTTATAAAATATATTTCTGAGAGATTTCTCCTCTCATTTCATTTATTATTATATTATCTTAGACCTTAATTTATATATGCCTTGAAATATATAGATAGGGCTAGAACTTTTACATCCCTGAGATGTATATTATACTTCTTAGGCGATTCCCCAGTGCACGGATGCTTCATGTGCCCCAACATGCTTTCCTCGGATCCCCACACTATTATGTGGGGACTCGAAGAAGGTCCTTTATCCCCTGATGGGGAGCTTTACTCCTCATCACGGGCAATCTTTGTACTCTTATGTGTTTTTACTGTACTAGCATGCTATATAACAATTTATGTTTCTATTTTCTTTTTTAAGTTAAATTATTCTGAACTTTCTTATCCTTTTCTCCCTTTCCTGTCCGCGAAGGTAAGTCCAATTATCACTGAACTAAGTTTATCTCATAAACTATATTTAGCAGACGGAATCTTCTGACATGCCTCCTTTAAATATATTTTCACTAAATGTCCAAGGTTTCAATGTTCCGCACAAGCGAACAAAAGCATTTAGGTCCTTTCAAGCTAAAAAGGCACATATTGTATGTCTCCAAGAAACGCATTTTACACAATCTAAAACTCCAACCTTTTTCAGTAAATCCTACCCACAAGTGTTTACAGCTTCAGCCAACATCAAAAAACGAGGTACTCTCATAGCATTCCATCGTACTACACCATTCACGTTACACTCTGAAATCAAAGATCCAGAAGGACGTTATCTAATATTAACAGGGTATTTAATGGACGCCCCTATAACAGTGGTTTCCTATTACGCCCCCAACCGGCAACCTCTATCATTTTTATCACATCTTTTTCAAGTTATAATTACACACAAAATGGGTTCCATTTTTGTATGCGGTGACTCCAATCATGTACTACTCCCATTTCTAGACAAAACCCCATATATCACACCAAAATACAAAACTAAATGGTCTCTCTCTCAGCTTCTTTCCAGACACAAATTGATTGATTCCTGGAGAGAATCTAATCCAACTAGAAGAAATTACACATATTTCTCAAATCCGCATAAAACATTTAGCCGTATAGACCATATATTTATAACAATAGGTATGGCACCAGAAATAATTATGTCCAACATCATTCCCATTCCTTGGTCGGATCATAATGCGGTATGTACCACTATTGCTTCTATTATACCTAGAGCCCATGATCCTACTTGGTACCTCCCTGACTCACTACTTAAACATCCGATTCACCGCAAAACTATTGAATTAGCATTAAAGGAATATTTAAAGATCAATACCAGTATAGACATATCCTCTCTTACACTATGGGAAGCACATAAGCCGGTCCTTAGAGGTATTTTTCAACAACAATCAGGAATTCTTAAAAGGGAGGGTAAAAATTTGGCAAAAAGATTAGAAACGGAATTTAATTCAGCGTATATGTCCTTTCAAAATAATCCTACTCCTTCTGCTAGAACACAATTAGAAAAAACACGATTAGAATATGATCTCTTTCTCACAAACTCCGCTGATAAATCAATTCGTAGAACTAAACATACTTTCTATGTGAAATCTAACAAACATGGTACTTTACTAGCTAAGGCTTTAAAATCCATTAATAAATCTTTCAAACCTATAAAACTTAAAATGGGTAATAATGTATACACTAGTAATCCACAAAAAATAGTACAGAAATTCAAATCACACCTAAAAGATCTATATACTGAAACAAATACATTCAACACTGAAGAGGCAGATTCCTTTTTCTCCCAAATAAATATCCCTCAATTGACTGAAGCACAAAAAACACAATTAGAAAACAATATTACAGTTAAAGATGTTACAGAAGCCATTAAGGACTTAAAAATAAATAAAAGACCGGGTCCTGACGGATATTCAGCATTGTATTATAAAAGTTACAGCGATATTATTTCTCCTATACTCGCAGAAGCGTTTAATGACCTCTTAAATAACAAATCATTCCGTCAAGAGTCCTTAATGGCTACTATCTGTATGATCCCGAAACCACAATCAGATGACTCCCTTAGCATAAACTATCGCCCTATATCTATGATAAACGTTGATATTAAAATATTAGCGAAGATTTTAGCAGCTCGACTAAAAAAGATTATTGGAACACTTATTCATAGAGACCAGGTAGGCTTTATGCCTTCACGTCAGGCCAGTGATAATATACGTAGAGCAGTCCTGCTGGCACGCATTGCAAAAACACGCAATATTCCTGCTTGTTTTCTCTCCCTTGATATCAAAAGAGCCTTTGACTCTATCGCCTGGAACTATATGCAATATACATTACAGAAATGGGGTTTTGGTCCAAACTACACTAACTGGATATTTGCACTATACAACAAACCAAAAGCATACGTCAAATATGCGGGCTATAAATCTGACTCTTTTGATATTGAACGAGGTACTAGACAGGGATGCCCACTCTCTCCTTTACTTTTCGCCCTTCTTATAGAACCACTAGCACAAAAAATTAGAAATGAACCTACAATTACTGGAATTGAAGTAGCAGGTTGTCATCATAAACTTTGTTTATTCGCTGATGACATTCTATTATTTCTTTCCTCGCCACAAGTATCTGGCCCTAATCTTATGCCAACTCTCAATAATTTTGCTGCAATTTCAGGTCTTTACATTAATCCAAAAAAATGTCTAGCTCTAAATATATCTCTTTCGAATCTGGAACTATCTTCTGCAAAAATTGCACTCCCATTTATATGGAATGACAAATCAATCCCATACCTCGGTGTACAACTTACTTCATTACTATCTGACTTATTTTCAGCCAACTATCCTCAGACATTGAAAAACTTATCAAATATGATTGATTCTTGGTCTCACCTTCCAATTTCGTGGTTTGGTAGAATAAATGCCATCAAAATGACATTGTTACCTAAATTACTTTATTTGTTTAGAGTTTTACCAATTCCAATCCCAATACATTATCTGAGAATTATACAAAGGAAAACAATGTCATTCATCTGGGGATCTTCCAAACCACGAATTCAGCAAAATACACTTTATTTAACTAAAACAAATGGGGGCTTAGGGTGTCCTAATTTTGCATACTATTACAGGGCTGCTCATTTAGCGAGTATTGCAAAATATCATGCTCATCACGAGGTTCCACTTTGGGTATCTATTGAAGCTGCAGAATGTGATCCTATTTCTATTTCCAACTTACTCTGGTTGTCTTCAAAACATCGCAAAAAAATACAAAACCCGGTTACCAAGCATTTTATTTCCCTCTGGGATAGATTCAAATATAAAAATCAATTACAATCCTTACATAATCCTTTACTCTCTTTTTTCAAAAATCCTGCTTTTTACCCTGCATGGGTATACCCCAAATCCTTCAAAGAATGGACATCTAGAGATGTAACTCATATGTACAAATTTGTAAATTCTTCATCATTCATTTCTTTTCCGAATTTATGTGAAATGTATAATATACCACATTCGGAGTTGTTCAGATACCTCCAAATCAAAAACTTTTTCGCACCATTATTAAATGCTGTAACTCCTCTAACCCACTTGTCCACTTTTGAAGCTATTTGTAAGAATAACCCACACGCTAGAGGTACTATTTCTGTACTATATGCACATGCACTGGCTCATACTAATCACAATGAACCACAATATATACAGAAATGGGAAAAAGACTTGAATAGAAAACTGGATAGATCTGAATGGAATCAAATATGGTCTTCAACTAAAGCAGCATCACTTAATATATTGGAGCTTGAAGCAAGCTATAAAGTGTTAACAAGATGGTACTTAGTACCAGCAAGAGTGGCAAAATATGTACCAGATTATTCAGCGCAATGCTTTAGGGGATGCGCTGAATTGGGAACGTTTTTTCACATTTGGTGGACGTGTCCAAAAGTTCAAATATATTGGAAAGAAATTTTTTATATAGCATCTAAATTATTTGATAAGTTCATTCCCTTTGATCCAGCAATAGCACTAATTAATCTAAAACCTGATAATATAACACATGCCCAATTCAAATTGTTAATGCAACTATTTACAGCGGCGAAACAAACAATAGCAAGAGCATGGAAAACTTCTAATTTAATCGTAAAAGAAACATTAGTTAAAATGAACAATACTATGACCCATGCTAAAATGATAGCTATTGACATGGACACGATCCCTAAGTTTGAAAGAACGTGGAAACCCTGGATAACTTATTATATACCACAAACCTTTGATAATCAAGTATTATTGCCGTGGTAACTTGAATGAATAATTTTAAATGTATGCTTCTTTAAATAGTAATAATAGATTATAATCTTACCTCGCGGACCTCTCCATTCTACCCTCTCTTCTCTATCTCCTTTCCTCTTTCTTTTAAGTTAGTTTTTATTTATTTTTATTTTATGGTATATTTTTATTTCATAACACCTTTACTGTCTTATTTATATAATTTTATTTTTTATTTTTCAATCAACAGTCTCTTTAAAATTGTTAAGATTATAATAAAAGTCTATTATTAATACAATAATATACATTATACTGAACAAGGCTTATATATCACCCTTAATATTTTATTTTGTTCTTGATATTAATATATTGTTTCTATAGAAGCAATATTTGATTATTTATGTATTTATACTTAACCATATTCTATAAGACTGTATTATAACTACTATATGTCAACTGTACAATGTTATTTCCATACTACATTATATAATAAAATATTTTGACAAGGAAAAAATGTTGCCCAACTCTTGCATTGCTTTATAGATGCAAAAAAATGTATACAGTTGTGCTCATAAGTTTACATACCCTGGCAGCATTTATGATTTCTTTGCCATTTTTCAGAGAATATAAATGTTAACACAAGCTTTTCTTTCACTCATGGTTAGTGTTTGGCTGAAGATATTTATTATCAATCAACTGTGTTTACTCTTTTTAAATCATAATGGCAACAGAAACTACCCAAATGACCCTGGTCAAAATTTTATATACCCCTGTTCTTAATACCGTGTGTTGACCCCTTTAACATCAATGACAGCTTGAAGTCTTTTGTGGTATTTGTGGACGAGGCTCTTTATCTTCTCAGATGGTAAAGCTGTCCCTTCCTTTTGGCAAAAGCCTCCAGTTCCTGTAAATTCGTGGGCTGTCTTGCATGAACTGCACGTTTGAGATCTCCCCAGTGTGGCTCAATGATATTGAGACTGATATGGCCACTCCAGAACCTTTACTTTTTTCTGCTGTAGCCAATGACAGGTCGACTTGGCCTTGTGTTATTGGAACATTGTCATGTTGGATTGTCCAAGTACGTCCCATGCGCGGCTTCCTGGCCGATGAATGCAAATGTTCCTCCAGTATTTTTTGATAACATACTGCATTCATCTTGCCAACAATTTTGACCCAATTTCCTGTGCCTTTTGTAGCTCACACATCCCCCAAAACATCACCGATCCACTGCCGTACCTTTCTTCATAGGCCTTGTTGACTCCTCTTCAAATGTAGCGTTTATGGTTGTGGCCAAAAAGCTTAATTTTGGTCTCATTACTCCAAATGACTTTGTGCTAGAAGGTTTTTGAGGCTTGTCTCTGTGCTGTTTGGCGTATTGTAAGCAGGATACTTTGTAGCATTTGCATAGTAATGGCTTTCTTCTGGCGACTCAATCATGCAGCCCATCTTTCTTCAAGTGCCTCCTTATTGTGCATCTTGAAACAGCTACACCATGTGTTTTCATAGTATCCTGCATTTCACCTGAAGTTATTTGTGGGTTTTTCTTTGCACTCCGAACAATTTTCTTGGCAGTTGTGGCTGAAATTTTAGTTGGTCTACCTGAGCGTGGTTTTGTTTCAACAAAACCCCTCATTTTCCACTTCTTGATTAGAAAGTGGAAAAAATGGAAAAACTGCGCTATGAAAAATTACACCACCGAATTAGAAGAAATCACTTCTTACCAGATGACTGTGATCCCCCATTACAGAAGATCAAGGAAAGCATGTAGTATAAAACGCAGCTTGATTCCAAGACGCAACGAGCACACTCAAACTCCTCGGACCACCCCAGCGATTCAGACCAATGAGTGGATACACGTAGTACATATAAAATATAAATGCTCCAAATAGTGTAAAACCTTATCAAATTTATTAAAAGAAGTAAAGTATTACACTTACAAATAGTAGCATCAATAAAACCCTGAAGTCTGATGTGCCGGCAAGTGCACAATCAGACAAACCCGTCCTTCTGGGAAACAAACAGTAGCACACGAGGGGACGATAGCGCGTCGCTCTAACCTACGCGTTTCGTAAGATTACGTCCAGGGCCACGGGCAGCGCGCTGCGTCACCTCCTTATTCCCTCTGGAACTCCATTTTTCTGTTATGGAGCTTTCACACGTCTTTCTCCCCCCTATGTAAGAGGGGGCGCACTTGAAACGGGGATCGGACAGACTAGGCTGTATTGTGCTGATTGCTATTTATATAGCTAGACATAACAAGACTAGACAGTACCCAGATAGAGACTCACACCTTTGTAAATGTCAACACCAGATATAATTGTTGATTACGATATATGCCGAAAGGATGAGCTCCAGGAACATCTCTGAGTATATGTAAAAGTTTAACCATTATGCCATTGTTTTTTCTTTTTGGTCTGTCATGATTGTAACTGATCCTTACCTTTTTGGTTTGCGCTACAATAAGAACAATAACATTTTTATATTTGAAAAAAGAGTAAACACAGTTGATTGACAATTAATGGCTTCAGCCAAACACTAACCATGAGTGAAAGAAAAGCTTTTGTGTTATCGTTCATATTCTCTGAAAAATGGCCAAGAAATCATAAATTCTGCCAGAGTATGTACAGCATGGGTATGAGCACAACTGTATTTTACACTTGAAAAGCCATAGACAGTTTGTTTGTTACTTTGGGTATATTAATATCCAAGTGCTTTCAAGTTTAATAGATTTTAGCCAGCATGTCGCTTTAGGGGGAAATTGTCACTTTTTTCCACTTATTGCAGAAAGTATATAAAGCAGTTCAGGATATAAAATGTTGTGAAGATCCTGTTCAAATTGCATGACATGTCTGAAAATTATTCCTTTCATGTATGCTTACTCCTCAGAGCAATGTTTTCTGTAATGAGAAGTGCTTCAGACCATGCATTGGTTTCAAGCGTTATCAAGCCTTTAATCATTTTAATTTGAATTAAAGTAATTTAAATTGAACGCAAGAATCGTCCTTGTTTTGCTCACAGCATCACATTTGCCTGCCCTGTGACATGTTGAAAAATGCATGTATCACAACAACGGGATATGTTGATTTCAAGTGTTAAGCAAGCCATCTGGAAACACGTGCATTTGTCAGTTGTGATTACAGCACGAGCTACAGAGCATATTATTTCTCGCCAAAGGGAAATGTGATCACCAGATACAGCAAACATTTAGCCTTACAATAATGTAATCCTGTGGCTATTACCTAGAAGAAGTACGTGCGATCTCAAACTGTTAACTATGGAGCTAACAGAACATAGAATGATACTTTATAGTTTTTGTTTTTGTTTTTTTTGTTTTCTCCTGAAACACTGAAAATTGTTTCATTAAATAATTTTTAATTATCTCAAAAAAAAAGTGGGCACAAGGTTTCTAAAGCTAAAACTTTTTTGGGGGGCTTTGGCTAGAGAAGGAAATGTATTAAAACCCTTTTTAGATTTTTTTTTGCGGTTTGTGTTCTGTTGGAGAGTTTTTACTCTGTCCAATAGACCCAGCAGAACATAAGGGGACATCTCCACAAAGTAAGAGAAATTCTCTTCAGACAGTGTCTTAAC
Organism: Lithobates clamitans; assembly: GCA_037952925.1. Classification (NCBI taxonomy): domain Eukaryota; kingdom Metazoa; phylum Chordata; class Amphibia; order Anura; family Ranidae; genus Lithobates; species Lithobates clamitans. The sequence goes on from JBBGZY010000486.1 coordinate 3,458,373, forward strand.
AAGTGTCCTCATTGGAATAGTTCACCTCTACTACTGTTCCAGTGACATCTCAGACTTTTGGATTTTTCCTCACTTGCAGTCAGATGAGAGTGGTTATTAGAACAATTGAAGAGGTTATGTTTCCCTAGCAGGGACACAGACAGCAATAAACACAATAAAAACTTAGTGTTACTAAACCCACAACAGTAAAATTGGTATGCGTATTTGCAGTAAAGCATGCTTGTTATACTCACTGTGGAACCTAAGGGGTTAATCCTCTGCATTGTGTATAAAGGCTGTTTAAGCCTCCCTGATCCTCCTCTTCCACTGTCTCCAAAAAATAACCTAATATTTACAGAGCCAGGGGATGGCCTGCACATGCTCAGTTTGGTGTGTATTGCTAGTGATCAGCACAAAGCCAATTAGCACTGTCCAGACATGTCCAGAGGATCAGAGGAGTATGAAAACTCCTCCTACAATCTTCACTAGGAATTGATAGAAATCACAAGGCTGCTATATACTGCTAATGAGAAAAGGTATTTATCAGTTTATATTTACTAAAATGATTGCATTTCCGTGTTATGTGTACTGTGGGAGACCAGCTATAGTGAATGCAGGTTCTGGGTTTAGCAACACTTTTGTAGAAAAAATTATAAAAAACCACTATATGAATCTGCTCATGACAAATGAATAGTACAATTGATCAAAACGGTTCGTCCATTAGACGGGCTCCCTCCCATGTAGCAAAAAATGCATCCATCAAGTCCAGGACAGGGCACACCTACTCCCAGTAATGTTTCGGGACATTTATTAGCTTTTTCAGGAGGACTTTGTGTCATTCCACTCATCACTTAGACTTCCAGTATAGTCAGCGATTTCCACGCGAGAACAGGGGCGGGAGGGTGGTCCCACCAGCGTCTATTTTTAACCATCCAACGTTGTTTTATATTTCACTGTTTGATATTTGTTGTTTGCCTGCATGTCCCATGGATATCGCGGAGGCACAGACCCCACTTGTGTGGCTACTTTCCACATATGTGGGATCCCCCTTCTTTTTCTATTTTAATGGTATTTTTTCAATAAAGTTGTTTGCTATTGATCTCATTACATTGTAGCTTCTCCCCTTTTGTTGGCTATCCAAGGGCTGCCTTTGTCCCCCCCCCCCTCTTTTTTTCTCTCTTAGCAACACTTTTAACTGGGTTTCCGTTCCATCCGGATTTAGATTCACTTTAATATATTTCTCTCTCCATCAGATTGTTACAGTAAATGCACAATTATGGTCTGAAATTATAGGGCAGAAAAAAGTTAAGACTTTTGTTGGTTACTAATTAACTGCTTGCCGACCAGCGCACGCCGATTTACATCAGCAGAATGGCACTGGTAGGCAAAACGGCGTACAGGTATGTCCCCTTTAAGAAGCGGTGTCACGCGCCGTGGTTTCCGTGACTGCAAGTCCCGTCGATGTCCTGTCGATGTCCTCCGGGTGCCCGCGATCGTGTCACGGAGAGGAAGAATGGGGAGATACTTTTGTAAACAAAGCATTTCCCTGTTCTGCCTAGTGACAGGACAGAGATCAGATCACTGTCCTGTGTGTTGAAGCCCAGCCCCCTCACAGTTAGAATCACACCCTCGGACACACTTACCCCTTCACCGCCCCCTAGTGGTTAATCCCTTCACTGCCAGTGTCATGTACACGTGTAATCAATGCATTTTTATAGCACTGATCGCTGTATAAATTACAATGGTCCCAAAATAGTGTCAAAAGTGTCCGATCTGTCCGCCATAATGTCGCAGTCCCGATAAAAATCGCAGATCGCTGCCGTTACTAATAAAAAAAAAATTAAAAATAAAAATGCCAAACTATCCCCTATTTTGTAGACACTATACATTTTGCCCAAAAGATTCAATATACGCTTATTGCAATTTTTTTTTTTTTTTTACCAAAAATATGTAGAATACATATCAGCCTAAACTGAGGAAAAAAACAGTTTATATATTTGGGGGATATTTATTATAGCAAAATGTAAAAAATATTGCTTTTTTTTTTTCAAAATTGTCACTTTTTTTATTTTTTCCCAAAGAATAAAAAACACAGAGGCGATCAAATACCACCTAAAGAAAGCTCTATTTGTGGGGGGAAAAGGGCATCAATTTTGCTTGGGTGTAATGTCGCACGCCTGCGCAATTGTCGGTTAAAGCGACGCAGTGCCGAATCTGTGATGTGATATTGCAGTTTTTCTTTTTTAATAAATCTGCAAAAATGTCTACAATTCTGTGTTTTTCTGTCAGTATGGGTGCTGTGTGTACATTAATGAGGGAAAAAAATTAACTAATGATTTTAGCAAATGGTTGCAATATAACAAAGAGTGAAAAATTCAAGGGGGTCTGAATACTTTCCGTCCCCGCTTTATAATCTAATAAAATTTACAGGAATAAAGGGTAGCATTTTTTTATTTATTTATTTAGTTTTACAGTTAATACAATTTGAAGCACATTTTATTTGTTATCCCATGGACAGAAGTAGGCTCTCTTCAGTAACTTGGACTTACTCACTGGTCTATACCAGGAAGCCAGGTTTCTTTCTCTTTTTGTGCATTCACTTGTCAACAAATAATCCTACATTGTTTTACAATTAGAATGGGAGGATCTTTAAGTAGGCAACTGAGTTAAACTAAAAAAGTGTTCTATTTTTTGTACAGAACATAGGAATGTTGTTTTATATTGCACTACCTTCAGGTGATTGGACACTGGTAACATTTTTGCTGTGTCCACCCCTACTGTCCCCCTATAATCCTACGCTTTCTATGAGAGACTTTCTCTCTTTTTTTTTTTTTTTTTTTCCCCCTCTTCTCTTTTCTCTTCCCACCATTTTTTCACCAGATTTATTTTACCTCCTTTGACAAGTCTTTCAGATTCTTTGAGGAACATATTGTGGCAATTACCGAGGGAGGGGGGTCCATTATCCAAGTTTACAATTTCCTTTGAAATGGGTATAATTCTATTCTTGGGTGTTTTCCTTTCCTCAACCACCTGCAATCTCTATAAGAGCTTAAACACTAGCCTGCCTTGCTCAGCCTTCTTCCTTAGCCCATAGATGTGCCACACCCTTTACAGGCAAATTCCTAGTATCCCTACTTCCCAGATATTCCCTATTTTTGCACATTCCAGGGTTGGATACTCCCTTTACGTTGATTTTTCCCTGCTCTGTCATTTCTGGTAAGACTGTTCCACCTAGTGGTTTGATGGGGAACCTTTTGTACATCCTTCTACCTGGCCCTGCTTGTGGCATTTCAGTTAGACACCTGCAGGTCCTGGTTGACCTTGTACAACCTTCTACTAAAAAGGGCTTTTCTTTGTCACCTACCAGGATTCCTGCAGGATCCCACGACCAAGCTGAGCTATATATTTGCAAATAAGTGGTCCCCTTCTAGGGATCCTCAGAACAACAAACCTTCCTTCTGTTCCCATCAGCAGCTGTACTTTTTCCTTTGATTCTTCTTATTGGGGGTGGGGGGAGGGTAGCCTGAAAGCTGGTTTTCTCCTTGCTTCCATGATACTTATTATTGTCCCATGAGAACTTGTTTACCCACCATGTCCTGCTGGCCAGGACGATATGTCTTTTTTTTTTTTTTTTTCTCCCCTTAGTGGCTAAGTCTCAGGCATGACATCTCCTTCCCTGCCTGAGCCTATTCTTCCACTGAGGTCAGGTTCTGAGGCCTATACACCACCTCACATCTACATTCCTTTGTTTGGAGCCTCTGCCTGATTTTCTGTTTCACTTTTCTTTAAAACAAAAGTACAGGACAATGGTCCCTCCCCTCTCTTCTCTGTAAGTTCTTTATTGCTTGCCAACAAAACTGGGGGGGTGGTCCCAGTGAAGCTTTTGCCAGTGTCCAATCTCCAGAAGGAAGCGGAATATAAGCCATGGTCTGTGAATTGATTCATATGTCTTTTACTGTATTCCAAGATATGGAATTTACAGGTACGTCGAAATTCCTCGTTTTCAAATATCTACCAGTTTGAACTTTGCTTTCTGTTCTCATCATTAGCCATTCATAGAGTAGTTTAGTTTTTTTTTCCACTTTCATGAAATCATCTCGGTCCTTATCTATACTCAGAATTTTTGCTTATGTAATAGAGAAAACGAAGTATTCGTGGGTTCAACCAGCAGGATGGGAGATTTTGAAAAACGTGCTTCTGTTTTATTTTGATGGCTTTTGAGGTATTCTGTATTCATCTAAATAAGTTAGAGGACACTATGTATTGGCAAGCAGCTTGGCTGCACTGTATCTAGTTGTAGTTTCTGAAGTGAAGGGAATTCAAGTGTTATGAAGCGTCTCACATTGCACAATGTAATCTATTTCATACTGCATTTATTTCTTGCGCCGTTCAACTGGTATGATGTATTGAATGGATTTAGATTGTGTAACAAAATTAAATGGACTGACTGCTGCACTAACTCCTATGACAGGTGAAACGTCCTGATTCACTGTAGATCACTCCAGTGTCTGCCAAGCACATCACTATCATTAATTCATTGTACTCAGAGGAATTACTGCCCTATTTATCAATCACACGTCAGCGGCTGGGGGAGAGAAAATGATTCAGATATTTTCAAGACACAAAATCTATAGCTTGTACTACATGCTCCAAGGGATTCTAAGCCCTCACACTGACAGGGCACTCTGCTTTAAGGAACACTTTACAAATTATAAGCACGTATATTGAATGGTATTAGTTCAGCATGATTATTTTTAACCTTGCATTCTCAAATTGCAACAAATTTAGGCTTAGTTGATAAATTGCAGACTGCAGTTGAAATGTTTAGTGACTTGGTAGCTAATTAAATTGCAGATTATAGTAGTAAATTTAAGGTGACTTCTGTTTAAATATGAATTGCAAATAGCATATGATCACCAATTTCGTAATGCGTAATAAGGGATTTATTTAATACCATAGTGATTTATAAAAAAAAAAAAACTGATGGCACAATCTGTGTTCAGGGTCGAACATCTGTCCCTAACTAAGTAGCTGCTGGATGTGCGGATACAGTTTTACAGCTGTGGACAATATTTATTGGCTCCTTTCAGCCCGTGATCGAGTGGTCACCCCTGAGTGGGACACCTGGGATTCCAGCACACCCCCCCCCCCCCCCTCAGGTATATGCAGTGTACCTGCTGCCCAATACCTTAATTCTAAAACACTTGACTCCCGATCGCTCAACAACTAATTGCTGCAGGAACACTTCGATTGCAGAGTGTCTGGGGATTCTCTACCCAAATCTTCAAATGAGGGTTACTGTGAGTAAACCATTTATGAGAGTAACAATGTCATGCTTATTATTTGCCATATTAAAACCAAACGTATTCAGACCAGAAATGGAAATAACCCTGTCAATGTGTGTAATGGTTTAAAAATATATATATTTTTGCGCAAGTTTTTGTGTTTGTAACCCGTGAAAAATCAAGCACTTACTGTGTAGTGAATATCTTATTTCAAACATTGGTAAACCATGAGAATGTGTGATTATAGCAACTAACCTACTATACTTACAGTGGCCAATCTAAAAATCAGTTTTAATAAATTAATGAAAATAAGTACATCTGAAAAGTGCAATTCGTTTAAAGTTGTTTTAAACCTTAGACATGACATATGAATAAAGCACACCCTTCTCTATTGTGTATTTGTCTCAGTTCAGAGCACTAGGCGTCATTTCTGTTTGCTGTCTGTTCCTCACTTCTAAAAGGTTTTCCTAACACCAAGAGGTAAAAGAGGAGGGAGCACCAGCACACAGTCTGTGATTAACAGCCTCAGCCTCGGCTCTGTGTGCTGTGTGAAGGGAAGATGGTCCCTTCCCTACCCTCCAATCGGCTCTCTAAACTCTTCTCACTGAGATCTGCATAGTGTAGCTTCAGCTTCATGACAAGCTGTACTAATTCTAAATTTTATCTGCAACCATCTCTCCTTTATATTTATTCAAACAGGTACAACTTGCATAGGAAGTTTTGTTTTATCTCTGTGTATCACCTGAGGCCAATCACTTCACTAGGTATATGTAAGGGTTTACAACCACTTTAAGGTCATCACTGGAATAATAATGCAAAATACAGTATCTCACAAAAGTGAGTACACCCCTCACATTTTTGTAAATATTTTATCACATCTTTTCATGTGACAACACTGAAGAAATGACACTTTGCTACAATGTAAAGTAGTGAGTGTCCAGCTTGTATAACAGTGTAAATTTGCTGTCCCCTTCAAAATAACAACACAGCCATTAATGTCTAAACCGCTGGCAACAAAAGTGAGTACACCCCTAATTGAAAATATCCGAATTGGGCCTGAAGAGTCAATATTTTGTGTGGCCACCATTATTTTCCAGCACTGCCTTAACCCTCATGGGAGTTCACCAGAGCTTCACAGGTTGTCACTGAAGTCCTCTTCCACTCCTCCATAATGACATCACGGAGCTGGTAAATGTTAGAGACCTTGCGCTCCTCCACCTTCCATTTGAGGATGCCTCACAGATTTATCAATAGGATATTGCCTCAATTGAATGTTTTTACTGGGATAGGGGTGGGTATCATCATCCATATATTATAGAAACAGGTGCCTGGGGTCACCTCAGAATGCCCCTGACAAAAGGGAAAAAGGTTTGGACTATCTCGGTACCTCAAGGACATAAACAAGGATATGTTTAGTTCTATATATTATTAAATCTCTTTTATATAAAATATAAAAACGTGGAACAAAATCACCTTGACAAAATAGTTAGATACATTTGATAGTTATAGCCTTGTGTGCGGTTTTAAACATTATAAGAGAGATGAAGATAACCCCCAGTATTGAAGTGGGGTATTGAATATGGTGCGTCTTGGCGATTGTCCTTTACTAGTTTTGCAGCAATTGCTTCTTCAGGAGGAGCCAAGCCAGTCATCAGCATCTATTGAGATAAATCATAATTTCATGTTTAAACCATTATTTATGATATTGATACATATTTCAAAGCAAAATTATTTTCTTGAATATCATACAGAATTGATATGAGTTCTGAGAAAGAAATACACAAGCACTGCTTTCCTAAAAAGGAGGACTGCGGCAGTGTGGCAGCACTGACAGAGGCACCCAAATGCAATCCCCCCCCACGACGGACACGGGATACACCTGGGACCACTGGGTTTTAAATTTACAAAGTTTACAAATAGTATGATATATCATCTAACAATTATTTATGAATTGTGTAGTGCAGAGAAAAATAAATGAGGAAAGAGGAGGGGTAAACGAGATGGGGGGGGGGGGGGAGAAAAGGTTAATTTAGGGAAAATAGTGGAATCAAATAGAAAGGAGAAATAAAAATTGGAAATTTAGAATTAAACAAAGATGTGAGCACAGAAAAATAATTGGAAAGACTGGTATATTAGATCACCAACCTATTATGTCAGGGTGTCCAGTGTAGTGCCCAGGGAAAAGAGATACAGGAACTTTGGTTTCAACTGATTGTTGTTTAACAGTCTATTGCCAAGCAGTTGTTAGCTGGTGATTATTTAGCCGGAGATCTATTCATATGGTATGTCTCAGCAAGGTAACATCCCCTGATAAATATACATATATATTGATCAGTGGGGAGAAGGTATATGTACTGAGTTGTTATACAATTATATAGCAGTTGGTGCCTATAGCTCTGCGTCAGCTCATGGTGCCAAGCTCGGCATCCAGTGCACGGTTAGCATAGGGTTGGCACATGTATAAACAAAATGCTATTGAATATCATAGGACTCACCGTTTGTTTTCCTGCATCCATGTAACCCCAGGGAGCAGCAGCCATACTAGGGGCTATTCCCAGCATCACTATATGCTTCCAATCCAGCTGAATTCATTCAGACGACGTCGCTGGAATTGACTCTCCTCACCGCGCGTGTGCGCGAAAATCGCGCACGCGCAGTGACCAAATAGTGGGCACGGCCATAGTCCTGGTGGGGATGGATTATAGCCCTCTAAGGAGCATCACCATTCCCCAGAGAGACGCGTGCCCGCCACTGGGGGAGCTAAACCTCAAGCTGTCTCACCCTGCATTCAATCTAGAGGCAGTGCAAAATACATTTATAACAGTTTTTTAGCTTTGCATAACAATAGGATAGAAGATAACCAGGTGTGTGTGTGTGTGTGTGTGTGTGTGTATGTGTATATATAATGCTTTATATGTATGAGTTTCGTTTAGACCTGGGGGTATGTTAGCATTTAATCGCTCAATCCAATCAGCTTCTCGCTGAAGGATTATGCAATCGCAGTCTCCTCAACGAACATCCTCAGGGATAGTTTCAAGCACCACAAATTTGGCTACTTCAGGCTCAAATCTGTGGTGCAGGCCTATGTGACGTCCCACTGTAGTGAATTTACCGTTGGTGGAATAATATAGGTCATCTCTTATTCTTTGGCGAAGCTCTCTTATGGTCTTTCCCACAACGCATTGCAGGCACAGACCATCAGATAGACAACTCCTCTTTTGCTTCAATTAGCATGAAATTGTCTATCTGGTCTGTGCCTGCAATGCGTTTTATGTACCTTTACCCTCAGCTTCTTTAGCAAGGCAGTGGTCATCTTGGAGGTGTGTTTGGGGTCGTTATCATGTTGGCATACTGCTCTGCGCCCCAGTCTCAATCATGCTCTGCTTCAGTATTTCACAGTGCATGTTGGCATTCATGGTTCCCTCAATGAACTGTAGCTCCCCAGTGCCGGAAGTACTCATACAGCCCAAGACCATGACTCTCCCACACCATGTTTGACTGTGTAGGAAAGACACACTTGTCTTTGTACTCCTCACCTCGTTGGGCCCAATTTGGACATTTTTCACTTAGGGGTATACTCACTTTTTTGTTGCTAGCGGTTTAGGCATTAAAGTGTTACTAAACCCAGTAATATGAAAATAGTTCCTCACAGTGCCCACAGCTTATAAATCATCTTTTTACATTAAAATACTGTTACTATATACCTTTTTTTGCTGATCTGTATACCATGGTCACAGGATAAACAGCACAGTTTGTCCAGTGCTGAGGTTTCAGGTAGGAGGAGATTTCCACTACAGCCTGTATACACACCCACATGTGTGATGTCAATATTATGTGACCTGAACAGTTCAACTGAAACAGGAAATGTTTTCTCCAGCAATAGAGACTAAACTGAGCATGTGCAGCACTGCTACCCTCACTGTATTATATGACCTTGCCAAGATAGACTCTGCAGGAGGGAAGGATCTGTCCATATAATGTCAAAGAGCCTTTTTACACAATGCAGAGGATTAACCCCTTAAGTTCCACAGTGAGTATAACAAGCATGCAATTCTGCATAAACAGACAGATTTTGCTGTTGTGGGTTTAGTAACACTTTAATGGCTGTGTGTTGAGTTATTTTGAGGGAACGTCAAATTTACACTGTTATACAAGCTGTACACTCACTACTTTACATTGTAGTGTCATTTTTTTCAGTGTTGTCACATGAACAGATATAATAAAATATTTACTAAAATGTGAGGGGTGTACTCACTTTTGTTAGATACTGTATGTACTTGTACCATTTCCTTTTAACACTGAATTCAGTGTCCTTTAACAATTTTCTTTGGAATATTGCTTTGTCATGCAGGATTTGTTTTTGTTTTTTTGCACTGAAGGCAATGTTGCTGGTGTGAAATGATGTGTAATTTTGAAAACTTTTTTTTTTTTTCTAGAAACATAGTGCGAACCTGAAAACCTTAAAGCCAGTGAAACTTGATGTGGAGGTAAGTCAGCTAGCACCTTAGACTTCATAAACACTATTAGATTTTCTGCAGATTTTTGTCTTCAGATTTACCAAAATCATATAATATGAGGCCAAGCCTTAAGAGTTTCAATTTGTATGCAATCAGGCAGGCCCTTGCACTTCATGGATTTGGTAAATCTGAAGACAAAAATCTGCAGAAAATCTTTAGAAATGTTTTTGAAAAGCAGTGACACAAGACAGTCTGGTCCCTGATGGTATGAGATTTGAAATATTTCTATGTGATAAATAGTATTTCCTTACCAGTGATCTTTAGGATGTCTTCACGCTAAGTTTTTTGTCTTTAAGTTTTTATGTTCTAAATATTTGTGAACCAAATTTGACTATGCCAGATAAAATACAGACGCATGCTTAGACAAAAGCGTTAGCAAGTAAAATAAACACACATTTTCAAGGACCACTTGTTTTTATCTGCTGTTAGTGTTACCTATATACTCACCAATGTCAATATAGTCCTTCACATCTCTGCACTGCAAATCTTTATTTAGTTTAATTGTACATTCTACAAAACAGCGGGGGTTAAAATACAAGCCCACTTTTATATAAACCCATCCCCAGCCCCCTGAACTAAATTTCCCATTAAAAGGCAGTTTTCCCCTAGCAACTTATCCCTCCAAGGGTAGCGACCTCCCACATTGTTTCCATTCTGGCGGGTAAAACACTAGTGTGCGCTGCCTGTGAATTAATGCCCTAGACTTAAATAGGATGATGCTTCTGTAGTCCTGGAATGTCTCATTCAAGTGTGTGCATTGCTGCATTAGCATGGTCAGCTCAGCGCTAAATTCTTTTACCAGATCAGATGTAAACCACACAGCAGGGAGCTGCTATTGGAGGGGATAAGTCAGTACCTGGGGGGTTTTGTTTAAGTTAAGGTGGTGCTGGGGGTTTTGAATTAAGTGAGCTTCTCTTTTAAAGCAAGGTTTAGGATTATAAACAAGACAATGTCTCTAAATGTGACAGGGTTCAAAGTGAACCTCTGCTTTGTCCTTTTAGGACAAAACATGTTCACCTGGATGCCTGCCCCACTAGTATTACATACTCACCCAGTGGCCAGACAGTAAAAAGCCCAGCACCGACAGGTATGGAGGAGCATGACGCACCAGTTTTTGGTAATTGGTTTCTCAGGCATATACGGTACTGCACTTTCACATGGGAGCTGAGCGTGCTGGTGTAAGCGCCAACTGACGTGCCTGACTTGGACAAATTCTCTTTTCGCTGACAATGGTCATTTGGAGGTATGGGAGAGAAGGGAATGTAAAATTGTGTACCTGGTCGGACCAGCATTGCATAGACTTTGCACGGGTTCACTTTAGGGCTCAATTCTGACTCATGTGTGGATGGTGCTGCATTAGGTAACACAATTGGTTTCTTTCATCCCAGACACTGCAGTAAGATCCAAACTTCCAACAATGAAACTGAAAGTTCCAGCTCAAGTACAGAGAATGGTAGTGGGCCTCTCACTCTCCACCTTTCACTCCCCTTGTCTATTCACAAAATGTCTTGTGTTCTTTTCATAGAATACAAAGTGTTCTTAAAATGCTGACTAGAGAGGGGGGATTTAACGTTGCAGCGTTTCCTTGTCTCTTCACTGAACACACTGGGGTTAATTGTCTACCACTGGAGAGTGCAAAATCTGGTTCATGGTAACTGATCAGCTTCTAACTTAGGCCTCTTACACACTGCAGTTTGAAAAAGCTCAGTACAGCTTATTTTTTACTGAGCTAAAATACAGCCCATTAATTGTAATGTGCCTATGCACACAGGCGCGTAAACGCTTTTACAATTAATGGGCTCTCCCAGCTCAGTAAAAAAATAAGCTGTACTGAGCATTTTTTAAGCTGCAGTGTGCAAGAGGCCTTAAGCTTAATTAATTGGACTTTGACAAAAAAAAAAAAGACCTAGAAGCGGATTGCTTTTCTACGCAGAGCTGATCCAGATTTTGCACGCTAGTTTTAGTAAATCAATCCCTTTTTACTCTGTGAAACGCATACAAGACATTTTTTGAATGGACGTAGGGAGAGGGAGGTGGGGAGTGAGATGCTCACCAATCTTCACTGCATAAGAGCTGGAACTGTAAGTTGGCTGATTACAGCAGTACAGTGTAGTGTTAGGGATGAATTGGACTAATAGTTTTACTTAATGAAGCACCATCCTTACATGGGACACCATCATTAAAGGTCATTTATTTTTACATAGCAAATGTCAAAATATTTTTTTCCCTGCGTTACGCTTTAAACACGTCAATATTCTGTTCAGTTTTTTTACTGCAGGGTGCCTAGTAATGAATGCTGGTGAAGCCCCAGCAAATACATATTTTTAATACTGAAGGCAATGTCTTGCACATTTTTTTCTGGTCTTATTGACTGTACACTAATCTAGAAAAACAAATGTATTCCTTTCAGGAGCAGGGCAAAATTGCCAAATTAGGGTTGGAGCTGCGTTTGCTGACATCAGATGTGGATGCTGAATCAGAAAAATGGGAAGATCAAGAAAATGAACTGCTGAGACATGGACAGACCATGTCCAGTATGGCTTACACTATGTATCTGTTCACAAGGTATGAATATTATTCTTTACATGTGTTTATTTTTTTACTTGATTTTACTAGTCTTTTAAAAGATGAGGGGCAGGATTTCTCCTGAGGGCTAAGCAGAATGTTTGTTTGAGAAACCCATAAGAACCTGTTATTTTAACATGGTCAGACCTCTACCAACATGGGAACCAAATTCAGCTGGACTACCCAACAAGAGAGAGTGTTCTTTTTGGGGAAAGCAAAAGTTAATACCTTTTCTAAAATATATGGTTTGTTTGAAAAATTATAGTTAAATCAACCAGTTTAGTTACATGTATAACTGGTGTACGACGTTACTTGGCATTTGAAAAATCTGTCTGTCAAATGGGCTTGTCTAACAAGACTGTTGTAAAAACAAGCCAGTTTACACTGAGCAAAACAAGAGGGGGGGCATACTATAGACCATAGGTGTGGATAGCCTATTGCATTAGGGTGTGCACCCCAAAGCTCAAACAGATATGCGTGTGTGTATATACTGACAGTGTCAGTAGAGGAATGGACAGTGTCAGTAAGGCAGAGATTGGTGTCAATATGGCAGTGGACGGCGTCAGTAGTTTTTTTTTTTTTTTTTTATTAGCCCCATTAGGGTGCTTTGTTGAAATATCAGGAGGCTAAACAGGCCGAATCTGCACCACATGGGGGGTAATTAGGGTGTGTCCTGGCACACCTTGTGTGCACGCCTATGCTATAAACTGAGTAAATGAGCTTTAAATTATCATTTCTAGTGTTTTTAATGGGTTATCAAAAGGTCTGTAGCTTAAAAAGATTCTGCCACCAATTTAAAAATGACTATTGTTTTTCTTTGCAATGTATTCATGAACTTGCTAGCAAACTGGACTAGTTTAGATTTAGTTACCTAGAACAGCCCACTCCATCCTTGCAATTTTTTAGCCCTCTTCTGAGAGTGACAACTCCCCCACCCCTCTTTTCACCTCCCTTCATTACAGTTAAGTGACCATCTGCTGGGGCTGCTCACATCACATCCAAGATGGTGGTGCCCAGCCGCAGTCTCAATGTTTTTGGATGTCTGCTCAAGGGGGGTTTTTACAGGTAAATAACATGACTAAAATACAGTAAATGCACATATAATCTTATTGGAAGATCTATGTTGAAATGAATGGTTAGGTAACAGTCTATTTAAAGTGGAGCTTTAGGCTAGGAATGAAAATTGGTGGATTTTTAATGTAGAAGATACTTGCTTTGTCTCGTCTGCATTAAAGATACTTGCCTGTCTGCTCCTGTACAGTAAGCTGCGCAAGCACAGCTCACTGCACAAGTTCGGTAATGCTAAATCAGACGGATGCATGCGCAGGAGTGACATCACCTCGGGACGGCCAATGACAGCAGGCGCCAATTTACTAGGTAGTTTGCCTCCCAAAGATGCCAACGGGGAGTTTCGGGGACGGTGCATCGCTGGATTCAAGGTGAGTATAGTTTCACTTTAAAGTGAGTTGGTATATAACTTGTACAATAAAGGATTTCTGCATAAAAGACTGTTTGTACTTCCTCTCCTGGTGCCTGTGCCAAAGGTCTCAGCTGTAGTTAGGAAAATCTGGGAGTGTCAATTTTTTCGGTGCCTCCCTGTGTGCTGTGCTACAGGACACAGTAGTGATCTAAATGCCGGATGATTAAACCACTAAGCCCAGCCAAGGATTATAAATGTAATACTTCTTGGATTCTGAAGATTTTTCATCTGACCCTTTATCTTTACTACAGTGGAGATGCGCAGCAGGAGAGGTGAGTATAAAATGTCTCCAGGGAACATTTTATTTATAAATTGTATCGGGACAGCATTGCTTTAAGAGTTTGAAGTTACAGAAATATTGTATAAAAATTAACCATAGCTGAACAATCTTGACACTACACAGCAAATGGTGAAAAGTAAAGTCTGTGTGTTAAGAAAAGCATGTCAAAATAAAGTTGACAGGAAAAAGGAGCATCACCCTGCGATGCTTTTGATGAATTGAAAGAATTGTATTGCGTACGGGACACATTGACCTGCATAGAGAATGTACAAAAGAAATTTGATTACAGTCGACACTCTTCCCACCAGTGCATTGTGGAAAAAATCCAAAGTGCTGCATTTTGGATGCCTAAATTAAAGGAAACAGAGCTCAAAAAGAAGAGGACAAAGTCCTCGGTGGGCAGAACAATAGTGACATTACCAAATCTTATGAGACTAAAGCACAGTACACAGGCCGAACATTGGCTGGTTCAACAGGAACCAGCCGACATTCAGTCAGTGTGTAAAGCTGTCCTTCTGACAGAAGCCCATCTAACGGCAGTCCCCCTGTCAGAACACAAAGGCACAGCAGGGGAGATGGCCCCACTAACATTGCTTAGTACAGCGACCTCTTTTTAAACGTTACATGTGTACCCAACCTTACATCCTAGGCAACAGTGCCTTATTTGCACACCCTTGCTGTTTTTCTGACTGAAAATTGTCTCTGGTACAGAAAGTGATTGAAATGCCAAACTTTTGAGTTGTTCCAGGAACAGATGGTAATGAAAAATCTTCCAGTGAGGACACCTGTTCTGGTAAAAAGAGGGTATAGCCCCTCTCTTTGGAGATATTTTACTCTTACATCATGCTGTGTTTGGGACAGGCTGTGAGGAGAAATTTCCCTGACAGAATACAGATCATTAATGCAAAAAGTTAAAAGAAATCTTGCAATGCTAGAATGATGGAGGCTGGCATTTCTGATCTCTAACTTCATAAGTCAATTACCCGGAACAAGTATACAGATGATATGCATACTTATTCTGAATCCGTGACGCAAGAAATATGAAAACTTTTGGATCCCCAGTCAAGCAACATCCATTTTAAGAAAAAGGTCAGCCATATGTATCTCTTTTGTCATTATATAATCTTTCCTCTGCAGGGGTGAAGGTTTGTTGAAGACTACCCAAGACTTATTTCATCAAGCAGAGGTAAATCAGTGCAGCTGTTTTGATATTTTTATATAAAACCTTACATACATATAGAATATATATATATATATATATATATACACACACACCCGTATTTATCGACGTATAACATGCACCTTCATTTTAGGAGGGAATTTTCAGGAAAAAAAAAATCTAATTTTAAAAAAAGAACTTTGAAGCAAAATGAGGGTCAGTGCCCATCTGCAGCCTGAGTAATGCCATCTGCAGCCTCACAATCGCCCATCAATGCCCATCTACAGCCTCACAATTGCCCATCAATGCAGCTTGATCAATGCTCATCTGCAGCCTGAGCAATGTCCATATGCAGCCTCACCATTGCCATTAATACAGCCTCATCAATGCCTATCTGCAGCCTCACCTCTGATTACTGCTGCCTCGGAGAGGGCAAGGAGGGGGACGGGACGAGCGGCGTCAGATTACATACAGTGAGAATCTCCTGTTTACTCGGCGGCCTCTTTAATACAAAGTCCCACCTCCTGGACTGGCTTCTATGATACACAGAACACTGGTCCAATGCCGGCCCAAGAGATGAAACTTACTATTACAGAGGCCGCTTAGTAAACAGGAGATTCTCGTTGTACGTAAACTGATGGCGCTCTTCCCGCCCCCCTCCCCGTTCCCTCCTAGGCAGCCCAAATTGCAGTATCGGCATATAACACGCACACACTATTTGCACCCAATTTTCAGGGTGAAAAAGTGAGTGTTATACGCTAATAAATACAGTATATAATTTCTCTTTGCTATTGTATCTGACTCATGAGACTAATGGTAGGCATACCGCACTCCACACCCTACAACTCACCTGGTTATTGAGGGACCAATTGGTTCAGTCTCTGGACAAACAGATTCCCTGATGAGCTGAGGAAGTTGTCCGAGACATGCCGGCGATGCATAGGAGTTTGGAGGAATCCCAACTCCTGATCAACAATCTGTAACATCTTGATTGGCGGATCTCCCAACATCAACCATCGCGGAATAGACTGAAGTCTTGCTGTGGTAAGAAAAAGTAAATATTCTGTGCTGTGCAAGACTTCATGTTCCGGTTTTGTCTGCCTTTTACATTCCAGGTATAGACAATTGGTGGACAGACTAAATCAGCAGACAGTGCCTGTATATGTGGGACCAAGTCTGTACATCCAGTAGAGTTTCAGAACCTGTGCCACTGGTGAGGATTGTGGGATGTGAACCTCCTGGCTCCCAGATTCATCAACAAACTGGACAGGTTTATTTGCATGTACTTGGATCCTCTAATGAAAGCAGTGGATACTCTGATGACTTCCTGGCCTCATCTGCTGTGCAGGTTTGAGATGAAGGGCATTCCAGTGATACTCCCCGTTATAGACTGGCCCAGGCAAATGTATTCTGAACTGATCAGTTTCCTGGCAGATGCTGCGTGGGGGTTTTTCCTGGTCTTCTGTCCCAAGGACCGATTTTAACAACCTGCTTCAGGGTCACTAGCTGTACCGGCATGACTGTTGAAGCTCAGCTCTTGAATGACAGGATCCTCAATGACTCGGCGATTCCCATCATGTTAAAAGCAAGAAAGTCTATTTTCCTCAAGATTTGCCATCTGCAT
The DNA here is from genome assembly GCA_037952925.1 of Lithobates clamitans. Taxonomy (NCBI): domain Eukaryota; kingdom Metazoa; phylum Chordata; class Amphibia; order Anura; family Ranidae; genus Lithobates; species Lithobates clamitans. Next base: position 3,475,262 of record JBBGZY010000486.1, read on the forward strand.
GGAAGGCCTACTTCACTAAATGCGGGGAAAATCACTTTAACAACAAATCCTGACCTTTTTACAATTAGACCTGGTTTAACAATTGGCTAAGTACTATTAAAGGGTTAGATCTCCACACTCATTCTTTGTGACCTTTGTACAGGGTTTCCCTCATATTGCTCCTCTGTGTTCACCTCTTTCTTAGTGCAATTTGACTAATTTGCTCCTTCTAAATTAGCACTTCTAAAAAAAAAAAAAAATTCCTTTAAACCGGTCAGGGATATTGACGGACCTTTTCCTCTTTCCTCTCTCCCCCTCCCGCCTCCTTTCAGTTCAATCCACAAACCTTAGCGGCATGGCAGACATCTCTTATCAATCTCTCAAAATACACTTCTAAGGGGCCAACAAACTGTTGAGTTTGCATGCTTGAGTGAGAGCGTTAAGACATTTGGATCATAAAAACCTCAATTGAAATTCATACAAAACACATATGTCTCTCCGTAGAATCAATCATCCCAGTATATTCCATAACTTCTAAAATCATGACCGTACAGCCAGGATATAGACATATTTTCTTCCCTCAGTTAATTTGTAGCATTTTGAGCACAAACCTTAAACTAGGAGTACCGGGAGCAGGACTGGCCCAATTCCTCCCCTAGGCGAACTGGGCATCCGAGACCTAACATATTTGCAGCCATTTCATAGCTAATTTCATGCTGGACAATAATATGCATGTTGGCAGTCTGTAAACAGTAGGTATTCAGAGATATGAATACTTATGGAAAACTGAATCTGTGACGTGGTCTAAACACGTGACACCCCCATGGCCACTCAGCCGCTTAATTGGTCAGATAGTCTCTGACAACACCCCCGTGATATCAGAAAAAAAGGAGTCTGCTCCAGAAGTTGATTGCTCTCGTGTTCCCTCAAGCAATTAAAGACCTGTCAAGTTATGAGAGACAATTTACCACCTTGCTCATTGACTGAAATCTGCTGAAACAAGACATTGCACGTATTCTCATTTTTAACTCCTTTTAAAGGAGTTGTAAAGGCAGAAGGTTTTTTTATCTTAAAGGCGGGACCCGGGAAGAGCAGGCTCCAGGCTGCTCTGTGCAAAACCAACTGCACAGAGGAGGCATGTTTGTTGTTTAAAAAAAAAAAAAAAAGCCTTTAAAATTACTTTATTAATTCTCTGTTGCTTTATTGTCTCTTTATTTCTTTGTAACACCCTTTTTATATAAATATTTTATTTGCACCACTTTGACCTTTTCATTATTAAGTCCTATTTTGAAAGTGTTAACATTTTCTCTAAAACTTTTAATACAAACTAAAATTCCTGTCTCTTGAACGCTACTGTATATGCTAAATCTCTGAATATGGTCTGTGGTGATGCAAATCTTATAGAAGTTCTGATTCTTCGGTAAAAATAGGTGGTTGTAGTTCAGTGTAGCGTTAAGAATTAGCTCTGCCCTAAAGGATTGTAACCTATGTGGAAACAGTTAGAGACAAGCCAGTGCATATTTTGTCTTTTTTTTTTTTTTAAAGAGACATACAGCAACAGCTCCTTCCTATCTCGGTTTTCTGTTCTATCTTTTCTTTTTGCAAAACATGCCTGGTTTAGCAGATTGCAAGAGAATGAGTAAAAATGACATGTGTGCTGAGTATGAAGCAAGAGTAATTAATGTCCTTGGTGAGAATCATGAAAGCCTGATTCATATCCTGCCGGAGGATGATATGCGGGCAGACCAGAACCTGGAATGGAAGTGGTTCCCACTACTTCAGAGCCCAGTTGTTCAGAAACTGATACTGGAGTATGAATGAATTTCTCATCCAATCCAAACATGAGCAAACCAGCACCTGAGTGCCTGTAACTCGCATAGACTCCCCGCAAGTGCAGAATGCAGTACACTGCATCATGGAGAGGGATTCTCTGGCATACCTGCAGTTTCTTGAGCACCAGGCTGCGGCAGAGAGAGAGGCTGTGGTACGCCAGACAGAGAGGCTGCACAGAGGGAGGCTGATCGCTGGCAGGAACTGGAGATGGCTAGGCTCCAGCAGTAGCGACATGCTCAAACCTTGTGTCCCTAAAGCACAGGAACGCCTTTCTGCCTGTGAGCCAGGTAGCCAAATTTCAAGTAATGGGAATGGACAGTGACATTGACATGTATCTTCTGTCATTTGAAAAAAACATGCCACCAGGGCTGCGAGGCAAGGCCCTGTATACGTATGTCGAATTGTCAGCGGACCAGGATGACGTTTGAGACCATAAAGGCTGTGATCATCCAAAAGTATCAGTTAACCCTGGAAGTGTGCCTGCAGTGATTTGGGTCCTTGCAAAAGGGACCTGGGGACTCGTACAAAGATGTGGTAAGTCGTCTGCGCACCACATTCCAGCAGTGGACCAGAGGCTTGAAAGCCAAGTCCCTGGGGGATCTCATGGTTCAGGATCAGCTGCTTCACCTCTGTCCTGCAAACGTCAGACAGTTTGTGTTGGAGCGAAGGCCAGCCTCTGCCAAAGCAGCAGCAGAATTGGCAGATACCTATATCAACACTTTGGTATCTGACCATCCTAAGGCTCCCCCAAATGGCTGGAAAGGAAGGAAATCCTATATGGCAACGCAGTCTATCCCTGCGAGTCAAGTTTTGCAGCAACCAGCACCTGCAGCCCTCTGGTGTCACATCAATCTCAATTGACACCAGCAGATGCTACAGCTGTGGAAAACCTGGACATCTCAGGCCTCTGTGCCCTGAGCTGAAGAAAACCTCACCTGGCCAGCAACTCTTTCTCTGTGCTGTTCATCCACAGGAAAGCTCAGGTAACCACCGCCAACCTGTAGTCAGTCACCGTGGACAACCAGACCGTAACTGGACACAGGAGCTTAAGTCACCTTGGCCAGATCAAAGGTGATCGAAAGAAGGAACATCATCCAAGGAAAGTTTATTTTACCATAACCGGAGTTGGGGGGGAACCGCTCATAAGTACCCTGTGCCTATGTTTTAATTGATTGGCGTGCTGGGAGTGGGATGCGAGAGGTGGGAGTCTGGGACGAGAGCCCCACAGCCGTTTTGTTGGGTGCCAATTTAGGTACCCTTGTTTCTTACTATGCACCTGCTAAGAGCACTCTGAATGCCCCCTCTGAAATCTCTGGACTTACCAAGGTACTGTGTACAAATGTTGGGTTAATATTTGGGCAAACAGGAGATGGACATAGGAGGACCCTGTATTTCCTCTTCACCCCCCCCCCCCTCCCTATGGAAGGAAAGGAGAACCCCTTGCATGTGCAGGTTTTAAACGTGTGTAGTTGATGCTAACCTTGTGGGTGCTAATCTTGTGGAAGTTCTGACTCTTTAGTAAACTTCTGTGGTGATAGTTAAAGGGTTAATTGCTTAATTAACTTAATCCAGTGACAATTGCTCCCAGGCTGCTGGTACCTAGATTGTGGTCCCACAAGATGGAAAATCTTTGTGCAGGGTGCAGATGAGAGTTGCATTGTTATGTAAGTGACAGCGTGGTGTGAGATTGGCCAGTCCTTTGAGATGAGTTGGTGAGAAGGGCAGGAGTCTGATGTCTGCGTTTGTCACAACATCAAAATGTTGTTTTAACCTCTTCAGCCCTGGAAGATTTGGCTGCTCAATGACCAGGCCATTTTTTGCGATTCGGCACCGCGACGCTTTAACTGACAATTGCGCGGACATGCGACACTGTACCCTAACAAAATTGATGTCCTTTTTAAAGACAAATAGAGCTTTCTTTTAGTGGTATTTGATTGCCTCTGCGGTTTTTAATGTTTGCTCTATAAACAAAAGAGCGACAATTTTGAAAAACACACAATAGCTTTTACTTTTTGCTATAATAAATATCCCACATTTTTTTTTTAAAAAAACACATTTTTCCCACAGTTTAGGCTATGTATTCTACATATGTTTGGTAAAAAAAAAATCACAATAAGTGTATACTGAAAGGTTTCGCAAAAGTTATAGCGGTCTACAAAATAGGTGATAGATTTTTTTTTTTTTTTTCTTTTTACTAGCAATGACTTCGATCTGCGATTTAATTTTTTTTTATCGGGACTGCAACATTATGGCTATAAAATGCACTGATTACTGTGTATATGTCACTGGCAGGGAAGGGGTTAACTGTGTTCCCTAGGTGTGTTTCTAACTGGGTGGGGGGGTTGGACTGTCTAAAAGGAGGGAGATCTGTCTCCTCTCCCCTGACACACATATCATGAACGATATCGGGAGCACGACGATCATCGCACCCGCCGGGCACTCGTATCGGGCTCAGGCGCACGCTGCGGGTGCGCACCCCTTGTGGCCAAAAGGCGAAGCGACATAAGGTAACGTCATTTTGCCCAGCCGTGCCATTTTGCCGCAGTAAGACTGTGTGGTGGCCGGTCGGCAAGCAGTTAAAGTGATACTAAAGCTAAAGAGAAAAAAAAAAAAAGATACTGCACAGATCATTTTTTTTACCTCCTCCTTAGGGGACCCCCCACCAGTGTTGTCTGCACTTTCTTCCTCCGAGTGCCCCTATAGCAACCCATGTGCCCAGGGGGGTACCTGTGCGTGCACATTACTGATCCAGGCTATGTGCGTCCATAGACCAACACATAGCACAGTAAGCCACTCCCTACTTACAAGAGTGAACACTCAAAATATGGATTTCATTTATATTTTTCTATTTATGCAATTTATAGTTTTAATTGACAAAACATTTCATTATTTTGAAGAACATCCTCACTTTATGGTATATTTTTCACACAACTTTTGCACAACAGTGTGGGTGTGTGTATATTTTTTTTTGTCTGTGTTGCTGCATTTCATCACATCAGCACTTACTTTATCTTCCTTCTTAGGTGTTTGCAGCAGCCGGTATAAAACTTTCATCCGTTCTTCAGACATTTTCAAACCAGGTAACTCTTCTCCTAATACGTAAATGTGTACCTTTTCTTTGAATGGAAAGTTCAAATGAAAGTGTTAATAGATACAGATCAGGGTACTCTTAAATAGAGGCAGTAGACAACAGTGGGGAATTTGCCCCGATTTCTACATACTTGAAATGTTAACAAATATTTGACACTTATAAGAATAGTGTTATTTTAGAAGTGTTCATCTTGTCCAGATGCAGGTGATATGGATAAGTAACTTGTACAGACAAAGGGATGGGACCTAAATCTGAGCAGCCCTAAATTGGGGCAAGGTGGAGGACAAAAAAGCTACAGCAGGCATGTGTAGGGCTCTTTAGGTACCTCCACTTTTATACCTGTTGCTGTTTAAAAAAACATATATATTACAGGCAGTACCTGAGTTACGAACACCAGAGTTACGAACGACTCCTACTCTACGAACGACCTCAAATGCCAACCACTTGTGCTCCACACCAGTTCTAGATACCTCCGAGCACCTCTGGACATATCCCACACTGCAGTACTACATGTACTGCATTGCCAGAAGAGCCCCAGATAACATAACAAGGGCCTGGAACATCCCACATCCATGCACAGGCGGACGTTACACTTACGAATGCAGTGTTCCACCCGGAAGTTACACGCAGTGTTGCAACTTACGAACAAACCTACAGTCCTCATTGTGTTTGTAACTCGGGGACTTCCTGTATTAAATATTAACCATCACTTTATGGAATAGTGTTTTTTTTTTTGTTTGGTTTTTTTTTTCATTACACGGTTTTGTAGCCCATGCACTGTACTGTGTGTCTACATCCACATGGTGGAACCATATAGAACTAGGCCAGAATTACCATCCGGAAATAGACTGAACCACTCTTGGTTCCTCCAATTTGTCTTCTTCAGTCACACATACACTGTCCATTTACAGTCTGAAACCTTGTTAAATGTACATTATGTTAATCTACTTGTTGCTTCAGTTAAATTTTCTCATCCACCCATGTCTCCATGCTTTATTTTGCTGAGAAATCACTTTGAATAACGTTCCCTAGGGTTTCTGGTTGTGGCGTAAGTACAGGCAGATGATTCATGTAGCATTTACTTGGAATCCATCTGTCCTTGGCTCAGGCATGCAGGCAGAAGGGTGTGCATGGCTGAGAAAACCCCTGCTCCCCTCCTGAAGACTCTTGGGATATATGACATCAGTGGCCCTTTTTTTTTGGGGGGGGGGGGGCGGTAAACAACGATCAGCCATCCGCCCTTCCGCCCACTCCTGGTTGGTCGATCATCCAGCTCAACAATTACCTCATCTTGGTTGCGGGCAGGCAGTGGCTCCTGTGTCCTCTCCTCCTCTTCTGCATCATTCATGTCTCCTCCCTTCTCCTCCTAGGCATCCAATAGAATTGCCTGTCCTTTCAGCCATGCAAACGTAAACCACAGTCACACCACACGTATGACTTATCACCGTGAACAGCAGAGTGAGAGCAATAATTCTAGCACAAGAGCTCCTGGCTAACTCTAAACTGATGAGCTGTAAAGGCTTTTAAAATGTCACCAATTGAGATGTTGGAGTACCATCAATTTGTTTGCGATATCGCCGGCGCACACAATTTTAAGACTTGGCATGTTTGGTATCTATTTACGCAACGCATCCTCATTTTGTATATTTGACCAAAAAAAAAAGTTATCTTGTGTGAGTTAACACTAATATTCATATTTGTATTTTTTCAGAAAATTTGCATTTATATAAAACCGCTACGAAACGATATTTTTATTCTACAGGGCCTCTGCTTTCAGAAAATGTATTATGTTCTGGGGGTTTAAGTAATTTTCTTGCCAAAAATGAAAATTTTTACATGTGTGCAAAAATGAAAAAAAAATGCTGGTTAAACAAACAAAAATATTCAAATTCTGCTCAGATCTACTACTGCTACTACTACAAAATAAGAATTAGCAGTTGCTATTATGGAGTGGCACAAGATGGCAGAGAACAATGATACAAATTTAAATGGTAAATATGGGCCAACGAGTCAAAAGATGCTTAGCAGTCAGCACCATAAGCAGTGGCAGGGTGCGTTTTCTTTAACTGCTATAAAACCGCCCGCCGTCAGAATGGCACTGCTGCTCGTTTCACCGTAGCTGTACGGCGTTGGTGCCCGCGGCAGTCGGATTTGTTACAGAACTCTTCAGTCTTCAGGTCCAGGCCAATGATTTCATTGGCTGGACCTGCTGATCGGTTTTGGTGAATGGAACTCCTCCCCTGCCTGTAAGTGTACACGCAGGCAGGGGAAGTGATGTCATCTCCCCTTCTGGAACTCTCTTCGGTTCCAGAGAGAGGACGTCTAACAGTGATTTGCACAATACTACACTAACACCAGTACACATAGGCACACATGTCACCCCCCCCTCCCCAGTTAACCCCCCCTCCCCAGTTAACCCCTTCACTCCCTGTCACTGTGTCACCAAGTGCAGTTTTCATATTTTTCACTGATTACTGTACTGGTGTCATTTGTGACACTAATCAACGTTAGGGCAGTTAGTAGTAGGCCCGGGTACCCCCCTAACCCCCTCAATAAAGGTTTAACCCTTGATCGCCCTCCAGTTAACCCTTTCACCCCCTGTAACTAGTGTCACTAATAAAGTATACAGATCTTATTACTGATAACTGTATTTTAGTTTCACAGGTGACGCTAGTTAGCCAGTTAGCTAGTTACTGTCACCATCAGGTTTTTATAGCGTCGGGGTACCCGCCGTATATTGCTGAACAAAAGGTTTAACCCCCTGATTGCCCCCCGCAGTACAGGTTTTAGCGTCGGGGTCAGCGTCAGCCCCAGGGAGAGTCAGATTAGTGCCAGTAGCGCTAACACCTACGCAGGCACCATACACCTCCCTTACTAGTATAGTGTTTGAACGGATCAATACCTTTGATCAGATCTATACTAGCGTTCCCAAAAATGCAGCATTAGTGGTATTAGCCTAGATACCTCCTAGCGCCCGTGTTTAGCCCTGTTGTAATATGATATCACTACAAGCCCCTCCACCCAGCCTCACCCAAGTGCAGTATCAATCGATCACTGTCACTTACAAAACACAATACACATAACTGCAGTGTTCGCAGAGTCAGGCCTGATCCCTGTGAACACCAACAGTTTTTTTTGTAGCAGGCTCTGACAACCAGGTGTTTTTTTTGCTTGTGAGTCGCAGTAGTTGTACCTGTAAATTTAGAGGCCACAATGTCCAATTGAAAGTACACTAGTGAGGAGGCCTACACGTTTCTGAGCATGAGCGACGAGCGTGAAAAGCAAGTCAACTATCTGTCAGATTCAGGCTCAGAATACGATCCAGTAGACAGCGGCACCCTGAAAGATAGCTCTGATGAGGGAGTAATGGTCCCTGCCAGGGTCAGGCGTACCTGACCCCATTCTAATGTTGAGGTGCAAGAACCGCAGGGCTCTTGTATAAAGCAGCAAGCCAGTACTAGTGCCGCTCATCCTTCTGGTGAACTGGCAAGCACCAGCAGCCTAGTACATCCTGGTCGTACATCCAGCACTTCAGTAACACTTGGTGACGTGGCGAGTCCCATAAGTGCAGTTCAAGCTGGTGAGGTGGCTAGCACAACTAGTGTCCCACAGGCCCGTCAAGCCCATAGTGCCCTTCCCGCTGCATTTGCCAATCCTAATTGGGAGCCCACCACTTCTGCAGCGCCCGTACTTCCCCCATTCACCAGCCAACCCGAAATTCAAGTGGAAACAGTTGATTTTACATCACTTGATTTTTATTCGCTGTTTTTCATGGAAGATCTCTATAGATCTATTGTGGACCAAAGCAATTTGTATGCTTGTCATGTCAATTCATCACCGTTAATCCCCAGTTGAACCTTGCCAGAGAATGGAAACCTATTATTGTTTCCAAATTTAAGACCTTTCTGGGCCTATCCCTCCTCATGGACATAGTTAAAAAAGTGAGTTGCAGCCATTTTGGTCCACTGACCCAATTTACCATATGCCCGTCTTCTCTGCCTCCATGGCTAGGACACGATACGAGCAGATCTTGCGGTTCATGCATTTTAATGACCGTGAACTCTCTTGTCCTCAGGGTGACCCTGAATTTGATCGGCTCTACAAAATTCGGCCCCTCGTAAGCCACTTCAACCAGCAGTTTGCAGGCTTGTTTACTCCCGATCAAGTTGTCTGCGTTGATGAGCCCTGATTAAATTTTCTGGCCGCTTGTCTTTCAAACAGTATCTTCCCAGTAAGCATGCCAGATGTGGGGTCAAGTTGTATAAGCTCTGTGACAGGACAACAGGCTATACATATAGTTTTATGGTTTACGAGGGAAAAGATAGTCACGTGGAGCCCGAGAACTGCCCAAACTACATAGGGAGCTCTGGTAAGATTGTGTGGGACTTGGTGTCACCCTTATGTGGAAAGGGGTACCACTTGTACGTGGACAATTATTACACGAGCGTGCCACTTTTTACTCACTTGTTTGATCATGGAATTGCCGCATGAGGCACTGTGCGAGCTAATCGCCGGGGCTTACCCCAGTGGCTTGTAGATTCCTGACTTAGACTGTGGGATTGAGCCTGCTTGAAGTGTAATAATTTGCTTGAAGTGGAGGGATAATCGGAATGTTTTCGTTCTGTCCTCCCTTCCCACGGATACGACTGTCCAAATTCAAACGGCGACTGGTGTTTTGGAGAAACCCCTCTGTGTCCACGAATACAATCTAAATATGGGAGGGGTGGACCTCAACAACCAGTTGTTGGCGTCGTACCTAATTGCCCGAAAGGCCAGGCGCTGGTACAAAAAAGTGTTTATACCTATTTCAATTGGCTCTGCTGAACACTTATGTGCTATGCACAACCTGGTCTCTGCATCGGTGAATGTTTCCAACGCTACCACACACTAGTTAAGTATTAGCGTTGGGTACACCACTGCACAGTCATAGGACACACTTTCCCATGGTCTCCAAAGATACCATCGCATTTTTAGAGACCCAAACCTGGAACCTTTACAGTTACAAATAAAAGTGTAAAAAAAAATTTAAAAATTATGGAATTAAAAAAAGCCAAAAATAGTTGTTGGTTTATTCTTCTCTCTCTATGCTCTCTCTATTGTTCTGCTCTATTTCACTGTATTTTATAGCTGCAATGTTTTAATGTTACTATGTTTACTTTGCAGGTATGTAATTATTTTATACTTTACTGTTTGTTGTGTTTTATTGTTAACCATTATTTTCATTGTAGGTATGCCATGCAGCTGCAGCACTGATTTATCTATCTTGACAGCAACAGCGTTTGCTCTCATGATACGTAAATCAGCGAGTCCAGCGCAGTAGGAGGTGATGTCATCACCACAGTTAAAAAATAAATGCATGTATGCCCATCATTAGAAGTGGGTGGATGCAGGGCAGTATTCTAATGATGGGCATACCCACCAATTAATCCTTTTTTCGTTCAGCCCACAGGCTGCGTAAAAAAAAAAAGAACATTACAATATATGCCCAACAACGTACTGGTTTGTTGCTGGATTTTGAGTGGTTATACCAGAATGATGCCTGCAGTTTTAGGTATCATCTTGGTATCGTTCATTTCAGCCAGCGGTCGGCTTTCATGTAAAAGCAATCCTACCGGCTAATCGGCCACTAGACTACTTTTACAAGCAGTGGGAGGGAACGTCTTCCATGGTTTTCTTGGGCTCTCCTGTTCCACCGGGGAACCTGATAATGCAGCCGGTGGTTCCGCTAGCTGACCATAGAGCTGATCAGAGACCAGAACAGCTCCAATCATCTCTGTGGCCTAAAAAAAGGGAAGCTATGAGCATTTCATGACTTTGGTTTCACTGGATATAAACAACACCATTGGGGAATATCTTATCACACCAATCTTGGTGTGGTCAGATGCTTTGAGGGCAGAGGAGCTATCTAGTGTCTAATAGACCCCATTTTTTTTTTTAGCGAGTACCTGTCACTACCTATTATCATAGGGGATATTTACATTCTCTGTGATAATAAAAATGATGAAAAAAAAAAAATGAAAGTAACAGTGTAAAAATAAAATAAAGCAAAATAAGTTAAAAAAACAAAAAAACAACAAACCCTGTTCCCCCATGCATGTGAGTTATCACTGCGAACATCAGATCGAGAGCAATAATTTTTGCAGTAGGCCTCCTCTGTAAATCTAAAGTTATAACCTGTAAAGGCTTTTAAAAATATATGTAGTTTGTCGCCGCTGCACAGATTTGTGCATTTTTAAAGCATGTTGTGTTTGGTATCTATGTACTCAGCATAAGAGCATTTATTATATTTTACCAAACATTTGGGCAATATAGTATGATTTAGTGCATTAAAATTCAAAAAAGTGGTGGTTTTTTTTTTGCAAAATAATTGAATTTGAAAAATCGCTGTGAAAAAAAATTGCAACACCCACCATTTTAATCTGTAGGGCCTTTGCTTTAAAATGTATGTTTGGGGGTTTAAAGTTATTTTCTAGCAAAAAAAAATAATATTGTTTTTCATGTAAACAAAGTGTCAGAAAGGGCTTTGTCTTCACGTGGTTAGAAGAGTGGGTGATGTGTGGCATAAGCTTCTAATGTTGTGCATAAAATGTTAAGACAGTTAATATTTTTTTTTCCAAATTTCAAAACTTTGTGACAAAAAGCGAGATCTGCAAAATACTCACCATGTCTCTCAGCAAATAGCTTGGGATGTCTTCTTTCCAAAATGGGGTCATTTGGGGGGGGGGGGGGGGGGTTGTGCTATCTTGGCATTTCATTGCCTTCGAAACTGTGATAGGTAGTGAGGAGTAAAATCAAGATTTTACACCCTTAGAAAGCCTGAAGGCGGTGCTTGGTTTTTGGTGTCCTGTACGCTGCTAGACTGCCAAAAAGTCCCACACGTGGTATCCCCATACTCAGGAGAAGCAGCATAATGTATTTTGGGGTGTAATTTCACATATGCCCATGGCTCCCGCGATAGCTCAGGGCACACCGAGAATCGGGATCTGTGTGTGTAAACACGGTTTCCGGTTCTCTGAGGGGAGAAGAGACAGACCGTCTGTTCATACAGAGTATGAACAGTGATCTGTCATTTCCCCTCCACAGTCTCCTCCCCTCTTCCGTTAGAACACACACTAGGGAACACAATTAACCCCTTGATCGCCCCCTAGTGTTAACCCCTTCCCTGCCAGTGACATTTTTACAGTAATCGATGCATTTTTATAGCACTGATCGCTGTATAAATGCCAGTGATCCCAAAAATGTGTCAAAATTTTCTGACGTGTCCGCCATAATGTCACAGTCCTGATAAAAATCGCTGATCACCGCCATTACTAGTTAAAAAAAAAATTAATAAGAATGGCAAAAAACTATCCCCTACTTTGTAGACGCTATAATTTTCGCGCAAACTAATCAAGTATGCCAAATCGCAAAAAATGCTCTGGTCAGGAAGGGGGTAAAATCTTCTGGGGCTGAAGCAGTTAAAGTAAGCTGTCTGTTCCTTGTGGTATTGTGTAAGAGTGCAGCTGGAACAAATGTGTTTGACTTGTAAGGTATTGTATACTTTTAAAGGTAAATAATGCAAAGGTGCTCTTTTGTAAAATTTCAGTGTAGTAATCCTTTAATTGTTCATGTATGTATTCCTTAGCAGGTGTTTATTTGTGCAAACTTTCCTGACACTAGTGTTTCCTTTTTATTTGCTATTATTTTTAATACAAGCTTGAAGATGATGACAAACCTTTACTCCTCCTGGAAATTGAGAAGCTTGTTCCGCTGAGCCAGCAGCTTCAGATCACTGCAAGGACTCCAGTGCAGGGTAAAACTGCCACCTTCTCCAAGGTACTTAAAGTGATTGTAAACCCTAATTTTTTTTAAAAACCTACCACAAAGTGTAAAATAGAAAGGAAAGGCAACATATTTGTGTATAGATATAAAAAAAAAACATTTTAAATACCTTTTTTTTTTTTTTTTTTTTTTTCCTTTTTTTTTATAAGTGATCACATTCCCTCTGTTCTCAGTTGCATAGGAGCTGGGGGGAGGAGAAGCAACAACACACTGGTCTTCATAGTGAAGGGGTTGTGTGTCAGGATAAGTCTGATCTTCGGAGGAGAGCAGGCAGAGTTTCCAGGACAGCTAGGGAATTGACCACGCTGTGTTCTTTTGCTTAGTGTGGTCAGTTTTTAATAGGGAAGCAGAGGGACTGTCAGGAACCAGGGATTTCACACAAAGGAAGCAATATAAAGAGAACAGGATACTTTTTCATACAATTACATGGTACAGCAGGCAAGTAACAGGAATATGAAGTGTTGGAGTTACAAACACTTTAACCTTCCAACTAAAAAGGCAGAGGCAGATATTTGCTTCGCTGTATGTAACACACACACACTGTATAAGCAATGGCAAACATAATTGTTGTTTGGGAAGACCAACTTAAGGAATTGAGCATTATGAGCTAGATATGCGAGTGCTGAAAACCAGTGATGCAAAATTTGTTTAGGCGTTTCTCTACAAATTCCACATTATAGCAAGGTCAGCGTAGTAGTAGCTTAGTTGCATAAAAATAGAGCTACCCAGATATGTCTGCAGCATTGGTAGATAGAAAAAAGTTTTGCATGGATGTAGGTAAAAGTACAGTTTCAAGATAATTTCATACTGATTTGTAAAGCAACTTTGTGTGTTAAAATGTTTTATATTTTACAGGTTGACACATGTATTCAAAAATCAAAAGCAATCATGATGATATTATCCCAAGTTCTTCCAATCTGCTGCAAATTGCTACGCAAGGTGAGGTTCCTTTCTGAATGCACACATCTGAATAGTGTTTTTGCATTTTCCATTTCAGTTACATTCCTGTTAGTGACACAAGAAGTGAGAAACTGCCCTAAACGTTCAAAATGTAGGAAGCTAATACTACTGTCAAATAAAAAACAAAAAAAACTGCACTCGTGAATGACTAAACTTGTAAATAGCAGCACCACTAACGTGAGATATAATCGCATAAACAAGTAAATGAAAACAAATGTGTTGCGCTTAAATGTAAAACTAAATCAATAAAAATACAAATCAGTCCATGTGTCTTCAAAACGGCACCAATGAAATGCCTTCACAATATGAATATGTGCAAAAGTTCTTATTCACTAAGCTCCTCCAAAATGTGAAAAAACCACCACCATAGGTTTGGATGTACTCTCACCAGAGAGTGTTGCCCACCTATTACGGGTGGTCATAAATCTCATATGCTCCATCCACGGTTGTTCCTCAGCATACCAAGAGCAGGAGGGATCATCCAACTGTCACATGGAAAACAATACTCCTCTAGTCTTGGATCGTGATATTCAGTGGAATGTATCAGCAAAGAGATAAATGCCCTGGAAGAAGTACTATTGCGACGAAACCGGTTGGGTTAAGGCATCGTTTCCTGATATCATTTTTGGATTGAGCCCGTTGTTTTGGCTGATGGTTTTTTACTCTTAATGTAATGGCATGTCAGTGCATTACCTGAATAAAACCTAATTTTAAGGATTTACACTGTGGCATTTATCTCTTTGCTGATACATTCCACTGGATATCACGATCTAAGACCAGAGGAGTATCGTTTTCTTTGTGACAGTTGGATGATCCCTGCTGCTCTTGGTATGCTGAGGAACAACTGTGGATGGAGCATATGAGATTTATGAGCCCCTTTTGACCACCCGTAATAGGTGGTCAACACTCTGGTGAGAGTACATCCAAACCCATGGTGGTGGTTTATTCACATGGTGGAGGAGCTGAGTGAATAAGAATATTTGCTAATACTACTGTCAACCTGTAATTTTTAGTACTGTACTTTATACCAGTTAGGGGCAACAGAATGCAGTGAAGTTGACGCTTTTTTAGTTATGACCGCAAAGAAACGTTTTTTTTACCTTAACCAGTTCCTGACCGGCTCACGTCTATTTACGGGGGGCAGAGTGGCACCCCAGTGCGAAACCCTGTATGGGGTTTCCTTTAGGAGCCGCCACTGCACGGCAGGGGGCCCGATGCACATGGCCAGCGGCAATCGCGCACGAGCGCCAGCACGGGGATTTGTGTGTGTAAACACAAATCCCTGTGCTGTCAGAGGAGAGGAAACATGTCCTAGTAAGTAGGAACAGCGATATGTCTCCTCTCCTACTCAGTCCTATCCCCATACAGTTAGAACACACAGAGGGAACGCGCATAAATCTTTCCCATAGTTTGTAGATGCTATAACTTTTGCGCAAATCAATATATGCTTATTGCGATTTTTTTTTAATTTATTTTTTTTACCAAAAATATGTAGAAGAATATATATTGGCCTAAACTGATGAAGAAATTTGTTTTTTAAAAACATTTTTGGGGATATTTATTGTAGCAAAAGTAAAAAATACTGTTTTTCTTTTCAAAATTGTCGCTCTTTTTTTGTTTATAGCGCAAAAATAAAAACCACAGAGGTGATCAAATAGCACCAAAAGAAAGCTCTATTTGTGGGGGGAAAAAAAAACGCAAATTTTGTTTGGGTACAGCATTGCATGACCGCGCAATTGCCAGTTAAAGCAACGCAATGGCAAATTGTAAAAAGTGCTCTGGTCATGAAGTGGTTAACCAATTCCCGACCAGCCTCAGTGGTTTTACTGAGGCAGAATGGCATGGGTGGGCGAAACGACATTGCCTTACATCGGGCACACGGCCGCTTAGGGGGCGTGCACACTACCCCGACGATCGGATTCATTTCAGAACCGATTAGTCTCCAGGTCCAGGCCAATGATCTCTGGCCTGGACCTGCTGATCAGTTCTGACAAATGAAGTGCTTACCCTGCCTGAAAGTGTAAACACAGGCAGGGGAAGTGTCATCTCCCTCTCTGGAATTCTTTTCTGTTCCAGAGAGAGAGGACTTCCAAACGTGAGTTGCACCAACACTACACTGACACAGTGCTTGTAGGCACACATTTCACGCCCCCGATCACCCTCCCCCTGTTAACCCCTTCACTCCCTGTCACTGCGTCACCCAGTGCAGTGTTCATATTTTTCTTTGATCACTGTACTGGTGTCATTTGTGACACTATTCAGCTTTGGGGTACTTAGTAGTAGGCACAGATTGGCCTAGGGACCCCCCCTTAAACCCCCCTGATAAAGGTTTAACCCCTTGATCACCCCATCACCAGTGACCACAGTGATCAGGTGAAGCTGGTTAGTTATTTTATAGCGTCAGGGCACCTGCCGTACATTACCCATAAAAGTTTAGCCTCCTGATCACTTGGCGGGTGATATCAGTTAGGTTTTAGCGTCAGTTAGGGTCTGCGTCGCCCCAGGCAGTGTCAGATTAGTGCCAGTAGCGCTAACACCCACGCACGCACCATACACCTCCCTTAGTAGTATAGTGTCTGAACGGATCGATAGCTTTGATCTGATCAGAACTATATTAGTGTCCCCAATAGTTTAGGGTTCCCAAAAAGGCAGCGTTAGCAGGATCAGCCCAGATACCTGCTAGCACCCGCGTTTAGCCCCTCCGCCCAGCCCACCCACATGCAGTATCAATCGATCACTGCCACTTACAAAACACTAAACACATAACTGCAGAATTCGCAGAGTCAGGCCTGATCCCTGCAAAGTTTTTATTTTTTTTGGTAGCGATTGAAGCAGTGGCTGACAGTCAGGTGCTCTTTTTTCCTGTTAGTCTCACTAGTTGTACCAGTAAATTTAGAGGCCAAAATGTCCAATCGAAGGTACACTAGTGAAGAGGCCTACACGTTTCTGAGCATGACAGATGAGAGTGAAGGAGGAACTCAACCATCTGTCAGTTTCAGGCTCAGAATACGAACCTGTAGACAGCAGCGTCACACTGACAGATAGCTCTGACGACAGAGTAGTGGTCCCTGCCAAGGTCAGGCGTACCTGACCCTGTTCTTCTGCTGTTGAGGTGCAAGAACCGCAGGGCTATCGTATGGAGCAGAGAGCCAGTACTAGTGCCGCTCATCCTTCTGGTGACCTGGCAAGCACCAACAGCCTAGTACATCCTGGTCGTACATCCAGCACTGCAGTAACACTTGGTGATGTGGCGAGTCCCATAAGTGCAGTTTAAGCTGGTGAGGTGGCTAGCAAAACTAGTGTCCCACAGCCACCAAGAAGACAAAGACAGGCCCGTCAAGCCCATAGTGCCCTTGCTGCTGAATTTGACAATCTGAATTCGGAGCCCACTCTTATAAAACTGGAGCTTTTTTTTTTTTTTAGGGTATGGGGGAGGGGGTGTAGAGGGAGCCATCCCTGTTGGCGTGTATATATAAACCAGGATATTGAATATTGTCCTCTGTCTTGGGGAGATGAGTCATGTAAATGTTTATTGTAATAAGAGAAAAATGTTTAATAAAGAATGAATTATAAAACAAAAAAAAAATATTGGTCTACTGACCCAATTCACCATATGCCCTTGTTCTCTGCCTCCATGACCCGGACGCGATACGAGCAGATCTTGCGGTTCATGCATTTCAGTGACAATGAACTCTATCGTCCTCGGGGTGACCCTGAATACGATCGGCTCTACAAATTTCAGCCCCTCGTAAACCACTTCAACCAGCAGTTTGCAGCCTTGTTTACTCCTGATATAGTTGTCTGCGTTGATGAGTCCCTGATTACGTTTTCTGGCCGCTTGTCATTCAAACAGTATCTTCCCAGCAAGCGTGCCAGATATGGGGTCAAGTTGTATAAGCTCTGTGACAGGGCAACACTCTATACATGTAGTTTTTATGGTTTATGAGGGAAGAGATAATTATCTAGAGCCGGAGAACTGTCAAGACTACATAGCGAGCGCTGGTAAGAATTTGTGGGACTTGGTGTCACCCTTATTCGGAAAAGGGGTACCACTTGTATGTAGACAATTATTACACGTCACTTGTTTGAGCATGGAATTGGTGCATGTGGCACCATGCGATCTAATCACCGGGGCTTACCCCAGCAACTTGTAGATTCTCATCTTGGGCTGGGGAGAGAGCCTGCTTGAGATGTAATAATTTGCTCGCTGTGAATTTGAGGGATAATACGAATGTTTTTGTTCTGTCCTCCCTTCACGCACAGTCCAAATTCAAACAGCGACTGGTGTTGTGGAGAAACCCCTCTGTGTCCACGAATACAACCTTAACATATACCTTAACGGCCAGTTGGCGCCATACCTAATTTCCTGTAAGGCCAGACGCTGGTATAAAAAAGTGTCTGTATATTTATTCCAATTGGCTCTACTGAATGCTTATGTGCTATACAAAGCTTCAGGACGAACTGGATCCTTCCTTAAATTCCAGGAAGAAATCATCACAGCCCTTCTGTTTCCAGACGGTGATGTGGCCCAACTTTCCAATCCAAATGCAGTGAGCTGGCTGCATGAGGCATTTTCCATATGCCCTTCCTGGTACCCCTGCCCAAAGAAATCCCCAAAGAAGATGTTGTGTCTGCAGAAAAATGTGGATATAGGCTTGTGTTACCCTGAAAAATCTATATTTAAGATTTTTCATATCTCATAGATATGATGTGGGTTAAATAAAAGTTCTTTTCGACCAAGAGTGAAAGCTTAAAATATAATAACATTTATTAGGACACAGTTGAAAGTCTAGCTAATACACAATCGTCTATCTATCGCCTTACACCAAGGAAGAAAATATTAGGTTGAAATAAAGTATTTACATGAAGGAATACAGGGTATATTCCTCAATACAGTAATCTACACACATATTTAGTTACAAGTAAAAGGGCATTCCTTTCCCATAATTACCCATCCTTACCAAAGCTCCTTTCAGCTCGCTGGTCTATCAGAAAGAGAACGGTTACCTCCCCCTTGGCTCTGAGTATATCAAACCAAGCTGATGTCTCATTGGTTGGCCTAGCTTGGATCTTGATTGAAGGGCTTACTCCATAAGTCGGCCCCCTTTCATGCAAATCCTTGTGACTATGTTGGCCAAGTGTGTTAATTGCATTTCCCCCAGAAGTTAGGTCCAATGCATATCCCAGCATGGCACCCTTTCAAAGGAGTAGGTGTAGAACAATGGAATTGGCTCTCCATTGTTTGCATATACAAGCCTTGGCCCACATTCTCTGCTTTTAGCAAAAGCTTAAATGAAACCCTTTTTGCCTGGCTTTCATAGATGCCAGCTAAATGAAATATATTCATTATTACAATATTTTACAGTTATTAATGGAGATTTCATATAAACTCATAAGGCAACACTTGACACCCGCTTTTATTGTCCCTCCTGTTCTGACCAACCTGGTCTTTGCATTGGTGAATGTTTCGAACGCTACCACACACTAGTGGAGTATTAAAGTAGGGTAGAGCATTGCACAGTCCTAGGGCACACTTACACAGGGTCTTGAAAGATGAGATGGCCATCACATTTTGAGAGACCGTAATCTGGAACATTTACAGTTTATATAAAAGTGCAAAAAAAACACAAAAACATTAAAGCCAAAAATAGTTGTAGTTCTATTGTTCTATATCTATTGTTCTATATCTATTGTTACTGTATTTTAGAACTGTAGTGTTTTATTTTTACTATGTTTTATTATATATGCTTTGCAGGTATGGTATGTCGTTCTGTTATACTGTAATGTTACTTTGTTTTATTAACCATCATTTGCTTAGCAGGTACGCCATTCAGCTGCAGCGCATGTTTATTCTGACAGCAACAGCCTTTGTTTCCACGATATGTAAAGCTGTGACTCCAGCGCTGTAGGAGGTGATTTCACCACCACAGTTAAAAAAAGCATATATGCCAAAGCATGGGGGCAGGGGTGAAAGAGTGATTTGCTCCCAACAGGGGCAGATTGCCCCCATGCTTCTGAATATATTTTTTAGGCACAGATTGCATTAAAAAAATCAAGTTGTTTTATTGAGTTAATGTTTTATCATTACCATTGTTTGTTTTTCAGGTACGCCATTCAGCTGCAGCACTGATTTATTTATCTTGGCAGCAACAGCGTTTGCTCTCCCGATACGAAAATCAGCAACTCCAGCGCTGTAGGAGATGATTTCACCACCACAGTTTAAAAAAAAAATGGTGCATGTATGCCCATCATTAGAAGTGGGTGGATGAAGGGCGGTATTCTAATGGTGGGCATACCCACCGATCAATCTTTTTTTTGCGTTCAGCCCATAGGCTGCATGAAAAAAAGAACATTACAATATATGCCCAACAAGGACCAGCAATGTACTGGTATGTTGCCGGATTTTGAGTGGTTATACCAGAATAATACCTGCAGGTTTAGGTATCATCTTGGTATCATTCTTTTAAGTCAGTGGTTGGCTTTTATGTAAAAACAATCCTAGTGGCTAATTGGCCTCTAGACTGCTTTTACAAGCAGTAGGAGGGAACAACCCCCCCACTGTCTTATATGGTTTTCTCGGGCTTCCCTGTCCCAACAGAGGAAACCCGAAAATGCAACCGGTAGTTCCGCCAGCTGACCATAGAGCTGATCGGAAACCAGAACGGCTCCAATCATCTCTATGGCCTAAGAAAGCGGAAGCTACGAACATTTCATGACTTAGGTTTCACCGGATATATAAACAGCGCCATTGGGAAAGCATTTTATCACATCGATCTTGGTGTGGTCCGATGCTTTGAGGGAAGAGGAGAGATCTAGGGTCTAATGGACCCCAATTTTTTTTTTAAAAAGAATACCTGTCACTACCTATTGCTATCATAGGGGATATTTACATTCCCTGAGCTAATAAAACGTATACAAAAAAAATTAAAGGAACAGTTTAATAATAAACTAAAAAAGCAAAATAAATAATGAGAAAAAAAAAGCACCCCTGTCCCCTCGTGCTCACACGCAAAGGCGAATGCAAGCGTCGGTCTGTTGTCATCATATGTAAACAGTAATTGCACCATGCATGTGAGGTATCACCACAAAGGTTAGATCGAGGGCAGTAATTTTAGCAGTAGACCTCCTCTGTAAATCTAAAGTGGTAACCTGTAAAGGATTTTAAAGGCTTTTAAAAATGTATGTAGTTTGTCGCCGCTGCACGTTTGTGCGTAATTTTAAAGCATGTCGTGTTTGGTATCCATGTACTCGGTATAAGATCATCTTTTTTATTTCATCAGACATTTGGGCAATTTAGTGTGTTTGAGTGCCTTAAAATTAAAAAAAAGTGTGTTTTTTTTTTTTTTTTTCCAAAAAAATTGCGTTTGAAAATCGCTGTGCAAATACTATGTAAAAAAAAAATTGCAACACCCACCATTTTAATCTGTAGGGCCTTTGCTTTAAAAGTAGACACCCCAAGCTATTTCCTGATGTTAAGTCCATTTTTGATTTTTGCCACAAGTTTCGGGAAAAATAGCAATTTTATTTATTTATTTTTTTTACACAAAGTTGTCACTAAATGAGATATTGGTCAAACATGGCATGATTATATGTGGAATTACACCCCAAAATACATTCTGCTGCTTCTCTTGAGCATGGGGATACCACATGTGAGATTGTTTGGGAGCCTAGCCGCGTATAGTACCCCAAAAACCAAGCACCACCTTCAGTGTCTTCTTTACAAAATGGGGTCATTTGGGGGGTTTTGTGCTATTTTGACATTTCATGGCCTCCAAAACTGATAGGTAGTGAGGAAGTGAAATCGCCATTTTATGCTCTTAGAAAGCCTGAAGGCGGTGATTGGTTTTCAGGGTCCTGTACATGGCTAGACTGCCAAAAAGTCTCACACATGTGGTATCCCCGTACTCAGGAGAAGCAGCAGAATGTATTTTGGGGTGTAATTTGACATATGCCCATGGCATGTTTGAGCAATATATCATTTAGTGACAACTACAAAAAAAAAAGTTTGTAATTTTCCGCAACTTGTGGCAAAATATAAAATATTCCATGGACTCAACATGCCTCTCAGTAAATAGCTTGGAGTGTCTACTTTCCAAAATTGTGTCATTTGGGGGGGTTTTGTGCTAGCTTATGAAACTGTGATAGGTAGTGAGTGAAATCAAAAATGTACGCCCTTAGGAATCCTGAAGGAGGTGTTTGGTTTTCGGGGTCCTGTACACAGCTAGGCTCTCAAAGTCTTACACATGTGGTATTTCCTTACTCAGGAGAAGCAGCATAATGTATTTTGGGGTGTAATTCCACATATACCAAGGCATGTGTGAGCAATATATCATTTAGTGACAATTTTGTGTAATTTTTTTTTTTGTCATTTTTCAATCGCTTGTGACAAAAAATAAAATATTCAATATGCCCCTCAGCAATTTCCTAGCAATTTCCTAGCAATTTCCTTGGCGTGTCTACTTTACAAAATGGGATCATTTGGGGGAGGGGGGTGGTTTGTACTGCCCTGCCATTTTAGCACCTCAAGAAATGAGATAGGCAGTCATAAACGAAAAGCTGCGTAAATTCCAGAAAATGTACCCTAGTTTGCAGACGCTAAAACTTTTGCACAAACCAATAAATATACACTTATTGACTATTTTTTTTTTTTACCAAAGATGTGTGGCTGAATACATTTTGGCCTAAATGTGTGAGTAAAATTGAGTTTATTGGATTTATTTTTTTTTATAGCAAAAAAAGTAGAAAATATAATTTTTTTTGTTCCTAACTTTTTGGTCTTTTTCCGTTTATATTGCAAAAAATAAAAATGGCAGAGGCAATCAAATACCATCAAAAGAAAGCTATATTTGTGGGGAAAAAAGGACGCAAATTTCATTTGGGTACAGCATTGCATGACCGCGCAATTACCAGTTAAAGCAGCGCAGTGCCAAATTGTAAAAAGTGGTCATTGAGCTGCCAAATCTTCCAGGGCTGAAGTGGTTAATGCATTCTCTACTTTAAGATAAAAAAATCTTTCAGATGTTGCTCCCCCCACCTTCCCCTTAACCACTCAAGGACCGAGCGTCTTTCTGAGATTTGTTGTTTACAAGTTAAAAACAGGGTTTTTTTTGCTAGAAAATTACTTGGAACCCCCAAACATTATACATTTTTCTTCTAACATCCTAGAGAATACAATGGCGGTCATTGCAATACTTTCTGTCACACCATATTTGTGCAGCGGTCTTACAAGCGCTCTTTTTTTTGGAAAAAATACACTTTTTTTAATTAAAAAAATAAGACAACAGTAAAGTTAGCCCAATTTTTTTTTATATTGTGAAAGAATGTTACACCGAGTAAATTGATACCCAGCTTGTCATGCTTCAAAATTGCGCCCGCTCAGGGAATGGCGACAAAAATCTCCATAGGCGACGTTTAAAAAAAAATTGTACAGGTTGCATGTTTTGAGTTAGAGGAGGTCTAGGGCTAGAATTATTGCTCTCGCTCTACCGATCACGGCGATACCTCACATGTGTGGTTTGAACACAGTTTTCATATGCGGGCGCTACTCACGTATGTGTTCGCTTCTGCACGCGAGCTCAACGGGACGGGGAGCGTTTACATATTTTATTTTTTTTTTCACCTTTTATTTTTTATTTTTACACTGTTTAAAAAAAATGTCACTTTTATTCCTATTACAAGGAATGTAAACATCCCTTGTAATAGAAAAAAAGCATGTCAGGACCTCTTAAATATGAGATCTGGGGTCAAAAAGACCTCAGATCTCATATTTACACTAAAATGCAATAAAAAAAATGTAATTAAAAAAATGGCCCTTTAAGACCTATGGGCGGAAGTGACGTTTTGACCTTGCTTCCGCCCTGCATTGTTATGGAGACGGGTGGGGGCCATCTCCCCCTCGTCTCTATGCCCAACAAGGGTGAAGATCCGATCACCTCCGCTGCTAACGGCTCCGGTAAGCGGCAGAGGGCACCGGAGCGTGGCAGCCCTTTTCCGCCGCCGATAAAAGTGATCTTGCGGGGACCTCACCGAAAAGACCACTTTTATCTGAAACCGGACCGCTCACTGAAGAAGAGGATACCGGGGTTATGGCAGCTAGCTGCTGCCTTAACAACGATACTCCTCTTCAAAGTACCGACATAGAACGACAGTGGGTGGTCCAGAAGTGGTTAACTACTTAAGCCCAATCTCGATCCAGCACTGGGCCCATCTGTAGAAGCTCTTCTCGCTACTCTCTCTTCTCACAGGAGACTCTGCGACAGTGGGAGCCATTGGCTCTTGCTACTGTCAATCAAATCCTATGTGAAGGCAATGGGGCTGAGCCTCGCTGTGTCTATAGAAACACATAGCCTGGCTTCGGATCGAGCCTTCACGTCTGACCCCATAGCATGTGCTTTGCTCAGTGATTGCAGTATTCTAGTCTGCATCTCCCCAAGGTAATACTTAAAATTTGGCCTGTTAGTGGGTCCTGAGGACAGTAGTTGAGAACCACTGCTCTAGACAAATCAAACATTTTAACCCATGCAGTACAAGGGACAGTTGAGTTCAACCTAGATCTGAGTCAACTGCAGTAAAAAAAACTCAGCACTCCAGGCTGGCTGTTTTATCTGACAGAGCTGTATAAATATCAGAAATGAATGGACAGATAGATGATTGGTTTCCGTGCCAAATAATTTGTATGTTTCATCTGTGTATTTTGCAGTTTGTCTGCATTTCAGGTTTAATAAGACTGCAGAGGTAGATATTAGGACTGAAAACTTGACTTTAGAAATTAATGCTCCAGGTTCCCACCTGTGCCAGTCAGTCAAATTGGTTGGTCATTTTTAGCAGAGACCCTGGGATTCAATGCCTAGGTTTTTATGAGAGTTAGTAAATTATTATAGCCCCTCTTATGACTAGTCCTCAATTTATACAAGTTAATGTGAGTTTGACCATTCTAATATGCTCTTGTACCCTTCTATTTAGAACCTCTCTGCATTTTTTTTTTTCTATTTTGTTTTTGAAAGCTGCTTTTTCTTGCATAAACATGTGCATTTACATGTATAGTATAACTATACAATTGCAACAAAAACATTTGTGTTTATACTGATATCTAGGATTTGAAGTGCACCTTGCAAATTGCCATGATTTGCACCCTGTTGCCTTTACAGATACCCTGTCACTAGACTTTAAGACTTATCAGTAGAAATGAAATACTACCTACACCGAATATTTTTCAAGTTAGAAGTAAAGCAAGGCTGTCCATATAATTTTTTTCTTTGGATTTACCAAAACTACATAATCTGAGGTCAATTTGTATGCAATCAGGAAGGCACTTGCACTACATAGTTGACAGTAAATCTAAAGGAAACTACATAGGAAAATTGTATAATGTGTGGTCAGCATAAATTTAATAGGATTGACAGGGACCCCTCACCCCTCTCCAAAAAAGTGCCAAATGTGGCAGTGGAGGAGGAGAGGATGCAAACGAGCAGAACTTTCTCTTTTGGGTGGAGCTCCGCTTTAACAAGTCATGTTTCATTTTTGGAAAATGAAATTTGGGTGAAAGAAAAATTGTTTTAAAATGTTTATTTAAAGGGCACTTATTCCTGAAACTCTGACTGGTTAGTGGTACTAGATAATTAGAAGTGGAAACGACTGATCAGTTAAAATGAAATGTTATGTAACATTGTGTTTATACAATCTGGAAAGAAGCACCGACATTCGATCTCATTTATAAATACAAATGCTTCCAATTAACCAGATTTAATTTTGCAGTGTAAAGCAGGCAATGGATGCTATCGATCCACTCCAACATGGAGAGAAAACCGGCTCCAGAATATTGCTAATGAAGATGGTCTAGAAGGGAAATCGGTAGAAGCTTTTGGCGTAAAGTCTTTGGAGCACCATGTAGCTAATCTAACATTTTTAGAAAGCAAGTAGCAAAGCATCATGCACAATGGAAAGGCCATATGTTGAACACAAGCAGTTTCCTAAAACACCTCTGTGGAAGCAGAATCAGATTACTGAACTTGTGTGAAGTCTATTTTTTGTGTTTTAATGCTCCTTCTTTATTGGTACCATTGTACTTTATACAAATTTGCAATGTCAGGTTGTAATGTCTTTATTAAATGTAAATGTTTGCATTTTATTCTACTCACCAATCACATGGTTCTAAGCATTGTCAGAAACTGTTGTGAATGTCTTAATGGAAACCTTAACCCAAAGATGCTGCTATGGTTTGTATATGTGTAATATGCAGAAACAAAATGCAATTCCCATCCTTTAAATTTGCTGTTAAGATTTTGCTGTCAACATTTTCTCATCTTTGCTGGGTTTCTTTTTCCCAATTGTACTGTACCCATTTACCTGTTCTGTGGTCTAAAGCACTGATCAGCTCAAGTGAAGGGCTGGCATTATGTCCTATTCACAACAAGGAATGAAATGGCACACTTTTCCCACAATTACAACCTGCACCTTGAAAGTTTTGAACTAAAGTGTAAAAATGCTGCTGGATTCTTTAAATTTGTTGAAGATATTTTTGGAGAACTATTTTCTGATTATGCAAAGATCTTGGTCTGAAGAAGGATGTTCAGGCTTTTAGCTGCTTTGGGTCGGCAGCTGGAGGGTACCCCAAGGTTTATGTTGTAACCCTTGTAGACTCGCCCTTTTAAATCTTACATGTAGGATTTGAGATGCATGTCAAAAAATGTATCTTTTCTCAGAATGTATACCATATTTAAGTTTCATGAAATTGTAGTTTTTTTTACATTAACATTTACAATGTAAGATTCTATTTTTAAAATAAAATTCTAATGAACCTTTTGTTTGAGTGTGGTATTCTTCCTGTACAGATTATTCTGCTGCTAACCTGTAGAGACTTCATTTGGAGTTAAATGAATACTCATTTGAAATAAGGAAAAATGATGCAGGCTGCCATCACCTTCTGAAAAATGTATTTGTTTGGAAACCAAGCGAATCCAATGGCTTCAGTAAAGTCTAATTATTAATGAGCCTCACATTGGATAAGTGGTGATAAAGTGTAGATGTTTCATCTTTACTCACAATATATTAATAAAATTGTAGTATGCACACTTGGGAGTCCTAATAAAAAGCATTAATGTTTCTTAATATAATTGAATATACAATTTACAAGAACATAAAGTACAGAAAAGATATTCGTGGCAGTACATTTAATGTTTACAAGCACAAGATTACAGAGCAATGCATATATACAGTATCTCACAAAAGTGAGTAAATCCCTCACATTTTTGTAAATATTTTATTATATCTTTTCATGTGACAAAACTGAAGAAATTACACTTTGCTACAATGTAAAGTAGTGAGTGTACAGCTTGTATTACAGTGTAAATTTGCAGTCCCCTCACAATGACTCAACACAGCCATTAATATGTAAACCGCTGGCAACAAAAGTGAGTACACCCTTAAGTGAAAATGTCCAAATTGGGCCCAAAGTGTCAATATTGTGTGTGGCCACCATTATTTTCCGGCAATGCCTTAACCCTCTTGGGCATGGAGTTCACCAGAGCTTCACAGGTTGCCACTGGAGTCCTCTCCCACTCCTCCATGATGACATCACAGAGCCACAGATGCTCAATATGGTTTAGGTCTGGAGACATGCTTGGGCCAGTCCATCACCTTTAACATCATCTTCTTTAGCAAGGCAGTGGTCATCTTGGAGGTGTGTTTGGGGTCATTATGTTGGAATACTGCTCTGCGGCCGTCTCCAAAGGGAGGGGGGTCATGCTCTGCTTCAGTATGTCACAGTACATGTTGGCATTCATGCTTCCCTCAATGAACTGTAGCTCCCCAGTGCCGGCAGCACTCATGCAGCCCCAGACCATGACACTCCCACCACCATGCTTGACTGTAGGCATGGTTCCAGTAATCTATGTCCTTAGTCTGCTTGTCTAAAGCAAACTATTTGCAGGCTTTCTTGTGCATCATCTTTAGAAGAGGCTTCCTTCTGGGACGACAGCCATGCTAATGTTTCCCCCCTAATGTTTTGTTGTAAAAAGGCTTATAAAAGTGCCCACTGCTAAACGCTGGCACAAAAATACTAAATGTGAGCATTTTTTATACAGCGTCTTGCCCTTGGTATCCCTGCCATTATCTGATATTTCCACTGTCCCGGCACAATCCTCTGGTTCCTTTGTCAAGAGAGGAGTTTTCTGCAGCCACCTCTTGTGAGATCAGCTCTTAAGAGTTCACTGGCTCACCTTCCTCTCCTCCCCTTTTGCAGGATGAAGAGGCATTGGAGTAACATTTTCAGTAGGAGTCCACCCAGGAGTAGTCTTGGGGTCTGGAGCCATCTCAGTCACTGTAGACCACAGTTGACTTCTTAACCATTATGCAGCACACTACATGAGGTTGCCTCAGGTTCTAAGCAAAAGCCTTGTTATGCAAGAAGGACTGGACTTCAAAGTCCTCTGTATCCAGTTGCAAATTGCCCTCACAGTAAAGGGATACCCCCACTTGTGCAAGTGGGAAGAATGTCTATTAGCCTTCATGGCTGTCTGGACTCAGGAAGTCAGGTGATTGGGTCTGCAGGATGATGTCCAGAGGCTACAAGCTAGCTGCTTTCCCCTTCATGGTTTTTGTGCTAAAGAGTTTTTTTGGAGCCACAAAGAACAGTTTTTTGTTTGCAGCTCTAAAAAGGCACTGGTCTCAGAGTAACTACCAATACTGAAGGGGTTATAAGTACCCCTGTGGGGTTTTTCATCACTTATTCATAATGGGGCAGCAGGTCTTGCCAACGCTCACTCAGCTAACAGTTTTGGTGGGGGGGGGGGGGCACAATCTTCAGTATTTCCCATAACAATCCTGATTCTGATAGTTCTGTCTATTACCTTCTGCATAGGTCTCCCTAATTCCTTCTGGTGCATCATCTTCTATATTTGCTTGAGAGGAATTTTGAGCCACTATGTCTGCGAGTGTAGGTAGGCTATCTGCCCTGTTAGAGGCCTCTGATCGCAGGGGATGCAAGCAGACTGTTTTTTCCTTTCAGAATCCATCTCTAAACTTTGTTCAGGAATTTATCCAATTAGCTGATATCTTTCTCAAGCTGAATTATACTTTTTCCTTACTGATGCAGTATGCATCATCTTGCTCGGAAGCAGCCTGCGTCCACTTGACCAAAGGTCTCCAGCCTGTTTTCTTTAAAGATGACTCGGCAGGCCAAAATGTTACATAGTTACATAGTAGGTGAGGTTGAAAAAGACACTAGTCCAACCTATGTGTGTGATTATATGTCAGTATTACATTATATATCCCTGTATGTTGCGGTCGTTCAGGTGCTTATCTAATAGTTTCTTGAAACTATCAATGCTCCCCGCTGAGACCATCGCCTGTGGAAGGGAATTCCACATCCTTGCCGCTCTTACAGTAAAGAACCCTCTACATAGTTTAAGGTTAAACCTCTTTTCTTCTAATTTTAATGAGTGGCCACGAGTCTTGTTAAACTCCCTTCTGCAAAAGTTTTATCCCTATTGTGAGGTCATGAGTATGGTATTTGTATATTGAAATCATATCCCCTCTCAAGCGTCTCTTCTCCAGAGAATACATTCAGTGCTTGCAACCTTTCCTCATAACTAATATCCTCCACACCCTTTATTAGCTTAGTTGCCCTTCTTTATACTCGCTCCATTTCCAGTACTTCCTTCCTGAGGACTGGTGCCAAGAACTAGACAGCATATTCTAGGTGCGGCCAGACCAGAGTCTTGTAGAGCAGGAGAATTGTCATTTTAGCTCTGGAGTTGATCCCCTTTTTAATGCATGCCAATATTCTGTTTGCTTTGTTAGCAGCAGCTTGGCATTGCATACCATTGCTGAGCCTATCCTCTACTAGGACCCCCAGGTCCTTTTCTATCCTAGATCCCCCCATAGGATCTCCCCCCAGTGTATAGATTGCAATCATATTTTTGCCACCCAAATGCATTATTTTACATTTTTCTACATTGAACCTCATTTGCCATGTAGTTGCCCACCCCATTAATTTGTTCAGATCTTTTTGCAAGGTTTCCACATCCTGCGGAGAAGTTATTGCCCTACTTGGCCTAGTATCGTCCGCAAATACAGAGATTGAAATGTTTACCCCATTCTACAGGTCGTTTATGAACAATTTAAATAGGATTGGTCTCAGCACAGAACCCTAGGGGACCCCACTACCCACCCCTGACCATTCCGAGTACTCCCCATTTATCACCACCCTCTGAACCCGCCCTTGTAGCCAGTTTTCAATCCATGTACTTACCCTATGATCCATGCCAACTGACCTTATTTTGTACAGTAAACCTTTATGGGAAACTGTCAAATGCTTTTGCAAAATCCAGATACACCACGTCTGTGGGCCTTCCTTTATCTAGATGGCAACTCACCCCCTCATAGAAGGTTAATAGATTGGTTTGGCAAGAACGAATTCATGAATCTTCATGAATCCATGCTGATTACTGCTAATGATACCGTTCTCATTACTAAAATCTTGTATATAGTCCCTTATCCCCTCCAAGAGTTTAGATACTATTGATGTTGGGCTAACTGGTCTGTAATTCCCAGGGATGTATTTTGGGCCCTTTTTAAATATTGTTTCTACATTGGCTTTTCTCCAATCAGCTAGTACCATTCCAGTCAGTAGACTGTCAGTAAAAATTAGGAACAATGGTCTGCCAATTACTTGACTGAGTTCCCTAAGCACCCTCGGGTGCAAGCCACCTGGTCCCGGTGATTTATTAATGTTAAGTTTCCCAAGTCTAATTTTAATCCTGTCCTCTGTTAACCATGGAGGTGCTTCCTGTGATGTGTCATAAGTTTTGGTTACTGAAGCCCCCCGATTCCCTCGTGAAGACTGAGAAGAATAAATTCAATACCTTCGCCATCTCCCCATCCTTTGTAACCAGATGTCCTTCCTCATTATTTATGGGGCCAATATGATCTGTCCTCCCTTTTTTACTGTTTACATACTTAAAGAATTTCTTGGGATTTTTTTTTTGCTCTCCTCCGCTATGTGTTTTTCATGTTCTATCTTAGCCGTTCTTATTGCACCCTTACATTTCTTGTTGCATTCTTTATAAAGTTTGGATGCTGATGATTCCTCAACCATGTATTTTTTTAAGGCTTTCTTTGCTTTTATATGCATTTTTACATTGGAGTTAAGCCATCCAGGACTTTTGTTTGCACTTTTAAATGTATTACCCAATAGGATGCATTGGCTAATGCCCTTATTTAATATGCTCTTAAGGC
Organism: Lithobates clamitans; assembly: GCA_037952925.1. Lineage (NCBI taxonomy): Eukaryota > Metazoa > Chordata > Amphibia > Anura > Ranidae > Lithobates > Lithobates clamitans. Next base: position 3,506,181 of record JBBGZY010000486.1, read on the forward strand.
AAACCCATCTCTCCTCTGTGTTCTTTGTTCCTAAGATTTTATCCCAATTTATGCTTTCTAGCAAGGTTTGTAGTTTAGGGAAGTTGGCTCTTTTGAAATTCAGTGTCTGTGTTTCCTATTTGTGTGATTTATACTGAAGCCAATTGACCTGTGATCGCTGTTACCTAAATTGCCCCATATTTCCACACCCGTGATCAGGTATGCATTGTTGTTAATCAGTAGATCCAGTAACGCTTTATTTCTAGTTGGTGCGTCTACCATATGACCCAATAAAATTGTCCTGCAAGACATTTAGGAACTGGTGAGCCTTAGATGAATGCGCTGTTCCCTCCGCCAGGTCTTTGTCTGGATAGTTAAAATCGCCCGTTATAACACTTCCCATCCTTGCTGCTAATCAAAATTGTAATAGGAGATCTGTCTCCCCTTCCTCTCTCAGGTTAGGGGGCCTATAGAATACTCCCAGTATTATTTTCCCCTTAGCTTCATCCCTTTGGAGCTCTACCCATAAGGATTCGACTTCCTCCCTAGCTCCCTTAGTGATGTCATCTCTCAAAATTCACTTATACATTATTTTTGATATATAGGCATACCCCTCCCCCTTATTTACCCTCTATCCTTGTGATAAAGGGTATACCCTTGAATGTTTGCCAGCCAATCGTGAGAGCTGTTGAACCAGGTCTCTGAAATTCCCACAAAATCCAAATCCTCCTCCATACAAGAGTATCTCTAGTTCACCCATCTTGTCCGCCAGGCCCCTGGCATTTGTGAACGTGCCACGTAGTTTAGACCAGTCGCATATTATCCTCATATTGGGTGTTCCGAGATTGCAACTAGGACTTGCTACTATACTTACCTTGGGTTTATGTGCTTTGGTCAACCTACCACTAATGCCCCCAATACTACCCTCTGGAATATGTTCCGCGCTGACTATTTCTACCTCTGGACCCTCCTCCCCGTTACCTGTACACGTGCTCCTGAGACCTATCTTGTACAGTGATTGAAAAAGTCTTACCTTCTCCCAGGCACTTTACTTAGTAATACTCTATTGAGGAGGAGTTCTTGAAGAAACAGGATGTCCCTGTGCTAGATTCAGCCATTTACTGCCGTAAAACAAAACCTTTACAGTCCCTGATGAGGATGTCCTGGTATTCCAGGACCCTGTGGCTAAGCGGATAGAAGCCCCTAAGGCGCTGTGTTCTCTGACTGGTCCTGCAATGCAGCATGCCATCGCTACCATGTCATACTTCAGCTGTCTGGGCCTGACTCCAGTCTTATGGATCCATCTTCTGGTGCCTTTATCTGTTACCTTATGTGGATAGGTTAGCTGACCTCCCCACCAAATCTCAAGAATGAGTTACTAACTTTTGTACATAAGCCAACGGCTCCTTCGCATAAGTGTTGCTCTGCGGAATTTGTACATGTGATAAATGTGTCACTGGCGCAAGAAGTAAAAAATAAAAAATAGTGATACAAAAACTGTGATAGTGATTATTATGTGTTAGCTGCAGCTAAAATGTTCCACTGCAATATGGAACACCTGATCAGCCAATATAAATATTGATAAAGTGAATATTATCCTCCTGTGATAAAAATATAAACAGCACTGTATGTGTCCATAAATAGATTCCCAATTTTTAAACAATGTCCATTCATGCAAGAATAATTGCTGGTGCAAAATCACTCTTCTCCAATTAAATATCCCAATTCAGTGCCGTGCATGCTATTCACCACTTTAAAAAATGCAAATTGCGGTAAAAACGCACTACATGCTGCAGCTTCTGCATTGAAGTCTATTCAACAACATCAAAAAAAAAATTGCAAAAAAAGCACCATTTTACGTTCAAAAAAGTCCCTGACCCTTTCCAAAAACGCAGAGGCACAAAAAATGCATTGATGTGAATGTGTTCCATAGGAACCCATGTTAAAAAAAAGAAAATGTCCTGCGTTTCTGCAAAAAGCATGAAAAACGAATGAGCCTTAGTGCTTCCTAGTCTTTTTAGTATTTGGTTTTAGCTTCAAATTTGCAAGGTTGCCATATGATCTTCTGTTCTCATGTTTAACCACTTGCCGACTGGGCCATAGCTGAATGACTGCTATAGCATGGTTGTTTAATTCTGGGAGGCCGTCCAATACCGAAACGATCACTTGTCAAAAAACGGCACATGTCTGATTCAGCTCTCTCCTTGCACGGTGTACACACCGATCAGTACAGCATGCGAGGAGTGGACGGAGACTGCAGCAGCACTCATCCATGCCACTACAGTGCTTATCAGTGCCTCACAAAAGCGTAATAGGTAGTCGGGAAATTCGATTTGTAATTTTATGTCCCTAGAGCACCTGACGGTGCTCCCTGAATGTTGGGTCTCTGTATGTGACCAGGCTTTGTAAAAGTCTCACATATGTGGTATCACCATACTCTGCAAAAATTACGCCCCAAAATACATTCTGCTACTCCAATATACATGCTCTGTGTTAAAAAAAAGTTGTCCATTTATAAGATGTTTCTTTTTTTTTTTTTTTACAAAAAGTGTTCATTTTCTTTCCACATTTTTCTAAAATTTGTGGAAAAAAAAAAACACGTTCAAAAGGCTCGTGCCTCATAGAAAATACATTGGGGTGTTTTGCTTTCCAAAATGGGGTCATTTTGTGGGCGTTTTCATTGTCCTGGTGCTCGAGGGTCTTCAAAAGTGTGATAGGTTGTCAAGAAATTATATGTGTAATTTATGCTCCTAGAACGCCTGGAGGTGCTACTTGCATGTTGGGTCTCTCTATGTGACTAGGCTGTGAAAAAGTCTCACATGTGGTATCACTATACTCAGGAGGAGTAGCAGAATGTGTTTTGGGGTGTAGTCGCAAGTATGCCTATACCAGTGCTTCTCAACTCCAGTCCTCAAGGCGCGCCCCAACAGGTCATGTTTTGAGGATTTCCCTCTAATGAAACAGCTGTGGTAATTACTAAGGCAGTGAAACTGATCAAATCACCTGTGCAAAATAATGAAGATCCAGAAAACATGACCTGTTGGAGGCGCCTTGAGGACTGGAGTTGAGAAACACTGGCCTATACAGTGTGAGAAACTTGGTAATATGACCATTTTGTAAAAAAATAAATAAATAAAATTAACAAGTTTTTTTTCTCAATTTGCAAAGAATTGTTGTATTTTTTTTCCCCACTACAAAAAACTCACCATGCCTCTTACTAAATACCATGGAATGTCTACTTTCCAAAAAGGGGCCATGTGGGGGATATTTGTACTTTCCTGGCTTGTTAAGCTGGCCATACCATTTTCTTATTCAAATTTTCTTTAGATTTACCTTTAACTATGTAGTGCAAGGGCCTGACTGCATACAAATTGAAAGTGTTTAGGTTTGATCTCCTACTTTATGGTTTTGGTAAATCTAAAGGAAAGTTGTAAAAGAGAATTGTATAATGTATGGCCAGCCTTATGCCTCGTTTCCACTGAGCGGTTCGGTATGCTATTTCAGGTGTTTCCATTATGAAAGCGGCCCATACAACCGAACCGTACCGCTCCATTCAGGGTCCTGCTTCAGATGTTGGGCCATAGATTTGTTCGGTTTGGGCGGAGCTACGATACATTCCACTGATTGGCTAACAGAAAACCCTCTGCTGTGCTATGCTGAGGCATTTTTTCTAAACACTGTATGGCCCCTTGTGGTCCCACTTTCAGTGGAAACACTCACCAGAATAGCCGGACCATTCTAGGCCATTCAAACTGTACCGACCCAAAGCGATCCGCTCAGTGGAAACGAGGCATTAGTGTCTCAAGAAATGAGATAGGCCATCAGGTGTGATAAATTTTCAGCGATTGCCACCACAGCTTGTAGACTAACTTTAACAAAGAACAAATATTATATACCGGTGGTTATTTTTACCAAAGAGTGGTGATTAAATATCACCAAAAGAAAGCTCTGTCTGTGTGCAAAAGACAATTTTTATATAGGTACAGTGTTGCATGACTGAGTAATTGTCATTCAAAACGTGCTGAAAGCTTAAAATTGGCCTGGTTAGGAAGGGGATTTAAGTGCCCAGTGGGCAAGTAAGTGGTTTCGTTGTAACTTGTTCCCGACCAGCTCACGTCTCTTTATGGGGGCAGAATGGCTCCCTTGCACGAAACCCCGTACGGGTACAGGGTTCCTTTAAGAGCTGCCAGAGGGCGTGCAGCTGCTGCACGGTGGGGTAACTAATGCGTGTGGCCAGGGATCACGTGCATGGGGCTATGTGTGTGTAAACATGGCGAGTTGAGTTGATGTCAAATAGTTTGATTATGGTCTCATCTGACCACAACACTTTCACCCAGTTCTCTGAATCATTCAGATGAACATTAGCAAACTTCAGAGGGGCCTGTACATGTGCTTTCTTGAGCAAGGGGACCTTGCAGGCACTGCAGGATTTCAGTCCTTCATGGTGTAGTGGGTTACCAGTTGTTTTCTTGGTGATTATGGTCCCAGTTGCCTTAAGATCATTGACAAGATTCTCCTGTGTAGTTCTGGGCAGATTCCTCACCAGTCTCATGATCATTAAAACTTCACGAGGTGAGATCTTGCATGGAGCCCCAGACTGAGGGAGATTGACCGTTCTTTTGTGTTTCTGCCATTTGTGAATAATCACACCAACTGTTGTCACCCTCTCACCAAGCTGCTTGGCGATGGTCTTGTAGCCCTACAATCTTGGGCAGATCTTTGGTCTTGGCCATGGTGGAGAGATTGCAATCTAAATGATTGTTTCTGTGGACAGGTGTTTTTTATACAGGTAACAAGCTGAGATTAGGAGCACTCCCTTTTAAGAGTGCTCCTGATCTCAGCTTGTTACCTGTATAGAAGACACCTGCAAGCCAGAAATATTGCTGATTGATAGGGGATCAAATACTAATTAAAATGCAAATCAATTTAAAACTTTTTTTGAAATGCGGTTTTCTCGATTTTTTTTTTTTACAGTGATAGAACAAAAAAAATAACTACCATTAAATTTATAGACTAATAGTTTCTTTGTCAGCAGGCAACCGTAAAAAAAAGTCAGAAGAGGATCAAATACTTTTTTCCCCTTCACTGTATAAATATCAGTTTCTGGACTAACATTACTGCAGACTAAATATACACTGTTTGGGGTTATTTTCACCAAAGAAATAGATCAGTATACATTTAGGCCCAAATTTATGAAGAAAGATTATTTATTAGCAAAATGTTTTAACAGAATTTTTTTTATGTATTTTGCTCTTTGTGTGAAAACTGAATAAAATTTCATAAGGGTACAATGTTGCATGGCAATGCAATTGCCATTCAAACTGAAAATTGGCCTGAGCAGGAAGTGGCTCAAAGTGTCTGGTATTGAGGTGGTAAGAAAATTGTTTTGTAAAATCAGTCTTTCATCTCTCCCCCTAGTACAATTTTTCACATGGTAAGGCTTCTTGCACACTTCAGCTTGAAAAAGCTCAGTACAATAAGTTTTTTTTTGTTTTAACAGATCTAAAATGCAATTGTTTACAATGTGCCTGTACACACAGGCAAGTAAACAAGCGCTGCATATTCTTGAGTGTAAAAATAAATAAAACTGTGTTCCTGGTCAGTATTGTGCGCCAGATGCACACATTTGCATATGTAATTTCTCTAAGAATGTACCATGTGATATATAGATATCTACACTCACAAGAAAAAAAGTCTGGACTGACGTAAAAAAAAAAAAAGGTGATGTTCAAATGTCAGTACCATGTACAAGAGGCCTAAAAGGTAACTTTTTTTTTTTTCCCTATTATCCCTCATTATTGAATAATGAAGCATTAAAATTAGCTACCTTATAAACCGCCATTGGTATATGTACCCATAGAATATTGTCTAAGGACTGAGCACACAGTTTTGCCATTCAGAAGTATATAGTTCATAAATAGATGGTCCATTTTCTTTGCAGGTAGATTTTGAGATTACCAAAGTCCATTACATCTCTGATAAGTCATTTGTAGGCAAAGATGTCCTTTTAAGTAATAGCTCTTCATACTGCTTTTGGGAAAGAAGGTCTTTTGTAATAGTCTTGCTCTCTTCAAATTTTGGCAGTACAACTGCAATGTAACCCTCTGAGGATGGCTAGTGTAATAGAAAAAAAAGTGAATTAATGTTAGCAAATTAACAGTAATAGCTACATCAAGCATTTAAAATAAAGAAGTACAATTACATCATTCTGGAGCAAAGGCAAGTAAAAGCTGCTAGGAATTGGGAGTTAAAAAGCAGATTACCTTTACAGAAGACATGAACCGTGAAAGCTGAGGCCAAAAAAAAAAAAAAAAAAAAAAGGGAGCAAGTATTTTCCTCTAGTAGCTGCAGCTTACCCTTTTTCCCTATTCTGGAGTTACCATACCTTTATTTTCACTGTAAGGACTCTTGCACAGGGACACCTAAAAACTCCACATTTATAAGCATTAGGCACACTGGTGCATATACTCACACTGCGTATAGATCCTATGTGCCCATCTTCACCTTTTTAGTCAGCAATTTGCTGCCAAGAATCTGATGTTCATACATAAGTACCATATGCAAGTACCCCGTATAGAGGCATGGCTTTGCTTCCGTATGTAAGAGCTGCGCCCCCCTAATGACTGATGGATGAATAATTAAAGATGTGATCTTTGATCTGCATGAGATCACAAAGAAATCTTACAAGTTTAGAACCTGAAGTGAAAAATTTGCCCCTTTCCTGATTTTTTTTTTTTTTTCTTGATGATTACTAAGGATCATCAAAACAAAATTTTTTACACAAAGATCATCAAGAACACAGAATTTTTTTTTAAAATTATAATTTTATTTATTAAAAACAAAAAAACTGTCCATACCTGCCTGGCCCTATGTGAAAAAGTAATTGGACACCCCACTAAATATCATACATGAACAGTGATTAATCACATTTTTTGGAAAGTTGAGTTAAATTTCACTTGCCACTGCTAGACCTGTTGACTCAAGAAGTCAATTAAATAGAAGCTGTCTGAAAAGCGAAGCATGCTAAAAAGAAAAATCATCTCACGATCTAAAGAAATTCAAGAACAGATGAGAAAAAAAAGTAATTAACATGTATCAGACTGGAAAGGGTTACAATGCCATTTCTAAACAGCGGTGAACCTTCCCAGGAGGGGCCAGCCTACAAATATTATTCCAGGAGCACGACGACTTATCCAGGTCAGAAAAAAGCCGCCGCGCTAGCGGACGAATACTGACGGTAAAGAACCGCTAACAATAGCGGTGTTTTACCGCCGACGCCGCCCCCGTGTGAAAGGGGCCTTAAGGTCAGTGTTCATGATTCAACAATAAGAAAGACTGGGCAAAAATTGCATCGATGGGAGAGTTCAAAAGGCAAAAGCCACTCCTCACCAAAAAAAAAAAAATACAAGGGCTCATCTCACATTTGCCGAAAAAAAAAAACATCCCAATTATCCACAAGACTTTTACATAGGAGAGGTTGAAAAAAAAGACGTCCGTCAAGTCCAACCCATGTGTGTGATTATATGTCCCTGTATTTTACGGTTGTTCAGGTGCTTATCTAATAGTTTCTTGAAACTAATCGATGTTCCCCGCTGAGACCACTGCCTGTGGAAGGGAATTCCACATCCTTGCCGCTCTTACAGTAAAGAACCCTCTACGTAGTTTAAACCTCTTTTCTTCTAATTTTAATGAGTGGCCACGAGTCTTGTTAAACTCTTCTGCGAAAACGTTTTATCACTATTGTGAGGTCACTAGCATGGTATTTGTATATTGAAATCATATCCCCTCTCAAGCGTCTCTTCTCCAGAGAGAATAAGATCAGGGCACACAACTTTTCCTCATAACTAATATCCTCCAGAGCCTTTATTAGCTCTGTTGCCCTTCTTTGTACTCGCTCCATTTCCAGTACATCCTTCCTGAGGACTGGTGCCCAGAACTGGACAGCATACTCTAGGTACGGCCGGACCAGAGTCTTGTAGAGCGGGAGAATTATTTTATCTCTGGAGTTGATCCCCTTTTTAATGCATGCCAATATTCTGTTTGCTTTGTTAGCAGCAGCTTGGCATTGCATGCCATTGCTGAGCCTATCATCGAGTAGGACCCCCAGCGGTCCTTTTTCATCCAGGATTCCCCCAGAGGTTCTCCCCGCAGTGTTGCCATGTAGTTGCCCACCCCATTAATTTGTTCAGATCTTTTTGCAAGGTATCCACATCCTGCAGAGAAGTTATTAATAGGATTAGTCTCAGCACCAAACCCTAGGGGACCCCACTACCCACCCCTGACCATTCCGAGTACTCCCCATTTATCATCACCCTCTGAACTCGCCTTTGTAGCCAGTTTTCAATCCATGTACTCCCCTATGGTCCATGCCAACGGACCTTATTTTGTACAGTAAACGTTTATGGGGAACTGTGTCAAATGCTTTTGCAAAATCCAGATACACCATGTCTACAGGCCTTCCTTTATCTAGCTGGCAACTCACCTCCTCATAGAAGGTTAATAGATTGGTTTGGCAAGAAGGATTCTTCATGAATCTATGCCAATTACTGCTAATGATACCGTTCTCATTACTAAAATCTCGTATATAGTCCCTTATCATCCCCTCCAAGAGTTTACATACTTTTGATGTTACGCTAACTGGTCTGTAATTCCCAGGGATGTATTTTGGGCCCTTTTGGGCAATATTTTGCAAACTGAGACAAAGGTTGAACTTTTTGGAAGATGTGCATCCCATTACACCTGGCATAAAACGAACACAGTATTTCATAAAAAGAACATTATACCAAAAAGGTCAAACATGGGTGGCCATAGTGGGATGGTCTGGAGCGGCTTTGCATAATTAATGGAACCATCAATTCTACACTCTACCAGAAAATCCTGAAAAAATGTCCAGCCAGTTCGTAAGCTCAAGCGCACTTCGATTATACAGCAAGTCCACCTCTCAATGGCTCAAAAAATAAATAAATGAAGTTTTCGTGTGGTCTAGTCTAAGTTCTGACTTAAATCCAGTTGAGATACTGTGGCATGACCAATCATCCTTGAAAATCCTTCAATGTGGCTGAAATAAAACAATTCTGCAAAGAGTGGACTAAAATTCCATTCATAGCGATGTGAAAGACTCATGGCCAGTTATCGCAATTGTTGCCGCCAAGGGTGGCACAACCACTTATTCTGTTTAGGGAGCAATTGCCTTTTCCCATAGGGCCAGGCAGGTTCAGACAGCTTTTATTTTCCCTGAGCCCGGGTTCACACTATACCGGGCTGCGGATCGCACAGGAGCGCTGTGCGTCCCTGTTCCCCCATTTCAGGGACGAATCAGGGCCGATTCTATGCCTGAATTCGGCCCTGAAATTGAGCCAAAGATGCACAGCGTTTTTGTGCAGTGCGCTCCGCAGCCGCCCCAGAGATATGAGAGCCGGTCACATTCTCCTACTATGCGAATTAGATGCGGGGAAATGCACAGCTAATTCGCATAGGTGTGAACCCGGGCTTAATAAATTAAATAATTTAAAAACTGCATTTCTTTCTCAAACATCACAGGACACAGAGCCTCAGTAATAACTGATGGGTTATATAGGTATCACTAGGTGATTGGACACTGGCACACCCTACCAGGAAGTTCAACCCCTATATAATCCCTCCCCCTTGCAGTGTCTTAGGTGATGGACGTGTAAAGATGTCCTGTGCTGAGCTCCAAAGGGATTATCCTATATCCTATACTGGGGCAAGCCAGGCGAACCGGATCCATTTCAAAGTGTCTTTTCTAGGCCGAATTGGATGGTACCCGGGCCTCGTGTAAAAAGAAACAAGGTTTTACCTGTAACGCTTCTCTTTTAAGAGAACTGGACCCCGCATATCAGAAAATGGTTTTCTATCCTTATTTCTGGCCAGGTGCTTTACAGGCCAGAACTGTGGATCCCCCTATTTGTAGAGGGCCCAAGTCTCTGAAGGTTTTTTCAAACAGAGCCCACCATGAGAGGTGAAGATTGGGTCTGTATAACAGAACCCTGCCGCTGGATAAGGTAAGGGAGATTCCACAGAATTTTTTAATTCTAGTAGGTTTTCTCCTCTAAGGTGCTATGCCTATTGTCGCCACCGGGGGCTGCCAAGAGCACATACCTTCTCATGCTGATGTCGGTCTCAGTGTTTCCACGCTGCACAAGCTCCTCCGGCCGGCTCAGGTAGGATGGGATGGGGGGGGGCACTCTTTAGGGATATCTCCCCCAGACTAGGGGGGAGGCCACAGGTGGTCTGTGAGGTGGTTATACACCGCACTTTCACCGCCGCCGCCATTTTGCCATGTGCAGGCCCCATCACTACTGGCCTCTCTCCTTCCTCCCCCTCCATGCTGATTCCAGAGGGTCGGCTCGCGCTGGAAGCGCATGGTTTTCGAAACGGGGGGGGGGGGCGGTGGGGTGTCAGCACAGCGTCCTCAGACGCCCACAGGTGCCAGCTGCAGGCTATTAAAGGCACAGATTAAAAGGTGCACTAAGCCTTTGGAGGGACACAGAGCTGACGGTCGCATGTAAGGTGGGACACAGGCATTCTCCTAGGCAGCATTTACTAAAGTAACACCAGACTGGGCATTTGGTAGCAAGGCTTTTAGCCGGACTACATCGCTCAGCAGTCAGTGTTCATTTTGTGATACCTCCACCTTGTTGCTTTGCACTATGGGTAAAAGAGGTTCAAACACCCCAAGAACCAGAGACTGTAGGGGATCTCGTTCAGGTTCTGAGGACCCCCTTTCTGCAGCATCCTCCCCCCGAGGGGCCAGGGACGGCTAGCCAGGGAGGAATCAGGTGGAGAGGGGCCCTCTTCGGCTTCCCAGGAGGAGAAAGTCTTAGTGCAGATCCTTACTGGATTGGTCCACTCCACATTTAAGTTGCCCATATCTGAATCACTTAAAGAACCCTCTTCTTCTTTAGGGTCACTGAAACCTCCTCAAACTGCACATGCTTTTCCTGTTCATAATTTACTTAAAAAAGCTCCTTTATTCTGAGTGGGATCACCCAGATAAACTTTTTCGGCGGAAAAAACGCTTAACACTTTATCCTATGGAAGAAAAGTTTATTAAAATGTGGGAAATACCAGCCATTGATGCAGCTATTTCCTCCGTAAATAATAGTCTGACTTGTCCTGTAGACAATGCTCAGATATCCTGTGGATAAAAAGATGGAATCCCTATTGAAGGATGTTTTCTCCTTGGCAGGTTCAGTGGCTTAACCTGCAGTAGCAGCGATTGGAGTCTGTCAATACTTAAGAGACCATGTTAAGCAAGTCATCAAAGTTTTACCTGAACAGCAGGCCCAGGGGTTGGCTAACCTTCCTGCAGCCTTATGTTATGTTGTTGACGCCATCACAGATTCTATCATGCAAACCTCTCGTCTTTCACTGGGGTTGGTGCATATACGTAGAATCCTATGGTTGAAAAATTGGTCAGCCGAAGCACCATGTAAGAAGCTGCTGGCTGGGTTTCCATTTCGTGGTGCAAGGTTGTTTGGAGAAGACTTGGATAACTATATCAAGAGAATCTCTTGTGGGAAAAGCACTCTCTTACCTGTTAAGAAGAGTAAGCGTCCCTCTTTCAAACGGACTCTTTCCCCAGCGCCAGGGGCTTCAGCCTCCAGGCAGTCTCGACGGCCTCCTCCGTCTGGGTCCAGAAACAAGAGTCAACCCCAGGGACAAAAGAAGTCCTGAGGGAAGAAGCCTACTAAGCAAAACACTAAGACCTCTTTACGAAGGGGCGCCCCCGCTCGCTTGAGTGGGGGGAAGACTGCGACAGTTCTCAAGGCTCTGGCAGGAGGACTTCCAGGACAGATGGGTAATCTCCACGGTAACCTTTAGGGTACAAGCTGGAGTTTCAAGAATTTCCCTCTCCTCGTTTCCTCGGATCAAGTGTCCCCAGAGATGCAGAGAAAAAGCAGTCGCTCCTTCTAGCGTTAGAGCGACTTGTCGCAGGAGGTTATTATGGTGGTTCCCGCGAAGGATCAAGGATTGGGCTTCTATTCCAACCTTTTTACGGTCCAAAAACCAAAGGGGGTGTCAGACCCATTCTGGATTTAAGGGATCTGAACCGATTCCTAAGGATTCAGTCCTTCCGCATGGAATCAATTCGGTCAGCAGTCTCCACCCTGCAGGGAGGCGAATTTCTGGCATCGATAGACATCAGAGATGCATATCTGCATGTGCCCATTTTTCCTGCTCATCAGAAGTTTCTGCGCTTCGAGATAGGAGGGCGCCATTTCCAGTTTGTGGCTCTGCCTTTTGGGATAGCCACTGCACCTCGAGTGTTCACAAAGGTCTTGGCTCCTCCTCTGGCCAGATTAAGGGCTCAGGGTATAGCTGTCATAGCAAACCTAGACGACCTGCTCCTGATAGACCGGTCGGTAGCCTCCTTGAACGGGAACTTGAGGACCACAGTCAAGTATCTGGAACACCTAGGTTGGATCCTCAACCTAGAAAAATCTTTCCTGAAACCAGTAAGAAGACTAGATTATTTGGGTCTGATCATAGATACAAGCCAGGAGAAAATATTTCTACCTCAGGCAAAAATCACTGCTTTAAAAAAGGGAGCCGATTCTGGCAGTCAGGACCAAGAAGGGTCCTTCTGTCCACCTTTGTATGAAGCTGCTAGGAAAGATGGTGTCTTCATTCGAAGCAGTTCCCTATGCTCAGTTTCATTCAAGACTGCTGCAACACAGTATTCTGTCGGCCTGGAACAAGAAGGTTCAGGCATTAGACTTTCCGATGCACCTGTCTCATGCGGTGCGTCAGAGCCTCAATTGGTGGCTCATACCCGAAAACCTGCTGAAGGGGAAATCCTTTCTACTGGTTACCTGGACGGTGGTAACAACAGATGCCAGTCTGTCGGGTTGGGGAGCAGTTCTGGAACAGTCTGCAGTTCAGGGGGTATGGTCCAAAACCGAGAGGACCTTACCCATCAACATTCTGGAGATCCGTGCGGTATATCTAGCCCTAAAGGCCTGGACTATCAGGCTACAGGGTTGCTCGGTCAGGATCCAGTCAGACAATGCCACAGCAGTGGCTTATGTCAATCATCAGGGAGGCACCAGGAGCCGAGCTGCTCAAAAAGAGGTGAACCAGATCTTAGTCTGGGCAGAGAAGCTCTTTGCATCCCGATTCAACAAAAAGATAGACAGATTTGTGGCAAGGACAAAAGATCCTCTTGCATGCGGGACGGATGCGTTGGTGATTCCGTGGCATCGGTTCTCACTGATTTATGCATTCCCGCCTATTCTGCTACTGCCACGACTCCTTCGCAGGATCAGGCAGGAAAGGAAGTCAGTATTTCTGGTGGCCCCCGCTAGGCCCAGAAGGACATGGTATGCGGAAATAGTAAGGATGACGGTGGGCTCCCCGTGGACACTACCGGTATGCCCAGACCTAATATCTCAAGGTCCAGTGTTCTATCCTGCCTTACAAACGCTAAATTTGACGGTTTGGCTATTGAGACCCACGTTCTGAAGAGTCGTGGGCTTTCAGGTCCTGTGATATCTACCTTGATCAATGCAAGGAAGCCAGCTTCCAGAATGATTTATCATAGAGTCTGGAAAACTTATGTATCCTGGTGTGAATCCAGGGGTTGGCATCCCAGAAAATATGTGATAGGTAGACTTCTTGATTTTCTACAATTGGGATTAGAGATGAAGCTGGCCTTGAGTACCATCAAGGGCCAGGTCTCGGCCTTATCAGTATTATTTCAATGGCCACTTGCTTTCTTTGGTCTGAAACTTTATGCAGGGGGTGACGCGTCTTAATCCTCCGGTTAAGGCGCCCCTAAACCCCTGGGACTTGAACTTAGTTCTGTCTGTTTTACAGAAACTGCCCTTTGAACCATCAGATTCCTTTGGTTTTGCTGACAAGGAAGTTAATTTTTCTGGTAGCCATCTCTTCTGCTAGAAGAGTATCAGAATTAGCAGCTCTTTCCTGTAAAGAGCCTTATTTGATTGTACACAAGGATAGAGTGGTACTGCGCCCTCATCCTAGTTTTTTACCGAAGGTGGTTTCAGATTTTCATCTAAAACAAAGACATTGTTCTGCCTTCCTTTTTTCCAGATCCCTGTTCTCCGGAAGAAAGATCACTACATTCTTTGGATGTAGTAAGAGCAGTCAAGGACTATCTGGAAGCAACTGCTCAGATTAGCAAAACAGATACGTTTTGTTCGTGCTGCCAGAGGGTCCCAATAGAGGACAGGCAGCATCAAAAGCTACCATTTCTAAATGGATTCGACAATTGATTATTCAAGCTTACGGTTTGAAACAGAAGATTCCTCCGTTTCAGATCAAGGGTTATTGGTGCTTCTCGGGCGGTGCATCACCAGGCCTCTATGTCTCAGATCTGCAAGGCCGCAACCTAGTCTTCAGTCCATACATTCACCAGATTTTATCAGGTGGATGTAAGAAGGCATGAGGATATCGCCTTTGGGCGTAGTGTGCTGCAGGCAGCGGTACAGGGTCCTCAGGTCTGATTGCACCCTACTTGGTTGTGGTTCCCCCCCCCCCTCAGATAGCATTGCTCTGGGACATCCCATCAGTTATTACTGAGGCTCTGTGTCCCATGATGTTCGAGAAAGAAAATAGGATTTTTTATAACAGCGTACCTGTAAAATCCTTTTCTTTCGATGGACATCACAGGACACAGAGGTCCCGCCCCTCTTCTAATACACTATATTGCTTGGCTACAAAACTGAGGTATCCCTGCAAGGGGGAGGGATTATATAGGGGGTTGAACTTCCTGGTAGGGTGTGCCAGTGTCCAATCACCTAGTGGTACCTATATAACCCATCAGTTATTACTGAGGCTCTGTATCCCGTGATGTCCATCGAAAGAAAAGGATTTTACAGGTAAGCTGTTATTAAAAAAATCCTATTTTTGTGTTTACTCGGGTTATCTTTGTGTGATATTAAAATTTGTTTGAGGATCTGAATCATTTAAGTGCGACAAATATGCAAAGCATATTTACAGCACTGTATTCTTATCTAACCTGTTACCAACCAGCCACGGTAGTTATACCGTGGCAGGTTGGCACAGCTGTGCAAACCGTAGTAGGTGTACGTCGGCCGCTGCAAGAGCTGTGGGAGGCACGCCACCAATGTGCGTGACCGAGATCGCTCCACAGAGAGCCAGAACAGGGGATCCGTTAATGTAAACAGACAGATGCCCATTCTGACAGAGGAGAGAGAGAAATGTGCTGTTCCTAGTGATCTGGAACAGCGATCTCTCTCCAGTCAAACACCTCCCAGGGAACACATTTAACCCCTTGATCGCCCCCTAGTGTTAACCCCTTCCCTGCCAGTGACATTTACACAGTAATCAGTGCATTTTTATAGCACTGATCTCGGTATAAAATGTCAATAGTCCCCAAAAAAAAAAAAAAAAAAGCTGATCACAGTCATTACTAGTAAAAAAAAAAAATTAATACTAAAAATGTCATAAATATATCCCTTATTTTGTACGCGCTAGAGCTTTTGGGCAAACCGATCAATATACACTTATTGCAATTCTTTTTTCCCAAAAATATGTAGAATACATATTGGCCTAAACTGATGAAGAAATTTGTTTTGGGTTTTTTTGGATATTATAGCAAAAAGTAATTTTTTTTTTTTGTTTGTTTATAGCGCAAAAAATAAAAACCGTAGAGGTGATCAAATATCACCAAAAGAAAGCTTTTATTTGTGGGGGGAAAAAAAAATGACATCCATTTTGTTTGTGTACAACGTCGCATGACCGCTCAATTGTCAGTTAAAGAAACGCAGTGCCATATCGCAAAAGATGGCCTAGTCAGGAAGTGGGTAAATCCTTCCGCGGCTGAAGTGGTTGACTCCTTATTAACCCTAATCAACTCATTTTTCCCTTCGCTATTATCTTCATGATTTTAATCGTATTTCTAATTTTCTGTGCAGTTTTGTGTTGCATAAAATAATATATACATACATATATACATATATACATATACACACACACACACACACACACACACACACACACACACACACATATATATATACATATATATATACACATACACATATATATATATATATATATATATATATACATACATATATACACATCCAAAGATGTAGCACTGATCTTTTGTTTTATTTTCACCTCATAATTCTGCAAAAAACACACTTCCTGTCCCTGTGTGATTACATCACTCCTCCTTGGAAACTTGATCATGCTTTGTACCAGAAACCATTTTAGGGCTATATTTATAATGCTGTGAATCTGACATGCGCATGTATTTTTGTTTTTCCAAAAATGTAATTGAAAAGAAAACCATGTGCCACATACATGGATGGGAGCAAACACATACCGTACCAAGGCATGGGGCAGCCAAAAGACAAATCCAAAACACCCACACGGAGAATCTTCCCCCCTGTGCATACTATAGCATCGCATACTAGCTCATTATGAAATACTTACCTTAAAATAAAGCTGTTGCAGTGGCCCCCACAAACCGCTGTTACAGCCGACATCTTTCCCAGAACTTCTTCTGGGTTCACGGTCTCCTGCGCTGTGAGTCGCGATGACATCACAGGCTCGGAAGGAAGGGCACCTGTGGGCCGTTCCTTCAGAGCACGTGCGCCAGTGTTGTCACTGGCTGCATGCACTGAAAATATCTCCTAAGCTGTACAGGTTTAGAAGATATCTTTAATACCAATAGGTAAGCCTTATCGCTAGGTAAAAGTTTGCAGAGGAAGCTTACTTCCGCTTTATTGGGGGGGGGGGGGGGCAGGCTCCTTACCCGGTCTATTGCATTACTTCAAACACCTTTTATTGATACAAATTTATATAAAAATGCTCACAAAAGGCAACTCCAGGACCTAGATACCGGATATGGAAGACTAACACTGTACAGCAAATTCAAGAGCTAATGTGTTTCAAGGGCTATACCCTCTCTCAGCAAATCACCTTACAATAGTATATCTTGAGGCCGAAAAAGTCTTCTTGGCCCCCTAAAGCAAAACAGAGTGACTTAGATTTTTTGAGGCAGCAGCTGCAATATAAACCTTCACAGCACAAACCACATCCAATCAGGTGAGAGCTGCCTTCTTTTGGCCCTTAGAAGGACATAGGAAGGGTACATTTATCATATACCACCTTCAGTACAAAAAAAAAGCAGCATTCGGATGCAACGCCACTTTATCCTTACACACCACCCAAAAAAGGGGTTCTCTGCAGGACAGGGATGCCAGCTCTGAAGCCTGTCTGGCAGTGGCAATAGCCACCTCATCAGTAAGATCCATCTATTGAATATCCCAGATCAGGCGAAGGACAGCTTTTGAAGGACCGAAAAGTACCAAAGGAAGGTCCCACAGCATTTCAGAAATCCGACAAAAAGGTGGGGAAATATAGTGGGTATAGAAAAGACTCAACCCATTTAAAATAATCACATTGTGTTGCCTGGCAGCCTGAAATGAAGACAGACCCAGTTTTTGTTTTATCCAGCTGTATTTACTCATAAAATCCAAGTGAAAGATATAACACCAACATATCAGGAAAAAAAACAAAACACAACGGAATCACTGTGTTGGAAAATGCGTGCTGTGTGCTTTTGGTCATTGTTATGTTGGAAGGTAAACCTTTCCATTGACAACTTTCTGGCAAAGGGCATCAGATTTTTCTCATGAAATTTGATGGTATTTTGCCCCATCCATTTTTCCTCTATCCTGACAAGTGCTCCAGTCCCTGCTGCAGAGAAACACCCCAATAACAGGATATTACCACCTCCGTAATTTACTGTAGGAATGGTGTTACTTAGATGGTGAGCTGTATGTTGGTGATATAGATATTCACTTGGATGTTACAAGTTGAACTAGTAAACACAGCTGGATAAAACAAAAAGTGTCTGTCTTCGTTGCAGGCTGAAAAGCAAAAAAAAGGTGATTTTAAAGGGGGGTGATGCTTTTCTTTACCCGCTGCATGTGCAACCCCCCCTTGGACAAACACCTTCAAAGAGTGGGATGTTAGGGGGCTCTAGAACAGAACAGCCAAGACCTGACCTTTCAGGGTACTCAAGGCCAACTTTTGATCCAGCCCTGACTGCACAAGATAAGCAAGCAACCTAGATCAATGATGAGGGTGGAAGTTCCTCTGCTCACACCAATGGAAATACATCTTCAATTAATATATACCTTACGAAAAGTAGCCTCTCTGCAAAACCATTGCACAGAGCAGGTAAGTATAGGCATGTTTGGAATATAAAAAAAAAAAAACACACACACGTTTACAACCACTTTACTTCTTGTGTTATGTTAAAGTGGTTTTAATCCTCAGACATGAAAAGTGAACAAAGCACATGCCTCTATAGTGTGTACTAGCCTAAATCCAAAGCATATAGAGGGATCAGAGAGAAACCACACTATCTGCATGAGTCACTGATTGCACGCTAAGCTGACACCTCCCAGAAGACGGACTACCTCCCCCCTTCCTCCAGCAAACAACTCAGACATTTTTATCAGCCTTTTGTGGAAGGTGGGGAGTGTCCCTTGCCCTCCAATCAGCTATTGTATTTCAATGACCTCTGTGCTCTTGCTCCCCAGTGTGGCAAGTCAGATCCCCACCCCCTGTTTTCTACTGCTGAGGGAGGAAAAAAAAAAACCCTATGATCTGTGTTTTATAAAGATATACAGGGGAAATGGATGCAGATAAACAGGTACAAATTATTTAGGAGGATTTATTTCATCTCTGTATCACCTGTGGAAAGTTACTTCACTGCGTATATGTAAGGGTTTACAACCACTTTAAATCTGAAATGGTAAAAGTGGAGTTGGAGACTAAAACCCAGCAAAAAAACATTTTTTGCTGGGTTTTGACATTTCACACAAACTACCTTTCTGACAAACAGGCAACTAAAGAAGTAATTTGGAAAATGAACAGCACGTTTTACCACTCCTGTACAGATCAATACAAGCTAATGAGTTTTGCTACAATTATCTGATCAAAATAGATTTAAACGTAAAAACAAGTTTGCAAACAATTATTTGGACGTTCTTTAAGATAGAAATTGTCGGCTTAAGAAGTATGTATGAGTGGTCTATAATATTTACCTTTTCTTTTAACAGTCCAGGATTGTGAAGAATATTTTCATTAACTTCTAGTAGCCGACCTCTGATACAACTAGATAAACAAATTAAAAACTAGAATTAAAAAAAAAAAGGTATGCAACAGTACCAAGGGAAAACATTGAGTGCCACAAAACAGATTTCCAATTTATCTGGGCATATGAAAAATTTGAAAAAGTGTTGTCTTGAGCAATATTTAACTGAACAACAAAACATTATACATAAAAAAAAAAAAAAAAATTAGACAGTTGCCTTCTAAAGCTTTGCTTACACAGTTTGGGAGGTGGTAAAAACACGAGTCACGTTTTTCAGCGCACCCCCAATCACTACTCTTTAAGCTGCAAAGGCAGCAGATAAACGTGTACCTATGCTGTGGACACGATGCTTTGTATCATGGAAAAATGATCCCAAAGTCGCATTCGGTGAGCAGTACTGCCCGCCTAACGCAACCTATTCAACTGGCAAGGTGTGGGCTGCGGTTATGGTGCGGGATTTTTAGAAGTTGGCTGTGAGAAAGAAATACTGCTTCCTCACCATCTGTCAAGGCCATCTGAAAAGCAATCCAGTGTGGATCTGAATCATCAGTGTGTAAATGAGCCCTAGGTGGTAATACTTGGAAATCTTAACACACAAGAATACAAAATGATTACTTTGAGAGTTCACAATTTATTCATAAAATCTTATTTGTAATCTGAACACTAGGAATAGTAAGATCAAAGTAGGAAATAAAACACATTCTTCTCTTAGTGATAGCTGGAAAAATGACCAGTTACACTTACCGGTAACGGTGTTTCTGGGAAGTCTTCCAGGACGGCACCCTGAGAGATGACTGGTCCTCCTGACAGGAAACACAATCAAGAAAGAGGTTAAAAACCCCGCCCCTCCCTGCACTCCTCAGTTGTGCAAAAGTATTGACCCACACCAGTGCATGAAAGTGAAACAAAAACACCTCCAATGTACCACTATATAAAAATACAAACCGGGTGGGAAGTAGGCCTGCCGTCCTGGAAGACTTCCCAGAAACACCGTTACCGGTAAGTGTAACTGGTCATTTTCTCAAGTCGTCTTCCAGGACGGCACCCTGAGAGAGGAGCAAGTAGCTCAGGCCTACCTTAGGGCGGGACCACTGCTTGCAGGACCTTTCTGCCGAAGGCCAGATCCTGGGGTGACAGCAGTTCCACTCTGTAATGTCTCAGGAACGTGTTCTGGCTTGACCACGTTGCTGCCTTACAGATTTGATCTACCGATGCTCCGGCTCTTTCTGCCCAAGAGGTTGCCAGAGACCTTGTAGAGTGAGCTTTAAGATTAGTTGGAGCCGTCTGACCTGAATGCTCATAAGCTATGGCAATAGCCTGTCTAATCCATCTAGCAATGGTCGTTCTAGAGGCCTGTTCGCCTCTTCGAACTCCACAAAAACTAACCAACAAATGTTGAGATTTCCTAAACTCTTTAACCTTATCTAGGTAAAGCAACAGACATCTCCTGACATCCAACGTATGGAAGGCCCTTTCCTTCTCGTTCTGTGGATTGAGACAGAAGGAGGGTAAAATAATCTCCTGTGACCTATGGAAGCGTGAAGCCACCTTGGGAAGGTACAAAGGGTCCTGCCTGAGAATAATTCGGTCTTCTAACAGGCGGAAAAAAGGCTCCTTCATAGAAAGAGCATGTAAATCGCCCACCCTTCTGGCTGTAGTAACAGCCAGAAGGAAGGCGGTTTTAAAAGAAATCAATCTGACTGAAGATTGAGCCAACGGCTCAAAAGGTGCCCTGGTCAGGGCTTCCAAGACTAAAGATAAATCCCACGGTGGAAATTCCTTCATTTGCACCGGGGAAAGTCTCTCTCTAGCCGACAAGAATCTCTTAATTAAAGGATCTAGGGCTAATCTGACATCCAGAAAACTAGACAGGGCCGCCACCTGAACCTTCAGAGTTTTGGTGGCTAAACCTCGGTCTACTCCCTCTTGTAGGAAGTCTAAAATAACAGGTATTTGCTTCTGGGGAACTTTTCTCGCTTCACACCAACGGGAAAAAACCCCCCAGACCCTAGCATAAATGCGTCTAGTTACCGGCTTTCTACTCAGTAACAGGGTGTCAATCACCTTCTCTGAACACCCCTTGTTGCGCAAGCCCTCCCTTTCAACAGCCAGGCTGTCAACCTGAAGAACCCGGGGTTCGGATGGTAAAGAGGGCCTTGAAGCAGAAGATCCTGACGTTCTGGAAGCTGAACCGGAGGCACCACCGCCCAGTTCCACAACGTGGGAAACCAGGACCTTTTGGGCCACCAGGGGGCAATCAGGATCAAATTGCCCCTGGCCCGACTCAGTCTTTGAAGGATTCTTGGAATCAGAGGTAAGGGAGGAAACGCATAAGCCAGACTGAAATCCCATTCCTGAGCCAATGCATCCACCCCCTCGGACCCTCGTTCCCTGCAGAGGGAAAAGTATCTCTTGACTCTCCTGTTTTCCCTGCAGGCAAAGAGATCTATCTCCGGTGTACCCAGCTGTTGACAGACCATGGTGAAAACTTCGGGGTTTAGCTCCCATTCTCCCTGCTGTACTGTCTGACGACTGAGGAAGTCTGCCTTTATATTGAAAACTCCCCTTATGTGTACCGCAGAAATGGACGGAATTCTCTGCTCCGCCCATTCTAGAATCTCCTGTGTCAGACTCATTAGGGGAAGCGACCGTGTGCCCCCCTGACGGTTCAGAAAGGCCACTGTCGTGGAATTGTCGGAGAGGATCTGAACTTCCTTCCCCTTGATCCTGTCCTCGAAGGCTATTAGAGCCTCCCTGACAGCTAACAATTCCCGGAAATTGGAAGACGCAATTCTCTGTCGTGTGTCCCACACACCCTGAGCTTGCAGTTCTTCTAGATGGGCCCCCCATCCCCACGAGCTCGCATCGGTCGTTATTCTGACCGGCTGAAGCTGGAACCAAAGATGGCCTGTCCCCAACCTTTGGGGGTTGAGCCACCAAAGTAAGGAATTTCTTATTCTTAGAGGGATGGTCACCAGAGTATCTAGGGATTCCTTCTTTCCATCCCATGAGGATAGAAGGAAGTTTTGCAGGGGTCTTGAATGGAACTGGGCCCAAGGTACTGCTGGGATACATGAGGTCATAAGACCTAGAATCCTCATGATCACTCTTCTGGATACTACCTTCTGGTGCCGGATTGAAGACACTGAAGTAATCAGTGCTTCTATCTTCTCCTGCGGAAGGATCAGTTTCTGCCTTACCGAGTCCACCCACAGACCCAGGTAGAGTTTGGTCTGGGAAGGAATCAGAGAGGATTTCTCCTGACTTATCAACCACCCCAGGGACTCCAAGGTGGATATTACCCTGTCCAGATCCCGGAGAAGGGATTCTCTGGAAAGGTTGTAGACCAACAGATCGTCTAAATATGGTATCAGGGAAATCCCCTGAAGGTGCAGGTAGGAGATGACCTCTGCAAGGATCTTTGTAAACACCCTTGGACTGGCTCCCAGTCCGAATGGTAGGGCCTGGAACTGCCAGTGCTGTGTACCCAGATCTGTGCGGATAGCAAAGCGAAGGAATACCTGGTGCTGCGGTAGAATGGGAATATGCAGATATGCATCTTTCAGGTCTATGGTAGCCATGAAGACCTCTTTTAACAGAAGTTTTCTGACCGTATAGACCGACTCCATGCGAAATCTTTTGTATCGCAGGAAGGTATTTAATTTCTTTAGATTCAGGATTAACCTGAATTTCCCGGACGGTTTTGGAACAACAAAGACGTGGGAATAAAAACCCCTTCCCTGCTGATCCGCCGGAACTGGGAGAATGACCCTCTGACTCGCCAACTGCTCGATATTTTCCATGAGTCCTATGGCTTTTGGCTTTTCTCTGGGTAAAAAGGTCAGTAGAAAAGTCTGTGGAGGCCTGGAAGCAAATTCTAGCCCGTAGCCCTCTCTTATCCACTGAAGGACCAGAGGGCTCTGGGCTACCTGCTCCCACTGTGGGATAAATTGTGCCAGCCTCCCTCCCACCTTGGTGCTGGCGTCACTTAGGATCCCTGTCTGCGACTTTGGGGCCGGAGAAAAGGAGAGCTCCTTTCTGTTTGGCTTTACCAACACCCCACTTCTTTCCTTCCTTACGATCTTCTCTTCTGGCAGAATTGAGAAGCGCGGCTGTCTTAGCTGAAGTCCGCACCGACTCCACTGCCGCATCCGCAAGAAAGGCTACTGCCTTACCAATTACTTCCAAGGAATCCAAAAGCTCTTTGGACTTGGAAGAACTCGATACATGATCAGTCAGCTTATTCAGCCACATGTTAGTGTTCCTGGCTATACAAGCTGAAGCTAAAGCCGGACTTAAAGTAGCCGCATTGGCCTCCCAGGCCCTGCGTAAAAGGGTCTCTGACCTACGGTCCATTTGGTCCCGAATGTTACCTGCATCTTCAAAGGACAGGTCAGATTGTTTAGAAACCTGGGCCAGAGATGCATCTAGTTTGGGAAGTTTAAAAAACTTCTCCTGCTCCTCTTCCTTAAACGGACACCTGCGTTTCCAGGTTTTAAACTTCTGAAGTTTATTTTCTGGCTCTTTCCATTCTCTTAAAACAATGTCTTTCAGAGACTGGTGGATAGGTAACACTTTAGACTGAGCCTTAGACAACCCCTGATACAACCTATCTTGTACAGAAGTCTGAGCCTCCGGCTCCTGGATCTCCTCAGAAGCATAAATAGCCCCTAGGAGGCCCTCCATATCATCTGTTGAGAAGATATGTCTGCCTGGCCTGGAGTGTTCCCCTTCCTCCTGGCTATCATCTGCGTCTTCCCCTTCTTCAAGGAGACTATGGCAGGGACCTTCCACTTCCTCCGCCTCCTCCTCCGAATCGTGAGAAGATGGCGGTTTCTGAGGAGTAGTGCTCGCCTGTCTAATATTAGAAAAAGCACTTTCCTGAGAGGATGAGCCTTCTCTGCTATCCTGCCTAGCATTAAGGCTAGCCTGGAAGGCTTTAAGTGTGGATAACATCTCAGATTGAACTGAGAGAAAATCTCTCATAACCTCAGAAGTCTCCTTCCCTGATAATTTATGAATGCATTTGTAACAGAACGGCTTGGTGTGCTCTGCAGTTAGTTTATCATTGCAGTACCCACACCTCTTGGAACGGGAAGGATTTTTGGGTCTCGGTCTACTGGCAACACTCTGGGTTTCTGTATCTGCAAAAAACAAGAAGCCCATTTAACTAGTAACACTTAAAACCGAGATCTCTTATGAGGGAAAAGCTAGAGGGGCATCCCCTCCCTTATCTCCTCCAGCCTGATAGACTCACCCCCGGTGGCCTCCACAACGGCTGAAAACTCCTCCTGCTCCATTGCAGTGAGTGAGTAGTGGACGCCTGCTCCTTGCCTGACGCTGCCTCTGACGCCCGGAATTACCCCTGGTACCTGTGGTTCAAGCCGGCTGCTGGCTCCTCACGGCGTTCCGAACACCGCCGCCATCTTGCCGAGGCCACTTCCTCCTCTGTGGGCGACGTGCTCTAGTAACCGGGCGGCCGTGACGTCATTTCCTCCCAGAAATGACCACCGCAAAATGGCGCCGATACTACACACAGCCGCCGGCGCTGAGGCGGCCAGGAGACCCAGGATAGAGCTCAAACAGGCAGAATGTGGCAAATCCTCTCTAGAAACCATGAGGTAAGGAGAGGTGGGAGCAGGAACATGGTCCCTGGAGTTCTGGAGACTCACAGTGCCCAGGGTCCTCCAGTTCTCATGGGGAGCTCTTCATTGCCCCCCTGAGACAAATAGGGGAACAAACCCCCCCGAGCAGGGCAAGCCCTACCAAACCCAAAGGTTTTCCAAAAACCTGCAGTCTGGCGCCCAGGGGGAGACTTCCAGCCCACGGCCTTCCGTCTCTTAGAAAAAAACAAACTGTTTCGCTGTGGGGAAACACAATCAAAAACTGAGGAGTGCAGGGAGGGGCGGGGTTTTTAACCTCTTTCTTGATTGTGTTTCCTGTCAGGAGGACCAGTCATCTCTCAGGGTGCCGTCCTGGAAGACGACTTGAGAAAAACACAGCCACGCAAACTGCAGTTGAAAATTTGACAATGATTTAAAGAGATGATTTAGTAAGCCATTGTAAAGTTGGGAGGTTTTTGGCATGCAAAGGTTTTCCTCAAACATTTGAAAGCGTCATGTGATGATATAGGTTAAATGTTATTTACAGTTTGTATACTACCATATTGAAAGGATTTTTTTTTTTTTGTTTACTACTGTGCTGTGAAAGATGTGTAAGAGCAGACAATATAATGTCACTATTTAATGGATTAGTTTGCTTTGAAAAAAAATAAAAATAAATAAATGCACATGTGAAGCTACCTAGAGCACTCACTACCGCTCTGGTAGTTGATTGAGAACTACAAGCAGTCAGCCGCAAAAGATGTTGGTACTTGTAGTTCTCCCATTCACAGAAAACTGACTGAATGAATGAATGACACGACTGTGTGGGCAGAGCCCTGCACGGCCACTTTCTTTCCAAATTGTGACAGCGGGTGCGGGGGGGGGGAAGATCCCTGGCCTTCTGTAACAGGGAGAGAGGGGATCAGCAAGGCTGCAAAGGTGGGAACATGTCACACGTTCCACCCTAAACATGTAACATGTTGCCAATGGTGAACTTATCCTTTAATAAAGAGAGTAACTACCAAAGACTATTTAGCCCCGATAATATTCTTTGCTGACACAGACATTTTAGCATAAACATATTACTTCTTTTTACTAAACATGCTTTTACTTGACTGCTTTCTAAAATAGAATTACTACAACATGTATTTGTCTCCCAAAAAAAAAAGGCCATCATTATTAAATGAAGATGTGGCAAAAATCTAATCAGATGTGAAAATCATTGCCACAAAAGCGTTGAAGTACTCTCCACAGACAAGTTTGCACAATAGTCATTACTCAAGTCATGCACAAAAGGTTGGAGGAATGTCTTGCAGAACTTGGCTATGTGAGACTCCAAAAGGGGAAAGATTGGTGGTTTATATGCAGCATGCCAGAGATCGGCGATGTTCTCGCTTTCAAGGTGAGACAATTTTTAGGACTTGACTCATCAACAAGTTCAATTGGAAAGACTGAAGCACAGGACACGTCATTAAAACTGCTGCTAAGTGTGTGACCAACACTGCCTATTGAAGGAGGCTTCTGGGAAGGACTTTTGTTAATGAAATGTTAGTCCAACAAAGTTATTTTTGTATTTCGAGGCTTGCTTTTTTTCAGGCCAAGTGGATATTCTATTGAATCAAATGTTTGCAATAGGGAACCTAAAATAAAATCTTGTATTAATAAACTAGAAATTAAAACAAAAAAAACAAAAAAGTTCCAAACTCTGCCCAAGATCAAGGGGGTGGGATAACAAGCTCTTATTTATTCCAACAACATTAATTTCTAGTTTTGTGGATTTATTTAAGATTCATAAGACTAGATATTTCTAGTTAGACAGCAAACATGGTGAATCTGGGGTGGATTGTATTGCTAGATTACTATTACAGCCTTGGACAAAAGTTGAGAACGACACAAATATTAGTTTTCACAAAGTCTGCTGCTTCAGCGTTTTTAGATTTTTTTGTCAGATATTACTATGGTATACTGAAGTAGAAATACAAGCATTTCATAAGTGTCAAAGGCTTTTACTGACAAACATTATATTTATACAAAGTCAATATTTGCAATGTTGACCCTTTTTCAAGACCTCTGCAAATCACCCTGGCTTGCTGTCAATCAACTTCTGGGCCACATCCTGACTGATGGCAGCCCATTCTTGCATAATCAATGCTTGGAGTTTGTCAATTTGTGGGGTTTCTTTTGTTCACCCGCCTCTTGAGTATCGACCACAAGTTCTCAATGGTAATAAGGTCTGGGGAGTTTCCTGGCCATGGACCAAAATTTCAATGTTTTGTTCCCCAAGCCACTTAGTTATCACTTTTGCCTTATGGCAAGGTGGTCCATCATGCTGGAAAAGGCATTGTTTATCACCAAACAGTTCTTGGATGGTTGGGAGAAGTTGCTCTCAGAGGATGTATTTGTACCATTCTTTATTCGTGTGTGTGTGTGTGTGTGTGTGTGTGTGTGTGTGTGTGTGTGTGTGTGTGTGTGTGTGTGTGTGTGTGTGTGTGTGTGTGTGTGTGTGTGTGTGTGTGTGTGTGTGTGTGTTTCTAGGAAAATTGTGAGTCCACGCCCTTGGCCGAGAAGTAACCCCACACATGAATGGTCTCGGGATGGTTTACTGTTGGCATGACACAGGACTGATGATAGTGAAGCACTCACCTTTTCTTCTCCGAACAAGGTTTTTTCCAGATGCAGCAAATAACCGAAAAGGGGATTCAGAGAAAAATGACTTTACCCCAGTCCTCAGCAGTCCAATCCCTGTACCTGTTGCAGACTATCAGTCTTTCCCTGATTTTTTTCCTTGCTGCCCTTCAACACCAGGCCATACTCCAAAAGACTTCAGATGCACTCACACTTGCCTGCTGCCATTCCCAAGCAAGCTTTGCACTGGTGGTGCCCCGATCCCACAGCTGAATCAACTGTAGGAGACGGTCCTGGCATTTGCTGGACTCTCTTGGGAGCCCTGAAGCCTTTTTAACAATTGAACCTCTCTCCGTGAGGTGGGGGGGGGGGGCGGCGAATACTATGGAGGGCTATCAAGAATTCAGCAGCCTGCACTGATTGGTTTAGCCATCGTGCCAAGATAAACCAGAGAGCAGGAACCCGAGACTGCCATTTTCTGTAATCTGTTTAGTGTATGTGTGAGTTTACTGAAACCATGTTACTGAGAGACCATTACATATATGATCAGTTTTCTTGGGGTTGTTTCAAACAAGATTAAAATGAACTGTTCCAGGTATTTTTACATCTTCTTTACAAGATCTGATAACTGCATTAGGAATCTCATGGGGAAATTTCATATTTCTTTATTATTAGCTCACAATATCCAAGAATTAATTCTAAACCTGGTTGCCTTAGATGATCTAATACTATAGGAATGCCATGTTAAACAGACCAGGATGGGTTATTTCCTTAAAAGGTAATGCTGCTATTCAGGAGTTACGATTGGTAATTTACCCACTTAGCCAAAACCTGTAAGAAGTCTCACCTGCAGAGTTTCTGGTTTGTTCATCGTGCCACGCCAAACAGACAGGGGACTCCGTGGCGAAAGAGGCATCTATAGCCAAGTTTTCTTGCTATATTTTCTAATATTATTACATTTGTCATCTGTATCGGTCATTAAATGTTATACCAACAAGTGTTTGTGGGATCTCTCTAATAAAACCCCAAAAACGTAAACTCTCACGGTACCATGATAAAACAGTCTTAAAATGAATGTAAATCCGAAATTTTTTTTTTTTTTTTTTTTTTTTGACGTCATGATGTAGAGTATAAGATTTCCTATAATTTGAGCCCAGTCTTGCCACAAAGAGTTAATCCAGCTCTGAGCAATCCTCTTATTGTTCACTGAGATAAATCTTGACAAACAGAAAAACGTTGTCAAATCCTCCCCCTTGCTGTGAGTGACAGGTGATTTACATCTCGTGCACTAGCCTAAGGCATGCATTCCCGCCCCCACTCCTTTCTTCAGCAGCTCTGCAAGGATTTGGCTGTTCCACACCTCAGCATGATTTGGCATGCTGAAGTCATGTGGTTACTTTCCTGTCTTCACTGGATGTTAGAGATCATAGCAGAAGTTCAGTGTAAGAAATACACAGGAAAAAATGCAAATTGACAAGGGGAGTGAAGAGGTGGGCAGGGAGTCTGTCATCACGACTCCACCCACCGAGCTCCAGACAACAGACCCACCTACAGAATCTGCAGTTTTTTGGGTCTCATAACAGACAGAGGGGAGACATTTGACAGGTAGAGATACATGCAGGAGGCATGTATATCCTTACAGATAACCCCTGTGGCAGTAGTTTAGAAAGGTTGGCATTGGGTTTACATCCAGTTTAAGCCTGCCAGAACAGATTCAATTTTTTTCTTTCAGCCAGCGGGTTGAACAAAGATAAAAAAGAACACAAGCAAGGTGGAAAAGGGGATCCTTCCTGCTGAGACATTGTATTCTGACTGTGGGACTCTCCACTGTCAGAACACACTAATCAGACAGCTGACCAAGAACAGTTTTCCCAACAAGCCTGTTTGACAGAAGTCAATTTAACGATCAATTTCTGTCGAACAGGCAAGACCACACAGGGATCGAAAATCAGGTGATCCCTGTTGAAGCGGCCTAATTTCGATCAATCTATGGCCAGCTTAAGTGCCAAGCACTACATACTCATGTTACAATGCATGTTGACATGCACTTTATGAAACAGAAAAGTGTCCCAAAACCATTACAGTCTAGCATTTAGGGATGTTCCCCATAGGGAGTATGAAAGCACTCTAATCTCAAGATCATATATAGCATTTTAATTTAATCTAACAAGATTTGCAACCGCTGTATATACAAAATCAAAGCAATAAAATGAGAAGATAAAAACCTTACCTATAAACAGTATATTCATCACCATCATTACAAGTTATTCTACATAAAGGTGCAAGCTCTGTTAGGAACTGAGCTCCCTGAAATTAAAAAAAATAAAAAATAAAAAAAAGGAAAAAATTTAGAAATATTAAAAGTTTAAATTTTTCAAGTCACAAATTTTCAACAATCAAATATTCAGAATGTCTTTGTTTATGCATAGCATGATGGGAGTGCAGAAAGGTTGTTAAAACTAAAGACAAACAAAAAGCTGATAAACCATAAACTCTTCCGTAAAAAGCCTGCACTTTTTATATTTCAGGCAGACAAAGGGCACACTACCATTGTCAAGCTGTAGTGCCATCTGCAGGTTAACTATCACAGCTGAACCACTGTCTGGTTAGATTGTCAGTGGGGATAGTAGCGGTCAGAGAGAGCCTGGTATGACAGCTAGGGGGAATGAAGGTTAAAAGGACATGTCCTTTTCTACAGATTTTGCAGACGTGTAGCTATTGCCCGGTTTATATAGGTGGTGAGGAGGTGGAAAGGGTGGACACTATTACATTTTTGGGAGTACATATTACAAGGGAGTTGTCATGGTCTCAAAATACTTTTTCTCTAGTGAAAAAAGCACAGCAGAGTTTTTCCTACGGAGACTGAAGCAGGCTGGATTGCCCTTAAGGCTTCTGGTCAATTTCTATCATTGTACCATTGAGAGTATTCTTCTCCACTGCGCTGTAGTGTGGTATGCCAGCTGCAGGGCAGAGGATAAGAAGTGCCTGTCTCGTGTGGTGAAAACAGCACAGCGGATCATAGGAACAGATCTACCAAATTTGGACACAGCATATGCCAGCCGATTAAAAAAGCGGGCACAAGCTATTAGTATTGATCCAACCCACCCAGGTTACAGTGTGTTTGTCCCATTGCCATCAGGAAAAAGATATAGAACACTTAAAACGTACACTAATCGATTAAAGCATAGTTTTTTCCCCTAGGGCCGTATTGTCCATAATCCCATCAGGTACAGTGTTTTAGGAATTTTATGTAGAATTTTAACATTCTTTTATTCATTTTTAAATAACATTTCATATTTTGATATATTTAAAAAGATATGCGGGCACGTGCTAGGAGTATGTATGTGTGGTTTTCTTGAGAAATGTTTTATTGCTGCTGTAAAGAGTATCCGGAAAAATGTTGTATGTATACAATGACAATAAAGTATATCTATTAAAAAGGCAAGTGCATTGTCAGACAATTTTCCCATGGCTAACTCCTGATTTCCACTGCCCTACTACCATCTGCCTACTGTGATGCACTTTCCTTTTTTCAAAGGAAATCTGTGATGGAAAAATAAATAGGGTGTCATTAAAATACTACCGGTCATGTTAATCCAAAGGCCTAATATTTTGAGTCACTGATCTGGAACAAGAATGAACACCACAAGTCAAACTTTACTCTGACTCCACTAGCTGCATGCCTATTCTAGGTCAGTGACTCAAAGTACTGAGGCCAGAGACAGCCAAGCAACTATCATTTCAAGTCACCATTTTCTAAAAAAAAAAAAAAAAAAAAAAAAGAGAAGGGGGAGGTAACATGTGACACCCAGTGAGATCCCACGTTTCATTTTTACTAATCCAGCTCAAAAATTGAAAGCTAAAAAGCAGTTTGGTTACTATAAGTACAGCTTTGTTTTTGCTTCTTCTCCAGTCTATCAACCCTCACATAAGACTCAAAAACACGATATGAATCTCCTGAAGATGGGAAAAGAATCAAGCATCCCAAAACATATTAAACAAATATAAAATGAGCTAATATTAGCAGTGATTCTATAGGGCCGAAAAGGGGACAATCTCTCAGAATTTTTGGAAGATTCTACAGACTGCTTTGGCCAGTAGTTAGATTTAAACTAAAGCTTGGAAAATGCATTGAAAGCAAAAGAAGACAGCAAGAGGTCTGCGTCCCCAAGGACTCAAATGGAACTAGTATGGGAGTACACACCCTAACCACGACTCTATCCATGTTAGTTTGTGATTAGACTGACACCATTTCCACTTCTGAACCTGGAGATGAGCAAAACTGACCCAATATACTACTTTTAAAAAGGGCCAAGTCTATTTATTATATATCAACATTCCCTATATGTATGATCGATATGTTGCTGTAGTAAGACCTCATCTGGAATATGCAGTTCAGTTTTGGGCACCAGTTTTCGAAAAGGATAAATCGGAGAACTGGAGAAAGTGCAGAGAAGGGCAACCAAACTGATAAGAGGCATGGAGGAGGCTCATCTATGAGGAAAGATTAGAGAAACTGACTTTATTCTCTCTCGAGAAGGGGAGATTAAGGAGGATATGATCAACATGTACAGTATCGCACAAAAAAAGTGAGTACACCACTCACATTTCTGTAAATATTTTATTATATCTTTTCATGTGACAACACTGAAGAAAATTACACTTTGCTACAATGTAAAGTAGCGCGTGTACAGCTTATATAAAAGTGTAAATTTGCTGTCCCTTCAAAATAACTCACACAGCCATTAATGTCTAAACCGCTGGCAACAAAAGTGAGTATACCCCTAAGTGAAAATGTCCAAATTAGGCCCAAAGTGTTAATATTTTGAGTGGCCACCATTATGTTCCAGCACTGCCTTAACCGTCTTGGGCATGGAGTTCACCATAGCTTCACAGGTTGCCACTGGAGTCCCTTTTTACTCCTCCATGACAACATTACGGAGCTGGTGGATGTTAGAGACCTTGCACTCCCTCCACCTTCCATTTGAGGATGCACCACAGATGCTCAATAGGGTTTAGGTCTGGAGACATGCTTGGCCAGTCCATCACCTTTACCCTTATCTTCTTTAGCAAGGCAGTGGTCGTCTTGAAGGCGTGTTTGGGGTTATGTTGGAATACTGCCCTGCGGCCCAGTCTCTGAAGAGAGGGGTCAATGCAGTGCTTTAGTAGGTCACAGTACATGTTGGCATTCGTGGTTCCCTCAATGAACTGTAGCTCCCCAGTGCCAGCAGCACTCATGCAGTCCCAGACCATGACACTCCCACCACCATGCTTGACTGTAGGCAGGACACTTGTCTTTGTACTACTCACCTGGTTGCCACCACACACGCTTGACACCATCTGAACCAAATAAGTTTATCTTGGTCTCATCTGACTACAGGACACAGTTCCAGTAATCCATGTCCTTAGCCTGCTTGTCTTCAGAAAAACTGTTTGCAGGCTTTCTTGTGCATCATCTTCAAAAGAGGTTTCCTTCTGGGACGACAGCCATGCAGACCAATTTAATGCAGCGGCGTATAGTCTGAGCACTGACAGGCTGACCCCCCCCACCCCCAACTACTGGTTATGATGCTGAGCATGTGCACTCAACTCCTTTGGTCGACCATGGCAGGCCTGTTCTGAGTGGAACCTGTCCTGTTAAACCGCTGTATGGTCTTGGCAGCTCAGTTTCAGGGTCTAGCCAATCTTCTTATAGCCTAGGCCAGCTTTATGTAGAGCAACAATTCTTTTTCAGATCCTCAGAGTTCTTTGCCATGGGAGGTGCCATGTTGAACTTCCAGTGACCAGTATGACAGGGAGAGCGCGATAACACCAAATTTAACACATCTGTTCCCCATTCACACCTGAGACCTTAGTCACATGAGTCACATGACACCAGGAATGGAAAATGGCTAATTGGGCCCAATTTGGACATTTTCACTTAGGGGTGTACTCACTTTTGTTGCCAGCAGTTTAGACATTAATGGCTGTGTGTTGAGTTATTTAAGAGGACAGCAAACTCACACTGTTATACAAGCTGTACACTCACAACTTTATATTGTAGCAAAGTGTCATTTCTTCAGTGTTGTCACATGAAAAGATATATAATATTTACAAAAACGTGAGGGGTGTACTCACTTTTGTGATATACTATATAAATACATAAGTGGTCCATTTAGTAAACTTGGTGTTGAATTATTAACTTTAAAGGTCATCACAGAGGACAAGGGGAATTTAATCTCCAAATACAGAAAGGTTTCTTCACAGTAAGGGCTGTGAAAATGTGGCATAGACTCCCTCCAGAGGTGGCTCTGGCCAGCTCTGTAGATTCCTTTATATAAAGGCCTGGACGTTTTCCTAAATGTGCATAATATAACTGGGTACTGACATTTATAGGTAAAGTTTATCCAGGGAAAATCCGTTTGCCTCTCGGGGGATCAGGAAAGAATTTTTCCCCTGCTGTAGTAAATTGGATCATGCTTTGCTAGGGTTTTTCGTCTTTCGCTGGGGGGGCCTCTGCTGAAACGTATTTCAGGTGAAATGTTTTGATGTTTAAATTGGCTCTGTCACACTCTGACACTGAGTCTCACTCCTCCTGCTGCATTCACAGATTATGCTTTCATCATCATGTTACGGCTAGTAGGGCACCCCATTCTCCAGTTCAGGGGGGAGTCACATGTACTTCACAGACCACCCCACTGATGCACGTCATACTCGCACGTCTCTTTGACCGGGGTATGATATCAGGGGGGTGAGTAGAGGAATCCTTGTCTGAGCCTAGACACCTACAGGTCATACACGTTTATCCTGAGAGGTAGTTTTGTATGCTTATGTTCCTTTTCCATAGTTAGTTTTCTACACATCAACAGGACTCAAAAAGTTCCAATAGGCCATTCATCTTTTTCAGCACACCCCATCAAAGCTATCCTGAAAGGGATTCAGAAGAGTAGCCCTCCTGCTGTAGCTAGCAGACTTCCCATCACGGGACACATATTCCGGGACATGTCCGATATACTCACCAGGTCTCCCTTCGGTTTGCTACCTAGCTTGGTGCTTAAGGCAGCCATGTTATCTGGCCTTTTATGGTTTCCTGCGACCTGGGGAGTTTACATGTACTGGGCCAGGATCCAGTATACTCTTGGCCAGTCATCTAATCAGGTACCCCGACCACTTTCGGTTGCATCTGCATACTTGCGAGACACAGCAGACGGAGTCGGTACTGATGTCATATTTTAGGACCAGTAATGCATGGTGCCCAGTTCTGGTCTTAGACCAGCTCATGAGGACAACAGTGGACAAGCCCAGGGATAGTCCACTGTTGCTTTTTCCTAGTGCTCCCCTCTCTACAGCTCAGTTCATGCATCATTGCAGCACCCAGTCTAATTTGGACCCCAAGGTATATTGTGGCCATTCTTTCAGAATAAGAGCAGCTTCCACTGCTTCTCGCCACAGGGGTTCCTGTGATCAAAAAAATTAGGTAGGTGGAAGTCATCATGCTTCTCCAGATATATCCGGATCCACTGGTCGAGATGTCACAAGCTTTTGTTAATTTGACTGATTAAATGTTACTTTCAGTTTTCAATAAATCTTTTGATAGCTTCATCCTACGGTCTTAATTTTTTCCCCCTTTTAGGCATACTGACCATGGCACACCCCAGGTCAATTCTCAGTTTCTTCTTCCTTTCCTAAAACAATCCATAAGAAGACGGAGTACAAAATGTGAGTTTGCCAGAGTGGTGTGTTTGAATACTAAGAGCAATCTCCCCTGAAGAGTCCCATTTCAAAATATACCCTATCACAATGATCTATACATGTGCTCCATACTAATGTGGTTAACCAATCTTGAAGGGTGTAAATAAACTCATTCCAGGGACTTCTTACCACTGCACATCAAGTTACATTGGAAAGAATTTTACACTTGTGGGAGATAGCATTCGGAGCATTACACTGGGAGGATTCAAACTGGAGGGATTGCATTGGAGGCATTACAGAGGATTTACATTGCATGGGGGGGGGGGGGGAGAGAGATGGAGGGATACACTCCGGGGGGATGTGCACTTAAGGGATTACACTGTAAAGATTGCACTGATGACTTGGAATTTACAACTAATATGTGAAGAAAGGAAAAATGTATGAGTGTTAAAATAAAAGCGGGTGCACAGAAGGACTTGGCAGGATGGCCAGTGGGTGGATTTGGTGGGACCTGGGGAAAGTTGGTGGTCAGGCCCAGGCCTAAAGCTGTGCAAAAGTTTGATGGCTTCCCAGCCAATAAGCCACCATTTGTTAACAGACTGCAAAAATCCTTTAGGTTATTCACAGATTATAAAACCTATTACAGCAAAGCCTATTGCATAGTGTAGGGAAATGGCTTTTTTTTTTTTTAGTAAGTTGCCCTCTGCACAAAGTTTAGAAAATGCTTAAATTTGGAGCTCCTATTCAGGCTACTCAGTATTTGCAGAGAACTAAGTTTATGTACAGACTGACTAATTTTATATAATGCTGAACATACCTGGGGAGTATTTGCTACTGTTCACTTGTTTTAACTTTGCTGGATGTAATTACTGCGAAACAGAGCTTATGCATTTTAAAAGAAGCGCATGTTCCTTTTTGAGTGACAAGCATTGCAATTGCAGTGCAATTTACCACGTGGAAATTATGCCACCATTAGAAGTAGTTGCATTGCAATTGTGTCCCTCGTTTTGCAGCTATTTCGCGAGGCGGAATTGCAGTGTTTCCGCCCGCGATCATGTGTGAATGCAGCCTTAGTATCTCTGTAGAGCTGACCAACTCTATGTACAATTGCCTACCTCAGGGCTTGACAAATTTGCTTGGAATCTAGGAGCCAGCTAAAAAAGTTAGGAGCCAGGTTTTTTTTTTTTTTTTTTTAAACGACCGACAAAGCTTTATTTTCAATATAAAAATTAACCAATCTTAAATTTACACAGAGACGACTAGAACGAATGTGACTGCTTTTATTTCCTGCCATGCAGGGACACAAGACCGCCATATTCCCGCTAAGGGTCCAATCAGGTCCGCCTGAAAAACTGACAGGCGAACCTGATCAGACAGCCCGTGTGAAAGGGGCCAAGCAGGGAAATGACAAATAAATTCATTTTAATTAACCACTTCCTTCCCGCAGGACGACTATATACGTCCTGTCTTTGAAGAGAAATACCGTTGCTATGGTAGCAGCTAGCTACCATAACCCCGGTATCTTCTTCAAGAGCCGGCGGTTCTCTTTCAGATAAAAGTGGTCTCTGCTGCAGATTCGCAGCAAGATCACTTTTATCGGCGGCAGGCATTTTTTTTTTCTTTTTTAATGCAATTTAGTGTAAATATGAGATCTGAGGTCTTTTTGACCCCAGATCTCATATTTAAGAGGTCCTGTCATGCTTTTTTTCTATTACAAGGGATTTTTACATTACTTGTAATAGGAATAAAAGTGACTTTTTTTTTTTTTTTTTTTCTAAAAGAACAGTGAAAAAATAAACGTTAAAATGAATAAGAAAAAAAAAAAATTAAATGTGCCCCATTCCTAGTAATAGAAATAAAAGTGACACTTTTTTTTTTTTTTTTTTTTAACAAAATATATAAGAGAAAAAATAATTTTTTAAACGCGCCCTGTCCCGCCGAGCTCGCTTGCAGAAGCGAACGCATATGCGAGTAGCGCCCGCATATGAAAGCGGTGTTCAAACCACACATGTGAGGTATCGCCACGATCGTTAGAGCGAGAGCAATAATTCTAGCCCTAGACCTCCTCTGTAACTTAAAACATGCAACCTGTAGAATTTTTTAAACATCGCCTATGGAGATTTTAAAGGGTAAAAGTTTGTCGCCATTCCACGAGCGACGAAATTTTGAAGCGTGACATGTTGGGAATCAATTTACTCGGCGTAATATTATCTTTCACAATATAAAAAAAATTGGGCTAACTTTACCATTTTCTTATTTTTTAAATTAAAAAAAGGATTTTTTCCCAAAAAAGTGCGCTTGTAAGTCCGCTGCGCAAATACGGTGTGACAGAAAGTATTGCAATGACCGCCATTTTATTCTCTAGGGTGTTAGAATAAAAAATATATATAATGTTTGGGGGTTCTAAGTAAAGGGAAGGAGATGAGCGGGCAGTGAAAACAGATAGGGAAAGCTCCATTAGCATTGGTGGATGTCTTGTCATACCAACGGCCACCACCAGAGGGCGCCCGATTGCAGAAGGAACCATAGGACTGCAGTAGGCCGCAAAGCCGGGGCCTCAATTACCGGCGCGGCCCAACGCGATCACGCCGGGGGGGGGGGGGTGTCGAACGGACACAGGATACCCCAGCTGTGCTGCGCCAGGGCGCTAATTCTAGTCGCAAATGCGACCTGGCGCCCGGGGTTTGTCGAGCCCTGGCCTACCTAACTAAAGATACTGAAGAATCACACAAATACAGCTCAGCAATAAATAGATTGCCCTGTACTTTACTAAATAGCTGACAAATTAAAAAAAATAAATAAATAAATGTGGGTGTATAGAAAAAAGACACAGAACACACTCACCCGTTTGGATTTCCCTGACACTTTGTTCTGCAATCTGCTGCAGTTAGCGCTGATTTGATAACTAATACTGGAAATTGTTTTCCCACTCTGAAGAACTGGATGACATTCGGCCAGTGTAATTACACATATTCTAAAAACAAAGGGACATTTTTGAAAAACAGCCTTATATTTAAGTACAAAAGTTTAAAAGTTTTGAGAGCAATACAGAAGTGCTTTTCACATATAGATGGGTGCTCATTACTAGATATTTCTTCAGAATAAGTGCACTTGTATTACTTTTATCCTTTGCATGCCTCTCACAGTACTAAAAACCTTTTTCTAATGGGTTAGATTTACCGTATTTATCGGCGTATAACACGCACCGGCGTATAACACGCACCCCAATTTAGGAGGGAAGTTGAAGGGAAAAAAAAAAAAAACTTACATTTAAATGCCCTTCAGTGCAGCCTTGCCCCAGTGCAGCCTTGCCCCAGTGCAGCCTGGTATCCCCTGTCCCTGCTTCCAGGGCTTCAAAATCGCGGTCCGCGATTTGAAAATGGCGCCGCCGGCGCCGAAGTACACAGAGCCGGTCCTCGGCTCTTTCCGGCGGCTCTCGTTTACTTTCGGTTCCACTCGTAGTCCGGAGCGGAGCTATCCGAGTAGGTCCGGATAGCTCCGCTCGGGACTACGAGTGGAGCCGAAAGTAAACGAGAGCCGCCGGAAAGAGCCGAGGACCGGCTCTGTGTACTTCGGCTCCGGCGGCGCCATTTTCAAATCGCGGACTGCGATTTTGACATTTAGACAGATCGGGATCGGCGTATAACACGCACCTGCGACTTTCCCCTGATTTTAAGGGGAAAAAAGTGCGTGTTATACGCCGATAAATACGGTACTTAAATGTCAAGCTCTCCAGAGCTCTTAGCCTTATGGTCATCCCAAGACCAAACTGTCTTTCTCGTAGATCTTTCATGACAGCTAGTACTATTCTTGTGCATGCACACTGCAACTTCCATAATATTCAATTGAAAGACCATCCTCACATATTCTCGGGGGTTTTCTGGTATCAAACTTTATTGATAATAAAAAAGGAGGTTATATACAGAACCACAGTGTACATTGTGTGCATGACGACAACAACATTGTATAACAAGTAAACAAGGACAACTCAACCACTGGGAGTCAGGATCACAAAGGGCAATCGTGAAAACTTGGAACACAGAATAAGTCTAGACAAGTCTGAAGGCTGGGTCATCCCAAAAAGAAACACACAGTTGTGCTCATAAGTTTACATACCCTGGCAGAATTTATGATTTCTTGGCCATTTTTCAGAGAATATGAATAACACAAAAACCATTTCTTTCACTCATGGTTAGTGTTTGGCTGAACCCATTTATTATCAATCAACTGTGTTTACTCTTTAAATCATAATGGCAACAGAAACCATCCAAATGGCCCTGATCAAAAGTTTACATACCCTGGTGATTTCAGCATGATAACATGCACACAAGTTGACACAAAGGGGTTTGAATGGCCATGAAAAAGGTAACCATCCTCACCTGTGATCTGTTTGCTTGTAATGTATATAAAAAGGTCAATACGTTTCTGGACTCCTGACAGACCCTTGCATCTGTCATCCAGTGCTGCACTGACGTTTCTGGATTCTGAGTCATGGAGAAAGCAAAAGAATGGTCAAAGGATCTGCAGGAAAAAGTTAGTTGAACTGTATAAAACAGGAAAGGAATATAAAAAGATATCCAAGGAATTGAGAATGCTAATCAGCAGTGTTCAAACTCTAATCAAGAAGTGGAAAAGGAGGGGTTCTGTTAAAACCAAACCACGGTCAGGTAGACAAACTAAAATGTCAGCCACAACTGCCAGGAAAATTGTTCAGGATGCAAAGAAAAACCCACAAATAACTTCAGGTGAAATACAGGACTCTCTGAAAACATGTGGTGTGGCTGTTTCAAGATGCACAATAAGGAGGCACTTGAAGAAAGATGGGCTGCATTGTCAAGTTGCCAGA
Organism: Lithobates clamitans; assembly: GCA_037952925.1. NCBI lineage: Eukaryota > Metazoa > Chordata > Amphibia > Anura > Ranidae > Lithobates > Lithobates clamitans. The sequence continues at coordinate 3,546,031 of JBBGZY010000486.1, forward strand.
AGAAAGCCATAACTACGCAAGTGCCACAAAGTATCCTGCTTACAAGACAAACAGCACAGAGACAAGCCTCAAACCTTCTGGCACAAAGTCATTTGGAGTGATGAGACCAAAATTGAGCTTTTTGGCCACAACTATAAACGCTACATTTGGAGAGGAGTCAACAAGGCCTATGATGAAAAGGTACAGGGAGGTGGATCACTGAGGTTTTGGGGATGTGTGAGCTACAAAGACACAGGAAATTTGGTCAAAATTGTTGGCAAGATTAATGCAGCAGGTTATCAAAAAAATAGGATTTTTTATAACAGCTTACCTGTAAAATCCTTTTCTTTTGATGTACATCATGGGACACAGAGCCTCAGTAATTACTGATGGGTTATATAGGGTATCACTAGGTGATTGGACACTGGCACACCTTAAACAGGAAGTTCAACCCCCTATATAATCCCTCCCCTTACAGGGATACCTCAGTTTTGTAGCAAAATAATATAAGTGTATTAGAAGAGGGGCGGGACCTGTGTGTCCCGTGATGTACATCAAAAGAAAAGGATTTTACAGGTAAGCTGTTATAAAAAATCCTATTTTTTCTCGTACATCACGGGACACAGAGCCTCAGTAATTACTGATGGGACGTCCCAGAGACATCCCAAAGCAATGCTATCTGAGGGGAGGGGGACCACACGACGTAGGGTGTAATCAGAAAAAAAATTGTGAATGTATGGACTGAAGACCAGGTTGCGGCCTTGCAGATTTGAGCCATAGAGGCCTGGTGATGCACCGCCCAAGGAGCACTAATAGCCCTTGTGGAGTGTGCCTTGATCTGAAAAGGAGGAATTTTCTGTTTCAAACCGTAAGCTTGAATAATCATTTGTCAAATCCATTTAGAAATGGTAGATTTTGACGCTGCCTGTCCTCTATTGGGACCTTCTGGCAGTACGAACATTAACATCCGTTTTGCGAATTTGAGCAGTTGCTTCCAGATAAGCCTTGACTGCTCTTACTGCATCCAAAGAATGTAGTGACCTTTCTTCCATAGAACAGGGATCTGGAAAAAAGGAAGGCAAAACAGAAAGCTAGGATGAGGGCGCAATATCACCATCCTTGTGTATGATTAAATAAGGCTCTTTACAGGAAAGAGCTGCTAATTCTGATACTCTTCGAGCAGAAGAAATGGCTACCAGAAAAATTAACTTTCTTGTCAACAAGACCAAGGGAATTTGACGTATTGGTTCAAAAGGCTGTTTCTGTAAAACTGACAGAACCAAATTCAAGTCCCAGGGGTTTAGTGGCGCTTTAACCAGAGGATTAAGACGCGTCACCCCCTGCATAAAGTTTCAGACCAAAGAATGTGAAGCAAGAGGCCGTTGGAATAATAAGGCCGAGACCTGGCCCTTGATGGTACTCAAGGCCAGCTTAATTTCTAAAATCCCATTTGTAGAAAGTCAAGAATTCTACCTATTACATATTTTATGGGATGCCAACCCCTGGATTCACACCAGGATACATAAGCTTTCCAGACTCTGTGATAATCCACTCTGGAAGCTGGCTTCCTTGCATTAAGGTAGAAATCACAGGACCTGAAAGCCCACGACTCTTCAGAACGTGGGTTTCAATAGCCAAACCATCAAATTTAGCGTTTGTAAGGCAGGATGGAACACTGGACCTTGAGATAACAGGTCTGGACGTGACGGTTGGGTCCACGGGGAACCTACTGTCATCCTTACTATTTCTGCATACCAAGGTCTCCTGGGCCAAGCTGGGGCCACCAGAAGTACTGACTTCTTTTCCTGCCTGATCCTGCGAAGGAGTCGTGGCAGTAGTAGAATTGAAGGGAATGCATAAATCAGTGAGAACCGATGCCACGGAATCCCCAACGCATCTGTCCCGCATGCAAGAGGATCCTTTGTTCTTGCCACAATTTTGTCTATCTTTTTGTTCTGGATGCAAAGAGATCTACATCTGGAATCCCCCATCTTTGGCATATGGTCCAAAAGACGTCGGTGTGAAGAGACCATTCCCCTGGGACTAACCGCTGGCGACTCAAATAGTCCGCCTGCCAGTTCTCTATCCCTGGAATGAAAACTGCTGATATGCATGGCACATGCTTTTCTGCCCAGACTAAAATCTGGTTCACTTCTCTCTGAGCTGCCCGACTCCTGGTGCCTCCTTGATGATTGATATAAGCCACTGCTGTGGCATTGTCAGACTGGATCCTGACCGGGCAACCCTATAGCCTGAGAGTCCAGGCCTTTAGGGCTAGATATGCCGCACGGATCTCCAGAATGTTGATGGGTAATGTCCTCTCGGTTTTGGACCATTCCCCTTGGACCACAGACTGTTCCAGAACTGCTCCCCAACCTGAAAGACTGGCATCCGTTGTTACCATCATTCAGGTAACCGGTAGAAAGGATTTCTCTTTCTGCAGGCTTTCGTGTATTAACCACCAACTGAGGCTCTGACGCACTGCACGAGACAGCTGCATCGGAAAATCTAATGCCTGAACCTTCTTGTTCCGGGCCGACAGGATACTGTGTTGCAGTAGTCTTGAATGAAACTGAGCACAGGGAACTGCTTCGAATGAAGCTACCATCTTTCCCAGCAGACTCAAACAAAGGCAGACAGAAGGACCCTTTTTGGTCCCGACTACCAGAATCAGCTCTCTTAAGGCAGTGATCTTTGGTAAAAATACCTTCTCTTGGCTTGTATCTATGACCAGACCCAAATACTCCAGTCTTCTTACTGGTTTTAAGAAAGACTTTTCTAGGTTGAGAATCCAACCTAGGTGTTCCAGGTAGTTGAATGTGGTCATCAAGTTCCCGCTCAAACAGGCTACCGACCGGTCTATCAAGAGCAGGTCGTCTAGGTATGCTATGACAGTCCGAAAGGCAGAGCCACAAACTGAAAATGGCGCCCTTCTATTTCGAAGCGCAAGTACTTTTGATGAGCAGGAAAAATGGCTACATGCAGATACGCATCTCTGATGTCTATTGATGCCAGAAATTCTCCTCCCTGTAGGATGGAGACTACTGACCGAATTGATTCCATGCGAAAGGATCGAATCCTTAGGAATCGATTCAGATCCTTTAGATCCAGAATGGGTCTGACATCTCCATTTGGTTTTTGTACCGTAAAAGGTTGGAATAAAATCCCAATCCTTGATCTTTCGTGGGAACCACCATGATGACTTTTTGCGACAATAGTCGCTCTAGCTCTAGAAGGAGCGACTGCTTTTTCTATGGATCTCTGGGGACACTTGATCTGAGGAAACGAGGAGAGGGGAATTCTTGGAACTCCAGTTTGTAACCTAGAGTTACCATGGAGATTACCCATCTGTCCTGGAAATCCTCCTGCCAGAGCTTTGAGAACCGTAGCAGTCTTCCCCCCCTCCACCCGAGCGAGTGGGGGCGCTCCTTCATAAAGAGGCTTTAGCGTCTTGTCTAGTAGGCTTCTTCCCCCAGGACTTCTTTTGTCCCTGGGGTCGACTTTATTTCTAGACCCCGGAGGAGGAGGCCATCGCGACTGCCTGGAGGCTGATGCTCCTGGCACTGGGGAAAGAGCCCGTTTGAAAGAGGGACGCTTACTCCTTTTCTTAACAGGTAAGAGAGTGCTTTTCCCACTAGAGAACTTTTGGATAGAATTGTCCAAATCCTCTCCAAACAGCCTTGCACCACGAAATGGAAATCCAGCCAGAAGTTTCTTACATGGTGCTTCGGCTGACCAATTTTTCAACCATAAAGATTCTACGCATATGCACCAACCCAAGTGAAAGACGAGAGGTTTGGATGATAGAATCTCTGATGGCGTCAACAGCAAAACATAAGGCCGCTGGAAGGTTAGCCAACCCCTGGGCTTGCTGTTCAGGTAGAACTTTAAGGACCTGCTTAACATGGTCTCTTAAGTATTGACAGACTCCGATCGCTGCCACTGCAGGTTGAGCTACTGAACCTAAGGAGAAAATATCCTTCAACAGGGATTCCATTTTTTTTATCAACAGGATCCCTGAGCATTGTCTACAGGACAAGTCAGACTTTTATTTACGGACGAAATGGCGGCGTCAACCGCCGGTATCCCCCACATCTTTATATACTTTTCTTCCATAGGATAAAGTGTTGAAAACTTTTTAGGCGGAAAAAAATCGTTTATCTGGGTGATCCCACTCAGAATAAATGAGCTTTTCTAGCAAATTATGAACAGGAAAAGCATGTGTTTGAGGAGGCTTCAGTGACCCCAAAGAAGAAGAGGGTTCTTTAACTGACTCAGGGACGGGTAACAAATGTGGAGCGGACCAATCCAGCAAGGATCTGTACTAAGACCTTCTCATCCTGAAGAGGGCCCTTCTCCACTTGATTTCTCAGGAGGAGAAATCATCAGTCCCATCCCGATCCTCTGAAAGGGATTCTTCTCCTTTTTCCCCCAGAGTTCCTCTGCCTGAGGGTCCTGGGTAACAGAGGAAGACCTAGTGCATTTTCTTCCACTGAGTGAAGATGCGATTAAGGCCATTAATCTTTCCTCTAGTCTATTAATGGTTGAGGAAAAAACCTCCTGCGTAATGTATACAGGGGCTGAAGTGCCAGAAGCAGATGCAGCCCCTGACCCCAACGGCTCTCCCTGGACAGCCATCCCAGGTCCTTCGGGGGGGGGGGGTGCTGCAGAAGGGGGGTCCTCAGAGCCTGAGGGAGATCCCCTAGAGCCTCTGGTTTTTGGGGTATTTGTATCACTTTTACCCATAGTGCAAAGCAAACAAGGTGGAGGTATCACAAAAATGAAACACTCACTGCTGAGCGATGTAGTCCAGCAACTGCCACCAATGCCCAGTCAAGTGTTTCTTAGCAAATGCTGCCTAGAAGAATGCCTGTGTCCCACCTTACATGCGAACGTCAGCTCTGTGTCCCTCCATAGGCTGTGTGCACCTGAAAAGTGTGCTTCTTATAGCCTGTGCAGCCGGCGATGTGGGCGTCTAAGAACGCCGGACGTCGCGCTGACGCAAAGCCCCCCCCCCCTGACTACCCCCCTCGTTTTTTCAAAAACGTGCGCTTTCCCGCGCACGCCGACCCTCCGGGACAAGCATGGAGGGGAGGCTGGGGTGGAGGAGGAAGGAGAGAGGCCAGCAGATGGGGTCTGCCACATGGTAATGGCGGCGGTGATAGTGCGGTATACTACCGCCTCACAGACCACTGCGGCCCCCCCTAATCTTGGGGGGCAGCCCCCGGTGGCGACAATAGGCATAGCATACATTTACTTAAAGGAGAAACCTACTAGAATTTAAAAATTCTGTGGAATCTCCCTTACCTTATCCAGCTGCAAGGTTCTGTTATACAGACCCAACCTTCACCTCTCACGGTGGGCTCCGTTTGGAAAACCTTCAGAGACTGGGGCCCCCTATGGATAGGGGGATCCGCAGTTCTTGGCCTGTAAAGCACCCGGCCAAGAATAAGGCCAGAAAAAAAAAATTCTGAAATGCGGGGTCCAGCTTTCGGACACGAGGCCCAGGTACCATCCAATTCGGCCTAGAAAGGACACTTTGAAATGGATCCGGTTCGCATGGCCTAAGACACTGGCGAAAAAAAACTGAGGTATCCCTGTAAGAGGAGGGATTATATAGGGGGTTGAACTTCCTGTTTAGGGTGTGCCAGTGTCCAATCACCTAGTGATACCCTATATAACCCATCAGTAATTACTGAGGCTCTGTGTCCCATGATGTACGAGAAAGAAATACTGGGAGGAACATTCGCATTCATCAGCCAGGAAGCTGCACATGGGACATACTTGGACATTCCAACATAACAATGATCCAAAACACAAGGCCAAGTCAACCTGTCATTGGCTACAGCAGAATAAAGTGAAGGTTCTGGAGTGGCCATCTCAGTGTCCTGACCTCAATATCATTGAGCCACTCTGAGGAGATCTCAAAATGTGCAGTTTATGCAAGACAGCCCAAGATTTTACAGGAACTGGAGGCTTTTTGCCAAGAGGAATGGGCAGCTTTACCATCTAAGAAGATAAACAGCCTCATCCACAAATACCACAAAAGACTTCAGGCTGTCACTGATGTTAAAGGGGGCAACAATACACAGTATTAAGAACTGGGGTATGTTAACTTTTGATCAGGGTCATTTGGGTAGTTTCTGTTGCCATGATTTCAAAAGAGTAAACACAGTTGATTGATAATAAATGGCTTCAGCCAAACACTAACCATGAGTGAAAATAGTTTGTGTATTGATATTCTCTGAAAAATGGCCAATAAATGTAAACTTATGAGCACAACTGTATATGGTTGGGACATAAGTTGTCACATGATGTTGTCAGATAAACCTACAAAGTATATGCCTGCATACAAAACATTTTTACAGAGATATGAGGCAAAAGAAGGAGTATCCTAAAGGATGTTCGATTATTTTTATGTAGTTCATGGCTCATATGCATAAAAGGGAGTTTGTATATATATGGCCGACTGGATCTTTTTAGTGCACAATCTTTCTTGAAAATCTTCTCAGAGAGCTAGATTTCAGGCAAGTATGATCCATTTGAGAAATGGTCAGCAGGGTGTGGAATGAATGCCAATACAGTAATAAGAATTTAAAAGACTTTTTCGTCACCAACTTGTAACAGATCCCGTATATCATATTCTCAGTGCAGCAGGTTTTTACAGCCTATAGCACAAACACAGGCTTGTATTCCCTAATGTGCAGCAGGATTTCCAAATCAAACTATTACATTTGGGGAGTAATTTTTAGATTATCCCTTACCGGTTTGAATGTTGCAGTATACAGAAGTCTTCACACTGCTTTTCTTTCACATCTAAACAAAGACAAAACAGTAGCAGTGGTGTGTTAAAAGATGTAAGAAGAGTGTTTTTGCTGTGCTTCCTTCTGCGTTTATTTGTAGGCAAAATCACATCTATTTATCAACAGTTAAAGGGTCACTAAACCCACACCAAAAAAAACCCTCATCGATAAATGCTGTATTACATGTTGTTCATACTCCGTGACTATGGGATTTTTCTGTATTCTGCAAAAATCCTGGTTGATCCTGCTACTCTCTCTCTCTCCCTTCTGTCTAAGTCCCCAATGCAGCGAAGGATTTTGCAGAGCAGTGTTGGCAGCTCTGCACATGCTCAGTGTTCAATGAGTTTCTATACTGAGCATTTCCTCCCTATCACATCTGAGCCACCCATGTGACTATAGTCACATGTGGGCGTATACACCGTGATAAATGACAACTCACTCCTTCCCTCCTCCATGCCCACTAACCAGCTAAACACAATAGGGGTGGGATATTGCATCTTGATTGATGGAGACTTCACCTCCCTCTTATTTCAAGACACAGGCTGGAGGGGCGTGACACAGCCTGCGACTTGCAGAAATCCGCCCACACCAAGCTATTGCCAAAAAATAAAGATTTGAATTCAAACATGTTTGATAATTTAAAACAGTTTATTGCTATTCTTTATTTTTACTCTATTTGAAAAGGTGGTTTTTATTTTGAACATGTGACCAGCAGCAGAGGACTAGCAGCTCCTCCTGCTTATGCTTCCCTGTAGACAGGCAGGGACAGAGCTGGGTCATGTGACAGCTGTATATTGATGAGAAAGGTACTTAATTATTTTTTTAATAAAATAATTACAGTGCCACCATCTACTGTATATACAGAAATAGATGGGCCAATGTAAATTAAACCGTGTGTGTTTAGTATCACTAAGTAGCAGAGATTTTTTATTTTTTTTTTTATATCTTTTAACAAAAGAAGTGCTTTTACTGTGCTTCCTTCTGCTTTTAACCACTTCAGCCCCGGAAGGATTTACCCCCTTCCTGACCATAGCACTTTTTACAATTAGGCACTGCGTCGCTTTAACTGCTAATTGCGCGGTCATGCAATGCTGTACCCAAACAAAATTTGCGTCCTTTTCTTCCCACAAAGAGCTTTCTTTTGATGGTATTTGATCACCTCTGTGGTGTTAAAATGGCAGGGCAGTACAACCCCCCCCCCCCCAAATGACCCCATTTTTGCAGCTCTCATTTGTTTTTGAAAATGAAGACAGACAAGAAAAACATTTTTTTTCTTTTTTCAATTTTCAAAACTTTGTGACAAAAAGTGAGGTCTGCAAAATACTCACTATACCTCTCAGAAAATAGCTTGGGGTGTCTACTTTCCAAAATGGGGTCATTTGGGGGGTTTGTGCCACCTGGGCATTCCATGGCCTCAGAAACTGTGATAGGCAGTGAAGAGTGAAATCAAAAATTTACGCCCTTAGAAAGCCTTTAGGTAGTGCGTGGTTTTTGGGGTCCCGTACGCGGCTAGGCTCCTAAAAAGTCTCACACATGTGGTATCCCCGTACTCAGGAGAAGCAACAGAATGTATTTTGGGGTGTAATTTCACATATTCCCATGGCATGTTTAAGCAATATATCATTTAGTGACAACTTTGTGCAAAAAATAAATAAATAAATTTGTCTCTTTCCCGCAACTTGTGTCACAATATAAAATATTCCAAAAACTCGACATGCCTCTCAGCAAATAGCTTGGGGTGTCTACTTTCCAAAATGGGGTCATTTGGGGGGGTTTGAACTGTCCTGGCATTTTATGCACAACATTTAGAAGCTTATGTCACACATCACCCACTCTTTAACCACTTGAAGACAAAGCCCTTTCTGACACTTTTTGTTCACATGAAAAAATTATTTTTTTTTGCAAGAAAATTACTTTGAACCCCCAAACATATATTTTTTTAAAGCAAATGCCCTACAGATTAAAATGGTGGGTGTTTAATTTTTTGTGGGTGTTAGCGGTACTGGCGCTAATCTGACGCTGCCTGGGGCGACGCATATCACCGCCGGGCGATCAGGGGGCTAAACCTTTATAAACGGCGGGTGTCCTGACACTAAAAAATAAACAAACTAACCAGCGTCACCCGTAACAGTTATACGGTGATCAGTGGTGAAAGGGTTAACACCTTTATTAGTTAGTATATGGGGGTCCCTAACGCTATAAAACGCAGACGGTGAACCTAAATATTTACCTCACTAACTAGCGTTACCAGCGACACTAATACAGCGATCATAAAAATGATCGCTTAGTGACACTGGCGACAGGGGGTGATCAAGGGGTTAAAACTTTATTAGGGGGGTTAGTGGGGTACCCTAGACCTAAAGGGGGCCAATACTAACTGCCCTACCACACTAACTGTCACAAACTGACACCATGCAGTAATCAGGAGAAAAAAGAACTGCTTGGTGTCAGTGGGGGGGGGGGGGTGTATTGTGTGCCTGCCATGTTCTACCTTGTATGTGTGTGTTGTGCACTCACATTGCAGTCTTCTCTCCTCGGCGCCGGAACGGAAAATGCCGAGCCGAGGAGAGATGTCAGTGTCAGAAAGCAGGAGGTGCGTGCAGATGTGAAACATAATCTGACTTGCCCAGCACTGGACAAAAGTATTTAGCATTTATTACAGGTCTCGAGACACACACTTTGTGGTCGTTATTTAAACAGAGCCACTTTAAAATGCAGTTGTGAAATTTTTCTGTTATACATGCTTTCTTCACTCATCTTATTAAACAGAAACCCTGATGCCATTTTTCTATGACGCCAAACAATACTTTAGTTCTGTATATTAGGCTTTGTACATACTCTTTTCTATACTGATTTTTTTACTTTTCTTTTCCTCATTTATCATCTCCTTTACCACTTCATTACTTAGATTTTTTTGTCATGTGCAAGTCATGGAAAGCAGTTTGGGAACCACCCAAGACATGACAGGACCTCTAGTTCTTCACGGACCACAGCTTGCAAAACACTGGTGTATTTAACTGGAAGTTTATGTTCATTAGGAATACAAGGATCCCATCCCAGTGTTGCGGTCTATTATCCAAAAATTGTATAATGTAAACATGTGATTCCTAGATTGTAAGCTCCAACGAGCAGGGCCCTCCGATTCCTCACGCATTGAATTGTATTGTAACTGCACTGTCTGCCCTCATGTACAGAGCTGCACAAAATGTTGGCGCTATATAAATCTTAAATAATAATAACAATAATAATTCCAGACTTCTGAAGGCAAAGCTTGTAGTTCTCAATGAACTGCAAGGGTGTTGATGAGCGCTCTAATAGTTCAATTGCAAACCCTGCAGTTTTCGAACAGAAAGCCTGTACAGGAGGTACGGGCAGAAAGCTGTAGGTCTGCAGGAGCCCCACAGGTCACTCACAATTCCACTAATGTTTTGCAGTCTCCTTGGGGAAAAAATAAATTCACTTTTTTCTGCAAAAGTGTGCATTTTTTTTTTTTAATTTTCAGATACTTGTTTAGCACTGTCAATTTATGCAGCACTTTACATATACATTGTACATTCACATCAGTCCCTGCCCTCAAGGAGCTTACAATTTAAGGTTCCTAACTTTACATACACATACTAGGGCCAATTTAGAAGAACCAGTTAGTTAACCTACTAGCATGTCTTTGGCACACAGGCACAGGGAGAACATGCAAACTCCAGGCAGGTAGTGTCGTGGTTGGGATTTGAACTTGCGACCCTTTTGCCACTAGGCGAAAGTGCTAACCACAGCACCACTGTGCTGCCCAATATTTTTTTCCCAAAAGTGAACTAACCCCTAAGATTGCCGATTATTGGTCCGCAAATACTGCTAAACTTAAACATACAGTGGATATAGAAAAAAGTCTACACGCCCCTATTAAAATGTCAGGTTTCTGTGATGTAAAAAAAATAAATAAGACAACGATAAATAAAATTTCTGAACTTTTTCCACCTTTTAAATGTGACCTATAAACTGTACAACTCAATTCAAAAACAGTGGAGTAAAAACAAAAACTAAAATAAATGTGTTGGGTGGGGGAATGCTGGTGAAAGTGCGTGTTACATGTGGCGTGCAACATTGTGGGCAGGATCTGATCCTGTGAGACTTCCAGCGAGGGCTGCCGGGTCCGGCTGTGCGCTGACCGACCTCTCTCCTCCCTACGCTGGTTAGAGGAGAGCATCGGATATCCCAAGCCAAACCATCCTCCAGAGGCTTGTGGACCCCCCCTCTCTCTCTCTCCGACGGCGGCTCCGAGGAGCCCACCAGATGCTGAATACCGGCGGGAGTGGAGGCTGGAGCGGCTCTGTGGGTAATGGTGGAAAAGTGACGAAAGTAGCAGGGGGAAACAACATACGATGGTCAGCGGCCCTGGATCTCGGACTTCTGGCTGGTCGGCTTCTTGGGCTGGTGCATTGGCTGGATGGACTCCTCTGTTCATTGAGTGGTGGTGCAGCTTTCAGTCAGAGCTAAGACCGCCGAAATAATGGTAGGCTGTGAAATTACCTTTTCTTACTTCGGAAGGAGGGGAGGAAGGAGGAGAGGAAGGTGAGGGGGACAAAAATTGTCTGTTCCTCTGATCTATTCTACTGAGCTGTGAGGAGGGTGTAGAATTAAGTGGCTAAATGCTAAATGGTCCCCAAACAACCGCGTGCAAAAGCACAAATTGTTACCCCCTGTTCCTCCCCCACAGCAACAGCTGCAAAGACAGCAGGGAAATCAGCAATAAAATCTCCACAAAAAATCTCCACAGAGGGGAACATCAGCAGAGACCCAGACGGTGATAGAAGAAGAGGTATAGCAAACTCCCTATCGCTCCCCAAAGCCAGGGGTGCCTCCCTGTCCATTTTTGATACGTTAATTGACCGTATTTTATCAACAGCCAGGATAAAGGCAGATCTACAATATGAGAATTCTAAACTATCATTTTTTTCCTGACTATCCGCTGGAGATACAGCAGCAAAGAAGAGCCTATACAGATACACGAAAAAGACAGAGAAGGGGTTAAAGTTTAGCCTTTTATACCCTAGCAAATTGCGGGTGATGGGACACATACCCTTTTTTTTTTTTTTAAACACCAACTTTAGCAGCAGAATGGCTGGACACTAAACAGATGGATTTTCTTGTTTTGTTTTTTTTCTTTTTGGTTTTTGTTTTTTCTCTTTTTCTGGGGACATATATATGTTTATAGACTGGTATGGATCTGGATAAAAACAAAGTACTAATAATAGATTATAGATGAATAATAGATTATTGATTTATACTAATCATAGGGTGTGTTTTTTGTTTTTTTTGGGGGGGGGGGGGGGGGTGGAGAAGAGATTGCTTCCCCGCTGAAAGCCAAATGTAAGAAAACAAACAAAAATAAAGAAATAAAATATACGGCGTGGGGTCCCCCCCCCCCCCCCCCGGGTCCATACCAGGCCCTTCGGGTCTAGTATGGATTCGGAGGGGACCTCCCCCACGCCAATTTTTTTTAATTCTTTTTAAATGCCGTGGTTTGGACATGCCCTGGCTTGCAGGATTTGAAGGGCAGGGTGATGCAGCTTCCCTACCCCTGCTCCTGCCCCACCCCCAGCTGCCCTGATAGACGTATGGGTGGACACATCTCTTCCTGTGATTTGCGTGTCTTCCTTCCTGGAGGAGATACTGTGTCCAGGTCCCGATTGTTGATCTGCCAGAAGGGACATCATCGCTGTGCTCCGGGTTTGTTGTCCCCCTCAGCATCCAGGCACCTATCAAAAAAAAAATGGCATCGGGCGGAACTGTCACCGGAAATGCGTCGTCGGCAGTTCTGCCCACCGGAAGCGAAGCACTCGGCATCCTGGGCTCACCTAACGCCATCTTGCTACACCCCTCTGACCCCCCAGGCAGGGGAGAGGAGTGAGGAGATCAGATGGCATCCCGCAGACGCCACAGGCAGGCCGGTTTGCTGCTGCACCACAGCACTTAAGGGGGACTATAGGGGGGTATGTCGGCTGGTGGGGCGGTTTCTTACTTCCCCAATGGGGAGCAAAACTTCAGGCTGAAGAGGACCCTGTGTAAACTGTGTGCTGATCCTATTGGTCAAAGATGCTGCTTGCAGGACTTTTTTTAGCACCCTGCCAGTGCACCATTCCAGTGTGAAAGCCCGTAACAGGAGAGGAGCTTTGCAGGTGCTATTTTTAGAGCTATAGCGCCCGTAAAGTGCCTCAGTGTGAAAGTAGCCTTATTTGTATTGTTCCATGTTATATTTTGTAATATGTTTCTATTGTTCGGTCTATAATTATTCATTCATGCAAAGCCAGCCCCTGATGAAACGATACTCTTAACAGTCTTGATGTAGAATCTTGTAGACATGTTTCATTTAAACCTATGAAAAAGATTCTATATCTATATGGGTTTTGTTCTCCTATGGTCTAAGCCTATAGTTTAGGATTTAAGATATGATTTTGTCAAACATTTGATTTTTCCAATTATTTTTTTGTACCAGAAAAGTCCCATACACCCATGATACAATTTGTTGGATGAAAAATATTTCTAATGCCGCGTACACACGACCGGACTTTACGGCATACTTTGACGGACTTTCCGAATCAAGGGACTTGCCTACACACGATCAACCAAAGTCAGACGGATTAGTACGCGATGACGTACGACCGGACTAAAACAAGGAAGTTCATAGCCAGTAGCCAATAGCTGCCCTAGCCTCAGTTTTTGTCCGTCGGACTAGCATACAGACGAGCGGACTTTGACCGGACTCGAGTCCGCCGGATAGATTTGAAACATGTTTCAAATCTAAGTCCGTCAAACTTTTGATAAAACAAAGTCCGCTGGAGCCCACACACGATCGAATTGTCCGACGAAATCCGGTACGCCGGACCAAGTATGCCGTAAAGTCTGATCGTGTGTACGCGGCATAAGCATAGTGAGTTTTAAATATTTCATTTTTTTGTTAAATGAAATGCGGAAAGAATCAGTCATTTTTATAAGATATTTCTCACAGACAGCATGGGCAAATTGTACCCCAAAACACATTCTGCTACTGGGGATACCACGTGTAAAACTTTTCAATTTTTGGACTAAATTATGCACTAGACATTTTATCACAAGAACCAACCAACACTGTATCAAAAACAGTGTACTGTAATTCTCACCTCTGTACAAGTGGTAAGGGAATATAGCTTAGTGCATTGTCACCTATAGCAGTCCCCATTCCTATAGGCCAACCAAGCCTAGCCTACTAATAAGTGACTGCCCCACGAATGCTTGGGGCCACTGGCCAGGAAGTACAGGAAGCTAAGCAGAGTGAACAAAAGGAGTTCCAGTGGTTCCAAGAATGCAGTTGTCCAAAAGGGATTGGCTGGGACCAGAGTACTGCAGGGAAGTAGTCAGTGGGACAAGGAGATGGGCCCGATCAGATGGCAGGCGAGACATAGTCAGAATTGAAGAAGAAAGAAGAAAGAAGAAAGAAGAAAGAAGAAAGAAGGAAGAAGGAAGAAGGAAGAAGAAGGAAAAAAAAAAAAAAAAAGACAGCGTAGTCAGTAAACAGACCAGGTTCAGCACAGGCAGTGGTGACACTGCACTAGTGTGGTGGGGGTCAGGAACACTGTTGCTGGCTGCACCGGCTCTGGGGACACTGCACTAATGTGGCAGCAATCAGGAGCCTGTTAATGGCTGCACTGTCACTGGTGTGGTAGCAATCAGGAACACTATTGCCGGTATGGAGACACTGACTGGTGTTCCAGCGATCATGGACACTGGTTGGCTGCACTGGCAAGATGACAATACTTGCGTGGCTAGCGACCAGGGACACAGGCTAGCTGCTCTGATCACTGTTTCCTACAGTTCTGATCACTGTTAAGGCCCATACACACGATAGGACTTTTTGACAACAAACATGCAAATTAGCTGTTTTAAGGCAACATCCTACTGTGTGTATGCTCCATTGGACAAACTTTTTCGGTTTTCATCGGACAAATGTTGGCTGTGCAAACAGACAAACTTTCCGGCAACAAAAGTACTATTGTGCAAAATCCTATCGTGTGTACACAAGTCCATAGGACTTTAGTCCAAAGTACACACACGCATGCTCAGAACCAATGTAAAAGATCAGACAACAATACAGAAGTTGAAAAAAGGGTGGCGGTAAAGAGCTGAAAAACCACGCGTTTTGGTGAAAGTTGGCTGAAAAAGTCCTGCCGTGTGTATGCTTAATTCGTTTACGGCAAACACCGTTTGTACAAAAATCCACGGGAAAGTTTGTACAAAGTCCGATCGTGTGTATGAGGCTTAAGATATACTGTTTCCACTCACAGCCGATCGCTGTGGAAGGACACAGCACTGGCTGCAACATATAGCATTTGTTTACACATGTGATCTTTTTAGCCCTGTACCGATCTGCTGACTCTACTCTAGAGGGTGTGTATGAGTGGCATGAAGGGGAGGCCGCTTTAAAATAGCCTCCAGACCTAAGGACTGAGTCAAATACAATGGCCAGACGGCAAGTGGTTGTACACCCTTACAAACATATTATATAGTAGGGGATGGGAAAGGGGGAAGGAGCAAGCAGCACCTGGGAGGTGGTCAAGTAAATGACGTGACCAGTTGGATCATACACCCAATAGGTGTGTGTTGCTGTAACCATAAACGTACATAAAAAAGAAAAAAGGGTACCCGGTATAAAGAGAGCCCAGTAAGGGGTTACTTTGGCAACAAGTAATGATCAAACCAAAATTCAAAAATATCAACAAAAAAATCTTTTTATTTTTGCATATTGCTTTACAGATATCAAAAGTGGAGAGTAAATAGATAAAGTGCAGTATCATAAAAACTAATCAAGTCCAGAGTTGGACCTTGAAAAGATGGCCATGAACGAATTCAACAAACAGGACAGAACATAAAACAGTACAAGACAATAACAGACACTGTCCGGACGCATTGCATTGGCAAGCAGTCATTCAAATATGTCTAGGGTGAATGGTCAGTTGGGAATGTATGACCCCCGTATCCTAAATGAGACCGACTGACTGCTTGCAAATCCAATGGATGTGAGGAAAGGGGCGATGAGAAAGGAGGATTGTACAGGCTGCTCGGTGAGCTGGATGGATGCAGCCTAAAATGACGTTAACTGACGTTAATGATTGTTAGCCAGCTATAAGTCAATGGAGATGGTAATCCTGGGTCACAAACAGGATGTTTAGAATGTCAAGTAATATTGATATTAAGTTAGGGGTTACTCTCTTGCAAGATGTTGATTGAAATTACAATAGTTCAGAAAGTAATTCATATGTGAAAAAAGGCACGGACAATCAAAAATGGGGGTCGTATGAGATATGTGTAGTAATAAAGTCAAACGTTACCATTTGAAGTCTTCTGCCTAATAATGTAATTCTTGATGAATTGGATCGGTTGATACAGAGTGCTCCATATACAGGGAAACCAATACACTCACATACTCAGCTGCTCTGCTTAATCACCATTGGCTGTTGGGGTGGTGGAAGATTCAAACCTCCAATAGCTCACCCCCTCCGTAATCAGAAGTAATCAGAAGCCGAGATGAAGGATGGATAAGATATGCATGCTGTTAGGAATTCATCCCTGTGCGCATTGAAGCATTAAAGTGTCAGTCTGCGGTAGACTTTAGTTGGTATTGTACGATCATACGGCCTTCGCTCATCGAGACACAGCCTACATCACTCGCTTAACTTCCCATTCACCGGCTTTCACGACAGAGCTGCGTTGTTGATGACGTCAACATGCTTTGCTGGGTCTAATGGTGTAGCTTCATCTTGGACCCCTACATACAGTATACCCAGTGAAGTGACTGGCCTCAGATGATACACAGATGAAACAAATCCTCCTACATAAGTTGTACCCTTTATCCCCAGCTCTCTCTTCTCTACAATCTTCTAAAGCACAGAATTCATACAGAAATCTGTCAGCATCTCTCAGCAGCACAAAGCAGGGGGTGGGGATCTGAAGTCACACACTTCACAGTTAAGGAATAAGAGCTCTGAGCCACAATTGGACAGAAGGTAAACACTTTCTCTCACACACACTCACACACAATGCTGAGCCAAGGCTCACAGATTGTGTGCTTTAGCTCTACTCCCCAGTCACCTTTTTTTTTTTCTTGCATTAGGAAAACATGTCAGAAATGACTCATGCTTATAACAGAGGAACAAGGCATTAGAAAGAAATGCTGCACAGTGTTTTATAGAGGCAATTAAACACTATATAAGTATGTGCTTTGTGCAGGATTTCATGTCTGAGGTTTAGAACCACTTTAAAGGAGTTGTAAAGACAGAAGGTTTTATTATCTTAATGCATTCTATGCATCAAGATAAAAATCCTTCTGTGTGCAGGAGCCCCCCTAACACTTACCCTCTGTCCCCCTCTGTCCAGTGCTATCCATGAGTGTCTCAGCCATCCGAAATTCTCACTCCTTATTGGCTGAGGCACAGCAGCGGCACCATTGGCTGCCGCCAGTCAACTAGCCAATCAGTCGAGAGGGGGCAGGGTCGGGGAGGGGATCCGTGTCTGGTTGGACACAGGGAGCTGCGACTGTTTGGGTGACTCCATAGCAAGCTGCTTGTTGAGGGGGCACTGAAGAGGAGGGAGGGGCCAGGATCACAGAAGAGGGCCCTTTACAATCACTTTAAAGAAAACATCAGAAGCAGGTAAATATGATATTCTAAGATAATCATTTTAAACCTTACCGGCTTTGTACCACCGTGTAAAATAACGGTCCACAACAGAAGGAAAATCTCGAGATCCTTCAGCCATGTAAAGGCAAAAGACAATTCAGCAGCAGTTCTTATTCCCAAGTCTAAAGAAAAAAAGAAATACACTTTTAAGGAGAATGAATAGTGGTTTTGTGTAATGTTTTTTAACAAAATGAGTCTCTGCATATGAATATAATGTAGTCTTCTATTCAACCAGCAAGTGCTTCTTATGTCGTGTACACACGGGCGGACTTTTCAGCATCAAACTTCCGACGGTCTTTCCAACGGACTTTCGAATGACCGGACTTGCCCACACACGAACGGACTAAAGTCTGTTCGAAAGTCCGTTCCTTTGAACGTGATGACGTACAAAGGGACTAGAATGAGGAAGTTGATAGCCAGTAGCTGTCCTTGCGCCCTTTTTTGTCAGTCGGACTAGCATACAGACGAACGGATTTTTCAACTGGGCTCGAGTCCGTCAGAAAGATTTGAAACATGTTCCAAATCTAATTTGCGACAGAAAAAATCCGCTGAAGGTCCGGTGAAGCCCACACACGGTCGGATTGTCCGACGGATTCGTTCCGTCGGACCAGTCCGGTCGAAAAGTCCACCCGTGTGTACACGGCATTAGGGTGTTATCCACATGAATATATTCATTAAAACGGTGCACATTTAGGAGATATTTACACTACCTATCGGTAAGCCTTATCTATAGTTGAAAGTAAAAGATGGAAGTTTACTTCCACTTTAACCACAGCAGTCGCGCAGTATGGCTGACCATACAGTCGGGCAGAACAATGTAAAGTCCCCTACAATTAATTGCGAAAATGTATGCATATATTTAAAGTAGTATTAACCCTCGGTGTTTAAAATAAACATTTCCCAGTAAATGATTTGTTCAAATGCTTACAACAATTGCAGTTTTATTTTTTCCCCTTTTTATACTCTTATTGTTATGCTTTTTCATACATATAAATACACCGCCTCTCAAGGGGCTCATACAATTCAGAAACATTTTGTCAACCATATTTACATCACCTCATCAATTCTCGAGATTACCTATCTATAACTTATTGTAAGCCATTACTATTTGCTCAACCTCTTTCAAAAGATGGAGGGAGCAATTTATTATACAGCATATCAGGAAATGGTCCCCTAGAAAGGGACAATGAAAAATGTATGTGCATGTATGTGCTACCCTAATCATGATTCCATTCCCTCTGTTAGTACCGTTTCTCCTTTTCTTCCACCCCTCCCTTCCACCCCCCCAGTGCATTATAAGCCTTCCTCGCTATACACATTAAGGTGATAAATGCCCAAGGTGTCAAAGAACAGGTGATTTAATTCATCTGATGTGGAGGTGCCCAAAGCTATTTAGGTACTGGAATGATATACTTGAGGAAATTAATAGGACCTTTGGGATCAAGCTGGAGAGGGATGCTACATTATGTTTGCTGGGGAAAATAGAGGTAAACAGTAGATCTAAAAATATTAAAATGACTGTAACAAGATGTCTATTCCAAGCACGAAAGATAATTGCCCAAAATTGGCAATCTGCAAGGCCCCCTACATCGGAAGAATGGGGTAAGGTGATGGACGCCAATGTATGGAGGGAAAAAGTGGTATTTACAAGGCGGAAGAATTTGGATAAAATTCTTAAAAATGTGGAAGCCCTGGTTGGAAAAAATAGGGTGCCTACTATAAAGGAGAATAGAGCATATGCCAAAAGAAAATGTGGAGTAGGTGTAGAGAGGGGTGCGGTGAGGACTGGGGTGGGGGGAAAGGTGAGGAAGAAAGGAATAAAACACACTATACTTAAAGATAACAAATAAAAAAATTGCAGTTTACAACTATCAATGTTGCTGACTCCCTGAATTTCCAGTCTTCACAGAAAAGAGCTATCAGTGCAGTCTCCAACAGGTTTATTATCTTGGAAGAGGAATGCCCTGTCATCCCAAGCTACAGGGCTTTAGGTCTCTCTCAATACACGTACTGTGGAGAGAAGCAACTATCAAGGATGGCTCCACAGGACACTGCAAGCGAACAGGAGCCTCCTAGGGGCAGCAGTCATTGTATTGGAAAAAATATCGGGGATATAAAATAGACCCCATAGTGGTCTGTAAAGATGCTACCGTCCCCTCAAATAATTCTATTATGCATTACAACAAAAGCTACAAAAGGAAGCCAGATGTGTCACGCAAAACTGATGCAAGGCCAACAAAAGTGCAAAGTGCTTATATTCAACTAAATCTGGATTTAATTTAACAAATAGTGATTTTCATCTAAAGTTCAAATTTCTGGAAACAATTAGAATTTAAAGTGGTTGCAAAAGGCATACAGTATGTGTATATACAGTATCTCACAAAAGAGTACACCCCTCACATTTTATTCCATCTTTTCATGTGACAACACTAAAGAAATTACACTTTGCTACAATGTAAAGTAGTGAGTGTACAGCTTGTATAAGTGTAAATTTGCTGTCCCCTCAAAATAACTCAACACACAGCAATTAATGTCTAAACCGCTGGCAACAAAAGTGAGTACACCCCTAAGGGAAAATGTCCAAATTGGGCCCAACTAGCCATTTTCCCTCCCTGGTGTCATGTGACTCAGTGTTACAAGGTCTCAGGTATGAATGGGGAGCAGGTGTGTTAAACTATGGGTTATCGCCCTCACTCTCATACTGGTCACTGGAAGTTCAACATGGCAGAGAACTCTGAGGATCTGAAAAAAAGAATTGTTGCTCTACATAAAGATGGCCTAGGCTTAAAGCAGATTGCCAAGACCCTGAAACTAAGCTGCAGCACGGTGGCCAAGACCATACAGCGGTTTAACAGGACAGGTTCCACTCAGGACAGGCCTTGCCATGGTCGACCAAAGAAGTTGAGTGCACGTGCTCAGCTTCATATCCAGAGGTTGTTTTTTGGAAATAGACGTTTGAGTGCTGCCAGCATTGCTGCAGAGGTTGAAGGGGTGGGGTGGGGGGGGGGTCAGCCTGTCAGTGCTCAGACCATACACGGCACACTGCATCCAATTGGTCTGCATGGCTGTTGTCCCAGAAGGAAGCCTCTTCTAAAGATGATGCACAAGAAAGCCTGCAAACAGTTTGCTGAAGACAAGCAGACTAAGGACATGGATTACTGAAACCATGTCCTGTAGTCTGATGAGACCCAGATAAACTTGTTTGGTTCAGATGGTGTCAAGTGTGTGTGGCGGCAACTAGATGGAGGAGTACAAAGACAAGTGTGTCTTGCCTACAGTCAAGCACGGTGGTGGGAGTGTCATGGTCTGGAGCTGCATGAGTGCTGCCAGCACTGCGGAGCTACAGTTCATTGAGGGAACCATGAATGCCAACATGTACTGTGACATACTGAAGCCAAGCATGATCCCCTCCCTTCAGAGACTGGGCCGCAGAGCAGTATTCCAACATAACAACCCCAAACACACCTCCAAGATGACCACTGCCTTGCTAAAGAAGCTGAGGGTAAAGGTGATGGACTGGCCAAGTATGTCTCCCGACCTAAACCCTATTGAGCATCTGTGGGGCATCCTCAAACAGAAGGTGGAGGAGCGCAAGGTCTCTAACATCCACCAGTTCCATGATGTCGTCGCGGAGGAGTGAAAAAAAAAAGAAGAAGAAGAAGGACTCCAGTGGCAACCTGTGAAGCTCTGGTGAACTCCATGCTCAAGAGGGTTAAGGCATTGCTGGAAAATAATGGTGGCCACTCAAAATATTGACACTTTGGGCCCAATTTGGACATTTTCACTTAGGGGTGTACTCACTTTTGTGAGATACTGTGTGAATATATGCATGCAATATATATTGCAATAGTTTGTGAAAAACTATTTGCCCCCTTCCTAATTTTTTTGCATATTTGTCACACTTAAATGACTAAGATCAAACAAATTGTATTATTACACAAAGATAACCCGAGTAAATACAAAATGCAGTTTTTAAATTATGGATCAATGAAGAGAGTTTGCAATAACTGCCAATGAGTCTTTTACATTGCTGTGGAGCAATTTTGGCCCACTCTTCTTTGCAGAATTGTTTTAATTCCGCCACATCGGAGGGTTTTCCCAGTACAAACAGCCTGTGTAAGGTCATGATACAGCATCCCAATTGGATTTAAAGCGGAGTTCCACCCTAAAGTGGAACTTCCGCTCATTGGATTCCTCCCCCCCTCCGGTGCCTCAATTGGCACCTTTCAGGGGGGAGGGGGGTGCAGATACCTGTATAATACAGGTATCTGCACCCACTTCCGGGCATAGCTAGCCGCAAATGCCCCCCCCCCCCCCCCCGTTGTGTTGTGGGAAACGCACAGTTCCCACAACACAACGGGGACCAGTGTAGACGCGCAGCGCGACTCGCGCATGCGCAGTAGGGAACCGGGCAGTGCAGCCGCAACGCTTCACTTCCTGATTCCCTGACCGAGGATGGTGGCGGGGGCAGCCGAGAGACGAGTGATCGATCGCCGACATCGCTGGACCCTGGGACAGGTAAGTATCCATTTATTAAAAGTCAGCAGCTGCAGTATTTGTAGCTGCTGGCTTTTAATATTTGTTTAAGGTGGAGCTCCGCTTTAAGTCCGGGCTATGAATAGGCCACTCCAAAACCTAAATTTTGCTTTCTTTGAACTGTTTGGAGGCCGACTTGCTGTTCTGCTTCAGATCATTGTCCAGCAACATAACCCAAGTGCACTTGAGCTTGAGGTCAAACTGATGGCCAGACATTCTCCTTTAGGATTTTCTGGTAGAGCACAGAATTCATGGTTCCATCAACTATGGTAAGTCATCCAGGTCCTGAAGCTGCAAAGCAGCCCCAGACCATCACGTTGCTACCGCCACCATATCTGATTGTTGGTATGAGGTTCTTGTTATGAAATGCTGTATTCGTTTTTTTGCCAGATGTATCTGGACTCACACCTTCCAAATCACACCTTCTTAAAATTTTTGTCTCATCAGTCCACAGAATATTTGCCTCAAGATGTTTTTTGGTAAATGTGAGATGAGCCTTTGTGTTCCTTTTGGTCAGCAGTGGCTTTTGCCTTGGAACTCTCCCAAGGATGCAAATTTTGCCCAGTCTCTGATTGTTGAATAATAAACACCTGAGGCAAGTGAGGCCTGCAGTTCTCTAGTTGTTCTGGGTTCTTTTGTGACCTCCTGGATGAGTCGTCGCCATGCTCTCGGAGTAATTGGTTGTAGGCCAGCCACTCCTGGGAAGATTCACCACTGTTTCAAGTTATGTCCATTTGTGGATAATGGCTCTCCCCATGGTTCACTGGAGTTCCAAAACCTTAAAAAAGGCTTTGAAACCCTTCCTAGACCAATACATGTTTGTTTCTGTTCTGGAATTTTTTTTAGATTGTGGCATGATATATGGCTTTTTGTGATCTGTTACTCTGCTTCACTTTGTCAGACAGGTTCTATCTATGCAATTTCTTGATTCAACAGGTCTGGCAGTAATCAGGCCTGGGTGTGCCAAGTGAAATGTAACTCCACTTTCCAAAAACGTGTGGTTAATCACAGTTCATTCATGATTCAGCATGGGAGGAGGCAACCACTTTTTCACATAGGGCCAGGCAGGTTTTAACAGTTTTTTCCCCTTAATAAATGAAATTTTTTAAAACTGCATCTTGGATTTACTTAGGTTATCTTTGTGTAATAATAAAATTTGTTTGATCTATGCAAAAAATAACAGGAAGGGGCAAATACTTTTTCACAGGTAGAGAGAAATAATATAATATAATATAATATAATATAATATAATATAATATATATATATATATATATATATATAATACTTACCTGCCCTGTGCAATGGTATTCCAGAGTGGCCACTAACCTCCTCTTCTTGGGTATCCTGCTGGTGCTCAAGGCTCCTTCTCTTCTCGGTGCGCCCCAACAGTAACCCGATTCCTATAGTGTTGCACTTGGGGGCTTGCTCCTGAGAGAGGCTGTGTGCATCTATACACCGCAGCTCGGCCCCACCCCCCGCTCACACCATTTGATTGACAGCAGCAAGAGCCAATAGCTCCAACAAGTGGAAGGTTTTCTCACCTTAATGCAGGTAATGCATTAAAGTAGAACTATATGCAAAATCTTTTGTTTTCATTTTGGATAGAGTAAGGGGGGTTATAACCCATCAGATTTTTTTTTTCACCATTTGTGTCCCATTGGCGAGATTTCCCTTCACTTCCTGTTCCATAACCAAACTGGAAGCGAGAAAGAAATCTCTGCAAATTAAGGGAATCATTTTGGGACCCCCAGGTCACCAGAACCAGTGTCCCTGTTGGAAGATTTCCCCTCTATTACTTCTCTGGTGACAACTTAAAATTTGGGATTTTCTTTTACTTTCAACGACAATGGTAAAGAGGACAAATAAAGAAAAAAAAAAAAAAGAAGAAGGAGGGTGAATCTCCCTAACATGGGTGCAGATAGCAATGAAAACTGACAAGGGTTCTAATCACTCTCCAAAACGGAAAAAAAAAAGTTCTGCCTTTAATCCTTAAAGTGGGGTTCCACCCAAAAAACCAAACATATCTAAAAAAATTCTAAAAAAAAAAAAAAAAAAAAAAAACATTTGGATTTTTTTTTTTTTTACTTACCTCTAAATGCCTGTTGCTAGGTGGTCCCTCGTAGTCTGCCCCTTCCTCTGCCTGGGCTGGTGACATCACTTCCCCCTGGCACAGGAAGGGCTCGGCTCTTCTCCCTCCTGTCAATCATCTGGGACCCATTACAGGTCCCAGGTGATTGGGCGGCCAATCACGGCGCGCGGCGCCGCTCGCGCATGCGCAGTGGGTGCCAGGATGTGAAGCCACAGCCCGGCGCCCACAGTTGAAATGCCGGCGCCGACGAGCGGAGGGGGGGGACGAGCGGGGCTTCGATCCCCCGCATCGCTGGACCCAGGGACAGGTAAGTGTCCAATTAAAAGTCAGCAGCTGCAGTATTTGTAGCTGCTGACTTTAAATTTTTTTTTTTTTTTAATGGCCCCCCTGGGTGGAACTCCTCTTTAAGGAAAGAAAAAACCCTTCTAGCTTTAGAACCACCTTAAAATGGTTGTTAAGCCAGTCACATGTCCATATTTATACTATCAGCGCTGTCTCTTCATGCAGTGTGCCCCTGTGTGTGGGGATAAAAAAAAAAAAAAATTAAAAAAAAAAAAGGCAGATTATACCTCATTTCTGAGCACCGTTCACATGACCTGCCAGCTCTCCCCATCTGACAGATGCAGCGGGCGGAGCCAAGATTCCCCCGCTGACGTCAGTCAGGAGGGGAGGAGTAGAGAGCCGGCTGGTCATGTGAGCGCTGATCGATGCTTAGAAATTAGGCATTAACGTTTTTTGTTTTAAATATATAAATCACACACACAGGGGGACAAAGGATTAAGAGACAGCATTGATAGTATAAATATGTACATGTTATTCCAGCAGCAGGAGGGGGCACTGCCACTAGCTTACAGGGGGGGGGGGGGGGGTATATGGGAGAGAGAGAGAGAGAGGACAGGAGAGCTGCGGCTGACAGAAGCACGTAAACTGACCACGGTGTTGGGGCTCAGCAGCCATGATATACCGTGGTCAGTTTACAGAGGGGAGAGTAGAAACTGGCAGGATCAGCCAGGTATTTCAGGTGATACAAGGGGGCAAATTACACAGCACAAGCACTGTGCTGTTATTCATGCTTTAAAAAAGGGACAGGAACCTTTTTTTTTTTTTTTCCTTTTTGGTTAAATGTTTTAGAAGGCATAATTCACCATTCACAAACATTTAATCAAACACCTACAATAATATAAATAAAAAAAAATTGTGTATTTATTACGATTTTTATTGTAGCCTGCACAGCATTGCAACTGTAGACTGTTTCCTCAGCCCCAAGTCCATACAGAAATATGGCTCTTCAGTTATGGGGCTGGAGGAATTAAACAATGGACGTCACGTGTAATGATGGGATGGCACTCCACTTGTGCTCTGTTGAGTTCCTTTGTTGTGGTTGCAGATAGGACTTGGGAGTCTTCCCGTTAAACTCCTCCAGCCCTTCCTACCTAGCTGCTCCATTCAAAGAAAAGCCCACCCTGAATGGAGGAGGACTACCTTTCATTCATCCACCCGTCCTCTATTCAAAGATTTAGGCTATAGTACAGCTTTTATGAATGGAGGAGAGGAGTGAAAAAGGCAGGCATAGTCACTCATAACAGTGCCTGTCCCAGGTTCAGCGCCAGTATTAACTCCCTCAGGTATTAATTACAGCTGGGTGGCAGAGCACTGAAGATGTCTACTATGACAGCTGGCATCAGCACAAGAGAAACTTCACAGTAAACATAAGTAACATCCCTTGTGTCGACTGGGGGGGGGGGGGGGGAGAGAACACAACGCACACAATACTTAAGCGTTAAAGTTGAATTCAAGCTTCATCCTAACTACTTTTAAAAGTGTCCCCTTCCCCCTCTTAACACCTATGCCCACTAAACTGTATACGAAAGATGTACTTGCCTATTTTCAGGCCAATATGGTCACATGATTCCACTCCCGTGTCAGCTGCAGGGAAGCCGAGGGAGTGCCAACAACGGATGGACCATTAAAGCCGATGCTGTCACTCCAGGGTTTACCCGCTGTTGGAGCTCTCTCTCCTCTCCCCTTCAGCCGCCACCGCCCTGGATAGAGGAGCCAATCACATGATCGGACTGGAGTTGCCTGAAAATAGGTATGTACATCTTTCTTACACAGGTAAGTCAGCATAGGTGTTCAGATGGGAGAGGGGACATTTTTATGAGTAATTAGGATCAAGCTGGAATGCCACTTTAGGTTTTAAAAATTTAAGTCAGAAGCTGATTGGTTGTCGTGCACACCTACTCCAGATTCTGGCTGCTCCAGTCTTAGTATATTTGCTGATGAGGCACAATCGTGTTAATAAATTCTCCCCAGAACTGCACATTTATTGCTTTATACTTATACCCAGAACAGCAGAAATTGGAACAGTTGCCAATCATCACCGCTAAGCTCTGGTCCTGGAATTATCCTGGTTTCTGGACCTGTCCATTAAGTGTTCTGGGTTTTTTATTAGCAGCAACAATGCCCCCCAAATATATTAGTTTAAAACGTGCATCACTCAATACCAATGAACCTGCAAAGTGCATAACCAAGGTAAACTTTCTGCCCATTACATGTCATACTGCAGCACGTTTTACTACAACTCCCAGCATGCCTTGCCAGACACTGGATTGCCTTCTACAGTGTGCATTCTACTTCAATATTAGAGTACCACACAGTCTCCGTACGTAAGCTTGCCTGTACTGGGACTCACAGTGCACTCCTCCGTCCACACCACAAACAAATCTCCCTTCTTTGCACGTTTCAGTCCTTTACGAAAGCAGCACTGTACATTTCCGGTGTGATGCTAAAAGTATCCCCGCCTGCGTGCCCACGTACGCGTCACCGCCGCTCTACGTGGCGTATTGCGCCTGTGCAGAGCGTGCTCCCCAACAGTACGCTGACAAACTGCTAACCTGACCTGAGCCTCAGCTAAGCCCGCGTTGACGCCCCCCTCCTTCCATCACAGACAAGCCACGAATCTGCTGTGGATGGAAAGCATGCTCATTTTTGTAGCGAGCATTCCATTTCAGTTTGTAAAAAAAACAGGCTGTATATAGTTCTGCATTAGTAACCTAAAATACTTGCTGTTAAAACTGAATGAACAGTCAATGTTATTTATATATCTATCTGTTTTTTTTTGTTTTTTTTTTGCAGCAACACACATTACATTTTAGCTTAATATTAAAAAAAAAATTAGTTTATATCCTGTCATTGTTTTTTCAGGAGCATGATTTCATTCGGAACTAAAGTCCACCTGTCTCCAGTCCAGTGCTTTTACGCACTCCTTCCTCGCCAGTGCTTCCATCTTCATCTGGTCTTTTCTGGCAGCATACATAGTTGCAGTAGTATGTTGCCATGGAATGGCTACACATACAATCAGCTTTCCGGGGATCTCAGCGCTATCGCTCCCACGCCAAACCCCTGCACCTCAAGCCTTGGCTTTCTATCGACCATACATCAGGGCGGGTTCTGAGTCCGTGGCACTCCCGTCTCCCCTGCTCCCTGTGGACTACTACAGCTGGCTGCCTCAATGCCAGTGGCGTCACTAGGGTTGGTGTCACCCGGCGTAAAAATCGGTGTCATTCCTCCTCCACCAACTATAGTCGTCCCCCCTCAGTATAGAAACCCCCACTAAGTACTGACCCTCTCCCTCAGTATAGACCCCCCTCAGTGCAGACCCCCCATCAGTATAGACACCCCCCCTCAATCAGTGAAGATCCCCTCTCTCAGTACAGACCCCCTTCATCAGTATAGACCCCCCCCTAAGTGCAGACCCCTTCCCATCAGTATAGACACCCCGCTTAATGCAGACTCCCCCATCAGTATAGACACCCCCTCAGTGCAGGCCCCCCATCAGTGCAGGCCCATCCCCATCAGTATAGACACCCCCATCAGTGCAGACTTCCCCGCAAAGCAGACACCCCCATCAGTATAGACACCCCCTCAGTGCAGACCCCCTCCATCAGTATAGACCCCCCTCAGTGCAGACCCCCTCCATCAGTATAGACCCCCTCAGTGCAGACCCCCTCCATCAGTATAGACCCCCCTGCACATGTCCATCTACACATAGTAAAGTGTACAGACCTCAGAACAGCGCGGCCGGGTATACACAGTGGTATGTGTCTCTCGGGCTCCTCTGCCTGTGTGGATGTAAGCAGAGAGGAGGGGGAGGCGGCTTCGGTCCACAGATCAGTGTAGGGCAGCAGGCGGTGTTAGCTGTGCCGCTACCCACAGGTGTCACCCCTCTGGCGGGTGTCACCCGGGTGTGGCCCCCGCCCCCCCCAACGACGCCACTAGTGGCATACTGGGGAGCGGGCGGCCCCCCATGTGCAAGCAGCATGACACTGCAATCCTCAGGGTGGGAGCTTCGGGTCCTCAGGCAGTCTGCCTGTTTGCTGCGCCTCTTAAAGGGCTGCCTGGGTCTCATTGACCCACCAGGACCTATGGTAGGGCCGGCCCTGATTGGCGCAAGAAAAAGAAAATTACGTTAAGTATTTGATATAACTACTTGATTTTCCCCCCTTCATGACCAGGACATTTTTTGCTATTCAGCACTGCGCTACTTAACCACTTCAGCCTCATAAGGATTTACCCACTTCCTGACCAGGCCATTTTTTGCACTTTAGGTGACAATTGCACGGTCATGCGACACTGTACCCAAACAAAATTTATGTCTTTTTTTCCCACAAATAGAGCTTTCTTTTGGTGGTATTTGATCACCTCTGCGGTTTTTATTTTTTGCGCTATAAACAAAAAAAAGCTACAATTTTGAAAGGAAACGCATTTTTTTTACACAAAGTTGTCAATTTTTAAGATATTTCCAACACATAGCATGTACATAGCAAAAATGACACCCCAAAATACATTCTGCTACACCTTCTGAGTATGGCGATACCACATGTGTGAAACTTTTACACAGCCTGGCCACATACAAAGGCCCACCATTGAAGTAGCACCTTCAGGTGTTCTACATGCATAAATTACATATCTCATTTCTCAACCACCTATTACACTTTTGAAGGCCCTGGAGCACCAGGACAATGGAAACGCCCACAAAACGACCCAATTTTGGAAAGCTAACACCCCAACGTATAACCTATGAGACATGATGAGTCTTTTGAATGGTTTATTTTTTTCCAGAAGTTTTTGGAAAATGTGAAAAAAAAATGAAAACGCATTTGTTTTACACAAAGTTGTCAATTTTTAAGATATTTCCAACACAGCATGCACATAGCAAAAATAACACAGCAAAATACATTCTGCTACTCCTGAGTATGGCGATACCACATGTGTAAAAGTCTCACACATGTGGTATCGCCATACTGGCCACATACAGAGGCTCACCAGTGAAGTAGCACCTTAAGGCGTTCTACAAGCATAAATTACACATCTAATTTTAAAAGGGGAAAGCTGGTATAGAAGTTATCCAGGTATATGTGGTAACCTTTCTTCAGCAGTGGGTATGTCAGGTCCCATACAATTTTACCAGTGGAGCTGGAGCTGGGAATCTCTTCCTTCGTATATGCGTAATGCATACAGATATCCCGTGACTCTCTCGCAAAGCATATAAAATTTCACTCCGTATTTGGCCCTTTTGCTAGGAATGTATTGCTTTATTTCTAGCCGACCTGAGAAGGGTACCCGGGACTCATCTACACATATATGCTGATTGGGGACATACTGTAGAGTTCTGCAAATTGTTGGGAAAAGAAATTTATGAGTGGGCGAATTTTATATAACTTATCGTAATTTGGATTATTGTGGGGAGGGCACTTGGTGTTGTCGCTGAAATGGAGGAAGCGCATAATCATCTCGTATCAGGACCTGGACATTACGGAAGAATAAATGGGCATGTGGTGGATAGGGTTGGTGGACCAATAGGCATGTCCTTCATTTTTTTTGTAAGCCCCATGTTTATGGTGAGGCCCATAAACACTTTGAACTCCTCCAGAGTCAAATCCTTCTACTCAAACAGACGGGCATATTATGATTGGGGGTTGTTGGCAGTATGCTGCTGGGCATATAAATTGCTCTGGTCCACAATGAAGTGATGGGCAAAAATAAATAAAAACAATACATTTCTGTAAAATTTGGGGTATTGGCCTGCACACCTAACTGTGCGGTGAAAGAGGGAATTCTTGCTGATCCTGAGTCGGAAGGCAGCCATGTTGGGTTGGCAAGATCAGCTGGAAGATGTGTAGCGGCCCGGCTCTTGGGGGACGTGGCACGACAGTGCTGGTAGTTGGTGGATTTGGGCGTAATGCTGCAGGCGAGATGGTACTGGGCCTGGGCATTTCTTGTGGTCTTTCGCTGGCGGCAGCGCTGGTAGTGGGCCTTTGGTTTTGGGGTCTATCGCTTGCGGCAGCTCTGGTACTGGGCCTTTGTTCTTGGGGTGAGTCCTGACTGACACCGTCCACTACCATAATGATTGACATTGTCCACTGTCTTCTGACTGACACTGTCCACTGCTCTACTGACTGACACTGTCCACTTCCTTGCTGACACCATCCACTGCTCTACTGACACTGTCCACTGCCCTGCTGACACCATCCATTCCTCTACTCACACCATCCACGGCTTTATTGACTGACACTGACCACTGCTCTACTGCCACCGAACCACTGCTCTACTGACACTGTCCGCTGCCCTACTGACTGGCACTGTCCACTTCTCTACTGACTGACACTGCCCACTGCCCTACTGTCCACACACCATCCTCTGCCTTACTGACACTGTTCACTGCTCTAATGACACCCTCCTCTGCCCCACTGACACCCTTAATTGCTCTACTGACACTGTCCACTGCTCTACTGACTGATACTGTCCACTTTTAAGGTAGGGTAAGTTTATATTTTTACAGTGACATTTGTTTTATTATATTTCTTCTTTACTATTTAGTTAGGCCTTACTGGGTAACTTCTTAAAAAAATAAAAATAAAGGGCGCTGAACCCTGGTGATCTTTGATCTCTTTCACGTTGTTCAGGTAGATTGCCATCTCTCAAAGGTAGTCTACCCCTGTTTCAGGGTATTCAAACAATTTTGGAGAAACTGTCCACATTTTGATATACTGTACCTCCCCAAGTCTTTTGAATTACCCTCTCAATATGTAAATAAAGATAGTAATTCTTTAGTCACTTTGAGTATATTGGCGCACGTTGGAAGCGGCTCGTAGTAGTGGGGCCCCAGGTAAACTTTTGCATTGGGGCTCACATGCTTAAAGCAACACCTCTGCTAAGTGTATATTATTTGGTTTGCATTAAAGTTATAGCATCTACAAACTACGGTATAGCTACTGGAATTTTTTTTTTATACCAGTAAAAATGGTGATCAGCGACTTCTAGCGCGGGACTGTGAAAGTATGGTGGGCAATCTGATGCTGGCTGGGGGGTACACTAACTGACACTGACATCAATGACACTAATACAGTGATCGGTGTTAATATTATACACTCTCACTGTACTAATGACACTGGCTGGGAAGGGGTTAACATCTAGGGGCGATCAAGGGGTTAAATATATGCCTAACTATGTGTAATGTTTGTGTTATGTGGTGCTTTTACTAAGTGATCTTGCTGTTTTCTTGCTTTGCAGAGAATAAAAAAATAAACAAGACCGCCTATCACTGTTCAGAGCTCTGTGTTGTTTACAACACAGAGCTCCCTTTCAATAAATGATGGAGCTGATCAGTGGGTGCTAGCAGTCAATCATTGGCCGGCACCCGCTGTTCAGCTTGTGCTGATTTCCCTCATCAGTTTTAACCCCTTGGAGTTGGTGCCTGCCGGCCTCTTAAGGGGTTTAGAATGCCGGGAGGCGGGGCAGGGCTTATGGTCATGTGACCGCCGTGATTGGCTGTCATGAGAGTCACATGATCAGAAAGCTCATGATTGCAAGTAGCGATCGGGAGCTTTCAGTTAGCCGCCGGTAACTTACCGGGAGCGTGCAGGGCGTGTGCTCTCAGCACAGAGCTATTTGTACTATTGAAAGAGAAAACGTTTAATGGGAATTAAATGTGTGGAACTGCCAACATCCTAAATATAGAGAGAAGATATATGTAGCAAGTTCAACAGGGGCCATCCCCTTGAACTTTTAAGGCAGAAATAGAGGTAACGAAGTAGGTAAAAAGCAACAGAACGCCACTTTTATTGAGTATGCAATATGATAAAATTTGTGAACATAGCCATAAACAATGATGTTAAAATATACAAAGTATACCAATGATCCAATTAATACACAGATGTATATATCAAACCCAAAGCAAACAATCCAGGTACTGCCAGAGTCAAGCTGAGGTCAGTCCATGAAGATTTATAGCATGTAACCCAACATGTTTCAAAAATTATTGATATGTATTTTCCTTCATCAGGGGAGGTTTACATTTGGCTGACTTTATCTGAAACATAGATATAGTTACATAATGTTTATGCTGTAATACATAAGAACAGGTAGTTTTACATAATGACATATATAGTATTTGGCTTTAAGGTACTTACATAAAGGGTTCACTATGAGAACATGAGAAAGTAATTAAAACATTACAGGGGATCCATGCTGGCTGAGAGAGTCCACATGGACAACATAGGTGAACAAGCATGTAAACCCGGACTGGCCGTTGGTTCACATCCACAAGAAGCACCCTGATGGCTGCACCAGCAAAAAGTAATAATGTCTAAAAAGCCAGAGAAAAACAAAAGGAAATTAGTCAATGCATTAGGATTAATACAGAGACACAACCAGTGTCCGGCACCCGCTGTTCAGCTTGTGCTGATTTCCCTTTTCAGTTTTAACCCCTTGGAGTCGGCGCCTGCCGGCCTCTTAAGGGACTTAGAATGCCGGGAGGCGGGGCAGGGCTTATGGTCATGTGATTGCCGTGATTGGCTGTCATGAGAGTCACATGATCAGAAAGCTCATGATTGCAAATAGCGATCGGGAGCTTTCAGTTAGCCGGGAGCGGCACAGCGCTATTTGCACTATTGAAAGAGAAGATGTTTAATGGGAATTAAATGTGTGGAACTACCAACATCCTAAATATAGAGAGAAGAAATATGCAGCAAGTGCAATAGGGTCCGTCCCCTTGGACTTTTAAAGCAGAAATAGAGGTAACAAAGTAGGTAAAAGGCAACAGAGTGCCACTTTTATTGAGTACACAATATGATAAAATTTGTGAACATAGCCATAAACAATGATGTTAAAATATACAAAGTATACCAATGAACCAATTAATACATAGATGTATATATCAAACCCAAAGCAAATAATCCAGGTACAACCAGAGTCAAGCTGAGGTCAGTCCATGAAGATTTATAGCATGTAACCCAACATGTTTTGAAAATGATTGGTATGTATTTTCCTTCATCAGGGGAGGTTTACATTTGGGTGAATTTATCTTTAACTGAAACATAGATATAATTACATAATGTTTACGCTGTAATACATAAGAACAGGTAGTTTTACATAATGAGCTATATAGTATTTGGCTTTAAGGTACTTACCCTAAGGGTTCACTATGAGAACATGAGAAAGTAATGAAAACATTACAGGGGATCCATGCTGGCTGAGAGAGTCTGCATGGACAACATAGGTGAACAAGCATGCAACCCCGGACTGGCCGTTGATTCACATCCACAAGAAGCACCCTGATGGCTGCACCAGCAAAAAAGTAATAATGTCTAAAAAGCCAGAGAAAAACAAAAGGAAATTAGTCAATGCATTAAGATTAATACAGAGACACAACCAGTGTGCTGTAACGGCAAAGCAGGGGCATAAATTGCCAGGAGTTGCCTCTATTCAAGAATACAATACCTTTCAATATGCTAGTGAGAGTGCACACATCACAGCGGCCATGCTCAAACCGAGACATGCCAGCTGTGTGTGAGCACTATAAATGGGAAGTAGACTGATGAGGGAGCCAATCCTCACATGGGGTGGTGCTGGGTATCCAACTTCATTTGCTGCATGGAGAACAGCTGAGGCTGGATTCAGAGTGGTTCACTGATGCGGAGGGGTGCAAGGCAGCCACACCCTTAGGGGCGGAACGACGTCACGTGCCGATGCGTCACCGGCGACAAAAGGATCCCCTTCCATGTCAGAGACACAGTGGGGAAAAGTAGGAGCTCCTCCCTGCACATACGGCCTGGTGTGGAGGCAGGGGATCCCTTGCCATCCATCAGCCATGCGCAGGTGGAGCCTACCCGCTGGGTGGTGTTAGAACAAGGCAGCCCAGGGAGCAAACATGTGCCACCCAGTGGACCAAAAGGACAATGTCATCGAGCATGTTTACAATGTGGAAAAATCACAAAAACAAAAGACAAAGAAGGAAAAAGGGAGAATGAAAAGCATAAAAATATGTTTTATTTTTTTAAAGTTCTTTTATTCCTCTTACATAAAATACAAAGAGTCACACACCACAGGATAGTAGCAAGTGCATCGGGTAGATGCGCTTCACACAGTTACATTGTACTTATTCATTACTAAAGTGTTTGCTAACCTACATTTTTTTTACTCTGCCAGCCCCTCTCTTGTATCCACCTATAACACGCAGTGTAAGTGTATATGGCAAATGAAGCTTCTATACGACTTTTTTGCAGAGCTTTTTAGGAAGGTCACGTGACTCCCGGCTGCTCTTCTACTATGATCCAGGGCTTCAGCAGGAGGAGCTGAGGTCTCCCGCTGACATCAGCCGGGAGGTCATGTGACCGCTGGGCTAGCCGCTCGGCTCCTCCCGCTGTAGCTCTTAGATGGGGCAGGGAGTGGCCGGGAGTTATGTGACCGCTCTGAAGAGATCTGCAAAAATGGTATTTAGAAGCACTATTTTCCACATAAACATACACTAAGTGTTATACCCGTATACAAGAGTGGGGCTGGCAATAAGTTTTTTTAGGTTTAAATGCCTACTAATAGCGGCAGGAGGAGAGGGGAGGGGCGGCTCTCACACACATTGTCAGGGCTAGGCTCAGCCCTTCCTTCTCAAAGACAGACGCTCAGCTGTCGGCTAATTGCCAGCTCTTTTCTCTCCACAGTGACTCACCTATTGATGATATCCTACTTGTCAGTCCTGCCTACTTAAGCCCTCCAGCCCAGATGATCTCTGCCTTTGCCTTGGTCACATCTCTAGAGAGGCTTTCCTGTGTTCCTGTTAAAGACTTGCTTGGCTGACATTCCTTCAGGCTCCAGATCCTGCTTGCTGTTCTACTACGCTCATCTCTGGCTCCCTGACGTCTTGGCTTCTCTGACTATCCGTTCTGGTTCCTGAACTCTGGCTATGTTTTGACTACGTTTACTCTGTTTACCTTTTCATTATTATTATAAAACAAGTGTGATTGAATTGTACTTCTGTCTCAGTCTGATTCATGGTGTATGACACACATACAGAGCTGACAGTCAGGAAAGGAGGGGGAGAGATGACACGAGACAGAGAGCGGGGCTGTGGATGACAGGGGCACATAAACTGACCACCCACGGTGTCAGGGTTCAGCAGCCATGATATACCGTGGTCAGTTTACAGAAGGGAGGGTAGAAACTGGCAGGATCAGCCAGGTATTTCAGGTGTTACAGGGTGCCAAATGACACAGCACAAGCACTGTGCTGTATAAAATGCGTTAAAGAAACAGGATCAATTTTTATTTTTAGGTTAACAAATGCTTTAATGAAGCTTGGCAGATGCCCTATGTGTGTGAGGCCAGTAGAACCCTAGCTGAGTATCAACCCCACTCAGCAGATCCCCAGCTCCTTAGTACCCCTGTTCACCATTGGTACCCTTCTTCAACAGATCTCCAGCTTATCAGTACCCTAATTTAGCAAATCCTCTGCTTAGCAGTACCCAAAACTGTGTTGATGCCCCACTCAGTAGTACCCCCAGCTTTGCTTATGCCTCACTCAGTAGTACCCCCAGCTTTGCTGATCCCCAGCTCAGTAGTACCCCCTGATCCCCAGCTCAGAAGTAACCCCCAGCTCTGCTGATCCTCTGGTTTGCTGATCCCCCTTTCTCTCCTGTCCCCGCTCACCTCCTGCTATATTGCTTCCATGCTGCTCACCATTCCATGCTGCTCACCAGTGACATTGCTAGTTTCTCCTGCTCTGGTCTGCCAGCTCTGCTGATCCTTTGCCCCTCAGTCCTCTCTCTCCGGTGCCCACTTACCTTCCACTATTAGATTCCCATGTTGCACACAATGTGTGCCGTCTGCTAGTTGCTCTGCTCCAGTCCGAACCCTGCTCACCTTCCTGCTGTTCCACGCTGCCTGCTGCTCCACGCTGCACACCAGATGTGACGTCTGCACCAGACACTTCCAGAAAATATACACATGAACCAGAAATTACAGCTGATGATGTCTTTCTGGTTCCCTTGTTGGTCTCCCAGTGCATCCTGGGATACCTCATACCTGCAATGCGCTGAAGTGTGAATGCAGCCTAATGTCCCTTACACACAGTCGGATTTTCCGACGGAAAATGTTTGATGGGAGCTTGTTGTTGGAAGTTATGACCGTGTGTAGGCTCCATCGGACATTTTTCATCTGATTTTCCGTCACACAAAATTTGAGATCTGGATCTCAAATTTTCCGACAACAAAATCCATTGTCGTAAATTCCGATCGTGTGTACACAATTCCGACACACAACGTTCCACGCATGTTCGGAATCAAGCAGAAGAGCCACACTGGCTATTGAACTTCATTTTTCTCGGCTCGTCGTACGTGTTATACGTCACCGCGTTTTTGACGTTCGGAATTTCCGACAAAATTTGTGTGACTGTGTGTATGCAAGACAAGTTTGAGCCAACATCCGTGGGAAAAAATCCATGGATTTTGTTGTCGGAATGTCCGATCGTGTGTACAAGGCATAAGAGTCTTAGTAATAAATGAAGATTAACAGAAGGGCTGCAATACCTTTACTGGAGAAAATTCTGCTTCAGATTCCTTCTTTGGGTGCAGATCACATAAAAAAAATATATTCGTTATGCCATTAAGGTATCTGATCTCTGCTGTATCAGAGTTTTGACGTTCAGGTAGGCTTATCCTCTCATCAGAGATTTTAGAATAGCAATGTGAAATTTCTGCAGAAAAAGACACATTTCTTTTCCCTTTTTTTTTTAAATGGCCAAATTTTCACAGCTCAAAGCTTTAAAACGCTTTTAAAAATATATATGCCACTTCAGCCTGGCATGTGTGAGAGTGTGCCTGGTTAATGTGACATTTAATGTGTTATAAGTAGGACATGTTTTATAGTAAGAACCATTTCCTGTCAAATTACAGATGTTAAATTATACTTGACCTAGTAAAAATTATTTATACGCGGAAGCCTAATCAGTGGAGGTTTGGCAAATCTTTTAATAAATATAAGCCTATAAACATACGTGCATATCAACTTAAGCTTTATTATGTCATAAAATATTATATTATGCATACAGTAGATATCTATAAAATACATTGTACACAAGCAGTTATGTGAAAATGATATTTGAGATAGATAGATAGATAGATAGATAGATAGATAGATAGATAGATAGATAGATAGATAGATAGATAGATAGATAGATAGATAGATAGATAGATAGATAGATAGATAGATGGATTGGTCAAAATTATGGAAACACCAGGTAAAAGAACAAAAACCTGGGTGTTGGATCGGCTTTGGCGTCCAAGATGGCCTGAATTCTCCTGGGAATTGACAAATATAAGTCTTGGATGGCAGATAATGGAATCTGATACCACTCTTCATGCAACAATTGTTCCAGTTCTCGCAGAGATGCTGGAAGTGGGAAACAAGCCTGGACCTTGTTATCCCAAATTGACCATAGTGGCTCTATAATGTTGAGGTCTGGCGACTGACAGCACCAGCTGTGTGAATTGGAGCATTTCCGTCTTGGTATATGTCTTCGGGGAACAATGTCTGCACCATGAGGCACACATGGTCTACCAAAATGTGTACATAGGGGCCTATAGAATACAAAGATATGGCTACAAAAAAAACATGATTGCACCACCACTATGCTTTACCGTTGGCACAAGACAGTCCTGTTCATAAGCTTGGGACAGTGTTTGGAACCGTGTGAAGCTCAAATTATTGGACCATATTACAGTCTTGAATATAAAAGTGATCAGCGCAACTTTCTCAGTATGGGATAAACTAAGCTATCTAAAATCATGAGTGTGTGTAACATACATGCAAATATCTAATGTGCAAAATTCTGTGCAAAATAGGCAAAACAGATGTGCAAAGAAATGTGCAAAATTGTATCATACAGCTGATAATCTAAAGTGCCAAAATATATAAACAATCTTAATGATGCTAATAAAGTGAAAAAGTCACAAATAACACCAAACTCTAAAATTACACAGCAGTGTTTGTGATACGGTATAAAAATGCTGCAAAAAATTCTGGAAAACAGTCCACTATATATAAAGTAGGTAAATAAATGAAATGCTGATCGTAATATTAAACAAAATTTTCAATGGGTCATCTTCATGAAAGCCACTCAATGCTCACTGGACTGTTACCTCGATAAGAAGTGTATACAGCCTTAACAATGTATTTCACTGGGGGACGTCCACAGATCTCCCGGTCTTTGAATCCAGTAAAGGCTGGTGGTAGCTAATAGTGCCTTTCAAGATGATATGCTCCAAGTGTAGGTAATGGCTTTGGAACTCACAGCGTGCTCATTCATGCACAACGGGCATATACAAGGAATAAAAAAGAAGCTCCCATAGTGCAAAAATGTATAAATAGACTAATTTATTTAATGGCCAAATAAGCACTTACAAAGAAACAAATTAAAAATGGCAGAAATGTAAAAACACTGCGTTGCAGACGCCTCATACGTCACTTCCGGTTCATAGGTCTCCGGCCAATCCCTATGCATTACGTAACGACACGTGACTTCATCAGGGTAACCGGACTGGTTGAAAACTACATCAATTTATGTGCAAAGACAGGAAGTGCGTTAGCGGCCATTTTGTTGGAGTCACGTCTCCAACATGAAGGCTGTCATTTTTGGATGGTCAAAAAATAGATATTTCTTTCTCGGACATCACGGAACACAGAGCCACAATAATAACTAATGGGTTATGTAGGTACCTTTAGGTATTGGACACTGGTCACACCCTAATTAGGAAGTTCAACCCCCTATATAATCCCTCCCCTTCCAGGGATACCTCAGTTTTACCGCCAGTGTCTTAGGTGTTGGACGTGTAAAGATGTCCTGTGCTGAAGCTCCAATGGGAATATCCTGATATCCTATACTGGGGCAAGCCAGGCGAACCGGATCCATTCAAAGTGTCTTTTCATGGCCAAATTGGATGGTACCCGTGCCTCGTGTCCGAAGAAACGAGGTTTTACCTGTAACGCTTCTCTTTTTAGAGAGCTGGACCCCGCAGATCAGAAAATGGCTTTAAATCTCCTAATTTCTGGCTGGGTGCTTTACAGGGCCAGAACTGCAGGATCCCTCTATATGTAGGGGGCCCCAGTCTCTGACGGTTTTTTTAAACGGAGCCCACCGTGAGAGGTGAAGATTGGGTCTGTGTATACAGAACCCTGCAGCTGGATAAGGTAAGAGGAGATTCCACAGAATTTTGAATTCTAGTAGGCTTTCTCCTTTAAGGTAAATGCATGCTATGCCTATTGTGACCACCGGGGCTGCCAAGACCACATACCTTCTCATGCTGATAACTGTCTCAGCGTTCAACGCTGAACAAGCTCCTCCGACCGGCTCCAGGTAGGATGGGATGGGGGTTTCTCCTCTGGGATGTTCCCCCCAGGCTAGGGGGAGGCCGCAAGTGGGCTGTAAGGCGGTTTTACACCGCACTGTCACCACCGCTGCCGCTGCCAGGTCGCCATTGCAATGTATGTAGGCCCCCATCGCTGCCGGCCGCTGCCGGCCTCTCCCCTTCCACCTCCACCCCCCGCTCCGGAAGGGTCAGGCTCGCGCGGGAAAAACCGAGGGGGGGCGCCAGGGGGGGGGCGGAGCTCAGACGCCCACAGTGCCAGAAGCATGGCTATTTAAAAGCACACTTTACAGGTGCTCTGAGCCTTGGAGGGACACAGAGCTGACAGTCGCATGTAAGGTGGGGCACAGGCATTCTCCTAGGCTGCATTTACTAAGGAAACATCAATATAAATACAAACAATTTCTATCCCAGATCAATTACATCAAGAAAAGTCACTTACATTGTATTCCTTGATAGAACAACTAAGCATCCACAAAGTTAAAAATAGGAGATATGCAACCTCGCATTCTGCTCCCCACACGCAATGCCCCAATGGTTAGCCCATAATATGTATAAATAGCAGACAGGACATGCCAAGGGGGGACTAAGGAAAATCCCCAATAGCATCCAAAAGACGCCGCATCCTGGCCTGGGCGCAGCTCCTGTATGTGAGCTAGGGTC
This sequence comes from Lithobates clamitans, assembly GCA_037952925.1. Taxonomy (NCBI): domain Eukaryota; kingdom Metazoa; phylum Chordata; class Amphibia; order Anura; family Ranidae; genus Lithobates; species Lithobates clamitans. The sequence continues at coordinate 3,586,502 of JBBGZY010000486.1, forward strand.
CACCTTGTTTTTTTTTACTTTTTGACAGTTTTTTTGTGAATTAGTAGGGGTACAATGTACAATGTACACATGGGGGGCTGGATCTGGGCACCCCCTTGTTAAATGGGCTTTCAGTTTCGGATAAGTCACCCCTGCACCCCCATAACCACCGGGCCCGGGTTGTGGGGTACAGGCCCTTGTCCTCTTTAACACGGGGACAAGGTGCTTTGGGGGGGTGAGCCGAGCCCCCCATGTTGAGGGCATGTGGCCTTCTATGGTTCAGGAGGAGGGGGGTGCTCGCTCGCCCCCCCTTTCCTGGCCTGCCAAGCTGCATGCCTGAATAAGGGTCTGGTAGGGATTTTGGGGGGGATCTCACGCCATTTTTATTTTACTTTCATTTTGCCTTGGGATTTGCCTCTAAATCTATACCAGACATAAGGGTCTGGTATGGATTTGGGGGAGGACCCCACACTGTTTTATTTTTTATTTTTTTGGCGTGGGGCTCCCCGTTAAAATCCATACCAGACCTAAAAGGGCCTGGTATGGATTGGGGACAACCACGCTGTTTTTTATTTTCAATTTTTATTGACAACAATCGTTTAGTGGGGAACCCTGCTGACAGCCGATGAGCCATCCATTGTAAAGGACACGGCAGCCGGCTTTCCGGCCTGCTCCTTAACAACCAGACATACACTGGTTGTTAAGGATGCCAGCAAGCTACTGGCTAGGGAAGAAAAACGCTGGAAACCAGTGCATAGCAGCTGTTAGCCTTTAGGAGTTTTCTAGAGCTATCAGCTTTTTTTTAGCTGGTAGCTTTTAACAGTGTGCATGGACACATATAATATCACTATTAACTTCTATGGGCAGAAAAAAACCCCTAAAACTAACTACTAGGAGCTTAAAATAAGCTAGTGTGCCAATTTTTGCCTCTATGAAGGGGCTTCCTGTAAAGACCAGTCACTGCCGGTTCTCTCTCCTTGTGCAGGTTGACTGGTCTTGTCTCCGACGCCACCTCCTGTCGTTTTCTGCAGGCAGCCTGTAGTGAGTGGAGTCTGCTGAGTCCTTCCTACAGCTCTGTTGTCTGCAGAGTCCTTCCTACAGCTCTGTTGTCTGCACAGGCTGTGATGATGTCACTGCTACATTTACAATGTAATATTTGGGTTGGGAAAGGCATTTGGTGCACACACATTGGACTTTGTGTATATATATATCCTTTGTTGCTATTGAGTATATTTAAACTACAGTTTTTGTGTCCTGAATTCAACTTTAATAGGCAAATCTTATTGTTGAGGTCCATCCATTTTACCATAACATCCACATTTCACCACACCAACTGTGAAAGATTATGTTTGCCCCTGGGCTAAAAGTTTCTAATTCTTCCAAGAATTCAGTAGTGTTAAAAACATGTGACAGATGTCCACTCTGCAACAAAAGAGGTCCCATAGTGTCTTAGGGACGTCCCTCTACACCCAGGGTTGTCATCTACACGGTCCTCTCAGAAGGGTCTCCACACTTCGGTATCTCTGCTTCATTTTCAATTTTGCTACATATTCATATATGGTCTTACCCATTTGCTGTTATTCTAAGCGATGCTGTTCTTAACTAGATGGCCCCGTAGATAAAGCGGAGTTCCACACAAAAATGGAACTTCCTCTTTTCGGAACCCTCCCCCCCTCCGGTGTCACATTTGGCACCTTTCAGGGGGGAGAGGGGTGCAGATACCTGTCTAAGACAGGTATTTGCACCCACTTCCGGCATAGACTCCCATGGGAGTCTATGCCTCTTCCTGTCCCTCCGCGCTGTCTCCTGGGAAACACACAGCTCCCAGGAGATAGCGGGGACCAGTTACGATGCGCAGCGCGACTCGCGCATGCGCAGTAGGGAACCGGGAAGTGAAGCCGCAAAGCTTCACTTCCTGATTTCCTCACCTAGGATGGCGGCGGCAGCTGCCGAGAACTGAGCGGGTTCTCTGCGTCGCCTGCCGACATCGCTGGACCCTGTGACAGGTAAGTGGCCATGTATTAAAAGTCAGCAGCTGCAGTATTTGTAGCTGCTGGCTTTTAATATTTTTTTTTTTTGGCGGTTTAGGTGGACCTTCGCTTTAACATCTGCCGCATATCATTAAATAAAGAATTTAAAAGAGGCCCCCTAGTTCACATCTGCCCACCGCTATGCTAACTAACGGATAAAAACACATTATATGGTACAACTTTGCAGATCACATCACATAGCTTGGTTTATTTTTTTATTTTTTATTATTGTTTTACATAAACTTTTCTCACCAGGACCCAGCCCTGCAAATAATGCTTACCTAAACAGGTATTATATTTTAGCTATTTGGTTAGGATAGGCCATGCAATTGTGTCTGCAATGATAATTTTCCCTGAGGCTGTTTAAATTAAACATGCACACTTTGCAAGTAATTTAAAGTGACAGAAAAATATTGATCATGTAAATAACATTTCACATTCAATTGTTAGATGGAAATTATTTTGCAATGGATTTTTAAATTACGGATAGTAATTCCCTTAGAGGAGTTTGTACTTTCTTAGTAACAACTCTTTTGATTTTTACAATGTAAAACAAAATTTACAGGACACATTCCAGAGTACACTGTGCAATTGACTTAGAATTTAAGAAAGATTCTATAAAATTAGATGCCTCAGGCAACGTTGTTCAGGATTACGTATTCAACTGTCTTTCTAATTACCCAGTTGGTTGACCACGTTAATTTCTTTCTTACTTATAGGCTCATGTGTCAAACTAATGTAACAGACTGTGTCCTGGAGGTCTGTGTAAAGTTCAGTTCTTCCACAGAATACACATTCGTAATGACAATCTGTGCTCCCATTTCTGACAGCCTGATAATTAGTGTCACCATTTTGTACACATCTGAGAAATGCTCTTTTGGTACTTTGCTTTATTAGCCAAACTTAAATGTAAGGCCCAAAGAGTTGAATTAACTTTTCATAACAACAGTGTTGTTGGATGAGTGCGTTATTTACGTTCTATTCTTAACTGACAACTAGATATTCAACTAGTAATAGTTATAAATTACATGTAAATCAGCCTAGGCAATAAATGAGCATAATAGGTGGTTCATTTCACATACTGGTGCAGATTAAGATTGAGGTTCGGGTTAGACCCCACAATGGGTTTGCAGAGAATCTCTGGGAAACTGTTGGCTGAAAACTTTTGCAGTTTGACCGCCAGAAAAATGAAACAATCTATAATGCAATGCATAGTCTTTGCCCCTGCTGAGTCACAGGAGCCAAACATTTGAAGGAATGGATACCCCAAGCTCCTTTCTATAAAAGGGTGGAATCAGTTTGTGTTGGAGATGTTGGAGAGCTAATAATTCTGTGGAGGAAGAGATCCTTTTTTTTTTTCCTTTCATTTTGGCATTAGTACACGCCCCACATGACAGTGCTTGACTTCCTACAACTTTTTTTTCACAATATTAGCCCTACAGATGGCCAGAATGAAATAACAAGATCACCCTCAATCGACTGCAGATTTGGGGTTCACTGCAGATTTTGCAAACATTAAACTTTGAGCAAGGTTTGAAAATCTGATTGTGAACTGAACCTGGCCAAGTTTGCCCATCCCTATTGCCAATGGCTGTAGGGAATATTTACAGGGCAAGGTCAGATCTACTATAAGGCAAAGTTGGTCTGTGTTGTCTATAGGTTGGAAAGACTAGAAGGAATATAGTCAGCCACTCATCTTTTTCTTATCAACAGCAGTAATGCAGTACTCTCTTCTAAGGGTCTTTTTACGTGGGTGTTCTGATCAGGCTGGACCCGATCAGATGGTCCATGCATTCCTATGGTCCGAAGGGTGTAAACGGACTTGTGTTCGTTTAGACCCGCATACCTCCAGGTTCAATCAGGCCTACTAAAGAAATAGAGGAGGACCATTTCCTCTGATTTGGCAGACAAGATTGGCGGCAGCCAGGTGTCTGTTTACTCCCAACTGCCCATAGAGCAGACATGGACCTGTCATCCGCCCACTCTGCTCCGACCAGCAGGGAATCTGTGAGGATCCCCTGCTGATCAGATTGCACACACAGACCCTTAGTCTGTTGACACATTGTTACATTGTTATACTAATGCACAAGGTAATCTGTTGAGAATGTTCACTCAAAAAACAAAAAGAGGGATTCACTTTGACTATCCAATCATGTAAAAAAAAAATACTGTTTTTATTATTTATTTAATCTTCAGCTTCTTTAGTAAATCAGCCTCATAGGGATTGATTTACTAAAGGCAAATAGGCTGTTCACGTGGATAGTTGCACTTTGCTAGGGAATTGTCAGAGCTTAGTAATTGAGGTGAAGCTCTGCTGACTTTCATAATCCAATCATGTGCAAGTGTGGGGATCTCCTGCCCTCTACTGTTAGCTGCTAATATTGCAGTGTGATATATTATTGCATATTAGCACTTCCTGTCTTAGGAATGCTGGCTTTGAATTACCAAAAAGAGGAAGTGGAGAGAGAGAAGGTCTCAGCCATATATTCTGTGCATGCTGCTAAACCTAAGCCAGAAAGGACTATTATGCAAGTATTTACAGTGGGGCAAAAAAGTATTTAGTCAGCCACAAATTGTGCAAGTTCTCCCACTTAAAAAGATGAGAGAGGTCTGTAATTGTCATCATAGGTATACCTCAACTATGAGAGACAAAATGTGGAATCACATGAGCAATCACATGTCTGATTTTTGAAAGAATTTTTTTTGCAAATTATGGTGGAAAATAAGTATTTGGTCAATATCAAAAGTTCATCTCAATACTTTGTTATATATCCTTTGTTGGCAATGACAGAGGTCAAACGTTTTCTGTAAGTCTTCACAAGGTTGTCACACACTGTTGCTGGTATGTTGGCCCATTCCTCCATGCAGATCTTCTCTAGAGCAGTGATGTTTTGGGGCTGTCGCTGGGCAACATGGACTTTCAACTCCCTCCAAAGGTTTTCTGTGGGGTTGAGATCTGGAGACTGGCTAGGCCACTCCAGGACCTTGAAATGCTTCTTACGAAGCCACTCCTTCATTGCCTGGGCAGTGTGTTTGGGATCATTGTCATGTTGAAAGACCCAGCCACGTTTCAACTTTAATGCCCTTGCTGATGGGAGGTTTGCACTCAAAATCTCACTATACATGGCCCCATACATTCTTTCATGTACACAGATCAGTCATCCTGTTCCCTTTGCAGAGAAACAGCCCCAAAGCATGATGTTGCCACCCCATGCTTCACAGTAGGTATGGTGTTCTTTGGTTGCAACTCAGCATTCTCTCTCCTCCAAACACGACGAGTTGTGTTTCTATCAAACAGTTCTACTTTGGTTTCATCTGACCATATGACATTCTCCCAATCCTCTTCTGGATCATCCAAATGCTCTCTAGCAAACCTCAGACAGGCTCAGACATGTACTGGCTTAAGCAGGGGGACACATCTGGCACTGCAGGATCTGAGTCCCTGGCGGCGTAGTGTGTTACTGATGGTAGCCTTTGTTACGTTGGTCCCAGCTCTCTGCAGGTCATTCACTAGGTCCCCCCATGTGGTTCTGGGATTTTTGCTCATCGTTCTTGTGATCATTTTGACCTCACGGGGTGAGATCTCGCATGGAGCCCCAGATCGAGGGAGATTATCAGTGGTCTTGTATGTCTTTCATTTTCTAATTATTGCTCCTACAGTTGATTTCTTCACACCAAGCTGCTTGCCTATTGCAGATTCAGTCTTCCCAGCCTGGTGCAGGTCTACAATTTTGTTTCTGGTGTCCTTCGACAAAGTATCTTTGTTCTATTGTTATTATCTCACATGTACAGTGAGAGACAGCAACGTCTGTGTTACTGGTCATGGTATGTGTGTAATGGTCACCTTCCAGTATATTAGTAGGTGAACCCGTTTATTGCAATAGAGTGTATATGCAGCTTTTGTTATTGTAGTCAACACTGTCCCTTCTGGTCTGGGATTCTATAGCTAATGCTCGATAACCAGCATAGGCTAGAGCCAGATTAGGCATACCACATAAAAGAGGGCTATACAAGCAAAAATGTTGTTCTTGCACATAATTGGGTATTCTTTGCAAAATAAAACTTCACCACATTCACTAAGCTCCAGAGCAAATTCCCTATCAGGGTTCATCTTCCCTTGCAAAGTCACAGCTTATTCACCTTTAGTAAATCAACCTTATAGTCTCTAGTCAGAAGTATAATTTCACTTAACTATGAGAGTAACAGATAATTAGCTAATTTCCTGTCATCATCATATCCCCCAAGTAAAAATTACATTTGCAGTGTTTACTTTTTTGGTATAATAAAAGTGGTTGCGCCCACAAATTAGCATGATTTAACACAGTCCATAACTTCAGTTCTTGATATGCAGCACAGTGAGATCACACAAAATGAAGAAGTGCCCAACACCATATAAACTGCCTGCTTACCAAATAGCAGGTAATATAAATTGTTTGGCTGTAACCCAGCCTCGGCTGCTGAACACACACAGGAGGCCTGATACCAAATATGGTATTGGCAACCACTTGAGCGTCTCACTGGGTCGTAGCCATACAGGGATGTACTCCAGGTAGGCTCAATGGAAAGAAAAAATGAATAAATATAGCTTCGCATTAAAAACAAGTGCCGGCCGGCAACAAAGGAGCCCGTCCTCCTCACATACAGTGCAGTGACATCAGTGAGTGCCCTCCCAGACGCGTTTCATCATAGGTGACGTTTTCAATGGGGGTCGGCAATGCAATGACACACCGCCATAAATACGACCAGACCTCGTTTTGAGATGTAAGCGTCAGGCCACTAACACCATTTTGGTTATGGGCATCCAGTACCCATTCAAAGCAGCAAAAATAAATTGGGCGGCTTGGCGTGAATCATCAAGCCGTAATCACCATAACAATGCTAAACATCCAATCCTGAATGTCACGACTAGGAAACTGACATGCTGAATGACATACCTGAGAAAAAACAGCTGAGAAAAACCACTCCATATTACACCATGCTCCCCATCTCATTAACATTATGGGCAGTGGATACTACAAGAAAAATATTAAAAAAGAAAAAATCTGGTCAATTATATAAGAGACGATAACTAAGGTTCATGCCTATTACCAATACCGGAAATCCGGCAACGGCCGACAGAATAGGAAGAACAGCAAAAAGACCTAAAGGGCTAAAAAAAATATAAAAATATAAAATAAATTATATAAATTAAGGAATTATATAAACTTCTATATGGAGAAAAATGTGAAAAACGAAAACCTAAATGTGAAAAATCGGGAGACCCCTCACATGGTGTGGGTAATAATCTCCCACTTAATGTGAATACATATAAACCTAGTACCAAAACTAGGTAAGTGAATATAGGAGCAAATACGCTACTAGATTTGAGAACATATTTAAGTATAAATATAAAAAATTGGGATAAATTGTATCAACTACCATAAGTATTCTTGTTCCAGAAAAGAAAAAGAATATGTGTAAGCATAAATAGTGCAAAAAAAAAAATAGTGACCATTGAAATATAATGTGCAAAAATACTGGGTTAAAAACAAAAATATTAATAAAAAATTCTAAACAAAAATTATTTATTTGAACAATACTAAGGGAGGGAAAAACGTAGGCCCACCCTTACGTCTCAGACCAAGTTAACATTCAGGTACAAGAATGCATCCTATCTAAGCTTCAGATCAAATATACATTTATGTACATATTTAAACCAAATATAAGCCTAACACCATAGAAACCATTAAGTGATCCCTGTATTACAGACCTATAGGCTTAGACCACATAGACACCAGATGTTCATCATGAATTGTCAATGAACGCATTGATGTCGGTGTCTATATTAAGCCCATAGGGGTATAGGATTTTCAACGATGGATCCATGCCATTTCAAGTCTAGATATCTCTCTTGATAAAGAGCTCCCTCTCCAGTAAGGCTTGAATTTATCTATACCAAGATAAAGAGTCTTGGAAGGGTCTTTATTATGGGTAAGCAAATAATGCTTAGATACAGAATGGTTCTGAAACCAATTTTTTATGTTTGTAATATGCTCATTCAGGCGAACCTGAAGGGGACGTTTAGTTCAGCCTATGTATTGAAGCCCACATGGGCACTGTAACATGTACCCCACTCCTACTATAGAACACGTGATGCATGGCTTAATTGTATAATGTCTCCCAGTAGAAGTGGAGACAAAAGGGGTGGTACGTCTCTGAGTGCATGAACTAAAAGAACATACCCTACATCTCCCACATTTATAGAATCCCGATAGCTGATCAAGGAAACCTCTACTGATGGTCGGTGGATCTATAACATTTGGTGCCACTCGGTTCCTCAATGAGGGAACACCCTTGAACAAAGCACGTGGTTTGTCAGGTAGCGCACCCCCTAATACTGCATCATTATTCAAAATATGCCAATGCTTAGTAATCAAATGTTTAATATTCCTATGCTGTAAGGAATAAGAGGTCACAAATGGCACATCCACATTGAGACCCTCTCTATCTACTGGCTCCCTCTCTACCAAAAAGTCGGTTCTATTCATATTATTAACTGTATTTAAAGTGTCCACCAGGAACTCTCGCTGATAGCCCTTCTCCCAGAATCTTGTGGTAAGAACCTTTGCTTGGACAAGAAACTCACCTGGGTCAGAGCAGTTCCTCCTAAATCTCATGTACTGACTCTTGGGAACTAAGATGTGAGTCAGGGACCGAAAATGACGACAGTCAGTCGGAATAAATGAGTTCCTATCAGTCTCCTTGAAATAGGTAGACGTGAAAAACTCATTATCTCTGATAGCAATATTAAGATCCAAAAAGTTGATCTTAACCTGGTCCATCATACAGTTAAGTTGTATGCCCCTCTGATTGACATTAAGGGAACCAATGAACTCAAGGAGATCACACTCTTGGCCATCCCATAGGAGGAGGATGTCATCAATATATCTGGCCCATAGGACCAATTGTGGTATGTACTTGGTATTGATGACATCCTCCTCCCACTTTGCCATAAAGAGATTTGCCAAGCTTGGGGCATACTTGGCCCCCATAGCAACTCCCATATCTTGTCTATAGAATTTGTTGTTGAACCAAAAGTAATTATGGGATGCTGCAAATTGTAACAAGGCCATCAGAAAAGTCACCTGACTCTCATGGAGCCCGGAGTCCCGATCCAAATACCACTTAACAGCCTCAAACCCCAAATGATGGGGGATGATAGTGTATAAGGAGGTGATATCTGCGGTCACCATCCATATACCAGGTCTGGCAGGGATGTCTGCTAATATGTTTATAATGTGCCTAGAATTCTTAACAAAGGAGGGCATCCTGCGCACAAGAGGCTGCAGATAAAAGTCAATGTATCTGCCCACCCGGGACGTAATTGAGTCAATCCCACTAACAATGGGACATCCCGGGGCAGACAGGATCCTTATGCAACTTAGGCAGATAATAAATGATAGGAATATGGGGAGCTCTAGGCATCAGATAGAGGCCCTCTTTAGGATTGAGGATGCCTGCTTTACGTCCCTCAGCTATTAGTTTCTCCAGATCCTTAGTATATTGATTTTTGGGATCGGAAGGTAACGCAGTATAGGTATTGCTATCATCAACAATCCTATGCAATTCTGTCATATAATCTGCTCTATCCAATACTACAATGGCTCCCCCCTTATCTGCAGGCCTTATAACCAAGTCCTTATTATTACATAAAGAGTCTAAGCCATCCTGTAAGGTTTTATTCATTCTGGCCTTCCTGACCTCTATACGGTCAAGATCCCTTAGGACCACATCTCTGAATACCCTAAGTAATGGTGCAAGGGCTCCAGGGGGATTAAAAAGGGAGGCATTAGCCAGACCAGAATGTACAAATGGTGAAACAACTGAACTATTTCTAGTAACAGGATTACCAATCATATACCGCTTAACGTTGAGCTTTCTAATGAACTTGTGGACATCCATATTAGTATGGAATTTATCCATACTCTTTGGTGGCGCAAACTTAAGGCCTTTATTCAAAATCAATTGTTCAGCTTCAGTTAAAATTTTTGAACTTAAATTGAATATCCCTCTCCCCACTACGTCCTTGGTCTTTTTAGCTGCTCTTGCCCACCTCCCCCCTCTGGTTCCTCTCCTCTTTCTCCCTGTCTTTTGGTACCTTGTGTTGGTCTGGAAAAACCACAACTGCTCTGTCCCACCGAGACAGGGGGCTCTCGAGGTGCTGTATATCTATTGAAAGCCTGATGGAATCCTGCTAGGTTGGACCCACTTGATGGAGGGTGATACTGAGAATTATCACACATAAAATCTCCATCAGGTCCATCTTTGTCCCTAAGTGGAAAAAAGGCATTATGGGTAGGGACATTATATTCCAACTCGGGTCCACCCCCCGAATACCCAAAGGATAGGGATTGTTGATCGAAATCACCAATGGTGTTTTGTCTCCACCCCTCCCAATGATCTACATTGGGGCCTCTCCCTCTTTGATTATACTGATGGCCCCATCCTCTACCCCGGGATGGATGACCCCTGAATCCAGTAGGTGAACCAAGGTAGGATCCCGGTTCATAGGTGTGTACCTGCACCAGTCTTGAAGGACCAAGGGGTCTTAAATAACCCTAATGAGAAGGACCACCTCTACTTGTCCCCTGACCCCTTCGAGGGGATTGATATGTAGGATGATTCCCATTCCTAGGGGGTTTGTTGTAGGAAAAACCATGTTTGGGATAGGAAGATTGAGTGGGATGTGATGGGGGCCGTGGCCCTCCACCCATATCCCCTGTAGTGTGTAGGGAAACTTCCATTTGTATATTATTTTGTTTGGACTGCTCCTCAAGGAGTTTCCTTTGCCACTCAAATACAACGTTACTATGATAATCTGCAAGGTCCCTGTTGTATTTATTTTTCTTTTTGATTCTCTGATCCTTATCCTCCTTTTCCAGGATTTTGAGTAGATTGTGGGATTTTTCCTGATATTTGTCACTATCCTTAGTGGGGGCAAGTTTGTCTTTGATAATTTTAATCTCATCATCAAGTTTGGCTAATTTCACAGTTTTCCTATCAACCAAAAACCGAAGAAAGGAAACTCCTGCCTGGTTAACTTGTACCACTCTTCCAAATCTGATTCACCTTTTTGGAGTGCAACTTCCCACCTTAGGCTTCTTGGAACCATTGCATGCTTAATATAAGTTTCCAAATGTCCCATTTGATTTTCAGAGACCAGAAGGTTCTTTAGTCTAATAAAGATCCCCCCTAGGATCCCTTCATCATCCTTATATAACTCAAAAACCCCATCAACATTAACCACCTTAGTGGCCCTAAAATCAAAACATCCATTGAAGTGCACCAGGTACTCAAATGGTGAAACAGTAGTCACAGCTGCAGTAAGTATATCAGAACAATACAAGAAAAACACATAAAAAACTGCGCTAGACTTATAAGAAAAAACAGAGGCTGCACCTCAAATGTGGGATACACACAATAGACAGGTAGAATAAAAGAGGTTGTGCCCACAAATTAGCATGGTTTAACACAGTCCATAACTTCAGTTCTTGATATGCACCACTGTGAGATCACACAAAATGAAGAAGTGCCCGACACCATATAACCACTTGAGGTCCGGGCCATAGCCGAATGACGGCCACAGCGCTGACCTCAATTTCTGGGAGGCCGTCATGGGACGTCCTTCCCTGTGCACGCGTACCGTGCGCACCCTGCAGGGCGCGCGGTGCGTGCGCTGTGATTACTGAGTCAATGACAGCTGATCACATGATGTAAACAAAAGCTCGGTAATACATTTTTTTTCTCCTCACGCTGTCAGCATGAGGAGAAAAAAAAGCCGATCACCGGCTTATGTTAAAGGGACATCGGTCCCGAAGAGGAAGGAGGCACATATGCCTCATCTGATTCACCACCAAAGAGTATGGATAAATTCCATACTTATATGGATGTCCACAAGTTCGTTACAAAACGCAGCGTTAAGCGGTATATGATTGGTAATCCTGTTACTAGAAATAGTTCAGTTGTTTCACCATTTGTACATTCTGGTCTGGCTAATGCTTCCCTTTTTAATCCCCCTGGAGCCCTTGCACCATCACTTAGGGTATTCAGAGATGTGGTCCTAAGGGATCTTGACCGTATAGAGGTCAGGAAGGCCAGAATGAATAAAACCTTACAGGATGGCTTAGACACTTTATGTAATAATAAGGACTTGGCTATAAGGCTTGCAGATAAGGGGGGAGCCATTGTGGTATTGGATAGAGCAGATTATATGACAGAATTGCATAGGATTGTTGATGATAGCAATACTTATACTGCGTTACCTTCTGATTCCAAAAATCAATATACTAAGGATCTGGAGAAACTAATAGCTGAGGGACGTAAAGCAGGCATCCTCAATCCTAAAGAGGGTCTCTATCTGATGCCTAGGACTCCCTGTACTCCTATCATCTATTATCTGCCTTAGTAGCATAAGTATCCTCTCATGCCCCCCGGGACGTCCCATTGTTAGTGGGATTGACTCAATTACGTCCTGGGTGGGCAGATACATTGACTTTTATCTGCAGCCTCTTGTGCGTAGGATGCCTTCCTTTGTTAAGCATTCTAGGCACATTATAAATATATTAGCAGACATCCCTGCCAGACCTGGTATATGGATTGTGACCGCAGATGTCACCTCCTTATACACTATCATCCCCCATCATTTGGGGTTTGAGGCTGTTAAGTGGTATTTGGATCGGGACTACAGGGCTCCATGAGAGTCAGGTGACTTTTCTGATGGCCTTGTTACAATTTGCAGCATCCCATAATTACTTTTGGTTCAACAACAAATTCATTAGACAAGATATGGGAGTTGCTATGGGGGCCAAGTATGCCCCAAGCTTGGCAAATCTCTTTATGGCCAAGTGGGAGGAGGATGTCATCAATACCAAGGACATACCACGATTGGTCCTATGGGCCAGATATATTGATGACATCCTCCTCCTATGGGATGGCCAAGAGTGTGATCTCCTTGAGTTCATTGGATCCCTTAATGTCAATCAGAGGGGCATACAACTTAACTGTACGATGGACCAGGTTAAGATCAACTTTTTGGATCTTAATATTGCTATCAGAGATAATGAGTTTTTCACGTCTACCTATTTCAAGGAGACTGATAGGATCTCATTTATTCTGACTGATAGTTGTCATTTCGGTCCCTGGCTCAGATTAGTTCCCAAGAGTCAGTACATGAGACTCAGGAGGAACTGCTCTGACCCAGGTGAGTTTTTTGTCCAAGCAGAGGTTCGTACCACAAGATTTATAGAGAAGGGCTATCAGCGAGAGTTCCTGGTGGACACTTTAAATACAGTTAATAATATGAATAGAACCGACCTTTTGGTAGTGAGGGAGCCAGTAGCTAGAGGGGGTCTCAATGTAGATGCGCCATTTGTGACCTCTTATTCCTTACAGCATAGGAACATTAAACATTTGATTACTAAGCATTGGCATATTTTGAATAATGATGTGGTATTAGGAGGTGCGCTACCTGACAAACCACGTGTTTTGTTCAAGGGTGTTCCCTCATTGAGGAACCGAATGGCACCAAATGTTATAGATCCACCGACCATCAGTAGAGGTTTCCTTGATCAGCTATCGGGATTCTATAAATGTGGGAAATGTAGGGTATGTTCTTTTAGTTCATGCACTCAGAGAAGTACCACCACTTTTGTCTCCACTTCTACTGGGAGACATTATACAATTAAGCCATGCATCACGTGTTCTACAGTAGGAGTGGTGTACATGTTTCAGTGCCCATGCAGGCTTCAATACATAGGCCGAACTAAACATCCCCTTCAGGTTCGCCTGAATGAGCATATTACAAACATAAAAAACGGGTTTAAGAACCATTCTGTATCTAAGCATTATTTGTTTACCCACAATAAAGACCCTTCCAAGACTCTTTTTCTTGGTATAGATAAATTCAAGCTTTACTGGAGAGGGAGCTCTTTATCAAGAGAGATATCTAGACTTGAAATAGCATGGATCCATCGTTTAAAATCCTATACCCCCTATAGGCTTAATATAGACACCGGCGTCAATGCGTTCATTGACAATTCATGATGAACATCTGGTGTCTATGTGGTCTAAGCTTATAGGTCTGTAATACAGGGATGACTTAATGGTTTCTATGATGTTAGGCTTATATTTGGTTTAAATATGTACATAAATGTATATTTGATCTGAGACTTAGATAAAATGCATTCTTGTACCTGAATGTTAACTTGGTCTGAGACGTAAGGGTGGGCTTAAGTTTTTCCCTCCCTTAGTATTGTTCAAATAAATAATTTTTGTTTATACCGTATATACTCGAGTATAAGTCGAATTTTTCAGCACATTTTTTTGTGCTGAAAGTGCCCCCCTCGACTTATACTCGAGTCAAGCACTTTTCTGCAGCAAAAAATTTTATTTTCCAAACCGACTTTGGGGCCCCGTATCTCAGGGCCACTTGGTGCTAGGAACCCCAAATTTGGAGCGCAAACCCAGTGGAACTAGTACCATAACATATCCAAAGCTGGGGTTCCTAGCACCAAGTGGCCCAGAGATACGGGGCCCCAAAAATGGTTCAGAAAATGTCATTCTCTGCTGCAGAAAAGTGCTTGACATTTTCCGAACTGATTTTTGGGGCCCTGTATCTTGGGCCACTTGGTGCTAGAAACCCCAGCTTTGGATATTTTATGGTGCTAGTTCCACTGGGTTTGCACACCAAATTTGGTGTTCTTAGCACTAAGTGGCCCCGAGATACGGGGCCCCAAATTCGGTCAACTGTGTCCATCTGCAGCAATGTCATTTCGGGACCCTTTGGGTTTAGAGACCCCAAATTTTGGCTGCAGCTAGGGGGCATCTAGGAACCCTTAACTACCAAGTTTGAAGTTCAAGGGACCTATGGCTGCAAATGGGCACAGTGAGGAATGCAAATGGGCACAGTGATGCTACAAATGGGCATTGTTGACCCTCTTTTCCACTTACAGTAGCTGTGCATTTCTCACCCTCGTCTTATACTCGGGTCAATACGTTTTTTCCATTTTTTTTGTGGTAAATTAGGGCCTCGACTTATACTCAGAACGACTTATACTCGAGTATATACGGTAATTTTTTATTAATATTTTTGTTTTTAACCCAGTATTTTTGCACATTATATTTCAATGGTCACTTTTTTTTTTTTGCACTATTTATGCTTACACATATTCTTTTTCTTTTCTGGAACAAGAATACTTATGGTAGTTGATACAATTTATCACAATTTTTTATATTTATACTTATATATATATTCTCAAATCTAGTAGCGTATTCGCTCCTATATTCACTTACCTAGTTTTGGTAATAGGTTTATATGTATTCACATTGAGTGGGAGATTATTGTGAGGGGTCTCCCGATTTTTCACCTTTAGGTTTTCGTTTTTCACATTTTTCTCCATATAGAAGTTTATATAATTCCTTAATTTATATAATTTATTTTACATTTTTTAGCACTTTAGGTCTTTTTGCTGTTCTTCCTATTCTGTCGGCCGTTGCCGGATTTCCGGTATTGGTAATAGGCATGAACCTTAGTTATCGGTCTCTTATATAATTGACCAGATTTTTTCTTTTTTAATATTTTTCTTGTAGTATCCGCTGCCCATAATGTTAATGAGATGTGGAGCATGGTGTAATATGGGGTGGTTTTTCTCAGTAATGTCATTCAGCATGTCAGTTTCCTAGTCTTGACATTCAGGATTGGATGTCTAGCATTGTTATGGTGATTACGGCTTGACCATTCATGCCAAGCCGCCCAATTTATGTTTGCTGCTTTGAATGGGTACTGGATGCCCATAACCAAAATGGCGCTTACGTCTCAGAATGAAGTCTGGTCTTATTTATGGCGGTTTGTCATTGCGTTGCCCGACCCCCATTGAAAATGTCACCTATGATGAAACACGTCTGGGATGGAACTCACTGACATCACCGCGCTGTATGTGAGGAGGACGGGCTCCTGTGTTGCCGGCCGGCACTTGTTTTTAATGCGAAGCTATATTTATTAATTTTTCTTTCCATTGAGCCTATCTGGAGTACATCCCTGTATGGCCGCGACCCAGTGAGATGCTCAAGTGGTTGCCAATACCATATCCGGTATCAGGCCTCCTGTGTGTTTTCAGCAGGCGTTCCTACAGTCAAGGCGGCGGCTGGGTTACAGACGAACGCTTTATATTGCCTGCTATTCGGTGGGCAGGCAGTTTATATGGTGTCGGGCACTTCTTCATTTTGTGTGATCTCACTGTGGTGCATATCAAGAACTGAAGTTATAGACTTTGTTAAATCATGCTAATGTGTGGGCGCAACCTCTTTTATTCTACCTGTCTATTGTGTGTATCCCACATTTGAGTTGCAGTCTCTGTTTTTTCTTATAAGTTTAGCGCAGTTTTTTGTGTTTTACTTTTTTGGTATGACTGAAACATTTTGCTAATCTGCTCCTCCTCTGATTAGTAGTGATAGTGAACTGGCTTAGGTTTGGTTTGACAGAAGATTTGTGAATCCAGCCTGAAAAATGCGAACCCAAAATATAGTGCCCAAACCCAATTGATGTTTAAATGTTGCAATTTCTTTCAAGGCCAATTTGCAAGCCTTTGGTTAATAAACTGCTTCTGTTTGTAAACAAAGGATCCTGGGTGAAATCATCGGCCACATGGTTTTGACTATATGTGGTCAATGACGCAAGCAAGCATCACCTGAGGGTTTGCTGGCATTCAGCAGCCAGCTAGGGAGCTGTCATTTGCAGTGAGAGTACAGTAGGAGAGGATTGTTGCAACAGGCCATGTTTGTGTTGGTGGGTCACCAGGGTTGACGTTCATCTGCAGAGTGTAAAGGAACTCTGCAAGTTCAGATGTAAGGGGAATGGATGCATCTAAACCTTCACCATGTCCGTGATCGCCAACCCCAGCTTATGCTGCTGAGAAAAATGGAGTGGTGGTTCAAAAGCAGAAAAGAAAAGAGCAAGTCAACAGCTTTTTAGATTAAGAGCATAACCTGAGTGAGGGATCTGCTAACTCAGAGCAACATCTAGACTAGACGGAGCTTGGTCCTGAGCAGTGGTGTGGTCTTGCCACAGTACCCAGATACTATTAAAATGTTCATGCGTGCCCCTGCATATCGCCACCCAGTTCTCTGCCTCCTAAATCTCATTTGTTCTGTCTCTGGGACAGATAGCTAAACCTTTTTTTCCTAATAACTTCAGATACCATATTTCTTTGATCTCAGTTTTATTAGAACAAGCCTAGGTGAAACTACAAAATAACAGAAATAGACCTCAATAAGTATAATATTGCATACAATACAGCATTTATTGCATAAAACACTATATACAGTACAAGATGAGATAATAAAAACTTACTTTTTAAGTTCTCTAAGGGGTGATGACGATAGATTGAGAAATACATGTCTTGCTTCCTGCAATGTGTTGAAAAGAATGGTGGCTGGTTCACTTCCTGTTAACATTCTGCCCAGAATTCCCTACTTGCTGACAACTTCCTTAATTATACATATATTAAAACAAATAAACAGAACTACAGCAATACCAAAAAGGAAGGCTAGATGTAGCCTGCACACCACATATGATTGTCTTAAGTAAAATACACATTTTGCATGTAAATTCAACAACACAGGTACAAATAAGGTACAAATGATCAGCAAGACAGCTGGTGGACAGAACACTCCCCGTCTGACATCAAGTGATGTCACTAACAGAGTCCTCTGTAGAAAGCAAAAGAATAAGTTCAGTCACTGGTCTCAAGAATACTTTAACCTCATTCTGTTGAAAGATCTTGACCTCGACCTTACGAACACGATTATCCTTGCTTGGGAGTACTTTGGTTAACAAACCCAAAGGCCACATATTCCTTAGTGCCTGGCAATCCTTCATGAGCATAACATCACTAGGTTTAAGATTAGGCTTTTCCGTGTGCCACTTTCTTCTTACATGTAGAGTAGATATATATTGTTCCCTCCACCGGTTCCAGAAGGTATTGTCAAGGGTTTGTACTTGTCTCCATTGACGTTTGTAAGGGTCCTTCTCACAAAACTCTCCAGCTGGAGCCCCGGCAAGACAAATCTTTTGCGTGAGTAACATAGCAGGTGTGAGGACCACTGGATCTTCAGAGTCACTTCAAATGGATGTCAAAGGTCTGGCGTTAATGATAGCTGTAACCTCTGCTATAAATGTCACTAAACATTTGTGAGAAGAGTGAGGTGGGTTGAAGATCCACGTGCAGTCTTGTTCACTCAAGTATCTTTCTACTCTGAGAACATCCAAGTTAGAAGGAATTTGATTGCGGCTTCATTTGTGGGTAGTGATTTCAAGCAATCGTCTACATAGAAATCCTTGTCCACAAACTATCTGACATCTGACCCATACTCTAACTCTCCCACTCTAGCAGAGTGTCTGAGGCCATATATAGCAACTGCAGGGGAAGGACTGTTGCCAAATATGTGCACCCTCATGCGGTATTCTGTGATGTCTCCAGAGGGGTTGTTGTCCCTGAACCAGAAAAACCTCAGAAAGTTACGGTGTTCTTCTTTAACAAGAAAGCAATAGAACATTTATTGTATGTCTGCCATGAATGCGACTGAATCTTTCTGAAAGCGAAGAAGTACTCCTAATAGTCTGTTGTTAAGGTCAGGGCCAGAAAGAAGGACATCATTTAGAGAGACACCCTCATGTTTGGCGCTGGAATCAAACACCACTCTAATCTGTCCTGGCTTCTTAGGGTGATAGACCCCAAATATAGGTAAGTACCAGCATTCCTCTGAGTCTTTGAGGTTTGGGGCTATCTCAGCATGACCATTCTGGAATATTTTCTCCATGAAGGAAAGGAAATGTTCTTTTATCTCTGGTTGCCTTTAAGGATTGTGTCTTAGGGAAGTGAGACGTTTATATGGTTTATATGCTAGTTCCCTATTGTTAGGCAAACATTGTCTTTGTGGTCTAAAGGGAAGAGGTGCAACCCAGCTATTAGTCCCGTCTTTCTCCATACTTCTTTCCATAACTTCTAGGAAGAGCCTATCCTCAATGGACATTGCTACCTGGTTGTCTTCCTTTGTTCTTCTGAACACTGTGCTTCCTAAGTCGCTTTGGTCGTTGTCATAGGTATTGCTGTCACAGTGGGGATTTAAGAGGGGAAGAGGTACAGGGTTGTTGTGTGGTAGCTACTTTATGAAGATGTGATTTTGACAAGGTAGAGAAAAAGAGAAGGACAGCCATTCTCGTGGGTATTAGTGAGCAGGTTATTAACAGATGCAGGTTTGTGTGCACCTCCCAGGCAAACATCACCTATAATGACCCACCCGAGATTCAGTTTTTGGGCATATGGGGCGATTTTAGGACCGTTGATCAGTTTTCTTACTTTGTGGACTTGCAAGATATCCCTCCCTAGGAGTAAGATTATCTGAGCCTGATCATCTAGTTCTGGTATGAGATGTGCTATGTGATTCAAGTGAGCTGCTGCGTCTGGTGTGGGAATCTCTGATCTGTTGTCTGGTATCTGGTGCACCCTATTATGGTCGGTAAGGGTAGGCATGTCTTACCATCCATAGATTCAATTTGTAGACCGTCAGCTCCTCTCCCCGCCGTTTCCACAGTACCTGCACAAGTCCTAAGGGAGAAAGGACATGACACTGGGTTTACAATCCTTGGCGAAATGTGTGGATGAAGAGCAGCACTTGTAACAGCACTTGTTGTTCTTTTTGAGGAAATCTTTGCGATCCTGATGGTCTTTGTCCTAAAGGCTCTGCATTTCAGAAGAGGATGTGGCATCTTATGTAGAGGGCAGAACTTAGTAGGGTCACTGTCTTGATCCTCTGGCTGAGACTCTGCAAATCTGTGGGAAGAAATGTTAGTTTTGTGCACTTCTACTGGAGCTCTGAGTTGTTTAGGGCCAGAAGAAGTGGTATAAGACACTGAAAAAATGAAGTTGGGGTCATCTTTCATTCCTGCTTGTCTGTCTACAAAGTCCACAAACTCACTAAAGGGTGGAAAAGGCACATTGTGTTTTCATTTGTAGTTACAGCCATTAGGGATGAGCCGAACACCCCCCTGTTTGGTTCGCACCAGAACATGCGAACAGGAAAAAAGTTCGCTCGAACACGCAAACACCGTTAAAGTCTATGGGACACGAACATGAATAATCAAAAGTGCTAATTTTAAAGGCTTATATGCAAGTTATTGTCATAAAAAGTGTTTTGGGACCTGGGTCCTGCCCCAAGGGACATGGATCAATGCAAAAAAAAGTTTTAAAAACGGCCGTTTTTTCAGGAGCAGTGATTTTAATAATGCTTAAAGTCAAACAATAAAAGTGTAATATCCCTTTAAATTTCGTAGCTGGGGGGTGTCTATAGTATGCATGTAAAGGGGCGCATGTTTCCCATGTTTAGAACAGTCTGACAGCAAAATGACATTTCGAAGGAAAAAACCCATTTAAAACTACTCGCGGCTATTGCATTGCCGGTCCGACAATACACATAGAAGTTCATTGATAAAAACAGCATGGGAATTCCCCACAGGGGAACCCCGAACCAAAATTTAAAAAAAAAAATGACGTGGGGGTCCCCCTAAATTCCATACCAGGCCCTTCAGGTCTGGTACCGATTTTAAAGGGAACCCCACGCCAAAAAAAAAAAAAAAAAAACGGCGTGGGGTCCCCCCAAAAATCCATACCAGACCCTTATCCGAGCACGCAACCTCTCAGGCCGCAGGAAAAGAGGGGGGGGACAAGAGAGCACCCCCTCTCCTGAACTGTACCAGGCCACATGCCCTCAACATTGGGAGGGTGCTTTGGGGTAGCCCCCCCAAAACACCTTGTCCCCATGTTGATGAGGACAAGGGCCTCATCCCCACAACCCTGGCCGGTTGTTGTGGGGGTCTGCGGGCGGGGGGCTTATCGGAATCTGGAAGCCCCCTTTAATAAGGGGACCCCCAGATCCCGGCCCTCCCCCCTGTGTGAAATGGTAAGGGGGTACTTACCCCTACCATTTCACTAAAAAACTGCCAAAAATGTTAAAAATGACAAGAGACAGTTTTTGACAATTCCTTTATTTAAATGCTTCTTCTTTCTTCTATCTTCCTTCATCTTCTTCTTCTGGTTCTTCTGGTTCTTCTTCCGGCGTTCTCGTCCAGCATCTCCTCCGCGGCGTCTTCTATCTTCTTCTCCTCGGGCCGCTCCGTACCCATGGCATGGGGGGAGGCTCCCGCTCTTCTCTTCTCTTCATCTTCTTCATCTTCTTCATCTTCTTCATCTTCTTTTCTTCTTCATTTTCTTCTCCGGGCCGCTCCGCATCCTTGCTGGCATGGAGGGAGGCTCCCGCTGTGTGACGGCGTCTCCTCGTCTGACAGTTCTTAAATAACGGGGGTAGGGGCCACCCGGTGACCCCGCCCCCCTCTGACGCACGGTGACTTGACGGGACTTCCCTGTGACATCACGGGGAATGCCACAGGGAAGTCCCGTCATGTCCCATGCGTCAGAGGGGGCGGGGTCACCGGGTGGCCCCGCCCCCATTATTTAAGAACCGTCAGACGAGGAGACGCCATCACACAGCGGGAGCCTCCCTCCATGCCAGCATGGATGCGGAGCGGCCCAGAGAAGAAAATGAAGAAGAGAAGAAGAGAAGAAAAGAAGAAGAGAAGAAGATGAAGAAGAAGATGAAGAAGATGAAGAGAAGAGCGGGAGCCTCCCCCCATGCCATGGGTGCGGAGCGGCCCGAGGAGAAGAAGATAGAAGACGCCGCGGAGGAGATGCTGGACGAGAACACCGGAGGAAGAACCAGAAGAAGAAGAAGATGAAGGAAGATAGAAGAAAGAAGAAAGAAGAAGCATTTAAATAAAGGGATTGTCAAAAACTGTCTCTTGCCATTTTTAACATTTTTGACAGTTTTTTAGTGAAATGGTAGGGGTAAGTACCCCCTTACCATTTCACACAGGGGGGGGCGGGATCTGGGGGTCCCCTTGTTAAAGGGGGCTTCCAGATTCCGATAAGCCCCCCGCCCGCAGACCCCCACAACCACCGGCCAGGGTTGTGGGGATGAGGCCCATGTCCTCATCAACATGGGGACAAGGTGTTTTGGGGGGCTACCCAAAAGCACCCTCCCAATGTTGAGAGCATGTGGCCTGTTTTTTTTTTTTGGCGCGGGGTTCCCCTTAAAATCCATACCAGACCTGAAGGGTCTGGTATGGAATTTAGGGGGACCCCCACGTCATTTTTTAAAAATTTTTGGCTGGGGTTCCCCTTAATATCCATACCAGACCTGAAGAGCCTGGTATGGAATTTAGGGGGACCCCCACGTCATTAAAAAAAAAAATTTTGGTTCGGTGTTCCCCTGTGGGGAATTCCCATGCCGTTTTTATCAATGAACTTCTATGTGTATTGTCGGACCGGCAATGCAATAGCCGCTAGTATTTTTAAATGGGTTTTTTCCTTCGAAATGTCATTTTGCTGTCAGACTGTACTAAACACAGGAAACATGCGCTCCTTTACAGGCATACTATAGATACCCCCCAGCTACGATATTTAAAGGGATATTACACTTTTATTGTTTGACTTTAAGCATTATTAAAATCACTGCTCCTGAAAAAACGGCCGTTTTTAAAACTTTTTTTTGCATTGATCCATGTCCCCTGGGGCAGGACCCAGGTCCCCAAACACTTTTTATGAAAATAACTTGCATATAAGCCTTTAAAATTAGCACTTTTGATTTCTCCCATAGACTTTTAAAGGGTGTTCCGCGGCATTCGAATTTGCCGCGAACACCCCAAATTGTTCGCTGTTCGGCGAACTTGCGAACAGCCAATGTTTGAGTCGAACATGAGTTTGACTCGAACTCGAAGCTCATCCCTAACAGCCATGAGTAATCCATCTTTCATGCAACTCATAAGGAAGTTTTTGTGCTAAGGAGTTAATACCTTTAGCAGAGTCAGGATAAGAAAGGCCAGGTGAATCCGCTTCTGCTTTAGCCACTTGTAACTCCATACACAGGTCACTGAATTCTCTGAGTCTTTGGTAATCTCTGCTAGGTATTTTTGGGAAGTCTTCTATTCTTTTAAACAGTGTACTCTCTATAGCCTCTGGTGAGCCATAACATCTATCCAGTCTGTTCCAGATGTTTGCAAGGCCTATCTCAGGGTGGTTTATGTTAATGTCTCTGATCCTTTTGGCATGTTCAACAGAATCATTGTCAAGCCACTTTATGAGGAGGTCTATCTGGTCCCTGCATTATAGATCTAGACCTTGAATGGCACTCTGGAAAGAGGATGGCCACGCCCTATAGTGTTGGGGGCGATCACTGAATTTGACAAGTCCTTGGATAACTGACTCTCTTTTGGCCAGGAACTTGGCAAAGTCTGCAGTAGCCTGATTGGCATTGGGGTAGGCTGCTGGTGTATTGTGGTGCGGTGTAAAGGCATACCTGGTAAAAGTCTCTTCTTTAGGCGTGCTGGGTTCAAACTTGCATAAGGTTGACAGTTTGTACCGGCTCGTTGCATACACCTTTGGAGTGAAGACTGGTGTTTTATGCTTGTATGAAGGCTGGGCACCTTGTGGAGTAGAAGGTTTGGTAGGGACTGGAAAGTCTGGAACTCTGTCAGATCTTTCTTGCTTGTAGCACTGGGGTCCATAGTCATCCTGTTGCTGCTTTATTTGATGTGACTCACTGACGTCATGTTTAATTTCTTGTTGTGGGATGCTGTTTGGGTCATAGTGCTGGTAGACATAATCTGACGTGCGTTGTGAAGAATCTTGTTGGTCCTCCTCTAGACCATGTATGCTGCTGCCTACTCTTGACTCATCGTAGACGGCTGCTTCTAAAGCTTATGCTTCTGCAATGGCGGCGGCAGCGTCTCTGTCCACTGCCAGCTTCTCCATGTTAGCTTCTAAGGTAGCTTGCTACAATTTCAGAGATGCTTCCTGCTGGGCTGGCTATTCCTCCAGGCGTATTCTTTCCCTCTCTCTCTTGTTCCATGTGTACTCTTTCTTCCTCTCTCTCTTGTTCCATGCGTACTCTTGCTTGCTCTCTCTCTTGTTCCATGCGTACTCTTTCTTGTTCTTTCTCTTGCTCCAAGCGTACTCTTTCTTGTTCTTTCTCTTGCTCCCAGTGTACTCTTTCCTTCTCTCTCTCTTGCTCCAAGCGTACTCTTTCCTTCTCTCTCTCTTGTTCCTGTCTCACCTTTTCTGCATCAAGGTGGGCCTTTTCTTTTTTCATCTGCAACTCTTGGTCTGCGAATGCGGCCCTGGCTCTTGCTGCTTCAGCTTTTGAACCGGCGATAGCTGCTGCATTTGCGACAGATGACTTAGATGAGCTTGCTTGTGAACGTGTTTTGTAAGAAGATGTCCCACTTTGAGACATGGCTCCCAGTGTACTCTTTCCTTCTCTCTCTCTTGTTCCAAGCATACTCTTTCCTTCTCTCTCTCTTGTTCCTGTCTCACCTTTTCTGCATCAAGGTGGGCCTTTTCTTTCTTCATCTGTAACTCTTGGTCTGCGAATGCGGCCCTGGCTCTTGCTGCTTCAGCTTTTGAACTGGCGATAGCTGCTGCATTTGCGACAGATGACTTAGATGAGCTTGCTCGTGAACGTGTTTTGTAAGAAGATGTCCCACTGTGAGACATGGCTGCAGGGAAGAAGCTGTCTTGCTGTATAGAGACCGCTCTAGTGTCGATGCTGCTTAACAGAGTACGTCTCTGTGTAGCATGGCTGCTTGCTTCGCCTGCCGCAGGCCTGTTTCTTTAAGGCTTCTGGCTGTATGGATACTGCGTAGCCCCGGGCTGTACAGACTTCCGAAGTCAGCCTATCTTCCCTCAGAGGTCAGTTTAAAAATTTAACTGTTCTGTCTCTGGGACAGATAGCTAAACCTTCTTAACTTCAGATACCATATTTCTTTGATCTCAGTTTTATTAGAACAAGCCAGGTGAAACTACAAAATAACAGAAATAGACATTAATAAGTATAATATTGCATACAATACAGCATTCATTGCATAAAACACTATATACAGTACAAGATGAGATAATAAAAACTTACTTTTTAAGTTCTCTAAGGGGTGATGACGATAGATTGAGAAAGACATGTCTTACTTCCTGCAATGTGTTGAAAAGAATGGTGGCAGGTTCACTTCCTGTTAAGATTCTACCCAGAATTCCCTGCTTGCTGACAACTTCCTTAATTACACATACATTAAAACAAATAAACAGAACTGCAGCAATACCAAAAAGGAACACTAGATGGAGCCTGCACACCACATATCATTGTCTTAAGTAAATTACACATTTTGCATGTAAATTTAACAACACAGGTACAAATAAGGTACAAATAATCAGCAAGACATCTGGTGGACAGAACATCATTCAGCTTCCTATTTCACACCTCATGGCTAGGAACTTAGGCTGGCTTCCAGTAAATAGGAGTGGTCATCGCATTTAGAAGATGTGGTAGGGCACTTTGCTTTTATTGGCTAAGACTATAAATGTTTTCTAATCACAAAATATATGTATAGTGTATACTAAAAAAAAAAAAATTGCCATGCGCTGCTAAAATGTTCGGTTTTGGCTTGAAAAAAAGCTAGCAACCCTACCCAAGATGGCAGGAAGGGAGCCCGCTTCAGAGCATGTGTAAGAAAGTGCCCTGCAACAGGAGTAAAGGGCCCCGAGATTGGTGGGGCGGAAGAGGGTGTCAGGGGGGCCCTTCAGGGTTTCTTGCACTGGGGCCCTGAATGTTCTTGCTATACCTCGGCATCTTTACCTGTAGCGTTGGAAAAATAACCATTATTCACATGGATATTTCTAATGGGGCATACACACGGTCAGACTTTTCGTCTACAAAAGTCCAACAGACGCAGACGGACTAAAGCTGACTGGTAATCCGATCGTGTGTGGGCTTCCCCGGACTTTCAGCTGACTTTTTCAGCCTCAAATCCGACGGACTTTAGATTTGAAACATGCTTCAAATCTTTACGTCGTAACTACGACGGACCCCGAAATCCGCTCGTCTGTGTGCTAGTCCGACGGACAAAAGCCCACGCTGGGGCAGCTATTGGCTACTGGCTATGAACTTCCTTATTTTAGTCTGGTGTACGTCATCACTTACGAATCCGTCGGACTTTTGTGTGGTCGTGTGTAGGCAAGTCCGTTCGTTAAAAAGTCTGCCACAAGTCCGCCGCAAGTCCGCCGAAAGTCCGCCGGAAGTCTGTCGGACAGGCTGTCGGACTTTTGTAGACGAAAAGTCCGACCGTGTGTATGCCCCATAAGGATTAGACATCACATTAGTGTTGGTGCTGTGGTGTTCTACTACAGGGAGATAGGGATTTTACTATTCTGTGTATGTTTTGCAGGAGCTAAAAGTGTTGCCCTAAATGGCCTGGTAGCCATTTTTAATTAGGTATTTCCCATATTTCATATATTTTGAATATGAATCCATGGTTGATACATCTTTGGCATCAGCTGTTGATATTTGTTAGGTTTTATTTTACAAAACGTTTTTATTAATATTCAATAAAACAAATAGAGCCAACAGTTAGATGGTTACATTGCATAATACTCAGATACAGAGACATGCATTATCGAGGCTCGGCGCCTCACAATATTTGGAGTTATAGAATAAATAGCCGAAACGACTCCTGGTTCATGCCACAGTGTAGAAAATAACATAACAGGAGCATCCAACCATATGGCTGAATGTGGCTAGGCAAAAACACTTGTGTGCTGAACCAAGGGGTTTCTGTATATACAAAATCGGAAGTAAATTAAAAGTACAATGTAAAAAGTTAAAAAAAAAACAAAAAACTAATGCCGCGTACACACGAGCGGACTTTACGGCAGACTTTGCCCGGCGGACTTTTCGACGTACTTTACGACAGACTTTCTGAATGAACGGACTTGCCTACACACAATCCACCAAAGTCCGTCGAATTCGTACGTGATGACGTACGACCGGACTAAAACAAGGAAGTTCATAGCCAGTAGCCAATAACTGCCCTAGCGTGGCTTTTTGTCCGTCGAACTAGCATACAGACGGCGGACTTTTCGACCGGACTCGATTTCAACGTATTAATTTAAAACATGTTTCAAATCTAAGTCCGTCCAACTTTTGATAAAACAAAGTCCGCTGGAGCCCACACACGATCGAATTGTCCGACCAAATCCCGTCCGCCGGGTAAAGTCTGCCGTAAAGTCCGCTCGTGTGTATGCGGCATTACACCGTAAACGTGTTAAGGGATATCAAGTCTGGTACATTTGATAAGAAAATAATTAGCAAGCTAATTACAAACCGCGCTCCTATTAAAGTGCAAATGCAAAATCACTCTATGTGACAACAAAATGTTGTGAGAACAGAATCATAAAAATGGTGAAATAATGTCAGTGATAATGTCTACCAACTGAGTGTAACATAAATCATCATAGTGAAAATGCTAAATAGTGAAAATAATCAAAATAATCGAAATGTACAAGGTGAGAAATTAAAAATTAATTAAAGAAAAAGTCCACAAATAATTTCCAGATATAAATGTGTTCGAAAAATAAAATGTTCAAATAATGTAAAGCAGAACTTCTGGATAAATTAAGCTTCTGGGCAAATCTTCCTTGGGTTCAGCAAAGCATCGGATAACAATATTCAGTCACCATCACCAGCCAAACAGCCTACTCACCAGAAGGAGGTGACTCCCATGACAGGAGTCAAACACACTTTGGGAACAACCAACAAGGCTAAGTGCAGATGCTGGAACTCAGGTGCTGGAACTCAGGTGTCTTGATTAGCGCTAAGGCTACTTGGATGCATGCAACCAGGAATTCCCAAGGTAGGTCACAGAGACCGTGCATGTAAGGAATGTAGAGAGAATGGATAAAAAACTCCCATGGTGAAGTAAGCCAAAATGTTTAATAGGCTAAAACGGCTTAAAACCACATTACCCACATATGGGTTCATGCGGGCAAACAAACAAAAAAGCAGGAAAAACCAGATACGAGCGGAAGTGGCGTGTCATGTTCGTTTACGTCCGACCGGCTTCCTCAGTACATTCTGACGTCATCAGGGGGTACATTTGATGTATAATGTCTGAAAATGTGTATTTACTGTATGTTATGAGCATAACAATTCCCTTGTAACTATAGCAGATGTTGTTGCGTGTTCTTCAATGGGTTCTTGAAGTATGTTTTTATATATAGTACTTTTTTAGGTAATTGTTACCTTTTTTTAAAAGAAATTATTTGTACCTAATAAAATTGATTGTGTTTTGTTTAACATTTTTCCAATGATGTAGATTACTTCTATAATATGAAAGTTATTCTTTTTGCAAACATGGTCATGATCATATCATGTCAATGACTTTCTCCGGAATACCCAGCAGCTTGTTTACAAAGTGAAACCAGCCAGAGGATGGGTCAGGAAAGTCATTCATTTAGTGCC
The DNA here is from genome assembly GCA_037952925.1 of Lithobates clamitans. Classification (NCBI taxonomy): domain Eukaryota; kingdom Metazoa; phylum Chordata; class Amphibia; order Anura; family Ranidae; genus Lithobates; species Lithobates clamitans. The sequence goes on from JBBGZY010000486.1 coordinate 3,614,941, forward strand.
AATATTGATACTGCCATTACAGTAAATGAACCACTTTCTAGCTGTAACAGCAGCCAGGGGTTTGGGTAGGCAAACAGGTGAAATCTGACGAAAATCACTTTGTTTAACGGTGTTGTGAACCTCAAGCAACAAGAGTTTGGGTTGAACTCTCTGATAACCTGAATCCAAAGCTCATGCCTACTGATTAGTAGAAAATAATGTAAAATTTTCATGCTTTTATGATTACTTTGATTGACCTATTTGTTAAATTCTCAGACAAACATACCGTATTTGTACTTCTGTTGGTGTCATAATGTAGAAAGGTGAAATCTTTCTTTGTTCAAGACTAGAGCTGGGCCCTCAGGGGCTTTGCCTCTTCCACATCTGTAGCTATACTGGTGTTGTCTTTTTTTAAACTATGGAAGCATTTAAAATTACGTGTTTTTAATTGAGACTAAAGTTATGCTGTCAGTGGCTTTACTGCTTTCACTGCTGTTGTTATACCACTGCTGTTATTTTCTTTAAACATAGAGTTACATAAGGAAAAGCTTTAAGAATAGAGCTGGGCCATCAATGGATTTGCACCTTCCACCTTTAACTTTTCAATTGCTGCTGTTGTCTTGCTTAGCTATGTAGGCACCTACGAGTAAAATATACAAGCTTTTGTCAACATTAAAATAAAATTCTAGTATTTAATCAGCAATGTAATTTTCTTCAATGCACCATGCAAAAACAGGCAAATTTCAGGTCCAATAAATTCAGCTAGCATATTCTGAACTATTCAGCAAAGACCCCCTTTATTGCTATCAAGTGACTATTAAAGGATCATGTGAAAACTAGAAAGGAATGGGATAAGTAACTGAGCAGGCTGGTTTTACGGATTAGACAGAAAAGCTTCTTAAAGTATGAGATCAAAGCAAATATAATTTTGCTTGGCAATAAATATGTTCTTATATCAATTGTACTGGTAGATATTTGAAGCCATGGCCACATTCCTTGTCTAATTCCTGTAAAGTTAATTTGTTACAGTACAAAGAAGAACAATAAACGTGAATTATTTTACACCTAAATCTGTCCTCAACTGTACGACTATAACCGTTCTGTTGTTTCTAACTGAACAGTTGTAAATATTGTGTTTTTATTCAATGTGTTTAAAGAAATGCTCATTGCTTTAGTTTAGCTGCATGGTGCAGATTTGCAATGCACAATGTGGGGAATCTGGAGCAGCTGAACAAGCTAAAGATAGAAGCTGATTGGTTCTCATGCACAGCTGCTCCGAATTTTGGCTTCTCCATGTTTGATAAATTACCTGTGGTTTTATGTGTGCAGTGGCAAATAATGGGTACAAACTCATACCCCAAACAAACAAATGATGACACTTAGGTAGCCTGCAAAAAAGAAAAAAATAACACACATTGACCACTTAAGCCCCGGACCATTTGGCTGCCCAAAGACCAGAGCACTTTTTGAGACTTGGCACTTTAACTGACAATTGCGCGGTCGTGCGACATGACTCCCAAACAAAATTGACGTCCTTTTTTCCCCACAAATAGAGCTTTCTTTTGGTGGTATTTGATCACCTCTGTGGTTTTTATTTTTTGCACTATAAACAAAAAAATAGCAACAATTTTGAAAAAAACGCATTATTTTTTACTTTTTTGCTATAATAAATACCCCCAAAAAATGTATAAAAAAAAATTTTCCTCAGTTTAGGCCGATACGTATTCTTCTACATATTTTTAGTAAAAGAAATCTCAATAATCGTTTATTGATTAGTTTGCGCAAAAGTTATAGCACTGCGACATTATGGCAGACAGATCGGACACTTTTGGTGTGATTTTGGGACCATTCACATTTATACAGCGATCAGTGCGATTAAAAATGCATTGATTACTGTGTAAATGTGACTGTCAGTGAAGGGGTTAACCACTAGGGGGCAGTGAAGGGCTTAAGTGTGTCCCAGGGCGTGATTCTAACTGTGGGGGGGGGGCGTGTCTGTGTGTGACACGACACTGATCACCGCTCCCTCCCGATTACAGGGAGCTGTGATCAGTGTCCTGTCACTAGGCAGAACAATCTTCCCCTCCGTGAGATGATTGCGAGTATCCTCATCTGCGGGACTCACACTCACACTCACGGAAGTTGCGGCGCGCCCGCAAACCACTTCTTAAAGGGTAACGTACAGGTACGCTAATCTGCCTGTACAAGCCCTCCTGCCGACGTATATCGGCGTGAGCCAGTCGGCAAACGGTTAACCACTTGCCGACCACTGCACACTGATATATGTCGACACAATGGCAGCAGTGGGCAAATGGGCATACCTGTACATCCCCTTTAATTGGCAGGCTAGCGTGTGCGCGCCAACGCGTACAGCGTGACCGTGCTCGCGGGACCGGCGGACTCAATGTCCGCTGGTCTTCCGGGCCATCGTGTCACGGGGCCGCAGAACACTTAACCCCTTGATCGCCCCCTAGTGTTTAACCCCTTCCCTGCCAGTGTCATTTACACAGTAATCAGTGCATTTTTATAGCAATGATCGCTTTATATATGACAATGGTCCCAAAATAGCGTCAAAAGTGTCCGATGTGTCCGCCACATGTCGCATTCAGGATAAAATTTGCAGATCGCCGCCATTACTAATAAAAAAAAAATAATAATAAAAATGATTAATAATAAAAATGCCATAAAACTATCCCCTAGTTTGTAGATGCTATAACTTTTGCGCAAACCAATAAATATATGCTTATTGCGTTTTTTTTTACCAAAGATATGTAGAAGACTACATATCGGCCTAAACTGAGGAAAAAATTTTGGTTTTTTTTATATATTTTTGGGGGATATTTATTATATTGCTTTTTATTCAAAATTAATGAAAAACTATGAGGGTTTACAACCCCTTTAATGTGTTCAAAGTGTATGTTAATAATGATCTTCTCTTTTTTACTCATTTTTGGTCTGGTAAATACAGTATCTCACAAAAGTGAGTACACCCCTCACATTTATTTTATGTAAATATTTTATTATATCTTTTCATGTGACAAAAATGACACTTTGCTACAATGTAAGGTAGTGAGTGTACAGCTTATATAACAGTGTAAATTTGCTGTCACTCAAAATAACTCAACACACAGCCATTAATGTCTAAACCGCTGGCAAGAAAAGTGAGTACACCCCTAAGTGAAAATGTCCAAATTGGGCCCAAAGTGTCAATATTTTGTTTGGCCACCATTATTTTCCAGAACTGCCTCAACCCTTTTGGGCATGGAGTTCACCAGAGCTTCACAGGTTGCCACTGGAGTCCTCTTCCACTCCTCCATGAGGACATCACGGAGCTGGTGGATGTTAGAGACCTTGCGCTCCTCCACCTTCCGTTTGAGGATGCCCCATAGATGCTCAATAGGGTTTAGGTCTGGAGACATGCTTACCAAGTCCATCACCTTTACCTTCAGCTTCTTTAGCAAGGCATCGGTCACCTTGGAGGTGTGTTTGGGATCCTTATCATGTTGGAATACCAACCTGCGGCCCAGTCTCTGAAGGGAGGGGATCATGCTCTGCTTCAGTATGTCACAGTACATGTTGGCATTTATGGTTCCCTCAATGAACTGTAGCTCCCCAGTGCAGCCCCAGACCATGACACTCGTTACAACATGCTTGACTGTAGGCAAGACACACTTGTCTTTGTACTGCTCACCTGGTTGCCGCCACACGCGCTTGACACCATCTGAACTAAATAAGTTTATCTTGGTCTCATCAGACCACAGGACATGGTTCCAGTAATCCATGTCCTTAGTCTGCTCGTCTTTAGCAAACTATTTGCAGGCTTTTTTGTGCATCATCTTTAGAAGAGGCTTCCTTCTGGGACGAAAGCCATGCTAATGTTTCCCCCCTAATGTTTTGTTGTAAAAAGGCTTATAAAAGTGCCCACTGCTAAACGCTGGCACAAAAACGCTAAATGTGAGCATTTTTTATACAGCGTCTTGCCCTTGGTATCCCTGCCATTATCTGATATTTCCACTGTCCCGGCACAATCCTCTGGTTCCTTTATGGAGGAGGGGGTCATGTTCTGCTTCAGTATGTCACAGTACATGTTGGCATTCATTGTTCCCTCAATGAACTGTAGCTCCCCAGTGCTGGCAGCACTCATGCAGCCCAAGACCATGACACTCCCACCACCATGCTTGACTGTAGGCACGACACACTTGTCATTGTACTCCTCACCTGGTTGCCGCCACACACGCTTGACACCATGTGAACCAAATAAGTTTATCTTTGTCTCATCAGACCACAGGACATGGTTCCAGTAATCCATGTCCTTAGTCTGCTTGTCTTTAGCAAACTATTTGCAGGCTTTCTGTGCATCATCTTTAGAAGAGGCTTCCTTCCGGGACGACAGCCATGCAGGCCAATTTGATGCAGTGTGCGTCATATGGTCTGAGCACTGACAGGCTGACCCCCCACCCCTTCAACCTCTGCAGCAATGCTTACAGCACTCATACATCTATTTCCCAAAAACAACCTCTATATATGACGCTGAGCATGTACACTCAACTTCTTTGGTCAACCATGGCGAGGCCTGTTCTGAGTAGAACCTGTCCTGTTAAACCGCTGTATGGTCTTGGCTACCATGCTGCAGCTCAGTTTCACGATTTTGGAAATCTTCTTATAGCCTAGGCCATTTTTATGTAGAGCAACAATTCTTTTTTTCAGATCCTCAGAGAGGTCTTTGCCATGAGGTGCCATGTTAAACTTCCAGTGACCAGTATGAGAAAGTGAGAGCAATAACACCAAATTTAACACACCTGTTCCACATTCACACCTGAGACCTTGTAACACTAACGAGTCCATTGACACCGGGGAGGAAAAATGGCAAATTGGGCCCAATTTGGACATTTTCACTTGGGGGTGTACTCACTTTTGTTGCCATCAGTTTAGACATTAAGCTGTGTGTTGAGTTATTTTGAGGGGACAGCAAATTTACACTGTTATACAAGCTGTACACTCTCTACTTTACATTGTAGCAAAGTATAATTTCTTCAGTGTTGTCACAACGAAAAGATATCATAAAATATTTACAAAAATGTAAAGGGTGTACTCACTTTTGTGAGATACTGTGAATCATTGAAAGTGTTTTTGGTATATCTGTTTGAAAAGTGCAACAAAACACATTTTGAGCATGCCAGAAATCTTGAAATTTCCTTAGCACTCTGCTTCTGCTGCACTATTATTAGCTACATTCTTCCCAGCTCTGTTGGTGGACTACAGAACACTTCCATGTTATGAAGAAAAGGAGGGATTACTCATCCTATGGCGACAACACGTTTCCCCAATAGAAACAATACAGTTAATGTCACAATGTCACTCTAGGCCTGCAAGTGTGGTAATGGCAGGTTGATGGGAAAATACTGTATACCAAAGTGTGTAACCAGATTCAGTGATATGGAGATGTGCAAGTTGTCAGACTGGCTTTCTGACAAGGAATATGTTAATTGTGGGTGGGCAGTAAATTTACCTTATCCCTTAAATTGCTCCTTAGAGAAGTTGCAATGCAATTTCTGACATGTGACGTCCTTGTTCCTGTAGCATTATAGCTTGACCTCTGCATTTTGAGATTATAGGCATGACTGATGACTGTTATTCTAAGATTTGGAGTGTCTTCCAGAGCACTGTAGCTGGCAGCTGATGTTAATGATGTCACTACCATGGGGCCTATTGTTCTTCAAATGCCGCGTACACACGAGCGGACTTTACGGCAGACTTTGCCCGGTGGACTTTTCGACGGACTTTATGACGCATTATCCGAATGAACGGACTTGCCTACACACAATCCACCAAAGTCCGTCGAATTCGTACGTGATAACGTACGACCGGACTAAAACAAGGAAGTTCATAGCCAGTAGCCAATAGCTGCCCTAGCGTGGCTTTTTGTCCGTCGAACTAGCATACAGACGAGCGGACTTTTCGACCGGACTCGAGTTTGACGGATAGATTTAAAACATGTTTCAAATCTAAGTCCTTCCAACTTTTGAGAAAACAAAGTCTGCTGGAGCCCACACACGATCGAATTGTCCGAGGAAATCCCGTCCGCCGGGCAAAGTCTGCTGTAAAGTCCGCTCGTGTATACGCGGCATTAGGCCTGTTGGAGAGGATGCTTTATCTGAGAACCTGCAGGAACTGGCGGGAATACATACTGTTCTTCACAAAGTATACGTGAAAGTAATGAACCTCAAGAAAAAGCTGCTCAGTTACAATCACAATGGATACAGAACAACCCTGCCACCAGCAGGACAAGCTGAAAATGACGCGTTCATGACATTGATTATATATCTCAGTTAGCTCCAGAAATAGCAACATTCAAAATGTCTACAAAATCTATAGTCAACATAATTTATTATTTTTTGAGATTTTAATTAGGATAATTTTTTTATGGGAGGTGTTATGCTTTCTAGTAAAGGGTCCGTTTTGGTCAGTTTTATGATGTCCTGTAGTTTTATGCACTTTTGTCAATACAATGAATCATACATATATGGTTAGTATACCTTTGGAGTTTTGATACATGGATTTTTCTGGATTATTTTTTTTCCCGATTCCATTTTTATTTTCTTTATGGTTTGATGTTTTATGTAATTTAATATTTGTTAACATATGTTTCTTTTATTGTCATACCATCATATTCTTACAGGTGGTATCTGATCTGATATTTATATATTTTATTTTTGCTTTTAGTTCTTATTTTTTATTTCTACTAATGTGGGGAAATATCAATTTTTTTTCTTTAAAATGCCATTTCATTTTTTTTTACTTTCATCTCTTTGGAGGCTTCTTATTTTGCCTATTAATCCTCATCTGTTGATAATTTCTTACTATTTGGGATAATGAATATTATTTGTGTTTCCCATAATGTACAGGGTTTCAGTTCTCCTAATAAGAGAAGTAAAGCCTTTAGATGCAAAATGTCAATAATACTAACTATAATAAACAAGTCTAATATAAAGTGCAATATCCAAGGAAGAAAATCTTCATAAAATTTATGAAGATTTTCTTCCTTGAATATTGCACTTTATATTAGACTTTTTTATTATAGTTAGTATTATTGTTTATTAGCACCGAGTAAGCGCCACATTATTCTTCTTTTACATTTCTCTTCATAGATGAATGCCGGTTTTCACTGTACAGGGCAGATAGCAGACGTGTGGGGGAGCGGTTTGCTGATGTCAACGTTGTGGATCGAGTGGCCCATGGTGGCAGTGGGGTTATGGTATGGGCAGGCATATGCTATGGACAATGAACACAGGTGCATTTTATTGATGGCATTTTGAATGCACAGAGACGTGACAAGATCCTGAGGCCTAGTGTTGTGCCATTCATCCACGACCATCACCTCGTGTTACAGCATGATAATACACGGCCCTATGTTGCAAGGATCTGTACACAATTCCTGGAAGCTGAAAACATCCCAGTTCTTGCATGCCCAGCATACTCACATGTCACCCATTGAGCATGTTTGTGATGCTCTGAATCGGCGTGCACAACAGCATGCTCCATTTCCTGCCAATATCCAGCAACTCCGCACAGCCATTGAAGAGGAGAGGAATAACATTCCACAGGCCACAATCAACAACCTGATCAACTCTATGTGAAGGAAATGTGCTGCACTGCTTGAGGCAAATGGTGGTCGCACCAGATACTGACTGGTTTTCAGATCCTCCAATACAGTAAAACTGCACATTTTAGAGTGGCCTTTTATTGTGGCCAGCCTAAGACACACCTGTGCAATAATCATGCTGTCTAATCAGCATCTTGATATGCCAGATCTGTGAGGTGGATGGATTATCTTGACAAAGGAGAAGTGCTCACTAACACAGATTTAGACAAATTTGTGAACAATATTTGAGAGAAATAGGCCTTTTGTGTACAAAGAAAAAGTCGTAGATCTTTGAGTTCAGCTCATGATAAATAGGGGCAAACACAAAAGTGTTGTGATCAGAGGCATCGCCAGGGGGTGGCTATCGAGGCTGGAGCCCCGAATGTGGAGCCCATAGCCCCGAGTCTCAGCGGGTGTGGAGGAGAGACGAACAGGCGGGTCGCGGCTGCGGCGGGTGGCATTGGAGGTGGAGGAGAGACGAGCAGGCATGAATAGGCACTGAGCCATCGGACCGCCACCTCCCTCACCCCCCCGCAGCGCTCACCTCTTCTCCATGCTTAGTTATGCAGCGCGGCTGCATACAGACATGATCCTAGGAGTGGACACTGATAAGCTCATTGTACGATCCAGAAGACATGCAGCCGCACACAGTTGTGACATGAACTTCCTCGACACTCGTTCTCTTGTTCTTTCCTTCCCCCGCTCTCCATCCTGTCTGCTGCCGCGGAGAATCTAGATGAGAGCGGGGGAAGGAAAGAACAAGAGAACGAGTGCCGAGGAAGTTAATGTCACAGCTGTGTGCGGCTGCATGTCTTCTGGATCGTACGATGAGCTTATTAGTGTCCACTCCTAGGATCATGTCTGTATGCTTGTCTGTGTACTGTCATGTCTGTATGCCTAGCTAAGCAGGGAGAGGAGGTGAGCGCTGGGAGGGGGATAGAGCAGCATGGGGGGGGGATAGAGGAGCACGGGGACCAGAGCAGGGGGGGGACCAGCAGACCACATGTGGGACCAAAACAGCATGCGGGGGATCAGCGGAGCATGCAGGGGACCAGCGCAGCACACAGCACATGGGGACCAGCGCAGCACACAGCACATGGGGGACCAGTGCAGCACACAGCACATGGGGGACCAGCGCAGCACACAGCACATGGGGGACCAGCGCAGCACACAGCACATGGGAGACCAGCGCAGCACACAGCACTTGGGGGACCAGCGCAGCACACAGCACATGGGGGACCAGCGCAGCACGCGGGGGACCAGAACAGCACGCGTGGGACCAGCGCAGCACACAGCACATGGGGGACCAGCGCAGCATGCGGGGGACCAGAACAGCACTTGGGGGACCAGCACAGCAAACAACACATGGGGAACCAGAGCAGCACTTGGGGGACCAGCGCAGCACACAGCACATGGGGGACCAGAGCAGCACTTGGGGGACCAGCGCAGCACACAGCACATGGGGGACCAGCGCAGCACATGGGGGACCAGCGCAGCACACAGCACATGGGGGACCAGCGCAGTACGCAGCACATGGGGGACCAGAGCAGCACCTAGCACATGGAGGACCAGCGCAGCACATGGGGGACCAGCACAGCACACAGCATATGGGGGACCAGCGCAGCATGCGGGGGACCAGCGCAGCACAGGGGGACCACAGGAGCAAGGGGGGTCAGAAGATCAGGAGAGGAATGCAGAAGCATGTGGGGGAACAGAGAAGCAGGGGGGGACCAGAGGAGCACAGGGGGACCACAGGAGCAAGGGGGACTAGGAGATCAGGAGAGAAATTCAGAAGCATGTGGGGGAACAGAGAAGCAGGGGGGGACCAGAGGAGCACAGGGGACCAGCGCAGCACGCGGGGTACTAGCGCAGCACGCGGGGGACCAGCGCAGCACGTGGGGGACCAGAGGAGCACAGGGGGACCACAGGAGCACAGGGGGACCACAGGAGCACAGGGGGACCAGAAGATCCGGCATGGGTGAGACCTGTCAAAGTTGGCCGGTCTGGATGAAGTCCAGGGCCAAATTTTTGTCCCAGTCCAGCCCTGGAGACAAGCGGGCGGACGAGCAGAGATGACATCTCTCTCCGCCCATCACCACTCTTCCGCTCTCACAGCTGGGACTTCAATGTGGGAGCGACGTGCGGTGGGGAGCAGAGAGATGACGTTATCTCTCACTGCCTGCCACACATCAGCGCTCTTCTGCCCTCACAGCGTGGGCCTCTTCAATGTCGGAGGTGTGGTGGGGAGCAGAGAAATTACATCATCTCTCACTGCCCGCCCCGCATCTCCGCTCTCCTGCCCTCACTAAATGGGCCAGTGCTGCCATCCTGGCAGCGAGAATGCACAGTTGGTGGCACTGGCTGGCATGGAAAGTGACAATCTGCTAATGGTGGCAAGTGACGTGGCAAGTGACAATCTGCTAATGGTGGCAGGTGACATGGCAAGTGACAATCTGCAAATGGTGGCAAGTGACAATCTGCAAATGGTGGCAAATTGTGGCAATTGACAATCTGCAAATGGTGGCAAGTGAAAATCTGCAAATGGTGGCAAGTGACAATTTGCAAATGGTGGCAGGTGATGTGGCAAGTGGCAATCTGCAAATGGTGGCAAGTGACAATCTGCAAATGGTGGCAAGTGACAATCTGCAAATGGTGGCAGGTGATGTGGCAAGTGACACGCCCAGGGCTCCCACTGATTCTGCATTATGGTAAGTTGAACCGCTTCATTATATATTACAATATACCAATAGAAACAATGCACTTCGATCACCCTGACACCATACCAACCATGGTGCCATGATGATTGAAACGCCAACACCAGCCTTCCTTTGCTCACCACCGGCGTGCCCCCCCCCCCCAGGTTGGTGACCGCTGCTATGGGCTCTAGCCCCAGGTCTTTTTCAGACCTAGCAACGCCCCCGGTTGCGTTTATAATTTTGCTCAGTGTATATGTAGCAACTGTCCCAGACAAAAAGGTTTGATTTCCACTCTCTATAACCTTATGATTTCTGCTGAAGATGAATGTAAATTGCTTTATATGTCTAAATGTGAAGAAGAATTGAACACACATTATTGTTTACAGTGGAAAACAGATGGATTAGCATGCGTAAATGTACTAAATCTTTGATGGTACGTGAATCTGCACTTAAACTCCTTAAAAAGAATAGCATAAGTGCGCTTACAATCAAGTTATCAAAAATATATAGAATTAAGTAGTGATAAAAATTCATAAATTGCCTGTAAATAAATAATAAAATCCAATAATGAATAAATTCATAAAGTGCCTGTGAATAAATGATAAAGTCCAATAATAAATTAAGTGCACATATGATCAGGTGACCAAAAATATATATTAAAAAATTAAATAGTGATTAAAGTTCATAAATTGTTAGTGAATAAATAGTTGAGTCCATTCATAGAGAACTCGATGAGGACAAACAAAAAAAAAAGGAAGAAAAGCAGCGCCGACCTAAGTGCAGTACTGTAGCATAAACATTTATTACAGGTTAAAATGCACTCACTCAGAATAAGGTAGATACAGGCACATCAAGTAAAAAATCCATCCGGGAAGCTGTGTGGTGGGCAGCAGGGCTCCACAGGGGGCGATCCTGAAAGCTGGAGTGTGTTACACTTGTCTCCTTGTCCCGTCTGACGGCGCAGGTGGTAACCAGTGTCACAGGCTGGGTTGAGACAGGCACAGCGTGGATCGTCTGTTAAGTTGTATTTCCCGGGTATCAGTGACGCTGGGGGCGTGCCTGATGAAGGAGCACGCATGCTCCGAACGCGTGCACGCCCCCAGCGTCACTGATACCCGGGAAATACAACTTAACAGACGCTGGTTACCACCTGCGCCGTCAGACGGGACAAGGAGACAAGTGTAACACACTCCAGCTTTCAGGATCGCCCCCTGTGGAGCCCTGCTGCCCACCACACAGCTTCCCGGATGGATTTTTTACTTGATGTGCCTGTATCTACCTTACTCTGAGTGAGTGCATTTTAACCTGTAATAAATGTTTATGCTACAGTACTGCACTTAGGTCGGCGCTGCTTTTCTTCCTTTTTATCTCTCTCCAAAGGTGAATTCTGCCCTTCAAGCAAGCTGCCTCCTGTGTTTGTATCTGCATCTCTCCCCCTGAGGTCATAGACCTATACTCTGCATTCCCCCCTCCCCCCCCTCTCCACTCATTTTATCCCAGTTTTTATGCCTGGACTTTTGTTCATCAACCCAGCACCATCCCTGGACTTTTTTTACCATTTTTCATATTTTATTTTTCATTTTTTATTTTCTATTATCATTATTTTTATCATATAAATGCATTGTAACTCACACATGACTGTTATTTAAATTGATATCTTTTAATTCTTTATTTTTTTATATAACTTACTATCCCTTTGTATATTGCTCACCCCCATCCATAGCTGTCGTCCCCTAGCGCAACAAAATATTGTAATTTATGATGAGGACAAACAAATCCCATGAAGGAGAGTCACACATCCACAGTTCATCGGTCCCAGCCCGTGTGAGAGGAAAGAGGAAGAAGGGAGTGTGAGGGAAGCATCCAGGCAGACGGTGAATCCAGGTGACGGTAAAATTGAGCCCTTACCAGAAGTGGTGGACCTCCCTAGTAGCAAGGTCATATGCACATGCAGATACAGCCCTCTGCGGGGACAGATGGATAACAGCGTCCGGATTCACAGATGTATATAACGTTCCAGGGGTGGCCACTCCAACGTGTCAGCCTAGGGAGAAGCACTCCGCTGTCATCTCCGCTCTCCCCGGTAACACCAAACAGCGACTGTAGTCTTCCCAAATTGACACAACAAGGTACGTCGTGCGCTGACGGTGGCAGATTTCCCATTGTACCTTGTTGTGTCAATTTAAGAAAGACTACGGTCGCTGTTTGGTGTTACCGGGGAGAGCGGAGATGACAGGGGCTCCGGGAGTGCTTCTCCCTAGGCTGACACGTTGGAGTGGCCTCCCCCTGGAACGTTATATACATCTGATAATCCGGACGCTGTTATACATCTGTCCCCGTAGAGGGATGTATCTGCATGTGCATATGACCTTGCTACTAAGGAGGTCCACCACTTCTGGTAAGGGCTCAATTTTACTGTCACCTGGATTCACCTCTCCTATCACACAGGCTGGGACCGATGAACTGTGGATGTGTGACTCTCCTTCATGGGATTTGTTTGTCCTCATCGAGTTATCTATGAATGGACTCAATTATTTATTCACTAGCAATTTATGAACTTTAATCACTATTTCATTTTTTTTAATATATATTTTTGTCACCTGATCATATGTGCACTTAATTTATTATTGGACTTATCATTTATTCAGAGGCACTTTATGAATTTATTCATTATTGGATTTTATTTATTTACAGGCAATTTAAGAATTTTTATCACTACTTAATTTCATATATTTTTGATCACTTGACTTTAAGCGCACTTATTCTATTCTTTTTATTTTTATTACACTGATATTAGTGTTTTTTTTGTTGCAGCTGCAGTTTAGTGTTTACATAATTGTTTGCTTTTTAAGGCGTTTTTTTTTCTTTTATACTTAAACTCCTTACTCGCTGGTACTATACACCTCAGCGCTTAAATAAGATTTTTCCACATCTTTCCTCTTTTTGTTTTCGGGGTTGCCCTATTTCAGGCTCCTTTTTACATTTATTATGGGAGTGTGGGAAATTACTACCTACCTGGACAGAACTATTCTCTATATTTGACAAAATGACATGTAAAAAACTTGCTTTAACATATGAACACTGTCTTCTTTTAGATAATATCCCAGAGGTTCCTAAATGCCTCTCAAATCGTATCCATACTATATGTTTAGCCATGCACTGGGCCATAGCTCTAAATTGGAAATCTGATGTGGTACCATTTCCATAAGTGATTTCTCGAGTTGACCAAATTATGCAGATGGAAAGCATTCACACCTTACATGATTCTAGACCCTCTTTTGATGCTAAATGGACACCTTGGTTTCTTTACAGACATCCAGTTTAATATAATTTTCAAACCTCACTTTATGGACCTTTATTTCTCTTTTACTTTACTTTGAATTGATAATTATCTACTTATTGGGGGTTATTTACGAAAGGCAAATCCACTTTGCACTACAAGTGCACTTCAAGTGCACTTGGAAGCGCAGTCGCCGTAGATTGGAGGGGAAGATCTGAAATGAGGGGAAGCTCTGCTGATTTTATCATCCAATCATGTGCAAGATAAAATTATGTTTTTAATTTTCCTTGCATGTTCCCCTCAGATCTACAGCGACTGCACTTCCAAGTGCACTTTCAGTGCAATTTCAAGTGCACTTGCAGTGCAAAGTGGATTTGCCATTCGTCAATAACCCCCATTAGTGTTATATTATATCTTCATATGGATATTTGTAATTTGACTACCTTATTGTAAAATTGTGATCCAATATTGCTTTATCTTCGATATTTGTTCCTTTATATTGTAAATTTATACAATAAAAAATTTGTAAACAAAAAGAGTTTTGATACATGGGTAGTCAATGTGTGTATATAGCCCCACCACTTTTCACCATTGTGCAAAGACCCTAGAAGAGGAGGTCTAGGGCTGCTCTGTGCAAAACCATTGCTCAGAGTTTATTATTTTAAAATTAAAATGTATCTTTACAATCACTTTAAGCTCTGCAGGCATCATCCTGGTACCATTTTTTTAGAGCCAACTGTCGGCTCTCTTGTAATAGCAATTGGAGCTTCTAAGTAGCGGCTCCAATTGCTATTACAAGCAGTGGGAGGGGACTAACCCCCACTGGGAGACCCGAGCTACCAGCCGGCACGTCCGCCAGCTAGTCAGACACCCAAACAAAGCCAGGATCCACTTTGATCAGGGCTCTGCTATGGTAACCTGGAACCAGGCCCGGATTGGCCATAGGCCAAACCGGGCACTTGCCCGATGGGCCGGGGCTGCCAGGCTGCAAGTCCTTGGGGGTCCAAGGCAGATGGGCTGCTCTTTAAGGCCGCATTGTTCACCCGGCCTCTCCACGGCTGCCTGGCTGCCAGTATAGCTCAGCCATCGGTGCCAGGGGGGCGGAAACATGAAGGGGGTGGAGCTAGAGGAGACACCTTCAGTCTCTCCGCAGCCGCTCGTAAAGGGTCAGCCATCGGTGCCGGGGGGTGTGACTATGAAGGGGGAGGAGCTAGAGCAGACACCTGCTGCAGACACCTTGGAGCCGGATAAGAGAGACCGCGAGTGCGGCCCCCCCATAACCCGGATAGGAGGAGCAGTGGGGGAGGCTGCATATAGAAGAATTATTCTCTCCATCTTCCTCCTGCAGTCTCTGAATGCCTGCGAGAGGGAGAGGAAAAGCAGGCATTATGAGACTGCAGGCGGAAGATGGAGAGAATGATTCTTCTATATGCATCCGGCCCCACTGCTCCTCCTATCCTGCTTCTTTCTGCTGCCCCCCCTGAGCTCTCCACCCCACCCATGCTCTTTGCCCCCTTGTGCTCTCCACCGCCCCCCTGTGTTCTCATCCACCCCCCATGCTCTCCGCTGCCCCCTGTGCTCTCCACCTCCCACATGCTCTCCACCTCCCCCTGTGCTCTCCACCTCCCCCCATGCTCTCCAGCCCCCCATGCTCTCCACCTCCCCCCATGCTCTCCAACCTCCCCTGTGCTCTCCACCTCCCCCTGTGCTCTCCACCTCCCCCTGTGCTCTCCAGCCCCCCCCCTTTGCTCTCCAGCCTCCCCTGTGCTCTCCACCTCCCCCTGTGCTCTCCACATCCCCCATGCTCTCCAGCCTCCCCTGTGCTCTCCACCTCCCCCCATGCTCTCCGCCGCCCCCTGTGCTCTCCACATCACCCCATGCTCTCTGCCGCCCCCCTGTGCTCTCCACATCCCCCCATGCTCTCCAGCCTCCCCTGTGCTCTCCACCTCCCCCCATACTCTCTGCCGCCCCCCCTGTGCTCTCCACCATCCCCCTGTGCTCTCCACATCCCCCCATGCTCTCCGGCCCCCCCTCTGCACTCTCCACATCTCCCCATGCTCTCTGCTGCCCCCCTGTGCTCTCAACATCCCCCCATGCTCTCCGCTGCCCCCCTGTGCTCTCCATATCCCCCCATGCTCTCCGCTTCCCCCTGTGTTCTCCTCTTCTTCCCTGTGTTCTCTGCCTCTCCCCTGTGCTCTTGCCCCACCCCATGTTCTCAAGGTTCCTCCCTGTTCTCTCCACCCCCCATGCTCTTTCCTGGCCACATTTCTTTATGTGACATAATTGCAAAAACCCACCAATTTATTCTCTAGGATCCTCTGCTTTAAAAAAAAATATATAATGTTTGGGGGTTCTAAGTAATCTTCTAGCAAAAAATAATGATTGTTACATGTAAATAAAATGTGCCAGAAAAAGCCTGCAGCACACATTATTTTTTGTGAGTATGATTTGTAACGTATGCAACATAAGATGTGTGACATTGTGTAGATGAATGTAATCTACAACATACCTACAGTATTTGAATATTGGTAGAATACCCTATGATGCTCTTCTGATGAAGCAGGCCATCCTATACCTCAAAAATGCGTTGAGCTACCTTCTCCCCACTGGACTAACTGCAACAGCTATTCTGACATATCTGAATTTAATATTCTATGTATATAATGTATATTCAGCCTTCTTATTTTTAAGGAGTTTTACTTTTTGCATAATTGTGACTGCATACAAATACAGCAACATGTCTTAGAAAGGATCTGTGCATTTACCAGAGAGAAACCCTCAAGAAGACACTTATTTACAACAGGTAGAGAGATATCTGCTAGATTCAAATGTTAGGGCTCCTTGAAGCTTAAAGTGCTTGTTACCCCTAACATTTCATATTCCTGATATGTGCCTCCTGTACCATGTACTTGTATGAAAAAGTATTATGTTCTTTTTGTATTGCTTAACTTGTGTAAAATCCCTGGTTTCTGCCAGCCCCTCTGCTTTCCTATTAACTACTGACCTCACTAAGCAGGAGAGCACAGCGTGGTCAGTTCTCTAGATATGCTGGGAACTCAGTCTGCTCTCCTCCACTGATCAGACTTGTTCTAACACGCCCCCCCCTCAGCCATTCACTTGGAAGATCAGTGCTGCTTCTCCTCCCACCAGCTCTTATGCAGCTGACAACAGAGGGAATGTAATAACTTATAAAAAAAGGGAAAAAAAGGTATTTATTGTGTTTTTTTTTACAAGGTGATTGTTTACAATCACTTTAAAGAGAGTTACAAAGCAAACATGACTGATAAATTATCTTACAGTATATGTGAAAAGGAGCACAATGCATAGCCGCTGCCTGGGGCGTAACTTGAAGCTTTTGGGCCCCGATGCAAAAGTTGATCTGCCCCCCCCCTCACAGCCACCCGCTGCTTCCACCATGTGCCAAGATCCTCCAAGTTTCTGTCAGCTGCACCTGCACACAAGGTGGGTTGGAGGCAGGCCATACTCTGAGCTTTCAGGTGAAAGTGGTGGGCTTGTATGTAAAAGAGATTTATATACAAGCCCACCATTTTCACCTGGCAGCTCAGAATGTATTCTGCCCCCACCTTTTGGGCATGTGCATTGTTGAGCAGGGCAGGGAGGGGCTGTACTGAGCTGCATGTAGAGGGGGGGGGGGCAGAGAGTGCACCGCTGGGGAAAAAGGGCTGTGCTCTCAGATCAGCCCCAATTCCTGCACCTGTTAGCATGGCATAGGATGGGGTCAGCGGGGCATAGGACAGGGTCAGCTGAGCATAGGATGGGGGGTTAGCTGAGCATAGGATGGCGTCAGCAGGGCAGAGGACAGGGGTCAACAGGGGAGAGGACAGGGGTCAACAGGGCAGAGGACGGGGTTAGCGGGGCATAGGACTGGGTCAGAGGGGCATAGGATGGGGTCAGCAAGGCATAGGATGAGGTCAACAGGGAAGAGGACAGGAGTCAGCAGGGCATAGGATGGCTTTGGCAGAGTATAGGACAGGGATCAGCAGGACAGAGGACACAGTCAGCGGGGGCTGAGGACAGGGTCAGCTGGGCAGAGGATGGGGTCAGCATGACAGAGGACCAGGGTCAGCAGGGCTTGGGACAGGGGTTAGTAGGGCAGAGGATGGGCTTCAGCGAGGCATTGGATGGGGCCAGTAGGGAAGAGGATAGGGGTCAGCAGAGCATAGGATGGCATCAGCAGGGCATAGGACAAGGATCAACAGGGCATAGGATGAGGTCAGCAGAGTAGAGGACAAGGGTCAGTGGGGCATAGGATTGGATCAGCAGGGCATAGGACAAGGTAGGTGTATGTGTGTCAAAGTCAACAATCATAAGACTTCACCAGAGTGAATACAGAGGGTTCACCACAAGTTGTAAACCATTGGTGAGCCTCAAAAACAGGAAGGTCAGATTAGAGTTTGCCAAACAACATTTAAAAAAAGCCTTCACAGTTCTGGAACAACATCCTATAGACAGATGCGACCAAGATCAACTTGTACCAGAGTGATGGGAAGAGAAGAGTATGGAGAAGGAAAGGAACTGCTCATGATCCAAAGCATACCATCTCATCAGTGAAGCATGGTGTTGGTACTGTCACGGCGTGGGCATGCATGGCTGCCAATGGAACTGGTTCTCTTGTATTTATTGATGATGTGACTGCTGACAAAATCAGCAGGATGAATTCTGAAGTGTTTTGGGCAATATTATCTGCTCATATTCAGCAAAATGCTTCAGAACTCATTGGATGGCGCTTCACAGTGCAGATGGACAATGACCCGAAGCATACTGCGAAAGCAACCAAAGAGTTTTTTAAGGGAAAGAAGTGGAATGTCATGCAATGGCCAAGTCAATCACCTGACCTGAATCCGATTGAGCATGCATTTCACTTGCTGAAGACAAAACTAAGGGGAAAATGCCCCAAGAACAAGCAGGAACTGAAGACAGTTGCAGTAGAGGCCTGGCAGAGCATCACCAGGGATGAAACCCAGCATCTGGTGATGTCTATGCATTGAAGACTTCAGGCTGTAATTGACTGCAAAGGTTTGCAACCAAGTATTAAAAAGTAAAAGTTTGATGGATGATTGTTAATCTGTCCCATTACTTTTGGTCCCTTAAAAAGTGGGAGTTGGGAGCTGAAAGTCTGCAGTTAAAGCACAACTTGTTAGTTACATTTCAAATCCATTGTGGTGGTGTATAGAGCCAAAAAGATTAGAATTGTGTCGATGTCCAAATATTTATGGACCTGTCTGTACATCCGACCTTTCAAGGTACATGACTCACAGAGAATTTAACACATGCCTTATGAGGTTTGACAATTGCCGAGTGAACTACCGGAGCTGGAAGTCCACGTTCAAATCAATAGTCCAGGACCTCAACATCCCACCCCTTCAAAAATGAGATCTGCTAACCAGATGGTTGGGACCTCAATCATAAGACTATTTAGAGACTTAAAACTGTTTAAAACCTCGAACCAGACAAGAGCCTCGATCTTGCATGTGAGAGATTAGAGCAAACCTACGGAAGACCTGAAGTGACAAAAACTCTTCTTCCTAAAGAGACTGTTGCGTTACACTATGTGATTTATAATGCTCTGTGTCTTTAAGATTTGTTCCCTCTGTCTATCTGAACTCTTTCTCTCACCGTAGTTCTGTATATTCTCCTCCCCTTCCTCTCTCTGATTCATTGTGCACAGTATACCTCATTGCTGTAACATCTTTACATGTGGCTTACAACTGCAACGTTTTTCTACCTATGGATACCCATCATTAAACGGAACATTCGAGAGGATTCATCGTCTGTCTTTCCATACAGTGAGTTATCCATTGAGTTAAGCTGTCTGAATTGATGCAAGGGATAAATAGATCACCAGGTCATGTAAGCTCTCTGTGAAGCTGAAGATAACGTTTATTGCCTTGTAGTTGAGTCAGAACAGAGACTACAGGACCTGTAGAAATCTTTTCTTTGAGCTTTACATCACCAAGGAAGATCCACATCTACCAAGTCTTAGCTTCACCAAAAAATTGCCCTGCCATATCTAAGAACAATGGGCAACAGTGGGTTCAAAGTAGAAGGAAAAACAAAGTTTCCTTTCTACTTTTCTCCTTCTTTTCAAAGTTAGCCATAGTAAAAAATTATTCAAACTTCTCAATCATTGATCTGAATATTACTAGACCCCCAACTACAGAAAGAGAACACTTAGCCACACAGATATGTTGTCTCCATTAAAAAGAAGGGATTAACATTCACTGCAAACAGAGACCATGAAGAAAAGCAAAAGAAACAAAACTCCTAATATCTCATCCACAACAAACCACACCCACTCAGATAGTATTGTGTGTTCAAAAGGTGAAGCCTTTTGAAGAATGCAAGGAGTTTCTAAGGAACCATGATGTTAGCTTCAGATACTGCGTGTCTACTGAGCACTTTGACAGAAACTGGAAAGATACAATTAAACACATAGAATGAGATAGTGATAGGCACAGACCTCCCTTACACTAAGACCCCTTTAAACAAGATTCTACATCCGCTGACGATCTTACTCCAATGATCTCAACTGCAATGATCATATCTAAATAATAGGCTACATCACAAAGGATTTTCAGGAAAACCAGTGCTAGAATATGTCTAGGTAAAGTGTCTCATTACATAAGGTCTGGATGCAGACACTCCAGTGATAGTATATTACGGGCAAAAAAAACTTCATCTTTAGCAGCCCCCCTTTTCATAAGACAAGCAGGCCTACCAATACTAGGTTGCCCCCAGGTCCTAATACTCAAACCTATATACTCTGGTTATAGAATGTTGCTAACCAAGGTAGAGGAAAGTAGACATAATGTACAGCAATGGGAGAAGCAATGGCCTTGCAGCAAGCTGGAACCTGGTCATGGCCTCCAGGTACACCCAGCTGAGAATGCGGATACCCTTTAGCATGTGTAGAGTACAACAGCAGGAGACTGAAGGGAACACCAGGAGACAAACTGAGGTCAGGGTGGGTGGCAGGCAAGCAAAGACATTAGACAAAGCTTGGTACATGGGTATTCAGACAGGATACATGAAGTAGTAAGTGGCCAGAAGCTCAGAGAACTATGAAGTTGCTCAGGCAGCACGGCCTGCACAGAGCACGTGTATATATAGGGAGGCATGTATATAAATAAAGAGTGCTGCGCAAATAAAAGTTCATATACAACTAATAATAAGTAGTATGGTAGCAGTATAAAAGAGCAGGAACCACCGGTGACAATAAGTATCTGGATGGTGACTTTATCCCTCCACCACTCTTAGATGGCCCCTCACCTCAGATATTCGACCTGAAACAGGTCACACCGCTTTAAGGATTGAATGGATCAGTCTTAGGTTACTCCTTCACTTCCTTCAGCTCACAACGCTCAGTATAGCCAGATGGTAAATATAAAGTAAGATAGAAAGCAACAAACCATAGTGTTCTCCGTATGTAGTTTTATTAAATGAATAAAAATATAAAAGCACACCAGTAACACTCACATACAACCGGCACTCCGATCCGAGTGCCGGCCAGCGGGCTTGTGATCGTATCTGTCGGATGGCCGTGGGTGACGTCACACGCTCCTTACCCCCGTACGCGTTACGTCCTATGGGCGGGACTTCATCGGCGTGGGGCGGGATGCGCAGTGACGGCCCGCATTGTTGTTATTATACTCCATGGTGACGGCGGCACCAATCAGAAGGACAGGAGCAGTGATCAGGAGGGCAAACACCTCCCTGTCATTCATTAATGGCTGTTAGTTCCTATTATCCTTTACTCCCAACGGAAATTGCATAGATCAACACCGCCAGCGATAAACAAACTTAAAATGTATGATATACAGAATTGATTGTTTGCATATATCCTCATGCATAGCAAACTTTATAAATGTATATATCATAATGTTTTTTTAAAATTATACGCATAAGTGATGCAAAGTCGCATACAAAATAAACGCATATCATATAAGAATGATTGCTTACAATGCCCAGATGGCATATATCATTTTGCACAGCAAACACTCTAAATCTCCAAGTTGGAGTATATAAGATTTAAAAATTAATAAAAAATGGTAAAATTAAATGCGCATAAATTAATGCAGCAAAAATCGCATGTGAAAAAATCGCATGCTTAAAAACCCATACAAAATATGTATGAATAATACGAAAGAAAAGACGTCAACCCACGGGAATCCTTCAAACACGATCACATGTACAGTATAAAATAAAATTAACAACAATAATATCATCTATTTGAAATGAAACAATTTAAATCAAAATCAACGTTCATTCCAAAGGGGGAGAGAACTTTGGTCTCATAGATCCAGAACGATTCCCTACGGCTGAGCTGTCTGATGTAATGACCACCCCTCCAGTGTCGCGGCACCTTTTCTATCCCCCAAAATTTTAGGCATTTGGGGTCTTTTTGATGAAAAAGGCGAAAATGCCTAGAGACACTGTGGGTTTTTACCCCCCGCTTGATATTACTAATATGTTCTCCAATTCTTACATGGAGTGCTCTTGAGGTCCGGCCCACATACTGAAGGCCACAGTCGCACTCCAGCATGTAGACCACCCCCACTGTCGAACACGTAATCAAACCCTTGATTTTGTAACTTTTTTGTGTAGCATATGAAACAAACTCCTTGCGTCTCTTAATGTTTCTGCAGGCCTTCCTGCATGTGGCACACTTCCCACATGCATAAAAGCCAGAAAGGAACCCAAATAGGCCACTAGTTACAGTCTTAGGCGGATCAATGACCCCAGGTGCCACACGATCACGCAAAGTCGGAGCCTTGCGATATATGAACCGAGGTTGATCAGGAAGCACTGGGCCTAGGGTCCTATCTCCCTTGAGTATAGGCCAATGTCTGGCTATAATGTGTTCTAATTTTTTGTACTGGATATTGTAATCGAGTATGATGCGATAATTAGATATATTAGTACTATCCTCCAAAGGTTTCACCTTGTCTGCGACTACAGTATTTCTATCAATTGCCAGTACATTGGCTATTTCCGCATCTACTGAAGCTTGGGTATAACCTTTCTCCTTGAACCTCTCCGCAAGTACCTGCGACTGTACAAGAAAGTCATCATCTGAGGTACAGTTACGACGTAAGCGGATAAATTGGCCTCTGGGTATATTACAGAGCCAAGATTTATGATGGCAACTGTTGAGAGGGATATATGCATTTCTATCGGTTGTTTTGAAATGATTCTTGGTGTGGAAAGCCCCATCTCCTTTAAATATTTCCAAGTCAAGGAATATAATCTGTTGGTGGCTAATCGTCCAAGTCAGCTCGATGTTTTTATTATTGGCATTCAGCCCATTCATAAAGATCTGTAAACTGGGCATGTCCCCCTCCCAGACCATGATTAAGTCGTCTATATAGCGTCTGTAACACGACAATTGTGGGGGAGGATCATGAAATATAGTGTCCTCCTCCCAGTGGGCCATAAATAAATTGGCCACACTGGGAGCGAACCTAGCCCCCATTGCAACTCCTCTTGTCTGTAAGTAGAAGTCCCCATTGAACCAGAAATAATTATTTAACAAACAAAACTCCAAACTTTCCAATAAAAATGAAATGTGATCACTTGAAAGATTGGAGGTCGTCAGATGTGGGTTCTCTCTATACTATTATTGACCACAAACAGGCCCTAGATTCAGTTAGATGGGCCCTGACGACCTCCAATCTTTCAAGT
Organism: Lithobates clamitans; assembly: GCA_037952925.1. Taxonomy (NCBI): domain Eukaryota; kingdom Metazoa; phylum Chordata; class Amphibia; order Anura; family Ranidae; genus Lithobates; species Lithobates clamitans. The sequence goes on from JBBGZY010000486.1 coordinate 3,638,240, forward strand.
GATCACATTTCATTTTTATTGGAAAGTTTGGAGTTTTGTTTGTTAAATAATTATTTCTGGTTCAATGGGGACTTCTACTTACAGACAAGAGGAGTTGCAATGGGGGCTAGGTTCGCTCCCAGTGTGGCCAATTTATTTATGGCCCACTGGGAGGAGGACACTATATTTCATGATCCTCCCCCACAATTGTCGTGTTACAGACGCTATATAGACGACTTAATCATGGTCTGGGAGGGGGACATGCCCAGTTTACAGATCTTTATGGATGGGCTGAATGCCAATAATAAAAACATCGAGCTGACTTGGACGATTAGCCACCAACAGATTATATTCCTTGACTTGGAAATATTTAAAGGAGATGGGGCTTTCCACACCAAGAATCATTTCAAAACAACCGATAGAAATGCATATATCCCTCTCAACAGTTGCCATCATAAATCTTGGCTCTGTAATATACCCAGAGGCCAATTTATCCGCTTACGTCGTAACTGTACCTCAGATGATGACTTTCTTGTACAGTCGCAGGTACTTGCGGAGAGGTTCAAGGAGAAAGGTTATACCCAAGCTTCAGTAGATGCGGAAATAGCCAATGTACTGGCAATTGATAGAAATACTGTAGTCGCAGACAAGGTGAAACCTTTGGAGGATAGTACTAATATATCTAATTATCGCATCATACTCGATTACAATATCCAGTACAAAAAATTAGAACACATTATAGCCAGACATTGGCCTATACTCAAGGGAGATAGGACCCTAGGCCCAGTGCTTCCTGATCAACCTCGGTTCATATATCGCAAGGCTCCGACTTTGCGTGATCGTGTGGCACCTGGGGTCATTGATCCGCCTAAGACTGTGACTAGTGGCCTATTTGGGTTCCTTTCTGGCTTTTATGCATGTGGGAAGTGTGCCACATGCAGGAAGGCCTGCAGAAACATTAAGAGACGCAAGGAGTTTGTTTCATATGCTACACAAAAAAGTTACAAAATCAAGGGTTTGATTACGTGTTCGACAGTGGGGGTGGTCTACATGCTGGAGTGCGACTGTGGCCTTCAGTATGTGGGCCGGACCTCAAGAGCACTCCATGTAAGAATTGGAGAACATATTAGTAATATCAAGCGGGGGGTAAAAACCCACAGTGTCTCTAGGCATTTTCGCCTTTTTCATCAAAAAGACCCCAAATGCCTAAAATTTTGGGGGATAGAAAAGGTGCCGCGACACTGGAGGGGTGGTCATTACATCAGACAGCTCAGCCGTAGGGAATCGTTCTGGATCTATGAGACCAAAGTTCTCTCCCCCTTTGGAATGAACGTTGATTTTGATTTAAATTGTTTCATTTCAAATAGATGATATTATTGTTGTTAATTTTATTTTATACTGTACATGTGATCGTGTTTGAAGGATTCCCGTGGGTTGACGTCTTTTCTTTCGTATTATTCATACATATTTTGTATGGGTTTTTAAGCATGCGATTTTTTCACATGCGATTTTTGCTGCATTAATTTATGCGCATTTAATTTTACCATTTTTTATTAATTTTTAAATCTTATATACTCCAACTTGGAGATTTAGAGTGTTTGCTGTGCAAAATGATATATGCCATCTGGGCATTGTAAGCAATCATTCTTATATGATATGCGTTTATTTTGTATGCGACTTTGCATCACTTATGCGTATAATTTTAAAAAAACATTATGATATATACATTTATAAAGTTTGCTATGCATGAGGATATATGCTATTTCGATATTGCAAACAATCAATTCTGTATATCATACATTTTAAGTTTGTTTATCGCTGGCGGTGTTGATCTATGCAATTTCCGTTGGGAGTAAAGGATAATAGGAACTAACAGCCATTAATGAATGACAGGGAGGCGTTTGCCCTCCTGATCACTGCTCCTGTCCTTCTGATTGGTGCCGCCGTCACCATGGAGTATAATAACAACAATGCGGGCCGTCACTGCGCATCCCGCCCCACGCCGATGAAGTCCCGCCCATAGGACGTAACGCGTACAGGGGTAAGGAGCGTGTGACGTCACCCACGGCCATCCGACAGATACGATCACAAGCCCGCTGGCCGGCACTCGGATCGGAGTGCCGGTTGTATGTGAGTGTTACTAATGTGCTTTTATATTTTTATTCATTTAATAAAACTACATACGGAGAACACTATGGTTTGTTGCTTTCTATCTTACTTTATATTTACCATCTGGCTATACTGAGCGTTGTGAGCTGAAGGACGTGAAGGAGTAACCTAAGACTGATCCATTCAATCCTTAAAGCGGTGTGACCTGTTTCAGGTCGAATATCTGAGGTGAGGGGCCATCTAAGAGTGGTGGAGGGATAAAGTCACCATCCAGATACTTATTGTCACCGGTGGTTCCTGCTCTTTTATACTGCTACCATACTACTTATTATTAGTTGTATATGAACTTTTATTTGCGCAGCACTCTTTATTTATATACATGTTTTTGAGGTATTTTTTGAGTTGACCTTAGTGCCTGCTTGCATTTATACTATCATATCAATCAGCGCTGAATTTATTACATTATTTTTATATAGGGAGGCAGACTGGGAGGTGACCCAGGAAGTGATATGAGAGAAAAGGATATAAAACCCACAGTAGAGCAGGTGACGCCTATAGATGAAAAAAGAAGTCACCAGCACATGTGAAATGGAGTCACAGATCTAGCAGAACACTGCAGCAAGGAGGTAAGAATTTTACAAACAGAAAACTTCAGGCTAGACAAGTGACAGTCTACACCACAGAATCAGAACAGTTTTAGTGAGACAACATCTTGAACTACTACTGACAGCAGCAAGACTCAACCTTCAACAACAGGTGACCAGGAATATAATACTGAGATCCTGCTAAACAATACTGATGTTCATCATTTCATAAACTTTGAATCATTTTCTACCCATTAAGACACATCTGATACAACTGACAGCTCAAGCATCACTCTGCTATCCATAAGGAGTCTAGGAAACTCATCTGAGCTGTCGACACCAATAAATGGGCAGGAAAACCCTTTTCTTTGCAAACTGGAGAAAGAGCATCCTAAAGATGGGGTTGTCAAGCAATTTCTTCATCGAACTATAGACTATCTTACTTCCACCCGCAAGAGGCTTTTTCGCCCTTGGAGAAATGACTTGATGCTTCTCAGGGCTGCTACTGTTGTGACAAGTCTACCATAACAAATGGGGGGGTGGATTGAGCGGGGATGGGATTGGGGTGTTGGATGGAGCCAGGATGGGATCGGGGTGTTAGATGGAGTTGGGATGGGATCTGGGGGGGGGGTGGATGGAGCCGGGATGGGATTGGGGTGTTGGATGGAGCCGGGATGAGATCAGGGTGTTAGATGGAGTTGGGATGGGATCTGGGGGGGGTGGATGGAGCCGGGATGCGATCAGGGGGATGGATGGAGCTCGGATGGGATCTTTGATTTGAGGGGGGGTTAGAGGATATGTGCTAGGGGGTGCTTTGGGAGGGGAGAGGAATTGTGCTTGGGGGGTTAAACTTCAAATCTGCCTCCCTCCTTCTACTTCTAGCCCAAAACAAAGCACCTCTAGTACCTATCCTGAAACCCCCCCCCTCCCCAGAATTACTCCTGACAGCATAGATGTTACATGTCAATGCTCCCCCCCAATAACTCCCAATCATCATGTCCTCTCCTCTCCCCTCCTCTCAATACCCGTGTTATTGAAACGTCAGAGCCAAGGAGGAGGCAGGTGCAGCCAGCAGGGAGAGAGATAAGATTGCGATGTGTTGTACGGCCGGATCCTGGGCACCTCTGTCTTTGCCTCACGAGTCACTCCCTCCTCCACCACTCTGCCCGCACATCGCGTGCAGCTCAGAAGAGCCTGGAAGGGAAGGAGGGAGCCGCGATGCCGGTGCCAGTCTGAGCCTGGTTTCACCCTCTGACAGGCGACATCCAGGTGCGGGCCGCACCCCCCGCACCCCCTAGTGATGCCACTGCTGACTGGGAGTACAGAGAGATCACTATTTCTGATCACTAGGAACAGACAATCTCACTGTACACTCCTGTCAGAATGGGGATCTGCCTTGTTTACATTTACATTTAGTGGCCACCAGTGCATTAGAGGAATCCCCTTCAGTTCTCCCACATAGAGGAGTTCAGCTCCCATGGTTGAGACACAGGATCTTCCATTCTATTACTAGGAACACCTCCTTGCTGAGTACTGAGCCCTGCTTCCAGTCTGACCCTGTCTCCATCCTCCTTGCTGAGAGCCTCTTTACAGTCTCATCGGAAGTTCGGACCAGCCCCTGCATCAGCGATCCTGCCAGGCACTCGTGCCACTCTGCACTTCCGAGCTTCCTGTCTGCTCTATCAGGGGTTCTCGAGTCAGAGGTTTAAGAGAAGCCTTTACCTGCATACCGGACTCTGAAATCAGTATCAAAGACACCAGGATTTGGGATTATGCAGAGTTAGTTCCTGGATGGTGCAGCCACAGATAGACATATCAGTCTGCATATCCCATCCAGCTGGTGATTTAATGTGAGTTCAAGCACGCCTGCCTGTAGGAGGTCGTAATGTGCACCATCTATTCTTCACTGTTCCGGATGTGGCCATCGAGGTGTATTATTATACCATCACAGTCTTCCATCAATCATCTGCTGGATTGAATGATCCAATCGCCTGACTGACCCACCGCCGTACGGCGAGTGTGTCCACCCTCTGCAGTAATGCCGCGTACACACGGTCGGACTTTCTAGAAAGCTAGGTCCGACGTACTTGCCGCCAGACTTCCGGCGGACTACCGCCGGACTTTCTGAACGGCCGGACTTGCCTACACACGGCCGGACTTTCCGGAATCCGGTCTTCCCGACGGACTTCCGCCGGACTTTCAGAACGAACGGACTTTCCCACACACGGACAAGTCCGTTCATTTTGAACCTAACTTTGGTACGACGGGACTAGAAAAGGAATTCAATCTCGCCGCTTTTTTTGGCGAGATTGAAACCTTGCGAGCCCCGTCCCAGGCCCTTAGGTCTGGTATGGATTATAAAGGGGAACCCCTACGCCGAAAAAACGGCGTGGGGTCCCCCTAAAATCCATACCAGACCCCGATCCGAGCACGCAGCCTGGCCGGTCAGGAAAGGGGGTGGGGACGAGCGAGCGCCCCCCCCCTCCTGAACCGTACCAGGCCGCATGCCCTCAACATGGGGGGGGGGGTGGGTGCTTTGGGGGAGGGGGGCGCCCTGCGCCCCCCCCCCCCAAAGCACCTTGTCCCCATGTTGATGAGGACAAGGGCCTCTTCCCGACAACCCTGGCCGTTGGTTGTCGGGGTCTGCGGGCGGGGGCTTATCGGAATCTGGGAGCCCCCTTTAATAAGGGGGCCCCCAGATCCCGGCCCCCCACCCTATGTAAATGAGTATGGGGTACATGGTACCCCTACCCATTTACCTAGGTAAAAAGTGTCAGTAATAAAACACAACACAGGTTTTTAAAATAATTTATTAAACAGCTCCGGGGGGGTCTTCTTCCGTCTTCGGGGGTCCCTCCGGTTCATCTTCTCCCGGCGTCCGGTTGGTTCTTCTCCGCTCTCCGGCCTCTTCTCCCGGTGTCCCAGGTCTTCGGCCGGCCCCTCCGCTATCTTCAGGTAGCTCTATTGCTAGCGGAGGTCCGGACTTCTGGGCTTCTTGGCTTCTTGTGTTCTCTTCTCTTCTCTTCCCCCAGATGTTGACACGACGCTCTCTCCGGCTGGACTGGTCTCTGAGGGCTGCGTTGTGACTTATATAGGCGGAGACCCCGCCCCCATATGATGTCACAGTCCCTGGGCATGCTGGGACTGTGACGTTTTAGGGGGCGTGATCGACCACGCCCCCTAAAACGTCACAGTCCCAGCATGCCCAGGGACTGTGACATCATATGGGGGCGGGGTCTCCGCCTATATAAGTCACAACGCAGCCCTCAGAGACCAGTCCAGCCGGAGAGAGCGTCGTGTCAACATCTGGGGGAAGAGAAGAGAAGAGAACACAAGAAGCCAAGAAGCCCAGAAGTCCGGACCTCCGCTAGCAATAGAGCTACCTGAAGATAGCGGAGGGGCCGGCCGAAGACCTGGGACACCGGGAGAAGAGGCCGGAGAGCGGAGAAGAACCAACCGGACGCCGGGAGAAGATGAACCGGAGGGACCCCCGAAGACGGAAGAAGACCCCCCCGGAGCTGTTTAATAAATTATTTTAAAAACCTGTGTTGTGTTTTATTACTGACACTTTTTACCTAGGTAAATGGGTAGGGGTACCATGTACCCCATACTCATTTACATAGGGTGGGGGGCCGGGATCTGGGGGCCCCCTTATTAAAGGGGGCTCCCAGATTCCGATAAGCCCCCGCCCGCAGACCCCGACAACCAACGGCCAGGGTTGTCGGGAAGAGGCCCTTGTCCTCATCAACATGGGGACAAGGTGCTTTGGGGGGGGGGGCGCAGGGCGCCCCCCTCCCCCAAAGCACCCACCCCCCCCCCCATGTTGAGGGCATGCGGCCTGGTACGGTTCAGGAGGGGGGGGGCGCTCGCTCGTCCCCACCCCCTTTCCTGACCGGCCAGGCTGCGTGCTCGGATCGGGGTCTGGTATGGATTTTAGGGGGACCCCACGCCGTTTTTTCGGCGTAGGGGTTCCCCTTTATAATCCATACCAGACCTAAGGGCCTGGTATGCCCCGCGCTCGCCGCAATAGGAAGATTTGTTTTTCCTATTGCAGCGAGCGCGAGATGCAGTAACCTGCTCCTCCGTCATATCTGGTCCCTCGGACTAGCATACAGACGAACGGGCTTTCCGTCAGGAACTGAGTCCGGCGGAGGTACGACGTAAAGATTTGAAGCAGGCTTCAAATCTAAAGTACGTCGGATTTCCGCAAAAATCCGACCGAAACGGTCCGTCGGAAGTCCGATGGAGACCACACACGGTCGGACTTTCCGCCGGACTTTGTCCGGCGGCGTCCGTCGGACTTTTGCAGGTGAAAAGTCCGACCGTGTGTACGCGGCATAAGTGTACCTAATTCTTCCATCATCCTACATGCATATCTGTGAATGGTATATGGAGAAGCCTGCTCAGTTGCACTTATCATCTGTTGAAAAGGCATCACCCCTATATTCTCTTCATATGGGAATTTACTGCACCTCATTGAGGAGTATTTTAGTTTGAGTTCATCACGGTCTGTTTTTTTGCCTTTTTTCTTTTTTCACAGAAATTTTATGTTTTTTTTTTTTTTTTGTGCACATTTGATTTATATATTATATGTTGGTTTCTGATTCATGAGCAGCCACCAGTTTCACATTCATCCCTGGGGGATGCTCTGTTGATTTTGATCTTCACATTAGCGCTGCATTTTATACATTTTTTTCTATCTGATATACAGTTCACTACACTGTTGATGCTGGCTGCTAAGTTATTGTTTTTTGCCCTTTGTAACCACTAGTAGCGCAACTTTTTTCACATTTCTTGTTTACATTGGCAGATCCCCGTTCTGCCTCTCTAAGGAGTGATTGCGGGTGGCCGGTGGACATCGTGGCCGCCGGACCCTCGCATTGGCTCCCCCACTGTGCAGTGAGCACACGCCCGCACCCGCGCTCGCAGTGTCTTGTGCACAAAAAGATGTACAGGTATGTCGTTTCGCGCAATAGGGCTGCCCTGCCACTGTATATATGCAGTGGGCGGTCCTTAAGTGGTTAAAAGATTGGAAAAACATAATTTGTAATGCATGTACCTTAAGTAAAATTGCATTGGGTTCAGCTTCTGCAATTGAACAGTTAAGCTGCCTGTGGCTGATTACATGTTAGCAAATAGCCATACTGTTTCCACAGATTGGGGCTAATGGGGTTTGTCACTGTATACAGTGCCTTGAAAAAGTATTCACACCCCTTGAAAATGTCCACATTTTGTCATGTTACAACCAAAAATGTCAATGTATTTTATTGACATTTTATGTGATAGACCAACACAAAGTGGCACATGATTGTGAAGTGGAAGGAAAATGATAAATGGTTTTCAAAATTCTTTACAAATAAATATGTGAAAAGTCTGGTGTGCATTTGTAATCAGCCCCCTTTACTCTGATACCCCTAACTAAAATCTAGTGGAACCAATTGCCTACAGAAGTCACCTAATTAGTAAATAGAGACCATCTGTGTGTAATTTAATCTCAGTATAAATACAGCGGTTCTGTGAAGCCCTCAGAGGTTTGTTAGAGAACCTTAGTGAACAAACAGCATCATGATGGCCAAGGAACACACAAGACAGGTCAAGGATAAAGTTGTGGAGAGGTTTAAAGCAGGGTTAGGTTATTAAAAAATATCCCAAGCTTTGAACATCTCACGGAGCACTGTTCAATCCATCAACCAAAAATGGAAAGAGTATGGCACAACTGCAAACCTACTAAGACATGGCCGTCCACCTAAACTGACAGGCCGGGCAAGGAGAGCATTAATCAGAGAAGCAGCCAAGAGACCCATGGTAACTCTGGAGGAGCTGCAGAGGTCCACAGCTCAGGTGGGAGAATCTGTCCACAGGACAACTATTCGGCGTGCACTCCACAAATCTGGCCTTTATGGAGGAGTGGCAAGAAAAATTCCATTGTGGAAAAAAAAGACTAGGGTTGTCCCAATACCACTACTAGTATAGGTATCGGGACCGATACAGAGCATTTGCGTGAGTACTTGTACTAACACAAATGCTCCCGCTGCCTGATCCGCTACCTGGGAGAGGCGGCGCAACCGGAAGTCAGCGGGCGGAACAATGGAAGTGACGCTCCGTGTCAGCGTCAGTGGTTGGACATCCCGACGCCCATCTTGGTACACCCTGCACTCGGCCGCAGTAAGCCAGCGGCGGACATCTTGTTACACCCAGCCCATATAGTTCAGGCTGTGTGTAACAAGATGGCCGCTGCTGCTTTTATGCGGCCGAGTGCAAGGAGTACCAAGATGGGCGTCGCACGCAGCCTTTCCTCTCATGGCATTTGAGTGCCTGCCCATCAGTGCCCATAAATGCCACCTATCAGTGCCCAATGCCCATAAGTGCCGCCTATCTGTGCCAGCCATCAGTGCCAGCCACCTGTCAGTGCCACCTATCAGTGTCAATCACCTGTCAGTCCCACCTATCAATTCCATCTATCAGTGCCAGCCACCTGTCAGTGCCATCTATCAATGCCATCTATCAGTGCCAGCCACCTGTCAGTGCCACCTATCAGTGCCATCTATCAGTGCCAGCCACCTGTCAGTGCCATCTATCAGTGCCAGCCATCTGTCTGTGCCCATCAGTCAGTGCTCATCAGTGCTGCATATCAGTGCTCATCAGTGCTGCTTAATCAGTGCCACCTATCGGTGTTCATCAGTGCGTGCTTATCAGTGCCACCTAATCTCTATTGTGCTTTGAAAACTGTCACATGACATTAAAAAAAGTATCAGTAATCGGTATCGGCGAGTACTTGAAAAAAAGTATCGATACTTGTACTTGGTCTTAAAAAAATGGTATCAGGATAACCCTAAAAAAGACATAAGAAGTCCCGTTTGCAGTTTGCGAGAAGCCATGTGGGGGTCAGAGCAAACATGTGGAAGAAGGTGCTCTGGACAGATTTAAATTTTTCGACTAAAAGCATAACGCTATGTGTGGCGGAAAACTAACACTGCACATCACCCTGAACACACCATCCCCACCGTGAAACATGGTGGTGGCAGCATTATGTTGTAGGGATGCTTTTCTTCAGCAGGGACAGGGTAACTAGATGGATGGAGCCAAATACAGGGCAATCTTAGAAGAAAATATGTTAGAGTCTGCAAAAGACTTAAGAGTGGGGTGGAGGTTCACTTTCCAGCAGGACAATGGCCCTAAACATACAGCCAGAGCTTCAACGGAATGGTTTAGATCAAAGCATATTCATGTGTTAGAATGGCCCAGTCAAAGCCCAGACCTAAATCCAATTGAGAATCTGTGACAAGACTTGAAAATTGCTGTTCACAGATGCTCTCCATCCAATCTGACAGAGCTTGAGCTATTTTGCAAAGAAGAATGGGCAAAAATGTCACTCTTTGGATGTGCAAATCTGGTAGAGACAGCCCCAAAAGGAATTGCAGCTGTAATTGCAGGGAAGGCAGTTCTACAAAGTATTGACTTTGAGGGGGCTGAATACAAATGCACGCCACACTTTTCACATATTTATTTGTTAAAAATGTTGAAAACCATTTATCATTTTCCTTCTACTTCACAATTATGTGCCACTTTGTGTTGGTCTATCACATAAAATTCCAATAAAATACAGTTATGTTTTTTGGTTGTAACATGGCAAAATGTGGAAAATGTCATGGGGTATGAATACTTTTTCAAGGCACTGTATATCAGCATTCAAAACAGAACAGTGTATCTAAATCCAAAAACAAGAATGTAACATATTGCAGTTTACTCTTCTTTAGATGAGGTGGCTGCATTCATTTTCCTCTTTTTCTTGTATTTTCACCTGGAAATCTTGCAAATAACGCGATTCCTGTCGCTGGGTAGCTCACTCACTCAACTCTATCTATAGAGGGAGCCACGGTTATTATAACCTAGGCTAGGCTTCAAACATATCTTCCTCTCCTTACATGGGTAGGGGGAGCAAAAGTTTACAAAAGCAAGATAACGGGGGTTATTTACAAAAGGCAAATCCACTTTGCAGTACAAGTGCAAGTGCACTGAAAGTGAAGTCGCTGTAGATTTGAGGAGAAGATCTGAAATGAGGGGAAGCTCTGCTGATTTTATCATCCAATCATGTGCAAGCTACAATTCTGTTTTTTATTTTCCTTGCATGTCCCTGTTAGATCTACAATGACTGAACTTCCAAGTGCACTTACAAGTGCACTTGCAGTGCACTTGTAGTGAAAAGTGGATTCACCTTTCGTTAATAACCCCCATCATATGCCTACATCCCAACTTTCTGAGATGGGAAAGAGGGACCAAAGTATGAAGTCAAAGGACACACCCCTGTCACACCCCCTTACAAGGAGAATTAATACACAAAAAATCCTTTATATTGGCTTTCAAACTCTACAAATGCAACCATTTGGAAAATGGATGAAAGGTTTATCCCTATCCCTTTTTGATAGATTGGCAAATAGTGCATTTTTTATAGAGGTCTATGCATCTGATCAAAATGAGGGACAAATGGAGTGACAAGAGGGACAGAGGGACTTTATTTCAAAATAAGTCCCTCCAAATCAGGGACAATTGGAGGCTATGCATTTGTTTGTTCTTTCAGTTTAGCTCACTTAAAGTGACAAAGATACTGAACTTCTGACAAGATCAACAGATATTTTCTGTACTTGCTGAAAATGTTGCCTGAAGAATTAAAACCAATACAGCAGTGGTTCTCAACCCCTCTAGTGGCGTGACCCCTTGATAAAATTTCCCAAGTTGTGGGGACCCCTAACAGTAAAATTATTTTCGTAGTGTGGGTTGTCCCCAAGGCAAGACAAGTAATTTGCACCCCTAATCCATGGACATTTAGCGCTCCCTGAGTCCCTTCTACTCATACAGTAATAAAACCCCTTATGGTACATTTCAGGATGTACCACTCTTTCTCTTTCTTCTCCTTTCTTTCCGTTTTATCTCTCTCTATCCTAATTTCATGCTTTTTTCCCCATCCCCCTCTCTATCTGTCTTTTTTGTTCTTTCTCTTATTCTTTCTCTCCCTTTTTCTTTGTTCCTTATACTCTTTTTCTCTCCCTTCCATGTATTCTCTATTTTTATTCCTTCTCTTACTCCTTGGTGGGGGGAATGAGATGAGTGACAGTGCTGGGGGGAGTTCTGAGCCAACTTAGGTGCTCTTGATCAAGGTCATCTGCTGATCTGAGAACTGTAGTGGGGACTTTTAATGGCAACTATACTCACAGGTAGTGTTACTCACTGTGTCTCAGACTTTGTGGGGTCTCATAGCAGTGACACCTATGCCAAAATCAGGAGATAGGGTCTCCTCCAGCCCCTCCCACTTCACATTCCTCACCAGTCAGCTGACCTCTAGTCTCTGTCCCCAGCCTTGCCATGAACTGAATGGGCGGCTGCGAAGTGGCTGAGTGGGCTGCTGCGGGCTCCAGGAATAGCCCAACCTGGCAGATACAGGCTCCAGGGACAGTCCTGCTGGGCAGCCACAAAAAGGCTGGGTGAGTGGTGTGGGCTTCAGAAACAGACCAGGATTTGGTGACCCCTGGCAAATCATCATTCGACCCCCTAAGGTGTCCCGACACCCAGGTTGAGAACCACTGCAATACAGCCATCACAGCCCATATATTGCAAACTAGTAAACTGCAAAAATGTAGTATATTAACATTTTGTTCCTTAGTTTATATATCCCTTAACCACTTCAGGCCTGGAAGGATTTACCCACTTCCAGGCCATTTTTTGGAGATTCGGCACTGCGTCGTTTTAACTGACAATTGTGTGGTCATGCAAAGCTGTACCCAAACAAAATTGACATCCTTTTTTCCCACAAATAGAGCTTTTTTTTGGTGCTATTTGATCACCTCTGCGGTTTTTATTTTTCGTGCTATAAACAAAAAAAGAGTGACAATTTTGAAAAAAAAAAACATTTGTTTTTACTAAAATATATAAAAAAAACAAATGTATTCATCCGTTTAGGCTGATATATATTCTTCTACATATTTTTGGTAAAAAAAAAAATAGCAATAGGCGTATATTGATTGGTTTTCGCAAAAGTTATCACATCTAAAAACTATGGGATAGATTTAGGGACTTTTATTTTTTTTATTGTTTTTACTAGTAATGGCAGTGATCTGCAATTTTTAGCAGGACTGCGACATTACAGCAGACAAATCAATCAATGTAGAAATTACACTGGCAGGGAAGGGGTTAACACTAGGGGGCGATCAAGGGGTTAAGTGTGTTCCCTGGGTGTGTTTCAACTGTAGCGGGATGGGCTGCCAGGGACATGACAGAGATAGCTGTTCCGATCACTGGGAACAGAAGATCTCCGACATGTCATCTGGCAGAACAGGTGGCTGGCTAACGCATTCACTCTATCGCTCTTAAAGCGGCCGATGTACACCTATGGAGATTCGCAGCCGTGCCAACCTGCCGCAGTATAATGGCGGTGGATGGTTGGCAAGCGGTTAATTTGTTTAGTTCATTTAGATCTGCTAATACATTTAAAACTACCTTCCGTCCAGACAATGCTGCTGACGGCTCAGCCTCCTGTGCTCCTTCATGCAGAGTTGTGTCTCACTAATACAGGAGGTATTGTGTTGATGGCTAGTTCACCAGGTGATTTACCCAGAATTTACCCACTTCCTGACCAGGCTATTTCCATTTTTTGCAATACAGCACTGCACCGCTTTAACTGACAATTGCACGGTCGTGCGACGCTTTACCCAAACAAAATTGACGTCCTTTTTTCCCACAAATAGAGCTTTCTTTTGGTGGTATTTGATCACCTCTGTGGTTTTTATTTTTTGCACTCTAAACAAAGAGTGACAATTTTGAAAAAAAAAAAATGTTTTTGTTACTTCTTGCTATAATACATATCCAAAAAAAAAACATATATAAAAAAACTAATTTATTCATTAGTTTCAGCCGATATATATTCTTCTACATATTTTTGGTAATAGGGATCCGCTTGTTTACACTGACAGGTCCCCGTTCTGCCTCTGTACTAGGCGATTGCGGGTGGCCGGCGGACATCAAGTACCGCGGGCATTGCTTGTATAAGCAATCACAGTGTAAAAAATTCCCAATAACCCCCCAGAGCGGGGTACAGTGTCACTAATGTGACACTGCACTTGCTCTGGTAATTGTATGTAAAAAAAACACCAGTCACAGTATCCCTAATCACTGTCACACCAGTCACAGTATCCCTAATCACTGCCACACCAGTCACAGTATCCCTAATCACTGTCACACCAGTCACAGTATCCCTGATCACTGTCACACCAGTCACAGTATCCCTAATCACTGTCACACCAGTCACAGTATCCCTAATCACTGTCACACCAGTCACAGTATCCTAATCACTGTCACACCAGTCACAGTATCCCTAATCACTGCCACACCAGTCACAGTATCCCTGATCACTGTCACACCAGTCACAGTATCCCTAATCACTGTCACACCAGTCACAGTATCCCTAATCACTGTCACACCAGTCACAGTATCCCTAATCACTGTCACACCAGTCACAGTATCCCTAATCACTGTCACACCAGTCACAGTATCCCTAATCACTGCCACACCAGTCACAGTATCCCTAATCGCTGCCACACCAGTCACAGTATCCCTAATCACTGCCACACCAGTCACAGTATCCCTAATCACTGCCACACCAGTCACAGTATCCCTAATCACTGCCACACCAGTCACAGTATCCCTAATCACTGCCACACCAGTCACAGTATCCCTAATCACTGCCACACCAGTCACAGTATCCCTAATCACTGCCACACCAGTCACAGTATCCCTAATCACTGCCACACCAGTCACAGTATCCCTAATCACTGTCACACCAGTCACAGTATCCCTAATCACTGCCACACCAGTCACAGTATCCCTAATCACTGCCACACCAGTCACAGTATCCCTAATCACTGTCACACCAGTCACAGTATCCCTAATCACTGTCACACCAGTCACAGTATCCCTAATCACTGTCACACCAGTCACAGTATCCCTAATCACTGTCACACCAGTCACAGTATCCCTAATCACTGTCACACCAGTCACAGTATCCCTAATCACTGTCACACCAGTCACAGTATCCCTAATCACTGCCACACCAGTCACAGTATCCCTAATCACTGTCACACCAGTCACAGTATCCCTAATCGCTGTCACACCAGTCACAGTATCCCTAATCACTGCCACACCAGTCACAGTATCCCTAATCGCTGCCACACCAGTCACAGTATCCCTAATCACTGCCACACCAGTCACAGTATCCCTAATCACTGTCACACCAGTCACAGTATCCCTAATCACTGCCACACCAGTCACAGTATCCCTAATCGCTGCCACACCAGTCACAGTATCCCTAATCACTGCCACACCAGTCACAGTATCCCTAATCGCTGCCACACCAGTCACAGTATCCCTAATCACTGCCACACCAGTCACAGTATCCCTAATCACTGCCACACCAGTCACAGTATCCCTAATCACTGCCACACCAGTCACAGTATCCCTAATCGCTGCCACACCAGTCACAGTATCCCTAATCACTGCCACACCAGTCACAGTATCCCTGATCACTGTCACACCAGTCACAGTGTCATTAAATCACCACTACATAAGTTGTAATGTCACCATAAGTACTTGTTCACATGTGCAATGCTCTCTGTATTGGCAGGCACACAGAGGGTATAATTCCTGCCACAGCTGCGAAGCAAAGCATTGCAGCTGTGACAGGGCCACTGATAAGCCAGTACAACTGGCCCTGTTGTACTGGGCCCGGCCAGCAGGGGGGCCCGGCAATCAGAGAATAAAAGGATGCAGAATAAAAAAATAAATAAATAAAAAAAGCCCTTCTCCAGGCAGCACCCCCCAACCCCCCCCCCCCTCTTTTCCAACTTTTCTGAGTTTTTTCTACTTTCTGAGTACCATTGTATTGATGTTGGTATACAGGACACAGAAATAGCCATTGCGACTGGGCCCCATGCTGCAGGGGACCCTTGTGCCCCTCCTCCCCCCATGCCTGAATTGTTAGAGAGCTGGCTGCCTGATACTCAGCTGCTGTGTAAATCGGCAGTGCAGGAGCTCGATGTCACTGTTTACACTGAAAGTGAAAGCGAGGGAGAATTGTCTTGCAGTGTGTGCTCTCTGCCTCCCCCTACAGCGCAGTACCTGGCATGAAGAGGGAAGGTACAGTGCTGCTGCTGCCAATTTTTTAAAAAGCAATCTATATATGTTTGTTTGCATGTGTTTAAAATCAGGAGGCAGAGAAGAAGAGGCATATAACTGACTATAGTAGATGGTAATTCTCACAGGGCCACTGTGACAGGGCCACTGATAAGCCAGTACAACTGGCCCTGTTGTACTGGGCCCGGCCAGCAGGGGGGCCCGGCAATCAGAGAATAAAAGGATGCAGAATAAAAAAATAAATAAAAAAAAAAAGCCCTTCTCCAGGCAGCACCCCCCAACCCCCCCCCCCCTCTTTTCCAACTTTTCTGAGTTTTTTCTACTTTCTGAGTACCATTGTATTGATGTTGGTATACAGGACACAGAAATAGCCATTGCGACTGGGCCCCATGCTGCAGGGGACCCTTGTGCCCCTCCTCCCCCCATGCCTGAATTGTTAGAGAGCTGGCTGCCTGATACTCAGCTGCTGTGTAAATCGGCAGTGCAGGAGCTCGATGTCACTGTTTACACTGAAAGTGAAAGCGAGGGAGAATTGTCTTGCAGTGTGTGCTCTCTGCCTCCCCCTACAGCGCAGTACCTGGCATGAAGAGGGAAGGTACAGTGCTGCTGCTGCGAATTTTTTAAAAAGCAATCTATATATGTTTGTTTGCATGTGTTTAAAATCAGGAGGCAGAGAAGAAGAGGCATATAACTGACTATAGTAGATGGTAAATTCTCACAGTATCCCTCAGGAGAGGAGACCATAGACCCTTCAAATGCACAGATTTTGGAAATATAGTAGAAGTGAGGGGCCTATTCTGTTGAGAAAGCATGGCCAGAAATCTGTCATTTTTGTCCCCCTATTCCAAAAAAAGTTGCCTGCTGCTATGTAAATCTAGCCTCATGCCATGTGCCATGTGTAACTGCATGTCCCCCCCTTTGCAGACAGCTACTGTTTAAGAGGTGTGTGTGTGTGTGTGCATGTTTGTGTGTGTATGTATATGTGTGTGTATGTGCATAAATGTGTGTTTACATGCGTGTGTGTATATACACAAGTTACTTTTAAACCTGACGCTCTTTTTCTGTACAATCAGAACTGATTTTTAGAGCGGGTTTCGTAATACCAATGAGAAAATACCATTCCTCTGAAAAGCAATTCAGGCTCAGATTGCTTTTCAGAGGCAGTTGACAGGCAGTGAAGAGGCAATATATTTCACCATGACTGGTAAAATGTTGAGAAATACTGATCTAGAGGAACCAATTTCTCCAATTTCTTCCTGCAGCCACTGAAAGCCTGGAAGGGGCTAGGGGTGGGGCTGAAGGAAGGACCAGGGGTGGGACTGAAGGCGGCCTCGTCAGGTAGGCTGTACGGGGCCCAATGATTTCTATCAGCAGCCCTGAGCTGTGACATATGTACACCCCTAGCAAAAAAAGTCTTCAAAAAAAGACTTACCTTCCCTTGGAGGGCTGACTGGCAACCTTTGGCCCATGGGGCTCTCCTGCTTTCCTTCTCTGCCTCCTCCCGACCCCCATCCCAGGCTGAAGCTTGGCTCCAGGTACTCTCTGCTCACCAGGTGGGTCATGCTGAACAGTGCCTGACTCTTGTTTCCCTGAACTGGCCAACAGGGGGTGCAGGGGGGAGCTGGGGCAGCTCAGTCGGGGCTGGAGCCTCTGGTGGAGCACGGAGCTGGTCTCTGCTCAGACACGGTGTACACCATCCATGCCAGGTGGGCAGCCTGTGCTCTATTCTAATCCGCATCCCTCACTTAGTAGGCCACAGGCGAGAACTTTTTACTCCTCTTCACTAGAAAGCCTTTAGGAATGTCTGCGGTGAAAGTGGTGTGGCTTTTTTAGAGGGCATCGGAGCGGCCCGGGGGGGGGCACAGTTCACCCCTGCTTCCCTCTTAGACAGTACGTTGGGATGTTTTCTTTCCAAAATTGTCATTTTGTGCGTGTTTCTCTTGTCCTGGCTTTTCAGACTCAAGAAATATGATAGGTAATCAGGACACTAGATGTGTAATTTCTGCTCCTTGAAAGCTCAAAGGTGTTCCTTGAAATTTGGGCTCCTCTATGCATCTAGGCTGTGAAAAAGTCTCACACTTGTGGTATAACCCATGAGGCATAGCAGAATGCATTTTGGAGTGTAATTGGAAGTATGCTTATGCTATGTGTAGGAACTTAAACGTTAAAATTAAAACTTTGTGAAAAAAAAAACTATTAGATTTCTTCTTCTTTTTTTTTGTTAATTGTAAAAAAAAATACAACTTTGACCTGTTCCCGACCTGCGGCAGGTTGGCTTCCCTGCGCTCATCATAGCTATACGTCGGCTCGCGGGGTCAGGATAGCAGGCGCACCCGCTGCACAGCCGGGGTGCCGATGCTCGTGGCCAACGGTCGTGATGACTGCCGGCCACGAACGATCGTGAGCAGGAGACACAGAACAGGGACAAGTGTGTTTAAACACACACTTCCCTGTTCTGTTCTGACAGGAGTGACAGATTGTGTGTTCCTATTAGCTAAGAACCACGATCCGTCACTTCCTTTAGTCAGTCCCCTCCCCCTTCAGTTAGAATCACCTCCCAGGGAACACAGTTAACCCCTCGATCGCCCCCTAGTGTTAACCCCATTCACTGCCAGTGACATTTTTACAGTAACCATTGCATTTTTATAGCATTGATCGCTGTATTACTGCCAATGGTCCCAAAAATGTGGCAAAATTGTCCGATGTGTCCGCCATAATGTCGCAATCATGATAAAAATCGCAGATCGCCGCCATTACTAGTAACAAAAAAGAATAACAATAAAAATGCTATAAATCTATCCCCTATTTTGTAGACGCTATAACTTTTGCGCAAACCAATCAATATATGCTTATTGCGATTTTTTTTACCAGAAGTATGTAGAAGAATACATATTGGCCTAAACTGTGAAAAAAACTGCTTTTTTTTTTAAAAAAAAGGGGGATATTTATTATAGCAAAAAGTACAAAATAATGCGTTTTTTTTTAAATTGACGCTCTTTTTTTGTTTATAGCGCAAAAAATAAAAACCACAGAGGCGATCAAATATCACCAAAAGAAAGCTCTATTTGTGGGAAAAAAAGGACATCAGTTTTGTTGTGCAACGTCGCACGACTGCGCAATTGTCAGTTAAAGTGACGCAGTATCGAATCGCAAAAATGCTCTGGTCAGGAAGGGGGTAAATTCTTCCAGGGCTGAAGTGGTTAAGAAACCTGCCATGCCTCTTACTAAATTCCTAGGACCGTCTATTTTCAAAAAAAGGGGTCATTCGAGGGGTTTTTATACTATCTGGGCATTTTAGGGTCTCAAAAAAGTAGATCAGTAGGCAGTCAGTACATCAGGATTAATCAATTTTCCAACATATATATATATATATGTCATAGTTTGTGGACTCTATAATTTTCACAGACTAAATTAATATACGTTGATTTGGGTTATTTTTACCAAAGAAATGTAGCAGATAAGCAGAATACATTTTGGCATAAAAACTTTTTTTTCCTTTATATAGCAAAAAGCAAACAAAAAAACCCAATGGTCATGAAATACCACCGAAAGAAAGCTCTGTGTAAAAAATTATATAGAATACATTTGGGTACATTCTATACCCAGCATTTGTCATTCAAAATGTGACATCACTGAAATAAAAAAAATGGTCCAAGCTGGACGGGGGTGAAACAGTCGGGATTTGAAGTGGTTAAGTAAACTAAATGAATAAATAAACATGTTACAAAGAAGTTGAGAAACACTCCTCTGTAAGCACAAACACTGCCAACACTATCATAGGTAAGACTGGACTGTAAATACAGTTTATTAGCAAGGTGTGCCAGTGTTGCCAGTTAAATGTTCATAATTGCTTAGATGCCTTCTCGTGGTTACTACAGGTAAGAAAAAAAAACTTATGATAAGCCTAGCCTATCTAACCATTTAATTCTTGTTTCCAGGCATGTTTTTGTTTAACCTTTACTACCTTTGACATGGTTATCTGGCACACACCTCTTGTAAATGCAACATGTATAAGTGTTTGACAAACACTTAAAATGAATTACAATAACTGCAAAATGATCAGGAAATATGCACTCCTGTGAAGAGCAATTTTTAGTTTAATATGTTTTTCTATCTATTTTACTATATATCTTTGCTACTGTGTAGCCACTAGCCAGCCATAAAAAAAGTTTCAGATGTTCTTTTGTGAACAACTCAACCCTAAAAATACTTTTTATCTGATGCAATATGTTTCTGCTTAAAGGGAATCTTTTTATGCATACTATGAACAACAAAATAAGACAAGAAAGCAATTCAAAACTACAGGTAGATACATAATTTAGGAGGTACCTGCCATCAAATGAGTGTTAGACAGTGGCGCCCCCCCCCCCCCCATCCATGCGTCCGGGCTTCCTGATCAACATATTAGGGTGCCAGACTATGGATTCCAATGGGGGGGAGTGTTTTTTTGAAGCACCTGAGGCTTCTAATAGGCTTCAAAAAAGTGTTTCCCGATTTGGCCAAAGCGTCAGGCGATCCCACTGGATGCCTACCGCTTAGGAGGAACAGAGAGGAGACATACAGCGGAGGAAGCCGCCGGAGCCGCTGCCTGTACCCCAGGAGAGAAGGAGAGGACACCACAGCCTGCCAGAACTAGATTGGTTAGGTGTCTGACTGCTGGCCACCTGGGGGGGTGGGGGGGGTTGTCAGTGCCGCTCCGCTGGCCTCCTGAAGGGGGGCTTTGCTGTCAGTGCTGCGCCGCCGGCCTCCCCAAAGGGGGTGGTGTCAGTGTCGTGTCGTGGGCCGCCAGGGGGGAGGGGGGGGGTGCTGTCAGTGCCACGCCGCCGCCCGCCCGGAGGGGGGTGCTTGTTTGCCGCCCCCCCTAAAAAAAAACGACCAGCCACCACTGGTGTTAAATAATTGTGAAAGTTACTTTACTAATAAAACATTTCTCATAGTAATACTACTGCTAAAAAGACAGCAAACATATTTCAGTTAAATCAGTTAGTTATCAGGTATAATTAGTTATTTTAAATTTGCCTTTGACAGTTATTCTGACATGGGTTCAATTGGAAATTTAAATCCAAATTCCACAGACCCAGACTACAGCGATTCTCGCTATTTTCTGCTGTCTAATTGCATAGTGAACACAGTGGGTCACTCTCTTGGCACAGACACCAGTCACAGAATGACTTGTAATTTTAATGTGTAAGGCAAATCAGGGAGACACTACTCTCCTCTTTACTGCTACAACCGTGTAACTGAGACACCGGGTGTGAAGTCACCAACGTCACTGGGAGGAGTCTGTGACATCACACCCGGTGTCTCAGTTACACGGTTGTAGCGGTAAGGAGGAGAGCAGTGTCTCCCTGATTTGTAATATATCAAAACGATAGATCATGTGAGTGGGAAATTTTTGCATGTCCTGTATCCACGGCCCTAATCCATTTACATTGTTGCACGATGAAAGTTTTTTTCCTTCTCTTCCGGAGACACTCCAGAGAACAGACTGTTTTATGGTGAAGGACGCTGTGAACGTCTTGATGCTATTCCAGGTTGGATCATCCTAATACATATTATTAAGAGCTCTATTTCACCCAAGGGGGGTTGACTCCTAAGGTGAGCAGGCATTGCACCCGGTTGAAGTGGTGGCACGGATCACATAATCAACCATTATATTTTGTGGAGGAGCACTTTATTAACACTCATTTTTATATTCACTATTTTTTATATTGATTTTTTTATATTGATTTTATATTGATTTTTTTCGTGTCAATTGTTGGAAATTTATTTATTCACATTTCACTTTATGTACACTACATAGAACAAGCGCACCATTGCTTAAAAATGTTATATCCTTTAATGCTTAAGATCATTTTGAAAGGTGCAGCTTTTTTTCTCATTAGTATTCACCCATACACCTAGCAGCACTTCAGTCTTACCACACAGTTTTTTGTATCTTTCATCCAGTACTGCACTGACATTTCTGGATGCTGAGTTGTGGGGAAAGCAAAAGATTTGTCAAAGGATCTGTGGGAAAAGGTAGTTAAATTGTATAAAACAGGAAAGGGATATAAAAAGATGTCCAAGGAATTCAGAATCCCAATCAGCAGTGTTCAAACCCTAATCAAGAAGTGGAAAATGAGGGGTTCTGTAGAAACCAAACCACAGTCAGGTAGGCCAACTAACATTTCAGCCACAACTGCCAGGAAAATTCTTCGGGATGCAAAGAAAAACCCACAAATAACTTCTGGTGAAATACAGTACTCTGAAAACATATGGTGTGGCTGTTTCAAGATGTACACTAAGGAGGCACTTGAAGAAAGATGGGCTACATGGTTGAGTCGCCAGAATAAAGCCATTACTAGGCAAATTCCAGAAAGTATCCTGTTTACAATACGCCATACAGCACAGAGACAAGCCTCAAACCTTCTGGCACAAAGTCATTCGGAGTGATGAAACCAAAATTGAGCTTTTTGGCCACAACCATAAACGCTACATTTGGAGAGGAGTCAACAAGTATGAATGAAAGGTACACCATTCCTACTGTGAAACACGGAGGTGGATCGCTAATGTTTTGGGGATGTGTGAGCTACAAAGGCACAGGAAATTTGGTCAAAATTGATGGCAAGATGAATGCAAGATGAATGCAGTATGTTATCAAAAAATACTGGAGAAACATTTGCCTTCATCAGCCAGGAAGCTGCGCATGGGACGTACTTGGACATTCCAACATGACAATGATCCAAAACAGAAGGCCAAGTCGACCTGTCATTGGCTACGACAGAATAAAGTGAAGGTTCTGGAGTGGCCATCTCAGTCTCCTGACCTCAATATCATTGAGCCACTCTGGGGAGATCTCAAATGTGCACAGCCCAAGAATTTACAGGAACTGGGGGCTTTTTGCCAAGAGAAATGGGCAGCTTTACCATCTGAGAAGATAAAGAGCCTCATCCACAAATACCACAAAAGACTTCAAGCTGTCATTGAAGTTAAAGGGGGCAATACACGGTAAAAAGAACTGGGGTATGTAAACTTTTGATTAGTGTCATTTTGGTATTTTCTGTTGTCATTATGATTTAAAAAGAGTAAACACAGTTGATTGATAATAAATGGCTTACCTAACTAACCACGAGTGAAAGAAAAGTTTTTGTGTTATCATTCATATTCTCTAAAAAATGGCCAAGAAATCATAAATTATGGCAGGGTGTGTAAATTTATGAGCACAACTGTAACTAAATGAACACCTAATGCATCCAGTGTACTTGCCATAATTGTTCTTACATGCACATGAGATAAAAACATTTTCCAGAAAAGCGAGTGCTATCCTTGTCATACTTTGACCTTGATTTGCAGGGCATCACATGTAACCACTTGCCAACCACACACATATACGTCGGCAGAATGGCACAGGCAGGCAAATGGGCGTACCTGTATGTCCCTTTGAATTTTTTGCTAATCGGGCAGGCGCGCGTGCGCCGCTGCGGGAGTGTGTCCGCGGGTCCCGCAAACTCGAAGTTCACCGGCGGCCCACGATTGCGGTGAGGAGAGGCAGAACAGGGAGATGCCTATGTAAACAAGGCATTTCCCTGTTCTGCCTAGCAACATGGCAGGGATCTACTACTCCTTGTCATCGGGAGCAGTGATCTCTGTCATGTTGTAGTGAGCCCATCCCCCCACAGTTAGAATCACTCCCTAGGACACACTTAACCCCTTGATCGCCCCCTAGTGTTTAACCCCTTCCCTGCCAGTGTCATTTATACAGTAATCAGTGGCTATTTGTAGCTCTGATTGCTGTATAAATGACAATGGTCCCAAAATAGTGTCAAATAATGTCACAGTCCCAATAAAAATTGCAGATCACCGCCAAAGACCTGAAGTGCCAAACTGTATGTTGTCTACCGGGCGCTCGGGTTCGGTATATCACGGATCTGGTGGACAGATTACTGGGGGGGCTGGGGAAGACCCGGCTGTCATGGTGCATGTTGGCACCAATGACCAAGTCAGAGGCAGATATAGTGTCCTAAAGAATGATTTTAGGGACTTGGGAGCTAAATTGAGAAAAGGGACCTCCAAGGTAGTATTCTCAGGAATAGTACATCGAGCCACACTAGAAAGGCAGAGGGAGATTAGGGAAGTAAACAAGTGGCTGAAGAGCTGGTGTAGTAAGGATGGGTTTGGGTTCCTGAAGGACTGGGCCGACTTCTCAGTCGATCACCAGGACTATAGAAGGACTGGACTGCACCTAAATGAGGAGGGTGCAGATCAGCTGGGAGTAAAGATGGCCAAAAAGTTAGAGCGGTTTTTAAACTAGGTGATGGGGGGAGGGCCCAGAGGTAGAGATAGTCAGCGCGGAACATATTCCAGAGGGTAGTATTGGAGGCATTAGTGGTAGGTTGACTAAAGCACATAAACCCAAGGTAAGTATAGTAACAAGCACTAGTTGCAATCTCGGAACACCCAATAAGAGGATAGTATTCCACCGGTCTAAACTACGTGGCATGTTCACCAATGCCAGGAGCTTGGCGGATAAGAAAGGGTGAACTAGAGATACTGTTATACAAGGAGGATGTGGATTTTGTAGGAATTTCAGAGACCTGGTTCAACGGTTCTCATGATTGGCTGGCAACCATTCAAGGGTATACCCTTTATCGCAGGGATAAAGAGGGTAAAAAAGGGGGAGGGTTATGCCTATATATCAAGAATAATGTAAAAGTGAATGTGAGAGATGACATCACTAAGCTAGGGAGTAGGTGGCTTATGGGTAGAGCTCCAAAGGAATGAAACTAAAGGGGAAAATATTACTGGGAGTATGCTATAGCCCCCTAACCTGAGGGAGGAGGGGGAGAGGGATCTCCTATCACAAGTTGGATTAGCAGCAAGGATGGGAAGTGTTATCATAATGGGGGATTTTAATTATCCAGACATAGACTGGGTGGAGGGAACCACACATTCGCCTAAGGCTTGCCAGTTCCTAAATGTCTTGCAGGACGATTTCATGGTTCAGATGGTAGAAGCACCAACTAGAAATAAAGCGTTACTGGCTCTACTGATTATCAACAATACAGACCTGATCACGGATGTGGAAACATGTGGCAATTTAGGAAACTGCGATCACAGGTCAATTGGCTTCAGTATAAATCACACAAATAGGAAACATAAGGGGAATACAAATACACTGAATTTCAAAAGAGCCAACTTCCCTAAACTACAAACCTTGTTAGAAGGCATGAATTGGGATAAAATCTTAGGAACAAAGAACAAGGAGGAGAAATGGGTTTGCTTTAAGAGCATATTTATTAAAGGCATTAGCCAATGCATCCAATTGGGTAATAAATTTAAAAGAGCGAACAAGAGTCCTGGATGGCTTAACTCCACTGTAAAAATGCATATAAAAGCAAAGGAGAAGGCCTTCAAAAAATACAAGGTTGAGGGATCATCATCAGCGTTCAGACTTTATAAAGAAAGCAACTAGAAATGTAAGGGGGCAATTAGGGCGGCTAAGATAGAACACAAAAGAAACATAGCAGAGGAGAGCAAAAAAAATCCCAAGAAATTCTTTAAGTATGCAAACAGTAAAAGAGGGAGGACAGACCATATTGGCCCCATAAAGAATGAGGAAGGGTATCTGGTTACTAAGGATGGGGAGATCGTGAAGGTATTGAATTTATTCTTCTCCTCAGTCTTTACGAGGGAATCAGGGGCTTCAGTAACCAAAACTGCAGTGTTTATTCTTATGACACATCACAGGAAGCACCTCCATGGTTAACAGAGGACAGAATTAAAATTAGACTTGGGAAACTTAACATTAATAAATCACCGGGACCAGATGGCTTGCATCCGAGGGTACTTAGGGAACTCAGTAATTGTCAGACCATTGTTCCTAATTTTTACTGACAGTCTACTGACAGGAATGGTACTAGGTGATTGGAGAAAAGCCAATGTAGCACCAATATTTAAAAAGGACCCAAAATACATCACTGGGAGTTACAGACCAGTTAGCCTAACATCAATAGTATGCAAGCTCTTGGAGGGGATGATAAGGGACTATATATAAGATTTTAGTAATGAGAACGGCATCATTAGCAGTAATCAGCATGGATTCATGAAGAATCGTTCTTGCCAAACCAATCTATTAACCTTCTATGAGGAGGTGAGTTGCCATCTAGATAAAGGAAGGCCTGTAGACATGGTATATCTGGGTTTTGCAAAAGCATTTGACACAGTTCCCCATAAACGTTTACTGTACAAAATAAGGTCCATTGGCATGGACCATAGGGTGAGTACATGGATTGAAAACTGGCTACAAGGGCGAGTTCAGAGGGTGGTGATAAATGGGGAGTACTCGGAATGGTCAGAGGTGGGTAGTAGGGTACCCCAGGGTTCTGTGCTGGGACCAATCTTATTTATTTTATTCATAAACAACTTGGAGGATGGGGTAAACAGTTCAATCTCTGTATTTGCGGATGATGCTAAGCTATGCAGGGCAATAACTCCTCTGCAGGATGTGGAAACCTTGCAAAAAGATCTGAACAAATTAATGGGGTGGGCAACTACATGGAAAATGAGGTTTAATGTAGAAAAATGTAAAAAAATGCATTTGGGTGGGAAAAATATGAATGCAGTCCATACACTGGGGGAAGAACCTCTGGGAAAATCTAGGATGGAAAAGGACCTGGGGGTCCTAGTAAATGATAGGCTCAGCAATGGCATGCAATGCCAAGCTGCTGCTAACAAAGCAAACAGAATATTGTCATGCATTAAAAAGGGGATCAACTCCAGAGATAAAACAATAATTCTCCCGCTCTTCATGACTCTGGTCCAGCCACACCTAGAGTATGCTGTCCAGTTTTTGGCACTTGTCCTCAGGAATGATGTACTGGAAATGGAGCGAGTACAAAGAAGGGCAACTAAGCTAATAAAGGGTCTGGAGGATATTAATTATGAGAAAGGTTGCAAGCACTGAACTTATTCTCTCTGGAGAAGAGACGCTTGAGAGGGGATATAATTTCAATTAATAAATACTGTACTAGTGGTGACCCTACAATAGGGATAAAACTTTTTCACAGGAGGAAGTTTAACAAGACACGTGGCCACTCATTAAATTTAGAAGAAAAAAGATTTAACCTTAAACTACGAGGATTCTTTACTGTAAGGATGTGGAATTCCCTGCCACAGGCGGTGGTCTCAGCGGGGAGCATCAATATTTTCAAAAAATATATAATATACAATGTAATACTGACATATAATCATACACATAGGTTGAACTTGATGGACTTGTGTCTTTTTTCAACCTCACCTACTATGTAACTATGTAACTAAATGTCACAAATATTAATTTTCACAAAGTCTGCTACCTCTGTTTTTATAATGGCAATTTGCATATACTCCAGAATGTTATAAAGAGTGATCAGATGAATTGCATTTATTTGCAACATCCCTCTTTGCCATGAAAATGAACTTAATCCCATAAAAAACATTTCCATTTCCACTGCATTTGTGAAGAAGGCTTCAGGGCGCCCAGGGCTTCAGGGCGGTCCAGCAAGCGCCAGGACCGTCTTCTACAGTTGATTCAGCTGCGGGATTGGGGCATCACCAGTGAAGAGCTTGCTCAGGAATGGCAGTAGGCAGGTGTGAGTGCATTTGCATGCACATCTGCATGCACATCTGCATGCACATCTGCATGCACAGTGAGGCTTAGACTTTTGGAGGATGGCCTGGTGTCAAGAAGGACAGCAATGAAGCCACTTGTTCCTGAGGAAAAAATCAGGGACCGATTGATATTCTGCAAAATGTACAAGGATTGGACTGCTGAGGACTGGGGTAAACTCATTCTCTCTGATGAACCCCCTTTCCAATTGTTTGGGGCATCCAGAAAAAACCTTGTCCAGAGAAGAAGAGGTGAGCACTACCATCAGTCCTGTGTCGTGCCAACAGTAAAGCATCATGAGACCATTCATGTGTTGGGTTGCTTCTCAGCCAAGGGAGTGGGCTCACAATTTTGTCTAAGAACACAGCCATAAATAAAGAATGGTACAAAAACATCCTCCGAGAGAAACGTCTCCCAACCATCCAAGAACAGTTTGGTGAGGAACAATGCCTTTTCCAGCATGCTATTTCGGGCACCTTGCCAGAAGGTAAAAGTGAAAACTAAGTGGCTTGGGGAACAAAACATTGAAATTTTGGGTTCATGGCCAGGAAACTCTGCAGACCTTAATCCCATTGAGAACTTGTGGTCAATCCTCAAGAGGCAGGTGAACACAAAAAACTCAAATTCTGACAAACTCCAAGCATGGGCTGCCATCAGTCAGGATGTAGCCCAGAAGTTGTTTGACAGCATGCCAGGGCGAATTGCAGAGATTTGTGTAATTTTCAAAACTTTTGGCCACGGCTGTAGACACCTTGACATAGTTATCTAAAAAAAAAATATAGGTGCATTTTATTTGAAGTGGAAATTCCTTTTTTTATGCAATAATATGTGTGCAATAACAATTTATATGGATGTCAGAACTTTAACTTTGCCAGGGCTTTAAACTTAATAAGATTTTTCAGGAAACAGCATTCATCCGTTCACGGTGTTTATTAATAAAACTGTTCTCACTAGTACCGGTTTCTGTGCACATGTATACCCAATCTTGGCAAGAGCTTCAGGGCACTGGAAACACTCAGTTGCTTGTAAATGAAAAGATTAATTGTACCATTCTGATCATTGCAAGCTGTGTCATATCATATGCTTTTGCTGCTATTTTGCTTCTCTTGTGTCTGCATTACGAGTGCTTCCACATCCATATAATACTTCCAAAGTTAACAGATTTTATTTGTTTTCTGCAACATCCCTGCCAGGTATCTAGATTCACTTGTTCACATCAGCTGGTCATTTGCATTGTAAAAGTAAGTTCCTGTACTTTTTGTAAAATACTGCCCCTAAAGAAAAAACATATAGGTACAGAAATGGGCATAAAATGAGATCTGCACATAAGAGCAGACCTGCGCATGCCAATATTTTTAGTCTAGTTTTTTGTTTTTGAATATCAGACCTTTCAATAGTTTGCTTAGTCACCAAGCTTTGCACTGCGAGATGCGGCTTGGAGGCATGCCTATGTCTTACAATCAAGTGATAGCAAGCTGTAGAGTTTTGTGGTGCCCCTTGGGAACAGCATGGGGAAAACCAAGTAGTATGTGTGAACACCATATGCAATTAGATCTACCCCCCCAGTCTAATGCCCCGTACACACGGTCGGATTTTCCGACGAAAAATGTGTGATAGGACCTTGTTGTCGGAAATTCCGACCGTGTGTAGGCTCCATCACACATTTTCCATCGGATTTTCCGACACACAAAGTTTGAGAGCAGGCTAAAAAATTTTCCAACAACAAAATCCGTTGTTGGAATTTCCGATCGTGTGTACACAAATCCGACGCACAAAGTGCCACGCATGCTCAGAATAAATAAAGAGACAAAAGCTATTGGCTACTGCCCCGTTTATAGTCCCGACGTACGTGTTTTACATCACCGCGTTCAGAATGATCGGATTTTCCGACAACTTTGTGTGGCCATGTGTATGCAAGACAAGTTTGAGCCAACGTCCGTCGGAAAAAATCTTAGGATTTTGTTGTCAGAATGTCTGATGTGTGTACGGGGCATTATACTTAGCTGTCCCTGCTAATAAGATGTTTGCTGTGTAGTCTGCTCAGAAGCACGTAGCCTAATCTTTAAAATTTCTCTTTACAATCTTTACAATCGAAATTTATTCCAGATTTAAACTCTGTTGGGATGAGTTTGATGGATGAAGTATAAACTTTCCTTTTTAAAGAATTGAGAATGTTGTGCCCCTGCATGGGAGGAACCTGGTTCAACAATAAAAATTTTCCAAAGAGGCTGAGTGGTGCAAAGTAGGCCACACAGTAAGGATCTCAGTGGAGTGGGACAGGTAAGTAAAAAAATTGCAGGGGAGACTAGGGGTGGTCATTAATACATGATTTGTTTCATTTAGTTACAGATGGTTTGAAGTAATACTTGCATACATGAAGCAATTTTTGCTGATTGCATGTACACGCTGTACTATATATAACCTTTAAAGAGATCCATACTCAACCTTAACTCTCACTATATGTTTGAAGTTATTATCCTAAGAGGCCTTTCTTGGTATTTGCTTGTTTTAAATCTAAACTTCAGAAGTTTCCTTACTACAGGCTAAACTCCCTGCATCTGCAACAATTTTTAATTGATGCATTTGTATTTCCACTGCTGTATTTCCACAGCTGCATTGACTATCTGAAATAGTCGGTGTTGTCCATAATGGACAAGAAGCTAAACTACAAGCAAGCTTCAGTATTATAAAAAGCCAAACCCAAGAATTTAGCATCTTTTCTTATATCCAAATACAAATGCTGCCATGCATAGATTGCAAGTTTTTTTGGTTATTTCTTACTGAAGCTTAGATTGGGATATCCTTTAAAATGTACCTTTCTTTACTTTAAATTGCTTTAAATTGCCTTACAAATTAATTTTAAGCACTGCAAGGTGCTAGCTGGTACTACTGACTTTAAATCCATTGCTGCATGACATCCTTGGAGCCCACTTACCTGGGCACCTGCAGCTGGAAATATGTCTTCAAAAGTAGGAGTACAGCATGCAAACATCTGCAGTGCAGACAAATGGTTATCGTGACTGACCAAGATTATCTCATTGGACACCATGACAGGCACTCGATTTACTTATGGGAACATTTATAATCTATGTTTATTAATATCCTCAGAAGTAAAATTGGCATCAGTCACAGGGGTTGATTTACTAAAGGCAAATAGACTGTGCAAGGGTAGTTGCTTCAGAGATTAGCAAATGAGGTAAAGATTCAATTTGCAAGGAATACTCAATCACGTGCAAGGAAAATTAAAAAAAAATGCATTTTTTCTTGCACATGGTTGGATGATGGAAGTCAGCAAAGCTTCACCTCATTTACTAAGCTCTGGAGCAACTGCTCTTGCAGAATGCAACTGCACTTTTGCAAAGTTCATAGTCTATTTGCCTTTAGTAAATCAACCCCACAATGTCTAGTGAGATAATCCACATCATTTATCATGTCCACGGATGTAATCCATGTCAATCAAGATGAACCATTGGTACAAGTTGCACTATCTCTGCTAAATGACAGGTTCACAGCTGCAGCAGTTTAAATTTACCATCAATAATCTTGGGTGACATCAGTGTTGTCACCCAGGATTCTTGGCTGTAAATTTAACCCCTTCCCGCTGAGCGTACGCAGATGTGCGTACTCGGCTTTCCGGGGTTATACCAGGATAATGCCTGCAGCTGCAGGCATTATCCCGGTACTGATTTTTAGAGCCGGCGAACGGCTATCCAGTTATAACAACCGATGCGGCTAAAAGCCGCTCGGCTGTTATACCACAGGAGAGGGAGGGGACGCCCCCCCTCCCGCTGCCTCCCATTCCAGGCCCGATGACCAAGCCCGTGGGGACGGGCTGGAATGAAGCCGTGAGTGGCTTCATTCCAGCCTCCTAATCGTAAACACGGAAGCGACGTCATGACATTACTTCACGTTTATTTGGCTGCCAATGGCGCCGGTTTAAAAAAAATACACAGTATTCAGAATCGCCATTTTTGGCAATCTGAATACTTTGAAGTGCAAAGGAGGGATCGGGGGTCTTTTAGACCCCTGATCCCTCCATAAAGAGTACCTGTCACCACCTATTACTGTCACAAGGGATGCTTACATTCCTTGAGACAGCAATAAAAGTCATCAAAAAAAATTTTTTTTTAAAACACGATTTATAAATATAAAAATAAATAAAATAAATAAGAGAAAAAATTTTTTTGAAAGCGCCCCCATCCCCGCGAGCTTGCGCAGCAAAGAAAACGCATATGGAAGTCGTGCCCGCATATGTAAACGGTGTTCAAATCACACATGTGAGGTATCGCCGCGATCGTCAGAGCGAGAGCAATAATTCTAGCACTAGACCTCCTCTGTAACTCTAGCATGGTAACCGCTCCACTATGTTTGAACTCAGCTTGGCTCACCGACTCATGCATGACCCCTGGCCTGGCTCCTGGTTCTGTTTCCGGATTGTCCATCTGTCAAGTTCACCTGGTACTCCGCAAGTACACCTGCCCTACAGTGCATCTTGCTTATTCCAGCAACTTTACGGTGATCAGCGCATCAAACCACAGCAACTGGCAAACCGTGCTTCTTTGGGCCCTGCACTCCCTGTACCACTTCCAGGGGTGCACTGCACTTAGCCGTAAGGGGAGCCCTCTCAGCATCGCAGCCTCGCACCTGGTACGTGATATTTACACTTGTTGTTTACAAGTTAAAATCATTTTTTTTCTAGAAAATTACTTAGAACCCCAAACATTATATATATATTTTTGTTCTAACACCCTAGAGAATAAAATGGCTGTCATTGCAATACTTTCTGTCTCACCGTATTTGCGCAGCGGTCTTACAAGCGCACTTTTTTTGGGAAAAAATATACTTTTTTGAATTGAAAAATAAGACGACAGTAAAGTTAGCTCAGTTTATTTTTATATTGTAAAAGATAATGTTACGCTGAGTAAATTGATACCCAACATGTCATGTTTCAAAATTGCGCCCGCTCGTGGAATGACGACAAACTTTTACTCCCAAAAATCTCCATAGGTGATGTGTAAAAATTTCTACAGGTTACCCGTTTTGAGTTACAGAGGAGGCCTAGGGCTAGAATTATTGTTCTCACTCTATCGATTGTGGCGATACCTCACATGTGTGGTTTGAACACCAGCGGAGACGTCCGGAGCGCAGCGGGAGGGGGATGGGCACCTCTCCTGCCGCCGATAAAAGTGATCTTGTGGCGAATCCGCCGCAGAGACCACTTTTATCCCAAAGAGAAACGCATGGCGTTCCAAAAAAAAAAACGGGGTTATGGCAGCTAGCTGACGTACGGGTACGTCGTTTTGCGTGAATTGGTTAATAAGGCAGTGCAAAGAACAGTGATTATATACAAAAAGCAGAAACCCATAGCTTCTAAACAGATAAGCCTCTAGATTGCTTTGACAAGGCTCCGTTCCTAAAACAAGTAATGGTGTTCTAATTATCCCTTGCATCGATTCAGACAGTTTAACTTGATGAATAAACTCACATGTTGCAGAAGACAGATGAGTAAAGCCTTTAGAATGTTGCGTTTAAAGGAGAATACTTATAGGTAGAAAAAGTTTAATGTTGTAAGCCACATGGAAAGATGTCTACACCATGACAGGAAACAGTAGAAAGAATCCAAAAAGAAAAAAGGGTAGGGGATATACACAAGTACGGTGAGAGAAAGCGTTCAGCTTGGACAGGAGAAAGCACCTTAACCACTTGCCCACTGGGCAACTAAACCCCCTTCCTAACCAGACCAATTTTCAGCTTTCGGTGCTATCACACTTTAAATGACAATTACTCAGTCATGCAACATTTTACCCATATGACATTTTTGTCTTATAAAAGAAAAAAGACTGAAAATTCTGTAAAAAAATTAATCCTTCTTCATTTCTGTTATAAAATTTTGCAAATTAGTAATTTTTCTGTATAAATTTTAGCAAAAATTGATACTGCTACATATCTTTGGTAAAAATAACCCAAATCGGTGTATATTATTTGGTCTATGTGAAAGTTGAGCTGAGTCCACAAGCTATGGTCTGAAAATTGATCACACCTGAAGTACTGATGGCCTATCTCATTTCTTGAGAGCCTAACAAGCCAGGAAAGTACAAATGTCCCCAGATGACCCCTTTTTGGAAAGTAGACATGCCAAGGTATTTAGTAAGAGGTGTGGTGAGTTTTTTGAAGTTGTAATTTTTTTCCCACAATTCTTTGCAAAATCAAAATTTTTTTTCTTTTTTTTTCACAAAATTTTCATATTAGCAGGTTATTTCTCACAAACTGTCAGTTTGTGACAGTTCAGCCCTTCTTTCTCAGAGCTGGCCGCTCATCTGTCGGCTAATTGCCAGCTCCTATCTCTCCACAGTTACTCAGCTGTTGCCTACTTAAGCTGTCCAGCCTAAAGGATCTCTGCCTTCGCCTTGGTCAACATCACAGAAACCATCTCCTGCGATCCTGTTCAACACTTGCTTTGCCGACATCCCTTCTGGCTCCAGATCATGCTTGCTGTTCCACTACATTGATCCCTGATTTCTGACTTGGTGTTAGATCAGAATTTTTGGATGAGATCTTAAGAAATTGAATTGTATATATAAATATATATACCGTATTTATCGGCGTATAACACGCGCCGGCGTATAACACGCACCCCAAGGTTAGGAGAGAATTTTAGGGAAAAAACTTTTAGGAGGGAAGTTTAAGGAAAATAAACTTACATTAAAATGCCCATCAATGCAGCCTCATCAGTGTTCATCTGCAGCCTTGTTAGTGTCATTGAATATATAAAACACAAAGCGCTGTGATGCTAAATAGCTGATAATTACACATAAAACCAAGTGAGGCTGCTATCAAAAGAGAGTGTTTTCAGAGTCACTTAAAAAGAATAAATAATGATATTTGAAGCGCTTCACAATGTGCAAAAAAATGAATATATATGAATAAAAATAAATAAATAAATATAAATACTCAAATAAATCCAGCGGTGAGTAAAATTTCCTAAAAAATCCAGCAATCAAAATAGTGTAAAATTATAAAAAATTATAAAAAAATTAGTGCCACCAAATGTGTAAAAAAAAATCCACATAAAAAATCAACATAAAGATAAATATATAGGAATGTATTCAGAAGGATCAATTATACAAGTGTAGAATCCGATTGGTATAAAGTTTTGATCCGGTCCCACTAGCAAAGCTGTTTAAAAACACTTGCTTAATTAAGGTGCTCATTGACATTTACAGTAACAATGTTTCTTTTGCTTCTGTTCACAACCAATGTGAGAATCATAAACAGATCTCATTTAACAGGCAGATAAGAGAAAAAACCAATCATTGTGCAATATTTGGGATACCAAGGTACACAGGCAAACTTCAATCCACTCACGTGTGCCTTATAATGATAAGGCATATGCAGGTTTTACTATAGCAGTCAGCCGCCTTAGACAGGAGCAGATTCACTGCAGTACACTGTGTGATACTGCTGATCTGCACAGAGCGTCCTTGGCTCCTCCCACGCGTTGCATCACAGTCACGTGACTTTTTCAAGGATCCTTGAAAACTATTGCACAATGATTGGTTTTTTCTCTTATCTGCCTGTTAAATGAGATCTGTTTATGATTCTCACATTGGTTGTGAACAGAAGCAAAAGAAACATTGTTACTATAAAAGTCAATGAGCACCTTAATTAAGCAAGTGTTTTTAAACAGCTTTGCTAGTGGGACCGGATCAAAAATTTATACCAATCGGATTCTACACTTGTATAATTGATCCTTCTGAATACATTCCTATATATTTATCTTTATGTTGATTTTTTATGTGGATTTTTTTTTACACATTTGGTGGCACTAAATTTTTAATAATTTTTTATAATTTTACACTATTTTGATTGCTGGATTTTTTAGGAAATTTTACTCACCGCTGGATTTATTTGATTATTTATATTTATTTATTTATTTTTATTCATATATATTCATTTTTTTGCACATTGTGAAGCGCTTCAAATATCATTATTTATTGTTAGTGTCATTGCAGCCTTTTCAGTGTCAGTGCAGCCATGACCCAGTGTCCATCGCAGCCTTGTCAGTGCAGCTTTGCCCCAGTGCAGCCTTGTCAGTGCAGCTTTGCCCCAGTGCAGTCTTGTCAGTGCAGCTTTGCCCCAGTGCAGCCTTGTCAGTGTGCAGCCTTGTTAGTGCAGCTTTGCCCCAGTGCAGCTTTGCCCCAGTGCAGCCTTGTCAGTGTGCAGCCTTGTCAGTGCAGCTTTGCCCCAGTGCAGCCTTGTCAGTGTGCAGCCTTGTCAGTGCAGCTTTGCCCCAGAGCAGCCTTGTCAGTGCAGCTTTGCCCCAGTGCAGCCTTGCCCCCAGTGTCCATGCCTACCGCCACCACCGACATACACATAGCTGCATGTTTTAAATATGGCGCCGCGGAGTTCGGAGGGAGTCGGCGCAGGCGGAACTGAACGAACGAATCTTCTTATAGCCTAGGCCTTCCTTATGTATAACAATAATTTTTTTTTTCAGATCTCAGAGAGTTCTTTGCCATGAGGTGCCATGTTGAACTTCCAGTGACCAGTATGAGAGAGTGAGAGCGATAACACCAAATGTAACACACCTGCTCCCCATTCACGCATGAGACCTTGTAACACTAACAAGTCACATGACACCAGGGAGGGAAAATGGCTAGTTGGGGCCAATTTGGACATTTTCACTTAGGGGTGTACTCACTTTTGTTGCCAGCAATTTAGACATTGATGGCTGTGTGATGAGTTATTTTGAGGGGACAGCAAATTTAAACTGTTATACAAGCTGTACACTCACTACTTTACATTGTAGTAAAGTGTCATTTCTTCAGTGTTGTCACATGAAAAGATATAATAAAATATTTACAATAATGTGACTGTACTCACTTTTGTGAGATACTTTATATTCAATAAGTACAGTACTGATGAATAGGGATGAGCCGAACACCCCCCGGTTCGGTTCGCACCAGAACCCGCGAACGGACCGCAAGTTCGCACGAACGTTAGAACCCCATTGACGTCTATGGGACTCGAACGTTCGAAATCAAAAGTGCTCATTTTAAAGGCTAATTTGCATGGTATTGTCCTAAAAAGGGTTTGGGGACCCGGGTCCTACCCCAGGGGACATGTATCAATGCAAAAAAAACTTTTAAAAACGGCCGTTTTTTCGGGAGCAGTGATTTTAATGATGCTTAAAGTAAAAAAAAAAAAGTGAAATATTCCTTTAAATATCGTACCTGGGGGGTGTCTATAGTATGCCTGTAAAGTGACGCGTGTTTCCCATGTTTAGAACAGTCCCTGCACCAAATGTCATTTTTAAAGGAAAAAATCTCATTTAAAACTGCTTGCGGGTTTAATGTCATGTCGGGTCATGGCAATATGGATGAAAATCAGTGAGACAAACGGCATGGGTACCCCCCAGTCCATTACCAGGCCCTTTGGGTCTTGTATGGATATTAAGGGGAACCCCGCACCCAAATTAAAATAAGGAAAGGTCCCTATATACTCTGAACAGCAGTATACAGGCGGTGCAAACAAGACAGGGACTGTAGGTTTGTTGTTAAGTAGAATCTGTTTGTAATTTTGAACATTTTTAATGTGTTTAGCTCCAGCCAAAAAATCTTTTCTAAGCTTTTTGGAAAACATAGGGAAGGGTTATCACCCCTGTGACATTTGTTTTGCGTCTTTCCTCCTCTTCAGAAGATTTCACCTCACTTTTTTGTCCCAATGAAAAATGTTTTTTGAAAATTTGTGTTTTTTTGTGGAACAAGGATTGGAAAGCATCAGTGGAAAGGAAAAATTGTTTTCCCATATTAACTCTTACAGGAGAGAATTTCCCTTCCTTAGGGGTAGATTTCATCTCACTTCCTGTTGTCTCCTTCCGTTTGCAAGTAGGAGTCGTTTGTAAGTTAGATGTTTGAAAGTAGGGTCCTGCCCTATATACTCAGCAGAAATTTGGGCCTTAGGTGTTGCTGTGGCCAAAACACTGTAAGCCCTCACAGGGCCCTGCTGTGAAATATTAGATCAAGAATTGTAATTACATGCCCCTGTTGAACAGGAGCTGAAAAATTAGGCCTTAGGCACTGGTGCTGGTGCCACAACACTGCAACCCCTCACAGACACTCTAGTTGAAACGCAGGAACAAGCCCTGCTGCAAAGTATTGCATCAAAAATTGTAATTACACGCCCCTGTTAGACAGGGGCTGAAAAATTGGGTCTTAGGCACTGGTGCTGGTGCCACAACACTGCAACCCCTCACAGACACTCTAGTTGGAATGCAGGAACAAGCCCTGCTGCAAAGTATTGCATCAAAAATTGTAATTACACGCCCCTGTTAGACAGGGGCTGAAAAATTGGGTCTTAGGCACTGGTGCTGGTGCCACAACACTGCAACCCCTCACAGACACTCTAGTTGGAATGCAGGAACGAGCCCTGCTGCAAAGTATTACATCAAAAATTGTAATTACACGCCCCTGTTAAACAGGGGCTGAAAAATTGTGCCTTAGGCACTGGTGGTGGCGCCCAGAACCAAAAATGTTCTTACAAGCTATCAGCGTGATGATTGAGGAGGAAGAGGATAATTACTCAGGGATAGTCACTCAGCATCAGCATAGGCAGTCTTTGAAGGGATCTGAGATTTCAAAAAAAATTATTCGGTTACATCTGCATCAGGTGCTTGGTAGCTGGTGGTGATCCAAGACTGATTCATTTTTATGAAGGTCAGCCGATCGACCGAGTCGGTGGACAGACGCACCCTGTGATCGGTTACCACGCCTCCAGCAGCACTGAATGTGCGTTCCGAAAGAACGCTGGATGCAGGACAGGCCAGTAGCTCAATTGCATACTGTGCAAGCTCTGGCCAGTGATCCATCCTCAAGACCCAGTAACCCAGAGGATTTTCGGTGGGAAAGGTGTCCAAGTCTGATCTTGCCCCTAGGTATTCCTGCACCATGTAAAACAGACGCTGGCGATGGTTGCTGGAACCGATCATACCTTGGGGCTGCGGACCAAAAAATTGTCTGAACGCATCGGTCAGACGGCCACCTTCTCCACCGCTCCTTCTTTGACTGACCGAAGCCTCAGCAACACGTTGTCCAGAAACAGGAGTTTGTAACCTCCCAGTCTCTGGGAACGCGTTGCACAGACCTTTCTGCAAGGCCTCCCGAAGATGTTTCATCCTCTGCTCCCTCTGCGATGGCAAGATAAGGTCCGCAACCTTACCCTTGTAACGTGGATCAAGGAGGGTTGCCAGCCAGTATTGGTCCTTCTCCTTGATACCACGAATACGAGGATCCTTACGCAGGCTTTGCAGGATCAGGGAGGCCATGCAGCGTAGGTTTGCTGAGGCATTCGGTCCGGAGTCCTCTGGGTCACTAAGGACAACAACGTCCGCAGCCACCTCCTCCCAGCCACGTACAAGTCCATGTGTTCCTTGGGACTGATCCCTTAAAGACTGCTAATGCTGAGTGCCAGGCTCCACCTCCATACTGACACAATCTTCCTCCTCCTCCTCCTCCTCCTCCTCGTCCTCTTCCTGTGTGATCGGCGGGCACGCAGGAACACTGTCTGGATAAAGGGGGCCTTGAGAGCTAAGGAAGTCCTCCTCTTCCTGCCTCTGTTCTGCCTCAAGTGCCCTGTCCATTATTCCACGCAGCGTGTGCTCCAACAGGTGGACAAGGGGGACAGTGTCACTGATGCATGCACTGTCAGTGCTCACCATCCTCGTGGCCTCCTCGAATGGTGACAGGACAGTGCATGCATCCCTGATCATGGCCCACTGGCGTGGGGAAAAAAAACCAAGGTCCCCTGACCCTGTCCTGGTGCCATAG
Organism: Lithobates clamitans; assembly: GCA_037952925.1. Taxonomy (NCBI): domain Eukaryota; kingdom Metazoa; phylum Chordata; class Amphibia; order Anura; family Ranidae; genus Lithobates; species Lithobates clamitans. Next base: position 3,677,545 of record JBBGZY010000486.1, read on the forward strand.
TCGCACAGGTACTCATTGATGGCCCTCTGCTGCGTGTGCAGCCGCTGCAGCATGGCCAACGTCGAGTTCCACCTGGTGGGCATGTCACAGATTAGGCGGTTCTTGGGCAGGTTAAACTCCTTTTGGAGGTCCGTCAGCCGAGCACTGGCATTATATGACCGGCGGAAATGCACACAGACTTTCCTGGCCTGCCTCAGGACATCCTGTAAGCCCGGGTACCTGCCCAAGAACCGCTGCACCACCAAGTTAAGGACGTGAGCCAAACAGGGCACATGGGTCAGTTGTCCCTGTCGGAGGGCAGAGAGGAGGTTGGTGCCATTGTCGCAAACCACCATTCCTGCCTTAAGTTGGCGTGGCGTCAACCACCTCTGAACCTGCCCCTGCAGAGCTGACAGAACCTCTGCCCCAGTGTGGCTCCTGTCCCCCAAGCACACCAGCTCAAGCACCGCATGGCATCTTTTGGCCTGCGTACTTGCGTAGCCCCTTGAACGCCTACGGAGCACCGCTGGTTCCGAGGAAGAGGCCATGGAGGAAGAAGAAGAGGAGGGGGTGGAGGAGAGAGGTGTGTCACAATCAGCATTTTGGAGGCGTGGTGGCGGAACAACCTCCAACACTACTGCACCTTGTCCTGCATCCTTCCCAGCTGCCAGCAGAGTCACCCAATGCGCCGTGAAACTTAAGTAACGTCCCTGTCCATGCCTGCTGGACCATGAGTCAGCGGTAATATGCACCTTACCGCTGACCGCCCTGTCCAGCGAGGCATGGACATTGCCTTCCACATGCCGGTAGAGAGCCGGAATCGCCTTCCGTGAGAAAAAGTGGCGTTTGGGTACCTGCCACTGAGGAACCGCACATTCCACAAACTCACGGAAGGGGGCAGAGTCTACCAACTGAAAAGGCAGCAGTTGAAGTGCTAGCAATTTTGCCAAGCTAGCATTCAACCGCTGGGCATGTGGATGGCTGGGAGCAAACTTCTTTCGGCGGTGCAGCAGCTGGGGCAGGGAAATTTGCCTGGTACAATCTGACGTCGGTGTACCAAAAGCAGATTGCCCATAAGTACTTGGCTGTGACACACCTAATTCTACACCTTCATTCCTCTCACTGCAGGTCGCAGAGAGGACTGAAGGTCTAGTGGGGTTGGAAATCTCAGCTGATGAGGAGCAAGGAGAGATCGTCTTTGTTCTTTGGTGTGGGTCTTTTAGATACGCTTGCCAACGAACTGCATGGCAGGTCAACATATGTCTGGTCAAGCATGTGGTACCCAAGCGGGAGATGTTTTGGCCACGCGAGATACGCTTGAGACATATATTGCAAATAGCAGCGGTGCGATCTGATGCACTCGTCTCAAAAAAGGCCCACACCAAAGAACTTTTTGAATAACGCGCAGAGACTGCAGCGCCCTGCACATGTGGAGCTTTGGGGTGTGATGCAGTCAATGTGCTGCCCTTAGGCTGGCCCCTGGAGGGCATCCTGCCTAGTTGGTGATGTGCCACCTCCTCCTCCTCCTCCTCCTCCTCCTCCTCCTCTCTCCTATCAGGCACCCACGTTGAGTCAGTGACCTCATCATCCCCTCCCTCCTCATCACTGGAGCAAACCTGGCAGTATGCTGCAGCAGGGGGAGCATGACTGCCAGATTGCTGTCCTTCTTGGGCACCCCCTCTGTCCGTGCTCATGTTACTGCCTTCATTGAGCTCAGTATCATCATCAGAGCCTTCCAAACGCTGGGCATCCTCCTGGAGCATGTACCCAACACTGTGGTCAAACAGTTCGAGGGAATCCTCAGGAGGACATGGTGGGGCTAGGGAAGGAGTCACTGATGACATTGAGCTGAGGGAAGAGGCCGCTGCTTTGCCAGACAAAGCACCCTGGGCATGGGTGAGAGAGGATGAGGAGGATGAGGACGGCTTGGTCATCCACTCGACCAAGTCTTCCGCATGTTGCGGCTCAACACGGCCAGCTGCCGAAAAAAAGGCCAAGCGTGTCCCATGGCCACGTGCTGATGAGGATGCACCGTCTCCACGACCAGCACTAGACACAGAGCCTGCTTGCCCTCTCTTATTGGCTTGTGACTGTCTGCCTCTCCTTCTTGGCCTTCCAGACATACTAATGGCCTGTAGCTGCACTAAGCTGGGATAGAACACCTGTAATTTTCTTCAGGTAGCTTTATATACTGTAACCAGACAAGCCTGCCTGTCAGTAGGAAGATAACAGGAACGGATCTAGCTGAACACTGTGAGCAGGACGTACTGCACTAAATGTATATAGCAGGAACGGATCTAGCTGAACACTGTGAGCAGGACGCACTGCACTGAATGTAAATAGCAGGAACGGATCTAGCTGAACACTGTGAGCAGGACGCACTGCACTGAATGTAAACAGCAGGAACGGATGTAGCTAAACACTGTGAGCAGGACGCACTGCACTGAATGTAAATAGCAGGAACGGATCTAGCTGAACACTGTGAGCAGGACGCACTGCACTGAATGTAAATAGCAGGAACGGATCTAGCTGAACACTGTGAGCAGCACGCACTGCACTGAATGTAAATAGCAGGAACGGATCTAGCTGAACACTGTGAGCAGGACGCACTGCACTGAATGTAAATAGCAGGAACGGATCTAGCTGAACACTGTGAGCAGGACGCACTGCACTGAATGTAAATAGCAGGAACGGATCTAGCTGAACACTGTGAGCAGGACGCACTGCACTGAATGTAAACAGCAGGAACGGATGTAGCTAAACACTGTGAGCAGGACGCACTGCACTGAATGTAAATAGCAGGAACGGATCTAGCTGAACACTGTGAGCAGGACGCACTGCACTGAATGTAAATAACAGGAACGGATCTAGCTGAACACTGTGAGCAGGACACACTGTACTAAATGTAAATAGTCTAGCTGCCTGACCGTGGTACTAATAGGATCAAAAAGAACACCTGTAATTTTCTTCAGGTAGCTTTATATACTGTAACCAGACAAGCCTGCCTGTCAGTAGGAAGATAACAGGAACGGATCTAGCTGAACACTGTGAGCAGGACGTACTGCACTAAATGTATATAGCAGGAACGGATCTAGCTGAACACTGTGAGCAGGACGCACTGCACTGAATGTAAATAGCAGGAACGGATCTAGCTGAACACTGTGAGCAGGACGCACTGCACTGAATGTAAATAGCAGGAACGGATCTAGCTGAACACTGTGAGCAGGACGCACTGCACTGAATGTAAACAGCAGGAACGGATGTAGCTAAACACTGTGAGCAGCACGCACTGCACTGAATGTAAATAGCAGGAACGGATCTAGCTGAACACTGTGAGCAGGACGCACTGCACTGAATGTAAATAGCAGGAACGGATCTAGCTGAACACTGTGAGCAGGACGCACTGCACTGAATGTAAACAGCAGGAACGGATGTAGCTAAACACTGTGAGCAGGACGCACTGCACTGAATGTAAATAGCAGGAACGGATCTAGCTGAACACTGTGAGCAGCACGCACTGCACTGAATGTAAATAGCAGGAACGGATCTAGCTGAACACTGTGAGCAGGACGCACTGCACTGAATGTAAATAGCAGGAACGGATCTAGCTGAACACTGTGAGCAGGACGCACTGCACTGAATGTAAATAGCAGGAACGGATCTAGCTGAACACTGTGAGCAGGACGCACTGCACTGAATGTAAACAGCAGGAACGGATGTAGCTAAACACTGTGAGCAGGACGCACTGCACTGAATGTAAATAGCAGGAACGGATCTAGCTGAACACTGTGAGCAGGACGCACTGCACTGAATGTAAATAACAGGAACGGATCTAGCTGAACACTGTGAGCAGGACACACTGTACTAAATGTAAATAGTCTAGCTGCCTGACCGTGGTACTAATAGGATCAAAAAGAACACCTGTAATTTTCTTCAGGTAGCTTTATATACTGTAACCAGACAAGCCTGCCTGTCAGTAGGAAGATAACAGGAACGGATCTAGCTGAACACTGTGAGCAGGACGTACTGCACTAAATGTATATAGCAGGAACGGATCTAGCTGAACACTGTGAGCAGGACGCACTGCACTGAATGTAAATAGCAGGAACGGATCTAGCTGAACACTGTGAGCAGGACGCACTGCACTGAATGTAAATAGCAGGAACGGATCTAGCTGAACACTGTGAGCAGGACGCACTGCACTGAATGTAAACAGCAGGAACGGATGTAGCTAAACACTGTGAGCAGCACGCACTGCACTGAATGTAAATAGCAGGAACGGATCTAGCTGAACACTGTGAGCAGGACGCACTGCACTGAATGTAAATAGCAGGAACGGATCTAGCTGAACACTGTGAGCAGGACGCACTGCACTGAATGTAAACAGCAGGAACGGATGTAGCTAAACACTGTGAGCAGGACGCACTGCACTGAATGTAAATAGCAGGAACGGATCTAGCTGAACACTGTGAGCAGCACGCACTGCACTGAATGTAAATAGCAGGAACGGATCTAGCTGAACACTGTGAGCAGGACGCACTGCACTGAATGTAAATAGCAGGAACGGATCTAGCTGAACACTGTGAGCAGGACGCACTGCACTGAATGTAAATAGCAGGAACGGATCTAGTTGAACACTGTGAGCAGCTCGCACTGCACTGAATGTAAACAGCAGGAACGGATGTAGCTAAACACTGTGAGCAGGACGCACTGCACTGAATGTAAATAGCAGGAACGGATCTAGCTGAACACTGTGAGCAGGACGCACTGCACTGAATGTAAATAACAGGAACGGATCTAGCTGAACACTGTGAGCAGGACACACTGTACTAAATGTAAATAGTCTAGCTGCCTGACCGTGGTACTAATAGGATCAAAAAGAACACCTGTAATTTTCTTCAGGTAGCTTTATATACTGTAACCAGACAAGCCTGCCTGTCAGTAGGAAGATAACAGGAACGGATCTAGCTGAACACTGTGAGCAGGACGTACTGCACTAAATGTATATAGCAGGAACGGATCTAGCTGAACACTGTGAGCAGGACGCACTGCACTGAATGTAAATAGCAGGAACGGATCTAGCTGAACACTGTGAGCAGGACGCACTGCACTGAATGTAAATAGCAGGAACGGATCTAGCTGAACACTGTGAGCAGGACGCACTGCACTGAATGTAAACAGCAGGAACGGATGTAGCTAAACACTGTGAGCAGCACTCACTGCACTGAATGTAAATAGCAGGAACGGATCTAGCTGAACACTGTGAGCAGGACGCACTGCACTGAATGTAAATAGCAGGAACGGATCTAGCTGAACACTGTGAGCAGGACGCACTGCACTGAATGTAAACAGCAGGAACGGATGTAGCTAAACACTGTGAGCAGGACGCACTGCACTGAATGTAAATAGCAGGAACGGATCTAGCTGAACACTGTGAGCAGGACGCACTGCACTGAATGTAAATAACAGGAACGGATCTAGCTGAACACTGTGAGCAGGACACACTGTACTAAATGTAAATAGTCTAGCTGCCTGACCGTGGTACTAATAGGATCAAAAAGAACACCTGTAATTTTCTTCAGGTAGCTTTATATACTGTAACCAGACAAGCCTGCCTGTCAGTAGGAAGATAACAGGAACGGATCTAGCTGAACACTGTGAGCAGGACGTACTGCACTAAATGTATATAGCAGGAACGGATCTAGCTGAACACTGTGAGCAGGACGCACTGCACTGAATGTAAATAGCAGGAACGGATCTAGCTGAACACTGTGAGCAGGACGCACTGCACTGAATGTAAATAGCAGGAACGGATCTAGCTGAACACTGTGAGCAGGACGCACTGCACTGAATGTAAACAGCAGGAACGGATGTAGCTAAACACTGTGAGCAGGACGCACTGCACTGAATGTAAATAGCAGGAACGGATCTAGCTGAACACTGTGAGCAGGACGCACTGCACTGAATGTAAATAGCAGGAACGGATCTAGCTGAACACTGTGAGCAGCACGCACTGCACTGAATGTAAATAGCAGGAACGGATCTAGCTGAACACTGTGAGCAGGACGCACTGCACTGAATGTAAATAGCAGGAACGGATCTAGCTGAACACTGTGAGCAGGACGCACTGCACTAAATGTAAATACCAGGAACGGATCTAGCTGAACACTGTGAGCAGGACGCACTGCACTGAATGTAAATAGCAGGAACGGATCTAGCTGAACACTGTGAGCAGGACGCACTGCACTGAATGTAAATAGCAGGAACGGATCTAGCTGAACACTGTGAGCAGCACGCACTGCACTGAATGTAAATAGCAGGAACGGATCTAGCTGAACACTGTGAGCAGGAAGCACTGTACTGAATGTAAATAGCAGGAACGGATCTAGCTGAACACTGTGAGCAGGACACACTGCACTGAATGTAAATAGTCTAGATAGAAGATAACAGGAACGGATCTAGCTAAACTGAATACAGTGTATATATATATATGCAACACCTGGGATGCATATATATACACAATACACTGTAAGTGCAGCTAACTGACTGACTGTTCTGCCTAATCTATCTAACTCAAATCAAATGACACTGTCTCTCTCTCTCTCTATCGCTCAGCACACCGGAACACACACTACACAGGGCCGCCGTGCAGGCGGCCTTATATAGTGTGGGGTGTGTACTAAATCCCTGAGCCATAATTGGCCAAAGCCACCCTGGCTTTGGCCAATTACAGCTCTCTCTACTGACGGCGCTGTGATTGGCCAAGCATGCGGGTCATAGTGCATGCTTGGCCAATCATCAGCCAGCAATGCACTGCGATGCCGCAGTGAATTATGGGCCGTGACGCGCCACACGAATTTGGCGCGAACGGCCCATATCGTTCGCAATTCGACGGACGGTCGAACAGCCGATGTTCGAGTCGAACATGGGTTCGACTCGAACACGAAGCTCATCCCTACTGATGAATGTCCTGGAACCTGTATCAAGAAACATGCAATGACAATATCACATATTAACCATCAATTAAGATGAAGCTTGACTGGACGGTCCAAGTGACCTGGAAAACAAGAAAAAATTATGCAGCAAGCAAACATAAACCTAAGTTTAGCTGGATGGTAGAACACGTAGTAATCGGACATAGGAGAGTGCCAAAGTTCCAAGTAGAACCTGTAGTTAGCAGCAATGTACTCCCAATCGTGCCAATAGCATGGCTAGTCCTTGCATAAGTCACTCACCTGGCAAAAGGAGTTCTAACTCTGTAATTGGATCTAGTAAATGTTTGTGTTGATCCTCCTTTGGTTACCTTGACCTCTACCTTCCAGACCTTGTTATCATCACTGGGCATAACTTTAGGAATAAGACCTATAAGCCATTCATTCCGACAAACTTCCTTGTCCTTTAGGATGAGAATCTCCAACCTTGAGATTAGGCTTAGATGTTTGCCATTTGTGACGACCTTGAAAATGATGAAGATACTCCTTCCTCCAGCGATGCCAAAACACATTGGCTAGACATTGCACCTGCTTCCATTGATGCCTTTAGATATCCTTGAGGTCAATCTCACTTGAAGATATTACAGCATTCCCAATCTTTTGAGTAAGAAGCAAAGCTGGTGTAAGGATCACTGGAGCATCAGGATCTAAAGATACCAGCACTAAAGGTCTTGCGTTCACTATGGCAGACACTTCAGCAAGAAAGGTAGACAAAGTCTGATGGGTGAGTGGTAAAAACGTATGATTCTGCAACATAGAGTAAAAAGTTCTCAGTGCGACTCCAATCATTCTTTCCCAGGATCGTCCCATGTGTAAAGAATGTGGAGGGTTAAACAACCAGGTACATCCATTGTTGGCCAGGAAATTGTCCAGTTGCAACTCTTTACATGTCCCAACAAAGTTGATACCACAGTCAGATCTAAGCTGCATGACCGGTCCTCTGACAGAGAAGAATCTTCTTAGGGCACAGATGAAGGAAGAAAAATCCATACACTCGATCACTTCTATATGTATCGCTCGGATGCTGTGACAGGCAAACAATACAACCCACCTTTTACTATTGGCAGCTCCACCACAAGTTCTCTGAGTGATGACAGACCATGGGCGAAAATGTCTACTGCTATATAGGTAAAGGGTTGATCTGTACTTAGGCGATCAGTTGCCATTTGTTGCTGTTACATAGTTAGGTTGAAAAGTCCATCTAGTTCAACCAATAAACAAAAACATACAATCCCATCTACACAATCCTATACCCACACCAAAGCATAAACCAAATTTGCTACAGCAGGGGAAAAAATTCCTTCCAGATCCCCCGAGAGGCAATCGGATATTCCCTGGATCAACTTTACTTATAAATGTAAGTATTCAGTTATATTGTGTACATTTAGGAAATAATCCAGGCCTTTTTTAAAGCAATCTACTGAGCTGGCCAGAACCACATCTGGAGGGAATATATTCCACATTTTCACAGCTCTTACTGTGAAGAAACCTTTCCGTATTCCGTAAATCTCTTTTCCTCCAGACGTAAAGAGTGCCCCCTTGTCCTCTGTGATACCCTTAAAGTGAATAACTCTAATTACAGCATGTATTTGTACATGTTGATCATACCCCCCCTAATCTCCTGTTCTCAAGAGAGAATAAATTCAGTTCCTCTAATCTTTCCTCATAGCTGAGCTCCTCCATGCCTCTTATCAGTTTGGTTGCCCTTCTCTGCACTTTCTCCAGTTCCCCGATATCCTTTTTGAGAACTGGTGCCCAAAACTGAACTGCATATTCCAGGTGAGGTTTTACTAATGATTTGTACAGGCGCAAAATGATCTCTCTCTCTCTCTCTCTCTCTCTCTCTCTCTCTATGGAGTCTATACCTCTCTTAATACAAGAAAGGACTTTGCTTGCTTTGGAAACTGCAGCTTGGCATTGCATGCTATTTTTAGGCTTATGGTCTACCAAAACCCCCAGATCCTTCTCCACTATGACCTGTGAAATAAGTTAATAAAATAATCAAAAATAATGGTGCAAGATAAATAATATCATACTCTAATGTCCCAAAAATAATTGAAGACAAAAAATGAATAGATAAACGAATAGAATCCAAACCCAAAAAGAAAGTCCGTGATAAATCAAGGAAAAGTGCCAGAAAGGGCCACAACAAAGATGAGGATGCAGTGGGGAGAATCTTCTGTGGTTCCTCACACCCGAGATGGAATATCAGATATGCTTACCAGATCCCATTGACCGCCATTACAGCAGTCAAAAACGGCACAGGGAAATTTTGGGGCTCCCCACAACCTCAGCTTAATGGTACCGATGGGCGACAGATGATATCTCAGGATTCAAAGAGAAAAAGAACAATCCATCGCGTAATACAGTCTGCACAATCGTTTCATTAGAAAGGAATTGCACTTACAAAGCCTCCATGTAGTAATCAGCATATCGCGTACAACTATCAGTCAGCGCCTACGTCTGCTGCCTCCGCCTTCCTGGTTCGTGTACAGCCCTACACAAGAACGGACGTGGTGACGTCGTAGGCTCCTCCCTACGCGTTTCGTCACAAGCGGACGTGGTCTGGGGATTGGCCAAGCGCTTAATAAAACGATTGTGCAGACTGTATTACGCGATGGATTGTTCTTTTTCTCTTTGAATCCTGAGATATCATCTGTCGCCCATCGGTACCATTAAGCTGAGGTTGTGGGGAGCCCCAAAATTTCCCTGTGCCGTTTTTGACTGCTGTAATGGCGGTCAATGGGATCTGGTAAGCATATCTGATATTCCATCTCGGGTGTGAGGAACCACAGAAGATTCTCCCCACTGCATCCTCATCTTTGTTGTGGCCCTTTCTGGCACTTTTCCTTGATTTATCACGGACTTTCTTTTTGGTTTTGGATTCTATTCGTTTATCTATTCATTTTTTGTCTTCAATTATTTTTGGGACATTAGAGTATGATATTATTTATCTTGCACCATTATTTTTGATTATTTTATTAACTTATTTCACAGGTCATAAATATTATTAGCGCCGCATCTTTTTTGTATAATTTCTATGGTGGGATTTGGAGACTAGATCTCGATGCAGGCTGCTTAGATTTCACTACACTGTATATTTTATGTTTCACCTTGAGCGCAGCTTTCACTTTTGTTTTTGCCTTCTCCACTATGGATTTCCCCAGTTGTACTCCCCCTAGTATGTATGACGCATGCATATTGTTAGCCCCCAAGTGCATAACTTTAGTTTTATCAACATTAAACTTCATCTGCCACATAGTCGCCCAACTAAACAATGCACTGAGGTCGGCTTATAAATTGGAGACATCCTGTAAGGATGTTATTTCACTGCATAGTTTGCGGCTATCTGCAAAGACTGAAATGGCATTTGTAATCCCAGACCCTATATCATTTATAAAGATGTTAAAAAGTAAGGGTCCCAACACTGAACCTTGGGGTACACCACTGATAACCTTAGACCATTCCGAGTAAGAATCATTAACCACTACTCTCTGAATTCTGTCTTTTAGCCAGTCTTTTTTATCCATTTGTAGCACCCCGGAGTTTAGGCAGGGATGCTCCTCACAAATTTACTTGCCAGGAGTAGTTATCCTGGTTGATTGTTAGAGATCCATTGATTTCTCCCTAAGTTTGGCCTTGTTGCACTTTTCTCTTCTACCACTAGGTGGGCGGGTACTTGGTGGTACTAGATACCAGAAGGGCAACCCAAGGTCAGGTTATGGGTATGTGCGGTATCTCAGCCAATGGGCAGGGATTTTCTTGGTTCCCTTGGCCTGCTGGGAAAGCCTATGTATTCGGGTGGAGTCAGGTGATCTATGTTCTGTGCCACCTGAATGGCTGTCTGGGTGGATGTGTGTCGTGTGCCCCGGGCTGCTAGGCCATAAATTGGGCCTATCCCGGGGGCGTCTGGCTGCTAAGCTGTCTGAGGACCTATCCAGAAGCAAGAGAGCAGTGCAGGGTTGGGATTGCGGCTTGCAGTCCAACCAGAAGTGATGGTTCTGCCGGCCGGAGAACCTGTCAGTGGTGGGAGGTAGAGGGGAAGCTGACGCCACTATGGGACCAACCACCTTATTACCAGGGACCAGAATGAGCAACTGAAGCAAGTATCGGAGCACTATTCTCACCAAAATGGCACGGTGGAGAATCAGGAAACTTCAGATGGTGATCAAGTCAGGGACCCAGCCAGATGAGGTGATGCTTGCAGAGCAGCCTTGTGTGTCAAGCCAGGGATCGAGCGGTCCAGTGGGGTGAAGCTTGAGGAGTATCGGGAGTGCCAAGCTAGGGACCTAGCAGAGAAGCGGGGGTGACGCTTGAGGAAGATACCACCGTGAAGATTGGAGGAACTCAAGGGATTCAGTGACAGTGAATAAGAGGGTCTAGTGAGATACAGGGAGCTCAGTGTACTGAAGAACTACAAAGAGAAGTTGTAGTGAAGGTTCAAGGACTGTTACGCTTTGTGTTACGAACTGTTAAAGACTGTTGCCATAGGAGACCACATTCCTGCATGTGCAGATGTGGCTTCTTGCTGGAGGCCTTTCCCTGCACGGCTGTCCTCCTATTGAAGTCTCGGAGTCTGCTGTTTTAACTTGCAACTACTCAAGGGTGTCCTGGCCCTAACCCTCTTTCCTCCATAAAAGTTTGTAAGAGAAATAAACATCTCTTTTGCATTCAAGAAGTGTCTGGCACCCAGTAACTTCCACCTTGCATCCACTATGCCTCACAACCCACCATATACAGAAGGATGTCAGCTATCTCTGGCCCTGGAGGTCCTCATTAGACTGAAGGATGCCGAAGACCTTGCTACATTTGGCGCCCAACGTGGAGCTAAGGCGTTGTCCTTGCTGTAATCGCCCATAGCAACCAGCTTTGGCTCCATTGGGACTCCATCTGGCTCCGTGGGAAGGTGGTAAATAACCTTTACTCATCTTATAGACTGTGTTGTCATGTGTACTGTCAATGTGGGGAAGAACCAACAAGTCTCATTGCTCAGGGGAAAGGATCAGCCTGGTCCATTGGCAGGGGGAGAAGCCCCTGCTTTGCAGAGAATAAGGAAGTGTTGCCACGTGCGTCTGATTGTGGGTTAGAGAAGGAGATGGCGCAGTTTGGAAGCATCATGGTGGATTGGCCGATGAACATTTGGCCTAAGCGAATCCAAAGGCACGGTGACAGACACCAGAGTGCAGTATGCCACAAGGGGTAAGATTGCCCTGTATACGGCTGGAGGCTATGAGGCTCTAGGACTGATCTGTGAACAATGTTCTGGCCTGACCACGTAGTTGAGGCCTTGGATCGTCTGCGGATGTTGTGGGGAACAGGTGTTTAAGAGACTTTAAACGTTTTGTCACCATGGTGAACACCAAAGGAGAAACCTTGATCCTGCCCGATCCCGGGTACTATTGATAAATGTTGTGAAGATAACAATATCATCTCTCTCTGTGAATTACAAATGTGCAGTTGTGGAGTCAAACTTAGGTGAGTAAATAACTTGGAATTGGATTAGCTCATGGTAGCCATGGACAACGGAACAGTCTCATGAGTCACATGGGCAGGCTGTAAAGGTCTCCCATCAAAATGTCAGGGCTGGGCTCAGCCCTTCCTTCTCTGAGCTGGCCGCTCAGCTGTCAGCTAATTGCCAGCTCCCATCTCTCTCCGCAGTTACCCAGCTGTTGTTGATTCTGCTCGTCAGTCCTGCCTACTTAAAGTCGTCCAACTCACTTGATCTCTGCCTTCTCCTTTGTCAACATCACAGAGACTTTCTCCCGCGTTTCTGTTAAAGAATTGCTCGGCTGATGTTCCTTCTGGCTCTTGATCCTGCTTGCTGTACTTCTACGTTTATCTCTGGCTCTCTGACATTTGTTTGGCTGACTACCCTATCCGGTTACTGAACTCTGGCTTGTTTTGACTAGGCTTACTCTGTTTACCTTATTATTATTATTATTATTATTATTATTATTAATAATAAACAAGTGTGATTTAACTTTACTTCTGTCTCGGTCTGATTCATGGTCCCTGATAGTAGGCGAAGGCCATGAATTCAGAAGATACAGTTTATCCACTTGTTGGTAATATTTTTTCTAGATTGGATGAGCAAGATCACCGCATGGATCAGTTTGCCATAGCGTTACAAACGCTCCTGAATCACACGGCTCACCTGGAGTCTCCCGCTGTGGCTGCTCCGGTACAACCTGAGTCGCAGGCCGTCCCTGCTGCTACGCCAGTCTCTGTGCAGGCACCTGCCTCGAGTATTACCTCTATAAGAGGTATGTCTGGTTCCGCTCCACTTCCCCGGCGATTTGGGGGCAATCCAGTTCAATGCAGAGGGTTTCTCAACCAGGTTGAGATTTACATTGAGATGCTGCCCCAGGCATTTCTCACGGACAGAAGTAAAGTAGGTTTCCTGATATCTTTGCTTTCTGAGAGAGCCTTGGCCTGGACAAACCCTCTATGGGAGACACAAAAACCTGTTGTCTTGAGTTACCCTGACTTTGTGGCCTCCTTTAAAAGGGTATTTGACGTCCCCGCATGCTCCGCTTCCGCTGCCAAGTGCCTTATGTCCATCAAACAGAGTACGAGAACTGTTGCCGACTATGCCATTGAATTCCGTACTCTGGCAGCAGAGGTTGCTTGGAACAATGAGGCCCTCATGGCTGCTTTTTCTCATGGTCTCTCAAATTCCATTAAGGATGAGATAGCAGCTCGAGATATACCCACTGAGCTGGAGAGGTTGATCACGTTTGCCACCCTCATTGACTCCAGACTCAGAGTGGGACTCCCTTTTAAGGAGCGCTTGCGGAAGCCTCCTGTACATTTGCCTCCAAGCTTTGCAGTCCCACCCTTGCCTCCCTCACCTCCCATACCTCCTGGTATCGAGTCGGTCAGTGAAGATGAACCCATGCACTTGGGCTTCACGCGTCTCTCTGCGGTTGAGAGAACCTTTAGGAGGAGGGAGAGACTGTGCCTTTATTGTGGGTAGGCAGGTCACTTTTTGAAGTCTTGTCCTACCCGTCCAGGGAACGCCCGAACCTTGAGGTCCTGTCATGGACAGACCTTAGGTGGTGTTGTTTCGTCCCCAGTTATCCAGCAGGATAAGCCCCTGGTTTCGGTCACCCTTTCTTGGGCTGAGTCGTCCATCAAGATACAGGCTCTAAGCGACTCTGGGGCTGCAGGCCTGTTCATTGATGCTGCCTTTGTATCGCAGCATTCGATTCTGCTGCAGCTGCGTGACACTCCACTTGCCATTGAGGCTCTTGATGGGAGACCTCTACAGCCTGCCCATATGACTCGTGAGATAGCTCCATTGTCCATGGCCATAGGGGCTCTTCACTATGGGATAATCCAATTCCAAGTTATTTCCTCACCTAGGTTTCCGCTGGTAATTGGTTATCCTTGGTTACAGAGGCACAACCCTTCTTTTGATTGGTTCCGTGCTGAGGTTCTGTCCTGGTCACCACAATGCAGTGAGACATGGTTCCAGAAGGTAGCTAAGGTCCTGTGCACCTCTTCACTCTCCTCCCTGCCGGAGGAGTACCGCGATTTTAGCGATGTCTTTGACAAAGGTCAAGTCGGTAGTTTGCCTCCACACCGGTCTTATGATTGCGCAATTGACCTTCAACCTGGTGCCATACCCCCTCGTGGCCAGGTTTACCCTTTGTCGGTCTTGGAGGATAAGGCCATGGAGGAGTATGTTGCAGATGCACTTTCTTGAGGTTTCATCTGCAAATCCTCGTCTTCTGCTGGTGCTGGTTTCTTCTTTGTGAAGAAGAAGAGCGGTGAACTGAGACCTTATATTGATTAGAGGGGTCTCAATCGTTTCACGATTAAGAATGCCTACCCGATTCCATTAATTACTGAGTTATTTGACCGCCTCAAGGGAGCAACAGTTTTCACGAAGCTTGATTTGAGAGGGGCATACAATTCTGTGCGGATTAAGGAGGGCAACGAGTGGAAAACTGTGTTTAATACCAGAACAGGCCATTAGGAGTACCTCGTAATGCCTTTTGGACTTTGTAACGCCCCAGCAGTTTTGCAGGAATTTATTAACAATGTCGTCTGAGATTTGTTGCAGTTATGTGTGGTGTTTTATCTCGATGATATCCTCATATTTTCCAAGTCCCAGGAGAGCCACTACACAGATGTCTGTCATGTGCTTCAGAAACTAAGAGAAAACAATCTCTATTGTTAAGTGGAGAAGTGCGAGTTCCATCGTGAACAGGTTAAATTCCTGGGCTATGTCATTTCCACTGCTGGTTTTTCGATTGACCCAGAGAAACTTTCGGCAGTTCTACAGTGGCCCCAACCTGTGGGTTTACATCCTCTGCAGCGTTTCCTGGGCTTTGCCAACTATTATCGGAAATTTATTCGTAACTTCTTGTCTCTGGTCAAGCCCCTGACTGATATGACCAGAAAGGATCGTAACCCACAGTGTGGAGTCCATTAAGGCCTTTGAGAGTCTCAAGGCTGCCTTTGTTTCTGCTCCTGTGTTGGCACATCCTGATCCTACATTGCCTTTTATCCTAGAAGTTGATGCTTCTGAGAATGGAGTTGGCACCCTTCTGTCTCAACGTCCTAACTCTGAGATCGATATGCATCCGTGTGGCTACTTTTCCAAGAAATTGTCACATGCAGAGTGCAATTACAAGATTGGTGACAGAGAGCTGTTAGCGATCATTTTAGCCCTGAAAGAATTGAGACATCTCCTTGAAGGTACCACTGTGCCGGTTCTCATTCTTACTGACCATAAGAATCTCACATTCTTGTCTGAGGCTAAGCGCCTCTCTCCCAGAAGGGCACGATGGGCTCTTTTCTTGTCGAGTTTTAATTACATTGTCTCATTCGTATGTAAACAGTAAAAAAGGGAGGACAGACCATATCGGCATATAAAGAATGAGGAAGGACATCTGGTTACAAAGGATGGGGAGATGGCGAAGGTATTGAATTTATTATTCTCCTCAGTCTTCTGAATCGGGGGGCTTCAGTAACCAAAACTGCAGTGTTTATCCTCATGACACAACACAAGAAGCGCCTCCATGGTTAACAGAGGACAGAATTAAAATTAGACTTGAGAAACTTAACATTAATAAATCACCGGGACCAGATGGCTTGCATCCGAGGGTACTTAGGGAACTCAGTCAAGTGATTGCCAGACCGTTGTTCTTAATTTTTACAGACAGTCTACTGACTGGAATGGTACCAGCTGATTGGAAAAAAGCCAATGTAGCACCAATATTTAAAAAGGGCCCAAAATACATCCCTGGGAATTACAAACCAGTTAGCCTAACATCAATAGTATGTAAACTCTTGGAGGGATGATAAGGGACTATATACAAGATTTTAGTAATGAGAACGGTATCATTAGCAGTAATCAGCATGGATCAGCATGGATTCAAGAAGAATCGTTCTTGCCATTTACTAACCTTCTATGAGGAGGTGAGTTGCCATCTAGATAAAGGAAGGCCCGTTGACGTGGTGTATCTGGATTTTGCAAAAGCATTTGGCACAGTTCCCCATAAACGTTTACTGTACAAAATAAGGTCCGTTGGCATGGACCATAGGGTGAGTACATGGATTGAAAACTGGCTACAAGGGCGAGTTCAGAGGGTGGTGATAAATGGGGAGTACTCGGAATGGTCAGAGGTGGGTAGTGGGGTACCCTAGGGTTCTGTGCTGGGACCAATCTTATTTATTTTATTCATAAACGACGTGGAGGATGGGGAAAACAGTTCAATCTCTGTATTTGCGGATGATGCTAAGCTATGCAGGGCAATAACTCCTCTGCAGGATGTGGAAACCTTGCAAGAAGATCTGAACAAATTAATGGGGTGGGCAACTACATGGCAAATGAGGTTCAATGTAGAAAAATGTAAAATAATGCATTTGGGTGGCAAAAATATGAATGCAATCTATACACTGGGGGAGAACCTCTGGGGGAATCTAGGATGGAAAAGGACCTGGGGATCCTAGTAGATGATAGGCTCAGCAATGGCATGCAATGCCAAGCTGCTGCTAACAAAGCAAACAGAATATTGGCATGCATTAAAAAGGGGATCAACTCCAGAGATAAAACGATAATTCTCCCACTCTACAAGACTCTGGTCCGGCCGCACGTAGAGTATGCTGTCCAGTTCTGGGCACCAGTCCTCAGGATGTACTGGCAATGGAGCGAGTACAAAGAAGGGCAACAAAGCTAATAAAGGGTCTGGAGGATCTTAGTTATGAGGAAAGGTAGCGAGCACTGAACTTATTCTCTCTGGAGAAGAGACGCTTGAGAGGGGATATGATTTCAATATACAAATACCGTACTGGTGACTCTACAATAGAAATAAAACTTTTTCGCAGAAGAGAGTTTAACAAGACTTGTGGCCACACAATAAAATTAGAAGAAAAGAGGTTTAACCTACGTAGAGCGGCAAGGATGTGGAATTCCCTTCCACAGGCGGTGGTCTCAGCGGGGAGCATCGATAGCTTTAAGAAACTATTAGATAAGCACCCGAATGACCGCATCATACAGGGATATACAATGTAATACTGACACATAATCACACATAGGTTGGACTTGATGGACTTTTGTCTTTTTTCAACCTCACCTACTATGTAACTATGTACCCGGTACTTATAATGTAAGGTTTATTGGGCCTTCCATATCCTTCACAGGATTAACCCAGTGGCTTACGCCTTGGACCTTCCTCTTAGTATGCGCATCTCTAATGTGTTTCATGTCTCCTTATTGAAACCTTTGGTCTGCAATCGCTTTACCACCTCGGTGCCACGTCCTCACCCTATACAGGTTGAGAACCATGAGGAGTATGAAGTACAATCCATTGTTGATGCCCGTAGGCTCCGTGGGCGCATACAGTACCTCGTGCATTGGAAGGGTTACGGTCTGGAGGGACGCTCTTGGGTCTCATGCTCGGACATACATGCCCCTGTCCTCCTCCGTGATTTCCATAGACATTTTCCCCTCAAGCCCAGTGGTCCTCCGAGGGGGAGGGGTTGTTGAGGAGGGGGTACTGTCAGGGCTGGGCTCAGCCCTTCCTTCTCTGAGTTGGCCGCTCAGCTGTCAGCTACTTGCCGGCTGCCATCTCTCTCCACAGTTACCCAGCTGTTGTTGATTCTGCTCGTCAGTCCTGCCCACTTAAAGTCGTCCATCTCACTTGATCTCTGCCTTCGCCTTTGACAACATCACAGAGACTTTCTCCTGTGTTCCTGTTAAAGACTTGCTCAGCTGACGTTTCTTCTGGCTCCTGTTCCTGCTTGCTGTACTTCTACGTTTATATCTGGCTCTCTGACTTTTGCTTGGCTGACTACCTGATCCGGTTACTGAACTCTGGCTTGTTTTGACTACGCTTACTCTGTTTACCTTATTATTATTATTAATAATAAACAAGTGTGATTTAACTATACTTCTGTCTCAATCTGATTAATGGTTCCAGATACAAAGAGCCTCAATGGCAAGTGGAGTGGCACGAAGTTTCAGCGGAATCGAGTGCTTAGATACAAAGGCAGCATCAATGAACAGGCCTGCAGCCCCAGAGTTGATTACAGCCTGTATCTCGATGGACCAATAAAGAATAACTGGGACCAGAGGGTTATCCTTCTGGATAACTAGGGACAAAACAGGTTTGTCCGCTACAGGACCTCAAGGTTCAGACGTTCCCTGGACGGATAGGACAAGACTTCAAAAAGTGGCCTGCCTGACCACAATACAGGCACAATCTCTCCCTCCTCCTAAAGGTTCTCTCATCCACAGACAGACGTGTGAAGCCCAAGTGCATGGGTTCATCTTTACTGACCGACTCCGTACCAGGAGGAATGGGAGGTGAGGGAGGCAAGGGTGGGACTGCAAAGCTTGGAGACAAATGTACAGGAGGCTTCCGCAAGCACTCCTTAAAAGAGAGTCTTTCTCTGAGTCTGGAGTCAATGAGGATGGCAAACGTGATTAACTTCTTCAGCTCAGTAGTCATAGCTGCTATCTCATCTTTAACCACTTGCTGCCCGCCCGCCGTCATATGACGGCGGGACGGTGCAGCTGTTGTTCTGGGCCGCCGTCATATGATGGCGCAGCCTACCAGGCAGCCCAGGGGGCGCGCGCGCCGCATCGTTCGGGTTCCGGTGCGTGTGCCCGGCGGCCGCGATGTCCGCCGGGCACCCGCGATTGCCCGGTAACCGAGCAGGACCATGGATCTGTGTGTCAGATGGCAGGAGACCGATGGTGTGTTCCTTGTACAGAGGAACACCGATCGGTCTCCTCCCCTTGTGAATCCCCTCCCCCCACAGTTAGAATCACTCCCTAGCAACACATTAACCCCTACAGCGCCCCCTCCTGGTTAACCCCTTTATTGCCAGTCACATTTATTCAGTAATCAATGCATTTTTATAGCACGGATCGCTGTATAAATGTGAATGGTCCCAAAAATGTGTCAAAATTGTCCGATGTGTCCGCCGCAATATCGCAGTCATGATAAAAATCACAGATCGCCGCCATTACTAGTAAAAAAAATAATAATAATAAAAATGCTTTAAATCTATCTCCTTATTTTGTAGACGCTATAACTTTTGCGCAAACCAATAAATATACGCTTATTGCGATATTTTTTACCAAAAATATGTAGAAGAATACGTATCGGCCAAAAATGAAGAAAAAATTTGTTTAAAAAAAAAAAAAAATTTGGATACTTATTGTAGCAAAAAGTAAAAAATATTGTGTTTTTTCAAACGTGTCACTTTTATTTTGTTTATAGCACAAGAAATAAAAAACGCAGGGGTATTCAAATACCACCAAAAGAAAGCTCTATTAGTGGGGAAAAAATGATAAAAATTTCATTTGGGTACAGTGTAGTATGACTGCGCAATTGTTATTCAAAATGTGACAGCACTGAATGCTGAAAATTGGCTTGGGCAGGAAGGGGGTAAAAATGCCCTGTATGGAAGTAGTTAAATGGTATCCGAGAGACCATGAGAAAAAGCAGCCAGGAGGGCCTCATTGTTACACGCAACCTCTGCTGCCAGAGTACGGAATTCAATGGCGTAATCGGCAACAGTTCTTGTACTCTGATGGACATGAGGCAATTGGCAGCAGAAGTGGAGCATGCGGGAATGTCAAATACAATTTTAAAAGAAGCCACAAACTCTGGGTAACTCAGGACAACGGGTTTTTGTGTCTCCCATAGAGTTTGCCCAGGCCAAGGCAATATCAGAAAGAAAAGATATCACGAAACCTACTTTGCTTCTGTCCGTGGGAAAAGCCTGGGGCAGCATCTTGAAGTATATCTCAACCTGATTGAGAAACCCTCTGCTCCTGAATCGCAGCAGTTGCAGGGAGTGCTCTCAAAGAGTCATGCTGGTCTGTGCCCTGAAAATTGCCAGTATGCCTCCATCTGAAAAGTAACATGCTGATCCGAAGTTGTGGAATTTCAGCATGTTTATTCTTCATCTGTGAAGAAAAGTTGTCTCAATCCCTGGCTGTGCTAAGGACAGACTGAGAAATAGTTAAAATGTAAGGGGACCTTTATGACCAGGAAGATTAACAGTTCTTCAAAAATGACGGTCCCTTGCCTGTTGGCATGGCTAAATGTGTTGCCTGCAAATGGTCATGCACCTGTCCCCAGAGTTGTCCTTGTGAAGAAGGGAAGCTGCTGGGAAACAAAAGTTGTTGACCAAGTTGTTGCACCTCTAGTGAACTTCCTGTTGGACTCTGGGGCTCTAAGGACAATCAGGTGTTTAGTTAGGTAGGTAGAATGTGCTGTGGCAAAAAGGGCAAGTTCTCACCTTGAAACTTGGATTATTGGACTGAAAGGTACACAAGGATTGTTCTTTGGGACACTGACCACTAGGTGGCGTGAGAGTGCCAGCCTGAGTGAGTCATAATCTCAGCTTTGCTCACATTTCAATGATTGATAAGTAAAAGTTTTTTCTAGAATTACTATGGAAAAGGGGTGGCACCCTCGAGAGGGTGGGGCCCAATTTCAACTGTAGATATCTCTAGATATAGTCATTGCTAAAAGTATATACAGTAGCTCACAAAAGTAAGTACACACCTCACATTTTTGTAAATATTTTTTTATATCTTTTCATGTGACAACACTGAAGAAATTACGCTTTGCTACAATGTAAAGTAGTCAGTGTACAGCTTGTATAACAGTGTAAATTTGCTGTCCCTTCAAAATAACTCAACACACAGCCATTAATGTCAATATTTTGTGTGGCCACCATTATTTTCCAGCACTGCCTTAACCCTCTTGGAGTTCACCAGAGGTTCACAGGTTGCCACTGAAGTCCACTCCTCCATGACGACATTGTGGAGCTGGTGGATATTAGAGACCTTGCACTCCTCCAACTTCCGTTTGAGGATGCCCCACAGATGCACAATAGGGTTTAGGTCTGGAGACATGCTTGGCTAGGCCATCACCTTTACTATCAGCTTCTTTAGCAAGGCAGTGGTCGTCTTGGAAGTCTGTTTGGGGTCGTTATCATGTTGGAATACTGCCCTGTGGCTCAGTCTCCGAAGGGAGGGGATCATGCTCTGCTTCAGTATGTCACAGTACATGTCGGCATTCATAGTTCCCTCAATGAACTGTAGCTCCCCAGTGGTGCCGGCACTCATGCACTTATGCAGCCCCAGACCATGATACTCCCATCATCATGCTTGACTGCAGGCAGGACACACTTGTCTTTGTACTCCTCACTTGGTTACCACCACACACGCTTGACATCATGATGGCTTTTTCCACACGTATTTGCTGTTGTTTTCATAATCTATACGATCCCTTGCGAGCTTATCATTCTTACCCGAGATTACATTGTCCAAATCCACAAAACCCAAAATAATATACAGTGGGGGCAGAAAGTATTCAGACCCCCTTAAATTTTTCACTCTTTGTTATTTTGCAGCCATTTGCCCAAATCATTTAAGTTCATTTTTTTCCTTATTAATGTACACACAGCACCCCATATTGACAGAAAAACACAGAATCGTTGACATTTTTGCAGATTTATTAAAAAAGAAAAACTGAAATATCACATGGTCCTAAGTATTCAGAACCTTTGCTCAGTATTTAGTAGAAGCACACTTTTGATCAAATACAGCCATGAGTCTTTTTGGGAAAGATGCAACAAGTTTTTCACACCTGGATTTGGGGATCCTCTGCCATTCCTCCTTGCAGATCCTCTCCAGTTCTGTCAGGTTGGATGGTAAACTTTGGTGAACAGCCATTTTTAGGTCTCTCCAGAGATGCTCAATTGGGTTTAAGCCGAGGCTCTGGCTGGGCCATTCAAGAACAGTCACAGAGTTGTTGTGAAGCCACTGTGTGTTTAGGGTCATTGTCTTGTTGGAAGGTAAACCTTCGGCCCAGTCTGAGGTCCTGAGCACTCTGGAGAAGGTTTTGGTCCAGGATATCCCTGTACTTGGCCGCATTCATCTTTGACAGTCGTCCTGTCCCTGCAGCTGAAAAACACCCCCACAGCATGATGCTGCCACCATCATGCTTCACTGTTGGGACTGTATTGGACAGGTGATGAGCAGTGCCTGGTTTTCTCCACACATACCGCTTAGAATTAAGGCCAAAAAGTTCTATCTTGGCCTCATTAGACCAGAGAATCTTATTTCTCACCATCTTGGAGTCCTTCAGGTGTTTTTTAGCAAACTCCATGCGGGCTTTCATGTGTCTTGCACTGAGGTGAGGCTTCCGTCAGGCCACTCTGCCATAAAGCCCCGACTGGTGGAGGGCTGCAGTTATGGTTGACTTTCTACAACTTTCTCCCATCTCCCGACTGCATCTCTGGAGCTCAGCCACAGTGATCTTTGGGTTCTTCTTTACCTCTCTCACGGCCAGCTCTAGGAAGGGTTCTGGTCGTCCCAAACATCTTCCATTTAAGGATTATGGAGGCCACTGTGCTCTTAGGAACCTTAAGTGCAGCAGAATTTTTTTTGTAACCTTGGCCAGATCTGTGCCTTGCCACAATTCTGTCTCTGAGCTCTTCAGGCAGTTCTTTTGACCTCATGATTCTCATTTGCTCTGACATGCACTGTGAGCTGTAAGGTCTTATATAGACAAGTGTGTGGCTTTCTTAATCAAGTCCAATCAGTATAATCAAACACAGCTGGACTCAAATAAAGGTGTAGAACCATCTCAAGGATAATCAGAAGAAATGGACAGCACCTGAGTTAAATGTCACAGCAAAGGGTCTGAATACTTAGGACCATGTGATATTTCAGTTTTTCTTTTTTAATAAATCTGCAAAAATGTCAACAATTCTGTGTTTTTCTGTCAATATGGGATGCTGTGTGTATATTAATGAGGAAAAAAAATGAACTTAAATGATTTTAGCAAATGGCTGCAATATAACAAAGAGTGAAAAATTTAAGGGGGTCTGAATACTTTCCGTCCCCACTGTATGTATGGAAAATATATTTTCCATACATATATTATTTTGGGTTCTGTGATATTTGTTGCTCATGGTCCCCCCAAGTTTTTCTTCTTCTTTTTCCCCCTTTCCTCCACTTTCCTTTTATTTATTTCTTCCCTCCCCTTTTTTTGCACTGTGCAAATTAGGTTGGTTTCAGGGTACATACTTGGTTTCTATGGTTATTTTTCCTCGAAGCTGTGTACAAAGTTAAGTAGTAATGATACAATGTGCCATATTATTATCATTATGATCAGCCTTTAATGTACACTCATCATCTATACATTAGGGCGTGTTGTATCACAGGATTGTGCAGATGACATTATTGGCGTTCTTTAATATTATTTTTACTATAATATATTTTATATTTCGGATACATTGTGGCAGATGTCTGTACGCCGATATAGGTAGCTATTTTCATACAAGAACTTTGTGTTCTAGGGGGATCCATTTTTGAGCTGCATGCACCGGAGCCTATGTTCTTGGAAGGAGGGCTATGTTCCCCTCCCTGTCCTTTAACGAGTACGTCCGTGCATGCATAGTTTTTTAACTTAATGCATACATATTTTATATGTAGCAGTGTAGTTACCACTAGTAACAAACATCCACTATATCACCCCGCTGCCAGACTCCCATATATATCTTGCAGAGACAATGAACAGTCATTTGCTTTGTTTTGTTTTGTTTATTGGGGGGTACAACTTGGTTGGGGGAAGGGGTATATGGGATGTCCATAGAACAGATCACTTTGCCATCATATTTAGAGATTTTATAAATTTAGCACATAGTTTGAGCCTGAAGAAATGATGTGCAGGTTTAACAGCTACAGTCTTTTTCCTGCATCACCCTGCAGACTATTGCTCCTCCTCTGCGTAACTCCTGCAGACTATTGCTTCCAGAACTTTCTCATCAATGACCATGTAGAGACCTTGACCGTGTAAGGGTGATGTTATTATTATTATTATTATTATACAGGATTTATATAGCGCCAACAGTTTACGCAGCGCTTTACAATATAAAAGGGGACAATACAGTTATAATACAATAAGATACAGGAGGATTAAGAGGGCCCTGCTCAGAAGAGCTTACAATCTAATAGGGTGGGGCAGGTGGTACAAAAGGTTGTAACTGTGGTGAATGAGCTAATGGAAGTGGTAAAAGATTAGTTAGAGATGTTATAGGCTTTCCTGAAGAGATGAGTTTTCAGGGATCGCCTGAAGGTAGCAAGAGTAGGGGATAGCCGGACAGGTGGAGGTAGCGAGTTCCAGAGGATGGGAGAGGCTCTGGAGAAATCCTGGAGACGAGCATGAGAGGAGGAGATGAGAGGGTTTGAGAGTAGGAGGTCTTGAGAAGAGCGGAGAGGACGATTTGGGTGATATTTGAAGATAAGGTTGGTGATGTAGCTCGGAGCAGAGTAGTGAATGGCTTTGTATGTTGTTGTTAGTATTTTGAATTAAATTCGCTGGGTGATTGGGAGCCAGTGTAGGGATTGGAGGAGAGGGTTGGCAGACACTGAGCGGTTGGTAAGGTGGATAAGTCTGGCAGCAGCATTCATGATAGACTGGAGAGGGAATAGCCTATGGAGAGGCAGGCCAATGAGAAGGGAGTTGCAATAGTCGAGAGATAACAAGGGAGTGAATGAGGAGCTTGGTGGTTTCATTTGTTAAAAAGGGGCGAATTTTAGAGATGTTACGGAGGTGAATTCTACAAACTTTTGATTGGATTTGAGGCTGAAATGACAAGTCAGAGTCTAGGATTACACCTAGTATCCTGGCGTGAGGGGAGGGACTGATGGTTGCATTGTGGATTTTGATGGAAAAGTCGTGGAGGGGGGCACGGGCGGGGGGGGATATTAATAGCTCAGTTTTAGAGAGATTTAGTTTAAGGAAGTGGTGCGACATTCACGCTGATATGTCAGTTAGTAAGTTAGTAATGCGAGAGGAGACTGAAGGAGTGAGGTGAGGAGTAGACAGACAGATTTGGGTGTCATCGGCGTATAAGTGGTACTGGAAGCCGTGGGCGGTTATCAAGTGACCAAGGGAGGAGGTGTAGATAGAGAAGAGAAGGGGTCCAAGAACCGAGCCTTGGGGGACCCCCACAGAAAGGGGCAATGGAGAGGAGGAGACAGAATTGTAGGTGACACTGAAGGAGCGCTGTGATAAATAGGCAGAGAACCAGGATAGAGCAGAATCTCGGAGGCCAAGGGAATGTAGGTTATTGAGAAGGAGCGGGTGGTCAACAGTATCAAAGGCCGCAGAGAGGTCAAGTAGTAGGAGTATGGCGTACTGGCTGTTGGTTTTAGCAGTTAGTAAATCGTTAGTGAGTTTTAGTAAGGTAGTTTCTGTGGAGTGCTGTGAGCGAAAGCCAGACTGTAAAGGGTCAAGAAGGTTATTTTCACTGAGGTAGGAGCTAATACGGTTGTAGACTAAGCGTTCTAGAAGTTTAGAGGTGAATGGGAGCAATGAGATGGGTCTTAAGTTGTTCGGGTTGGTAGAGTCCAGTGGGGGCTTTTTAAATATGGGAGTGATCTGTACATGTTTTAGAGGGGAGGGGAAGGTGCAACTAGAGAAGGAGAGATTGAAGATGTGAGTGAGGGAGCATAGGATAGAAGAAGAAGGTGACCGTAGTAGTTGTGAGGGAACAGGATCCAGGGGACAATTGGTTAAGTGGGCATCTGAAAAAAGTTTTGTAACCTCTTCAGTAGTAGCCAATTCAAAAGAGGAGAGTGTTGAATGTGCTGTTAGGTGAGGTATGTTGGGCGGGGAAGATGTACGCACAGTAGAGGTATCCTCACGAATTGCATCAATTTTGTCTTTGAAGTGATTGGCAATCTCTTGGGCAGTGAGTGAGTTAGTGGGTAGAGGGGGTGGGGGACGAAGCAGAGAGTTAAAGGTTGAGAAGAGCCGATGGGGACTGGATGACAAGGAATTAAAAAGAGAGACAAAGTAGGCTTGTTTGGCAGCATGGAGGCATGAATTGTATTTTATAAGGGCAGATTTATATAGGGTGAAGTCTTGCAGGCATTTGGTTTTACGCCACAGTCGTTCAAGAGCACGGCAATGTCTCTTGAGATTTCTAGTGTTGTCAGTTTGCCAGGGTTGTAACGGTCAGGGCCTGATTCTGCGTGTGGTTAGAGGAGTAAGTGCATCTAGTGATGATGAGAGTGAACTGTTGTAGACAGAGGTGGCCAGGTCAGGACAGGAAAGGGGAGAGATTATGTCATATAGGTGGTCAGTAGCAGAATAGAGAAGAGAAGTGTTAAAGTGGCGAAGGTTTCTACAAGTAATAAGTTGCTGCTTGGAGGGATGGGTGGTTGGAGGCAACGATACATTGAAAGTAATGAGGTTGTGATCAGAAAGAGGAAAGGGTGTGTTGGTGAGGTTGCCAGGGTTGCAGAGATGGGAGAATACAAGGTCAAGGGTATTACCATTGGAGTGAGTGGAAGTATATGTCCATTGGGTTAGGTCAAAAGATGAGGTTAAGTCAAGAAGTTTAGCTGTAGTTGGGTTGTTAACATTGACAGGAATGTTGAAGTCACCAATAATGATAGTGGGCATTTCAGAGGAGAGAAAGTAGGGTAGCCAGGCAGCAAAGTCATCAAGAAAGTGCGATACCGGCCCAGGAGGCCGATAAATTGCTGCAATCCTCAGTGAAATGGAAGAAAACAGACGAATACAGTGCATCTCGAAAGAAGAGAGAGATAGAGAGGGATGTTCCCAGAAATCCTCTACTCCTGCACAAACTTATACTGTAGCATATTACTTTCTTGTCACATCTTCTTCTGTAAGCAAAAGAACCCACTCTGAATAGTTTCTCATGCTGACTTGGCTGGTTGCTCGCTGCTACTAGGCCAGAGGCCTGCAGTACCTCTCCCCGGATGCCTAGTAGTTTAAAAGCATATTCAGAACGGTGGACTACTGTTTGCAGCTAGCCAAGCTTGCAAATCCTGTGCCCTCAGGCCACATCGATTTGACACTAATCCCCAGTCTCTCCTCTAATCCAGGACTCCTCATCAATGACCGTGTAATGATGAGGACTTCACTAATGACTGTGTAAAAGTGAAGTTCTCTGACAGACTTCCTGGCACATCCAGCCCTCCACTGTGGTACACTCACTGACCTTTCTCTTCCCCGAGTCCTTGATGGAGAACTTAACTGGCTGGAAACGTTCTGACAGCTTCACCTGCCCCCCTGCTCCAGGAGTTCCTCATAAGTGACCGTGTAATGATGAGGACTTCACTAATGACCGTGTAAAAGTGAAGTTCCCTCACAGCTTTTCCCAGGCCTCCTCCTGCTATTGGCGCAACCCCCCTCCAGATGGGGTTGCCCTCCTGCTGCTGTCTAGTACTCCATTTTCCACTTCACCCGGCCGACAACTCCTCCCAGTGGCATGTTACCTCAGCTTATATAGGAGGCCCGCCTCCTGCCAATACCAGTTGGGGATTAGTCAGGGCTCCTACATGAGCTGCCTGCCACTCCAGTTCTAGGCCCTGCCCCTCTTCCAGAACATTCTCCCTGGAAGCAGGGGAGGTGCCTCAGAACTAGAGCACAGGTGGTCACACCCACTGCTACACTAACCACTCCCTGTGCCCAGATTAAAACAGACAGGCCTAGCTCAATGCATAGGCCTGCCTAAATTTACCTGTGCTGACAGTCTCCCTAGTAAAAATCCTATATTAGGACCTACCTATTGGTAGAGGGTGCTACATTCACCCCCCACCAAAATCACAGCTGTCCTCAGCTGTGGAAAATACATTTCAAAAAAATACCTCCAGGGCCCAGGAGTAGGGATGAGCTTCGTGTTCGAGTCGAACCCATGTTCGACTCGAACATCGGCTGTTCGCCCGTTCGCTGAATTGCGAACGATATGGGCCGTTCGCGCCAAATTCGTGTGGCGCGTCACGGCCCATAATTCACTGCGGCATCGCAGTGCATTGCTGGCTGATGATTGGCCAAGCATGCACTATGACCCGCATGCTTGGCCAATCACAGCGCCGTCAGTAGAGAGAGCTGTAATTGGCCAAAGCCAGGGTGGCTTTGGCCAATTATGGCTCAGGGGATTTAGTACACGCCCCACACTATATAAGGCCGCCTGCACGGCGGCCCTGTGTAGTGTGTGTTCCGGTGTGCTAAGAGATAGAGAGAGAGAGAGACAGTGTCATTTGATTTGAGTTAGATAGATTAGGCAGAACAGTCAGTCAGTTAGCTGCACTTACAGTGTATTGTGTATATATATGCATCCCAGGTGTTGCATATATATATATACACTGTATTCAGTTTAGCTAGATCCGTTCCTGTTATCTTCTATCTAGACTATTTACATTTAGTGCAGTGCGTCCTGCTCACAGTGTTCAGCTAGATCCGTTCCTGTTATTTACATTTAGTGCAGTGCGTCCTGCTCACAGTGTTCAGCTAGATCCATTCCTGCTATTTACATTTAGTGCAGTGCGTCCTGCTCACAGTGTTCAGCTAGATCCGTTCCTGCTATTTACATTTAGTGCAGTGCGTCCTGCTCACAGTGTTCAGCTAGATCCGTTCCTGCTATATTCATTTAGTGCAGTGCGTCCTGCTCGCAGTGTTCAGCTAGATCCGTTCCTGCTATTTACATTTAGTGCAGTGCGTCCTGCTCACAGTGTTCAGCTAGATCCGTTCCTGCTATTTACATTTAGTGCAGTGCGTCCTGCTCACAGTGTTCAGCTAGATCCGTTCCTGCCATTTACATTTAGTGCAGTGCGTCCTGCTCACAGTGTTCAGCTAGATCCGTTCCTGTTATCTTCTAGACTATTTACATTTAGTGCAGTGCGTCCTGCTCACAGTGTTCAGCTAGATCCGTTCCTGCTATTTACATTTAGTGCAGTGCGTCCTGCTCACAGTGTTCAGCTAGATCCGTTCCTGTTATCTTCCTACTGACAGGCAGGCTTGTCTGGTTACAGTATATAAAGCTACCTGAAGAAAATTACAGGTGTTCTATTTGATCCTATTAGTACCACGGTCAGGCAGCTAGACTATTTACATTTAGTACAGTGCGTCCTGCTCACAGTGTTCAGCTAGATCCGTTCCTGTTATCTTCCTACTGACAGGCAGGCTTGTCTGGTTACAGTATATAAAGCTACCTGAAGAAAATTTCAGGTGTTCTATCCCAGCTTAGTGCAGCTACAGGCCATTAGTATGTCTGGAAGGCCAAGAAGGAGAGGCAGACAGTCACAAGCCAATAAGAGAGGGCAAGCAGGCTCTGTGTCTAGTGCTGGTCGTGGAGACGGTGCATCCTCATCAGCACGTGGCCATGGGACACGCTTGGCCTTTTTTTCGGCAGCTGGCCGTGTTGAGCCGCAACATGCGGAAGACTTGGTCGAGTGGATGACCAAGCCGTCCTCATCCTCCTCATCCTCTCTCACCCATGCCCAGGGTGCTTTGTCTGGCAAAGCAGCGGCCTCTTCCCTCGGCTCAATGTCATCAGTGACTCCTTCCCTAGCTCCACCATGTCCTCATGAGGATTCCCTCGAACTGTTTGACCACAGTGTTGGGTACATGCTCCAGGAGGATGCCCAGCGTTTGGAAGGCTCTGATGATGATACTGAGCTTGATGAAGGTAGTAACATGAGCACGGACAGAGGGGGTGCCCAAGAAGGACAGCAATCTGGCAGTCATGCTCCCCCTGCTGCAGCATACTGCCAGGTTTGCTCCAGTGATGAGGAGGAAGGGGATGATGAGGTCACTGACTCAACGTGGGTGCCTGATAGGAGAGAGGAGGAGGAGGAGGAGGAGGAGGCGGCACATCACCAACGAGGCAGGATGCCCTCCAGGGGCCAGCCTAAGGGCAGCACATTGACTGCATCAACCCCAAAGCTCCACATGTGCAGGGCGCTGCAGTCTCTGCGCGTTATTCAAAAAGTTCTTTGGTGTGGGCCTTTTTTGAGACGAGTGCATCAGATCGCACCGCTGCTATTTGCAACATATGTCTCAAGCGTATCTCGCGTGGCCAAAACATCTCCCGCTTGGGTACCACATGCTTGACCAGACATATGCTGACCTGCCATGCAGTTCGTTGGCAAGCGTATCTAAAAGACCCACACCAAAGAACAAAGAGGATCTCTCCTTGCTCCTCATCAGCTGAGATTTCCAACCCCACTAGACCTTCAGTCCTCTCTGAGACCTGCAGTGAGAGGAATGAAGGTGAAGAATTAGGTGTGTCACAGCCAAGTACTTGTGGGCAATCTGCTTTTGGTACACCGACGTCAGATTGTACCAGGCAAATTTCCCTGCCCCAGCTGCTGCACCGCCGAAAGAAGTTTGCTCCCAACCATCCACATGCCCAGCGGTTGAATGCTAGCTTGGCAAAATTGCTAGCACTTCAACTGCTGCCTTTTCAGTTGGTAGACTCTGCCCCCTTCCGTGAGTTTGTGGAATGTGCGGTTCCTCAGTGGCAGGTACCCAAACGCCACTTTTTCTCACGGAAGGCGATTCCGGCTCTCTACCGGCATGTGGAAGGCAATGTCCATGCCTCGCTGGACAGGGCGGTCAGCGGTAAGGTGCATATTACCGCTGACTCATGGTCCAGCATGCATGGACAGGGACGTTACCTAAGTTTCACGGCGCATTGGGTGACTCTGCTGGCAGCTGGGAAGGATGTAGGACAAGGTGCAGTAGTGTTGGAGGTTGTTCCGCCACCACGCCTCCAAAATGCTGATTGTGACACACCTCTCTCCTCCACCCCCTCCTCTTCTTCTTCCTCCATGGCCTCTTCCTCGGAACCAGCGGTGCTCCGTAGGCGTTCAAGGGGCTACGCAAGTACGCAGGCCAAAAGATGCCATGCGGTGCTTGAGCTGGTGTGCTTGGGGGACAGGAGCCACACTGGGGCAGAGGTTCTGTCAGCTCTGCAGGGGCAGGTTCAGAGGTGGTTGACGCCACGCCAACTTAAGGCAGGAATGGTGGTTTGCGACAATGGCACCAACCTCCTCTCTGCCCTCCGACAGGGACAAATGACCCATGTGCCCTGTTTGGCTCATGTCCTTAACTTGGTGGTGCAGCGGTTCTTGGCCAGGTACCCGGGCTTACAGGATGTCCTGAGGCAGGCCAGGAAAGTCTGTGTGCATTTCCGCCGGTCATATAATGCCAGTGCTCGGCTGACGGACCTCCAAAAGGAGTTTAACCTGCCCAAGAACCGCCTAATCTGTGACATGCCCACCAGGTGGAACTCAACGTTGGCCATGCTGCAGCGGCTGCACACGCAGCAGAGGGCCATCAATGAGTACCTGTGCGACTATGGCACCAGGACAGGGTCAGGGGAGCTTGTTTTTTTTTCCCCACACCAGTGGGCCATGATCAGGGATGCATGCACTGTCCTGTCACCATTCGAGGAGGCCACGAGGATGGTGAGCAATGACAGTGCATGCATCAGTGACACTGTCCCCCTTGTCCACCTGTTGGAGCACACGCTGCGTTTAATAATGGACAGGGCACTTGAGGCAGAACAGAGGCAGGAAGAGGAGGAATTCCTTAGCTCTCAAGGCCCCCTTTATCCAGACAGTGTTCCTGCGTGCCCGCCGATCACACAGGAAGAGGACGAGGAGGAGGAGGAGGAGGAGAAAGATTGTGTCAGTATGGAGGTGGAGCCTGGCACTCAGCATCAGCAGCAGTCTTTAAGGGATCAGTCCCAAGGAACACATGGACTTGTACGTGGCTGGGAGGAGGTGGCTGCGGACGTTGTTGTCCTTAGTGACCCAGAGGACTCCGGACCGAATGCCTCAGCAAACCTACGCTGCATGGCCTCCCTGATCCTGCAAAGCCTGCGAAAGGATCCTCGTATTCGTGGTATCAAGGAGAAGGACCAATACTGGCTGGCAACCCTCCTTGATCCACGTTACAAGGGTAAGGTTGCGGACCTTATCTTGCCATCGCAGAGGGAGCAGAGGATGAAACATCTTCGGGAGGCCTTGCAGAAAGGTCTTTGCAACGCGTTCCCAGAGACTGGGAGGTTACAAACTCCTGTTTCTGGACAACGTGTTGCTGAGGCTTCGGTCAGTCAAAGAAGGAGCGGTGGAGAAGGTGGCCGTCTGACCGATGCGTTCAGACAATTTTTTGGTCCGCAGCCCCAAGGTATGATCGGTTCCAGCAACCATCGCCAGCGTCTGTTTTACATGGTGCAGGAATACCTAGGGACAAGATCAGACTTGGACACCTTTCCCACCGAAAATCCTCTGGGTTACTGGGTCTTGAGGATGGATCACTGGCCAGAGCTTGCACAGTATGCAATTGAGCTACTGGCCTGTCCTGCATCCAGCGTTCTTTCGGAACGCACATTCAGTGCTGCTGGAGGCGTGGTAACTGATCACAGGGTGCGTCTGTCCACCGACTCGGTCGATCGGCTGACCTTCATAAAAATGAATCAGTCTTGGATCACCACCAGCTACCAAGCACCTGATGCTGATGTAACCGAATAATTTTTTTTGAAATCTCAGATCCCTTCAAAGACTGCCTATGCTGATGCTGAGTGACTATCCCTGAGTAATTATCCTCTTCCTCCTCAATCATCACGCTGATCGCTTGTAAGAACATTTTTGGTTCTGGGCGCCACCCCCAGTGCCTAAGGCACAATTTTTCAGCCCCTGTTTAACAGGGGAGTGTAATTACAATTTTTGATGTAATACTTTGCAGCAGGGCTCGTTCCTGCATTCCAACTAGAGTGTCTGTGAGGGGTTGCAGTGTTGTGGCACCAGCACCAGTGCCTAAGGCCCAGTTTTTCTGCCCCTGTCTAACAGGGGCGTGTAATTACAATTTTTGATGCAATACTTTGCAGCAGGGCTCGTTCCTGCGTTCCAACTAGAGTGTCTGTGAGGGGTTGCAGTGTTGTGGCACCAGCACCAGTGCCTAAGGCCCAATTTTTCTGCCCCTGTCTAACAGGGGCGTGTAATTACAATTTTTGATGCAATACTTTGCAGCAGGGCTCGTTCCTGCGTTCCAACTAGAGTGTCTGTGAGGGGTTGCAGTGTTGTGGCACCAGCACCAGTGCCTAAGGCCCAATTTTTCTGCCCCTGTCTAACAGGGGCGTGTAATTACAATTTTTGAAGCAATACTTTGCAGCAGGGCTCGTTCCTGCGTTCCAACTAGAGTGTCTGTGAGGGGTTGCAGTGTTGTGGCACCAGCACCAGTGCCTAAGGCCTAATTTTTCAGCTCCTGTTCAACAGGGGCATGTAATTACAATTCTTGATCTAATATTTCACAGCAGGGCCCTATGAGGGCTTACAGTGTTGTGGCCACAGCAACACCTAAGGCCCAAATTTCTGCTAAGTATATAGGGCAGGACCCTACTTTCAAACATCTAACTTACAAACGACTCCTACTTGCAAGCGGAAGGAGACAACAGGAAGTGAGATGAAATCTACCCCTAGGAAGGGAAATTCTCTCCTGTAAGAGTTAATATGGGAAAACAATTTCTCCTTTCCACTGATGCTTTCCAATCCTTGTTCCACAAAAAAACCCAAATTTTCAAAAAACATTTTTCATTGGGACAAAAAAGTGAGGTGAAATCTTCTGAAGAGGAGGAAACACAGCAAAACAAATGTCACAGGGGTGATAACCCTTCCCTATGTTTTCCAAAAAGCTTAAAAAAGATTTTTTGGCTGGAGCTAAACACGTTAAAAATGTACCCGTTCAAAATTACAAACAGATTCTACTTAACAACAAACCTACAGTCCCTGTCTTGTTTGCACCGCCTGTATACTGCTGTTCAGAGTATATAGGGCCTGGTGGCCCCACACCTTTCCTTATTTTAATTTGGGTGCGGGGTTCCCCTTAATATCCATACAAGACCCAAAGGGCCTGGTAATGGACTGGGGGGTACCCATGCCGTTTGTCTCACTGATTTTCATCCATATTGCCATGACCCGACATGACATTAAACCTGCAAGCAGTTTTAAATGAGATTTTTTCCTTTAAAAATGACATTTGGTGCAGGGACTGTTCTAAACATGGGAAACACGCGTCACTTTACAGGCATACTATAGACACCCCCAGGTACGATATTTAAAGGAATATTTCACTTTTTTTTTTTTACTTTAAGCATCATTAAAATCACTGCTCCCGAAAAAACGGCTGTTTTTAAAAGTTTTTTTTGCATTGATACATGTCCCCTGGGGTAGGACCCGGGTCCCCAAACCCTTTTTAGGACAATACCATGCAAATTAGCCTTTAAAATGAGCACTTTTGATTTCGAACGTTCGAGTCCCATAGACGTCAATGGGGTTCTAACGTTCGTGCGAACTTTCGGTCCGTTCGCGGGTTCTGGTGCGAACCGAACCGGGGGGTGTTCGGCTCATCCCTACCCAGGAGTAAAGGCATCCAATATCAATAGGTTGGATGGGGGAAAGGGTGAAAACTTGAACAGGGGTTTTGTATAAAAGTACAAAAATAGAATATATACATTCTGATCATATATTTACATTGCACATTTTATACACATCCTAACTACAAGTCCCTGCAGCTAGATACATACAAGTGAAAGCAGAGCATTGCTCCCTTGGGAAGAAAACTCTGCCTATCAGAGGTCTTCATCTGTTCCCGCGGTGGAGATGGACAACCGTCACATCCCTGGCGTTCCTAAAAGAAGACACAAACAACATATAACCTATCTATACAACTATCTTTACAGGTAGTTCACCAGGCAGAGGGGGTTACAATCCTCCACGTGGTGAAAGAAAACACATTCTTCAAACTTTACAAAGGGTGGCATGTTTTTCCCTGTTTCTCTGTTTGGCAGGGATAGTACACCCCCTAGGGTCCATGATGCACATGTCCTCCCATCAGGCACCCTGGGTGGCGGGTAAAGGCTGTCTCTGCAAGAAATTTTGTCAGTGAAGAAAAACCACACAGGCCCTGCCCTGTCCTGCAGTCCTTGTGGCCGCTTTTATATGGGCTGCACAGCACAGCATTCCTCCTACATATAAAAACGTAGATCCGGCAACCTCTTCCGGCTACCCCCTTCTCCTCTGACGGAGACCGAGTGGCTCCTGGTAGGCCGACCCAGCTTTACAACCAGGACTCGGTCTCGGTGTATGGCACGGCCCAATTTCCATTCTTGTTGGATATCTTTAAACCGGGCCCAGACCTCACTTTCTGGCACCCGGAGTGGCTTGGGCTCATGCAAGTCCCAAACCAGGTTATCTTCCCACTGTCCCCGTGAGTCTTCAATGGCATCCATGGTTTGGGCTGAGACATAAGGGTAATCTAAGCCCGACTCCAAGGCAACCCTCCTTTGTACCTCCTACTGGAAATGTGAGATTCGGGGTAACTCTTTAGGTTTTCCTTTTACAGGCAGGACGCAGGCATCTGGGGCCTAAATGAACCACTGCCTGTATATGGGTGCCCTGGTCTAGGTAATGGATGGCTGATTGATGAAAAGTCTGCTGGCTTGTACTGAGGTCCATGCTGGGGATTGTGGTTCCTCCATTGCCTCGGATGGGGTATCTACAGATGGGGAATCTCCAGTCTCCCACTCCTCCTCACTGGAGCCCTCCTCTGGGGAAGACCAAGAAAACAGCTTCTCCACTGATATGGTATGTCGGTACCGTAGACAGCCACCGGCTGCGCGCACGCACCCCCTGCTCACCCACGGAGCCAATGCGAGTGGCCGGTGGTCTCGATCCCCGCCGGGCTCCTGCAATCGCTCGGGGCACATGGAGAACCGGGAGCTGTGTGTGTAACCACACAGTTATTGGTTCTCTGAGGGGAGAACTGACAGATCACCTGTTCACACAGAGAACAGGCGATCTGTTAGTTTCCCTGCACAGTCCACACCCCCCTTCAGTTAGAACACTTCCTAGGACACACATTAACCCCTTCATTTCCCCCTAGTGTTAACCCCTTCACTGCCAGTGACATTTTTATAGTAATCAATGCATTTTTAATCGCACTGATTGCTGTATTAATGCCAATGGTCCCAAAAATGTGTCAAGATTGTCCGACGTGTCCGCCATAATGTCGCAGTCACGATAAAAATCGCTGATCGCCGCCATTACTAGTAAAAAAAAAAAAATATCAATAAAAATGCCATAAAACTATCCCCTATTTTGTAGACGCTATAACTTTTACGCAAACAAATCAATATACGCTTATTGCGATTTTTTTAACCAAAAATATGTAGAAGAATACGTAACGGCCTAAACTGAGGGAAAAAAAAGTTTTTTATATATTTTTTGGGATATTTATTATAGAAAACAGTAAAAAATAATGCGTTTTTTCAAAATTGTCGCTCTTTTTTTGTTTATAGCGCAAAAAATAAAAACCGCAGAGGTGATCAAATACCATCAAAAGAAAGCTCTATTTGTGGGGAAACTGTGCAATTGTCAGTTAAAGCAACACAGTGCCGAATCGCAAAAAGTGCTCTGGTCTTTGGCCAGCCAAATGGTCCGGGGCTGAAGCGGTTAAAAGCTGACCTCTATGTCAGAATTATATTAATATTTTCACTGATTAATGATTGATGACATCTGTAGGTAACGGGTGTTTCTCATCACAAATCGGTGTTTCACATGATCTAGTTGCATTTGTCTTGATTATTCTGATGCGTATGTATATATACCAATATGTATATGTAACTCTTTAGCTATGACTAAGCACCTGTTGGTGTGAAACCCATCAGCTATAGGTGTTGGTACATGTACACATGGATGTTTTGGACCGCTGTCTTTTTTATGAGATAAAAGGTGAATTTTTTGGAGTTCTGGGGACCAGTTCTCAGGAAGCATGTTCTGGAAATGGAGCGAGTACAAAGAAGGGCAACAAAGCTAAAAAAGGGTTTGGAGGACATTAGTTATGAAGAAAGGTTGCGAGCACTGAACTTATTCTCTCTGGAGAAGAGAAGCCTGAGAGGGGATATGATTTTCAATTTACAAATACCATACTGGTGACCCCACACTAGGGATAAAACTTTTACGTGGAAGAAGAAAGAAGAAAAGAGGTTTAACCTTAAACTACGTAGAGGGTTCTTTACTGTAAGAGCAGCAAGGATGTGGAATTCCCTTCCACAGGCGGTGGTCTCAGCGGGGGGCATCGATAGTTTAAAAAAACTATTTGATGAGCACCTGAACGACCGCAATATACAGGGATATACAATATAATACTGACATATAATCATACACATAGGTTGGACTTAATGGACTTGTGTCTTTTTTCAACCTCACCTACTATGTAACTATGTAACTGAATCTTTGCCTTTATTGCAGTCAGTCAGATCACTACGCCCTCAGGTGTCCAAATAAATTAAGCCGAACAAGATAAACCATTGCAGCGGCCGGTCAAAGAGAATTGTCCACATCTTGGGAACAAGCGGGATCCATTACACAACCCTTGTCTTCCGTAACACAAGGAGAAAATGAGATTGTCTGTCATCACCCACATTTTACTGTAAGCATCACTCTTAAAGTGAAAGACCAGTTATTCTCCATCTCAGCAATTCTGGATTCCGGGGCTGGTGGTAACTTTATGAATTTGAAGTTTGCTGAAGAAAGTTGCATCACCCAAATACCTAAACCATCCCCAGTACATATGGAGACAGTGGATGGCTCTCTACTCACCTCCGGGATTAATCACTCATGAGACTGTTCCTCTGCAGTTAAGTATCAACTTTAAAAGTTAATATCTTTCAACCTGATTTCTTCTCCTCAATTTCCTGTTATTTTAGGAATACCATGGCTATCAGTTCATAACCCCACTGTTGACTGGCAGGCCAAAAACCTTGCCTTTTCTTCTGAACATTGTCAGTTACACTGTCTAAAGAAGGACACCTCACCCACTGTTATTGGAGTGACATTGACTAACCTGGAAAGATTGCCCCCCAGCATAGGTGTGCGCAGCCTATTGCATTAGGGTGTGCATTAGGGTGTGCACCCCAAAGCTCAAACACACATTCCTGTCTCTGCAGCCTTAGTTGCACTGGGCATTGAATGAATGGGAAGTGCTCTGTGCTGAACGGCTTCACAGTATACTATGCTTCAGTTATGAATGAACAACACAGTGAGTGAGTTCATTGTGTTAATTTAGAAAAGGAAGGGGCTGGTAAGTGACATATTTACTAGCTCCTTCCCCTGTTCTCCACTCTGAAATATCCCCCACAGAAGACAGGGGGAGAGGAGAGAAGGGAAACCAGCAGCACTGTGGGGGGAGGCACAATACGAGGGCAAGCCTGGCCAGGAAGGGGAATCAGCACTGCATGTAGTGATTAGGGTGTGCCCTGTGAAAGCTTATGCCTCCCAGTTTTAAGACTTTAAAGACATTTGTGATAAAAGAAATGCAAACCAATTGCCACCGCACCGAGTCTATAAGTGCCCAATAGAGCTTGTATCAGGTGCCCCAATTCCCTTTGGTCGCCTCTACAACCTTTCTGAGCCAGAACTGAAAGTCTTAGGAGACTTTCTACAAGTCCTTATCCGCCCTTCAACTTCCCCTGCTGGAGCCCTGCTATTCTTTGTTGAAAAGAAAGATGGAACCCTGCACCCATGCATTGATTACAGAGAATTAAATAAAACAACAGTCAAGAATCATTAACCACTTCCATTAATTCCAGAACTATTCGAGAGACTAAGAACAGCAAAGATTTTTACCAAGCTTGATCTGCGGTGTGCATATAATCTTGTTCGCATTCAACCTGGAGATGAATGGAAGACGGACGGTCTTTCGGACAAGATATGGGCATTATGAATCCCTAGTAATGTCCATTGGTCTCTGTAATGCACCGGAGACCTTTCAACAATTCATAAATTATGTTTTCAGAGACTTGTTAGACCAATTTGTGGTGGCTTATCTGGATGATTTGCTTATCTTTTCGACCAATTTACAGGAGCACCGGGATCATGTCTGTACTGTCTTAGAACGACTACGACAAAATAAATTATATATTAAATTGGAAAAATGTGATTTCGAACAGACCTGTAAGCAGTTATCGGGCTACATCATCTCTCCTGAAGGACTGAACATGGATTCCAGCAAGATCCAAGCCATCCTAGACTGGCCTACCCCCAAGAACATAAAGGATGTGCTACGGTTTTTGGGGTTCCCAAACTTTTACCGGAGATTTATTAAAAACTTTTCTAAAATTGTGGCTCTCATTACTTATGTGACAAGGAAGGAGACACGCTTCCAGTGGTAGAAATAGCTTTTTCACATCTAAAAACCGTACTCACCACTGCAGCTGTATTGGTACTTCCTAATCCAGAACTTCCCTTTATAGTAGAAGTAGATGTCTCCAATACAGCCATCAGAGCAGTTCTCTTTCAGAGAATTGGTGAACATTTTTTATTACACCCATGTGCATTTTATTCCCGCTAACTGACAACTGCAGAACAGAACTAAGATATCCGCAACAAGGAACTTTTAGCAATAAAAGAAGCCTTCTCTGAATAGAGACACCTTCTGGAGGGCACCACACATCACGTAACTGTCCTCCCTGACCATAAATAATCTTGAATTTATTAAATCCACAAAGAGGCTCAATGCAAGGCAGGCAAGGTGGACTCTTTTTTTTTTTCAAGATTCAATTTTGTAATTTCTTATAGACCAGGATGTAAAAATGCAAAAGCAGATGCTTTTGGCTTGTGACCCCCGACTACGAAACTTTCCTCCTGCATCGACCTTGGCTTGTGACCCCAACACTGATCATATGTATAGCTATTCAGACTTTCCTATCTCTTGCAGACCTGACAACTGAGCTTGTCTGGCGTTGTCGGCCATTGGTCTCCATTCATTACAGGTATTTTCCTAACACTAACATTTTGTGGTATACCTTTCTATTCTCCACGTCCAGACACACACAAGGCCCTGTGGAAGCAGCAGACTCAGACTCCTACACATGAGTGTCATAGAAGTGTTACTCTTTATTTCCTGATTCTTTATCTTAAGTATAACATACAAAACAGGATATGACCGGGCATTATTAAACCAATAGGGACTTGTCCACCCACATACATAGGGTGTGTTCTATGTACCCCAAACATTCCTTATCTAATCATAAACACTTAATAAAGCATACACTAAATATTCATGAACATAATTAAAGATTTGCTTAATCAAGCAATTTCTTATTTGCTATAGAAATATTCCACTAAGCGAGTTCCTCTTTCCTTGCAAGCTTTACTTCCTTCTTTTCCTACCACAGTGTTCTGGGCGTCCGGCCGGATTTCTTTCTCTGCAATATGTGTTCCCTTATCTTATAACACTATTGCAAAATATATCAAGACAGAAGGTTAAATCAGTTATTAAGCAAATAAATAAAGTTGTGCTAAAGACAAACATGAAATACATATGAAAAATACATATGCATAAATATTAAATGCACTATAATAGACTGTGAATCATAACGTGAAAAAATTCCATCAAATCAAAGACGCAAGGTATTGCGAAACATGTAGGGCGGTGCGTTGTGCTGATGCCATCACGCCATATGTGACCCCGGCATGCGGGTGTTTTGTTATTTAGTTTGTCTAGCCGGCTTTTTATTATTTGTCTGTACTGTCATTTGCGGGCTATACGCATGTTTTTTTATTTAATAAATACGCTCTCGATTTTACTACACGATCAGCGTCCCTTTTCTTCTCGTTTTTCCACTCGGGGCCTGAAGCCTGAGTGTGTTTCTTTTCAGAGCCAGACAAGCCATTGTATCGGGTTTTATCTGTATCCCTGTGCGACACCTCTATCCATCATTTTGAGTGAACCAGAGACCGGAGACATCAAACACCGACAGCTTCCACAGCTCCCCACAGAGGGTAATCTGTCTGCTCTTTTCTGGTAAGGGTCTTCACACACAGATTGCCATTCTGATATTGTGATCCATCCGTCCACCATCTATGCTTCAGGGAGTTTCCTAATATTTCACCATATCATCTCTCACTTTGGAACTCATCACATATTGTTTGTTTGCACTTATCCATTTATGCTACCCATTGTGGACATTATCACATGTCGACCCATTGCACCTTGTGATTTGGTGGAATTTTTTCACGTTATGATTCACAGTCTATTATAGTGCATTTAATATTTATGCATATGTATTTTTCATATGTATTTCATGTTTGTCTTTAGCGCAATTTTATTTATTTGCTTGATTTTTTTCACCATAGAGACATTAGATGGTTTTTAGTTGCTGCTTTTTATATACACTATCTAGCGCTGTATTTTTTTCCTTTATAAATCAATTATTAACCACTTCAGCCCCGGAAGGATTTACCCCCTTCCTGACCAGAGCATTTTTTGCGATTTGGCACTGCGTCGATTTATCTGACAATTGCAACCTTGTACCCAAACAAAATTGACGTCCTTTTTTTTTTCACAAATAGAGCTTTTTTTTGGTGGTATTTGATCACCTCTGCGGTTTTTATTTTTTGCGCTATAAAGAAAAAAAAGAGCGACAATTTTGAAAAAAAAACCACATTATTTTTTACTTTTTACTATAATAAATATCCCCCAAGAATATCTAAAAAAAACAAAAAAAAAATTTTTTTTCCTCAGTTTAGACTGATATGTATTCTTCTACATATTTTTGTTAAAAAAAATTGCAATAAGCGTATATTTCCTGGTTTGTGCAAAAGTTATAGCGTCTACAAAATAGGGGATAGTTTTATGGCATTTTTATTATTATTTTTTTTTAGTAATGGCGGCGATCTGTGATTTTTATTGGGACCGCAACATTATACCAGACACATCGGACATTTTTGACACTATTTTGGGACCAATGTCATATCAGTCATATTCAATGCTATAAAAATGCATTGATTACTGTGTAAATGGCACTGGCAGTGAAGGGGTTAACCACTAGGGGGCGATGAAGGGGTTAAGTGTGTCCTAGGGAGTGATTCTAACTGTGGGAGGGAGGGGCTACTACACACATGACAGCGATCACTGCTCTTGATGACAGAGAGCAGTGATCTCTGTCCTGTCACTAGGCAGAACGGGGAAATGCTTTGTTTACAAAAGCATCTCTCCGTTCTACCTCTCCATGACATGATCGCAGGCACCGGGCGGGACCCGCGGTCACGGAGAATGCAGCGCCGCTTCTTAAAGGGGACGTACCTATATGCCCTTTTGCCCACCAGTGCCATTCTGCCGACGTATATCGCGTGAGCTGGTCGGGAAGCGGTTAAAGGAGCGCTCTAGAATAAGATACAGGTGACAAGCTGAAATTAGTCAAGAGGGCATATCCTTCAAGTATCACTGCTGATGTCAGTAGCAATTAGTCAGTCCCCCCCCCCCCAGCTTGAGTTAGTGGCAGATTACCCCCCCTGCCCCGCACTTCCCACTATAAGTCACCGATTAATGCCATTAGTAGTACTGGAAAAAAATCCTTCTCTGACTATATGTAGGAATGTAGCCACACTCTTTTGCCGAGATGGACTGGAGACTATGAACTATGGAATTTGTAGGGTGTATAGAGCAGTGCACATGATAGCAACTAACATGCACTGCTTGTTCCAAACAGAAGTTAAAGTGGTTGTAAAGGCAGAAGTTTTTTTATCTGAATGCATTAAGATAAAAAGCCTTCTGTGTGCAGCAGAAGGGGCTATGGCTCAGTGTCTGAATGGACACAGGGAGCTGTGGCTCAGCTCGGGTGCCCCCATAGCAAGCTGCCTGTTGTGGGGGAATTCAATAGGAGGGAGGGGCCAGGAGAGCTGAAGACAGACCCGAGAAGAAGAAAATCTGGGCTGCTCTGTACAAAACCACTGCACAGAGCATGTAAGTATAACATGTCTAAACTACGTGGCATGTTCACCGATGCCAGGAGCCTGGCGGACAAGATGGGTGAACTAGAGATACTGTTGTATGAGGAGGATTTGGATTTTGTTGGAATTTCAGAGACCTGGTTCAACAGCTCTCATGATTGGCTGGCAACCATTGAAGGGTATTCCCTTTATCGCAGGGATAGAGAGGGTAAAAAAGGGGAGGGGTATGTCTATATATCAAGAATAATGAACAAGTGAATGTGAGAGATGACTTCACTAAGGGAGCTAGGGAGAAGGTGGAATCCTTATGGGTAGAGCTCCAAAGGGATGAAGCTAAGGGGAAAATTAATACTGGGAGTATGCTATAGGCCCCCTAACCTAAGGGAGGAGGTGGAGGTGGACCTCCTATCACAATTTGGATTAGCAGCAAGGATGGGAAGTGTCATCATAATGAGGATTTTAATTATCCAGACATAAATTGGGCAGAGGGAACCACACATTTGTCTAAGGCTCGCCAGTTCCTAAATGTCTTGCAGGAAAATTTCATTGGTCAGATGGTAGACGCACCAACTAGAAATAAAGCGTTACTAGATCCACTGATTACTAACAATACAGACCCAATCACGGATGTGGAAATATGGGGCAATTTAGGAAACTGTGATCATAGGTCAATTGGCTTCAGTATAAATCACACAAATAGGAAACAAGGGGAATACAAAGACACTGAATTTCAAAAAAGCCAACTTCACTAAACTACGAACCTTTCTAGAAGATATAATTTGGGATTAAATCTTAGGAACAAAGAACACGGAGGAGAGATGGGTTCGCTTTAAGAGCGTAATAAATAAGGGCATTAGCCAATGCATCCTCCTCCCCCGCTTCCTGAATGGCAGGGAGGAGGATCAGTGTAGCAATAGCGAATATTAATTCGCTATTGTCACACAACTGGGTGGGCTTGTAGCACAGTGCTCCTGTGAGAGTTTGCCAGGAAGGGAGGGGGGATGAGTCATAAGAGGGCCAATGAGAGCTGCAGAGCTGGAGGTGTGCCTCTGTGTGTCTGTGTAAATCCAGGAAGTGAACAGGCAGCAGCTTCAGCTGCCCACAGTTAAAACGATTGCAGCCAGACTCAGTGGAGGGAGATTTCTGTAGCATATTTTCCTGTGTTTTTCTCTCCACAAGAATGGACACCTCTTTGTTCAGGTGTAGCACCCTACTGTTTAGGCAGGGTTGCTAATACATTTTGTTTGTCAGGTATTAATCATCCTGGCTGATTGTTAGAAAATCCACTGATTCCTCTCTAACTCTGGTTTGCTGTATCTTTTCTCTTCTGTCACTAGGTGGTGCTTGCTGGTGGCATTAGATTGACAAAGGTGTAGCAAGGTCAGACTATGGATGGATGGGGTGTCTCAGCCAATTGGCAGGGGTTTCTTGGTCCCTTGGCCTACTGGGAGAGCCTATTTCTTTGGATGGAGTCAGGCGATCGGGGTTCTGTGCCACCTGGACGGCTGTCTGGGTGGATGTGTGTTATGTCGCCCGGGCTGCTAGGCCCGAAGCCTGAGGCCTATCCTGGGGACACCTGGCTGCTAGGCTGCCTAAGGCCTATCCAGGAGCAGGAGAAGCAGCGTGTGGTTGGGACTGCAGGATTGGAGTCCAACCGAGTTGTGAAGGTTCAGCCGGATGGGGAACCAGTTGTGGTTGGAGGAAGAGGGGAAGCTGTCGCCA
The DNA here is from genome assembly GCA_037952925.1 of Lithobates clamitans. Lineage (NCBI taxonomy): Eukaryota > Metazoa > Chordata > Amphibia > Anura > Ranidae > Lithobates > Lithobates clamitans. The sequence goes on from JBBGZY010000486.1 coordinate 3,722,338, forward strand.
CTAAGGGACCATCCCGCTTGTTACCGGAGACTACAGTGAGTACGCTGGAGCCAGTACCAGTGTAGTTCTTTACCAGCTGGGGATGGTAAAGAAGGGGGGAAGCTTCAGCAGGTGCCAAGCCAGGGACCTAGCAGGACAGCAGGGATGACGCTTGAGTAGCATCGAGTATTAAGCTAGGGACCCAGCAGCATAGCAGGGGTGACGCTTGAGGAGTATACAGCGTGCTAGTGAGAGACTGGGAGCTTAGTGAGTAAAGACCTACAGTGAGAGACTGTAGTGAAAGAGAAGAACTATTTTGTGTTGCCAGTAATTAAGTACAACTACTGTTAGTGACTGTTACAAGATTTGTTGCCAGGGGAGACAGCAGTCCTATCTATACAGAAGTGTTATCCGGCTGGAGGCCTTCCACTGTATAGCTGTCTACCTATAGAAGTCTCGGAGTCTGCCAATTATCATTGCATCTACTCAAGGGTGTCCTGGCCCTAACCCTCTCTCCCAGTTTTATTAAGAGACAATAAATCTCTTTTGCATTCAAAAAGTGTCTGGCGCCCATCACTGCCTCTTGCATCACACCCACCATGCCTTGTAACCCATTCTACAAAGACAGATGTCAGCTATCACTGACTTTGGAGGTCACCATTAGGTCTTTGGAGGTTTGGGACCTTGCTACACAGGTATTATACAGGATCAGTATCTACTTCATGAACTTGGATGCTGGCTCAGAGATGACACAATCATAAATCCTGGTGCCTATGCAGTTCTTTGATGTTTTTCCAAATGTCTGACACAGACTAGTCTCTGCAGCCCCCCCACTTTGTAAATGCTACAAAGATACAATGTAGAAGTTTAAGTCCTATTGGAAAGGAAACTGCGGAAATACATCCTCCTGCCTTCAGCACACTGGCGACATGACCTCAGGCTAGGCAAAGTCACTTGCCTGGATCTCAAGGACTGCTTTTCAATGAGAAAGGATGCAAATTGTTTGAAAAATTATACTGTTGCTATATATTTTAAAATAAATAAACTATAATTGTGTTGTGCTGTCCAATAAAGTTTTATATTACAAAAACACTGTTTCTTTAAAAAATAATCCGAAAAACAATACATTACAATATCATTGCAGTGTGCTCAATACTTATGTTACCAACATTATTGGTGAGATGGTGCAAAATCACATAGCAAGTAAAGTGAACACAAATTATATATACATCTAGCATGTGTATAAAATCAGTAAACAAATCTTAAGTTGATACGACCTATAAGATCTGGAGGATAAGAATTCCACACCATTAGTATATTTACCATCTGGCTGAGGGTAGAGAGTAAATTAAAGTGGTTGTAAAGGTAAAAGTTTTTTTTACCTTAACCTTCCTGGCGGTATTCCCGAGTGTGGGTTGGGGTTAAATTTCAGTACCATTAGTGGTAGGCCCCTCTCACACTGGGGCGGGGGCAGCGTCGGCCTCGGCGGTAAAGCGCCGCTATTGTTAGCGGCGCTTTACCGTCAGGATGTGGCCGCTAGTGGGGCGGTTTTATCCCCCGCTAGCGGCCGAGAAAGGGTTAAAAACCACCGCAAAGCGCCTCAGCAGAGGCGCTTTGCCGGCGGTATAGCCGCGCTGTCCCAATGATTTCAATGGGCAGGAGCGGGGAAGGGGCGGTTTATAACACTGATAGTGAATTAGAACACTTGCAGAATTGAGCAATAGTAATTTGTAGGGAAATTCATTTTATTATTATTATATTATTGTCACGGAACGTCCCACACTCCGCTTCAGTGCTTCCGTCATATACCACTTCCTCCCAGTCTGTATACAGATATCCCAACCTCTCTGAGCACAAAACAAGGTGACACTTGCTTGTTGCTAACATGAACTCACTTTATTTAGAATCAAAATTACAAGACTTTATATGCCGTTGGAACCTCCTCTAACAATACAACTGTAACCTAATTAACCTAATTAACATGAGCTAATTAACTAATCCTTTATACAGCCTAGGTGACTGAGACATGACCTATTGCCCAGACTGAGTTAATTATCACAGGACATTTCTCACAATAGCAGCAGCTCCAATAGGAGTCATCCCGTCTCCTACATTGTATAGAGGACAATGTGATCAGCTCATTCAATTAACATAAACACAGGTAGTTGGAGTTGATGACACCAGCATCTCCTCACAGGATGTGTCCCAACAGTATAATTCAGTGTTATCATTCTAATATGGCATATAAAGGGTTCCCAGAGTCTGTGTGTTTTGGGGGGACATGGAGCTGAATCCAAAGTAACACCAACCCCAGGGTCCCCAGGCATATAGCTCACAGAGAGCACCATTCCCCCAAATGCTAGGGCCCATAATCGGTGGGCAAGAGGCTTGCGTTCAGTCCCCTCCAATAGCCTCTGTCCCGGGTGAGTCTGTCACAATTATTATTTTTTCTAAATATTTATAGCTATTTATTATATTATAATTTAAGATTTTGTGTTTCAAACTTTATCATACCTGGGATGTCTACTAGACTCTTGTTTGGACAGATTTAAGTGAGTTATTCCTAGGAATTACAGGCCTACAATATAAAATGCAAAGTTTCTATGCAAAACAATTGTACCGCTTTGAGATTAAAAAATCTGACATAATCATATCACCAGAGAGGCAACTGCTAACTCCTCACTGTCCTGCTTACAATGGTGTCTGTCAACAGAAAGGAAGTGAGGAAAATCTGCAACAGAACAGAGACAAATATAAAACTGGCAGGGGTTCTATCCTTCCCCAACTCAACTAAATATGTGTTTATTTCTGTCTGTAATGAGGTGTAAATATGGGGCCTCATAGCAAAATTCTAATGGGGCCCTTGCTAACTCTCTCTATAGTAGAGTCAACTGTGACAATATGTACCATTGATCTTAATATAAGGTATGCCTAAATCAAGGACAGATAGCAGGAGAGCATAGGCAGAGCAATTAAAGGTACCAGAGCTTTGGATAAAATGTATAGTTGTAGTAGCAATTATAATAAAAACTATAATGATATTTTATATTATGACAAAATGATTAACTGTCTTGCACACAATTACTTTCTAGCCCTGAGGGCTTGTTCACACCAGACTGCACAATAAAACGGGTGCAGGCTTGTGTCCATTGTTTAGAAGCAGCATGTTTCATTGTTTCAATGCAAGGCACTTGTTTAGCCCCTTTTATACGGGCATTTCAGGTCCATGGAGCCCTATGAACTCGGGAGTGTAAACACTCGCCTACCCCCGGGTCCCATCAGGTCCAGAAAACAAAAATCAGAAGAGGGTTGCAGTCCAGGAGACGGGATCAGAGGTACACCGATGTAATAGGGTATACCCAGCCAGCTATAGAGCTCAGCAGGGTCTGCCCGTATCGGCTCTGCATAAACAGAGCAGGCACAGATTTGACCCCTGCTGATCAGAGCCGACTCCGCTCCATGTGAAAGGGGCGTTTACCTTTTTTTAACTTCATTAAAATGTCACAAAGTGGCATTTCATTCATGTCTATGCACTACAGCTTCACTGCATTGACATGAGGTGAGGAGTATTGCGAAAAAATGTAATGCAACATATGTGAACTTTTATGCAATGCACCACAACCCATCTCAATGCAGTGTTAAAGTGGCACTAAACTATGTCCTTATTCTCCAAAAATAATCTATACAAATCCACTACTTAAAGCTGAGCTCAATCTGTTGATATACTTTACATAGTTAGTTTGGACCAGCTTGGCCCTTCACTAACATGTGAGGCCACTGGATGTGCGTTATAAACCGTATGTAGCTGCAGGTACATACAGCATACCGCACTGTGTTCCGGGTTTGAGCTGAGACTTCCTGTCTTCCTGTCGGAATATCGCAGCAGCACTCAGCCTTTCAGAGAAAGCGATGCGAATAAATACAAAGCTTCCTCTGACTGGCTGAGTCAGAGGTTGTGACATCATCAACCTGTCTCTCTGACTCAGCCAATCAAGGAAGCTTTGTATTCATTTTCTGGGGTCAAAAAACTGACCATGCTGGGGTGGATGTGCCTTTATGCCTGGTGTGGTCAGTTTGAAATAGAAAAGCAGGGGGACTGGCAGGATCACCAGGTATTTCACACAAAGGAAGAAATACAAAGAAGAACATGATACTTTTTTACACAAGTACATGATACAGTAGACACATATCAGGAATATGAAATGTTGGGGTAACATACACTTTAATTACCTTTGTATATTCCTCTGTGCGCACTCCCCGCTGAGGCTCCTGTGGACTAATTTTTGGTTGAGAATGCAAGCAGTGCCCATGAATAGCGGTCACATGCACTGTCATAGCTAAACTACACTTTCCATCAGGCCTGCTCTAGCATCCCTACTGCGAATGCATAGCTTACTTAATGTAGTCATGCCCTTCCTCCATTGTACATAGGTTGCTCTCTTCCTGCTCCAGCTTTTACAATGGGTGGTGCTGGTGAATGATGCTGTGGACACTATGCTATGAGGGGGATTTACTAAAACTAGTGCACACAGTATCTGGTACAGCTGTTCATAGTAACCAATCAGCTTCTAGGTTTTATTGGTAAAGCTTAATTGAACAAGCTGGAGTTGGAAGTTGATTGGGTATTATGCACAGCTGTACCAGTTTTAGTAAATCTCCCCCTATGGGCGGTCTAATCTGTTTTAACATGCAAGCTCTGGCTATGCTAACACTATGAATAAGCTCAGGCATGTTCACAACCCCACGTGCCCGCGCCTGCCAGGAAGCTGACACTCCACAGCACTAGCAACAGGCAGTGAGACATTTCCCGATCCACAGCTGCACAGATCGGGCAATGTCTCACTACCTGTGATTAGCTTCCTTGGCAGGCGCGGGCACGTGGAGTTGCGAACACGCCTGAGCTCATCCTTAGTGAACACATGTAATTGTAGCCCATGCCGTGAATGAGCATAAGAGGGTGGCTACACTCACACACACTCTGGGAGCATGTAGATCAAATGTAGCCACCCTCAGAAAGGAAGACACAACACTGGAGATTGTGAAAGCATTGTGGAAATGATACATCAGGGTCAATTCATTAAGAGTTAAATAATGCCAAATAAAATGCGGTACAATAACGCATGCAGTAAATCAGTTGTGAAAGTTCAATTTGCTAGGAATTTAGCGTTAAATAACGAATGCGGTATATTTTCAATTGTTCGGTAACTAACGCATTTTATCATGTGGTAATTTATCGCACGTGTCAGTGGTTAAGGGTTTTTTAAGGTAATTTCCTTATAATATTTTACTCTTTAACATGTTTGTTATTTTTCTTTTGCAAAAAAAATATTTTTTTAATCTAACATTTTTACAGTACTCTGTATTTGAAGGCATTAAAAGTTGAACTATTTTTTCAAATGTATGTCTCCTGATGCTTGGTAATCCAAGCTCCTTTACTAAATCCATCATGCCATAAATTCATAAAAATTCATTTATTTGTAAATGTATGGCCTACTAGAGTTGTTGAAAGTGCTCTTTTCTATGTTTTTGGCCCAATTCTGTGCTGCTGCCTATGTTTATAATGTGGAAACTAAAACGGGACTATATTCTTTTATAATTTTTTTAAACATTTTTATTTATTTTTCATGTTCCTATCCAAGTTTAACTTGTTATAATGGAGTATATAACCAGAAGTTTTACAGTGGCCACTTCAAGAGGTCACTTCTACCTGGAGCAATTATCATGGTCGACAATTGTTGCACTTTTGTAAACAATTACTTTTTTTAAAAAACATTTTTTTTTCTTTTTTTTTAAGTTCTTGATGTTAAATTCCAGCCTATGTTAGCATTTAAATTTGCACTGCATGTCATGCCTTTTTGATTTAAAGAAAAAAAAATACTTGTGTATAATGCCACATTTTTGTGTGTCCACTGCTGGTGGAATAGTGTCAACTTTCTGTGGGTCCTCTGTGGGTGGAATTAGACCCCCCTCTAATGGTAGTATTGCACCCCTTTCTGTGGGTGAAATTTTACCTTTCCTGTGGGTGTTCTGTGGGTGGAATTAGGCTCTCGGTGGGTGGAATGCAGTGGCGGCTGGTGAAGTTTTAGGATGGGGGGCGCCAGGCCCCGCCCTTCCTTTTTGACCCCTTCCACTTGGTGAAAATGGGCGTGGTTTCAGCGAAATAGTGGGCGTGGCTCTAAGGTGGTGTGGTTAGTGTCTGAGATGAACGAGGGATGGAGGGAGAGGGAGAGAGGGATGGAGGGACAGCAGCCCCAGATCCTACACAGCAATAGAAATATGTGTATTCTAGAAAGTTTAATAATCAGCAGATAAAGATACTCCAAACACCTGGTGTTAGCGCTTCAATCATCCCGGCATCATGGTTGTTATGGTGTCAGGATGATTGAAGCGCATTATTTCTATTATTACATTGTAATATAAAATGAAATCATTCAACTCACCATAATGCAGAATCAGTGGGAGCCCTGAGCATGTCACTAGCCATGTCGCCTGCCACCAGATGCCATCAGGTGTCCCCAGCGGAGTCCCTCCTTACATCAGGTGCCCCCCAGCGGAGTCCCTCCCTACATGCAGCCTGTGTCACATAAAATGTCCCACCAAATGCAGCAGCATGTGTCACCACCAAATTGCAGCAGCATGTGTCACCACCAAATTGCAGCAGCATGTGTCACCAAATTGCAGCAGCATGTGTCACCACCAAATTGCAGCAGCATGTGTCACCAAATTGCAGCAGCATGTGTCACCAAATTGCAGCAGCATGTGTCACCAAATTGCAGCATGTGTCACCACCAAATTGCAGCAGCATGTGTCACATAATTGCAGCAGCATGTGTCACCAAATTGCAGCGTGTGTCACCAAATTGCAGCAGCGGGTGTCACCAAACTACAGCATGTGTCATCAGATTACAGCATGTGTCACCAAATTACAGCATGTGTCACCAAATTGCAGCGTGTGTCACCAAATTACAGCGTGTGTCACCAAATTGCAGCGTGTCACCAAATTACAGCGTGTGTCACCAAATTACAGCATGTGTCACCAAATTACAGTGTGTGTCACCAGATTGCAGCGCGTGTCACCAAATTGCAGCATGTGTCACCAAATTACAGCGTGTGTCACCAGATTGCAGCGTGTGTCACCAGATTGCAGAGTGTGTCACCAGATTGCAGAGTATGTCACCAGATTGCAGCGTGTGTCACCAGATTTCAGCGTGTGTCACCAGATTGCAGAGTGTGTCACCAGATTGCAGAGTGTATCACCAGATTGCAGAGTGTGTCACCAGATTGCAGAGTATATCACCAGATTGCAGAGTGTGTCACCAGATTGCAGAGTGTATCACCAGATTGCAGAGTGTATCACCAGATTGCAGAGTGGGTCACCAGATTGCAGAGTGTATCACCAGATTGCAGAGTGGGTCACCAGATTGCAGAGTGTATTACCAGATTGCAGAGTGTGTCACCAGATTGCAGAGTGTGTTCCCAGATTGCAGAGTGTATCACCAGATTGCAGAGTGTGTCACCAGATTGCAGCGTGTATCATCAGATTGCAGAGTGTGTCACCAGATTGCAGAGTGTATCACCAGATTGCAGAGTGTGTCACCAGATTGTAGAGTGTGTCACCAGATTGCAGAGTGTGTCACCATCAAACCCCACTCCCTCGGTTACTTACCTTGCTGTGTGTTGTCCTCTCCGGCGATGTCTCCTGGAGAGCTCCGTTGTTCTCATACTTCCTGCTTCTCTCTCCTGGACGCAATTGGAGAGAAACAGGAAGTGATATCATATTAAGATGTCAATCAAACCGCCTGGCCCTAGTAATAGATACTAGGGTCGGGCGAAAGCTACTCGGCGCTTCAGAGAGCGCCGCAAGGCAGGCTGAATGCCCGCAAATGAAGCGCAACGTATGCAATCTCGTGATTGCATAGACGTGGCGCTTCCCATAAGTGCACTGTGTCCGGCGTCGCACTGTATCCGGCGTCCGAACACAGTGCACTTAAGGACCTTTTTGTGTATTTTTTTTTAAAGGGCCAGCTTTAAAAATCTTTAAATTTTTTAAAAATTTTTTGACATTTTTTTTTTTTTTTGAGACTGCCTGGAGGGGGGGGGGGGGGGGGGGGGCGGCGCCCAGGCGCCTCCTTTGGACAGGCTGCCAGTGGTGGAATGCCCTTTTCTGAGAGTTTGAAAAGGCCCCACTTTCTGGTAGTGCACTGGTTACCACCACCAAAGGGTTGTGTTGAATATTGCACCTTTTTTAGTTCCAGTTTCGTTTCTGAACTGGACTTAGATTACCGCACGATTTTTTGCAATATATACCGCCAATTTTTTTTTGTTTACCGCAAAATCGTTATTTTTTTTTGTGAATTGTACTTAACTTATCACATGCAACAATATATGCAAATGAGTATCATGTTACCCTTATCGCATGCGGTAAACGTTAGTGATTCGACCCCATTGTGATGCTAGACACAAGACAATGGGTTCCCCTAAGTGGACTTTCCCGGCACTTGCATAGATAAAGAAAAATTATAGAGGTAGAGAATGTTGTACATAGTAAAAAACATATGATTTTATTCATGTTGAAAAATACAAATGTTAAAAACAAGCAATGGATATCTAGAGTAACATAGTAGAACTACATAGTAACCATGATGAACATCAAATAATGAGTAGTGATGGAAGACTCTTCTCAAGCCCGACGCGTTTAGGGATATTTTTTATTTGTAAGGTCCTTCTTCAGGGGCATAGTTGAGAGAGAGGGGTTCATCTGAACTGAAGGGATTTAATTGTTTGCTTGTAGAAAGGAGATTTTTGTTAAAAACAGAGAAAACCACAGAGAAAGGGCAGGAAATGGGAGTAAGCAGTAATGGTAAAGCAAGTATGAATGCTTATTCTTAGATGGTGAGGGCTGCAGGTTGGTAGGCTGCAGTCTCCATAGAGGGGTGTGACAGTGCTCCCGTCCCGCCCGACCCGGGCGTGCGCAAGCCAGAGCGGTATGCTGAGGTCACAGGAAGGCGTCTCTTAGGAAGAACAAGTGTTCATGTAGTCAGCCTCACAGCCCAGCATCCGGCATGTGTAGCGCCTACACATGCCGGACGCCTTCCTGTGACCTCAGCATACCGCTCTGGCTTGCGCACGCCCGGGTCGGGTGGGACGGGAGCACTGTCACACCCCTCTATGGAGACTGCAGCCTACCAACCTGCAGCCCTCACCATCTAAGAATAAGCATTCATACTTGCTATACCATTACTGCTTACTCCCATATCCTGCCCTTTCTCTGTGGTTTTCTCTGTTTTTAACAAAAATCTCCTTTCTACAAGCAAACAATTAAATCCCTTCAGTTCAGATGAACCCCTCTCTCTCAACTATGCCCCTGAAGAAGGACCTTACAAATAAAAAATATCCCGAAACGCGTCGGGCTTGAGAAGAGTCTTCCATCACTACTCATTATTTGATGTTCATCATGGTTACTATGTAGTTCTACTATGTTACTCTAGATATCCATTGCTTGTTTTTAACATTTGTATTTTTCAACACGAATAAAATCATATGTTTTTTACTATGTACAACGTTCTCTACCTCTATAATTTTTCTTTATCTATGCAAGTGCCGGGAAAGTCCACTTAGGGGAACCCATTGTCTTGTGTTTATGCATTATTGGACGTGGCACGGCTTTCCTCCTAAACAAGTTGGTCACCCTCTCTCTGTCCATTGTGATGCTAGAATTCAAGGTGGCTAAGTAAAAATTATATATTTTTTTTGTTTTTGTTTTTTTTTTAGTTTTGTGACATTTTAAACCTCAATAAAAGGCAATGGCCATTTTTTTCACTATTTGTTATTAAGGGTGTTGTATGGTCACAGCATACATTTTATAACATTATCATTGTAATCGCAATACAAACAATAGTTATTATTCACAATCCAATATTTGCATACTTGAGAAATCTCCTTACATGTTGAGAGTGCTGCCTGTCTGCTGGACATCTCTTTCAACAACTTCCTGGAATCTCTGCATGCTTTGTAGCCTCTCCACTGCTGCATACTTCCGATTTTTACGGACTTTCAATTTTCTAATGTGTAGGCTGGTGCTTACTAGTGTTGGGCCCGCTGTTCGAGTCAAACGTAAGTTAGACTCGAACATCAGGTGTTTGTGTGTTCACTGAACAAACGAACAAACGGGGCTAGGTGGGAAATTCGCCCGCTGCCGAGCACCCCATATTGCACTGCGATCTCACAGTGCATTGATTGCTGCTGATTGGCCAAAGCATGCACTTGACCTGCACTTGATGCTTTGTCCAATCAAAACACAATGTACTGAATACAAATGTACAATGTTCCAGCCAGCAAAAGATTGAGAGCAGGTTCTCTATTTTTCAGTCAGAAAAAGTTCCTATCTGAAAATGCGATTGTCTGTATGCAATTCTGACGCGCAAAAAATCATGCATGCTCAGAATCAAGTACGAAGCGCTGGGTCTGGTAAAATTAGCGTTTGTAATGGAGATAGCACTTTCGTCACGCTGTCAATTTTTGTATCTTTTAATGCAGCGCATTCTTTTATTCTTTATAATGCTAGAAGAATTAAGTTGTTTTGCTGCTGATATTCACACAGAGTTCTGACAAACATATTTCTTTATTATTTATTGTGATCTCCTTAATAATATTTTTAGTTTTTAAATCCAGATCTCCATAATGATGTTTAGAATTATTTTTTTAGTGATTTTTTTCCTTTTTTTATTAACCTTAAATGACCTTAAATAAATAGGGATAATTGTAGACACGCACCCACACTCACTCAGGTGGGACTGGTGTCTTTATTCAACCTTACTAACTATGTAACTATCTTGTATTTTTTAACCTCAAGGAGGTTGGTGTCTCTTGTTAATTTGACATTGCATTTTTGAAATGTACCTGCCTACTCACAAACAAACTGTCCTTTTTTAATAAAAACACATAGCCAAGTATTTGTTGAAAACAAAATTACCATTTATTCTGGGTCATAACAAAAGAAAGAGGGAAGGCAACGCTGGAGAAACTGCAGAAATTTGTGAAGCCTTTGTACCCCAGGGCAGACATCAACTAATTGAAAATTAAAATTGGTAGCCTGAGGAGTCCATACAATAGGGAGCACAATCTGGTCCTGGACTCCGAGAGATCAGGAACAGCAGCAGATGACATATGTCCCCAGGCTGTGGTACTACAACAGCCTGCGTCTTCTGTCAGACCAGACTGAACCCAGGCCATCACTCTCTTGTCTTGCTTCCACTCTTCCCTGCATGCTGTGGCTTTGTTTGTCGAGTTGTGGCAGGAGGTGGAGGAGGTGTAGGAGGAGGAGGAGGTGTAGGAGGAGGAGGAGGAGGATGGACGAACTCAGAAAGGTGTGTATTTTCTGTCATTTGTTCACTCAACCCCTTTTTTAGGGTCTGTAAAATTATGTTCTCACATAAGAGGCATTGTCCCTTCTCCATTTCCTGCATTTTCGCTGCTACTATGCAGCCATAGCCCTCTTGAACACTGGGGGGGTCTCTAAGGGTCACATGAGCATCCAGAATGAGGGCAAGTGCTGCCTCCTCCACGTTCCTCCCCTTCCTGGGCCTTTTGGGTGAAAGGCAGAGGCGAGGAACCTGGGATTGGGTCAGTCCACTGGGCCTGGCCATCTCCTGGCTGCCACTTCCCCCTGCCACCTCCTGGCTGCCACTTACCCCTGCCACGTCCTGGCTGCCACTTCCCCCTGCCACCTCCTGGCTGCCACATTCCAGACCCTCATCCTGGCTGAGGCTTTCCTGTGTATAAAAAAGGGACATAGTTTTATTTTTTGCTTCATCAATCACACACAATTTTCAGATCATGACTTTTGCAAATTGAATGTTAACAAACAGAAAAGACTATCATTCTGACCCCAGCAGTTTTCATTCTTGTCCCAATCATTCTTTGACCACTACTGTCTATTGATATGTAAAACACTTTTTGTTCAATCATTAATTTCTTAGCAATAATAACATCTAGTTAACATCATTCATTTTAGGACAATAAATATGTAGAAAAATACTATACCTGCCTCAAGCTGGGCTATACCTGCCTCAAGCTGGGCTAGACTTCTTCCTGGCTGGAAGGCCAAGGTTGGTCCTCAGAAGCCTCAGCTGGGGTGGAAGGAAGTGTGGAAAGTGATGACCTCACTTCAGTCTGGTCTTCCAGAAAATGCATTTTGTTGTAGTACCACAGACTGGGTACATACACGTCCTCTGCTGCTGCTCCTGACCTCTGGGATGCCAGGACATTATTACACTCCTTCTTGTATGTGCTCCTCAAGCCAGGGCCGGGACAAGGGGTGGGCAGGAGGGGCGGCTGCCCTGGGCACTGTAGAATAATGTTAGGTGGAGGGGGCTCCACAAGGAGATTGGGGAGGAGAGGATTTGTGTTGGAAGGGGGAAATTGGGGGGGGGCGGCAAGGGGTAAATCTTGTTCTAGGAGGAGAAATTTGGGAGAGGCGGGGGCGCTAAGAGTGGTGATTTAGGGGGATTAGTGTTATGAGGGGGTTTAGGGGAAGAGGATTTGTACTATGAGGGGAGATTTTGGGCGAATTTGAAGTGGGGGGTGAGAAGATGTGTACTAGTAGGAGAAATTGTAGGGGTAGAGAATTTGTGCTAGGAGGGGTGAAGTTTTTTTTGGGGGGGGGGGATTTGGGGACAGGAGGGGGATAATATTTCTGCTGAGAGGGGGGATTTCAGCGGGGGGGGGGGCGAATTTGTACTGGGAGGAGGGAGGGAGAATTTATGCTTGGGGGGTAAGCATTCAGATTAGTGTTCAGTGTTTTTGCAGGGGTATTTTTGCTGACACATAATGGTCATACACTTGGGGGGGTAGTTTGGCATATTCGCCCTGGGCTCTAGGTGACCTTGTCCCAGAACTGCCTTAAGCCACCAATTTTCCTCTCCAAAAAATTGCTGTCTGCGTTAGGAAGCTCCGTCTTCACAAATTCCAGCAGTTTCTTCAGCACTGCCTTCCTAGCTGGTCTGTAATGGTAAAAATAATGTTTGACTTGCCATAAACTGGGCAGTTCCCTGAACCTATCGATAAACTGGCTCATAAACTCTGGCTTTTTGAATGGATTCATTATTTCTGCAAGACAAAGAACAAGAGAAAAACCCTAATGTCAGGCTAAACTCTCATAATCGTATCACAATATAGGTCTCAATCTAGAAGCAGTATAGGCCACTGATGCCCCAAGTTAAAATGTTACCTTCATTCTAATGACCAGCACTTCCTCCACTCACAGATCGTAGTCCGACGCACGCGCGTTACACTTTATATGCACTGCACATGCGTGAAACTCCGCACGCGTCGCCCACCCCTGATGTTCTTTCTAGAATATTCCCCGCCCCTTCTCTTTCGGCACAGTGGTAGAGGACATGGCGGACACAGCAGGTGCGTAATTCCAGTAACGACGAGGAAAGCCAGGAGCCAGGAACGTCATGATCCCGGAGGAGATTTAAGGCCTCAAATATGGCCTTTGTAGAGATGATAGAGATGGTGGACATCTTGAAGAGGGCCAACTATGATGGGAAGTATGGACCTTACCTAAACCCAAATGTGAGAAAGGCCAAGAATATGTCTAAAGTTGTCGATCCAAGGAGCAACTGAGGAAACGATGATCAGACCTGATATTGAGGGAGAAGAAGTAGTACAGAAGGATCAAGAAAGTGCTTCTAAAAAGTAAGTAGTTGTCCTGTGTTTCTATTATTATTATTATTACTTGCATGCTGCTCCATGTGCTTTTCTTTACTGTTGTACAGTTTAAAATGGCAACTTTCAGGCTCGTGGGCACAGTAATCAGTCGTAGTAAACATTGTTTGTTCGCCCACTAATAATACAATGTTTTTTGCAGATACAGGGTTAACTACATTTGGTCATGCCTATTTGTATTAAAATAAGTTTAGTACATTGTTGTCTAGATGTGTTTGTAACTAGAATGAAATACAAACTTGATTCAGTGTAATGTAAGGAGAGGACACTCAGCAGCTGTTTACACATCTGGATGCAGGAGCACTAGTGTGCAGAACAAACCAGAACAAACTTTTTAAGGTGTCCCACACATGTGCTCCAGTGGATACTAGGGGTGTCTCAATGTGTGAATATTGTCCAAAAAAGGTAAGTATTCCAGCTTTAGAAAGGGAAGAAAAATGTCTTCAGCTTGGAACTCTGCCAAAACAGACAACTGTACCACACAACCAGAGGATGTGGAGGAAGGAGAGGTGGTTGAAATAGTGACCACAACAGGTGAGTGTCTGAGACCACAGCTTCAGGTAATAGATGTATGCCTGCATATTTATAATGCATGGGGTGTTTTTTAATTTTAGGTGATGTGCATGTTGTGGAAGAGGATTCGCATTTCACAAGTGAAAGTGCACAAATGCTAATCTAAGACATAATGGTGCGTAGTCGGGATTTAGACATCATCAAGCAAAAAAACAATGATGTTGAACAAAAACTGAAGAACATGATTGATGTATTAGGGAGAATCTAAATAACAACAAAATAACACCATTTTATAATTTTTGGGAGAAATTTCCTAAAGTTTCAATACATTTTAAAAGCCAAATTTTGAAGATGCACACAGTGGGGTTGATTTACTAAACCTGGAGAGTGCAAAATCTGGTGCAACTGTGCACAGAAACCAATCGGCTTCCAGGTTTTATTGCCAAAGTTTAATTGAACAATCCCAAGTCAGGAGATGATTGGCTACCATGCACAGCTGCACCAGATTTTGCACTCTCCAGGTTTAGTAAATCAACCCCCGTGTGTCAACATGTGCTATCTGCCATCATGAGATATCAATGTATGCGTTTTGTGGGTGCAACCTCTTCCTCGCAACTCAAGTAGGTGAGAGGAAGGGGTTGCACCCCCAAAACATGTCCTTTGATCCCCCATGATGGGAGCTAGCACATGTTGACATTACGCATGGGATCAGGAGGGAAATCCCCATTTTGAATCCCAATTTTTGTGCATCTTCAAAATTTGGCTTGTACAGGGGTGACATCACCCCATCTGATGAAGGCAATATCAACACAGTTTTGACGCACCAATGTCTGATATTGCCTTCACTTTTTGTACGTTGAACTTTGTAATTTACAGAGTTCTGTATGTTATGGTTTGAAACATGCCTATTATTGCAAAATATAAAACTAAAAATGTCAAACTTAAACAAAGATGTATATTTGTTTTACAATGCACATGTGAATGTGCACGGAGTAAAAGTTTTTATACTCAGCAATGTGTGGCTTCTTCTTTCAATGCTCAATACCAGTTTTTGTATTAAGTTGGTGTTTACAGTGACAATGGGGGTTATTTAATAAAGCAAAATCCACTTGGCATTACAAGTGCACTAGGAGAACCTAGGAGACAACTAAAAGAAACACAAGCAGTAAGTCAAATTCAAGATGATTTCAGATCAAAATAATTTTTTATTTTATAAAAGAATCAAAAATGTGCTGGCATAGCAATGGCCCCCCTACCCGTGAAATAGTCCAGATATTTTTGCCGCACATCACAGGCGCTTTGGGGGGGCAAGCCAGGACGGTCAGGGCCATCATTGTATTCATGTCCTGAATTGCGGCCTCAGGCCCAACTGAGGCCACATAATTTGGAGCCTTTCTCCTTAAATAGTTATTGAGAAAACAGCACGCTAGCACTATGTGATTCAGTTTATACTCCGCCATTATTATTGTCGTAAGGAATAGGCGGAACTGGCTGGCCATTATACCAAACGCATTCTCCACCACTCTTCTGGCTCTGGCCAGCTGGTAATTAAAAACCCTCTTCTCCGGGGTGAGTGTCCTCGGGGGGAATGGTCTCATCAGATGTTCACCCAGATCAAATGCTTCATCTGCGACAAACACAAATGGGAGTCCTTCCACATTCTCTTCCGGAGGTGGAAATCCCAAGCCACCACTCTGGAGACGTTGGTAGAACTCAGTCTGGGCAAAGACTCCACCATCCGACATCAGGGCATTCTTCCCCACGTCCACATATAAAAACTCATATGTTGCCGACACCACCGCCATCAACACGATACTATGAAACCCCTTATAGCTAAAATAGCATGACCCAGAGTGGGGTGGTGAACTATATGGACATGTTTCCCATCGATTGTCACTCCGCAGTGGGGAAAGTCCCAACAGTTGGCAAACTGGGAGGCCACAGTCTGCCATTCCTGTGGCATTGAAGGAAACTGTGGAGTCAAACCAGAAAAAATAAAATTACTACTTTTGCACATAACATTGCAAGCAGATTAGACACAAACATCCTTGGCCAACATCAGTATAACATTTATTTGAAGGAGTATTTAAAGACAAAAATATAAGGTACACTTATCAGATTCCTCACCGCCTCTGGATGGCCCATTGTAAAAATTTTAGAGGGGGGGTTCTAGATGAGTTTGGGACCCCCAAAAAAATGCCTCTGGCACTCTGCCTGAATTTAAGGACAGCAATAACATTTGTACACATTTTAGGGGGTATTTAGGGTAAAGCACTACTATGGAGCTGACAAAATACATTGTTAATTGACTAGGCTAGGTGTGTATGGGCCTAGGATAGCATGCTGGGGAGGTTAGTGAAGGCAAATATGCATGAAGGACAAAAAAGGAGCATTAAAAGCTTACAGCATGCATGAGGACAAAGGGGACATTCACAGCATATTACTTGCATGGTAATTAGGGAATAATGAAAGAAATACAATACATTAGCAAACATTAAATACATAGAATGTGATGTTAACCACTTGCTTACTGGGCACTTAAACCCCCCTCCTGTCCAGACCAATTTTCAGCTTTCAGCGCTGACGCACTTTGAATGGCAATTGTGCGGTCATACAACACTGTACCCAAATGAAATTTTTATCATTTTTTTCCCACAAATAGAGCTTTCTTTTGGTGGTATTTAATCACAGTTGGGATTTTTATTTTTTGCTAAACAAACAAAAAAGATGGAACATTTTGAAAAAAAAAATCATGTTTCATAGTTTGTTAAAAAATTTTGCAAACAGGTAATTTTTCTCCTTCATTGATATGCGCTGATGAGGCGGAACTGGTGGGCACTGATAGGCTGCACTGATGGGAGTGGATAGGCACAGTTAAGGCGGCACTGATAGGCACAGTTAAGGCGGCACTGATAGGCACAGATAAGGCGGCACTGATGGGCACAGATAAGGCGGCACCGATGGCCACTGATGGGCGCTGATGGGTGGCACTGATGGGTGACACGGATGGGTGGCACAGATAGGTGGCACTGATGGGCACTGATAGGTACCACTGATGGTGGCACTGATGGGTGGCACTGATGGGCACTTATGGGCACTGGTAGGTGACACTGATGGGCACTGATAGGTGGCACTGATGTGCAGCACTGTTGTTGTGGCACTGATTGTGGGCGCTGATGGGTGGCACTGTGGATGCTGATGGGTGGCATTGTGGGCACTGATGGGTGGCACTGTGGGCACTGATGGGTGGCACTGTGGGCACTGATGGGTGATGCTGGTGGGCACTGGTAGGCGACACTGCTGCCTATTGCTAGGTGTCACTGGCAGGGGGCACAGATGATCGCCGTTATGTCCCTCTCACGGTCGCCGGTGATCGGCTTTTTTTTTCCTCCTCACGCTGTCAGCGCGAGGAGAAAAAATAGCCGATTACTGGCTCTGTTTACATTGGCTGACAGCTGATCATGTGGTAAGGGGTCGGGACCGACCCCTTACTCCGATCTGTGATCAGGCGAGTCTCATAGACTCGCTGATCACCGAGCACGGCGCGCGCCCTGCAGTGGGCGCGCAGGCCGCTCGTACACGGGACGACATCAATAGACGTAGTCCCGGCAATGTAGGTCCACGCTGTTGCCGTCATTCAGCAATAGCGCGGATCTGAAGAGGTTAAAGGAGAAAACCTTAATATAGTCATTCTGCAGGACCTGAATGATGGCAGAACAGGTCTCTGGAATAATGATTTCCAGAGCCTGGGGGGAGATGCCTGTTGAGAACTTAAGGTCCTGCAGACTTCTCCCTGTCGCCAAGTACCGCAACAAGGCAACTAGCCTCTGTTCAGGAGTGATGGCTTGCCGCATGCAGGTGTTCTGCTTCGTAATATAAGGGGACAGCAAAGCCAACAGAAAAACGGGGTCCGTCATCCTGAGAAAAATCCTGAAATCATCAGGATTATTCTCCTGAATCTCCCGCAAGGCATATGACAGAATTGGTCACGCTGGAGCAACCAATTCTTGGTCCATGAGCTCCTCCCCGCCCTGTTCATGGAGTGGGCTTGGGTCAAAGCAAGAACCCCAACACCAAGCCCCCGCATAGCACAAACTCTACGACGAGTATGTAACCGCAACATGGCTTCAAAATGGTCGGCTATTCAGAACGAACTAACAGAAAGCACTGTAAAACAGAAAGGCCTGAGAAGAGCGAGCTGAAAATCAGAAACAAGTGGACAAGAACGCACTGAGAAACAAATACGTACTATAATAATATGCACTGAAACCCAGATGCGAACTGACTACACGCACTGAAGAACAGATACGAACCCACAAGCACAAACTGAAGAGCAGTAACGATCGGAAAAGCACGAGGCTGAAAAGCACGAATTGTCTCTCACCAAACTTCTACTAGCACAAGATAAACATGAGATTAGCAGAAGGAGCCCAAAGGGTGGTGCGCTTTGTATGGAACTTCCCTTTTTTAGTGCCGTCGTACGTGTTGAACGTCACCGCGTTCTTGGTGGTTGAAAGTTCTGAGAACTTTTGTGTGACCGTGTGTATCCAAGCCAAGCTTGAGCGGAATTCCGTCGTGTGTACGCGGCATTAGGCACCTTTCATACAAGCACACCGATCGGATCTGCCTGTTAGTTTTTCAGATGGGCCCAATTGGACCACCCATTGTTCTCTATGGAGAGGCTGATGTAAATGGACATGTGTCCGTTTACACCCGCCTGCATCCGTTCCGTTCCGCTAAAAACAGACGGCTGGGGATCTCATTCCCTATCCATCTAGCAGATCGGATGGTATCGGATGGAAATGGACAGGCGGTACATTTCCATCTGACTGCCCCATAGAGAACAGCGGGGCGGTGCATTAGTGGAGCGGACATGGACCTGTCATCCGCCTGCTCAGCGGGGATCAGCAGACAGATTCCCCGCTGAGCAGGCGGATCTGCTTGACAGAGGCCTCTTCATCTTACCAGGAGCGGCTGGTCCATTAGGGGTGAACCTGGGGGGGGTTGTTTGCTGCCCCCCCCAAAAAAAAAGTTTAGAACCAGCCTCCATTGGGTCTTACTATGTTTTTGTTTTTTTGAAAAAAAAAAAACTTTTTAAAATTTTTTTACAGTTACATTTTATTTATTTTATGGGGGTCTTTGGTGAGATATCAGAGGTACCCCCATATCTCTTTTTTTGAGGCAGAGGAAGGAACTGAAGATAGTTCTTTTTCTCTGCAGCACTTCACTTAAAAGTATAAGGAATCTGTATTGAGATTCCTCATTCATTCATATGTAGCATGACCCCCTTGGGGACTGCTTGGATTTACCTGCTCATCTGTACCGCAATGACCTTGTGAACATTCCAACCCACCTGATACTCTGGGTTCACACATTTTTGCACCACCTTGAAGTAATAAGTCAAACAACTCAGTGCATTTATATTCTATTAACGTTTACTGGAACAATTTATAGAAGATATTGTTACACAGATGAGGCAACAGATCTACTAAGCTTTGGGTACCAGTCCTAGCTCAGTAGGGGAATCCCTCTAGAGAAACACAAGGCAAGATAATTTGTAGATAAATAGTATATTATATACACATATGTACAGTAGGATACTACTTGAACCTGAAAGGATAAGCAAAGTTTAAGTATTTATACTGGCAAACTTCTAAAGGTGGAACCCAGGCCGGCCTATTAACCTTAAATCTAAATAAGATATCAGACTTAATAGAAATGGTATGAGGGCCCTCTAAGTAGTTTATTGACAGCAATGTCCCCATTGCAGGCCTGATGATCTTCACCAGCAGTCGGAGCTCATTAAGTATATCCAATCCAATTCAAGGTGCAGTAACAAGCAATGAGATTTCTTGAGATGGAAGAAGCTAAAGATGTCTATGTACAGTGTTCAAAGGTAGGTGCAGTTAAGTATTCCCAAGGTAAAGCTGTCTGTACACAGTGTCCCAGTGAAGTAATAAGGAAAGGTTTGCAAGGGTGGGCAATTGGTCTCTCACCAACGACCAGGCCGATTCAATGCCTTCTGGACAGCAGCTCCCGGAGCGACACTCCTGCTGCAGATCCACTGTGACGATCTCCTGGTGCGAGTCTCGATGGATGTCTGATGAACAGCAAGCAGTGTTAGGCTCTTCTCATCCGGGAATGTTGTACCCCATATGGTAGGCCGCGACCCCGCTCTCCATGCATGGAGAAGTCCGTCACGCGTCAGGCCCAGGAGGAAGAGAGCGTGGGGCAGGTCTCTGGCTTTTTTTATAGCTCCTCCCAGCAAACTCTCTGATGGTAGCAAAGATGCCTGGGATATGTAGTCCAGGTGTATAGTCATGTGGAGCAATTGCCATTCTGAGGAACTACTAACCCCACAATCTCTTTAGTTTGGCTCACGAATATGATGTCTGTTAGTCACGCTGGGCACTAGAGGAACATGCGATATAGAAATACCGGAGGATCACTGTACTTTGCAATTGTAGTCCACATTGCTACATCCTCCTCCCACTTGAAAATCTTTGGTCCCGGAAGACAGAAGACAAATCGTGGGATCACTTTACTGTATCATAAGAAAACTAATGATTAATCATCTGACAAACCAGAAGTTGCAACAGCCAACAACTGACCCAATCTTCTAACAGTAAATTATAAACATTATCAGGCAAAGTCATATGAATTTTTTGAAAAGCCAATAACAAGTCAGTGGCCCACCCAGTAGTGTCAGGAGGCGGATCAAGGTCATCCTTTACTAAAGATTCAGTAAAGGAGGCAAGTGCTTGACTGGAACATTGGTCACGTGAATGGAACCTCTATGGGAATGGTAAATATGGGAAATCTCCCTTGTATTTGTATCTAAATATGTTGGTCTTAAGTCTTTTATATCCTACTATTTGTATATTAATGTTGTAAGGAATATACTCTGCATTCCTTCATGTAATCCATGATTTTTACCCTTTTCCTGTACAATTAGATAGCTTGATGTGTATTAGTCTAGGCCTACTTTACTATATAATAATACATTTTGGTTATTGTGTTAAAGACTTCACTCGTGGTCAAAGAACTTTAATTTAATCCAAATCATATCTGAGAGATATTAAATCTCAAATATAGTATACGGGTAAGATAATTGGTGACTGATATAACGGATACAATAATTAATATTATATCTGTGTATTAATTTGTCTGGTCCCTATAGTTGCTAATCTGTATGAGTCTGATAAGCACAATGATATAACAAACACCTCTGCTTAGTAAACGAGTTACATTTATTTCCCAAGAAAATAGGAAACTAACATAAAAGTATTAAAAGAAGTTACAATATTACATAGCTTACAATCAGGACACAATACAAGAATATACTTATCACGTCCTCTCGGCTGCTCTGCAGGTGTAGTAAGAACAAGCTCTGTGCCGCATGGAGTTTAGGCCCAAGCCAGCATTCAGAGCAAAGTCCCAAGATGGCAGAGAGACAACCTCATGGTAAGGTTTTTCAGCAAGAAAGAGAGACAACTCTCTGTCACAACCTTTTTTACAAACTCACTCATCACTCATTCAAACTCCCCCCATTGCCAATCCCATTTGCTTTGGACCAATCAGTGTTTACATGGCAATCCTCCTTATATTACTGACTGTTCTGCCAAACTTGGCTCTGGGGGCAGCATTGCAGTCCTGGGCCGTCTTTGTAATCAATCTATTTGAAGCTTCTAGCACACCAGGTGGGCTGGAGATAAGCCCTTTCGCTATGCAGATTCTGTTTGGGGCCACATTCCTTTGTACCTTTTAAAACTGTGGGACTGCAAGTGTCAGCATGGCTGGTCTTGGAAATAAGGAAACATATGTATAACATCCAGAAATATGATAGTAATTCATGTTGAATTCCAACAGCGACGCACAAGGTTGAGGACCAGGACTGAAAGTATTTTATATAATACCGAGATTTGTGTATTGCAGGTTATTAGGCTAGATTTTAAACTGAGTCAGTTTTTCCGGTAGCTTGGAGGTCACAGCAAGTTTATCTAGGGAAAAATATAGGTAAATGTTTTATTTTGTTTTGTTTTATTAGTGGGTATCAGAATAACTCTAAGGAGAAAGGATATACCACATATTGTTTTGTTTTTTTAATATCCCGTAATTATAGTTGAAAAAGTACATTGGAAGTACCATTATAACCAGTCAATGTAATGGGGAGGAAGTACTTAGCAGGAAAAATGTTGTTTTTATTTATTTGTTTCTTTTGTGCTCACCAAGCTTCATTGCTTCAAAACTAACCATTGTTTGAGTGGGCTGTATGGTAAGTACATATGTGTTTTATTGGAAAGACACTGAAAGAGTGTGGTCTTGGTTATTTTGTTGAAAAGGTTCAACAGGTTTTTGTTTTTTATTTAAATGGTGTGTCCACTAAACGCATAGCATTTGTGTGTAGGGCATTAGAATAGAGCTACAAGAGAGTTGTTTGTTTGTTTGTTTTTTTGTTTTTTTTGCTGTGGGAATTTACAAGCAGTAATATTCTCATTGTTTTCTGTTAAAATACCAAACTGTGGAAGTCTGGTTACCAAAGCTAATATCTGAGAACAATTAATTTTAGAGTGTAAAATAAGGTGCATTTAGCATACTACAGTATATTATACCTTGAAATTTTTTTGGTTAGGAGAAATCCTACCAATAATTTGATAAGCTCAGTTTGTCGTATAGTATTTTTTCTGTAGGTTTTTAAAAAAAGCTGAATTGGGTGTAACAGCTATTGGTGTAAACACGGCTGTGTTTACCTTTCTATTGCCTAGAGGGTTACCATAGTGTTCCTTCTGTGCTGGTCACGGCACTATTGTTCAGCACGTCTCCTCTATCTTTTGTTTCCTGGGTGTAGACTCTATTCTCTGAAGATACCAGTGTTATTTTAATGTTTGTGTCTCCACTCTTGTGCATATTCTAAGTGGTAGGCTACTGTGTCAGAAGTCTGTTCTGTGGTGGATTGTTGTATCGTCACTGAACTTGTACATCATGGAGAAATTGATGGCCAGGATTGCTAAAGGTAAAAATAGCTCTGAAATAATAAGAGCAATGGAGGAATGTAAAAACCCATGGCACCCAGTGGCTTTTACATTCCTCCATTGCTCTTATGGACCTGGAGGTGGAGGACCCTATACGAAAGATAATAACATCTCAATTTAAAAAATACCCTTTAGTTCAATTAATAGTAGCTCACCACTTTTATAATAAAAAAAGGTTCCCTACTTTCTACTTGATTCACAGCATATGGGAAGCAGTACAAAATATTACTCCACATAAGGAATATATGAAACATATGCCAATATGGGATAACTACTGCCTTTATGAATTAATTAAACTTTCGGAATTCTCAGACTGGAAAAAGGCGGGCATAATATTTCTTCATCAGTTATATGAAGGGGATGTTTTACTTTCTTTTAATATATTAAAAGAATGCTATCAGTACAATAATTTCTATCAATACTTTCAAATACGTCATGCATTACAAGTTCAAAAATCCAAATACAGTATGAACACTCTAAAATATTAACAAAGGCAACTTCGGTTGCCTGTACAAAATGAGGATTAATAGGAATTCTTTATTCTAACTCACAAATAATGGAGAATACTGAAAAACATAAAAATAATTTTTACGGGGGCAAGGACATATAGAGGACTTAGATGAGGAGGACTGGACACGTGATCTGGAAATACTTCCTAGGACATCTCTCTCGCCCTCCCAAAGGCTATCTCAGATTTTTATCATACATAGGGCTCATTATACTCCACAAAAACTCTATGTTTGGGGAAAATACACAACGCCATTATGCCCAAGATGCTCTTTATTTAATGGCTCTCTGATTCACGTGCTCTGGTGATGTCCAAAGCTCCATCGATATTGGGAAAAATTATTTAAAACTTTAAACTTGGTATGAAATCATTTTTTATGATCACAAACAGACCAATTTGATTTTAGCACCACATCCCTAGATTTAATAGATAGAAAGAGAAGGAAATGGGACTTTGTGGGTGCAAAGTAAATTGTCAAAATATCAAATATAATGTATACAAATTATTTTATTTTCTATTTTGAGGAGCAAAATAAAAAATTAAAATATAACAAATGGCTGGTACAGTTAGTCACAATTTCATTGAAGCAGCAATATGAGATGGACTTCCCAACATGTTTCGCCCATATGTTGGACTTCTTCAGGGGGTGCTGTCTGGTTTGGGGGTACAAGCCTTCTATTAAAAAACACAAACGTACATACATATCATGTTCGATCAATTACTTTGAAAAACCCATGTGGGGTTATTCCATGGCTTCAGTCTAAATACCATCAAATTTATGGCTCTCGAACATATTCCCCTTGATGTTAGAGGAGGTAGCAATGACCAAAAGCTTTTGCAATTGGAATCACGTTGGATTTATTTATTAAAAGCCACGGTGTATCCTGGGCTAAATGAAACGCTTAGTTACAAACCATTCTTATAATATCCCTGACTGTAGTACATTGCTATCTTCCTCTGATATCTATTCTTTACGACTCTCCCCTTATTCCCTTACTCACTCCCTTCCCTCTCCCAATACACACCTCCCTCCCCATTTCCATTCCTTCCCTCCTCCTCCTTCCCTCCCTCCTTTCTATTTCTGTCATATGTCTCTAAAGGTGTCAACAACACATCCCCCTACTTTGCATTACCCCACTTGGCCTTTTCTAATGAAATATGATTAACAGTAATATCTATTTATTTTGAACAAATATTTAAAGGTAAAGAGACAAAATAGTTTTTTGGATGACATGATGAATTTTCAGCTAAAGATCATGTAGTTGCTATGTATCTTTTAATATTGCATTTTTACATATCAACATAAATAATTTAATTTGTTAGTGATTATGTTTTTTTTGCCTGTTTTTGTTATTTCTCCTTTTTGTAATAAATAAGTAATTTGTAAATGCATCTGTGTCTCAACGCCTCTGGCCCTGCTTTGTTCCCTAATATCCATACTTCTCCTATGACTAATAACCAGCTGATCGCCCAGTGACTGGGTGTTTCTGCCCATTTGGTCCTCTTGTGTACTTTAGGTGACCACTGTTCGGCATGCATGTACTTCGCTGTCCCTCCCCGAATCTCTATATGTCTTCTGATATGTGAGATTCTCCCTCCCATCCACCAGAGGGAGACCTGGCTTCCGCCTTCTGACCGGGCCCTTGGACAGATGGGCCGCGTGGAATGACGCGGCTTGCTCATGCGCAGCGCGGTTCTCACGTCTGCATCTGGTTCTCGGACTGGATGGATGGTATTTAAGGCCGCTATGTGCAGCAATCAGACATTGCGGGAACCGAGGGACACAATGCTATCTACTAATCAGGTAACTTTCTAACCAGCAAAAATCTTGGTAAATAGCCTCACTCTTGTTCTAGGCATACCATACTGTCAATAATCTCTGAAGTTTTTTGTGTTTACTTTTTCTTGCCGGCATTGTACTGCAAGTGTTTAATCTTCTTTCCTTTTGTTTTCTCTTCTCTATTTGTGCTACTAGATAGCCTTAGAGAGAAAGAAGCACCTGAGAGTGTTGAAAGTGTGTGGCCCTTGGTATTAAGTCTGCTGCAGAACCTGTTCCTGTAAGTGGACTATATATTATAGCCTATTGCCTTTTTATATCGGGAAGGGCATTCCATCTTACCTTCTGATATTTAAACGCATCTCATACATTTTTCTATCCTTTTAGTTGGTTCTTGTATGCCATCTATCTGTGGAGATGCACATGCAAAATTATAAAAATGTAAATGTTCATACATTTTTTCAAAATAATGTTCATACATATTTTCAAAATAATTGATCGGACATGATGTGCATATATGTTCATGTTTTTTAATAGAAGGCTTGTACCCCCAAACCGGACAGCATCCCCTGAAGAAGCCCGACATATGGGCAAAACATGTTGGGAAGTCCATCTTATATTGCTGTTTCGATGAAATTGTGACTAACTGTACCAGCCATTTGTTATATTTAAATTTTTTATTTTGCTCCTCAAAATAGAAAATAAAATAATTTGTATACATTATATTTGATATTTTGACAATTTACTTTGCACCCACAAGGACCCATTTTCCTTCTCTTTCTATCTTTTAAACTTAGTATGCTCCACTGAGATAACGGGGACGCCCAAACTTGCACTATTGGGTATAATACCTGATGGAGCATTACCAGTAGAGATGCGTAGTACTATGTGGATAAGATCCCTATACTTAGCATGTAAAGTCATTCTACAAAAATGGATATCCGTTGACTGTCCAACTCATAAACAATGGGTTGAGAAACTTAATTATACACTTAAAAAAAATTAACATATAATCATAGAGGTACACCGCAAAAGTTTGGTAAAATATGGTCATGTTGGATAGAACCTAGTAATGGACTATATGATGTTTTAACTAGTAGAGAGGAGTGAAGGTAGAGGAGATAGATGGGAGCAAAGAGTTGAGGCAGAAGAGTGAGGAGTAGAAGAACATAAAAGAAAGTTAATTTGATACTGAATGGAGGAAGTTGCCATAGTCTGATGGTTGACATTTGGGGAGTCTAATCTGATGTGCAAAATGTATCTATGTTCTTATTGTTTTTTTTTTCTTTTTTTAAGTTATTTTGTAGTCCGTGAGGTGCAAGGTTTGTTTGGTTTGTGTGTTTTCTTAGTTTATGATACTTTATGGATTGACGTGACTTATTATTTGCTTGTATGTATTATAATAAAAGTAAAAATATTATTTGATTGAAAAAAATAAAAGCCCATGCCACCAGGCACAAGAGTATGTAAATATAATGCTTACAGAGAAAAAATACAGTAAACGTGAGGGTAAGACTGCACTCATTTTTGCGGCTTGCTGGTTGGCTAACAACTACAGACAGTTATTGTTGCAAAATATATCTCTCAAGGAGGATCTAAAAATAGCCAAAAGTAATATCAGTGCTCTTATGCCGCGTACACACGGTCAGAATTTCCGTCAACAAATGTTCGATGTGAGCTTGTTGTCAGAAATTCCGACCGTGTGTAGGTTCCATCGGACATTTGTTGTCAGAATTTCCGACAACAAAAATTTAAGAGCTGGTTCTCAAATTTTCCCACAACAATATCCGTTGTCGGAAATTCTGATCGTGTGTACACAATTCCAACGCACAAATTTCCACGCATTCTCAGAATCAAGCAGAAGAGCCGCACTGGCTATTAAACTTCATTTTATCGGCTCACCCTACGTGTTGAACATCACCGTGTTCTTGACCTCCGGAATTTCCGACAACATTTGTGCGACTGTGTGTATGCAAGACAAGTTTGAGCCAACATCCGTCGGAAATAAATCCAGGATTTTGTTGCCGGAATGTTTCCTCCAGGTTCCTGGGGCACTGCACAGGGGTTTCACTGATTCCTCCAGGTTCCTGGGGCACTGCACAGGGCTGGGCTCTCTCGGCTGCGTGATGACAGACTGTTTGCCTAAAAGCCAACTGTTAATACACTCCATCAGACAATTGTTGTCCAACTTTTCGCCAACAAATGTTGGATGGCAGGCTAGTAAATTTTCAGCAGACAACGATCTGTTGTCAGATTTTCCTATCGTCTGTACACAAGTCTGTCACACAAAAGTTGAAAGTACAAACATGCATGCTCAGAATCAATGCTCACCAAACACAACATTAGCAGAAGGTGCCCAATAGGTGGCGCTCAAGAGCTGAAATTCCTCGTAGTACGTCATTATGTTCGCATTTGTTGCCCGACAATTGTGTATCGTATGTATGCAAGACAAGTTCCTGGCACACGCCCTTCGGACAATAGTCTGACGCTTTGTTGGCCAACAATCCGATCATGTGTACGAGGCTTAAATGTAAACAACTGTCTGCATCTTCTGGCCCAGGGCAGCTTGTGCAATCTCCACATACCATAGATTGTAATGCAACAGGTTTGAGAATGTCTAGATGCAACAGGAAATTATCTCCATCTGGTGTATGTGCTTGTTTTAACAACTCATTGAAAGGGGGGAGCTCTTTTGAAAGTGCCCCTATATCTCGTATGAAGACAGAAAAAGTTGTTAATCAGGTTTCAGCCATTGAATATTCTAGCCTAAAACCACACCAATTGTTAAGAGACGCTTTAATACTTTACAAAAGATAAAGTGCTACACCTGTGGGTTATTCGGTCACATCGCTTAATTTTGTTTGTCTTGTGGTGAAAAGATATTAAAACAAAATCAATATACAACAAAGAGGCGTGACGTGGAAGTGTACTCACCATACTGGGGTGAAGGGCCTAGGAGTAAATAAATATGAAAATACAAGATCATAAATCCCTTCCTCAACTATTAAGGCAGAGAATGAGGCTTTACGGTATGAGATTAGGCAAATGAAACAGGAACAGGATGAGTTTATTGAATCCTTGAATTGGAAAAATGGAGGGAATAACTTGTCCATTGGGAACCAAATCAGTACACTAAAACCGGGAATGAAATATAAGATATAAGTTATGTTTTAGAGGTCCATGGCACTTTAGTTTCAATAGATAAAAGTGGGAATGTCATTGACTATTTACCAATGTACACTTAAGAATGTTGTATTGTTTGCTTTAAATAGGTGTGTTTTGTTTTTCCTTACAAATTGACTCATGTGCTGTTAATATGTGCGAAGGTTATATGTCTACATGTTATCTTCTTAGACTTTAAGTACTTACAAACCCACCAAGTTTTCCTATAATTTTTTTTGTCTGTCAGAGCATAGATATGTAGATGGGTCCTTTACATTTTTGTCTGTATTTACTGTTGATGGACTCATTATCTCTGCTGGAAGGTGGTTCCAAGCATCCACAACTAGTGTAGTTATTGGAAACCTCTCAGAGAGGTAGAGTGAGGTGTTAATGGTTTTTGAGTTTTGTATTTTAGGGTAAATACACAAACATGGACAGATAATACAGAGCGGACCCAGACTGGGCAAATTACGTTGAAACACAGAGGACCTTAACCACTTAAGGACCGGCACACGACTATGTACGTCGGCACAATGGCACGGCTGGGCAAATGGGCGTGCGCCGGCCGAGAGTTTTGTGAGTCGGGTCGCGAGTCCCGCGGACTTGATCGCCGCGGGGATACCCGCGATCGTCTCACGGAGAGCAGGAACGGGGAGATGCTAATGTAAACAGCATCTCCCCGTTCTGGCTAGTGACAGTGTCACTCGACCTCTGCTCCCTGTTATCGGAGCAGAGATCAGTGTACTGACAGACACAGCCCAACCCCCCTACAGTTAGAAAACACTCCCTAGTACTGACTTAACCCCTCCCCGCCCCCTAGTGGTTAACCCCTTCACTGCCAGTGTCATTTACACAGGAATCAATGCATTTTTATAGCACTGATTGCTGTATAAATGACAATGGTCCCAAAAATGTGTCAAAAATGTCCGACATGTCCGCCATAACATCGCAGTCACAATAAAAATCGCTGATCGCCGCCAAAACTAGTAAAAAAAAAATATTAATAAAAATGCCATAAAACTATCCCCTATTTTGTAAACGCTATAACTTTTGCGCAAACCAATCAATAAACGCTTATTGCGATTTATTTTTACCAAAAATATGTAGAAGAATATGTATCGGCCTAAACTGAGGAAAAAAATGTTTTTTTATATATTTTTGGGGGATATTTATTATAGCAAAAAGTAAAAAATAATGCGTTTTTTTCAAAACTGTCGCTCTTATTTTGTTTATAGCGCAAAAAAAAAAAAAAACGCAGAGGTGATCAAATATAACCAAAAGAAAGCTCTATTTGTGGGAAAAAAAGGACGTCAATTTTGTTTGAGAGCCACATCGCAGACCGCGCAATTGTCAGTTAAAGCGACGCAGTGCCGAATCGCAAAAAGTGCTTTGGTCTTTAGGCAGCCAAATGGTCCGGGGCTGAAGTGGTTAAAGCATAGTTTTTATGTTTGTTTTAAGGAGAAGCCTAGAATGTAATTAATTGCAGTCAGGCCTAATAAAATTCTATAATATATATTTTTTTTGGTGGTCTGTTTTATTAAACAGAGTTTCTGTCCTCTCTCTAATACTACATCTTGTGGCCTGCTTGACTTGCAAATTGATCTTCACTGAGAATCAATTAATTTGTTAATCACCACTGAGAGAGGGCGTTGCCTTTTGTATAGCTGCAATGTTTGAGGGCAGTTTCAATTGTTTTTTTGTTTTTTTTGTTTAACAAAATACAGATTCAATGCTCTTTAACAATTTGAAGAGGAAGAGGTATCACAAATCTCAGGTTGAGGCAGCATTAAATCTGTACCTTTTTAAAAAAAAATAATATTAATAATTTTGTTTAATTTTCTTTTTTCCCTTTTTCTTTTAACGTTAACTATTTTTTTTCTTTCCTATATTACCTTCATTTCTTTGGTGATTCTTGAGTTTGGTTTCACTATGGTAAAAAAAAAAAAAAGAGGGGCGTATAGGGAGCATTATATGGAGAACATATTTATTTATTTATTTATTTTCATATCACAAAGTTTAAAAACATACAACATCGCAGTTTAGCATATGGCAGCACATAATACAAAAGAAGAAAAGGTGAAGAAGACCATTATTATTTTATAATTCCTCTCCCACCCACCTCCACTACTCCCAACCCACCACCACACACCAGCCAATCCTAAATTGTACATGTCTGACTATTGATTATTGAATGAAGGCAGAGAAAAAGCCCACTCTATGGGCAGAGATTCAACATCAAAGAGAGATCGCGGAGGACAGGAGGAGGCGGAGGCGGGAGTGTGGTGGGGAGCGGGGGAGTGGTTCTCCCCAGATCCCCCCCTAAGGGGCATCCCGTCTCCTCCAACCAAGGTCCCCACAATCTCGCAAACTTCCTAAGATTGTTTTGTCTACTATATACCACTCTCTCACTCCAAACCTTTAAATTGATAGTCTCTTTCCAATTCTTCATGGTTGGAGGAGACTGTGCCTGCCATTTCTGTAATATCAATTTCCTTGCCTGGAACAGGCATCTCAATACTGCAAGAGTAAAATCAGTTGGAATTCTATCTACTTCAAAGCACCCTAAGGCATGTCTTAGCCTCGGGCACTAATTTGGTCCTGAAGGTTTTGTTTATCTTCTCAACTATCTCCACCCAGTATCTAAATAGCTTTGGCCACTTCCACACCATGTAGATAAGATCTCCTGTCACCTTGCACCTGGGGCACTCATCATTAGTTATTGTCCCTACATCACTCTCCCACCCCGCTCTGCTCTTAAGGGGTCCCACTCCACTCATTATCTTCTCCCCCAGACTGGCTTATAGCTTAGAAATTAAGCCTTTGATTGAAGCTGATTTAATTATTTTTGTAAGTACCGGGGTCTGAATTCATTCAATGGTTTGGGACCTGAATTGGGCTTGAGTGGCATGTCTAATCTGGAGATATTTATAGAAAGTCTTATTTGAAATGTTGAATTCCCGTCTTAAATCTACAAATGGCTTCATGAGGTTGCCCTCATATAATTGGATTAAACGATTCATGCCCTGTCTTTCCCATTCACGAGGTCTCTCTATACCCCTTATTACCCCTTATTATACGGCCAGATTTTTTTTGTGCCATAGAGGTGTATATTCGGTAATCCCCTTATACCCCATTAGAGCTTTTGTTACCTGCCACACTTTACTAGCTAGGTCTATCGTCGGGCATCTGTAAAAAAAAGAATCTGCTTCTAGTTACTCCACTAGTGTATTGTATGGGTCCCCCGTTATCATCATTTTATTACTGGAGTTCCCGCCCCCTACGGCTCCACATCCCGCTAGATGTTGGAGCTGGGATGACAAAAAATATAGTCTCAGATGCAGAATCGCCATACCTCCTGCTTTGATTTGCAGACCGATCCTGGATTGGCCCTTCTTCCAAATTAGTTCCCTAAACAGGGACTTGATTCTCTTAAACCATTTCTGACCAATCCAGTTCAGGGAGTTATGGAGTATATATCTGCGGAAACCATATCATTTTGATTAAATTACAACACCCTGCAACAGACAAAGGAAAATGGCACCAAATATCTCTCTTTTGCTTTAATTTCAATAGCAATGGGGCTAAATTGGCTTATGTCACTGGTGATCCAGACACCTAAGTATTTCAGTTTGGCCACTACCTTCAAGGGGGGAGTAACCGGTCACCAAGTGGGTCGACTGGCAGCAAAGCCGACTTATCCCAATTGATGACCAGTCTAGAAAATCGCCCAAACTCGCCGACCATATGTATTACTATGTTTAGCGAAGTTTCAACATCTCCAAAAAAAAAACAGGACATCGTCTGCAAATAGCACGATCCTGTCTTCCTCTAGGTGACGCCGGAACCCCTGTATGTCTGGTCGTGATCTAGTCATGATTGCGAGAGGTTCTATTGCCAAAGCAAACAATAGAGGAGACGGGGCAACCCTGTCTCATCCCTCTCTCCAGCTGGAACATTTCTGAATGTTCATTATTGATTTTGATTCTTGCTCTAGGATCATTATAGAGTACTTTCACCCATCCAATAAAAGAGGGGCCAATCCCGAATCGCTCTAGCACCTTCCATAGATAGTCCCATTCTAGACTATCAAAGGCCTTAGCGGTATTCAAGGCCAAGATGGCCTCGGGGCCAAGATTGACAGTGGGAATCTGCATGTTTAAAAAGACTCAGGGACGGACTGACAACTCATGGGGCCCCCGGGCAATAGGAGAATATGAGGCCCCCGAGCAATAGGAGGAGATTATGGGGCCCCCGGGCAATAGAAGATTATGGGGCCCCCAGGCAATAGGAGATTATGGGGCCCCCAGGCAATAGATTATGGGGCCACACAGTATACAAACACAGACACACAGTACACACACACAGAATACACATACACACACTGAAAAGGCACTGGAGAGGCGGGGCAGCTATAATCTTGGAATTTAAAAAAAAACACAGATTTTTACATACTGTCCCTGGTTTTATTGAAGCTGGCAACCCTGATGGGGTGCCTGAATGGTCAGTCTGCCCCTGAAAAGACTATTCTGATATTAGTGCTAGTTGATCTACTGGGAATAAAACCCGACTGGTCGAGGTGTATCAACTTGTGAACACATTTATTTAGGCGGGTTGCCAAAACTTTAGCCAGGATTTTTACATCAGTGCATAATAATGAGATTGGGCGATAAAAAGAGACGTCCTGTTGATCTTTCCCTTCTTTATGTATTACAATAATAGTAGACATTGAGATAGGGAGCCTACCATTGTCCAACGCCTAACTCATTGTTTTCAGCAGTACAGGGAGTAATACCTCACCGTAGCGTTTATATATTTCTACCAGAAGCACGTTCGGGCCTGGTGATTTTTGGTTAGGCATCTCTGCCACTGCCCGTTTTAACTCTTCTAGGGTCACTGGTGCCTCTATGTCTGTTCTATCTTTCTCTGACAAGGTTGGGAATGAAATTCGCTGGAGGAAAACATCCATAGCTACACCCTCCACTCTTCTATTGGATTTATACAGAGACTTATAATAATCGCTAAATGCGCAAATTATATCTAACTCGTCTGTAATCATCGCTCCACTCAATAACCTTATTGCCGAAACAGTAGAGGGGGAAGTATTATATTTAATCAAAAGGGACACGGTACGGTCAACCCTCTCCCCCTCACCAAAATAGTGCTGCCGCTGAATTATCCGTCTATTCACCGTCCTCCTGGTAGTTGCCATTTTATAGACTTGTTGCTTATCTAGCCATTCCCTCTGTCGGTCAGGGGTTGGATCTTCAACATATCTCTTCTCTGCCTGGATCACCTCTTTCTTAATTACCCCCTATCATTCTCTCGATCTCCCCTTAGTTCTTGCCACTTGTTGGATTTAAAGGCCTCTAAGATAGGCCTTCAAGGAGTCCCAAACCACCCCAGGAAGCGTTGTGTCTGTATTGATTTGTACAAATTCCTTCAATCTAGACACCACTTCTCCCGGGTTACCAATCAGTTCCAGCCAAAAAGGGCTAGTTTTCCATTCTCTAGGGTGGACTTTGCCCCCAGTGTTTATTATCAGCGCCAACGGGGAGTGGTCTGAGACCCCTCTTGGGCCATACTCTATTACTTACTGATGAAATTGCTTCCCCATTAACCAGGGTCATGTCGATTCTAGAAAGAGTGAGGTAAGAGCGTGAAAAGCAAGAATACTGCCTTTCTTGTGGATAGCGCATTCGCCATATATCACTCAAACCCATTTCCACCAGGAATCGAGATAGCCGACCTTCACCTGCTGGATTAGGTCTATTTACCAGTGGGAATCTGTCTAGACTCTTATCCAGTACTTAATTAAAATCGCCCACCACTATTATTGGAGTTCCTGCTTTATCCAGAACAAACTTTAATAGCCTATGTAGGACCTCCAGCTTGAAAAGGGGGGGGGGGGAGGGATATAAATGTTTGCCAACACAAAAAGTTTTGTTTTCCATTAAACAGAGCAAAAAAATGTACCGGCCCTGTTTGTCGATACAACTCTCTCTGCAGGAAAGTGCCATGCCTCTACCCACTAGGATACTCACTCCCCTTGAATAGGAGGAGTGGATCGAGTGGAATTGAGCTTGAAACCTCCATTTGGGGTATTGTACTGCAGTATCAGCGGTAAAATGCGTTTCCTGCAGACAGAGTAGTCCAGGCCCCCTCCCCTCCAACGTCGATAGGACCGTAGCTCTCTTAATTGGGTCCCCCAAACCCCAGATATTCCATGAAATTATACTAAAATTTCTTTCTTGCATGGTAAAATAAAATAAAAAAAATCAACACTAAAGACCTGTGAAAAACTAAGAAAAGAAAAAAATGTGATCAACCTAATAGACTCGTGCACACCTCTCCAACCTAAGTGATTATTCAAAGCTATCTATTTCTCCCTTTCATCATATCTTCCCCCTCTCACTATTTGTGCCGTTCAACATGTTAATATTTGTGATGTGTGGTTTATGACCTTCTCCCTACACCTAACCCCTTCCCCCACATCCCTCCCACCCAACCCTCCCTTACCCCCTCACCCATGCCCTTTAGGGCCAACCCTAAGAGCTTCACTTGTGACCTTACCATACACTTTGCATATCTCACTTATGTACATTCAAACCAAAAAGGTGCCTCCCCCCTCCACTCTCGCCATAATGGACAAACCAATCTTATTGCAGTGATATTACAGTGGTATTACAGTGATTTTACAATGGTGGAGAAAAAAAAGGGGAAAGAAAAAGGGGGCGGGCCAATGGAGGAGGGAGGAGAAAAAAAAAAAAAGGGCCACCAGGTACAATACGCCTTGGCCAAACCTCCCCCCCCCCAACAAAATCAAAACAGTTCCATGCTCAAATATTTCCTATAAGTCTCTCTTATTTTCCTCCAGCCACTTCTCCACTTCAGGCGGTGAGTTAAAAAATAAAGTTCTACCCAATGCTGTCACCCGCAAGCAGGCTGGGTACAGCAAAGCATAGATAATCTTGTACTTCTGCAAAGTCCGATTAACTGGGATAAATTCCACTCTACGTTTCTGGAGATCTGGCAAAAAAGTCCAGGCAAAATGAGACTCTAACCCCATTATACATGATGGCCCCCATTTCTCTGGCCTTCTGTAGTAGGATCACCTTATCGTTATAATTAACAAGTTTCAAGAGTAGTGGCCTAGGCCTAGTCTGCTCCCCCGTCTGTCGGA
Organism: Lithobates clamitans; assembly: GCA_037952925.1. Lineage (NCBI taxonomy): Eukaryota > Metazoa > Chordata > Amphibia > Anura > Ranidae > Lithobates > Lithobates clamitans. The sequence continues at coordinate 3,758,219 of JBBGZY010000486.1, forward strand.
TCCTGGAGGGGACTCGATGTGCTCTTTCGATCGCAAATACTGTAAGAGTCCCCAAATATTTCCCTGAACCACCCCTCAAGGAAAGCTATGGAGTTGGAGCCCTCACTCCTCTCCAGTAGACCTATCAGTCGCACATTATTTCTACGGCTTCTATTTTCTATTTCTTCAAGTTTAGCTGCCTGGGACGCCACTTGTTCCTGCAACCCCTTGATTTCTCGCTTTAATGGGTACAAGTCATCCTCGACTGTGCTTAGTCTCTCTTCTAAAGCAGTAGTCCTTTCCATGGTCCTGCTCAGTACCTAGCTCATTGAGAATAATTCCTCCTTAATACTTTGCAGCTGGCTATCAAGACTGGAAAGTGAATCTTTACAAGCATTGATGGCATAAAGTACATCCCTTAATGTAGGATCCTCGGTCTCCAAGATAGGGCCGACCGCGGAAGCTACCCCAGCTCCTGCGGACTTTGTTGTTACAGTACCTGTTTTGCCTCCCCCTGTCCCGTTGTTACTCACATTTTTGTTGGTAGATGGGGTGGTAGGGTTTGAGGGTAACTGGCCATGCCCCTGGCTTCTTCTATCTGATGCGGCCCCTGCCTGGGTTTTCGGTTGTGTCGCTGCCTGTTGATGACCCCCCTTACAGGGCGAAAGAGAGGCTGTATGGGCAAAACGTTCCAGCTTTGCTGCTGAAGCTGCCGCAGATGCTAGATTCGCTTTCTCCTTCTCCTTTGCGGAGCATGTCTTATGGGTCCCATCCTGGGGTGGCAGCTCCTCCGATGCACGTTTATTGGACATACTGGATTTAAATGGTTAACTTAGCTTAGCTTGAGTTGGCCAAAAACTGTTAAGGACTGGTAATGCAGGGAGATGGGGGGCTTGAGTCTCCTAGTGGGTCTCCCCGCTCTCCCCGCGGCACTCGCACCTCTCCCACCTCACTCCCCGTATTACCAGGGCAAAGTTCTATTGCACTGGCACTGGCAGACTCCCACAAGTTTCCACGAGATCTCGAGCAGGGTCACAGGCAGCTTTGTTTTCTCACACTGCGCAGCTCCAACAATAAGCCTGCCTCATCTCACAACTCAGGAAAGGCAGGATGCCAGGGGGACATCTCCAGGCTCCAGGCGCAGGTCCGTCACCGTCACAGCTCAAAGGCTCTCCTCCAGTCACCAAGGGAAGTACAAACAGCTCCACCAACCAGCCACCCAGCGGTCGCCAAAGCGCCAGGTGAGGCAGACCGAGCAGTACAGTTTAGTTTAGGCAGGGATAGAGCTGGGGTAGAGAGCGGAGGTGAGACATCCTACACTCACGCTCGCACACACACACACGCTTTCTCCATCCGGTCACGCCCCATATGGAGAACATTTAAAACAGTTAAAAATGTTGCTATAGAATATTAAAGCTTCTCTATAGCATTTTGGGGATTGGGTCAAGTTCCAACAGTTCTTTTTATTCTTTTTTTTTTCTCTTTCGACATAATAACAGTAACATCAGGCTTTAGCAACAGTCTTATGACTATTTTCTTTGTATATGTGACACACAGTACTCGCTACAGTCCTAATATGTGGTAGTCATCATATGTGGTCATTGGTAAAAAAAATGTTTTGGTTAGTCAAATTTCTTTTGTGCCATAACTAAGTTCAAAGAGCATTGCTTGACTATCATATAGATATACTGGGACTTGTGAGACACATAGTGATCGGCAAATAGCAGGGAGTATTGTACAATTGTACTTAAGAGTAATTTAGTTTGATTGTTCCTGAAGCCACAAGTAACTGGTGACCTCACACTAATCCATTTTCTGAAATCAAGTTATTTTTGTCTGTTTAGTTGACACCGCCTAATCTGCACTGAGACCTCTTAAAGTTATGACCTCTGCCATAGCCTGCTAAAGGCAGGACTAGTACAGTAGCTACACACAATAGCCAAGGACGGAGCTATATGCACAAATGTTTGGCAGCAGCCAAGGTTTTAACCCATCAGGGTTGGTATAACTGAACACAGTTTCAGTAAAAGGAGTTAGTGGTGAGTTGCAATGGCAACAAGATCCCCCTGGACACTTGAAGGGTCATACACACACACACAGTGGTATTCAGCAAAGGTGGGGCAAAGTTACTTGCAAGCATATGGCAATGGAGGAAGAAAGATGGGAGATGAAAATCAGACAACCTGGCTGAAGGGCGTAACCATTCAAATTGTTACACCTGTCACTGGGAAAGGGTCTCATTATTATGTTGCAGTATAGCTATAACAATTCTAATCAAAGGTCCTTAATACTCAGAATGACAAGATAAGCATTCATTTGAAGGCATATGTCTAAAAAGTACTCATGTTTTTCTTTCTCTACCTTTGTCCACATTAATAAAGTATAATCTCAGAAAGCCAGGAAAGCTGGCCCAAAGGCCATTACTGTATGTATCCAATTGGAATCACCATGGAAGGCTGTCTCAGAAGCAAGGGCAACATGACCAGATTGGCATTACAGTATAGACTTCCGTACTATTATTATTGGACTGTTGAGAACAAGGATCCTCGTCTTTTTTTTTTCTTCTTGTTTTTTTTGGTGTTTTGTCTGTTATGATTGTTATTATGGACTTATTACATCCAGAACAAGTGATGACTACCGATACTGGGATCCGGAAATGTAGACTGTAGAGATGGAGAGTTTAAAAGTTTATTCCTCAGAGAGTTTTTTTTTTTCAGAAGGCAAAGCCAAAAGTTACAAATATTAAAGGAGATTACACATAAACCATTATTTTAGGTGTGGCCGAGTCTCATATTATCAACTGGCCACAAAGGGCCATTTGTTGCCTTATGAGTTTATGTGAAATCTCCATTATTAGCTGTAAAACATTGGAGATTGTGCAGAGATTGTGTGGAGGGTGTGCAACATAGCTTCACAGAAGTGTCTGTTAGACAGACAATTCGGTGCCTAAGCTTGTGTATACAAACAATGGGACCCAAGCCTAATTGTTCTACACATACTCACTTCAAAGGATCCAATGTTTGAATATGCAATGAGAGGCCGTGGTCAGTCTGTCATGTATATTTAATTTCCCTGAAAATGTAATCTACTTACAAGGTTAAGTTTCCTGCTCAAAATGGTCTGGGACAAGGATTTGCATTAAAGGGGGCTGACTTATGCAAAGTATAGGTATTGGAGATGTAGCCAGTCCTTAACCAGGAATAGGGAAGACCACCAATCAGAGCCACGCCATGCCAACCAATGAGGCCTCAGCCTGTAATGATATACACAGACTAGATGGGAGGGAAACACACACTCTATGGCAGAGCAGTCACGTGAATGGAACCTGTATGGGAATTGTAAATATGGGAAATCTCCCTTGTACTTGTATTTAAATATGTTGGTCTTAAGTCTTTTATGTCCTACTGTTTGTAGATTAATGTTTTAAGAAATATACTCTGTATTCCTTCATGTAATCCATGATTTTTACCCTTTTCCTGTACAATTAGTTACCTTGAAGTGTATGAGTCTAGGCCTACTTTACTATATACCAATACATTTTTGTTATTGTGTTTGTGGTGGAGAGATTGGCTATACGCTATACATAATCAATCTTACCTGCGCTCACGCTCCCTTTCAGCCTTTTGGTATAATGCATGCTTTAATAACCCATGTCTCCCTTCTTCCCCAGTAAACCAACATAGTCACCTCTCTGATGTTGTTACCTCCTTCGTTTATATCAATGCCTTGCTGGGCAGAGACTCTCTGCTTTTATTTACACACACAAAGGAAGTCACAAACTGGAAGCCCTGCCTCCAACAGCCAATCGCCTCCTACACAGGATGTGACCTCACAGGATATGACCAAATAAGGGTATGACAACACAGGATGTGACAACACAGGAAAAATGAATTTATACAACAACCAATGAACACAGTTCCTGCTGATGGGAGTTTATCTGCAGGTGTATGCCCATGGCACCACAAATATGTTGATCAGGCATACAGGGGTGACATGAACGCAGTTCCACTAAACCGATAATGTGTTTGCAGAGCGAACACACACCCCCAGATGAACGTCTGTGCATCACACAGGGGCCCTTTCGCCGGCAGACATATCCTCACTCCGCAAACACCTCTCTCCAACAACAGGAAGTTTTTCACTACCTAACACATCTCAACCAGCATCAGTCTGCCCCAGTCAGCTCTTTAGAGCGGGTTGCGGGAGGACTAACACTGGGAGACTCTATGACAATACATATTAAAATACAGCTTCATAAAACTTCCACAACAGTGTTAAAGCTTTCACTCATGGTCAAAGAACTTTCATTTACCCAAATCATATCTGAGAAATATTAAATCTCAAATATATTTTACGGGTAACACCTCCTGGTTCCTTAGATGGACCTCTTCGATATATGACTCCATCTTCCAACTGCATTCGTTCCCACTCTCTATGGACTACTTTGACCCCCTCAATGGGGCTTTTCAACAGTATCTGAGGGTCCTGGGTGGATAACAATTTCCTTATCAGACTCCCCAATGGATCTTCTTGTTGGTCCTATCTCATATCCTCTCTTGTCAGCTGAGGCAGTTCTTGGCTGCGCACTTGGGTCAAATCACAGTAATATCTTGGTACGCCTGCAGGGGTGACTCCCGCAGCTTCGGCCCCTATGGCCCCTCTGTAAATGGACCCAACTCTTCTGGCCAGTGCTGGTAAAGTGAGGCCTTAGAAAAAGAGTGTCAGCATCTCGGTTTCCCACTCCTGGTCGATTTCAAGCTGAACTGGAATTCAGACAGGGCTGCCAACCATTGACGTCCAGTGGCATCCAACTTGGCAGTGTACAGTAGTTAAGTCAAGGGGTTGGTGTTAGTCTTCACCACAAAGGTAGCTCCGTACAGATAGCAGTGGTGGCTGGTGAAGTTTTAGGATGGGGGGTGCAAGACCCGCCCCTCCTTTTTGACGCCTCCCACTTATAAGCCCCACTCCTTATAGCACCCATCCACTCTGTCTCCTGTATTCCACTTGCTTCCACACATAGTGTCAGGAGGAGTATACAGCTCAGCATCACAGGACAGAGTATACAGCCCCAGAATCACAGGACTGAGTATACAGCCCCAGAACTACAGGACAGAGTATACAGCCCAGACTCACAGCAATGTATACAGCCCCAGAATCACAGCAGAGTATACAGTCCAGAATCACAGCAGAGTATACAGCCCAGAGTGACAGTATAGTATACAGCCCAGAATCACGGCAGAGTATACAGCCCAGACTCACAGCAGAGTATACATCCCAGAATCACAGCAGAGTATACAGTCCAGAATCACAGCAGAGTATACAGTCCAGAATCGCAGCAGAGTATACAGCCTAGAATCACAGCAGAGTATACAGCCCAGACTCACAACAGAGTATACAGCCCAGAATCAAAGGAGTGTATACAGCCCAGAATCACAGCAGAGTATACAACCGAGAATCACAGCAGAGTATACAGCCCAGAATCACACCAGAGTATACAGTCCAGGAGGAGTATACAGCTCAGCATCACAGGACAGAGTATACAGCCCCAGAATCACAGGACTGAGTATACAGCCCCAGAACTACAGGACAGAGTATACAGCCCAGACTCACAGCAATGTATACAGCCCCAGAATCACAGCAGAGTATACAGTCCAGAATCACAGCAGAGTATACAGCCCAGAGTGACAGTATAGTATACAGCCCAGAATCACGGCAGAGTATACATCCCAGAATCACAGCAGAGTATACATTCCAGAATCACAGCAGAGTATACAGCCCAGAATCACAGCAGAATGCACAGTCAAGCCTCACAGCAGAGTGCACAGTCCAGAATCACAGCAGAGTATTCAGCCCAGAATCACAGCAGAGTATACAGCCCAGAATCACAGCAGAGTATACAGTCCAGAATCACAGCAGAGTATACAGCCCAGAATCACACCAGAGTATACAGTCCAGACTCACAGCAGAGTATACAGCCCAGAATCACACCAGAGTATACAGTCCAGACTCACAGCAGAGTATACAGTCCAGAATCACAGCAGAGTATACAGCCCAGACTCACAGCAGAGTATACAGTCCAGACTCACGGCAGAGTTTACAGCCCAGAATCACAGCAGAGTATACAGCTCAGACTCACAGCAGAGTATACAGTCCAGACTCACAGTAGAGTATACAGACCAGAATCACAGCATAGTATACAGTCCATAATCACAGCAGAGTATATGGCCCAGAGTCACAGCAGACGATACAGCCCAGAATCACAGCAGAGTATACAGACCAGACTCACAGCAGAGTATACAGCCCAGAATTACAGCAGAGTATACAGCCCAGACTCACAGCAGAGTATACAGCCCAGAATCACAGCATAGTATATAGTCCAGATTCACAGCAGAGTATACAGTCTAGAATCACAGCAGAGTATACAGCCCATAATCACAGCATACTGATCAGCACTGTTCACTGATCAGATGGATATCTCGGTAACGGCAGCAGCTACTGCCACAACCGAGGTATCCATCTTTGTGGCCGGCGTTTCTTTACACGATAATGGTGGTCTCTGCGGCGGGTTCGCTGCGAGATCACCGTTATCGGCGGTGGGAGAGGTGCCACCCCCCCTCCCGCCGCTCTCCCGCGCCCTCCGCCGCTTACCGGAGCCGTCGGTAGCGATCGGGTCCTTTCTGTGCCTGGGTATAGAGACGAGTGAGGCCAAGATGGCGCCCACCTGTCTCTATACCATAGGACGACCAGAGCGACGTCCTTACGTCGGCTCCGCCCACTTCTCTTAAAGGCACAATTTTTTTTGTGTCATTTTTTTAAACGACTTTTTTTGTTTTTTTTTTGCATTTTAGTCTAAATATGAGATCTGAGGACTTTTTGACCCCAGATCTCATATTTAAGAGGACCTGCCATGCTTTTTTCTATTACAAGGGATGTTTACATTCCTTGTAATAGGAATAAAAGTGATCCAAATTTTTTTTTTTTTAAACAGTGAAAAAATAAATAAAATAAAGTAAAATAAATAATAAAAAAAATAAAAAAATTTTAAAGCGCCCTGTCCCGACGAGCTCGCGCGCAGAAGCGACCGCATACGTGAGTAGCGCCCGCATATGAAAACGGTGGTCAAACCACACATGTGAGGTATCGCTGCGACCGGTAGAGCAGGAGCAATAATTCTAGCCCTAGACCTCCTCTGTAACGCAAAACATGCAACCTGTAGATTTTTTTAAACGTTGCCTATGGAGATTTTTAAGGGTAAAAGTTTGACGCTATTCCACGAGCGGGTGAAATTTTGAAGCGTGACATGTTGGGTATCAATTTACTTGGTGCAACATTGTATTTCACAATATAAAAAAAATTGGGCTAACTTTACTGTTGTCTTATTTTTTTATTCAAAAAAGTGCATTTTTTCCAAAAAAAGTGCGCTTATAAGACCGCTGCGCAAATACGGTGCAATAAAAAGTATTGCAATGACCGCCATTTTATTCTCTAGGGTGATAGAAAAAAAACTATATATAATGTTTGGGGGTTCTAAGTAATTTTCTAGCAAAAAAATCAGTTTTAAACATGTAAACACCTAAAATCCAAAACGAGGCTGGTCCTTAAGTGGTTAACCAAGCTCTCCTTCAGTTGTTCAAAAGCCCTTTCACACTTCACCATCCATTGCTCTTGAATAGATTCACTGGGCTTCTTGGGGCCTTCTTTATGAGCTTTCTGCTGATCCCCCTCCGTTTGTTTCTGTAACAGCTGAACTCCCCTCCGCTTGTTTCTGTAACAGTAGAACTGGCACTTCTCTAACGACAGCTTCAGCCCTTCTTTCTCCAACCGAGCTTAATGCTCTTTCATCGTTCTGCCGAACATGATGATATCATCAAGATATGCTAGCACTTCTACCAAGTTCATATCACCCACAGTGTTCTCCATCAATTTCTGGAAAGTTGGAGGAGCCCCTGTTAATCCTTGTGGCATTCGGTCAAACTCAAAAAACCCTAGAGGGCTGATGAAAGCCGTTTTTCACGGTCATCTGGATGCATAGGTATCTGGTAGTATCCACTCTTTAGATCCAGCACACTAAACCATTTGGCACCCGATAAGCATTACAGGGCCACTTCTATGCTGGGTGTTAATTACTGATCTGGGATAGTCTCACTACCACCATCGGGGCAGCATTAGGGCTCCTGGACTCCTAAATGACCCCTGACCTCTTTAGCTCAGCCAGCTGTTCTCGAAGATCCTCCAGATCACACAAGAGAATTCGCATGGCCCTTTCACGAAAAGGCTTATTTTCAGTTAGACGAATTTGATGTTAAGCACTCCTGGCACAGCCCACATCAAAGTCATTCTAAGAGAACATTTTCTCCCATCGGGCGATCTGAGCTTTGATCCTCTCCTCCCATCCGGAGCGCTGATTTGGACAGTGAACAGTTGTTCCTCTTCTATCTCCCTTCTGAACTAGCTCATTCCTCGCCACTGGGGTGGCAGCACTCACTTTTCCAATCACCATCCGGGGCTTTAAGCTGATTGGATGACTAGTGACATTCCTCACACTGACAGGAATTCGCCCCCCGCTTCCCAGTAAGGTCCTAGTGGGTATGATCTCTGGGACCAGTTCTATCCCACCCTCCTCCTCTGTTGAGTCAGCTTCCACCACCACATAAGGACCCGGCTGGTCCCACAACAGCTTTAACGTGGCTTTCAGACAGGCCCTCTCCCCTGGCTGCAACACCCTTTCATGGGTATCCAATCGCCACAGTCTTCCTACTCCTTTTTTTCCTACAACACTCGCTGGAACGTCTGCCTCAGCTGAGGATGAATCTTGCCTACTGGGCCACCCTCCAAGGCCAGTGAATTGAGTAGACTCCTCACAAGTTTAGTGTTGGTGCCTATCAACAAGAAATTTCAGCCTGTTCCAGGAGGTCAGGGGCAGACAACAGCCGGCGTATCGAAAGTCTCTGGTTTTCCTGACACTGCAGTATCGAAGGTTATCCTGATGGGTAGGTATCCGTTGTATGGGCACTTCTGAGTTTCTATGCCCCAAAACTCCTTGAGCTTGCACAAAGGGATATGCTTCAAGTATTTGTGGTAAAAGTCTCGATACAGCAATGTCACCTGAGCTCCAGTATCCAGTAGGGCTTGAGTATAGATGCCCTCTACTTTTTCCGAGACTATAGGGGAGGGCCCCACTAAGTTCTTTGGCAGGTTTCCTGCGGTTGACTCTATAGTTTGTGCTCTAATCAGCCTCTTTGGAGGCAGTGGAGTTAGTCTAACTACACGCTCAGTAAGGTTCCCTTCCCTGAGGATTTTGTTTCTCTTGTGTTTCTGGGTAAAAAAGGGGAAGGGGCAGCAGGTGACTTGTGTCCCTTCTTCTTATCATGTATTTTCTTGGTTTTGGAGCGCAGTTTTCCCTTGGGACTCTCAACTAGCTTCTTCACTGAGGTCCCCTGAAGTTTCCCGTCGGCTTTGGGAAGAGAAATTTTAGTCCATCACTCGCATCAGAGCATAATACATCTGTGTTTGTGCCTGAGCTACCTGGGCCATCAGTTCGGTTGGCCCGAGTTCAGTTATTGGCTTGTTCGTGTTAGGAGTGGTCAATCCCACTGGTCCAGACTCAGTTCCATTATCCTCATCTGAGAAAACCATTTCCACATGAAAAGCTTGAGCCACCACCTTCTCTCTAGTCTCAGCAATAGAGCTTGATTCTCTCGATTTTTGGCTTTTCTCTTCTAATAGAGCCTCCTCTTCTCGTATTTCTTATCCTTTTAGGGTACATGGGCACCACCTGGGTTCTCTTCAGTAGCAACTTTAACACAATAGGATGGTTTGGCCAAGCTCCTTGAAAAGCCCGGTCTAGGTGAGCTTGGTCAACATCTTTGGGGTCCATACCCCTCTTGAGGATAATTTGATGCAGCATTCTGTCTACTCGAGATATGAATTCGGGCAGACTCTCCCCCTTTTGTTGGTGAGTGTGGTTGAATTTGTACATCAGGTCTATGGTGGTTCCAACCCTCCCAAATACAAAGCATCTATGTAGTCCATGGCAACACCAGTTTTCTTGCCCATCCTCATATTATGGATCACATCAGCCGCTGGGCCTCGTAGGCTCTCACTAAGCCGTTGCCATTTCACAGCCCCTGAAACACTCCACTCTTTCATGGCCTGAAGGGCCTGACTCATCCAGGTTTCAAACTCATCTTTCCCCACAGGAGTCAGCAACTGCCCTGAGAAAAACCTGAGTCTTCGATAGCTCTGATGGGCATTTCCAGACCCATTCTTCACTAGGCTATCGACTAGTTGGCTCATATCAGTGTAGAAAGAGAGGGGGGCATTGGCCCCTTGAGAGTCGGCGCCCACAGATACGGAACCCTTCTCCTGAGCCCTGGTCGATGGCTGCCTCTCAGCATGTTCTACCCCCACTTTGAGTAGGATCACTTTAGCATTCACCCCTTCAGCCAGTCGTACCTCTTCCTCCTAAAAAAAAACACTTCCTGCCACTCTAGTAGTACCCTGACTTGATCCAAATTGTATGTGGCTTCAGTTTCCACAATGTGGGCCCGGAGTCCTGGGGCCAGACCTCTCAGTCACCTACTGATCTCTCTCTCAGTGTGCTCACTTCTTGAAATCTGCATTTAAACTCCCTGACTTCTGCTCCAGGCAACCATAGCCACTGAAGCAGCTTCCCACGTGGATTGTGGCTCTTGTCTAGGTTGACTAGGGTCGGCTGCAGATGGCATCCTGGATGAGCCCCCAGATGTAGCACGACCCCCTTGGGGACTGCTTGGATTTATCTGCTCATCTGCCCCTCCATGACCTTGTGAACATTCAAACCCACCTGACACTCTGGGTTCACACATCTTTGCACCACCTTGAAGTAATAAGTCAAACACAGATGAGGCAACAGATATATTGAGCTTTGGGTAACAGTCCTAGCTCAGTAGAGGAATCCCTCTAGAGTAACTCAAGGCAAGATAATTTGTAGATAAACAATATATTATATACACATATGTACAGTAGGATAATACTTGAACCTGAAAGGATAAGGAAAGGTTAAGTATTATACTGGCAAACTTCTAAAGGGGGAACCCAGGCCGGCCTATTAACCATAAATCCTAATGAGAGATCAGACTTAATAGAAATGGTAAGAGGGCCCTTTAAGTAGCAATAACAGCAATGTCCCCGTTGCAGGCCTGATGGTCTTCACCGGCAGTCGGAGCTCATTAACTATATCCAATAAGATGTCTATGTACAGTGTTCAAAGATAGGTGTAGTAAAGTGCTCCCAAGGTAAAGCTGTCTGTACACAGTGTCCCAGTGAAGTAATAAGGAAAGGTTTGCAAAGGTGCTAGGCCGATTTAATGCCTTCTGGACAGCAGCTCCCGGAGCGATGCTCGTGCTGTGGATCCGCTATGACGATCTCCCGGTGCAAAGTTTGAAGCACGGACTGTTGGATGACCGAGGTGGTGCTGGATGGCTGTCTGACAAACAGCAAGCAGTGCTAGGCTCTTCTCATCTGGGTTGGATTGTTGTACCCCGCGTGGTAGGCAGTGACCCTGCTTTCCATGCAGGGAGAGGTCCATCACACATCAGGCTTCTTTTATAGCTCCTCCCAGCAATCTCTCTGATGGTAGCAAAGATCCCTGGGATATGTAGTCGAGTTGTATAGTCATGCGGAGCAATTGCCATGTCCCCCAAGCCACAACTTCACCCACACCGCTCCCTCCTCCCCCCACCGCGCTCCCCAGCCTGACAGCTCGCCTGGAGCTCAATGCCAGGCAGAAGCTGCAGGTAGCAGGAGGGAAGGAGGCATGCTGTCGGAGCAGGCATAAATCGGGGGTGCAGGGGCTAGGGTTGCCACCTGTCCGGGATTCACCCAAAAACAGTACAGGTTTTGAATCATGTGTCCGGGTTTCAGTCCACCTAAAACCCGGACACAATATTCAGACAGGAATGTAGCTCAGAACAGGGCCTGATAGGAGGGTGAGGGGGCACTATGCACTCCACATTACTATTCTCTTTGGAGCACCCAAAGGTGTCCCAGGTCATTTACAATCCTATAGTATGCTAAAAAAAACATTTTTTTTGCAGTGCTCTGTTAAAGTGTTCGGGTTTGGCCTAAAGAAAAGGTGGCAACTCTGGCGGGGGCAGTACAGGGTCCGATATGACTGGCGGGGGGGACACATCTGGATCCCCCCTAGCCCCATGCAACACGTGAACCCGGCGGGAGTAGAAGAGGAGGGATGCCAGCTTATTACTGCAGGGGATCGGGTGGAGGGGGGGCTTGGATCGGGTGGAGGGGGATAATCAGTGCCGGAGGGGAAGAAGGGGGTGAAGAGGATAGGAAAGGAGAGTGGGGGAGTGGGGGGAGCAGTTTAAGGTGAAAGGGAAAGGCAGGAGGTGGAGTGGCTGGGGACTGGGAAGAGGCGGCATGGGTGGGGAGGTCACATTTGAGGTTAATAACTGTGATCAGCGGGTTGTAATCCACTGATCAGAGTTATAGAATTTTTATAGAGTCTACTGAACAATTCTGCTCTAAGTGTATGGTCATTGACATAACCATGAGCTTATAGGAGAGGGAGAAATGAGGTCCGTATGGCGTACGGACCTGGCCACCTGCAGGCACTTCTGTAGGTCTGTACGGCATACAGATTTGGCAGTGAAAGGGTTAATGGAGTTCGTATGTTTGCTAGAACTTTTTCCCTGTTTGAGATGTTCTGGTGGAAACATTCCTCAGAGATTTTAGTCCATATTGACATGATAGCATCACGCAGTTGCTGCAGATTTGTCGGCTGCACATCCATGATGTGAATCTTCCGTCCCACCAAATCCCAAAGATGCTCTATTGGATTGAGATCTATTGACTGTGGAGGCCATTAGAGTACAGTGAACTCATTGTCATGTTCAAGAAACCAGTTTGAGATGATTTCAGCTTTGTGACATGGTGCATTATCCTGCTGGAAATAGCCATCAGAAGATGGGTACACTGTAGTCATAAAGAGATGGACATAGTCAGCAACAATACTCAGGTAGGCTGTGGTGATTAAACAATGCTCCATTGGTACTTTGGGGCCTAAAGTGTGCCAAGAAAATATCCCCCACACCATTACACCACCACCAGCCTGAACAAGGCAGGATGGATCCATGCTTTCATGTTGTTTATTCCAAATTCTGACCCTACCATCTGAAAGTTTCAGCTGAAATCGAGACTCATCAGACCAGGCAACGTTTTTCCAATCTTCTATTGTCCAATTTTGGTGATCCTGTGTGAATTGTAGCCTCAGTTTCCTGTTCTTAGCTGACAGGAGTGGCACTCGGTGTGGTCTTCTGCTGCTCTAGCCCATCTTCTTCGATGTGTTGTGCCAGAGATGGTATTCTGCAGACCTTGGTTGTAATGAGTAGTTATTTGAGTTACTGTTGCCTTTCTATCATCTCGAATCAGTCTGCCCATTCTCCTCTGACCTCTGACATCAGCAAGGCATTTTCGCCCACACAACTGCCGCTCAGTCTAAGTTTACATCTATGCGGTTGCGGCGTTTTTCAGGCACGTTTTGTAGTGCATTTTGCATTTTTAAACCTGCGTTTTTGATGCGTTTTTGCATGCATTTTGCATTTTGTGGAGTTTTTTTTGTTCCCTTTAAAAACACTGTATATAGCTGGTCTGGTATTGGTTTGGAGGAAAACCCCACACCAAAATTGACAAAAAAAATTGGATGGGGCCCCCCAAAATCCATACCAGACCCTTATTCGAGCATGCAGCCTGGCAGGCAAGAAAAAGGGATGGGATGAGCAAGCGCCCCCCTCCTAAACCATACCAGGCCACATGCCCTTAACATGGGGGGTGCTTTGGGACAGGGGGCCTCTGCCCCCCACCCCAAAGCACCTTGTCCCCATGTTGATGGGACAAGGGCCTCTTCCCCACAACCCTGGGCTGTGGTTGTGGGGTCTGCGGGTGGGGGGCTTATCAAAATCTGGAAGCCCCCTTTACAAGTACCCATACATAGTACCCCTACCCATTTACCAAAAAAGTGTAAAAGTGCATAAAGACAGTGAAAGAGTTTTTGACAATGCCTTTATTAACCACTTCAATACAGGGCACTTTTACCCCCTTCCTGCCAGGCCAATGTTTAGCTTTCAGCACTGTCGCATTTTAAATGACAATTGTGCGGTCATGCAATGCTGTACCTAAACAAAATGTTTATCTTTTTTTTTGAGGAAGATAGATCTTTCTTTTGGTGGTATTTATTCACCTCTGGGTTTTTTTATTTTTTGCTACACAAATGAAAAAAGAACGGAAATTTTGAAAAAAAAAAGTGTTACTTCGTTTCTGTTTTAAAATCTTTTAAATAAGTAATTTTTCTCCTTCACTGATAGGCACTAATGAGGCTGCGCTAATGGGCACTGAAGAGGCGGCACTGATGAGGAGGCACTAATTTGCAGCACTGATGGGCAGCACTGATATGCAGTACTTCTGGGCACTGCTAGGGGTTACTGATATGCAGCACTGATAGGCACTGATAGGTGATACTGATAGATGGCACCGATAGGCAGCACTGATGGGCAGCCATTTTTTATAAAAATTTTGGAGTGGGTTTCCTCTCCAAATCCATGCCAGACCCGAAGGGTCACAAATTCTTTTTTTACATTCAGCTGTCAGCGGGAAACCCTGCTGCAGGAGATGACTCATCGGTTCAATCTATAATTTTAATGGTAGGTTTATTTTAACAGTGAGAGACAGAATAATAACAAAAAAATACAGAAAAACACATTTCAAAAAAGTTATAAATTGATTTACATTTTAATGAGTGAAATAAGTATTAGACCCCCTATTAATAAGCAAGATTTCTAGCTCCCAGGTGTCTTCTATACAGGTAACAAGCTGAGATTAAGAGCACTCTCTTAAAGGGAGTGCTCCTAATCTCAACTTGTTACCTGTATAAAAGACGCCTGTCCACAGAAGCAATCAATCGGATTACTATCTCTCCACCATGGCCAAGACCAAAGAGCTGTCCAAGGATGTCAGGGACAAGATTGTAGACCTACACAAGGCTGGAATGGGCTACAAAACCATTGCCAAAAAAAAGGAAGAGAGTTAAGGTCTGGAGTGACCACTTAACCACCTCCATCCCTAAATACACAGAAAAACCATTGCCAAGCAACTTAGTAAGAGGGTGACAACACGATTTTTCGCAAATGGAAGAAACACAAAATAACTGTCAGTCTCCCTTGGTCTGGGGCTCCCTTAAACAGAAAAAGTTTATTTTGAAGGCACTTGATCTAGCAATGAGCCACAACTTCTTCTGGCATGAAAAGGAATTTTACAGACAGAAGAAAGGAGTCGCGATGGGGGCCAAGTACGCACCCTCAGTGGCTAACCTGTTCATGAGCTTTTGGGAGGATGGAGCTATATATCAGTCTAACATACCAGAGCTTATGTAAGCGCCCATTTGGCTTTTTAATTTGTTTACTTTTTTAATAAATGGTTTTACGCTATGGAGACTGTTTTTGTTTCCTATGTATCCTTATCCTATCTTGAATGAGCCTGACGGGAATGATCCATGCCTATAATACCAACCACAGCCCGGCCATCCATGTGAGCAGGCACAACCCTGCACAAGCGCTAGTGACTCTCTTTTTAACTAAAGGAGTCATTGGTATCTGGTAAGCAGATATCTACTACTTCGAGGTGTTTTCCTTTTCTTTTGTTTCTTTGGTGATGGAAAACCTTTTGTTTACAGCAACAAGATTGGGACAATATTGAAAGATATCACTTCAACTACTTCAATCACTTTTTTATGTGGACAATCAATCACTATATATGTTTTCACTAATGTGGGCACTTCAATGTGTAATCTAACTATGATTTGTCAATATTATGATTTTCATTTTTTTGGTAACACAGGAGATATATTTATTTAGAGCACTTGAATAGTATGGTATCTAGCGCCCCCTAGCTTTCTTACATTCCCATTCTTTTGGTAATGCAGGAGATATATATATATTTTTTTGGAGCACTTGAATATTATGGTATCTAGTGCCCCCTATCTTTCTTACATTCCTTTTTTTGATTATCTATTTTTTTGATTATTCAAAAATTGGGGAGCAGCTTACACTGATTTTTTATATATTTCCACAATTTTTTTATTGTTGGGAATGTTTTCTTACTAGATGTACCACCAGTATATGTAATTCATATATATTATCTGCTATCGACACCACTGGCGCGAAGGTTTCTATTATTTTATACCAGAGCTTAGACTATATAAAAGATATATAGACGATATCCTGATCATTTGGGCAGGATCATCAGATTCGTTTTCAGAATTCCTTACCAGAATAGGGACTAATCGGTTTGGCATCTCCTTCTCTGAGAGTTTCAGTTACCATGAATTCAATTTTTTGGATCTGACACTATTCAAAGAGGGGAATAGATTACGCATGCGTAGTTTTTTCAAGGATGTTGACAGGAATGGATATATTTCTCTGACAAGTTGCCATCATCCTAGATGGTTAGGGGGTGTCCCCAAAAGCCAGTTGCTTAGGATCAGAAGGAATTGCACAACCTAGAAGATTACAATTCACAAGCCAATGTGATTATGGAACGTTTCCAGGAAAAAGGCTACAGCCTAGATAATTTAGAGAAGACAAAACAAATGATTGGTGAAATGGATAGGGAAGATCTGTTCAAATCAAAAGAGAAAATGGAACAGAATTATAGTTTAGCCTTCATGACTGGGTTCAACAGACAGTATCGGGATTTTGAGAGAATTATTAAGAAATATTGGCCCCTCCTTCTACAAGACAATGATCTGAAGAAATTTCTGCCAAATCAGCCTAAATTTGTTTATACCAAACCACCTATTTTGAGGCTACAACTAGCACACAATGTCATCAACCCCCCCAAGAAGGTATGTACCTTCTTGGATAGTACTGGGTTTTATAGTTGTGGCAGATGTGTGATGTGTAAGACATCTAAATTCCGTAGGCGGAAAACCACTCATTTCAGCTCTTTGACAGATGGCAGATCCTATGAGATTAATAAATTTATAACATGTAGCACTACACATGTTACTTACCTCCTGTCCTGTCCGTGTAATCTCCAGTATGTGGGGAGAACCACCAGACAGTTGGGTGTAAGGTTAAG
This sequence comes from Lithobates clamitans, assembly GCA_037952925.1. Lineage (NCBI taxonomy): Eukaryota > Metazoa > Chordata > Amphibia > Anura > Ranidae > Lithobates > Lithobates clamitans. Next base: position 3,775,328 of record JBBGZY010000486.1, read on the forward strand.
AGAGCATGTAAACAGGATCAAGAAAGGGTACAGGCATCATGGCCTTTCCAACCATTTTAGGTTGTTCCATAATAAAGATCCGAGTCTACTCACTTTCTGTGGTATTGATAGGGTCGAGGAGCACTGGCGTGGTTCCAATCTCAAAAAGGCTATTTCGCAGAACTAAACTCAGTGGATCCATAGATTACATACGCTGAGTCCGTTTGGCCTCAATATTGAGCTGGACCTGAATTGTTTTTTATCTAATTGGTAAACTCCGCCCATTACTGTATTTTTTAATAAATTTCAATATTTGCCAATAAATTTCTAGTCCTATAAAATAATTTTTATATTTTATAAACTCACCATATATATATTTATTTTTATTTTTTTCTAATAAATCTAATAGTGATGCATTTTCACAATTTTAATTTCTCATACATATAGAGATTCATATTTTTTATATTTTTTGTTTTTTCCTTATTTCTGTATGTTTTTTTAATATCGTATTTTTTATTTCAATATTAATTTGTTTCGCATTATACAAGAGTATAAATTAGATATATATAGTTTTTATAATTTAAAAAAAAAAAAAAAAACGGGGGATTTTTTCATATAGGAAGTATGTCTGTATATATTAAAGTATCATTTATTTGAAATAATTTAAACTAATTATGTTGTGCGGACATATGTATGTATATTTTTTTAGTAATAATGGCATTTGAGTATCTACTATACATATATTCTATTTGTGTAGTCACGTTGTCGAAGTATATTTGTATTTCTTATTTTTCCCATAAAAGAAAAATGAGTGTATATACTGCTGTGTTGCGGTGACAGGGATGTCATGTTCCTGTTTATCCATTAAAGTTTGTTTAAGAGCAACAGGATATGATGAATGAGGAAGAGATGGATAACCCTTATCCATTGGCCGTATATGGCTGACACTCATTTGAAGCAGCATATAAATACAATCTTGTGTAGGCTGGATGTTAAGTCTTTGATGACGCCCTGGGGGAGGGGCGAAACGCGTCGACGCAACATCCAGCTTACGCCTGAGAACCAGTGACATCACTTCCTGCTGTCAGTGGAACGCACGCCGATCAGCGGCGAACACTGACACAATCTGAATGTCTGCTCTGCTTATCTGTTCCGTGAGTAGCGTTGCTATGCGCAATTGATCTTATGTCTCACAGGATTACACTATATTTATTTTCCTTTACCTTACGGTGGAACGCCAGGTTTGCGGCTCTCAAGGTCCCAATACAGTGTCATCAGTACAAGCCTCACTTCATCCCCATTTTCCACTTAGGATTATGTCTGATTGGTATCGGCTTTGTGATTTGGAGGAATGAAGTCTGCTGTCATTTTTGTTGAAGGACCTATTTTGATACTTATTTAGTGGTGGTATTAATATTAATATTTTGCACATGATCAAATGTATGCATGATCACCCAAATACATATATGCATTTTTATTTATGTTTATGATTAATATGTCACAATTGATTTATTTCATATGAATAAGCGACATCAACCCCTTTTTTTTTTTAATTGATTTATTGTATATGAATAGCGACTTTAACTCTCTTTTGATATATAGTCGCATTTCTATGAGTAATTTCACCTCCATCAACCAATAATTTTATTTTCAAAATAATTTCTTTATAGAGGTTACCAGCGCAGGTTTTATTTGTATTATCATCCCTTAAAGATCTCACCTCGTGGAGTTTCAGTGATCATGAGAATGGTGAGGAATCAGCCCAGAACTACATAGGAGAAAGTTGACAATGATCTCAAGGCAACTGAGACCATAGTCACCAAGAAAACAATTGGTAACACACTACACCGTGAAGGACTGAGATCCAGCAGCAGCCGCAAGGTCCCCCTGCTCAAGAAAGCACATGTACAGGCCCCTTTGAAGTTTGCTAATGAACATCTGAATTATTCAGAGGAGATCTGGGTGAAAATGTTGTGGTCAAAGGAGACCAAAATCAAGCTCTTTGGCATCAACTCAACTCTTGAGGAGGAGGAGGAGAAATGCTGCCTATGACCCCAAGAACACCATTCCCACTGTCAAACATGGAGATGGAAACATTATGCTTTGGGGGTGTTTTTTTGCTAAGGGGACAGGACAACTTCACATCAAAAGAACAATGAACGAGGCCATGTACTGTGAAATCTTGGATGAGAACCTCCTTCCCTCAGCCAGGGCATTGAAAATGGGCCGTGGATAGGTATTCCAGAATAACAATGACCCAAAACACACGGCCAAGGCAACAAAGGAGTGGCTCAAGAAGAAGCACATTAGGGTCCTGGAGTGGTCTAGAGAGTCTCCAGACCTTAATCCCATATAAAATATGTGGAGGGAGCTGAGGGTTTGAGTTACCAAAATTCAGCTTCGAAACCTTATTGACTTGGAGAGGATCTGCAAAGAGGAGTGAGACAAAATCCCTCCTGTGATGTGTGCAAACCTGGTGGCCAACTACAAGAAACGTCTGACCTCTGTGATTGGGGTTTTGCCACCAAGTACTAAGTCGTGTTTTGCGAAGGGGTCAAATACTTATTTCATTTATTAAAATGCAAATAAATTTATAACTTTTTTGAAATGTGTTTTTCTGTTTTTTTGTTGTTATTCTGTCTCTCACTGTTAAAATAAATTTAGCATTAAAATTATAGACTGATCATTTCTTTGTCAGTGGGCTAATGTACAAAATCAGCAGGGGATCAAATACTTTTTTCCATCATTGTATATACAGTGTTTTTAAAGGGAAAAAAAATTGCAAAACACAATAAAAAAACACATCAAAAAACGCAACACTTGCGTAGCAGAACACATTTTGGCCAACATTCATAAATAAATTAGATTTTTTTACGGGATTTTTATGTTTATATCGAAAAAAATAACAAAACCCAGTGGTGATCAATTACCACCAAAAGATAGCTCTATTTTTGTGAAAAAAACAATATAAATTTTGTTTGGGTATAGCATTGCATGCCTAAGCAATTGCCAGTTAAAGTAGCGCAGTGCTGAATAGCAAAAAATGGCCTGGTCATGGAGGGGGTAAATTCTTTCGGAGGTAAAGTGTTTAATCTAACAGTTGTGTTATGGTAACACTTAAGTTTGCCTTGTAAAATGTTGATTGTTGTTGCCTCTGGTGCCGAAGGAGTTAATGTGGTCAGTTATACAAATCTCTGGAGTTCACGTGGTCTAGCTTCAGAAGCATAGAAATATCAGAGATCAGAATTGGGAGGGGGGCTGTTGAGCCATGTGTGCACTGAGAACGAGGTGTCAGGTGTAAGAAGTATGTATCCTGCAAGTTGCCTCTAGCAGGAACCCAGTCAGGGTTCTGGGACACAGAATTTGTAAATATTGGATATTATATTATACTATAGACTATATTATATAATACTTATGGACCTAATGCCTAAATGTATCATGCAAGGGGGCAAGGGGAACCAGGGGCAGCACAGAATTTGGGGCAAGGTGAACCAGGGGCAGCACAGACATGTAAATGTACTTAGGCTATGTGGATAGACTTGAGAGACTATGCTGCATTGTGAATTGTATGAAAGAACTTCTTTAAAAGAGAAGTATGTTTTTTTTTTTTTTTTGCTAATCATACTTACCTCGGTGGATGGAGCATCAGAACGATGCTGCAGCTGTCCCCTGCTGTCTCCGCACTGAGAACCGAGCCACTGAACATCGCTTCTTGGTTCTCACTCCTCCCCAAGCAGAGCGATGCCAACTGTCAGTCAGCATCGCTCCTGGTCTGCTTCTCCATTCTCATGGGAGCGATGAGCTGTGGAGGGGCGGGGAGAGGCCTTCTCAGTGGCTCGCTGAGAGGCTGAGACTGCCATCAATCAAGGAAGCTGGCAGATCCAGACTTGGGAAGTCAGGATGACGTGCTGCCTCAACTTATGGCAGACTTCAGACCGGTCTCTGCTGAAAACAAGTCACAGGAGTGCAAAACGAATTGCACTCCTGTGACCCTTAGGAGAAGCCCAGCCTAAAAAGCTCAGACTGGACTTCTCCTTTAAGTAAAAGAAGAGTTCTGCTAAAGAGTTGTTGCCTGTTCTGAAGTCCTTTGGGGTGACAAAGTGGTGTATGCAAGGCCAGATCAAGGTTGTTTAATGGGTAAAATATTTCAATGTGAAGAAGCAGTAAAAAGGTCCCATGAGCAGCAGAGGTAACCCATGTGGTTGCATCGCTGTCGATGGTAAATCAAAGTACCAGTGTATACTAAAACTATAGCAGCCAGCTAGGAAGTGGGGTGACTTGGCGAAGGTGAAAGAGATTCCCGGTAGTGAAGAAATCAGAGTGTTTGGTTTCTTTCCCTAGCGGTTGGTACCCTAACATTAGGTCCGACTGCGGTATGGGGCGTCCTAGGGACCTGGCTATGGAAAGCATAGAGAGAGAGGCTTTGGGGAATGAAGAGCACAGTGCTGTGCTTCCTGATATGTATAAGCAGATTAATGCTAATGATAAACGTGTGTAAGAAGTGTGGGATGCCGCTTTCCTAGCTCGGTGTGTAAAAGTGTAAGTGATGGTCTGAACCAGTGCCGCTCTACTGGCCATGCCCCCGATGCATGTTGCCCAGCCCACTGGAGACTTTTTTATAGTCATGACCTCATAAAGGTCATGACCTCTATGACTATGCCCTGGTGGGTGGGGCAAAATGCATCCCACACTTCTTACACACATGCCGGAACCCCTGGATGATTGAAAGGAATCCAGCACCCAGATTCCTGAGCCCCAGTGGGCAGCATATCACACCTCAGGCAGCACTAATACATTTTTCAAGGTTGAAAGTGGTTAAATACGTCTAAATATGTCACCAAGAGAGACAACGGGTAATGTCTGGTGGTGCAAGCTATACAACACCAGCTCAGAAATGCTACAGAGTGTGATAACAGGCTGAAGTTCAAAATGTTCTGTTGGAGTTTGAAGCAAAGGGAGTGCAAGGAAAGAGTTAAAACTAAATGCACACAGAGCAAGACGAGTTATCAATTAACAGAGCATGCTGCCCTAACGCCACCTCATGTGTTTAGGCAAATACCTCTGCCCACCTCTAGGGGCATGAGTGCACACTTCTCTTGTGTCCCCACCTGAACCTGCTTACATACAGTACATATCCCATGGTACCTGCCAGCAGTGATTTCTGTACAGACTCCTCTTCCTGACACTCCTCCCCTCAGCACCTTTGTAATTCAGAAGACAGGCTCTGTGAAATGTGTGACACAGCAGCTCCTACTCACAGAGCATAGTGACTACAAGACAGTGCTACACATTTACATACGACGTATATATATATATATATATATATATATATATATACAGTCAGGTCCATAAATGTTGGGACATTGACACAATTCTAATCTTTTTGGCTCTTTACACCACCGCAATGGATTTGAAATGAAACTAACAAGATGTGCTTTAACTGCAGACTTTCAGCTTTCATTTGAGGGTATTTAAATCCAAATCAGGTGAACGGTGTAGGAATTACAACAGTTTGTATATGTGCCTCCCACTTTTTAAGGGACCAAAAGTAATGGGACAATTGGCTGCTCAGCTGTTCTATGGCCAGGTGTGTGTTATTCCCTCGTATCCCATTTACAATGAGCAGATAAAAGGTCCAGAGTTCATTTCAAGTGTGCTATTTGCATTTGGAATATGTTGCTGTCAACTCTCAATATGAGATCCAAAGAGCTGTCACTATCAGTGAAGCAAGCCATCATTAGGCTAAAAAAACCCAAACCCATCAGAGAGATAGCAAAAATATTAGGTGTGGCCAAATCAACTGTTTGGAAAATCCTTAAAAAGAAAGAATGCACCGGTGAGCTCAGCAACACCAAAAGATCCAGAAGACCACAGAAAACAACTGTGGTGGATGACTGAAGAATTCTTTCCCAGGTGAAGAAAACACCCTTCACAACACTTGGCCATATCAAGGACACTCTCCAGGAGGTAGGTGTATGTGTGTCAAAGTCAACAATCAAGAGAAGACTTCATCAGAGTGAATACAGAGGGTTCACCACAAGATGTAAACCATTGGTGAGCCTCAAAAACAGGCCAAATTAGAGTTTGCCAAACAACATCTAAAAAAGCCTTCACAGTTCTGGAACAACTTCCTATGGACAGATGAGACCAAGATCAACTTGTACCAGAGTGATGGGAAGAGAAGAGTATGGAGAAGGAAAGGAACTGCTCATGATCCAAAGCATACCACCTCATCATTGAAGCATGGTGGTGGTAGTGTCATGGCATGGGCATGTATGGCTGCCAATGGAACTGGTTCTCTTGTGTTTATTGATGATGTGCCTGCTGACAAAAGCAGCAGGATGAATTCTGAAGTGTTTCGGGCAATATTATCTGCTCATATTCAGCAAAATGTTTCAGAACTTATTGGACCGCGCTTCACAGTGCAGATGGACAATGACCCGAAGCATACTGTGAAAGCAACCAAAGAGTTTTTTAAGGGAAAGAAGTGGAATGTTATGCAATGGCCAAGTCACTCATCTGACCTGAATCCGATTGAGCGTGCATTTCACTTGCTGAAGACAAAACTGAAGGGAAAATGCCCCAAGAACAAGCAAGAACTGAAGACAGTTGCAGTATAGGCCTGGCAGAGCATCACCAGGGATGAAACCCAGCATCTGGTGATGTCTATGCTTTCCAGACTTCAGGCTGTAATTGATTGCAAAGGATTTGCAACCAAATATTAAAAAGTGAAAGTTTGATGGATGATTGGTAATCTGTCCCATTACTTTTGGTGCCTTTAAAAAGTGGGAGGCACATACACAAACTGTTGTAATTCCTACACCGTTCACTTGATTTGGATGTAAATACCCTCAAATTAAAGCTGAAAGTCTGCAGTTAAAGCACATCTTTCTTTTTCAAATCCAATGTGGTGGTGTATAGAGCCAAAAAGATTAGAATTGTGTCGATGTCCCAATATTTATGGACCTGACTGTTTATATATATATATATATATATATATATATATATATATATATATATATATATATACACAGTATCTCTCAATCTCACAAAACAAAAGTGAGTACACACCTCACAATTTTTAAATATTGTATTATATCTTTTTTATGTGACAACACTGAAGAAATGATTCTTTGCTACAAAGTAGTGAGTGTACAGCTTGTATAACAGTGTAAACTTGCCGTCCCCTCAAAATAACTCAACACACAGCCATTAATGTCTAAACCACTGACAACAAAAGTGAGTAAACCCCTAAGTGAAAATGTCCAAATTGTGCCCAAAGTCTCAATATTTTGTGTGGCCACCATTATTTTCAAGCACTTCCTTAACCCTCTTGGGCATGGAGTTCACCAGAGCTTCACAGGTTGCCACTGGAGTCCTCTTCCACTCTATGACAATATCACGGAGCTGGTGGATGTTAGAGAGCTTGCGCTCCTCCCACCTTCCATTTGAGGATGCCCCACAGATGCTCAATAGGGTTTAGGTCTGGAGACATGCTTGGCCAGTCCATCACCTTTACCCTCAGCTTATTTAGCAAGGCATTGGTCGACTTGGAAGTGTGTTTGGGGTCGTTACCATAATGGAAGACTGCCCTGTGGCCCAGTCTCTAAAAGGAGGGGATCATGCTCTACTTCAGTATGCCACAGTACATGTTGACATTCATGGTTCCCTCAATGAACTGTAGATCCCCAGTGCCAGCAGCACTAATGCAGCCCCAGACCATGACACTCCCACACATTCCATGCTTGACTGTAGGCAAGACACATTTGTCTTTGCACTCCTCACCTGGTTGCCGCCACACATGCTTGACACCATCTGAACTAAATACATTTATCTTGATCTCATCAGACCACAGGAAATGGTTCCAGTAATCCATGTATTTAGTCTGTTGTCTTCAGCAAACTGATTGCAGACTTTCTTGTGCATCATTTTTAGAAAAAAAACTGAAGTTTGCCTGGATCAACCACCAAAATAATTATTAGTAGTGAGTATTGGCATATAACAGACAATCAACCACACAGGGGGCGGGATACCATATGGGGATGCCCTAAATGCATACAAAAAGAACAAAGAGAACAAGTGTCTCTCAAGAGGGCAAAAAAACCCCAAGGCACTGTCTGAAAAAAGCAAGCCAAATTTTATTAGACACAATAATAAATAAACACCACACAAATAGATATAAACTACAAAAAATTATTGCAAGCGGGCTATGGTAGGTAATCAATCACAGACCCTAAAAAATTAAAAATGACAACGTTGTCGTTAAAAACAGGGAAGCCACGGCTGTGCATACCACATATAAACACCATTCACCATTCAAACTCATATGAAATTGATTCAAGGTAGCAAACAGCTGTTGATGAAATATTGTGAATCACTTTTCAGAGGCATGGTATTTCAAGAGTAGTGGGTACAACAGTACTTCTCTCACCACCTGGTCAGTCACCAGCATCCATGGATCGCCATGCTCAGCCCCAGGTTCTGGCTAGGAGTGTCAGTCCATGCAATGCCATATTTCTGTTTGAAAAGCGGTGTTCACGCTGTGCTGTTTAAGGCTGTATAATCAGGCTGCTAAAGCGCCAGTCATCAGCTGTTCGGTCCCAGCTGTTCTTCCATCCACAGCGTTTGCACGTGGTTCTGGGGTAGCGTTCTGACGCGTTTCACCAGCCAATGACCGCTGGTTTCCTCAGAGCCAGAACCTGGGGCTGAGCATGGCGATCCATGGATGCTGGTGACTGACCAGGTGGTGAGAAAAGTAATGTTGTTATGACTGCCTAATGCCTCTCCATTGCCGCTCATGACCCCCGTCCCTTGCTTGCTGCTGCCATTAATACCGCTGTCTTACCTGCTTAATTTGCATTTGATTATTTAATCTTGCTGGTCTCGCTTTGCTGTGACCCCCTGAGTTACCTTTCTAGTGCCCTGATTAGTTGCTGTTCTTTACTGGGCTTTACTAGCCCGATACACGGACTTCCAATATCCTTTCCACCCACAATTACCCACTACTCCTGAAATACCATGCCTCTGAAAAGTGATTCACAATATTTCATCAACAGCTGTTTGCTACCTTGAATCAATTTCATATGAGTTTGAATGGTGAATGGTGTTTATATGTGGTATGCACAGCCGTGGATTCCCTGTTTTAACGACAATGTTGTCATTTTTAATTTTTTAGGGTCTGTGATTGATTACCTACCATGGCCTGCTTGCAATAATTTTTTGTAGTTTATATCTATTTGTGTGGTGTTTGTTTATTATTGTGTCTAATAAAATTTGGCTAATTTTTAGAAAAGGCTTTCTTTTTGGATGACAGCCATGCAGACCAATTTGATGCAGTTTGGGGCATATGGTCTGAACACTGACAGGCTGACCCCCGACCCCTTTAACCTCTTCAGCAATGCTGGCAGCACTCATACATCTATTTCCCAAAGACAACCTCTGGATATGACACTGAGCATGTGCACGCAACTTCTTTGGTTGACCGTGGCGAGGCCTGTTCTGAGTGGAACCTGTCCTCTTAAACCGCTGTATGGTCTTGGCCACCGTGCTGCAGCTCAGATTCAGGGTGTTGTCAATCTTCTTATAGTCCAGGTGATCTTTATGTAGAGCAACAATTCTTTTTTTCAGATCCTCAGAGAGTTCTTTGCAATGAGGTGCCATGTTGAACTTCCGGTGACCAGTATGAGAGAGAGAGAGCGATAACACCAAATTTAACACACCTACTCCCCCTTCACACCTGAGACCTTGTAACATTAACGAGTCACATGACATCAGGGAGGGAAAATGGTTAATTGGGCCCAATTTGGACATTTTCACTTAGGGGTGTACTCACTTTTGTTGCAAGCAGTTTAGACATTAAAACCTGTATGTTGAGTTATTTTGAGGGGACAGAAAATTTACACTGTTATACAAGCTGTACACTCACTACTTTACATTGTAGCAAAGTGTAATTTCTTCAGTGTTGTCACATGAAAAGATAGAATAAAATATTTACAAAAATGTAAGGGGTATGAAAACCTTTGCGAACTGAAGTCTCTCTACCACTTACCAAACACCCATTTTTTCTGCTATATACAGTTAAGACATGCATACCAGAAACAATTTAAACAGGTCACCGCTCCCTTTTCGGAGTCTGTCATAGAATCCATGTTGAGGGATGATGACCTTCAAAAACCCTTATCTAACATTTATAAATCCCTCTTCCCTGAGACTAATCGCTTGTTAGCTAGGTGTAAATCTAAGTGGGAGTATGTGGTTCCTGATCTGGACACAGAGGACTGGGAGGATGTCTGGGATGCACCCTTTACCAGGCTAATTTCCGCTCGCGACCAGCTGATACACTATAAATTTCTGCATAGGGTGTACCTGACCCCGGGCAGATAGCCAGAATTTATAATTCAGTCGCCTCTACTTGCTGCCGATGTTCCACAAGTGGAGCTGATTTCATGCGTATCTTCTGGTATTGTCCTGGTATTCAGAACTATTGGAGGGCGGTTCTGCAGTGTGTGCAGGAGGTGATCACCATCCCTTTAAATCCTTCTGTAAAATACTGCCTGCACGGGTTGGTAGATGACCTGGATCCTACTACAGCTATACGAACCCTACTCACCTTATTATTTTTCCTTGCTAGGAAACGCATAGTTTTGTCTTGAAGGGTTACTACGCCCCCATCAGTAGAGTTCTCGAAGGCTTCTGTGAATAAGAATCTGCCATTTTACAAGGCTACATATTTGAACAGGAGGGCGCGTCTTAAATTTGATAAGATCTGGGGGGGAGGGGTGGATGGCCTCACCTCTCACTGTAACAGATTGAATTGTATAATTTTTTGAAGTTTCTCCTTTCCCCTGTAATGGAAATTTGTAATTGTATTCTATTTTGTATGTGTTGCACACTGCCCTCACTGTGCACACAGCACTAATAATGTTTTCAGTACATGCTTACATTCTTTCGAGTCCTGATTAGAATTAGCCTGACTATGTTATGCCCCTTGTTACCATAAACGTACAATTGTAATATTAATGTGATACCTACGTAATCATGTGTATAAAAACCTTCAATTGCGTCATAATAAAGCAGAACAGTTATTTGGAAAGATGCTGAGCGTATCTTTTGTGACTGTTCCCCACTGCAGTAGTTATTATTAATTTGGAACCACCAATCAATATGAGGATAGGAGTTGCCTATCATCAATTTAACCGAGTCAGCATGGCGAGCCAGCCAGGAGGGGTTTCCAGGTGACCCTGAGTATCCGAAACGAGGAGCTTGAGACGATCCGGAATTTCTGATAATCAGCCGGCTGAGGTAAGCCTTTTGCTTACATTTGAGTTATCAGACTTCCTTGATCGGTAAGGCATTTTTGGGACAAAGGGTACCTATTTTACTCCCCTTTATCGAACTGTATTGATTGGTGGTTATATGTTATGTTGTCCCTGTCTATTTGTCCATCGGGGTGTTATGGATAAGAAAGGGAAGAATAGTGCTGTTCACAGGTATATGTAGTACATCTGCTAGATAAAGTAGTTTAGAGGCAAGAGGGTATAGGCACATGCAGAGAAGACTGGCCAGTCATTATGGGCATTGAATTAAGTAAGGGAATGAAGGGTAAGAGACCCTCAAAAATGCCCAGCGCAAGAGGAGCGCTATATATGAACCGAAGGTGCGGTTCCGCCTATACTGAGCCCCTAGATGAATGGTTAAAGTTGACAGGGATCCACAATGGGTAACTGGGTTACCAAAGTCCACAGGGACTAAGAATCATGCAGCTAGAGAAACAGCTATCTATGTGCGCAGGATGGATCAAGGGTGACATTAACACTAGACAGAAAGGGACATTTTCATGTTAAGTTGTGGAATGAATTTGGGGTCAGGCACTACCACTAGTAAGTCAAGTAACAGAGAAATGAGACTTAAAACAGAATACCGTATATACTCGAGTATAAGTCGTTCCGAGTATAAGTCGAGGCCCTAATTTACCACAAAAAAAATGGGAAAAACTTATTGACCCGAGTATAAGACGAGGGTGAGAAATGCACAGCTACTGTAAGTGCAAAAGAGGGTCAACAATGCCCATTTGCAGCATCACTGTGCCCATTTGCATGCCACACTGTGCCCATTTGCAGCCATAGGTCCCCTGAACTTCAAATTCGGTAGTTAAGGGTTCCTAGATGCCCCCTAGCTGCAGCCAAAATTTGGGGTCTCTGAACCAAAAGGGTCTCGAAATGACATTGCTGCAGATAGACACAGTTGACCAAATTTGGGGCCCCGTATCTTGGGGCCACTTAGTGCTAAGAACCCCAAATTTGGTGTGCAAACCCAGTGGAACGAGCACCATAAAATTTCCAAAGCTGGGGTTTCTAGCACCAAGTGACCCTGAGATACAGGGCCCCAAATATCAGTTCAGAAAATGTCAAGCACTTTTCTGCAGCAGAGAAAGACATTTTCCGAATCAGTTTTGGGGCCCTGCATCTCAGGGCCACTTGGTGCTAGGAACCCCAGCTTTGGATATGTTATGGCACCAGTTCCACTGGGTTTGCACACCAAATTTGGGGTTCCTAGCACCAAGTGGCCCTGAGATATGGGGCCCCAAAGTTGGTTCAGAAAATGTCAAGCACTTTTCTGCAGCAGAGAATGACATTTTCCAAACCAATTTTGGGGCCCCGTATCTCGGGGCTACTTAGTGCTAGGAATTTCAGCTTTGGATATGTTATGGCACCAGTTCCACTGGGTTTGCACACCAAATTTGGGGTTCCTAGCACCAAGTGGCCCTGAGATATGGGGCCCCAAAGTTGGTTCAGAAAATGTCAAGCACTTTTCTGCAGCAGAGAATGACATTTTCCAAACCAATTTTGGGGCCCCGTATCTCGGGGCTACTTAGTGCTAGGAACTTCAGCTTTGGATATGTTATGGCACCAGTTCCACTGGGTTTGCACACCAAATTTGGGGTTCCTAGCACCAAGTGGCCCTGAGATATGGGGCCCCAAAGTTGGTTCAGAAAATGTCAAGCACTTTTCTGCAGCAGAGAATGACATTTTCCAAACCAATTTTGGGGCCCCGTATCTCGGGGCTACTTAGTGCTAGGAACTTCAGCTTTGGATATGTTGTGGTACCAGGTCTACTGGGTTTGCATACCAAATTTGGGGTTTCTAGCACTAAGTGGCATTGAGATACGGGGCCCCAAATTCGGTTCGGAAAATGAAATTTTTTGCTGCAGAAAAGTGCTTGACTCGAGTATAAGTCGAGGGGGGCACTTTCAGCACAAAAAAATGTGCTGAAAAATTCGACTTATACTCGAGTATATACGGTACATTATATGTTGTCAGAGAGGGAAGATGGGATGAGCACTCTGGCTGCCCATCTGATCATAGAAGCTAGATATAAAAGATATCTGAACAAAAGAACAAAATAAGGAAAGCAGAATTTAGGCAGGGAAATATTAATGAGAGTTAAAAGAAAGTGAGAGAATGATATGCATGTGTTGTGTACAAATGGGAAAAATGTAAGCGATTTTAGAGAGATATTGGTGTATGTGTGTGTGAATGCTGGGACCTTTAGTTCTATTGCTTGTGTGTGTCATGTACGCAGATGTGACCCCCTCCTTTGCGCTCTCATGAAAGAATGTGGCTGAGATGAGAGGTCAGTGATAAGCTGGAAGGACATCATGCCAATTCCAGTTTTTAGACAAAACATTTATAACAAAATGTGCCGGGTTAACGAATCTAATGGTAAACAATGTGATCACAATTATTTTTTTAATCTGTTTTCCAGGCATGGTAAAATGAAGGTTACATTTAACCGTGTATTACACAAATTGAATATCCTTTGATAGTGGAAACAGTGCATTTAAAAATGGGAAATTAAGTAATAATGAGTATTAATTTCTAATATGAGTTTAGCAATTTTATTAATAATATAGATATACTGAAACTGGTTTAGACAACCTTTGGTTGGAAATGAAATCCAGGTTATTGGGGAAATTTGTAAAAATGGGATTAGTTTAGATAAGATAACATTTTTGTAATTTTACATTTATACAATAAGCCCTTATTGAGAGAAAAAAAGATTAAGATGAGGTTTTTATTTGGAATACAGCTGCCATAATATTTAACAAAGCCAAGATGGATGGGATATATAAGAAGTTTTTCTACAAAAATGACATTTTAAGGTTCTTGATAATAACTTGATGTGCGGTCCATGATGTGAGAGTAATAATAAATAAAATTTAAATATAACAGACCCATCACATCAAGTCCACACACCCTGTTAGGATAGATGCCACCTGCAGCCAGTTGTTTTATATTTTTTGATGCTTTCTGGTCCATCATACAGATTGTTGATCCTTTTGTTTTTATTTATTTTTATTTTTGAAACCCAGAGCACAATGCGTGGATTGTGAAATGATGTGCCCCTTTTCCTTGTAAGTACAGTGCTATAAGCAGAAGAATATTTTGGATTTATGGGCATCTCTGCATGACCGCAGGGTATTGTTATCATTTATTATAATATTACCAGGAAAAAGTTGTCTTTTGAAACATGAAACTGGAGTTCTTACACAAACAGCATGATAGAAAACAAGCCATTGTAATATATTTATGCAAGCTGGACCCAGAAATGAAGGATTTGTCCCGATATATCAGAGCTGCAGCTTTTAGGCAAAGGTGCTATTAGACAAAGTTAGATATTGTTTTGGTCAAACATTTAATTTTTAATGGTCCCACATTCTGTGCAGCAAATATACAGCTAACTAAATGTTTGTCTAATGAAAGGTTTAAAATATGAGTTTGTTTATGTACAAGTCTAACAATGAAAAACGCGTACATTTGAATCCAGCCACCTTATTGCCTCTATTGGAGGAGGCTGGAGACAAAGGAAGACACGTGTGTTAAATTGATGGTATAGGAATCAGCTGCTGTGAGCCCAGTGCAGGACACACTCCCTGAAGACCCAGATATTACATTTTTTGTAGATTTGAGTATGCAGTTTATCACCCAGAAGGATACTCTGTATTCAAAGTCATTGGATCCTTTTTCCCCAGCTCAAGAAACAGAGCTCCATGTTTTAGCAAAACCTATGAGCTATAAAGAGTATATATTTATATAGATAGTCGAGATATAGAGAGCTTTTGGTTCGATTTGAAGGGCCAGAAGTTTGTTTTTACTTCGGCAGGTAAACCAACCAAGCATGCCAAGTTAATTTGATTGGCTGTTTTTAGCCTTCCAGGTTCTTGCTGAGGTAGCCATAATAACTTTAAAACTCACACATGGAAGCAGACCAGGTGACTAAGGATGCTGCATTTACAGCCCCGGACACTTGATGGGTCTGTGCAACTCACAGATTCCACCCTAGTTCTGGCCCAGTATAGCTGGGATTAATAATTCAACTTTAAGGACCCCAGAACAAGAAGAACAAGTGGTCCACAGGGGGCAACTTCTTATGAAACAGGACTTTGGAAAAGGTGATCATTTATGTCTGCCAGCCACTCTTTTCCCTCCAGCTTGACACATGGACCGTGTCATCAGTCACAAGCAGTTATGGCTGCCTTAGTAAATGAGCATGGGATAGAGCCAGGGTTCTCCACAGTTGTTTTTATAACATACCACTTCTTGTTTTACCTGTTACCAAAGGTGTTACCAAAAGCTGAACATCCCTTCCAGAGATTACAAAAAGATATATCTAGATGCCCAAGTCAAGATCTTACAAGTATGCATTTTGTCTGTATGGGCATGTTTTTTGGATGTCCAGTGGCAAATGCTACTGCAAAGGCCACAGTAAAAAGTGTTATCAGAAGTAGTTTGTAAGTACAGAGTGCCAGAAAGTACAGAGAGTAACAGAGGAAATTATTTTTTATAGGAGAGTCCTTACTAGAAGTTTTGAGGTTTTATTTTTACGCCCCTACTGTCTACAATGTAGCGGACAAAGTAGAGTAAGAAACTAGAAAACTTTTGCCTGAATGTTTTCTTATATTTTATGAAGCCCCTAAGGGGAATGTTGAACTCTCTCCCTATGGAATTTGGTTTGGGAGTGTGTTACTCACGTGCTTATATTTTGTCTCAGCAGCTGAAGTCCTCCATTCGGATCTCACAGAGAATGTTGCTGATCTTTTAAGGTTTTTGACAAACTCATTTATGTGTTTTCTCCCCAATTCCAGATCCTAAAAGTTTGGAAGGATCTAAAAGTAAAGCCAGGTGACTTTTGGATTGTTAAGAGACATTTATATATAAGGAAATGTTTGGAGACTCAATACAGCATCTATTTCATGTACAGTTTTTGCAAAACTTGAAGGAAAAGTCACCTGGATCCACACCAGACACTGCAAAAATGACTAAATTAAAGAAAGCTCTGTGTTTGATTTGTTTCCCTCTTGTGATCACAGTCTAGGGTACTTTTTGATTCAATTACTTTAATTGTAAGGGATATATATATTTGAAAAGTAGTTTAGCCATGTTAAAGTCATATTTGTCTTTTGTACGTTTTCCATTTTATGTAGAATTGTCTGTGTTTACATATGCTGATAAGTCAGCATGCTCACAATTCAGCTAGAAGGCCATTCTGGCCACAGGAGTGTACAGCCAGTATTCTGTAAATATGTCTTATCAATCATTTGTTTTTCACAATGAAAAGTCATTTTGTAATGAAAAAGTTGCTCAGCTATTATATTCTCCACAATGGTGTTTTTTTGCCTCTTTGGCCAGGACTACCTCCACCTAAGTGTGTGGAGGTTCCAGGTTAAAGGTGATAGCAGGTATGGTTAGTAATCAAAATATTGATCAAAAGAGGGGAGACTGTAATGGAAATTTGTAAATTCTGTATATAATTGTATTCTATTTTGTAGGTATTGCACACTGCCCTCACTGTGCACACAGCACTAATAATGTTTTCAGTGCATGTTTACATTCTTTCGAGTCCTGATTAGAATTAGCCTGCCTATGTTACGCCCCTTGTTACCATAAACGTACAATTGTAATATTAATGTGATACCTACGTAATCATGTGTATAAAAACCTTCAATTGCGTCATAATAAAGCAGAACAGTTATTTGGAAAGATGCTGAGCGTATCTTTTGTGTCTGTTCCCTACTGCAGTAGTTATTATTCATTTGGAACCACTAATCAATATGAGGATAGGAGTTGCCTATCATCAATTTAACCGAGTCACACCCTTACTAGCAGGTGATATATGCATTTTATCCCTGAAGGAGCAGATATGTGGTTCTCCTGTGTTAAAAGTATCGTGGGTTAGATATCTTGTATCTTCTTGATGTTTTTTATTGTGGGTTTGATATCTTGTATCCTTTTGATGGAACGGAGGAGGCTTTTTTTTTTTGTTTTCACATGAAGCATTATATTTTGGTTAAAGTATGTAAATGCAGGGTTGAGAGGTGGCGTGGGCTGAGTTGACAAGCTTCACGGGCAATGTTAGTATTGGCGACTTAAGGTAATGCACCTTGTTTTCTGTTTTTTTTTTCATTCTTTATTTTTAGGACGGCTCACTGTATTGTGGTGAGTGGTTTTCACTGTTGCATATTGTAAGTGTTTTTCTAAAAACAATAAAAAAATAATTTTTCAAAAAAAAAAAAAATGTAAGGGGTATGCTCACTTTTGTGAGATACTACACACTCTTGCTCTCTATTTATATCTATCTCTCTATCATGGTAGTTGCCCCAAAGCAGTCCGGCACTGGCAATTTCCATCATAGCCCAACCACATGGGTGTCTTGCTTTTTGACAGATTCCCTTCAATCACAATATATGGTAAACATCTTATTCAGGTAATGTGTTTTGACAAAATAAATAAAACAGAAGAGAAGGCGACACAAGATGTATGAATGAATTTAATTTAGTCTACAATACAGCATCTGGAAATGTGGAAGAAAAATTGCAAAGTGTAATTTCTTCAGTGTTGTCACATGAAAAGAAGATATAATAAAATATTTACAAAAATGTGAGGGGTGTACTCACTTTTGTGAGATAATATATATATATATATATATATATATATATATATATATACACACACACACACACACACACTATATTACCAAAAGTATTGGGGCACTTACCTTTACACGCTCACAAACTTTAATGGCATCCCAGTCTTAGTCCATAGGGTTCAATATTGAGTTGGCCCACCTTTTGCAGCTATAACAGCTTCAACTCTTCTGGGAAGGCTGTCCACAAGGTTTAGGAATGTGTCTATGGGAATGTTTGATGAGAGTGGAGACTGCGAGCCAGGCTTTCTAGTCCACATCAGTGGCTGACCTCACAAAGGCACTTCTAGAAGAATGGTCAAACACTCCCATAGACACACTCCTAAACCTTGTGGACAACCTTCCCAGAAGAGTTGAAGCTGTTATAGCTGCAAAGGGTGGGCCAAATCAATATTGAACCCTATGGATTAAGACTGGGATGTCATTAAGGTGGATGTAAACCTGTTTCATGAAATTTGACCTAAGCACATATATCTGTAGTGTTTTCTTATCTCTCTCCAAAGCCCTGAGTCCCATGTCGTTCTGCTGTTTCGTTGCTCTGTTATCAGCATGATAACTTCTGACAAGTTCTTCGTCAACCAAGATAAAACCAGCCTGAAGTTTGTGTTGAGGGAGGGTGCTATAAATAGGTTAGCAGAGAGCTTGTCTTGTCACAGCACAGCTCTGCACATTTCTTCCTTCCTTTGCCTATGTGGAGTGGGGGGGTGTGCCTTTCCTCCAATCAGCTGTCTTGGCTGCATGCCAAGAATCCACTCCCAGTGCTGAACAGGAAACAGAAAATCTCTAATGGGAGGTGCACTTTCTAAAGAATATATAAAGATGAAGACAGCGAATATACAAGAAAAAATAATGTAGGGAGATTTGTTTCATCTCTGTGTATCATCTGAGGGCTTACATCCACTTTAAAGTTAATGTTCGTGTAAAGGCAGGTGTTCCAATACTTTTGGTAATATAGTGTGTGTGTGTGTGTGTGTATGTATATATATTGATATAAATAGTATCTGTTTGTGGATATTACTGCAATCGAAAATCTCTTCTCTACAGCCATTCAAAGTGCTGAATTTATAAAGTTTGTCTGACAAATCAGAAAAAGGGGGGGGGGAGCTGAAAGAGGAACTGCAGTCTGCTAACATAATTTGTAATAAAAACATCTTTGCCATTCTGAAGCTTCTCTCCAACCACTTTGTATATTATTATATACATACTGTGATTCTGTATTTGCCAAATATTCTGCCGCTTAACTGTGGGCAGCTGAAGCTGCCTGTGCACTTCCAGGATTTATACAGACACACAGAGGCAGAGGCTGCAGCTCTCATTGGCCTTCTTATGACTTACCCCCACTCTTCCTGGCAAACTCTCCAAAGTGAGAGTGCTGTGCATGATGTCATAAGCCTAGGCTAATGACCAGACAAGAAACAGGAAGTGGGCTGTGTAAGGTATTTACTGGCAGAAAAAAAAAATCTTTTACTATCCAAAGTTAAAACAACAAGGGCAGAGTGAGGAGAGCTCTGAGAGCTGATTGGAGGGAAGAGACACACACCCCTTCAAAGAGCACACAGGAACAGATCTGAGACTGTCAATCTACTGGAGCTTCCTCCCCTGTCACCTTTCTTTCTCTTGGTGTCAGGAAAACTTGTCAGAAATGACTCATGCTGATAGCAGATGAATGAAGCAGTGGACAGAAATGACAGTGCTCTGGATTGCGACAAGTACACACTATAGAGGAATATGCTTTGTACATATTTCATGTCTGAGGTTCACAACCACTCTAACCTTTCTCTCTACAGGTTAGTGAGTTAAGCTGGCCATACACCATACAATTTTCCTGTTCAATTTTCTTTAGATTTACCTTCAACTATGTAGTACAAGGGCCTGCCTGATTGCATCCAAATTGAAAGTGTTTAGGTTTGACCTCCTATTATATGGTTTTGGTAAATCTAAAGGAAAGTTGAACAGGAAAATTGAATAGTGTATGGCCAGCCTTAGGTGCTGGGGGCTCTGCTGTGATTAGGAATCTAAGGATATAGCTGTGGCTGGGGATCGTGTGGACTGAATATAAAACTGCACACAAAATCTACTGCTCAGCACTGAGGTTGCAGGAAGAGCAGAGGAGCACAGAGGGATTAGATCTCATCATCACATGGATTTACTGCAGACGTGTCTCTGGGTGACAGCTGCAGGCAGGAATGATATGAGAAGAGTGCACTATAACCGCAGATGATGATGATCGCCTATCTAAATAAAACATATGATACTCCCTCTACGTCTCCAGATCCCTGGGGCTGTCAGCTGACACAACCAAACCATTCTGCCCAATCAGCACTCAGAGCGCCACGCCCACATTGGCGGAACTATACGACGAGACTCGAGTCCCCGCCCCTATCCGATGACAGAGCGCTGATGTCACAAAGTGCGGATGAGAAGGGTAGCACGAGGGAGAGGATGCAGTCGCTGCTTATTGTGTGTGTGGCCGCTGTGATGTGCCGGCCGGGTACTGGGACCGAAGCCGCCATTACCGTCACGTTACCTCCGCAGGGCGGGGAGACGGTGAGCCCGGGCCAGGTGCCCGCCTCCAGCCCGGTGTCTCCAGCGGTGGACGCGGTTTTGGCGCTCAGGGCACAGCGTCATAACCTGCTTCTCCTGTTCCAGAGATATGGAGAAAATAACCAGAGCCTCACCGTGTCCGGCTTTCTACAACTACTCCGCAGTCTGGGGGAGGAGAGGAAGAAGAGCATCGCTATCCACAATCATTATCATCATCAGGATCCGCATCATCACCATCACCACCATCATCATCATCACCACCGTCATCATCATCCTCCCAGCCCCAGTCCATGTGAGCAGAGGAGGAAGAAGAGACATGTCACCTCTGGGGAGACCCCAGCACACAGAAACCTCACCCTGGGAGCTGAAGTGGAGGTGATCATCCTACTCTTCTATGTAGAATTCCATTGTAGGAATATCTCACCAGATGGACCACCATGATCTTCCACATCTCACACTGTCTACCGACCACAGGTGATCACTCACCAGACACTGCCGCCATTCATAGAATTCATAACCTTTTTTTTTTTTTCAATGAAGGCCTTCTGTAATTGGACAAGGTGGAGATTATGACAGCATCAGCCCCTCCTCTCTGCCTTGTCAAATCAGAGAGCACCTTGTGTTCATTGAAAAAAATAAAAATAAATACAAGGTCTTCCATCAGGGCTCTATTCACATTAACACACCTCCAAAGTCACACAATTTCTGTGTGACTTTTGGTGCCATTTTTGATCTGACTTTACATTCTGTTGATTGCACCAAAGCAGTGCAGGCATCTTTTCAAATTCGCTGTGACTTCAAAGGAGAAGTATAACCAAAGCTCGTGGGATCACAGAAGTGCAAGTCGTTTTGCACTCCTGTGACCCGTTTTCAGCAGACAGCGGGCTGAAGTCTGCTCTCTGCTGGTCGATCCAGGCACTATGTCATCCCGACTATGGAAGTTGGGATCTGCCAGATCCTTGGACCGACACCTAGCTCAGCCTCTCAGCGAGCCGCTGAAAGTCTGAGCCAGCTTCCGCCCCCTCCACAGCCAAGCCCTCCAATGAGCGGGGAGGGGGCAGAGCGGAGGGCTGCTGAGTGACAGACTACGGCTCTCTGCTCAGTAGGGTTGCCACCTCATCCCTTTTAAACCCTAACACACATGAATTACACAGTTTCTGAGTCTAATTTAATGCAGATAAGGCGGTTCAATCGCTTGCCTACTGGGCACTTTCACCCCCTTCCTACCCGGGCCATTTTTCAGTTTTCAGCGCTGTCGCATTTTGAATGACAATTGCGCAGTCATGCTACAGTGTATCCAAATAAAGTTTTTATAATTTTCTTCACACAAATTAGATCTTTCTTTTTGTTTTTGTTTTTTACTAACAAAAAAAAATTTTGAAGAAAAAAAACTTTTTTACTTAGTTTCTGTCAGTAAATTTTTTAAATAAGTAATTTTTCCCCTTTCACAGATGGGCACTGATAGGCTGAACTGGTGAGCATTGATGAGGTGGCACTGATGAGACCACACTTATGGGTACTGATGAGGCACTAATATGCTGCACTGATAGGCGGCACTGGTGGGTTTTGATGGGTGGCATTGATGGGCAGCATTGATAGGCGGCACTGATAGCACTGACTGGCATCACTAGTGGGCACTGATTGCTGGCAATGGTGAGCACTAATTGATGGCACTGATTGGTGACATGGTGGCGCTCTATTGTAATCAGGGCACTAATTACATTTTTTTTGTTGTTCCCTGTGAGGAGATGCTACTGATTGGCTCTCCTCGCCACATACCTTGTCAGTGCGAGGCGAGGAGGAATTACCGGCATCTCCGTGTTTACATGTGACCGGCTGTGATTGGATACAGCCGATCACATGGTTAAAGAGCCGCGGACATGACTCTTTACAGAGATCAGTTGCTAGGACACGGCCGCGCAAGAGCGGCTGTTCTGGGACGTCGTCATATGACAGCTTCCCAGAACGAGAGCAGCACCGTCCCGTCATCCTTTGACGGTGGGCGGGCGGGAAGTAGGTAATTACCACCTTAATCAGCCACAAAACCTGTGTAATTAATATGTGTTCGGTTTTAAAGGGATGAGGTGGCAACCCTACTGCTCAGGGAGTTGTCAGAACTGAGTGATTGACAATGTTCGATTGCTTGGCTCTCAGTGCAGAGATGCTGGGGGACAGATGCAGCATCGGACCGATGCTGCATCCACCTAGGTAAGTATTAATCTAAAAAAAACAAAAACCCATACTTCTCTAAGAGCCCTTTCACACTGGGGCGGGCGTCGGCATTAAAGCTCCGCTATTGTAAGCGGCGCTTTACCGTCGGTATGCAGCCGCTAGTGGGGCGGTTTTACCCCCGCTAGCAGCCGAGAAATGGTTAAAAACCACTGCAAAGCGCCTCTGCAGAGGCGCTTTGCCGGCGGTATAGCCGCGCCGTCCCATTGATTTCAATGGGCAGGAGCGGTAAAGGAGCGGTATACACTCCGCTCCTTCACCGCTCCGAAGATGTTGCTGGCAGGACTTTTTTTACCGTCCTGCCAGCGCAGCGCTTCAGTGTGAAAGCCCTCGAGGCTTTCACACTGGAATGAAAGTAGCGACACTTTCAGGTCGGTTTGCAGGCGCTATTATTAGCGCAATAGCGCCTACAAACCGCCCCAGTGTGAAAGGGCTCAAAGTCGTACTGATTTGAACGGGTGCCATTGAAAAAAAATGGGGTGCGATTTGTCACACGACTTTGATGTCCAAAGTCGCATGACAAATCGCACAAGTGTGAATGGAGCCTGAATGACGGCAGTGCTTGGTAAGAGACCACCTCTGCACAATAGGGCAGCCGCTCAGTACAGGAGCAGGAAGATGGTGATCCCTGCAGTGACTGTCAGCTTCCCCAGTGGCCCCTCAGGTATGAAATGGCATATTTGCATTGTGTCTTGCTGGACCGATGTAACTATGAAGTATAGATCATAACTGGAGTTCAGATTTAATTAGCAGTCACAAGATTAGTAGAAAACTTTTTTTTTTTTTTGCCATCTTTGTCTCATTGGGGATATTTCCCTTCACTTCCTGTCCCATAGCCAAGATAGGAAGTGGAGGGAAACCCTTTCAAGGGAGGGAATCCCTGGTTGGAACTAGTATCCCCTTTAGAAGATTTCCCCTCTATTCCTGTACTGTGACAACAACATTTTGGGGTTTCCTTTCACCACCTCTCAATCACTTGCTTTATACTGCCCCCCCATGTGAATGAGCTTGTATGGTTACATTTACAGGACAAGCTTTCAGAGTGTACCTCCTTTTTTTTCTTCCTTCCGCCCCCCCTTTTTATTTTTCAGATCCTAAAAGAAGAGGATATACCCCCAAAGCTTTCCCCAGAAATCCTTAAAAACGCTTGTTAGAACTTTCTTTCCAGCAAGTCTGGATCAAATTTCAGGGGGTTTTTGAATGAATTAAGCTAATTTCATTCAAAAGCCCCTAAATTTCATCCGGACCTGCCGTTCGAATGAAATCCACTATTAAAATATGGGAGTAATTCACTAAAACTTGAGAGTGCAAAATCTGGTGCAGCTCTACATAGAAACCAATCAGCTTTCAGGTTTTATTGTGAAAGCTTAAAGTGGAGTTCCGCCCGAAATTATACTTTTTAAATAAAAATACCCCTATAATACACAAGCTTAATGTATTCTAGTAAAGTTAGTCTGTTTACTAAGGTCTGTTTTGTTAGTTTATAGCAGTAGTTTGTTATTTTAAAAAATTACAGCAGGCCGTGGCCATCTTAAGTGTGGGCATCTGAAGCCAGACTGTATTTCTTCCTGGATCTCATCCTTGCAGATCTCGCACATGCTCAGTGCAGCACAAGCAGTGTAATAGGTTTCAGGTCAGGTTTCCATAGCAACGGCAGTGTCAGAGGAAGTTGCCGCCCCTTCCCAGAAGGCATTGCAAACAGGAAATGATGCAATGGGCCACGGCCAGGGAGGAGGAAGTGAAAAATGAATACAGCAGATATACAGTAGGTGCTGAGAAAAAAAATTAAAAAATATCCAATTCATTTACAGTGCACAGTTTAGTGAGGGATGCTGAAGAGTTGTAAAAGTGGGTGGAACTCCACTTTAATTGAACAAGCTGAAGTTAGAAGCTGATTGGCTACCAAGCACAAATCTGAACAGATTTTGCACTCTCCAGTTTTTGTAAATCAACCCCAATGTGTATTTTCCTGAATGAAAGCAAGATTCAGCCCTGGTTCACACTGATGCACAAGATTAGCTACGTTTCCCCACATCACAATGCTTGGCATTTGCACTGCGTCTACGCATTCCGCTTTGTGTGTAGATTGACGACAACCTAAAAAAAGAACGCAAAATGCAGTGCGGTTGCCAGAATTCAGATGCTGGGGTAAAAAAAGGTGCTGCACCATTTTCATGTGGATGTGATGCGATTTGAGTCATATGAAATGTATGACTCAAATCACACCGCACAGACATCGCATGTGATGTGCACAGGAATGCGGTGTAGTTCCTGTGCGAATCACATGCGCTGTTTTCCATGCACCAGTGTGAACCTGGGCTCAGTTTTATCCATTTGAGAAAAATTTCCATCTTGCTGCTCGCATGTGATCACTTGTGTAGTCAGAGGTAATCACCCCATGAGCGGCTGCGATTAGCTACGGGAGTTGTCATCCTCCCATTGCTTTTGATGAGGAAGCTGCCCCAAGCTAATCGCCAGGCACTCCCTCTGGGTCTCGCATGTAATTGATAATGGCCCTATTCACAGCTGTGAACGGGACCTTACCCTCACCTTTTTGTTCTGGTGAAAACCGTAACATTTTTGCATTTTCCATCACTTACTGTCTCAGTGATAATTGGAACCAGGGCAACTGGGATGTAAATTTAATAAGCAGGGACATGGCAATAAAAAGGTGGCAGAGGTTCCCATCCTTTCCTAATCTATCTAAAACAAAAAAAAGTGGCTATACATAAACTTTAAGACCGCTTGTGATTTTTGATTTGTCATAATTTGGTGGTATGCAGTGGTAAGTTTTTTCAACCAGGGTACCTTGAGGTTTGTTCAGGGGTGCCTCAGCAAAATGCATAAAAAATTGCCCCAAAATTGTATGCAAGGTGGTGAATGGAGGAAGCTTGCCTTTTTTAATTACAAAAAGCTACAGGTTATCATTTGTGCACCATTACAACCTATCTGCTGACCTGCTAACGACCAATGACATCATCAGTTCAGGAGGAGGTCAGTTGCCTGCATAGCATGCTTGTTTGACCTTCCCCTGCCTCTCCATCAGTTTTGGGGTCACATTAGCTGAGTGATGGAGAATAACTGAGGAAGAGAAACATTTGGAATACTAGTCAGTACCAACTTGCATCCCTAACGTTTGGGTGTCCTATGTGTGTGGATGTTGCTGCATTATGTAAAACTATTAGACGGTCCATAATTTTAAAGGATGGCTCGAGAGAGTCCCTAACTTTAAAGGGTGCCTTGACTAAAAAAAGCTGCTCTATTATATAGTAGTGTGTGGATTCTTTTTTTTTTAAAATTTAATTTTTGGTCAGTTATTATGGTAACTACTTAACCACTTGCCAACCGCCTCATGACGATATACGTCGGCAGAATGGCACGGGCAGTCAGAATCACGTACCTGTACGCGATCTGCCTCCCGTGGGCAGGGGGGTCCGATCGGACCCCCCCCCCGGTGCCCGAGGCGGTCGGCATTTGTCCCCCAGCGATCGGAGGTGAGGGGGAGGCCATCCATTTGTGCCCCCCCCTCGCAATCGCTCCCAGCCAATGGGATCATTCCTCTGCTGCTGTATGGTAAACAGCAGCAGAGGAAATGATGTCATCTCTCCTCAGGTCGGTATTTTCCATTCCGGCGCGGAGAGAAGACATCCAAGTGATGGTAAAACACACACACGTACACACACGTACACACACGTACACACACGTACACACACCCCCTAATCACCTCCCCCCCTCTTCACACTGACACCAAGCAGTTTTTTTTTCCTGATTACTGCATTGGTGTTAGTGTGGTAGGGCAGTTAGTGTTAGCCCCCTTTTAGGTCTAGGGTACCCCCCTAATAAAGTTTTAACCCCTTGATCACCCCCCGTCGCCAGTGTCACTAAGCGATCATTTTTCTGATCGCTGTATTAGTGTTTTAACCCCTTGATTGCCCCCTAGTTAACCCTTTCACAAGTGATCACCGTATAACTGTTACGGGTGACAATGGTTAGTTCGTTTATTTTTTATAGTGTCAGGGCACCCACTGTTTATTACCCAATAAAGGTTTAGCCCCCTGATCGCCCGGCGTCGCCCCAGGCAGCGTCAGGTTAGCGCCAGTACCGCTAACACCCACGCACGCAGCATACGCCTCCCTTAGTGGTATAGTATCTGAACGGATCAATATCTGATCCGATCAGATCTATACTAGCCTCCCCAGCAGTTTAGGGTTTCCAAAAACGCAGTGTTAGCGGGATCAGCCCAGATACCTGCTA
Source organism: Lithobates clamitans (assembly GCA_037952925.1). Lineage (NCBI taxonomy): Eukaryota > Metazoa > Chordata > Amphibia > Anura > Ranidae > Lithobates > Lithobates clamitans. The sequence goes on from JBBGZY010000486.1 coordinate 3,802,316, forward strand.
GCACCTGCGTTTTTCCCCTCCGCCCAGCCCACCCAAGTGCAGTATCGATCGATCACTGTCGCTTACAAAACACTAAACGCATAACTGCAGCGTTCGCAGAGTCAGGCCTGATCCCTGCGATCGCTAACAGTTTTTTTGGTAGCGTTTTGGTGAACTGGCAAGCACCAGCGGCCTAGTACACCCCGGTCATAGTCAAACCAGCACTGCAGTAACACTTGGTGACGTGGCGAGTCCCATAAGTGCAGTTCAAGCTGGTGAGGTGGCAAGCACAAGTAGTGTCCCGCTGCCACCAAGAAGAAGACAAACACAGGCCCGCCGTGCCCAAAGTGCCCTTCCTGCTGCATTCACCAATCCTAATTGGGAACCCACCGCTTCTGCAGCGCCCGTACTTCCCCCATTCACATCCCCAACCAAATGCAGTCGGCTGCATGAGAGGCATTTTTCTTTATGTCCTCCCGAGTTCCCCTTGACCCAACAAACCCCCCCCAAAAAAGATGCAGTGTCTGCATCAAGCGCGGCTATAGGCGTGACACCCGCTATTATTGTCCCTCCTGTCCTGACAATCCTGGTCTTTGCATTGGTGAATGTTTTGAACGCTACCATTCACTAGTTGAGTATTAGCGTAGGGTACAGCATTGCACAGACTAGGCACACTTTCACAGGTTCTCCCAAGATGCCATCGCATTTTGAGAGACCCGAACCTGGAACCGGTTATAGTTATAAAAGTTACAGTTACAAAAAAAAGTGTAAAAAAAAAAAAAACAAAAACAAAAAAAACCACAAAAAAATATATAAAATAAAAAAAAAATAGTAGTTTTATTGTTCTCTCTCTCTATTCTCTTTCTATTGTTCTGCTCTTTTTTTACTGTATTCTATTCTGCAATGTTTTATTGTTATGTTTTATCATGTTTGCTTTTCAGGTATGCAATTTTTTATACTTTACCGTTTACTGTGTTTTTATTGTTAACCACTTTTTTGTCTTCAGGTACGCCATTCACGACTTTGAGTGGTTATACCAGAATGATGCCTGCAGGTTTAGGTATCATCTAGGTATCATTCTTTTCAGCCAGCGGTCGGCTTTCATGTAAAAGCCATCCTAGCGGCTAATTAGCCTCTAGACTGCTTTTACAAGCAGTGGGAGGGAATGCCCCCCCCCCCCCCCCACCATCTTCTGTGTTTTTCTCTGGCTCTCCTGTCTCAACAGTGAACCTGAGAATGCAGCCGGTGATTCAGCCAGTTGACCATAGAGCTGATCAGAGACCAGAGTGGCTCCAAACATCTCTATGGCCTAAGAAACCGGAAGCTACGCCGGATGTAGACAGCGCCATTGGGAAAGCATTTTATCACACCGATCTTGGTGTGGTCAGATGCTTTGAGGGCAGAGGAGAGATCTAGGGTCTAATAGACCCCAATTTTTTCAAAAAAGAGTACCTGTCACTACCTATTGCTATCATAGGGGATATTTACATTCCCTGAGATAACAATAAAAATGATTAAAAAAAATGAAAGGAACAGTTTAAAAATAAGATAAAAAAAGCAAAAAAATAATAATAAAAAAAAAAAAAACGCACCCCTATCCCCCCTTGCTCTTGCGCTAAGGCGAACGCAAGCGTCGGTCTGGCGTCAAATGTAAACAGCAATTGCACCATGCATGTCAGGTATCACCGCAAAGGTCAGATTGAGGGCAGTAATTTTAGCAGTAGACCTCCTCTGTAAATCTAAAGTGGTAACCTGTAAAGGCTTTTAAAGGCTTTTAAAAATGTATTTATTTTGTTGCCACTGCACGTTTGTGCGCAATTTTAAAGCATGTCATGTTTGGTATCCATGTACTCGGCCTAAGATCATCTTTTTTATTTCATCAAACATTTGGGCAATATTGTGTGTTTTAGTGCATTAAAATTTAAAAAAGTGTGTTTTTTTTTCCCCCAAAAAATGCGTTTGAAAAATCGCTGCGCAAATACTGTGAAAATGAAATGAAACACCCCACCATTTTAATGTGTAGGGCAAAAAAATATATAATGTTTGGGGGTTCAAAGTAATTTTCTTACAAAAAAAAATAATTTTTTCATGTAAACAAAAAGTGTCAGAAAGGGCTTTGTCTTCAAGTGGTTAGAAGAGTGGGTGATGTGTGACATAAGCTTCTGAATGTTGTGCATAAACCCCCCCCCAAATGACCCCATTTTGGATAGTAGACACCCCAAGCTATTTGCTGAGAGGCATGTCGAGTCCATGGAATATTTTATATTGTGACACAAGTTGCAGGAAAGAGACAAATTTTTTTTTTTTTTTTTTTTTTGCACAAAGTTGTCACTAAATGATATATTGCTCAAACATGCCATGGGAATATGTGAAATTACACCCCAAAATACATTCTGTTGCTTCTCCTGAGTACGGGGATACCACATGTGAGACTTTTTTTGGAGCCTAGTGGCGTACGGGACCCGAAAACCAATCACTGCCTTCAGGATTTCTAAGGGTGTAAATTTTTGATTTCTCTCTTCACTGCCTATCAGTTTCGGAGGCCATGGAATGCCCAGGTGGCACAAACCCCCCCCAAATGACCCTATTTTGGAAAGTAGACACCCCAAGCTATTTGCTGAGAGGTATAGTGAGTATTTTGCAGACCTCACTTTTTGTCACAAAGTTTTGAAAGTTGAAAAAAGAAAAACATTTTTTTTCTTGTCTTTCTTCATTTTCAAAAACAAATGAGAGATGCAAAATACTCACCATGCCTCTCAGCAAATAGCTTGGGATGTCTACTTTCCAAAATGGGGTCATTTGGGGGGGGGGGGGGGTTTGTGGCACCTGGGCATTCCATGGCCTCCGAAACTGTGATAGGCAGTGAAGAGTGAAATCAAAAATTTACACCCTTAGAAATCCTGAAGGCGGTGCTTGGTTTCGGGGCCCCGTGCGTGCCTAGGCTCCCAAAAAGTCCCACACATGTGGTATCCCCATACTCAGGAGAAGCAGCTAAATGTATTTTGGGGTGCAATTCCACATATGCCCATGGCCTGTGTGAGCAATATATCATTTAGTGACAACTTTGTGCAAAAAAAAAAAAAATTTGTCACTTTCCTGCAAGTTGTGTCAAAATATAAAATATTCCATGGACTCAACATGCCTCTCAGCAAATAGCTTGGGGTGTCTACTTTCCAAAAATGGGGTCATTTGGGGGGAGTTTGTGCCATCTGGGCATTTTATGGCCTTCAAAACTGTGATAGGTAGTGAGGAGTAAAATCAAAAATTTATGCCCTTAGAAATCCTGAAGGCGGTGATTGGTTTTCGGGGCCCCGTACGCGGCCAGGCTCCCAAAAAGTCCCACACATGTGGTATCCCCGTACTCAGGAGAAGCAGCTGAATGTATTTTGGGGTGCAATTCCAAATATGCCCATGGCCTGTGTGAGCAATATATCATTTAGTGACAACTTTTTGTAATTTTTTTTCGTCATTATTCAATCACTTGGGACAAAAAAAATTAATATTCAATGGGCTCAACATGCCTCTCAGCAATTTCCTTGGGGTGTCTACTTTCCAAAATGGGGTCATTGGGGGAGGGGGGGTTTTGTACTGCCCTGCCATTTTAGCACCTCAAGAAATGAGATAGGCAGTCATAAACTAAAAGCTGTGTAAATTCCAGAAAATGTACCCTAGTTTATAGACGCTATAACTTTTGCGCAAACCAATAAATATACAACATTTTTTTTTGGCCGAATACATTTTGGCCTAAATGTATGACTAAAATTGAGTTTATTGGATTTTTTTATAACAAAAAGTAGAAAATATCATTTTTTTAAAAAAAATTTCGGTCTTTTTCCGTTTTATAGCGCAAAAAATAAAAAACGCAGAGGTGATCAAATACCATCAAAAGAAAGCTCTATTTGTGGGAAGAAAAGGACGCAAATTTCGTTTGGGTACAGCATTGCATGACCGCACAATTAGCAGTTAAAGCGACGCAGTGCCAAATTGTAAAAAGTGCTTTCGGGGCTGAAGTGGTTAAGGACCGAGCCTCTTTTTGAGATTTGTTGTTTACAAGTTAAACAGTTTTTTTTTTTTTTTGCTAGAAAATCACTTAGAACCCCCAAACATTATCAATTTTTTTTCTAACACCCTAGAGAATAAAATGGCGGTCCTTGCAATACTTTCTATCACACCGTGTTTGCGCAGCGGTCTTACAAGCGCACTTTTTTTGGAAAAAAAATACACTTTTTTGAATTAAAAAATAAGACAACAGTAATGTTAGCCCAATTTTTATTTTTTTATATTGTGAAAGATAATGTTACGCCGAGTAAATTGATACCCAACATGTCACGCTTCAAAATTGCGCCTGCTCGTGGAATGGTAACAAACATTTACCCTTAAAAAATCTCCATAGACGACTTTTAAAAAATTCTACAGGTTGCATGTTTTGAGTTAGAGGAGGTCTAGGGCTAGAATTATTGCTCTCGCTCTACCGATTGCGGCGATACCTCATGTGTGGTTTCATATGCGGGTGCTGCTCACGTATGCGTTCGCTTCTGCATGCAAGCTCGGCGGGACGCGGCACGCTTTAAAAAATTTTTTTTCTTATTTTACTTTTTTATTTTTATACTGTTCTTTTTAAAAAAAAAAAAAAAAATGTCACTTTTATTCCTATTACAAGGAATGTTAACATCCCTTGTAATAGAGAAAAAGCATGACAGGACCTCTTAAATATGAGATCTGGGGTCAAAAAGACGTCGAATATCATATTTACACATTAAAATGTAATAAGAATAAATAAAATTTTGTCATTTAAAAAAATCAAAAAATGGCCCTTTAAGAGCTATGGGTAGAAGTGACGTTTTGAAGTCGCTTCTGCCCTGCAATGGTATGGAGAATGGGTGGGGGCCATTTTCCCCTCACTCTTCTCTTTACCCAGCAAGGAAGAGGATCTGATGGCTTCTACCGCCGCCGATAAAGGTGATCTTGCGGCGAATCCGCCGCAGAGACCACAATTATCGGAAACCGGTCCGCCAGCCGAAGAAGAGGATACTGGGGTTATGGCAGCTAGCTGCTGCCATAACAACAATATTCCTCATCAAAGTTGGGTCGTATATCGACGTGCGACGGTCCGGAAGTGGTTAAAAAAAAAGACAAGTGTAAGAAAATATTGTAATGTGTTTGTTAAAGGGGCTGTAAACCTACATGTTTTTTTCACCATGCATTAAGGTGAAAAAGCACCTGGCAGTGACCGGTCCCCCAGCCCCCCTGTTTTACTTACCTGAGCCCTAGAACTTGACCCACGGGGATGCGCTGTCTCTCTGCCCGGGGTTCTCGGCTCTTGATTGCATAGATTGATAGCAGCGCAGCCATGGGCTCCCGCCAATAAAGCAGGCACCGGGGGGTAGGGCCGAGTCCTGCGTTCGGCCTCTATGGACGCCCACAAGGTACCCCCCCCCCTCCTGGGGAGAGCGCTTCTTCTAGGGGGTTTTCTGATGTGGGGAGGAGCTGCGAGAGCCGCCGAGGGACCCCAGAAGATATGTTTAATATGTTTGTTGTTTAAAAAAAAACAAAAAAAAAAACCCCCTACAAATCACTTTAAGCCAATTTTTTTCCTATTATAGTTCCCTCTGTTATATAACATTAAGCTCCCCAGTGGATGTCCTTTATAAAAATATGCTGTATAATACCTTATCTCAGAGCGCCTCTCGGTGCTCGCATGACTGTCCGCTGGTCTCCTCTCCCGATCTGATAGCTGCAGGGGGAGGTGCTGGGTATCCCCACTGACGTCAGCCGAGGCGAAGAGGGGAAAACCAGTGGGCAGTCACGTGAGCAGCGCACTGAAATTTAGGTATTATACAGCATATTTTTACAAATTATATCCACTGGGGACCTTAATGTTATATAACAGGGAACTATAATAGGAAAACACTGTTATTTTAAGAACAAGAGGGGAGGATCGTGGAGTGGACAGAGCTGACGCAGAGAGCAGGGCTGTGGATGAAGGAGGCACGTAAACTGACCACGGTGTCAGGGCTTAGCAGCCATGATAAACCGTGGTCAGTTTACATAGGGGAGGGCAGAAACTGGCAGGGATCAGCCAGGTTTTTTAGGTGATACAAGGGGCCAAATTACACAGCACAAGCACTCAGTTAAATCCTATGAGGAGGGAATGGGGGACAGGGCCGTGCCGCGCTGTGTGTGTCTATGGGCCCACACAGCATTCCTCAGAAATGCTCCTCACGTGTGCCACTATAGCTTCCTATGGTGGCACATGAAGAAGAGACAGATCAGAGAATGCTGGCAGTGGACCCCAGAAGAGGAAAATCGGGAACGCTCTGTGCAATATGTTTGCACAGTACAGGTAAGTATAATGTCTTTATTTTAGATGAAGGGAAAAAAAAAAGTAATCCTTTACAACTGCATTAAAGAGGAACTTCACTGCCTCACAAGTTTAGTTTGTTTTTAAACCCCTCTGTTATGGTGGATTGCCGTCAATTCACATACATTGTAGATCCAACGTTGTCCTGGTGTGATCTGCTTTGACAGCCCAGGGACCTGCATCACCATCTTAGCCGGCTGCCTTTTCTGTATTCGGGTGGCAGGCCCATTGTAACAGACCGGCTTCCCCCACGGCCTCAGTGTGTCTTACTCACAGATATGTCAGGAATAGGGATGATCTCAGATGGGTTCAGACATGAGTCCAAACCCGCCTGAACTATCCTGCCAGGAAGCTGTCAAAGCGGATGCCCCGCAGCCACATGTATACAAGAGGCATGTATATATGCAACCAGTCAGGTAGACTGTATGGGGCTCCGTGATTTCTAACAGAAGCCCTGGGTACTTTTACAGCTTGTCATACACTATGCAATCTGACTGTACTGCACACTTGACCCTTTCAATTTTTTACCAAGAAGACAGACCCCTTTACTACATGGCTGATGAGAGATTTAAAGATTGTACAAACACCTTATATAGTGTATGGTCTTCTTAAAGTGATATTAAAGTCTTTTTTTTTTATTATTTATTTCAAAATAACATATTATACTTACCTGCTCTGTGTAGTGGTTTTGCACAGAGCACTCCAGATCCTCCTCTTCTCAGGTCCCTCACCGGCGCACCTGGCCCATCCCTCCTGCCAAGTGCTCCCACAGCAAGCAACTTGCTATAGGAGCGCCCGAGTCATGCCGCTGCTATGTGTGTCCATTCAGACATGGAGCTATGACTTGGCCCCGGCCCTCTCTCCTCATTGGCTCACTGCAACATTGCTGGATCGAGATGGGGCTCAGGCAGGTATTAATGGGGCTGAGGGGGGCTGCTGCACACAGGTTTTTTTATCTTAATGCATAGCATGCATTAGGATAAAAAACTTTCTGCCCTTAGAACTACTTTAAGATTTATTTCCTGATTTTGCTACAAAGACACTACATATGTGAAATGAATCTCCTTGCTCCCTGGAATACATTGGAATTGTACCGAAATCTCCTCCTGGGACACCTAGTGCATGCCTGCAGTTTTATTGAGGCACAGATGCTTCTCTGATATGATCATTGCACGTGCTTTCAGAATGAATTCTGATGGTGCCGACTCCATAAACCCCTCACATCATTTTTGAGGCTTTCTGCTTGTTCAGCTACATTCCCTAGTCACCATGGGGACTTAGCTTCTTGAATTAGTCTGCCTTTGATGTGTGTTCTGTGCAAATGTGGTGTTTTTTTTTTTTTTTTTTTTTTTTTTTTTTTCTTCCTCATTCACTTTTTTGCCGCCTTTCTAAAGCAGAGAGTATATATGTATGTATAAAGATACATTTTTCTTCACCTTTCCTTCTATATAAATTAGAAATGTTATTCCAGCCTCCAAATTATCTATTTAAATTCACTTTGAATTGAATGTAATATTTATCTTATATTCTTGTAGTGTTTAAATGCCTCACGTCTGCTGACTTTGCATGGAATGGACATGCAGATGCTTCTTGATGTAGATGAGTTTCGATTTATCTGCCCAGCTATTATTAATCAAATCGACAGAAAGTCCTGCTTAATTAATGCTCCAGAGGAAGCTCCTGAAGAAGCTTTGGCTGGAAACAACCAAGGTGTATATTCTGTGAAAGTAGGTAAGTAGCTGGAGTATATCACAGAGATACGTAACCTTAAAGATTTCTTGTTTCAGGAAGAAAATGGTAAGAAAAAAAGGCCATGGCGAACAGCTTGTGAAGAACTCCTAGAATGTATGCACTTTTACAAATGTGCTGGCTTATAAAAGGTTAAGTCCAAAGAGGCATATGCCACTTCTTGGACTTATCTCTTAAAGACCCCTTTCACACTGGAGTCGTTTTTCAGGCGCTTTAGCACTAAAAATGGGGCCTGAAAATTGCCTCATCTGCAATTGCAGTATGACAGCCCGAGTGCTTTCACACTCGGGCGCTGAGCTGGCGGGATGTCAAAAAAAGCCCTGCAAGCAGCTTCTTTAAAGCGCTTTAGGAGCGGTGGGCCCCTGCCCATTAAAATCAATGGGCAGCGCAGCCGAAGCGCCTGCAAAGCACCTCGCCAGTGGCACTTTGCTGGCACTTTTAACCCTCTAGTTGGCCACTAGCGGGGGTTAAAAGTGCCCTGCTATCGCCCGAAAAGCGCGTCCAAAACAGTAAAGCCCCGCTAAAACTAGTGGCGCTTTACCGCCAATGCTCCTGCGCTTTTAGTGTGAAAGGGCTCTACAGGAGTTGTAAAGGCAGAAGGTTTTTTTTTTTTTCTCTTAATGCATCCTATGCATTAAGAGAAAAAGCCTTTTGTGTGTAGCAGCCTCCCCAGCACCCCCTAATACTTACCTGAGCCCCATCTCTGCCCAGCAATGTCCCTTGGCTATTCGGGACTTTCCTCCTGATTTGCTTAGATGCAGCAGTGGCATTATTGACTCCCACAGCTGTCAATCAGTCAGTTAGCCAATCAGAGGAGAGAGGGGGTGGGGCCAAATGGCAGCTTCGTGTCTGAATGGACACGCAGAGCTGCAGCTTGGCTCAGGTGCCCCCATAGCAATCTGCTTGCTGTGGGGACACTCAACAAGTGGGAGGGGCCAGGAGCAGCAAAGAAGGACACGAGAAGAGGAGGACCCAGGCTGCTCTGTGCAAATCCACTGCACATAGAAGGTAAGTATAACGTTTGTTATTTATAAAAGTGAGACTTTACAATCGCTTTAATTTACAATTCACATTTTTGTTGCGCACTGGGGGTACAGCTATTGCAACACTCCCGGCGCTCTAACAGCAGATGCAGTCCTGCTTCACAGCAGCCGCTCTGCCTGCCCCTCCCCTCTGCTGTCCATTTACAGCATACTTTGTATGTTCTGAATGGGTTTACATAATACAAAGTGCTATGTGACTGGATGGGAAGAGAAGAGGGCAGACAAAGCGGCTACAAAGGACTCTGCAGCTGTAGGATTGGGGACCTTGAAGGTCCAGTGTATGAGTGCTGGAAGCATAGCTGTACCTCTGGCACTCTGTAAAAGTGTAAATTCTACATGAGAGATAAGTCCATGAGGTGGCATACGCCTCACTGGACTTAACTCCCTAAAAGCCAGCCCATGCATAAGCACATACATTCATGGAGTTCTTCAACAATTAAAAAAAAACAAACAAACAAAAAAAAAAACCATTGGTTTATAAGCTCTTTTACTTAAAGTATAACTAGCACAATGGTTTCTAATCTGACAGCTGCCATGGGGTGACGAACCCCTGCATGCTGTAAGGAGAGGATGGGGGGGTCTGTCTGGCACCAGGTTACATCTAATACTTTTCGACGGACTAGGTCTGGCAGACTTTTCTACTGAGTTTCCGAATGAACGGACTTGCCTACACACGATCAACCAAAGTCCGATGGATTCGTACGTGATGACGTACGCTTGGACTAAAACAAGGAAGTTCATAGCCAGTAGCCAATAGCTGCCCTTTTTTGTCCATCGGACTAGCATACAGACGAGCAGACTTTTTGACCTGACTCAAGTCCGGAAAGATTTGAAACCTGTTTCATTTCTAGGTTCGTTGAACTTTTGGGAAATAAAAAGTCCGCTGGAGCCCACACACGATCGAACTGTCCGACGGACTCCAGTCCTCCGGACCAAGTCTGCCGTAAAGTCCGCTCGTGTGTACGCGGCATTGGCCTTTTAAGCTAAAACCTTTTCTTTAATTTTGGATAATGTAGGAAAGGTTTAAAACCGCTGCCAGTTGTGTGTTTGTTTTTTTGTTTTTTTTTGTCTTTATTTTTTATTTTTTTGCTGTCTGTTTCCTTTAGGGAGGGTACCTTTCACTTCCTGTCCTATAGACTCAACAGAAAGTGAGAGGATATCTTTCCAATTTAAGGAAGCCATTGGAAGATTTCCCCTTCATTCTTGATCCGGTAATAACTCCAATTTTTGCATTTACGTTTGTTTTTTTATTTCTGGTGACCGGAACGGTTTGATTAAATCTTCCTAGCAGGAAGACAGACCGCAATAAGAACTTGACAGTTGTTCTAATTCCTTTACCACCTAATCAAAAAACAAACAAACCTACAAGTCCTGTCTGTACTGCAGTACACTGTGGTGTAGTTTTCAATGGAAGGCAAATGTGTTGATCGGTGCACTCATATTTCATTGATGCTTCCTCCAGCTCTCTGAGTCTTTACAGACATAGAGCTGGAGGAAGAGTCTACAGACTCTACAATTCCAGTGCAATGTCTTATGGGCTCATTTGCAAAAATAATAAATGCACTTTTTTTGCTGCAAATATTAGTGCATTTATTTATTTAGCCTTTTAACCTCTTGTCCTTACCTGCTTCTCACCTTTTTTGATTTGCTGTCCTAGTGCTCCATTCGGTGTTTAAGTCAAAGAAATGACCTGGTTCTTTCTGGTGTAGAGGAGTATGTGACTTGCTCCAAGTGACAGCGCTGGGCCAATCAGCATTGACACATGGGGAAATCTATAGTCTGTGAAAAATTACGACTTCAGCAACTCATACCTTAAACAGTGCTTTCTTTTAGATCCTGGTGACTGAACGCAGTGCTATAAAGGTATAAAGAAGATGCATATAGGCTGCTTATAGTGTCTACATTAAAGGGCTAGGCATACAGTGGAATAGTGGTTATCGCTTCTATCTTGCAGCGCTGAGTTCCCCATTTTGAATCCTCTCTATCTGCATGTAGTTTGCATATTCTATGCAGGTTTCCTTCCCAGCTTAATTGGCTCCTGCCCCAATTGATTGTGTGAGATGTGAATGCATAGTATGTAAAACACTGCATACATTTTTGGCATTGTATAAATAAGGTACTTGTAATATATTGTATAAAATAAAACCGAAATAAGTGAAACAGATGCTTTGCCTTGCATGGGCAAAGCCATGTTCACTTTAAGCTGTAGTAATTGGTAATTTTAATAGTTGATATGTGATGTTTGTTTCAAAATTAGTGTGTATTTTTTGGACCTGCTAATCTATTTCTTTTTTTTTTTTTCTCTACAGCATGGCTTGGTGGCTTTATATCAATTACTGTTATAAGTGTGTTGTCATTGCTGGGTATCATTCTGGTTCCTCTGATGAATAAAGTGTTCTTCAAATTTCTGCTAAGTTTCCTGGTGGCGCTGGCAGTGGGCACTTTAAGCGGGGATGCATTTTTACATCTACTTCCACATGTAAGTATTTTAAACCTTTAGTAAATCATGTTTTGTGGCTGAATGACTGTTTACTACGAAAAAATGCAGTAGCTCTTGGGTATAATTGATGCAGCTAATTTTGACCATGATTAATCCCTTTACTGTCACCAACATATGTCATGCGTCTGTGCGGTGGGGGAGTTTTACACACACTGCAGTGGGTGTAAATCTGGAAAGCCTACTGTCAGCTGCTAGCTGGAAGCAATCCTGCCATGTTTCCCAGGCTTCGTGCGCCAATCAGTGGACCCGGGACCAGCATAGAGGGTACTGCCAGGTAGAGGGCATTGACACTTGGACGCAACATATAAAATATGACTTCCGGGTGTCCCTTTGCCCTGCCAGTATCTGCTCTGGATTTGTTTCATTGGAGGGCAGATGAGACATAAGACCCCTGATGTCTCATCAAAGAGAACCTGTCACCAAAAGAAAAACTCACATGGGTGATTTGTTTGCCTCTTGTATTAAAAAAAAAATGTATTTTTTTATGAATTTTTTTTTTTTACACTTTTAAAAAAAAAAAAAAAAAAATTGAACTTACACCCAAGCACTTAAAATCCCCATCCCCACATGCACGTACGTACGAATTTATATGCACGTGTTTGTGGGGCCTACACATGAAAACCTCAATTACAGTGTACAGTTACATGTCACTGTGCACACTGGAGTGAGAGCAATTCTAGGTCCTTATTCATGGTTCACTCGACCTGCAAGGGCTTTTAAGGCATCACCTATGGAAAATATATGGTACCGAAGTGGTATTAAAGCTTGTCGTTAATCTCACGGGGCACGCAATTTAAAAGCTTGACATGTTGGGTATCTAACTCCGCGCAACCTCATCTTTTAGACCCCTTTCACACTAGGGCGGTTTTTAGGCGCTTTAGCTCTAGAAATAGCCTCTGCAAAGTGCCTGAAACCTGCCTCCCATTCCAGTGTGTCTTTTCATACTGGGGTGGTGGGCTTGTGGGACGTTCTGAAAAGTTCTGCAAGCAGCATCTTTGGGGCGGGTTGGGAGCACTGTATTTAGCGCTCCCAAAATGCTCTGCCCATTAGAATGAATCAGCTGTGCTTTTAAAGCCCCTTAAAAGCGATTTGAAGGCACCGCAAAACCAGGAGTTTTTTTTTTTTTCATCGTTGTGACTTGATCATTCTCATATTTTCACAAGAATCTTACTGTCCAATAGTACAATAATTCTCTTGTGTACTTCCTGGACTGTTATGCATTTTGGTTACTTGGTCATGTGTATACCGAGTGTAGTGTTGGTTTGTGCGTGTCTGTGGTAATGTTTTGTCATTACTAGGTTTTGGTTTATATATTTGGTTCTAAAATGTAGTGTGTTTGTTAGCCTTTATTACAAAAAAAAAGTGTCTCCAAAATGAGAAAAATTTATGGGTAGTTGGGTACTACTGACTAAAGAAAAAAAGGATGTACTGAAATAGGGGGGTAAGTTATCTGGGATGGGGATGTGCTGAGATGGTAGGAGAATAGGTTTCTTCAGTAGGGATGCGCTTTGATGAGGGGTGGAGAGAGATGCACTGAATGGTATGAGTTTACCAGGTAACAATCTGCTGTGATAAAGTGGCTGAGCTGACCAGGAAGGGTTATACTGCAGTGAAGTTCTAGGTTTGTTGGAGAGGGCTGAGTTGGATGGTGATGAAGTGGGGGGGAAGATTAGCTGGGAGGGATGAGAAAACGTTCATACAGTGCCATGAAAAATTATTTGTCCCTTCAAATTTCCCCAATTACTGACAAACTTTAGGATTGTTTTACTTAATGTGGAACTTTATGAAAGAGGGCAAATGGGCAGGACTTTAATTCAGAAGAGTCCTCCGATGTCTCTCCTGCATTAACATTCCATTACCTGCCTGTATGCTCTGTACACTAAGCTGTACACGCAATGCTAAGTTTAATTAACATTCGTGCATGCCCGGGAGTGACATCTTCTTGGCCTGGCCAATGAAAATGGCTGAAGATCGGTACCCAGAAGCTGTTGCGGCTAAGGATGACAGCAGCCATCAGGGAGCTCTGGGAGACCACAGCACTCGATAGAAGGTGAGTAGTCTAGTTCTGCTTTAACTCCTTCAGATCCGCGCTATAGCCGAATTATGGCTAAAGCCCGGATCTGATTTGCTGGGAGTACGTCTGTTGACGTCCTCCCCTTTGCAGGCTCGCCATGCCAATGAGACTCAGGTGATCACAGATCCGAGTAAGGATCCCCTGACAGCGTGAGGAGAAAAAAAGCCGATTACCGCCTTCTGTTTGCAGGGACATCGGTCCCGAAGAGGAACAGCATGTTATGTGCCCACTAGTACCACCTGCCAGTGCCAAAAATCAGTGCCCACCAATCAGTGCCCATGTTACTTAAGTGCCAGCAATCAGTGCCACCTATCAATGCCCGCCAGTGCTGCCCATCAGTGCCACCTAGCAGTGCTGCCCATCAGTGCCATCCATCAGTGCAGCCTCCTCAGTGTACATCAGTGAAGGAGAAAAACTACCCGTTTGCAAAATTTATTAACAAAATATAAAATGGTTTGGTATTATATTTTGTTTATTTTTTTTTAAATTCGGTCTTTTTAAAAAAAAAAAAAAAAAAAAAAAATTTTAACAAAAAAATAAAAAACCCAGAGGTGATTAAATACCACCAAAAGAAAGCTCTATTTGTGGGGAAAAAAAATGATAAATTAATTTGGGTACAGTGTTGTATCAAAGAGTGACAGCGCTAAAAGCTTAAAATTGGTCTGGGCAGGAGGGGGGTTTATGTGCCCAGTAAGCAAGTGGTTAAGGCTGGATTCATACCATGTCTGATACATGTAGCTCACGTTAACCACTTTAAGACCAGCCTCGTTTTGGATTTTAGGTGTTTACAAGTTTAAAACAGGTTTTTTTGCTAGAAAATTACTTAGAACCCCCAAACATTATATATTGTTTTTTTTCTAACATCCTAGAGAATACAATAGCGGTCATTGCAATACTTTTTTTTGCACCGTATTTGCGCAGCGGTCTTCTAAGCGCACTTTTTTTGGAAAAAATTCACTTTTTTGAAAAAAAAAATAAGACAACAGTAAAGTTAGCCCAATTTTTTTTTATATTGTGAAATATAATGTTACGCCAAGTAAATTGATACCCAACATGTCACGCTTCAAAATTGCGCCCACTCGTGGAATAGCGTCAAACTTTTACCCTTAAAAATCTCCATAGGCGACGTTTAAAAAATTCTACAGATTGCATGTTTTGCGTTACAGAGGAGGTCTAGGGCTAGAGTTATTGCTCTCACTCTACCGGTCGCGGCGATACCTCACATGTGTGGTTTGACTACCGTGTTCATATGCAGGCGCTACTCACGTATGCGTTCGCTTCTGCGTGCGAGCTCGTCGGGACAGGGCGCTTTAAAAATTTTTTTTTTTTTTTTTATTATTTATTTTATTTTATTTATTTTTTCTCTGTTTTAAAAAAAAAAAAATTTGGATCACTTTTATTCCTATTACAAGGAATGTAAACATCCCTTGTAATAGAAAAAAGCATGACAGGTCCTCTTAAATATGAGATCTGGGGTCAAAAAGTCCTCAGATCTCATATTTAGACTAAAATGCAAAAAAAAAAAAAGTCGTTTAAAAAAATGACATTTAAAAAATTTGTGCCTTTAAGAGAGTGGGCGGAGCCATCGTTATGACGCCGCTCCGGCCGTCACATGGTATGGAGACGGGTGGGCGCCATCTTGGCCTCACTCGTCTCTATACCGAAGCACTGACAGGACCCGATCTCCTCTGCCGTTACCGACGGCTCCGGTAAGCGGCGGAGGGTGCGGGAGAGCGGCGGGAGGGGGGGTGGCACCTCTCCCGCCGCCGATAACGGTGATCTCGCGGCGAACCCGCCGCTGAGACCACCATTATCTTGTAGAGAATCGCTCACTGTAAAGATGGATATCTCGGTTGTGGCAGCAGCTGCTGCCGTTACCGAGATATCCATCTTCAAAAAAATGACGTATATATACAGTGAGCGGTCCGGAAGTGGTTAAAGCATGTTTAATGCACTTTAGTTAAAAGTAGAGGTCGACCGATATATCGGCCGATATTTGGCTTTTTTTACTTAATCGGCATCGGCCGATTGTGCTGATAAAAAAAGCCGATTATAACTTCAGCGGGACTTGCAAATGACTTCTGTAATAGAAGTCAATGCTAGTTGCCTTCAGTTATCTGTGGAAAGACTTATCTCCTCCCTGGGCAGCCTGCCAAGTCTGATAAGAAGATACATTGTATCTCTTCAGATTCCTTTATCAATGAGCTGAATTCCATGTGTAGAAGTTCTCAGTTTAACCATTTAAAGACTAAATCTTTTCTGACACTTGTTGCTTACAGGTAAAAATCCTGTATTGTCTGCTAGAAAATCACTTAGAACCCCCAAACATTATTTATATTTTTTTAGCAGAGACCCTAGGGAATAAAATAGCGGTTGTTGCAATATTTTATGTCACACGGTATTTGCGCAGCGGTCTTTCAAACGCAATTTAAAAAAAAAAAAAATACACTAATGAAATAAAAAAAAAAAAATAAGCAGTAAAGTTAGCCCATTTTTTTTGTCCAAAAGTTTTGATTACCTGTTTTTGTGTATTTAATATTTAAGATAGTTTAGTTATTTTTTTTTTAATCTAAATTCTACATACAAGTGAACTGATTGGAGGTTTGTTTTGTTTAATAAATGTTTTAAATGTAAAAATTTTTCTGTATCACTTATTATTTAAAGCGGTTGTATACCTTTTTTTTTTTTTTTTTAATTTTTTTTTTTTACCCCTGTAAAGCAAAAGGCGTAATGAGCTAGTATGAACCGCATACTAGCTCATTATGAAATGCTTACCTTAGAACGAGGCGTCGGTATCTTACCTGGTCCACGCCGAGGTAGCTGACATGTTGCCTCGGCGTGTCTTCCGGTTCCAGCGCTGTGGGTGGCTGGAGCCGCGATGTCATCACTCCCGCGCATGCGCGCGGGAGATTTCTTTCCCGGCAAGGTCCGGCAGTTGCCGGGCCTTCAGCCGAGAATCCCCTGTGTGCATGCGCCACTGCAGGCAGCGGCTCATAGCAAGGACAATATCTCCGTACAGGTTTAGTAGATGTTTTTTCTTTTTTACCTACAGGTAAGCCGCCTTATAGGCTTACCTGTAGGTAAAAGTAAAAAAAAAAGACTATGCAACCACTTTAAGGCTGCTTTCACACTGGAGCGGGCATGCGTTGACGGTAAAACGCTGTTAGTTTTAGCGGCGCTATACCGTCATTTTAGCGGCGCTATTCGGCTGCTAGCGGGGCGCTTATAACCCAGCTAGCGGCTTAGGAAGGGGTTAAATGCGCCCCTGAAGCGCTGCTGCCGAAACGCTTTGCAGGCGCTTCAGCAGCGGTGCCCATTCATTTCACTGGGCAGGAGTGGTGGAGCAGCGGTATACACCGCTCCAAAGATGCCGCTTGCGGGACTTTTTTTTAACATCCTGCCAGCGCATCACCTCAGTGTGAAAGCACTCGGGATATCACACTGAGACTGCAGGGGAGCCGTTTTACAGGCACTTTACAGGCGCTATTTTTAGCCCAAAAGCGCCTGAAAAACGCCCCAGTGTGAAAGGGGTCTAACTGTTAGATTTTATGAGATGAAGGGAAAAAAAAAAAAATCGGCCTAATATATCGGCCCAAAAAAATCGGCATCATATATCGGCCATCAGCCACCGCGATTTCAAAATATCGGCATCGGCCAGAGAAAAACCCATATCGGTCGACCTCTAGTTAAAACCTCATTTTGTAATACATAGCACTGCATTGATTTAAATTTTTATTTTTTTAAACGCATAGCAGGTTTCATTCACAGCCAGAGCAAAAATACATTATTCTTCTTTCCTTTAACATACCATATATACTCGAGTATAAGCCAACCTGAATATAAGCTGAGGCACCTAATTTTACCACAAAAAAACTGGGAAAACGTATTGACTCGAGTATAAGCCTAGGGTGTCCATCTGCATCTTTCACTGTGTCCATGTGCATGCCTCACTGTGCCCAAACTCCCTACCTGATCTCCGGTCCTGTGTCCATATGCAGCCTTACGATCTCCTGACGCTGTGACATGCAGTCAGTCTAGTCGGCGGCCATGCAGTGTACCAAAGCGCCTCCGCCTCCTTTTACACTGGGGCAGTGGGCTGGCAGGGCGGTGAAAAAATGCCCCTCTCCATTGAAATTAATGGAAAGCTCTTCAAAAGCGCTGAAATGTTTTACTGACAATTTAGAAGCGCCACAGTGTGAAAGGGGCCTAAGTTTACTGATGTTGATACCAAGAGCAAAAAAATGCCCATTTAAGATCGATACTGATGATGTGAAGTTTTGCAAAGAACTCAAGATACTTTATCGTACATTTCAGGTCACAGGGGATCTTCATATCCATTATGATAAGTTATGCAGCCACCTTCTGATGACCAGACACTGGCAAAAAAGACAGGAAATCCCCTGCTAGGCATAACCCCCCTCATCAAGGCAAAGCTTCAGTGTGTTTTTTTGCAAGTGTGAGTACAGTTAGCGGTCAGAATTTAGCCTTGGCAGTCCCTTTTCAGAGACTGATTGTTTCACATTTCTTGGTGCGTGCCTTTGTGCAAGGTATCACGCATATTGTTCCACCCATTAAGACCCATGGGACCTCAACTTCGTACTTTCAAACAGAAATCTCTTGTTTAAACCTATCCAGGATAATCTTTTAGGTTCAGCTCACATCACTACATTTTTTGATGCATTCTGGTGTGTTTTTGATGCGTTTTTGCCTTGTTCCAGTGCAGTTATTTTCAGAAAAAATGCAGCATGTTCTTACTTTTGTTGACTATACTGGAACGCACTGCAATGGTTTGAACTTTGTCATTGAAATCCTTGTAACCTACTGTCCATGCATTCTTGATGCAGCAAAACACACTGGACTGCATATGGTGTGAATCAGCCCTCAGTCCGGACTCAGAAAGTAATTTTTCTGTTTGCCATTACTTCAGCTCTGAGTGGTTTGGAATTGGAGTAGAAAGGGATGGCTGGTGCTTAGAAGAGGGAGGGTATAAGTGTTAGGCACACCGCATACAGATAGGGCCAAAGAAGAAAAAAACAAAAAAAAGGGTGGGGCAATATAACTTGAACCTAATAAAACCACCATAACCAGAAAAGAAGTCCAGCTTTAGGCTCCATGCACACTGGAGCTCATAAACGGCCACACTGAACATCGAATTGCTGGCAGGAAAACGCTGCTTTAAAAAACGCGATTTTATCAGCGCTTTGCATTGGCGTTAATGCAAGTTTAGCGGCGCTAGCTTTTAACCGCGTTTCTCTGCCTCTATTCAAAATCAATGGTTCCCTATGGGAGCCCATTGATTTGAATAGAAGTCGGATCATCATGATCCGACTTGCGGTGCGACTTGTGTGCTGAGGATGAAGGGGGAACCCCGCCAAAATGAAAATTAAAATTTGCGTGGGGTTCCCCCCCTCAGACAATACCAGGCCCTTCGGTCTGCTATGGATTTTAAGGGGATCCCCCTTGCCGAAAAAA
This sequence comes from Lithobates clamitans, assembly GCA_037952925.1. Taxonomy (NCBI): domain Eukaryota; kingdom Metazoa; phylum Chordata; class Amphibia; order Anura; family Ranidae; genus Lithobates; species Lithobates clamitans. Next base: position 3,821,494 of record JBBGZY010000486.1, read on the forward strand.
CGGCGTGGGGGTCCCCCCAAAATCCCTACCAGACCCTTATCCGAGCACGCAGCCCGGCCGGTCAGGAAAGGGGGTGGGGATGAGCGAGCACCCCCCCCCCCCGAACCGTACCAGGCCGCATGCCTTCAACATGGGGGGTGTTGGTGCTTTGGGGCAGTGGGGGCACTACGCCCCCCACCCCAAAGCACCTTGTCCCCATGTTGAGGACAAGGGTCACTTCCCGACAACCCTAGCAGTTGGTTGACGGGGTCTGCAGGCGGGGGACTTATCGGAATCCGGGAGCCCCCTTTAATAAGGGGGCCCCCAGATTCTGGCCCCCCACCCCATGTGAATGAGTATGGGGTACATCATACCCCTACCCATTCACTTGGGAAAAGTATTACAAATAAACACACTACACAGGTTTTTAGAGTAGGTCCGGGGGTCTCTTCCGACTTCGGGGGTCCCTTCCTTCTTCTCCGCGCTCTCTGGCCTCTTCTCCCGCTCTCTGACCTCTTCTCCCAGTATCCGGTTCTTCTGCCTGGGCTCCTCCACTATCTTCTGCTCTTTTGCCCGCTCTTTTTTTGCTAGCAGTGGCTTGGTCTTCTCCGTCGTCTTCTATTCTCTTAAAGAGCTGACGTACAGCTACGATGTAAAAGTGATTTCGCGCGGGGGGGCGTGGCCTGACGCAGCATGGAGTAGGACGCACAGCAATAGAGCTCCGTCCATCACTCCTAATCCTCATCAATCCTGTGTATCCTGCATCAGCAAACCGGCTGGATTGTGTCCCTGGGACACCCGGAGCAGAATCATCCGGTTCTTGTGGGGAGAGAGCGCGGGACGGCCCGAACGGAGCGGCGATCTCCCGCTCGGCGGCTCACCAAAATCTAGGCCGCGGCTTCGGCCTACCACCGGAGGTCGCGGCCATCTTGGTCCTCCTCATCTGCGGCCCTGCCTGAAGCCCACATCACCATACAGGTACCTAGCTGCGGGATAACCCCCTGGGAGAACGTTATTGCACTCATCCCCCTGACTGCCAGCCTATATACTTATTAAAGGCCCAGAGAGAACGGCCTGGATTGCGGCCTAGACCCCTGTGCTGAGACCGGCGGCCATTTTGGTACACCTACCTCCTCTGCCTGCACTGTAACATAGCCTGTGGCCCTGATCTCCCCCTCCACCGCTGCATGCCCGGCCCTCTGTGTTCCACAGGCCATAGCTCTAGTCTACCAATACCACTTAGAAAGGAGGGGTAATACCCCACATACGGACACAGCAAGATTAACTCCTGTCCCCACTTTCCCAGATATCCTAACATCTAGGCATCATGTCGCCATCGAAATCTCAGAAAACTGCCGCATCTAAACTGGACCAATACCGCCGACAGGACAGGGAGGAACAGGCAGAAAATGACGGCGACAATACACATGGCGAGGAGCGCACAGCGGGAGACACAGAAAAGCTGCTGGAAGCAATAACCCTCTGCAGAACATCACTTGCCTCACAGATAGAAGAAGTCAAGGTAGACATATCCTTGATCAGACAAGACTTCCACAAACTCCGAGACCGAGTTAAAGAAACTGAAACCCGCATCAGCGACATGGAGGACACCATTCCCCCAATGAGAACGGAGGTGCACCACATGAAGCAGCAAATCCAACAACTATTCTCCAAGCAAGAAGACCTTGAGAACAGAAGCAGGAGATGTAACCTCCGCCTCATTGGTCTGCCGGAGGGGGCTGAGGGTAAGGATCCCACGCTTTTCCTGGAGCAGTTGCTCATCAAGACCTATGGTAGAGAGGCCTTCTCCCCCATGCTGGCAGTTGAAAGAGCCCACCGCATGCCCGCCAGACCGCCGCCACAAGGAGCCCCACCGCGTACCTTTATAGCCAAAATGCTCAACTACAGAGATAGAGACGCTGCCCTGCGACTTGCAAGGGAAAGGGGCAACATCCCCCTAGGCAACGTAAAAATTGCGGTGTTCCCTGACTTCTCGGCGGAGGTGCAGCGACGCAGACAAAATTTCATGGAAGCAAAGCGCAAACTTAGAAGCCTCAACATGAAATATGCCATGCTGTTTCCAGCGCGCCTCCGAGTGGAACACGACGGCCGAGTTTCCTTTTTTGAAGATCCTGCTGAGCTGTTGGCCTGGTTGGAACGCAGAAACAACCTGGAAAAGGCAGATTAAAGTGTCTGTGAGTATGTAACCATACGTTAATCTTCCACATGCACACCCCTGACACAGATGCAACAATAATCCACTATCATTCTCCACTGAACACCCACCCCTATTTACTTCACCAGTTGTTACCGTTGTGAAGAATAGCCCAAGGGGTAGAAGGACACAGTGCCTACACACAAATATCTACATATACTCCCCTGTTGTGGGCTTAGATCCAGTTTGTATTCTGCGGATCACTTCTGGTACACAATGCTGGAACTTTCCTGGGACAAATCCCTAAATGATCGAACTACACACACTACTTTTTACATCTCAATGGAGCTCTGGACTGCTGTAGTCCTGCAGTCCACAAGCAGAGTGCAGCGTACTCAGCCCCCATACAAGTCTGAACCTGGCGGCTCAAGAAGAAAACACCACAACAACACCAATCTTGATAATGTGCAAACTCCAACTACACACCTGAGTGAAGAGAGGTTAGCCCTCTCTGTGTTTTTCCTTCCATGGAGAGAGAAGTTTGGAGGGGCACAGACATTCATCCTACTTCAAGTACTTTACTTTCATTATTTTTTTTCTCAATATGCCGTCAGGGCCGAGACTTTACAGAAAGTTTTGTTATGGGTGAATGCTAGCATCAGTTGGGGAAGATGCAAAGCAGGGAGGGGGGAGGGGGGAGGGGAAACCTACAAGTTAAATTTCAATGTAAGTGTTTTAATGTTTGAACGTATGGTACTGATATACCTTTTGTTTCACTGGTGTTCAGATGCTGCATGCAGTGAGTTACATCACACAACCAGAAAGAATATAACCATTTCTGTTTTTCTCCAATTAAGGAAAGTAGGGTATAGATTGAGATCACAAAAACATATTCTATTACAACTTCCGTTCCTATATAAATATGTTACCCTTCAATATAGTGTCAAGTCTAGGGTTGTGGGGAAAGCATTGTCATGCATACACACCGAGACCAATTGGAGAGAATACGTATCAGGGGGGGAGGAGGGGGAAACTAAAAAACCAGATCCAACTGCACGTGCTCCGGTTAACCTGTGTGTGACAATGCTATATCCTACGTTTAACTGGTGCTCAGTCGCTACTCATAGCATGTTATACCGCAGATATATTGGAAGTCCGATACTTTCTGTTCTGTTTATTCTAAGGAAAGGGAGCCTCAGGCTGGGTGCACAGAAATCCGTCTTATTTTATTTATTGCTCTTTTATTATTTCCTCTTTTATCACGCTATCAGATGCAAAAACATAAAGAAAAATCTGTTACTGATACAGGCTAGCACTGACTGGGTGGGGGACGTTGCTGGGAGGGGGGAGCGGAAAAGGGAAGCTGAAAAACTAGACTTAAACGTGCGCACTTTAATTGCTACGTCCATAACACCAGCGCGTCCCGGTCCCACCGGGTGTTTACTGGACAAATATAATATGCTATATAACGCACCCCTGCTGTTTAACCTTCCTACATCGTCCCGCTACAATGGAGCTAAAAGCTACATTAACATACTAAAATATAAGCACAAACAACAATGCCTAAAATATCACTGAAGTTCCTTACATGGAACGTGAGGGGATTACGCGATAAGATTAAACGGGCGGCAGCCCTTGCATTTATTAAAAAGCAAAGAGCGGATGTGGTGACCCTGGTGGAGACCCACATTGAGGGTAGACTTCAGATGACACTGCGTCGCCCGTGGGTGGGTTGGGCATTCCACTCGACCCATACATCACACTCGAGAGGTGTCTCGGTACTTATCGCAAAAACAGTGCACTTTGAATTATGCGAGCTACACACTGATCCACAAGGTAGATTTATATGTATATCCGCTAAATTACACGGGGAACCCTTTTTGATCCTAGCTGTCTATGTCCCTCCCCCATTTTCCACTTCCATACTACTAGAGGGAATCTCCTTTATAGCAAAATACCCAACAGCTCAGATAATATGGATGGGAGATTTCAATAGTACACTCAATGAGGAACTGGACAGACTGAGACCAACTCCACTTGCTACAAACCCCCCCAGAGATACTAAACTTGCCAGGCTTTTCTCACCTTTTCACTTGATGGACACCTGGAGGCATAAACACCCGCACACACGTAAATACTCCTGCTTCTCAGCAACACACAATACCATGTCAAGAATTGACTTTATTTTTATATCCCAAAATCTGTTAGCACGTCTCCTTGAGACAGAGTTTGGTCCTAGACTGCTCTCGGATCACGCTCCATACTGGATCACCCTCACCTTCCATATAGATAAACCACCAACTTCATGGCGCCTTAATCCGTTCTGGCTGACATTGTTGCCAGAGGATGACGACTTGTCGGCCGAATGGGAGACCTTCTTTCGGGAAAACACAAACACTGCCTCTTTTCCGATAGTATGGGAAACTTTTAAAATACACGCCAGGGCTACCCTAATAACTCGCATCAACAAGATCAAAGCAAACTCATCAGATATATATGAGAGGGCGGAGACTGAATTCTCACGCATAGAACACATATATCAAAATGACCCATCCCAAGCTAATGCCTCCCACTTAAAACTACAATCTAGGATCATGAACCAACTCCAATACGAAAAAGCAAGACAGAAATTATTTTTTGCCAAACAGAAATATTTTGAGCAGGGTGAGAGAGCTGGAAAACTTCTGGCGTTTCTAGCTCGAAATGAGGACAAACCCCCAGTGGTAATTGCACTACATAGCCCAGAGGGGCAAAAAATCACAGATCCTCCTGTTGTGTCATCCAAATTTAGGGAGTTCTTTATGGACTTATACAATTCTAGGACCCAAGAGGGACCAGATGATATGATCTCCTTTCTGGAAGGAGTAGCATTCCCTCAACTTACGCTTGAACAAAGGGAACTTCTAGAGGCCCCTCTCACTAAAGAAGAAATAGACGCCGCAATTGCAAGCTTTGCCAAATCTAAATCCCCTGGCTCAGATGGGTTACCCATAGAATTTTACTCACATTACAATGAAATAATCACCCCCAAACTGCTTACCCTTTATAATGTCATGTTTCAACAATTCACCCTCCCACCCTCCATGGGTGAGGCCACAATTGTCTTGATACCTAAACCGGGCAAGGACTTGGGTCACCCGGAATCCTACCGCCCTATCTCATTACTACAGGCTGATATTAAGATTCTGGCCAAAATTCTAGCCATGCGACTCAATCAAGTGATACTCAACCTTATACATGCTGACCAGGCAGGTTTTATGCCGGGACGTAACACTTCCTTTAACCTACGGAAATTATTTATAAACCTGCAGGCCACACACGAGAATGTAGGCACAAGAGTGATAGTCACCCTTGATACTGCCAAGGCTTTCGACTCGGTTGAGTGGGGATACCTCTGGTGCTGTCTTGAACGATATGGTTTTGGTCCAAACTTTATTCAATGGGTACAATTACTATACCAGAACCCCACGGCCAGAGTGGTGGCAAATGGATGGCCGTCTCAGAAGTTCGACCTCCACAGAGGCACGAGACAGGGCTGCCCATTGTCCCCACTACTGTACGCTCTGGCTGCGGAACCACTGGCCGTCTCTATCCGGACAGACCCAGAGATTATAGGATTAAAAACTGGAACCCTCACCGAAAAAATCAGCATGTACGCTGATGACACACTACTTTATCTGGCGGACCCAGGTCCTTCCCTCCACCGGGCTCTTCAGACAATTGAACGTTTTGGGAAATTCTCGGGCCTCAAAATAAATTGGGGGAAATCCCAAGTTTTACCAATAGACACTTTCCCACCCACGGAATTCCAAGCCACCCTACCATTACAAAGAGTAGACACAATTAAATACTTAGGAATAAATACCTCCAAAAATCCAGCAGACTACATAACACTAAACATTAAACCATTATATTCCCTTATTAAAACTAAAACACAATCGTGGACTAGACTACCCTTAGGAGTATGGGGCCGCATTAACCTTATAAAAATGATACTACTCCCTAAAATATTATATATACTCTGGCACACCCCAACATATATACCTCTAAAACACTTTAAAATAATGGAGTCCCTTCTCAAGCCCTTTGTGTGGGGAAAAAATAGACACAAGATTGCATGGCACACCCTCAAAAACCCAACAGACATGGGGGGTACAGCACTTCCGGACCTTAATCACTACTATATTGCGTCCCAACTCTCCCAACTTTACCATATAGATAAGGTGGACAGTGAGAGATTCCGGATGCTAATCTGCCCACAATGGGCCCAAGGAACCTCAGATTCCATATATGCTATCACTGTGGGCACTAAGACCAACGAAGGTAACACACACAAAACATCCCTGTTGTATCAATACAGACGCATCTGGGAACTCGCAAACAGCAAACTCAATATACCCAGACACAACGACTTCACTCCCTTATGGTGCAACAGAGACCTACAAGAGCTCCATAATATTCATGACCCGAAACCTTGGTTGGAGAGGGGTATACTCTACTTACATCATGTCTGGTCAAACGGAACCCTTAAAAACTTTGACACCCTTAAGGAGGAATTCCATCTAGCCAACAATATGGTATTCAGATTCCTCCAATTGAGACACGCATTACAGGCACAATTTCCGCAACCCCCACCACAGTCAGCCCCAAATCCCCTAATAGCAATCATAAAAGACACAGACCCAAAAAAATTAATATCCTGTTTCTACAACATGCTCACTATCCCAATAGCCACAAAAATAATATACGGCCTCAAATCCCGCTGGGAAAGGGATCTGGGTAACCTAGAAGATGAGGAATGGGAAGAAGCACTGGACACATGTAAGGAGGTATCTCCCAAACTGTCAGACAGGTTGACACAATTAAATATAATACACCGTACATACCTAACCCCGCATAGGATAGCCAGATACAAACACAACTGTCCAACATTGTGCCCAATGTGTAGGTCCACAGAGAGTTCGTTCTACCATCTCCTCTGGTCATGCCCTCAGATACAGGGCCTATGGAAACAGATAGTGACCTTCCTTCATGACAACATGGGCTCACCTGTGACACTGGACCCCAAACAATGCCTGTTGGGTGTGTTCCCAAACCCACTGGAAAAATACACCAAGGTATTTCTACAGGAGACCCTGTTCTCATGCAGAAAGATAATAGCTAGGAAATGGTTGCGTCCCATACCACCCGAGACTAAAGAATGGAAAGCAGAGGTAAATGGGACACTCCCATATAAACGGGTGATATACATCAACAGAGGATGCCCAGACAAATACAATAGAATATGGGATCGATGGCTACAGGACTCGGAAACCTGCTCATGACCAATATAAATTTCTATGCACTGGAGAAATACCTCTCCTCAACGAAAATACTATAATTATACCCTATATTAAACGATAATAACAATAGAGAACATCAGAAGAAATGTACTACAGATCACTCATGTATGTAACCATCTTTATATCACGTACAATTACATTGCAATGTATACATGTATAAATACGTGCAAATGATATGACTTGTATGTATTCTGATTTACAATAAAAAACTTTGTTGGAAAAAAAAAAAAGTGATTTCGCGCAAATAGTGATGAACCATTCAAAATAAATTAACCTATGAGCTTCCGGAGAGTGTTTAAAATGATTCAAAGTGAAATTAAAATGAGTGATATGTTAAATATCTATCTGTGATATTAAAAAGGAATATCAAATAATTAAATGTAAATCATGAATTTCACTCTTAACGTGTGTTATCTCATAGTGTTCTTGGTGTACATGTACATAAATTAAATATAAATGGCCTGGTATGAAAAAAAAATAAAAATTTATATATATATTTATAGTACACTCGGCTAGGTTCGGGCGGCGCTCGAGTGAAGCTGAAAGTGGCCGAGAAGAGTATTTCGGCGCCGGCGGCGCCATTTTCAAATCGCGGTCGGTGATCGCTCACTCAGTCAGATGGGGGATTGCAGGGGATCGGCGTATAACACGCACCCGTGATTTCCCCCTGATTTTAAGGGGGAAAAAAGTGCGTGTTATACGACGATTAAAATACGGTATTATATATATATATATATATATATATATATATATATATATTATGAGTTCTGGAGAAAGTAAATTTTTTTTTTTTTTTTTCCTCTCTCAAAATTGTGAAAGCGTGTGTGTGGGGGGGAAAAAAAAAGGATATCAATTTTATTTGAGTACAACGTTGCACGACCACACAATTGTCAGTTAAAGTAACGCAGTGCCTAGTTAGGAAAGGGGGGGGGGTAAATCTTCCGGAGGTCAAGTGGTTATTGCCGCTTTAGCTTTCCAGTCAAGTATGATAATGCCACATTCCTGTTTCCACAACCAGTTTTTAATAGGTGTGGAGCCAAACTATTGGTTTTGCTTATTAAATTTTCAGTAAAATAGTGTTTTTCAGTGCTAGCATATCTCTAACTGGTTTTACAGGATTCCAAGTAAGAACACCAACATATGAGCAACACTGTAAAACATCCACATTTTCATTGTGATTCTGCAAAATGAGCTGGAAAAACCTTGTCAGTCAATGCTCCTTGAGGGCAGTTTCGCAAATTGTTCTCAACAAAAATGTCAGCTAAACTACGATCTGTTTCTGAAAATATGTAGTCCTTCTGTAAGGGCTCTTTCACACGGACGATCTGTATGTCCGTTTTTCATCCTTCCGTTTTCACATGAAAAGCTAACATACATGTATCCCTATGGAATAGCGGATGTCAGCGGATGAACGTCCGCTGACATCTGACCTGCTCCGATCCGAAAAAGTGTAACGGAGGAAAAACCTACTTTTCCATCCGTTATCGGATCGGGTGACGACGGACTCTACGGTCCGTCATCACCCGATTTCCCCCCATAGGGGGGAAAGCAGCCCTAAGGCTGCTTTCACATTGGGGCATCAGTGGCGTCGGCGGTAAAGCGCTGCTATTTTTAGCGGCACTTTACCTTTGTTTTTGCGGATGTTTTCGGCCACTAGCGGGGGCGCTTTTAAGCCCCGCTAGCGCCTGAAAAAGGGTTAAAATGACCGATTTTCAGCAGCGCTGCCCATTCGTTTCAATGGGCAGCGGTGTATACACCACTCCTTCACTGCTCCAAAGATGCTGCTTGCAGGAGTTTTTTTAACGTCCTGCCAGCGCAACGCCTCAGTGTGAAAGCACTCGGGCTTTCACACTGAGACTGCAGGGGAGCTGTTTTTCAGGCGCTTTTACAGGCACTAGTTGTAGCCCAAAAGTGCCTGAAAAACGTCTCAGTGTGAAAGGTGCCTAATGGTTTGACTTTTTATATAGTTGCATAGTAGGCGAGGTTGAAAAAAGACACAAGTCCATTAAGTCAAACCTATGTGTGTGATTATATGTCAGTATTACATTGTAGATCCCTGTATGTTGTGGTCAGTTTTTTGAAACTATCGATGCTCCCGTTGAGACCACCGCCTGTGGAAGGGAATTCCACATCCTTGCCGCTCTTATACCCCGTACACACGGTCGGATTTTACGATGGAAAATGTCCGATCGGAGCGTGTTGTCGGAAATTCCGACCGTGTGTGGGCTCCATCGGACATTTTCCATCGGATTTTCCGACACACAAAGTTGGAGAGCAGGAGATAAAATTTTCCGACAACAAAATCCGTTGTCGGAAATTCTGATCGTGTGTACACAAATCCGACGGACAAAGTGCCACGCATGCTCAGAATAAATAAAGAGATGAAAGCTATTGGCCACTGCCCCGTTTGTAGTCCCGACGTACATGTTTTACGTCACCGCGTTTAAAACGATCGGATTTTCCGACAACTTTGATTGACCGTGTGTATGCAAGACAAGTTTGAGCCAACATCCGTCGGAAAAAATCCTAGGATTTTGTTGTCGGAATGTCTGAACAAAGTCCGACCGTGTGTACGGAGCATTACAGTAAAGAACCCTCTACACAGTTTATGGTTAAACCTCTTTTTTTCTTATTTTAATAAGTGGCCCTGTGTCTTGTTAAACTACCTTCTGCAAAAAAGTTTTTTATCCCTATTGCGGGGTCACCAGTATAGTATTTATGAATTGAAATCATTTCCCCTCTCAAGCGTCTCTTCTCCAGAGAGAATAAGTAGGTTCAGTGCTCGCAACCTTTCCTCATAACTAATATCCTCCAGACCCTTTTATAAGCTTTGTTGCCCTTCTTTGTACTCTCTCCATTTCCAGTAAATCCTTCCTGAGGACTGGTGCCCAGAACTGGACAGCATACTCTAGGTGCGGCCGGACCAGGGTCTTGTAGAGTGTGAGAATTATCGTTTTATCTCTGGAATCAATCGCCTTTTTAATGCATGCCAATATTCTGTTTGCTTTGTTAGGCTCAGCAATGGCATGCAATGCCAAGCTGCTGCTATCATCTACTAGGAGCCCCAGGTCCTTTTCCATCCTAGATTCCCCCAGAGGTTCTCACCCCCCCCCCCCCCCCCCCCCCCCCCGTGAGTAGATTGCATTCATATTTTTGCCACTTAAATGCATTTTACATTTTTCTACATTGAACCTCATTTGCCATGTAGTTGCCCACCCCATTAATTTGTTCAGATCTTTTTGCAAGGTTTCTACATCCTGCAGAGAAGTTATTGCCCTGCTCAGCTTAGTATCGTCCGCAAATACAGAGATTGAGCTGTTTATCCCATCCTCCAGGTCGTTAATGAATAAATTAAATAAGATTGGTCCCAGCACAGAACCCTGGGGGACCCCGCTACCCACCCCGACCATGTATAGTTTTATTTTTATTTTCCACATTTTTTTAAAGGCAAGATTCTTTCCTTTTTTCCTTTTTTTTCCTTTTTTCCTTTTTTTCCTTTTTTCCTTTTTTCCTTTTTTCCTTTTTTCCTTTTTTCCTTTTTTCCTTTTTTCCTTTTTTCCTTTTTTCCTTTTCCTTTCCTTCTTGTTCAGTGATTGTTACAATGACTTGCACATTTGAATACATCTGCTTCCATATGGTTCCCTTGACCTAGCACTTTTATGATACACAGGTTTTAAAATTATACCAAAGTGAAATTTTAATTTTTGTTTTTTTTGTGCTTGGCTTGCTTTTACATGTGTTTTTTTTTTTTTTTTTCTCCTACCCTTGTTTTCATTGTATGTTTTTCAGCTGCTAACCACTATTAGGCTTCATGTACACGAGACGTTTTTACAACCCCCTCCTCAACTATTTGACATCACAGATAGTAGCCGACGTTTGAAATGTCTGTTTTGCCACGTTTACATGCCGCGTTTGCGTTTAGAAGTTTATATATATACGAAAAGCAGCTAAATGCGTGTTACCGTGTTTACAAGCTGTTACAGGCATTTGGCGTTTCAAATGCCTAAACATCCGTGCTGAACGCATTTTTTTTTTTTATTTGCTTTCTGAAAAATGCTTCTAAACTCAACTGCCTCGAAACTACCATAAAGGACCCTGTGTACATGTACTGATGAGATAACATGGAGGAGAGTTCAGGGGCAGATGAAAAAAAACGCCCAACTGCTCCTAAATTATTATTTATTATACAGGATTTATATAGCGCCAACGGTTTGCGCAACGCTTTACAACATGGGGGCAGGCTGTACACTTACAATACAAATCAATACAGAGGGATCAGAGGGACCTGCTCATTATAGCTTACAATCTAGAAGGGAGAGTCCAAGTGAAACAAAATATAATAACTGTGGGGGATGAGCTGATGGAGAAAATGAAAATACAGTTGTTAGGTGTGGGTAGGGTAGGCTTCTCTGAAGAGAAGGGTTTTCAGGGATTGTCTGAAAGCTAATGGAGTATGAGATAAATGTCTGTTTACCAACAGCAGTGTTCATGAGGCCTAAATATTGCTTTAGCTTCTTAAATTTAACAAATACATAGGGAAAAGTAGATTCTGACCTGAGGAATCTGACACTTGGTATTTGGCACATTACAGAAACTTTTTGGCTTATGATTCTCAAACTGTGTGCTACGTGACATTTGCAGGTGTGCCATCAGAGTTTTGAAAAATATATAAAAAATTGCTAGTGTTTTGAAACCTTGAACATATTGAAAAATTTAAATGGTAACTCAAAGTCACAAAAGTTAAAAAGTAACATAAATAAAAATGCAATCTCTGTCAATCTGTCATTCATTGGTTCCTTTCATAACGCGTGACTTGTGTGAGATCTCGGGAGAACTTGATCACTCTAATTATATTATAACAATAGAGATCGTTCCATTCCAACTTTTAATGCTTATAAATAGTTTGTTCATTGTTTAGCGATGGAAGTCTGGAACGCTGAAAGAGAAACTGTTAAATGAAAAGCAAGGAAGCAAGCGGAAGTACAAAGAAGATTACAATCTCTTCAATCTGATTTGCTCTCAAAAGCAGGCACATCCTTCACTTTTTTAACATGATTTTGCCGTGATTTCATCCACTGTATATAGCTGGATGCTAAGGAGCGGGTCGGGAAGCCGGTTGCTGCGTCTTTAGCAATGGATGAGTTATCAGCTGTCACTGGGCTTCCCCTGCTGACGGCTGAATGTAAAAAAAAAGAAATCTGCCGGCTAAAAAGATTCATGAAAAAAAATGGGGTGGGGTAACATGACCCTGATCAAAAGGTAACATACCCTGGTGATTTTGGCCTGATAACAACAAGTTGACACAAAGGGGTTTGAATGGCTATTTAAAAGTAACCAGTAGAGGTCGACCGATATGGGTTTTTCTCTGGCCGATGCCGATATTTAGAAATCGCGGTGGCCGATGGCCGATATGTGATGCCGATTTTTTTTTTTTTGGGCCGATATATTTGGCCGTTTTTTTTTTTTTTTTCCTTTCTTTTTTTCCTTCATCTCATAAAATCTAACAGTTAGACCCCTTTCACACTGGGGTGTTTTTCAGGCGCTTTTGGGCTAAAAATAGCGCCTGTAAAGTGCCTGTAAAACGGCTCCCCTGCAGTCTCAGTGTGATATCCCGAGTGCTTTCTGAGACGATGCGCTGGCAGGATGTAAAAAAAAGTCCTGCAAACGGCGTCTTTGGAGCGGTGTATACCGCTGCTCCACCACTCCTGCCCATTGAAATGAATGCGCACCGCTGCCGAAGCGCCTGCAAAGCGTTTTGGCAGCGGCGCTTCAGGGGCGCATTTAACCCCTTCCTCGGCCGCTAGCTGGGTTATAAGCGCCCCGCTAGCAGCCGAATAGCGACTCTAAAATGACGGTAAAGCGCCGCTAAAACTAGCAGCGTTTTACCATCAACGCATTCCCGCTCCAGTGTGAAAGCAGCCTTAAGTAATACAGAAATTTTTTTTCATTTAAACATTAAACAAAACAAACCTTCAATCGGTTCACTTGTATGTATAATTTAGAAAAAAAAAAAAAAAAATTTTGAAAAAAAAAAAAAAAATCTTAAATAATAAATACACAAAAACAGGTAATCAAAACTTTTGGACGAAAAAAAATGGGCTAACTTTACAGCTTAGGTTTTTGGGGGAGTCGGGCCAGAGGCCTGTTGGCAAATTTTTCTATGAGCGAGCACATCAGTGGCACTATCTCTGTTGCGGGTTAGGGGCATACAATGTATGAACAAAACCTCTTTCTGCTATAGCAGGTATTTACATTCTTTCTTGAACACTACTATTGTGCACTTAAAGTGATTGTAAAGTTGTTTTGTGTATTTTACTTACCTGCTCTGTGCAATGGTTTTGTACTGAGCAGCTCCGATCCTCCTCTTTTCAGGTCCCTCACAGGTGCTCTCTTCTCCGTGTGCCACCATAGACAGCCACTTCCTATGGTGGCACATGTGCAGGCTCGATCCTGAACCAACCTGTGTTTCTATTGACACACACAGTGCAGCTCGGCACAACCCCCGCCCCCCCCCCGCTCACTCCTCACTGGATTTGATTAAAAGCAGCAGGAGCCAATGGGGAGAGTAGCGCAGCTGCTCTTGGGCACAATGCTAGATCGAGGTAAGTATTTGGGGCTGACAATGAGAAATTTTTTACCTTGATAGAAAAGGTAGAAGGTAGAAAACCTTCAGCCTTTGCAACCACTTTTAATCGTGAAAAACAGGCTTAATATCATACATAAGGACCATGGAGAGCACATAATGATTACCATTTATTTATTTTTCCTGGTTGTTTACAGAGCATAAAAGTATTGTTCAATAACAATGAGTAGAATAACCTCAAGGCATTTTGGCTGCCAAAGAAAATACAACTAAGAAGCCTAAAATATAAATTCGAGGAAAAATTCCTTCTGCCGACAAAGCAATAAAAATGTCCAACATGAAGGAGTGCACATAAATGGTAATTTCCCAGGTCCAGTCGGCATTGGGACATATTATAATCGGGTTACATAGTGGTGCTAAAGATTGCGGTATACGATCGCCTCTCAAAGGGCTTTCTCAGAAAATCTAGTGGACTAGTGTAAAAGTATGTGTGCATGTGTTCTGTTGTCCATATAACCAAATATTGTTACTGCTTATTCATGTAGTCAGAAAGGCAGTCCTAGGGGGAAGAGAGCAGTGGAAAAAGGTAAAAGAAGGAAAAGAGGAGGGGCGGGGATTTTGTGTCTACCCGTTGGGCTCTTATGGGTATATTGATACGCCATATTGGGTTATAGTTCTAGAAAGCTTGCAGGTGGCTGTGTGGATGGAAAATTATTTAGCCAAGGCTGCCAGAGGTACTGTATTGCATATCATTTAAAATCGCAATAAGCTTTTAATTTAAATTAAATTTAATTTAAAGTGCCATGCACCCAACTTTTCACTTCATCGGAATGAAGGACTGGGGTTTTCCATACTTTTGCGACTGTCTATCTGTTTCGTAGGTGAGAATAAATGGGTTAGTAAGATACGTTCCCTCTTCATGGTACCTTCTATCGGTTTAAATAAAAGCACCGCCCAGGGACCATTTATCACAGTTGGATGCAGGACTGTATTGACCATAGTATAAACCCGTATCCACAATCCTTTGACTTGGGCATGTCCACCATATACAGTATGTTTCACGTCGCCTAGCTCCGAGCATCCCTGGAAACGTGGGGGAACAGGCGAAGATACTGGCTGGACTGAAGATTACCTTTTTATTTTAGGCCTCGTGCACACTGGAAACTTTTGGGCCCCATATACACTGGACATTTTTGGATGTTTTTACAGCTGCTATTTTTGGCTTCAGACGTGTGTTTTGTTTTTTCTGTTTTTTTTCTACAGTCAAACTCTCCAGCATGTTATCCTATCTGTCCGGGCTTCTCCACCCCCTCCCCCTTCCCCCCTATACCCCCCCATCCCGGGTGAGGCCCAGGCTCCTGGCCTAGGAGCTTTGGGACATGGTTCCCCTTTTCCACCTTCGGGTTGTTACTTGGGGGGGGGGGGGCCCATCTAGGGTTGGGCCTGGGAGGTGGTTGCCGTAATTTAAGCCGTGGCTTTGCGGCCTACCAGCTAGGGGGCCGCTCTCACAGCCGAAAATTTAGGCTGTGGCTTTGCGGCTTACCGCACACGCGGCCGAAAATTTAGCCCACGGGCTACTGGGCCGCGGCTGCTGTGGCCCCGTGGATCGGTGCCCCTGTGAGGGGCACCTGGTATTTTGCCCCCTAGGAGGGGCCCTGGTTTTTGCCCCCTGGGTGAGGGATCCCAGTCTGCGCCCTCTGTTAGGGGCTCTGTTCTGTGCCCCCTGTAAAGGGGCCTTGGTCTTTACCCCCTGTGAGGGGCCTCGGTCGACATCCCATATGTGGACCTCGGGCAGGTGGGGTTCCAGTTGGTGGCCCCCTCCCCCCTGTGTTTTTTGGGGTGGCGCTTAGGCATATAGCCTAGTATATGGCACCCCTGCCCTCCCCTCCCCCTCTGTCTCCTATCTGGCTCTGAGGACGTGGCCCACCTTGCGGGGTGGTGGCACGCTCCCCACCTTATCGGGGAGTGAGGATGACTGCAGTAGGGCACGAAAAAGTGCTGGTTATCGCACTTATTACATCTGTGCAGGAACCTTTCAAGATGGGGGATGCAGCGGTGGCTGCGGCAGAGAGCCGATGCCTCATAAGCTGTCTTGCGCGGCAAAAGCGTTCCCTTTTCCCTCTTATCTTGATGATGTTGTACTTTAAGTCTGGGAGGGTCTGGAGTGCATTTGTGTTTCTAAGAAAAAAAAAAAAAAAATGCTTGCTGTGAGGTACTCATTTGGGAATTCCCCTACCTATGGTCTAGGCACTGCAGTATGTCGGCTAAGCCTCTTGACCGCAGTTCCCCTGGTTGCTGAGCTTCTAAGGTCTCCTCAGTGGTGCTTAAACAGGTATTTTGGGGGCTACCCTGGATGTCAATACTTCCAATGGGCGTCTACTGCCAGACCGCTTGCTGTTTTCAGCGGGGGGGGGGGGAAACGTGCAAGCTCCTTTGCTGCAGAATGTGGTTGTCACTGTTCCCGTGTCGGGAACAGTTTAAGGCCCTGACCTTCCTTGTGTGGTTACAGAAGGTCAGGATGGAGTCCGTTAGCACGGCAGTAGCACCCCTTCATCGTGGGGACCTCCTGGTTTCTATCGACATCACGAATGCTTGTTCACGCATTCCGTTATGTGCTCGACTCCAGCACTTCCTCTGTTTTGCTGTGGGTTCGGCGCATGATCAGCGCATAGTCTGGCCACCACTCCTCGGGTATTCGCAAGGTGTTGGCCCCCGGATCGGGCGTGGTTGCATCTGTGGGGGTTTGCAGTCCTGGCTGCCTGGATGATCTTCTGCCACTCCCCGACCACCCCGAGGGACAATGTAGTTTCTATACAGACCGTGACTGATTTCAGTAGGCATCTATACTATCTGAAGTTTGCTTGGGACCTTTCAGAACGTCAGATTATCTGAGCCCAAGCTTCAGCTCTGGCCAGTGTGTTTTCTTCTCTTGGACAAACTCCAGAAGTTTGTGTGTGTGTGTGTGTGTGTGTGTGTGTGTGTGTGTGTGTGTGTGTGTGTGTGTGTGTGTGTGTGTGTGTGTGTGTGTGTGTGTGTGTGTGTGTGTGTGTGTTTTTTTTTTTTTTTTTTTTTTCTGTCCGGCAGGTAGGCCCTCTGCGGACCTGCGTGTGGGTGTTGGGTCTGAGAGTTTCTACCTTTTTTGGAACTATTCCATTTGCGCAGTTCCATACAAGCTCCCTTCGGGGAGATTCTGGCATGAGACAAATGCCCGAGGTCTCGGGACAATCGGATTCGGCTGAGTTAGGAAACCAGGGTTCCCTGGTCTGGTGGCTCGCTCTCCAGTTCGTCAGCGGGATAAATCCTTTCTCCCCTTTTGTATTAAACAGGGTGACCACCAATGCTAGTCGGTCCGGGTAGGATGTCCTGGGACTGAGCTCTGCTCAGGGTCATTGTACGCTGGTGGAATCTGGACTACCAGGTAACCTTCTGGAACTTCGAGCGATCAGGCTAAGTCTGGATCATGGATTGATCGACTTTGGGGGCTCCTGGTTCGGTTCTAGTCTGACAAGGCAACAACGATGGCTTATGCCCTTCGCCAGGGTGGGTCAAATGGGCTGTGGCGGCCCCTTCTGTTGCCAGTATTCCCCGGTGGGCAGAATGTTTCATCCTGCTTTTCCGGTGTATGCATTCCAGGAGTGGAATGCTGACAGGCGGATACCTCAGTTGGCGAAGGTTGGACCACAGATGGGCCTTTCATCGGGCCGTGTTCCTTTTTGGGTTTGTTCCCGCTGGGACACTCATGAGGTAGTTCTCTTGGTGTCCTGGTTCAACTGGACGGAACCAAGGTTTCTGGTAAGGTCACGTGTTGTTCTGGTGGCCCATGGGGCCAGTGACGTTTTCCCTATGCCTTTCCTCCTCTCCAGCTTCTGTTGTGGCTTTTACGCAGGATCACAGCTGCGGGGGTTCCGGTCATTCTATTATTCCCGGATGGGTCCAGTCGGTCTGGGTACGCCAACCGGGTACACCTGGTCGCCAGCGTTCCTTGTTGACTGCCTCTCAGGAAGGATCTTTGGTCCCAGGGCCGTTCTTCCATCCTGCCTTAGTCACTGCTTTTAACGGCCTGGCTGTGTTGAGCTAGGTGCGGCAGTTCCGACACTATTGATGGCTAGGGAGTCCATTTTTTAGGAGGTTTTAACCTCTGGGTGTGGAGAGCGCATAAATCCTGGTGTGAATCACTGGGCATTCATCCTTGTTCTTTCTAGGCGGCTCCAATTCCGACCCTCATTTATGGTGGGTTTAGCAGGAATGCGCCTCCAGTACCATCGAGAGCCAGGTGTTAGCCTGGGTGGTAGCCTTCAGCATCCCCTGGTCTCGTGCTCCCTGGTCTTGCGCTCCCTGGTGCGTACCTTTTTTTTATTCAAGGGGTTAGACGTCTGTTTCCACTGGTGCGTTTTTTTTCTACTGTCGTGGGATCTGAACTTGGTGTTTTCGGTTCTCCAAGAGCTGCTCTCTCCCTCAAAATATCGGGAGATTCCACTGCTTACTTTCTCGGAAGGTGGCCTCTTGGTTGCTTTCACCTCTGCTCACAGGGTGTCAAAGAGTGGCATTATCTTCTCGTTCACCTTACCCAGGTAGGCGGTGCTTTGCCCTTTTTCTATACTTCCATCCCTGGGTTTCCATTTGAACAAGGACATTGTGTTTCCTTTCTTGTGTCCCTGGCAACACATCCCAAGGAATTTGCCTTATCTGCTCGGGATGTGGTTTGGGGGATTCGGTTGTATTTGCCAGCCACTGAGTCTTTTGGAGGTCAGGCTCTATGTACTCAGACAGGCCAAGAAAGGGGTTTTCTGCTTCTTCTGCGACCTTCTTCTGGATGGATCAGACAGATGATGTCTCTGGGCTATTCTGTCAGGAATCCAGGTTCCTGCTTTCCCTGTTACGGCGCATTCTTCTCGGGTGCCTAGTGCGTCTTGGACCTTCTGTCTTCAGGCATTCGTGGCGCATTTTTTCACAAGTTCTACGAAGTGGATGGGTTGGCATCTGCGGGTACCTTTTTTGGCCGCAAGCTTTTTGCAGGCTGCTGTTAAGAGGGTCTAATCCCTCCTTGAAGTGGTATCGTTCAGGTTGGGTTTCAGCTTTTCCTGTGTGAAGCTCCTGTTACCTGGTTGGCTTTTGTGTTAGCCTTGGGATTTTTCGCTGTCCCACCCCTCATGTTCAGCACTGGTTTGGGACGTCCCTACCGTTCTGAATAAAGAAGGCTGTGTCTGTCAAACGAATGAGAAAATAGGATTTTTTACTTACCGTGAAATCCATTTCTCTGAGTTCATTGACAGACACAGCACCCATCCCTCCTATGGAGTTTTTTTTGATACTTCTATTACTATCTGCTACTAAACTGATTACCTAGAGCAGGGAGGGGGTTAAATACTGACTGAGGACAGCCCATGGGCATAGCCAGGGGTTGTTTTTTTTTGTTCTGCCTAGTTCTACTCCTGCGGAGATGATATAACCCTACAGTTCTGAATAAAAAAGGCTGTGTCTGTCAATGAACTCAGAGAAACTGATTTTACGGTAAGTAAAAAAATCTCTATTTTATGTTGTCATCAGCCTAACAATATCAAAGAAGAAAAAACATTAACCTTATTCTAGTGTGTTTAATTGTCGTCCTCTGCTGTCTTAATTGTAGAAGTGGGTAGTGAGAAAAGAAAGGGGGGAGATTAGGTACAGTGTAAGCTTCCAGTTTTGATTAAACAGTGTTAATTATTGATATGGTCCTCTGAGAGGCATAGTTTGTTCAGACATTGAGGCGCGGAAGGATATGGTGTCCTCATAATCCTGGGAGTATTTAAAGATAAACCCAAGGTTGCTAGGTCTTGTGGAATCTCTCCACACTGCCTGTATCTTGCGCCAGGGTATCTTCCATATCACAAATGTCTTTGACCTTATTTAGCCAGTCTGAGATGGAAGGAACCCGGGGGAGTTTCAATGTGGAGGGATCAGTGATTTGGCCGCATTAAGAAGGTATTTAGTAGGAGAGTGCTTATATCTTTTAAATGAAAAGTTTATTACGTGTAATAAGCAACATGCTGCATTTAGGTTTATCTCTGTAATTTTTTTTTTAATCCTCTGACTTTGTTCTAAAAGCTTGTAATTGGGGTACAGTGCCAGCATATGTGGGTTAGTGTGCCTTTTTCCATTTGACATCTGCAGCAGGAATCTGTTTTTTGGTGATCTCACTTGTGTAGCTTGTCCGGGGTATTGTACCAATGTGTCACCAATTTATAACTCGTTTCCTGTAATTTTGTGCTTATGGAACATTTGTGTGCTAATATGCAGGCATACCTCCATTGTTTGTCTGTTACTTCCTCTCTTAATTCCTCTGACCACTTCCTCCTGTGTCCGTCCGTCTCTGTGGCCTTAGAATGTTGTAGCCACGATTAGGCGATTTGAGGAGGCCTTATTGAGTGAGGCCCTGCTATGACACACCGATTCCAGGTCAGTTAGGGGTCTGTGGAAGTCCTGTGGAGTTTTTTTTTTTTTTGTTTTTTTTTTTTTAAATAACTTCGTAGTTGAAGGTAGGACCAATGACTTATGTGGGGAAGGTTGTTTTCTGACCTAAGAGTGGTCCATTCTTTTGATTTTTACACCCAGTGAAACAGTCACCTGCCAACAGCGGGGTATTCTGCTGTGTTTGGTTGGAATATTGTGCTTTGAGTACCCGGGATGAAGTCAGGGTTGTCTTTCAGTGATGTAGATGGGCTTAGGGATGTGGTGATACTCTTTCGTTTGGCTAAGGAGTGCAAAAATTCCCACTGTGTTTACCTGTAAGGGGGTGTCTGCCTAAACTAAGAAGATAACGGGTCCAGGGCATCCAAAGCGACTATTTTAATGGTAATGGGTTTAATTCTGCTTCTAGCGATACACAATCTTTCATGTGATCATGGCAGTGCCAATCAATTATCCTAGCTATATGTGAAATGTAGTAGTAATGTTTGAAACTTGGCAAACCGATCTCTCCTAGTTCCTTGGATTTTGTCAGCCAGTTAAGTCTAATTCTAGGTTTCTGTTGGTTCCATATCAATCTTGGCAAGATAGAATTTGGTGCTTTAAAGAAATTTTGGGGAATTGTTACAGGTAGGGTGCGCATCAAGTAGAGGAACTTAGGCAAGATCACCATTTTGATGATTGCTGCATGTCCAAACCAGGAAAAGAATCCTAGGTGCCATGTCTTCAGGTCCCTTTCAGACTGTCGGTGAATCTGCATCTGGTGTGGCGCTATGTCTAAAAAATTCCGTCAGGGTACATGTGATTGTGGGAAGAAGTGCTGGGTCAGTAGCGAGGCATTAAGTCTCTGTCGGTGGTTTTTGTGGGGGGCTCATTAGGTCTAGTGAGAGAGAGATGGGGGAGTGGTCCGATAGTGCCTGAATACCTATATGTGCCTATTTCACTGTTGGGAGGTCCCTTTGTAAGATAAACAAATAGTCTAGCCGTGCATATCTGGAATATGGGGTAGAGAAGTATGTAAAGTCCCGGCCTTCCGGATTAAGGAAGCGCCACGTGTCCACTAACTGTAGGGACTGCAAAAAGGGATTAGATTTTTTTTTTTTTTTTTTTTTTGAGTATTCTATACGTGATACAGGTTTTCCCATTAGAGGTGTCGGTCAGTGGATTTAGTGGCACATTAAAGTCCCCTCCCAAGATCAAGCAAACCGAAGTGAATCCCTGTAGTTCCCTAATGTTTTTTTGACAGAACGTTGTGTGCCCTATTTGGGGAGTACACGTTTGCCAGTGTTACTGGGGCGCCCCAAGTGTCCCTTTCAGGAATATTAATCTATCCCCTGGGTCAATTTAGTTGTTATGCTAACTCAAAAGTTGCCTCTTTGCTTAGCAGTATTGAGACCCCCTTGGACATGGAATCGTTGTTGGTGACATGAAATGCCTTTGTGAAATATGAGTTTGTAAGTTTTGGTACATAATGTGTTTTAAAGTGTGTTTCCTGGAGAAACACAAAAAGGGGCCTAACTTTTTTTAAGCTCCCTTAAGAGGGTGATGCTTCATTCGGGTATGTTAAAACCCCTGATGTTGTGCGAGATCACTGAGGGACGCAGCGCCCCAGGGATGAGTAGGCCATGTAGAGGACTCTGGAGGAGGTGCTCAGAAGACCAATCTGCAAAAACACAACTATTAAACGTAACTGTACCAAAAATAGAAAGAATGGTCTTAGTGCTTTCTTCTATACACCATGGGGGAAATAGATAAGGATAGAAAGAGGAAAGGAAAATAGGGAGGAAAAGCAGAGTCTAAGTGCAAGGGTGTAGAACACTAGTAGTCCTCCCTCTGGGGTGGTGATCTACCACCCCAGAAGAAGTCACTCACTAAAGTGGAGTAGTGAACCCTGTATCCTGACTCAGGAGCACAAGGTCACTCTGTGGGGTAGAAGGGAGTCGACAACGACTAGGTGACAATTCACCTCTGAAGTTTGTTAGGATGTCCCTTTTTTTTTTTTTTTGTTTTTTGTTTACTTGTTTGGACTAAACCTAACTGTTGCACACACAGCCGTAAGGGCTTTAACTTATAAATCTAAACTAACATACACCCGACCATAAAGGGTGTTATAGGCCTGGGTAAACATATAAGTCCTACTTCTTGAGGCTGGCACAGTCACCCTTCCCATAGGATGGCAGGCCTTGGAGGTTTGTGACCGGGCCCTCAGCACACATAAACAAATAAGAACAGAAAAGTCAATACAAAAACCAAAAAGGCGACATGCAGTAGGCTCAGGGTGTGTTCTATGACTGACCACCGGGGCCTGAGCCAATTTGTAAATTAAACATGTTAGAGCAGAGTTCCTCAGGTAGATCAAGCATCATCAGTTTCTGATGTCTTCGTGACTTGGATCTCTAAGTGTACAGATATTAGGCCAGATCAGCAAAAGCAATCCAGGGCCTCATGACGCGTGTGATCAACGGTCGTGAGGAACATGCATAGAAGCTCGGTACCATTGCATAGGCCCATCTTGTGTGAAGAGAGGGATAGAACTGTTGAGCAGGTCTGTGCATAAACTATGGGTAGTCAATTGGTGTAGAATGTACATGTTCCGTACGGGGGTAAAGATTCAGTAGTGTCATTTGGCAAACAAGGTTTCAAGTTGGAGAGGGGGGAGAGCGACAACAATGTGGGAATGCATCAGTCTTCATCTTGGTCTCTGGCTGCATCAGCCTGCATCTTAGGAGTTCCTGCTTTGGACCCCCACAACGACTATGCTTAGATCTTTAATTGCCTCTTGTCTGGAGTGGAGAACGGAGATCTAGGGGGACTTCTTTCCAAAGGGGTCTGTAAGAAATCAGAGTACCACTCCGGAAGCTCTGTCTGGCCCAAATTCAGTGCAGTGCAGAAGTCGGATAGGTCAGCAGGCGTGTGCAGTATATGCTGTTGACCATTGTGTGAGACCGTTAGAGCGAACAGAAATCGCCAGGTGTATTTCAAATCCTTTTCCCTTAGCTTCTCCAGTAGGGGGCGCAGAGCACGTCGGTTCTTTAGGGTAATCTGCGATAGGTCTTGAAATAACATTATAGTTTCTCCATTGAAGATAATATGATCATTCCTTCTGGTTTTACGCATAATTTCCTCTTTGAGGACAAAACTTTGAAGGCAGCATATTATGTCTCGGCGGAGCAGTCTCGGGGCCCCTTGGCCTAAGGGCTCTGTATGCTCTCACAAAGTCAATCACCATGTCCTCCGGTCCTTCTAGTAAACTATTAAAGACCCTCTGTAACGATGGAACAATCTGGTCAGGCTCTACAGATTCAGGGATCCCCCTCACTCTTATGTTACATCTTCTGCCCCTGTTATCCAAATCTTCAATATGTCTATTCATTTCTATGAAGTGCTGTGACTGTGTAACAGAGATCTTTTCCAGCCTGTGTATGGCCTTGTCTCTGTGCTTCTCTGCAGCCTCTGCGGATGCCAGTTTATCAGTCAGCACAAACGGGTTAGTTTTCAGGTCAGTGATTGCTGCAAAAAAAGGTGGAGTTGATGTCCGCAGCAGTCACTCACATGTCGGAATAGGTTAGGGGGTGTTCCAATCGTGTTTTACCCCTACCTGAGTCCTCAGGGGCTGACTGTGAGTCCTCACTGTATTCCTCCTCGTGTGTTGGTGCCATCTTGGACCCTGACGCGCTGTTGCCGGCCACAGGTTTGTTTTTGAAGAGATCCGTGATGTTTCTACCAGGACAGGTTACCGAGCCATGACAAGGGCGAGAGTGTGGGGTGGTGTAGAGCCGTTTGCCCGGCATCTGAGAGCTTTTGGTTGGGTGTGAGGCTGTAAACGGCCGTGTGTGCAGAGGAGCTCCCTCAGTGTGCAAGCATCCTCGTTGCGCGCCAAGCCACGCCCCCATGAAAACCAGACGTTTTATTTGTTCAAGGTTGAGAACGTCCTTGGAGTCTTTCAAATAGCTGCGTAAGGTGTATACAAATGGTTATAAGTCTTTATATGCCAACAATA
This sequence comes from Lithobates clamitans, assembly GCA_037952925.1. Taxonomy (NCBI): domain Eukaryota; kingdom Metazoa; phylum Chordata; class Amphibia; order Anura; family Ranidae; genus Lithobates; species Lithobates clamitans. Next base: position 3,845,997 of record JBBGZY010000486.1, read on the forward strand.
TGAGACAATTTGTCTCAGAGATGGTAAAATGTAGGTAACTGGTGTATTTAGGGTATTTTACTCTTTAAATTACTTTTATTTATATGTTCATAACCATCATACACCACCTTCAATAATTTCCTTTTCTTTATCGTACATCATGGGACACAGAGCCTTAAGTAATTACTTAATGGGTTATAGGCCACCTTCAGGTGTTGACACTGGTATACCCAATCAAGGAAGGTCACTCCCTACATAACCCCTCCTCCTTCCAAGAGTGCATCAGTTTTTTCGCCAGTGTCTAAGGTGTTGGTCACGAGTGAAGATGTGCTCTGAGGAGCTCCAGGACGGATCAGTGCTGGATTTAAATAGCCTCCATAAGGACCAGATCCATCCAAAGCCACTAAGGCCTAAAAGGATGGTACCTGAGGCCTCGTATCCGTAGCACAAGGTTTTCCCTGTAACGCCTCTTTGAAGGGCAGGAACCCAGGGCTTTGGTCTTGTTACATTACCTAGCTTTCCTGGTGGGGTGCTTTTACAGGTCCAAGGGAGTTGGAACCCCGTTGTTTTAGGGACTCGGTCCTTGAAGGTTTGCTAAACGCAGCCTGCCGTGATGGGTGAAGGTTGGATTGTCTGTTAATTTAGCAAATCCTGCGGCGGGGATAAGGTAAGGGAAGAAACTTGGGTATTAAAAACACCTAGGTATTCTTCCATTAGGGAAAAAATGTTATGCCTTAATTCTCCACTAGAGGGAGTCTATGCACATACCTTACTCTGTTGTCTTCACTGTAAAGCTCAGTCTGTGTGTGGTTGCAGCAGTGTGTGCAAAGGGATTTTTCAAGGTAAAAAATCTGCAGAAATGAAATTTCTCCCCCCCCCCCTGATGGGACCAGAGGGTTAGGGGGACATCAGCGCTGTACCCCCCCTTAGTTTACCCCCCCCTCGGGGGGTGCGGAGGTCCCGCTGGTACCGCTAATTGTTTTACTGTGGCTGATTTTACTGTTTGTCTGCCTACTGCTGGATGGGTCTCTGCCTCCCCTCCCCCCCTCGTGTTGGGTCTGTGGACCCGAAAATGCCGTGCACAAGCTCTGGAATATTTTTAAATCTAAAAAGGGGCAGAATTTTTCTCGGAGGGGTGGGGCCAAAACGCGGTGCCATGAACGTCCACGAGGACGCACGGCAGGCTAAATAGATTAAGCTACAGCTGTGACAGTCTCTCCTCGGCTGATGAGGAAGAGACGAGCAGCCTGCAACACAGGGACACAAGAGCTGTGGAACACGTATGGGTTGCAAAACTGGCATTCCTGATACAGGAAGGATACTTTTTTTTTTTTTTTTCCCAGCACTAGGCTGAACTTTATAGCGGCTTTAAATGTCATGACTATTTTCAGCGATTAAGTGCAATTTGTATCGTGCCTCTGTTTTTGTACTTGGGACTATGCCTACCAAAAAAGACACCACAAAAACCAAAAAGTAAAGGTTTCACCCCCAGCCGTTAGGATCTCGAGTCACATTTCTACGCTGTCATCGTCGCCTTAATTACCAGTTATGGAAACCCAGGGTGAGCCATTGGAACAAATTGATGGTGCAGCTGCTTCTCACATCTCAGCCCCTATATACGTGACTGAAGATGTCCTTCTCTCCTCCCTGCAGGGTCTGGAAGGAAGATTAGCAGCTTTAATCGCATCCTCCATTCAAATGGATAGGAAGCGTGCTATATCCCCCCTCCTCCACTTCAGAACCTTTGCAAGGGGAACAGTGGGCTCAGGATGAAGTGTTACCCTCAGTCAATCAGGGGGAAAAACAAACTGGTGATTCCTCTGTGGAGGAAACAACAGTAGATAAACCTTTTTCAGCCTCACAATCTGAGAAATTGCTGATACAAACTCGGAGATGGTTCGTTCCACTTTCATGCTACCCCTAACGCAGTCTCCTGAAAGCTCAGTTTCTTCCTTGGGTTCCTTAAAACCTTCTCAGCCTTTGCATGAGTTTCCTGCACTTGCATTGCTAGAACTACTTACTTTTTCTGAATGGGATCCCCTGGATAAGCATTTTCTCCCTCCTAAGATTTTCAATTCTCTATAACCTGGAGGAGAAATTCTCCAAAAAGATGGAAAATACCAGCAGTTGATTTCCAATGTGAATAAAGGCCTAACTTGTCCTGTAGACCATGCACGGATGCTTAAGGATCCAACAGATAAAAAGTTGGAATCCCTGTTAAAACCTTCTTTTTTCCATGGCAGTGCCATTACTCGGCCTGCAGTCGCTGCAATAGGCGTCTGTCAATCCCTAAGGGACCAATTTAAACAGGCCCTTGGAGAGCTTCCTGCACAACAAGCTCAGGATTTGGCTGAACTACCAAAAGCATTACGCTTTGCCATAGATGCCATTAAAGGTTCTATTTACAAGACGTCGTGCCTTACGCTTATGCTTGTGCATATGCGTAGAATCCTGTGGTTAACAAAATTGGTCAGCTGAAGGACCATGTAAGAACCTCCTAACTGGGTTCCCTTTTCATGGGGAGCGACTATTTGTAGATGACTTGGACAAGTATATCCAAACGATTTCTAGTGGGAAAAGTACTCTTTTGCCAGTTAAAAAAAAGTATGAACGCCCTTCATTTAAACGGGCTCTTTCCCCTGCGCCAGGGGCGACGGCCTCTGCCGTCAGACTCTAGAGGAAAACCTCAGGGTTACACCCAGGCTCAGAAGTCCTGGGGTCGGAAACCTGTAAAGCAGATTCCTAAAGCCTCATTATGAAGAGGCAGCCCCCCTCCCCAAGGTGGGGGAAGACTTCTGCAGTTTTCAGAAGTCTGGCAAGAGGAAATTCAGGACAGATGAGTCATCCCCACGGTAACGCTGAGGTACAAGCTGGAATTGTGGGGCTTTCCACCGTCTCCCTTCCTGAGGTCAAGCATTCCCAAAGATCCAGAGAAAAGACCATCTCTGTTTCAGGCACTAGACCAATTAATATCTCAAGGGGTGATCATACAGATCCCCCACAAAAGAGCAAGGTCTGGGGTTTTATTCAAATCTTTTCATGGTACCAAAACCAAATGGAGACGTCAGATCCATTCTAGATCTAAGTAATCTAAATCTGTTCCTGAAGATCCGCTCCTTTCTCCTGGAGAAGATCAGGGCAGTAGTTTCTATTCTTCTACCGTGTTTCCCCAAAAGTAAGACAGTGTCTTACTTTCTTTTTATCCCTAAAAGCCCCACTATGTCTTACTTTCAGGGTATGTCTTATATTGGGAAAATATGTTAGGGGGCTTTGGTGAGATATCAGGGGTCTTAACAGACCTCTGATATCTCCCCCTTGAGACAGAGAAAGAGACAGAGGATAGAGATTCCCCAGTCCCTTTCTCTGCAGCGTCAGCTGCACTGAGAATGAAAGGAGAGAAGACAGCGGCTTCTCTCCATTCATAAACTGACACATTGTAATCACAGGAGATTACAATGTTTCAGTTATGTGAATGGACAGAGTCAGCTGACTCTGTCTATTCACAAAGGAAGGAGGGGGAGGACGGAGGAACGGAGGGGGAGAACGGAGGGGGACAGAGAAGGAGGGGGGAACGGAGGGGACAGCGGGGAGGCACAGAGGAGGAAAGCGGAACGGAGGGGGAGAACGGAGGGGGACAGAGAAGGAGGGGGGAACGGAGGGGACAGCGGGGAGGCACAGAGGAGGAAAGCGGAACGGAGGGGGAGAACTGAGGGGGACAGAGACCCGCACCCCCAGCGGCCCGCACCCCCAGCCCCACTCTTTGTACCGCACGTCACTGGAGGCAAATCCCCCCGTGTTTCCCCGAAAGTAAGACATATGTCTTACTTTCGGGGTACGGCTTATATTAGCTGACCCCTCTGAAACTCCCGATACGTCTTACAATCGGGGGTGTCTTACTATCGGGGAAACACGGTAGGAGAACTTCTGGTATCAATCGACATCAGGGATGCATATCTGCATGTCCCTATATTTCCCTCTCATCAAAAGTTTCTGCGGTTCGAGTTAGAACAGCAGCATGTCCAGTTTGTAGCCCTGCCCTTAAGGCTAGCCACAGCACCCCAGGGTGTTCACCAAAGTGCTGGCCCCACCTCTAGCCAGGTTAAGGGCACAGGGTATAACAGTCGTAGCGTACCTAGACGATCTATCATTAATAGATAAGTCGGTGGCTCGTTTGGAGCAAAGCGTACGCACTACAACCAATAATCTGGAAAGCTTGGGTTGGATTCTCAACCTAGAGAAATATTAATACCGCTAAAGAGCCTGAAGTACTTGGGTCTGATCATAGACACAGCCCAGGAAAGGGTGTTCTTGCCTCAGGCAAAGATCAACTCCATAAGAGAGCTGGTGCAGATGGTCAGGTCGAATGGCGATCCCTCCATTTCGCCTTTGCATGAGGTTGCTAAGGGACCATGGAAGCAGTTCCCTATGCCCAGTTTCATTCAAGACTGTTGCAAAACAGTATCCTGTCTGCTTGGAACAAAACAATTCAAGCTTTAGACTTACCAATGCAGCTGCCCAAAGAGTGTCCCAAAGCCTCACTTGGTGGTTACTAACCCAGAATCTGCTGAAAGGAAAATCCTTCAGACCAGTCATCTGGAAAGTGGTAATGACGGATGCCAGCTTTTTAGGCTGGGGAGCAGTACTAGAAAAGACAACTGTCCAGGGACAGTGGTCAAGAACCAAAATAGCCTTGCCCATCAATATCCTAGAGATTCGGGCAGTGCGTCTGGCTCTAAAGGCCTGGACTTTCAGGTTATGGGATTGTCCTGTCGGGATTCAATCCAACAATAACACAGCTGTGGCCTATATCAATCACCAAGGGGGCACCAAAAGTCTCCCAGTGCAGAGAGAGGTGAGCCATATTCTTTCTTGGCAGAAAGGAATGTTCTGTGCCTATAGGCAGTCTTCATTCCGGGAGTAAAGAATTGGCAGGTGGACTACTTGAGTCGCCAGCAGTTATTCCCAGGGGAATGGTCTCTTCACCCCGACATATTTTGGGCTGTTTGCCAAAGATGGGGGACTCCGGACGTAGATCTTTTAGCATCCAGGTTCAACATGAAGTTAGTCAACTTTGTGGCCAGAACGAGGGATCCACTCGCATGCAAAACGGATACGTTGGTGACCCCATGGGATCAGTTCTCACTGATCTATGCATTCCCCCCTATTCAGTTGCTGCCTCGACTTCTGTGCAGGATCAAGCTGGAAAGAAAAACGGTAATTCTGGTGGCACCAGCATGGCCTAGAAGATCATGGTATGCAGAAATGGTAAAGATGGCAGTGGAGGGCCCATGGTCCCTATGGCCAGATCTGCTCTCACAGGGACCGATATTCCATCCTTTCTTACGGCCCCTAAATTTAATGGCTTGGCTATTAAAACTCTTTCTGAAGAAACGTGGGCTTTCCTGGTCAGTTATCTCTGCCCTCATTAATGCAAGGAAGCCAGCTTCCAGAACTATATATTAGGGTCTGGAGGGGCTTATGTTTCATGGTGTGAATCCAAGGATTGGCAACCTCAGACCTATATCATAAGCAGAATTCTTGCCTTTCTACAATTGGGTGTAGAAATTAAATTGGCCTTTAAAGGCCAAGTCTCAGCTTTATCGGTCTTATTTCAAAGATCACTTGCTACTCATTCTTTGGTCTGGGGTTTTATACAAGGGGTAACGTGGCTTAATCCGCCCGTCAAATCTCCCTTGAATCCTTGGGACTTGAACTTAGTTTTGTCAAAAACACCCATTTGAACTGATACAACATATTCCCCTAGTCCTTCTGACAAGGAAGTTGGTATTTTTGGTTGCTATATCCTCAGCAAGGAGGGTTTCGGAATTTGCTGCTCTTTCTTGTAAAGAGCCATATTTGATTTTTCATGAGGACAGAGTGGTGTTAAGCCCTCGTCCAGACTTTTTGCCAAAAGTGGTTTCAGGTTTTCACCTGAACCAAAATATTGTCCTGCCATTGTTTTTTCCAAAACCATGTTCCAGAGAAGAATCACTACATTGTCTTGATGTAGTGAGAGCAGTGAAAATCTGTTTGTTTAAAGGCAACTGCTCAGATTCATAAGATGGATGTCTTATTTATTCTGCCAGAGGGTCCTAAGAAAGGACAGGCAGTGTCGAAATCCACTGTCGCTAAGTGCATTCGGCAAGTGATAATTCAAACTTATGATTTAAGGGATAAGATTTCCCCCTTTTCAAGTTAAGGCGCACTCTACTAGGGCGGTTAGTGCTTCTTGGGTAGTGCGTCATCAGGCCTCCATGGCTCAGATCTGTAAGGCTGCAACTTGGTCTTCAGTGCATACATTCACAAAATGTTATCAGGTGGATGTAAGGAGGTATGAGGATATCGCCTTTGGGGGTAGTGTGCTGCAGGCAGCAGTATAGATTCTCAAGTCTGGGGGTACCCTCCGGGTTGTGTCTCCCTCCCCTCAAGTTGCATTGCTATGGGACGTCCTATTAAATCATCAGCAGTTAGAGCAGTGTCAAGCTTGTAGGAGTAGTTTTTCATTCTGCATATTTGTCCTATGAGGCTGCAGGACCCCTGACCCTCTGTCTGGACAATGCTGATTGGCTCTGTGCTGATCACATGCACGCTCCCAAGAAAAAAAAAACTACTTTCTAGCAATACACAGCAAACTGAGCATGTGCAGGGTGCCCTCAAGGCTCTGTTTAATCAGGAAATGGTTTGGGGACCGTGGAAGGAGGAGAGGATCACAGCAGATTGGATCAAATCCTTTTTACACAATTTAGAGGATTTACCCATTAGGTTCCAGAGGGAATATAACAAGCAAGCTGTACTGCATATACAGACTGATTTTACAGTTGTGAGTTTAGTAACGCTTTTTTACATTTTCCAGAGCTAACCAATTTTTTTTTTTTTCCAAATTTTGCTTCTTCAGGGGCACAGTCTTCAGTCCATCTAATTCTTCCAAAATGTCTTTCTAAGGGATCGTTCACACCTTGCGTTGGTCTCTGATGAGCAATCTGTAGCACATGCACAGCTGGCAGGCATTCAGGAGGCAATCCCGAATGCATATGTGTTTTTGAACAGAAATACTGTGCTACAAACACACTTAGCGATTGGCTTGTAGTTTCTGTGTGGCCCCATTCACTTGGGCAGCAATGCTGCCAAATGTGACCGGGGGGGGGTTTAATTTTTGCCACACTACGAAGCAAAGTATTGTGACTGTGTCATGTATACAGCCCTTTCCAGCTACCTATGCAGCTTACAGATGGCAGGTTGAGGGCTCCACGCAGCCGAAAGTGTAAGCTAAGCCTTTAAGGTATTTTAGACTTCATCATCACTTTGATTAAAAAAACATTTTAGATCTCAAATAAGTAAATGTCCCTTCCTTTCTTTGACTATTAGAGTTTTTTATTTTTGTTTCTGTTGGGTTTGCCTTTAGAAATTATGTCATTATTTTATCCTTTGCATTTTAACCGCTTGCCGACCAGCCGCCATAATTTTACTGCGGCAGGTCTGCATGATCCTGCGAACCGTCGTAGCTATACGTCGGCTTGCGGGATCTCGGGATGGTAGGCGCGCGACCGCTGCACAGCGGGGTACCGATGCTCGTGGCCTACGGTCGCGATGAGAGGCGTGACAGATCGTGACTTTCTATTAGCTAGGAACCACGATCCGCCACTTCCTCTAGGTCAATCCCCTCCCCTTCAGTTAGAAACACGAAACGGGAACACAGTTAACCCCTTGATCGCCCCCTAGTGTTAACCCCTTCCCATGCCAGTGACATTTTTACAGTAATTAGTGCATTTTTATAGCACTGATTGCTGTATAAATGCCAATGGTCCCAAAAATATGTCAAGTGTCCGATGTGTCCGCCACAATGTTGCAGTCCCGATTAAAAATCGCAGATCGCCGCCATTACTAGTAAAAAAAATAATAAATTTATAAAAATGCCATAAAGCTATAAGTATTGTGCAAACCAATCAATATACGCTGATTGCGATTTTGGTAAAAAAAAAAAAAAAATTATATATATCTATATCTATATATATATATATCTATATATCTCTATATATCTCTCTCTCTCTCTCTCTATATCTATATCTATATCTATATCTATATCTATATCTATATCTATATCTATATCTATATCTATATCTATATATATATATCTCATCATCTCTCATCTCTCGGCCTAAACTGAGGAAAAAAATATTTTTATATATTTTTGGGGGATATTTCAAAATTGTCGCTTTTTTTTTTTGTTTATAGCGCAAAAAATAAACACAGAGGTAATCAAATACCACCAAAAGAAAACTCTATTTGTGGGAAAGAAAGGACGTCCATTTTGTTTGGGTACAACGTCGCGCGACCGTGCAATTGTCAGTTAAAGCGACGCAGTGCTGAATCACAAAAAATGGCCCAGTCATTCAGCAGTCAAATCTTCCGGGGCTGAAGTGGTTAATGTCAGCCCATTTTATTTTATTTACATCAACATAATAGATTTTTTACAGTCCTAACTGAGGACCTTAACCTTTTAGAAAGTACCTGTTTTCAGTATATATGTTCTATTATCTTGGCATTTTTTGATGTACTGGATTCTATTTCTGAACAGTCTATATTTGAACTGAAAAGTAATGTTTTTCTAGCATGTTAAGTGATTTTCAAAACCTTTTTACAGATAATGCACTTTTCTAGTCATTTTCTGTGTTAGAGGCTTGTTGGCGCTAAAGGGTTGAATGAGGACATCGTTTTATCAGTTCTCACTGTACAGAGATAAGGTTCCCAACACTGCTTGTCAAGATCAGCCAAGGATGTGTTTTGCCTATTACAAATATTCAGTTTTTTTCTGAGTAAACCTTCATATATGGATAAAGTCAACTTTTGTCACTTTTGGTAAAACCTTACAATTGGGATGGGACTTTATAGGTGCTGGAAATTATCAACGGCCATGTAACCGTTAAAATATCACATACAGTATCTCACAAAAGTAAAATGACGGGATATTGTATTTCGGTATTATATCTTTTCATGTGACAACACTGAAGAAATGACACTTTGCTACAATGTAAAGTAGTGAGTGTACAGCTTGTATAACAGTGTAAATTTGCTGTCCCCTCAAAATAACTCAACACACAGCCATTAATGTCTAAACCGCTGGCAACAAAAGTGAGTACACCCCTAAGTGAAAATGTCCAAATTGGGCCCAAAGTTTCAATATTTTGTGTGGCCGCCATTATTTTCCAGCACTGCCTTAACCCTCTTGGGCATGGAGTTCACCAGAGCTTCACAGGTTGCCACTGGAGTCCTTTTCCACTCCTCCATGACGACATCACGGAGCTGGTGGATGTTGGAGACCTTGTGCTCCTCCTCTCTCCGTTTAAAGATGCCCCACAGATACTCAATAGGGTTTAGGTCTGGAGACATGCTTGGCCAGTCCATCACCTTTTACCCGCAGCTTCTTTAGCAAGGCATTGGTCGTCTTGGAGGTGTGTTTGTGGTCGTTATATTGGAATACTGCCCTGCGGCCCAGTCTCCGAAAGGAGGGGGTCATGCTCTACTTCAGTATGTCACAGTACATGTTGGCATTCATGGTCCCCTTAGTGAACTGTTGCTCCCCAGTGCTGGCAGCACTCATGCATCCCCAGACCATGACACTCCCACCACCATGCTTGACTGTAGGCAAGACACACTTGTCTTTGTACTCCTCACCTGGTTGCCGTCGCACACGCTTGATGCCATCTGAACCAAATCAGTTTATCTTGGTCTCATCAGACCACAGGACATGGTTCCAGTAATCTATGTCCTTAGTCTGCTTGTCTTAAGCAAACTGTTTGCATGGTTTCCTGTGCATCATCTTTATAAGAGGCTTACTTCTGGGACGACAGCCATGCAGACCAATTTGATGCAGTGGCCAGCATATGGTCTGGGCACTGACAGGCTGCCCCCCACCCCTTCGACCTCTGCAGCAATGCTGGCAGCACTCATACATCTATTTCCCAAAGACAGCCTCTGGATATGACGCTGAGCATGTGCACTCAACTTCTTTGGAGCATGGCGAGGCCTGTTCTGAGTGGAACCTGTCCTGTTTATGCGCTGTATGGTCTTGGCCTCCGTGCTGCAGCTCAGTTTCAGGGTCTTGGCAATCTTCTTTATAGCCTTGGCCAGGGGTAGGCAACCTCGGCCCTCCAGCTGTGATAAAACTACAATGCCCATCATGCCTCAGGAGTCATGTCTGTGATTGTCTGGGTCTTGCAATGTCTCATGGGACTTGTAGTTTCACCACAGCTGGAGGGCCGAGGTTGCCTACCCCTGACCTAGGCCATCTTTATGTAGAGGAACAATTCTTTTTTTTGAGATCCTCAGAGTTCTTTGCCATGAGGTGCCATGTTGCACTTCCTGTGACCAGTATGAGAGAGAGGGCGATAACACCAAATTTAACATACCCGCTCCCCATTCACGCATGAGATCTTGTAACACTAACGAGTCACATGACACCGTGGAGGGTAAATGGCTGATTGGGCCCAATTTGGACTTTTTCACTTAGAGGTGTACTCCCTTTTGTTGCCAGCGGTTTAGACATTTAATGGCTGTGTGAGTTATTTTGAGGGGACAGCAAATATACATCGTTTAGACAAGCTGTACACTCACTACTTTACATGGTAGCAAAGTGTCATTTCTTCAGTGTTGTCACATGAAAAGGTATAATATATTTACAAAAATTGGAGGGGTGTACTCACTTTTGAGAGATACTGCATAATATAAAAATATCAAATATAATTTTATTACAGTTCATATGAAAACCAATAAAACAATTGCACAGAGATGGTGAAAAAAAGCTGCATACAAAATTGTGATGTTTGAAGAGCCCTTCACACATAATCTTCTACACTTTATAATATGTATGTATGTGCAAACCCTGTGTATAAATGTTAATTTTTCTTTTTTCAAGTCTCATGCAAAACATTACCATAGCCATGGTGGAATTGAGAATGGAAGTCATGCAGATGAAAAGGCTGAGGAGAGTGCTCATTTGGATGCTACATTGAAGGGCCTGACTGCACTTGGGGGTCTCTATTTCATGTTTTTGGTGGAGCATTTGATTACCTTGATCAAGCAGTATAAAGACAAACGAAAGGTATTGTGGCTGTCCTTTTTTTTTTTTTTTTTTTTGAGGTATCTGTATTAATGTATTTTAATAAACTTTTAGTCTGTAACTTTATATTCTTCATTATGTATTATGCCCCTCCCTCCTGTCCCCACAGCAAGCAGCTTGCTACTGGGGCAGCCTAGCTGCTGCTCTGTGTGTCAATTTAGACATGGAGCTGTGTTTTTCTCTTTTTCTCTTTCTCTTTTTCTCTCTCTCTCTTTGTCTTCTGCCCCCACTTTAACTTTGTAAAATGTTCTGGATTACTAGGGAAATGCGTTCAATGAGTTGCGTGCCACTTGAAAGACTTATCACTTTGACTTACAATTTTTTTATTTTTACTGAGCACCGGGAGTGCAGTTTTCGCTATACCTCTGGTGCTCCAATGCTGGGCCTTCTAGTCTCAGCTCCAGCAGCTGCAGAGTCACATGCAGAAAGAAAAATAATCCGGCGCAACAAGATTATATAGTCCAATAGGTAATAGATTGTATATTAAACCTGTGATAGGGGTATGGGGTAGTCCAAAGATAGTCTCTGATCCTGTATGGCAAGATGTAAAGGCCGGGGGGGGGTCGGGAAGCTTAGGACTATTTGCGGATGCTGTCCTCAGAGTTGTGACTGGCTCTGTGTGATTTAATGGGAGAGAGGAACAAAGGGAAGGAAGTGCCAGCTAAGTGCAGTATCCTGGTTAGATGCTTTGAGAACAATCACAAGATTAAAAAGCTAAGTGCTCATCTGGTGCTGAGTATGTAGATTCCTCATATATCCGATAGGAGGAACCTATATCTACAAACTCTGCACCAGATTAGCGTTCATCTTTTTAATCTTGTGATTGTTCATTTTTTAATAAAGCATCTAACTGGGATACTCCACTTAGCTGGCGCTTCCTTCTGTCTGTTCCTTTCTCCCGCAGAGTCATCTGCAGCCGCTGTCATCCCTCCCCTCCTGCTGCCAATCACAGAGCACTTTATATTATGTGAACTCCTTCACAAAATGCAAAGGTTTCTGTGAATGAACAGCAGCAGGGCGGGCCGAGGTGTGTGTGTGTGTGTGTGTGTGTGTGTGTGTGTGTGTGTGTGTGTGTGTGTGTGTGTGTGTGTGTGTGTGTGTGTGTGTGTTCTCACCTGTCTGCCTAATGCCGTGTACACACGGGCGGACTTTTCGATGGACTTTTCTATTCGTATGTGATGACGTACGACCGGACTAAATAAGGAAGTTGATAGCCAGTAGCCGATAGCTGCCCTAGCATCGGTTTTTGTCCGTCGGACTAGCATACAGACGAGCAGACTTTTCGACCGGACTCGAGTCCGTCGGAAAGATTTCAAACATGTTTTATTTCTAGGACCGTCGGACTTTTGGGGAAAAAAGTCAGCTGGAGCCCACACACGGTCGAATTGTCCGGAGTCTGGCCTGCCGGACCTAGTCCGTCAAAGTCAGCTTGTGTGTACGCGGCATTAGGAGTCTAGTGATAGCTAAAAAGAGAAGTCCACAAGGTGGCCTGCAACCTTGCTGTACTTCAGTCCATATTATGTCTTTACATTTTACAAAGTGACTGAATTCCTGGTGTTAAGCTTTAAGTGTATTGCAAAAAATGTGCATTTCATTGTGTGCAAAAAGGTGAGAAAAAAAAAACTTTGGCAGCTCATTGACCCATGGGAAGGCTCAAGAAGTTGAAGGGATTGAGCCAATCTTGACTTTAAAGAAGACTGAGGGAACATGCGGACCGTGAGAGGGTAACGGTATAATGTACACATATACAGGTATGGCTGCACAGGGCAAAGATGTGCTGATAGCATTTGTAATCTGAAGATCAGAAATGGTCACTAAGACCAGAAGGGATGCATAGCATATCCCAGGTTTTTATTAACTATGCTCCAATTAACTTTTATTAACTTATTTGTAAAAGTGTGCTTTTACATAGTAGTTAAAGTGGAGTTCCACCCAAAAATGAAATTTCCACTTTTTGGATTCCCCCCCCCCCCATCCGGTGTCACATTTGGCACCTTTTCAGGGGGGAGGAGGGAGCAGATACCTGTCTAATACAGGTATTTGCTCCCACTTCCTGGCATAGATCACCGCGGCGCTTGCGGTAACCTACTCCACTTCCGGTGCCTACACTCTCCTCCACCGCTGTATTCTGTGAGACACAGAACACAGCAGGGACCAGAGAGGACGCACAGTGCGACTCGCACATGTGCAGTAGGGAACCAGGCAGTGAAGCCGCACGGCTTCACTTCCTTATTCCCTCACCGAGGATGGCGGCGGCAGCAACCGAGACCTGAAGAATGGATCGGCTTCGGCTGCCGACATCGCGGGCTCCCTGGACAGGTAAGTGTCCATATATTAAAAGTCAGCAGCTGCAGTATTTGTAGCTGCTGGCTTTTAATATATATATATATTTTTTTTTTTTTCAGCGGACCTCCGCTTTAAGTGAACCTAAATGGCTCTAAATAAAATGTTACAGCGACCATGTCCCTTTTTGTAAGTCCTTTTACTTGTAGCCTACTGACCTTTCCCAGAACCTTCAGCATTTAAATTAAGCTCCAGTCACTAGAACTGGACTCCTGAAGTCTGCTGGGAAACTAACACATATGGGAGTATCAATCTGTTACCCTTTATAGCTCACGCTGATTTCTCCCTCTGACTTGACATCACTCTCTCAGTGAATGCTGCGGGGAACCAAGAGGATCAGCACTCCCAGGTTTCAGTGTCCCAGGAGACTTCAGGAGACCAGTTCTAATGAGCAGTATATGTATATGTGTATATATATATATATATATGTCGCCTAATGGCAGCAGGGTTGCTTTAATTGGTTGATGTTTTGTGATCTAAATTTAAATTTGTTTTATTCAAGAATCAAAAGAAAACTGAAAATGATGAGGACTTTGAAGTTAAAAAGCAGCTGTCAAATCATTCACACACTGAAGATAAAGAAACTTCAGAGGCAGATTTCCGTATGTATATTGTTCATACAGATGTGTGCAACCTATTGCTTTAGGGTGTGTACCCCTATTCAATTATTTTAAGACTGAGTACAAGTAGCAATACTTTTTTTCCAAGTACTCGCCGATTACGGTACTATTTTATTTATTTTAATGTCATGTGACAGTGGCACATGTGTCAGTATTTATTTATTCTTTTTAGGGGGAGGGTGGACCGTGCCAGTGTGTGTTGTGACATTTCTCCTTTGAGACAGGAACTGAGGATACAGGTTCCCTAGTCCCTTTCTCTGCAGCCTCAACTGCACTGAAGATGAATGGAGAGGAGACAGCGGCTCCTCTCCATTCATAAACTGAAGCATCATAAACACAGGTTACAATGTTTTAGTTATGTGAATGGACAGAGTCAGTGATCACATGGAGGATAACTGGAGGGGGACACGGAGGAGAACAGAGGGGGACTGGAGGAGGATACGGGGACAGTCTGCGGTGATCAGTGTGGCTTTGGGGGCAGTTACAAGCACCGATTACCGCTGTATAGATTTCACTAAAGCAGCTGAAAGCCATGGGGAAGGGAGAAGCGTCTGTCAGGCTTTATTGAAATCTATACAGAGTGATCGGTGCTTGTAGCTCCCCCCACCGCCGCACCGATGATCCCTGACTTCCCAGGTATTGGGTGAAGCATCGGAGCATTTGCCCGAGTACAAGTACTCGGGCAAATGCTCGGTATCGGACAACTCTAATATATATAATACACACACGCACACTTTTATAAATATAGGTAAACCAACATTTTAAAACAAATTAAAACATTTTTTAACTACTTGAGCTCGAAATGTTTTACTCCCTTGACCAGGCCATTTAACTTGCAATTGTGTGGTCATGCCACACTGTACCCAAATTAATTTTTTATAATTTTTTTCACACCGCTTTCTTCTGGTGGTATTTGATCACCGAGTTTTTTTGTTTTTTTTTGCGGTATAGGTGAAAAACGACTGGAAGCAGCTCTCCAGTTCTTTGTGTATAGTTTAGGGCAGTGTTTCTCAAATCCAGTCCTCAAGGCGCCCCAACAGGTCTTGTTTTCAGGCTTCCCATTATTTTGCACAGGTGATTTGATCAGTTTCCCTGCCTTAGTAATTACTACAGCCGTTTCATATAAAGGGAAATCCTGAAAACATGACCTGTTGGGGTGCCTTGAGTACTGGAGTTGAGAAACAGTAATCAAGCTAAACTTTTGCCCATCAGCCACTTGCCACATGCCTGGAAGTAGAGGACTCCCAGGCTGCCATCTCTGTTTCGCCTCCTTCCCAGTTTTAGTTGTTTGACCAGCTAGAGCAGCCACCTGTGAGGGTGCTAAAACGAGAGTTCGGCCACACCCCCAGCCTACCTGCCCACCACCTCCTCAGCCCGGGGAAATAAAGCTGGGAGCTGTAGTTCTCATGTCTTGGAAGCTAAAAGATGTAAAAAGCTATGCATAAAACAGTATTTTAGCCAAAATCAAACCTTTTATTTTTGCACCTTACCAATTCTTAAATGTGATGGCTGCATTAGTTTTTTCTTTTTTTTTCCCCATCTAGTGACCCAGCCAGTAAGTCTGTTTTTTCAAAAGGAAAAAAAAACAGTTTGCTGTAACTGCTTGTGTGACTGTAGTGTGAGCTGGAGTTTGGCTTCAGTTGTTCTAAATCTTTTAGTAGCTCTAATACTCCCCTCCCTAAGGATTAATAATACTGCTGTCCAAAGGACCCCCTGTGCTCCTTCATCCAGGGTGGAGGCACACTAATACAGGAGGTGTGTTACTGGCCAGATCACCATGTAAAAAGAGAGGAGAAAAAGCCCCCAAAAAATAAAAAATTAATGCACCCACCACAACTAATGATTAGTAAACTTCAATAGATTACATTTATGGTTTGGGGTTTAACCACTTAAGCCCCAGACCATTTGGCTGGCCAAAGACCAGAGCACTTTTTGCGATTTGGTACTGCGTCGCTTTAACTGACAATTGCGCGGTAGTGCGATGTGGCTGCCAAACAAAATTGATGTCCTTTTTTCACCACAAATAGAGCTTTCTTTTGGTGGTATTTGATCACCTCTGCTGTTTTTTATTTTTTGCGCTATAAACAAAAAAATAGCGACAATTTTGAAAAAAAAAAAACGCATTTTTTTTTACTTTTTGCTATAATAAATATCCCCCAAAAATATATATAAAAAAAACTTTTTTCCTCAGTTTAGTCAGATACCTATTCTTCTACATATTTTTGGTAAAAAAAAATTGCAATAAGCGTTTGGTTTGCGCAAAAGTTATAGCGTCTACAAAATAGGGATAGTTTTATGGCATTTTTATTACTAATTTTTTTTTTTTTCCTAGTAATGACGGCAATCTGCGATTTTTATCATGACTGCGACATTATGGCGGAGAGATCGGACACTTTTGGCGCTATTTTGGAACCATTCACATATATAAAGCGATCAGTGCGATTAAAAATACATTGATTACTGTGCACTCGCTGTAGGGGTTAAGTGTATCCTAGGGAGTGATTCTAACTGTGAGGGGGCTGGGCTACGTGTGACATGGCACTGATCACCGCTCAGATTTACAGGGAGCTGTGATCAGTGTCCTGTCACTAGGCAGAACGGGGAAATGTTTGTTTACATCAGCATTACCCCATTCCTCTCCGTGAGGTGATCACACTCGCGGAGCTCGCAGCGAGCGCGCGCACGATGGCACGGTGGCAAATTTAAAGGGACATACCTGTACGCCCATTTGCCTGTCCGTGCCATTGTGTCGACGTATATCTACATGCGGCAGTCGGCAAGCGGTTAATACTGCTTTAAGTGGTACATTATCAATAATTTTGTTGGCCAAATGAGCTTTAGATGCACAACTGATTCTTGGGGTATAAAGGAGGTTTTTTAAGTTCTGCTTAACCACTTCAGCCCTGGAAGGATTTACCCACTTGACCAGGCCGTTTTTGCGATACGGCACTGCGTTAATTTAACCGACAATTGCGCAGACGCGTGACGCTGTACCCAAATAAAGTTGATGCCTTTTTTTTCGGTGGTATTTGATCACCTCTGCGGTTTTTATTTTTTGTGCTATAAACAAAAAAAGCGACAATTAAAAAAAAAAAAAAAAATTAACTTTTTTTGCTATAATACATATCCAAAAAAAAAATGTGTAAAAACTAATTTTTTCACCAGTTTATTCATTTATTTTTCATCAGTTTAGATATGTATGTATTCTACATATTTTTGGTAAAAAAAAAAAAATCCCAATAAGTTTATATTGATTGGTTTGCGCAAAAGTTATAGCGTCTACAAACTAGCGGTTTTAGGGGCGTGGCCTGACCTAGCAGGAAGATGGAAGCTTAATCCCTGAGCTCCTGCTGCCACAGGGAAAAGCTGACTGGAATCTGAGGTAAAATTGCCCCTAATCCCCTCCAAATCATGGGGACTGCATTGCGGAACTCTTCTGCCTCCGGCTCCCGTTTCCCCTGCGAACAAATAGGGGACGGGGGTCATAATATTCCTGAAATGCTTCTTACTGGTAGAGGGAACACGGCGCCCTCCCGCCACAGACACTCACACTCTCAGGCTTCTGAGGCATCCCTGACAGAACTGCCACACGGGATCTCCAAACCCTCACAGGGATAGAAATGGCATTGAACTCTCACCCCAGTCGCACTTAAACATGCAGGACCTGCGGACCATAGCAGCGGATATCAAAGACGCCTTATCTGCTGCCATTTTGGAGCCCAGGCTCGATATCCGTGCGCTCAGTGACAGAGTTCTCACAGCTGAAAGCGTGACTGAACGCCATTGTGCAACTATCAGCAAAGCTGCGAATCGCATTGACTCCCACACATTACAAATGAGAGATATGCAACGCCATCTGGAAGACCTCGATAACAGAGGTTTGCGCCATAATCTCAGAGTCAGAGGACTGCCAGAGGCCATCGAGGGAGCACAAATAGCCCCCCCCCATGACTGGAATTTTCAATGATCTGCTCCATAGACCACCTCATATGCCCATTGACATGGAAAGGATCCACCGGGATCCAACTGGTATGTGGAGTTTCATCGCACAGTGACAAGCAAAGAATCACCTCAAGAAGAACCTATGGAGGTGCAAGATACCAGGTACCATAGGAGAACGTCCCCATCAGCCCCCAGGCACCTTACCGGTACCCGCACTCTCCTTCAGGAGGGCAGCCCCACAAACTCGCTAAGGCTCGGGAGAGCTCGCCAAGACCGTTAGCCGGCTTCAGATACACGTTACCATGTAATCTCAGTTAGCCCTGTTCGGCTTCTAATCAGTTCTTTCACACTGTTAACCTTTAATTCAATGTTTATGTGACTGACTTTCTTCAATATTCGGAGATATTCGGCACAATAGATGTTTTGCATCTTGTACTGGGTTCGGATTGTGTCCCTGTCATAGACATTGCAAGTTTAGCTAGAAAGCAGCAGCACTTGCCTATGGAATGAACACCGCCCATATGTCTAGTGGAGTGTTCTAAAACTACATGACCCACAACACCCTGCGGTTTGTAACTGCCCCTGACTTGGCAGCAGTTCTGTACAGTGTCACTTCCACCCAACAAGTTCCCTGACACTAAGGAAAAGCCTCAAGAACGTCCGATGAACACTGCGACTGTTACCCGGACAACGCCTCACACAGATAATCGCACTCAATGCTGACTTCCAAAGCCGCGTCTCACACAGCCTCCTTCCACTCCATCGCTGGCTGCAACTTGTTTATTTACATGTTTCTCCAGTTAGTGTTCTATCCCTCTTTTGAGATTTTTGTGCTGTTTTTAGGCCCTATAAATGTCCTCTGTTTTAATTACTTCACACGTTCTGAGGCCCGATACTTGACCCATAAGTGGGCACCCACCTTTACAAATCCCGGATTTAGCCATGATAGTATTTAATGGCGTTTTGGGTGCCTTCTGGTATGGAGGCTGGGTGGTGGTTTCAGGACTCCCAATATATGATGGTTCTTGTATGCTATTTTTGTAATGATGCATTTACGCACCCAAATCCCACCACCCAGCACTCATGCTTCTTTGAGAGTATCCCCTTGCCCTATTATATATCCCCCAGAAAATAAGTTCTCCAAAACCTCCTCCCTTTATCACCTAAAGACCCTGTGGCGGCGGACTATACCATTCTTTCCTTTACCTATAGTCCTCCTTCACTGCTTGGTGATTGCCAACCCCCACACAGTTGTGAGTCACGGGCTATTACACCCCTTAGGGTGCACACATCGTGCCCGCACTGTACTTTACTGATACTGTACAGTTTAGAGGTAGGGGAGCAAGTCACCCCCAAACCTAATCGGTTTCACCCCAGTTACCTCAACATTACACTTAAGCCTGCCATACACTAAACAGACCCACATCCTGATCGCCTAGGTCATCCCTCTCCCTTTACTCGTACTTATGGCAGATGACACAGACCCCTGGGCCTCACCGCCTGACCCACATAAGCACTTACAGACACTCAAACTCTGCTCAATCAATATACAAGGTTTTAACATCCCAGAGAAAAGGTCTAAAGTGTTCTATTTCCTACAACGATCAAAAATACGTGTAGCACTTATACAGGAAACGCACTTCAGGACGGATAGCATCCCTAAACTGTATAATCACCAATTCCCACTGGTGTACCGCGCTTCCAACACCAAGGCTAAATCCAAAGGAGTCACAATCCTAATTTCTAAACAATGCCCCTTGAAGGTGACAAAAGTCCAAAGAGACTCCCAAGGGAGATTCCTATTCATTAAAGGAACTCTGCACCACAGACCTGTCACAATAGCTAACATTTACGCTCCTAACTCGCAACAAGTGGCCTTTTTTAGAGACACCTTCCAACAACTTCTCAGCTTCCAATCGGGTACTCTGATAGTAGGAGTCGACTTCAATGTCGCTCTGAATCCTTCCCTTGACACATTCAACGGTGCTTCCTCCCTAACCTACAGAGCCTTACGAGCTATTAAAGTGCAACTCAGCAACCTGTTACTTCATGATACCTGGCGCACATTACACCCCAACACTAAGGACTTCAGCTTCTTTTCTGCACCTCATAACAAATACTCCAGAATAGACCACTTTTTCTTATCTCAAAATGATCTTGCACACCTCTCAAAAGCTACGATTGAAACCATGGTGCTTTCTGATCACAACCCCATATTTATAACTCTAACCCTTCCAACGACCCATGGTAGGTCCAACATATGGCGACTTGATAATTCTCTACTGACCGATCTAGACCATATACGACAAATTACAAATGCAACAGAAGACACCTCTTCCATCTCCGTTTGGGCAGCACACAAATGCGTCATAAGGGGGAAATTTATCTCCCTTGCGGCCCAACGAAACAAACTTAGAAAAGCATGCATTAATGAGCTGACCGACCGCATACTAACACTTGAACAAGCAACAAAAAAAACATCGCTAGCAGCTTCCACATTGACGGAACTAACTCAGACCAGAGAAGAACTTCTAGAGGAACTTAACCACACACTAAAACGTAACTACTCCAAGATCCAAAAATTATTCTACGAATTCGGCAACAAGTCTGGTAAACTTTCAGCCAGAGCGCTTGTTAAGTCAAGTTAAGAAAGCGGCCCATACCATTCACAAAATTACAACACCGACTGGCGACACCCTTGTTACTACGAATGACATCTCTGACCATTTTGTTCAGTACTTCTCCAAACTATACAACCTCCCCACCACGCTCCCCCCTGCAGCCACCTCGGACCGAATGACAGCCATTACAGACTTCCTTGCACAATACTGTCCCTCCCCCCTCTCTCCTGATGAATCCTCGGACCTTGATCTCCCACTCTCAGGAGAATAAATTTTAACTGCATTAAAACAAATGAAACCGGGCAAAAGCCCTGGCCCAGATGGCCTGACAGCTATTATAAGTCCTTCGCAGACACCCTCTTTCCCCACCTCACCAAAGCCTTCAATAATCTATCATCAACCTCCTAATACGATGAGGGACATCCTTGAAGCACACGTCACTCTCATTCCCAAACAAGGCAAAGACCCCTCATTGGTCTCTAACTACCGCCCAATTTCACTTCTGAACGTAGACCTAAAGCTCTACGCCAAAGTGCTGGCAAACCGCATTCTCCCTCTGCTACCCAAATTAATCTCCCTTGATCAAGTAGGTTTTGTCCCTGGCAGGGAGGCCAGGGACAATACTATCAAGGCACTTAATATCCATCACTGGCTCTCCAAAACATCCACACAAGGTTTTTTCCTGTCTTTGGACGTGGAGAAGGCGTTCGACAGGGTGGCCTGGGACTATATGGAAGCAACTTTAAGAGTAATGGGTTTCCCATCGCATCTACTTCAAATTATCCTGGCGATATACTCTGCACCTACAGCTAATCTTAATATCAATGGCTGCCTGTCGAACGCCTTCTCTGTCTTAAACGGAACCCGTCAGGGATGCCCCCTATCCCCGCTCATATTCATCCTTACTATGGAACCAATGCTCCGCAGATTAAGAGACAACCCAGACGTCAAAGGCATTAACATTGGTGATGACCACTATAAATTAGCAGCCTATGCGGATGACTTTTTACTCTTCCTCACGGACCCTATAGTCACTATCCCCAGTCTTCTTAAAGATCTCTCATTATTCAAACTTTACAAAATCGAAAACACTGAACATAACCCTACCAGCCACACTGGTCACCCAATGCAAACAGAACTTCCCTTTTTACATGGGAATCACAGGACATTACATACCTGGGCATTAAAATACCTACTAAACTACAGGATCTCTACTTGAGAAATTTCCAACCCGTGCTTCAAGACATACAAGCTGATTTAAATTAAATTAAATTCTTAAATGCGATCTTATTGCGGGGCATGTGTGAGTACAATTGTGTTTTATTATCCCACATGTTTTTAGTTTATTCGCGAAATGAGGTATGTTCTTTCTTTTATTTGAGCGATATCGATCAATGAAGGTATGAAAGCAATCCACCACATGTGAACAACATCAGACTTACACACCTGATCATTTGGGTATCGTTGTCCTTTTGTTTTTTATCTTACAAATGAATGGTATTTGACTTTTTTCCCCAGCATCTCCAGAAATCTACAAGCATTTTGGAAGAACAGTAATTTATATCTATTGTGGTTTACTGGACACTTGTATATGATTAGTTTATTCTTTATTGGATCTCATCCTTTATTGGATCACTGTACTATATTAGGGTTGATGGTAGCGCTTTATTAACTTTTTATACATTTAAATGCAAGGCATTCAAATGAAGACAGTTCAGGTAATGGTTGCAGAGATAGCACCAGGTCACTACGATAGATGACTGACAGGCCCCCACTGCGCCCTGAGCTGCAAGCGTTTTGGAGGTAGCTATATCCTTAGGGACAACTCTCATTTAAAGAAGAAAAGGTATTTGATTGGTGCCCGGTCTCTGTAATGCACATATAATCCAGACATTTATCCAGGATATGGTCATGATTGATGCAGAATTTGTTTGTAATAGACTGTGCATTTAAAAGTTCAATTTTGCTGCTTTATGATGCAACAAGTCTTTTCACCGGCCATAGCAGAGTATAGTCCACTCCACGGTTCTTATTCAGCTCACTGTTATCAGCGTTTTGAGCCATAAGCTTTTGTGGCAGTATAGAAGCATAAATTCTGACAGGGTATGTAAACTTATGAGCCAAAATTTACAAAGAAATTTTAAATATTTGTTTTTTTTAATTGAGAATTTAAAGCAGAAAGTAAACATTTTTCAGTCTTTTTTTCATTTTTATATTGCAAACAGTAAATAACACTGGTGATCAAATACCACCAAAAAAAAGCTGTATTGTGTGAAAAAAAATTATACAAGTTTATTTTTTAAAGCGTTGCATGACTGTGCAATTGCCAGTTGAAGTAGTGCAGTGCCGAATAGCAAAAAATGGCCTGGTCATAAAGGGGTAAAATCTTCTGGAGCTGAACTGGTTAAAAGAAGTTGAGAAAAGTTGCAATTTATTATTTTTTTTTTTGTTTTGTGTTTTAATAATGCTTTAACCAGGAGACACAGCAAATGACCTAAAATGTTGATCATGACAGGCATTATGCTTAAAATTTGGTTTGTGTTTAAAAATAATTTGGTATTTTTGACTTTTATCAAGATACGGATAATGAAGGCTACATAGATGGTCAAGCACAAGATGTATCTCAACAGCCAACTGCCCCAGAGGAAGAAGAAGAGATAATGATTGCTCAGTCTAATGATGAAACTAGTTACAGGGAGTATGTCTCCAGAGGATGTGAAAACAAATGTCATTCTCACTTTCATGACACACTTGGACAGTCTGATGACCTTATACATCATCACCATGACTACCACCATATCTTACATCATCATCATCACCAAAATCACCATCCACATAGCCATTCTCAGCGCTACTCCCGGGAGGAGCTGAAAGATGCTGGCATTGCCACCTTGGCTTGGATGGTAATAATGGGTGATGGACTGCACAACTTCAGTGATGGTCTAGCTATTGGTAAGATATTACAACTCTACAAAACATGATTTGCATTTTTATGGACCATCTACTACTACTGTAATTCAGTAAAGCAATGCTTTTAGTGGGAAAACTGGTTATGATGTATTTCTGCTTCTACATGCTTCTAACAGTCATACTTGCGAAGAAATGCAAAAAAATTGATTTTGTTGCCGTTTGTGTCCCCATTGGGGACACATAGCTGATGGTGAGGGAAATAACACTTTTGAAAGCTGTCCTCTCTGCGTTGTCTGGGGGCTACACTGGCTGCTATTAATATATGGGGTGACACTACGGTTGCCACCTGTCCAGGATTCACCCAGACAGTCTGGGTTTTGAATCATGTGTCCGGGTTTCAGTCCGCCTGAAACCCGGACACATTATTCAGACCGGACTGTGGGTGTAGCTTCAGGCAGCCTCTCTGTCACACATGGAATGGAGGAAATGGGACTGGAGGAGGACATGGGATGGAGGAGGAGGAGGAGGAGGAGTCAGCAATTCTGTCACTTACTTTCAAGGTATCGGCATGTTATACATAGTTACATCGGTCCACCTTGGAGCAATGTAACTTTGTATATACCGTACCTGTCCAATGGCCCTGGGAGCTGGAAATCACTGAAGTAGACACTACTACTCCAGTGACCTTCACTTGCTTCCAGGTCCCCTGCTGATCTGCTGGCCTGATGCATTTTGAACACAGGTGGTCAGCCGCTCAGCACAGGGCGCCATTTGGCAAATGCTTTGTATTTTCTGAATGCAATCAAAGTGTGCTCTGCTTGGGCAAGGTGGAGAGCGTGCCATGGAGCCCAGCCTCTTGGCATTGTCCAGTCAACGCTTTGCATTAATTCAGAAAATGCAAAGCATTCTTGAATGGTGCCCATGTCGAGTAACCGACCCCCTGTGTTCTCAGTGCAGCATAGTGGCTGCCACTGAAGTGGCAGCGTCCACTGCAGTAATTTCCAGCTTTCAGGGGTATCGGTCAGGTAAGATAGAGATATAGATAGTTACATTGGTCCAGAGATGGAGATATCTGTGTACTATGTACAATATTCATACCCCTTGACATTTTCCACATTTTGTCATGTTGCAACCAAAAACGTAAATGTATTTTTGGGGATTTTATGTGATAGACCAACACAGTGGCACATAATTGTGAAGTGGAAGGAGAATGATAAATGGTTTTCAAAATTTTTTACAAAAAGAATGTGAAAAGTTTGGCGTGCATTTGTATTCAGCTCCCTTTACTCTGATACACCTAACTAAAATCTCGTGGAACTAATTGCCTTCAGAAATCACCTAATTAGTAAATAGAGTCCACCTGTGTGTAATTTAATCTCAGTATAAATACAGCTGTTCTGTGAAGCCCTCAGAGGTTTGTTAGAGAAACTTGGTGAATAAACAGCTTCATCAAGGCCAAGGAACACACCAGACAGGTCAGGGATAAAGTTGTGGAAGTTTTAAAGCAGGGTTAGGTTATAAAAAAAATATCCCAAGCTTTGAACATCTCACAGAGCACTGTTCAACCCATCACCTGGAAATGGAAAGAGTATGGCACAACTGCAAACCCACCAAGACATGGCCGTCCACCTAAACTGACAGGCCGGGCAAGGAGAGCATTAATCGGAGAAGCGGCCAAAAGGCCCATGGTAACTCTGGAGGAGCTGCAGAGATCCACAGCTCAGGTGGGAGAATAAGTCCACAGGATTTTGTGCACGCCACAAATTTGGCCTTAATGGAAGAGTGGCAAGAAGAAAGCCAATGTTATAAGCCATACGCAGCCATGTGGGGGCAGCAAACATGTGGAAGAAGGTGCTCTGGTCAGATGAGACCAAAATTGAACTTTTTGGCCTAAAAGCAAAGCACTGTGTGGCCGAAAACTAACACTGCACATCACCCTAAACACGCCATCTCCACCATGAAACATGGTGGCAGCATCATGTTGTGGGGATGCTTTTCTTCTGCAGGGACAGGGAAGATGATCAGAGTTCATGGGAAGATGCATGGAGCCAAATACAGGGCAATCTTAGAAGAAAACCTGTTAGAACCTGCAAAAGACTTGAAACTGGGGCAGAGGTTCACCTTCCAGCAGGACAACTCCCCTAAACGTACAGCCAGAGCTACAATGGAATGGTTTAGATCAAAGCAGCCATGTCAGTGCAGCCTTCCCCAGTGTCCATTGCAGCCTTATCCCAGTGCAGCCTTGCCCCAGTGCAGCCTTGCAGCTCACAGTTTGAAAATCCTGTGATCCCCTGCGATCCTAAGCTTCAAAATCGCCAACCGCGATTTGAAAATGGCGCTCCCGGCGCCGACATACACAGAGCCGGTCCTCGGCTCTTCTCGGCGGCTCTCGTTCACTTTCGGCTCCACTCGTAGTCCCGCCCGGAATGGGCGTGACTGTGAGCGGAGCTATCCGAACCTAGCCGAGTGCACTCGGCTAGGTTTGGGCGGCGCTCGAGTGAAGCCAAAAGTGCCTGAGAAGAGCCGAGGACGGGCTCTGTGTATTTCGGCACCGGCGGCGCCATTTTCAAATCGCGGTCGGCGATTTTGAAGATCTGTCAGCTCAGGATCGCAAGGGATCGGCGTATAACACGCACCCGCAATTTTCCCCTGATTTTAAGGTGAAAAAAGTGCGTGTTATACGCCGATAAATACGGTATTTGACTCAAGGGGGCTGAATACAAATGTACGCCAGACTTTTCACATATTTATCTGTAAACAATTTTGAAAACCATTTATGATTTTCCTTCCACTTCACAATTACAATACATACTTTTTCAAGGCACTGTATAACATGCTGATGCCTGGAATGTGACCCTAAAAATGGCATGCATAACTGCAAAGAAGCATAGGAATACCTACTTCTGCCTGTGCTGCTAAACACAGTTCTGCTGCAGAATAATCTCTTTGGGAAGTCTCTTCCTGAAACTGACATTTCCAGGAGTCTCTATCTTCTGTCTCTCCTAAACTGCTGAATGGTTCCTTCATGGCACTGTCATGTAGTGACATGGAGGTTGGTGAGAGGAGCCATTGAAAACTGGAGGGGAGGCAAGAGATCATTATTCCTGATGTAGTGTCTGTTTCAGAAGAGACTTTAGTCAGATTACTTCAGCAGAGATGTTCACCAGTGCATATTGCAGGAGAGGTAATTATTCCTATGTATCTTTGCAGGTATGGTATTGTAAAGAAATGTTGGGTAAACATTCGCTTTAAAGATAAAATAGTGTGTTACAGTAAATATATATTTTTAGCCATTTTGGTGTTTACTCTAAAATGTATTTATATTATACTATTCATCCAAAACTGGTATAGAGTCACTCCTGGGTCTTGCAGAGGAAGTAGCATTTTTATTGTCGACATTTCACTAAAGCTCAGTCTATCTTTTTCAAGGCTGGACTGAGCTTCATCAATATGTTGACCATAAAAACCTGTCTGTTTTAATCTATCTCCTCTGCAAGAATCATGATTGCCTATATACTAGTTTAGAATTTATATGGATTTCTTTGTGGGTGAGCACCTGGGCATTTACTACAAATGTAGAGTGCGGTGGCCACCATTGGAACGGTTTATATTATAATATTCACATTTGATATGCTTATTTTATGTGTGTCGAAAGGTTGTAGATTAGTTACTAGAAACAAGTCCAGTGTTTTGATGCTACTGAGCTCCATAAACGCCATGAAGTCTTAAATGAGTATAATTGTGTAGTTTACACTCATCTCGGCTTGCAAAGATCTCTTGCTTCTGTCCCACTGCTTATTTGAATTGCTGTAGGTGGCATCGTATGTCTTTGAAGCACGAGTAACCAGTAGGCTTGCATTTTAAGAATGAACACTAAACAAGTTTGTAGCAGAAAGTAGTGCCTGACTATTTAAGTAAGCAATAATTGCAAATAGAAATTCATTTATAAAACCTTCAATCATTGAAAGAAAAACTTTTTTTTAATTTTTTTTTAATATATAACAGAAAGACGGTGCTTTTTTTTTTTCCTTCAAATATTATTTAGTAATTGAACATTACTGTGGAGTTAATAAACATATTTTTTTTTCACAGCTCAACAGTTAATCCAGGAGGTCTAAACTCCTTCTTTTTTTTTTTTTTCTTTATTATTAAATATGATTACAAAAGCAAAATCCAAAGCTCGGTCCTGCTGGGGATTGTTTATGTAAAGGCATCTCCCAGCAGATTATTTGGCGTACCGGTGAGAAGTACAGTAGCCCAGAGATCCCCGGCTTTCTATTCACTGAAGTCTGCTAACTGGAAGTTGATTGGTTACTGTTTATTGCATTTTGCTCCTGATTAGAGTTGGATTCTCATGTACTAAGCAGCATAAAATGCTCTTTCATATTTAAGCTTGTTGCTTTATGTTATTAATGTGTTTATTATTTGCATACATATTGTGTTATGCTAATAGTTGCTTTTAATTACAGGAGCAGCATTTACTGAAGGCGTATCCAGTGGATTAAGTACATCTGTAGCTGTTTTTTGTCATGAACTACCACATGAATTGGGTAAGGTTGAACTACATGGCTGTAGCTTATGAGTCCTGCGATTGTCCATGAAGGTTATAAATGTCAGCCACACATCTGGTCGTTTTATTGGTTTTTTTTAAATCGGGTACTTACCAGTCCATGGAATCCACCACTGGCTTTCTGCAGCTATCTTTTTCAACCACTGCGGGTCACCAGTGCTGCCATTTTGGAATTGGGAGCAGGCTTCTTCATAAATTCCCGCCAGGTCCCCACTGTGCATGAGCAGAATTGTACAGTGTTGTGAGAGTAGTCCAGCAACCTCCTGGGACATGTGTTCTAGAATGCTGCGAGTGGGAAGGTGGGCAAGAAGAGTAATGTCATTCTCCCCCAGGCAAGAAATGAAGAGAAAAAAAAAAATTCTGCTTCTCAAAGTGGTGGGGGTGGGGGGGAGGATGAGCCGTACATTCAGGCCCCAGTCACACCTAAGCAGTTTGTAGCACGAAACTTGAAGCTCAAATGCTCAGGGAGAAGAAAAATCAGTGCATCTCTATGGTTATTGTTCACTCTCCACTCCACTCCAGAATGCCTGAAGCTCAAGAGTTTTAGAGGTACTTTTTGTAGTGTGAATTGTGCAGATTGGTGTGCTTTTTGAAGCATTTTTTCCCCCAAAGAAATGCATTGAAACATGGACATTTTTGATGCATGTTTTTCATCTCATGTAAAGCTACCTCCCCGCCAGGAAATCAACAAAAATCAATTTTGGTTTGCAATGCAAAGGAAGATGGAGGAGATGGTGGGGTTGACTTGCTAAAATTGGAGATTGCAAAATCTGATACAGCTGTGCATGGTAGTTAATTGGCTTCTAATTCAGGTTGTTCAACTTTGACAGAAAAAAAAAAAAACTGGAAGCTGATTCATTTCTATGCAGAGATTCACCAGATTTTGCACTCTCAAATTTTAGGAGTCAACCCTAGGGTCTCATTTTGATACTGAGACCTTTATCCAGATAGTGAGGGAGCACTCCTGTCTGTACAATCCTCAGGACTCCCATTACAAGTCCCAAGCGAGCAAGATTCTGTGGTATCTGTTATTGTCAGGAATGGGAGTATTAGTCACAGTAAGGGAGTTTTTTTTTTCTTTGGGCTGTTCTTTGGTGTTCGATAAGGTAATAGCAAGACATTTACATCTAAATATATAAAGGTTTGCAGTGATATGTAAATTTTTATGAATACGTGTAAAAGCTGTAAACGTATGTTCAGGGAATTGTTTGGATTTGTTTTACCCTCTTCATGAAGGGGTTAAATAAATTCAACAATACAAGAAAAAAACAGCTGAGACTGTCACTCACAGGGTGTGTGCTGGAGGTCTCTCCCCTGTCACCTTTATACCTCTTGGTGTCAGAAAAATTGTCAGAAGTGACTTGGGAAGATAGCAGAGGAACAAAGCAGCAGAAGGAAATGACACTTAGTGCTCTGGATTGAGACCATACACACTAGAGAGGGATATGCTTTGCTCATATTTCATGTCAGAGGTTTACAAACACTAATGCCCCGTACACACGGTCGGATTTTCCGATGGAAAATGTCCGATCGGAGCGTGTTGTCGGAAATTCCGACCGTGTGTGGGCTCCATCGGACATTTTCCATCGGATTTTCTGACACACAAAGTTGGAGAGCAGGAGATAAAATTTTCCAACAACAAAATCCTTTGTCGGAAATTCCGATCGTGTGTACACAAATCCGACGGACAAAATGCCGCACATGCTCAGAATAAATAGAGATGAAAGCTATTGGCCACTGCCCCGTTTATAGTCCCACCGTATGTGTTTTACGTCACCGCGTTCAGAACGATCGGATTTTCCGACAACTTTGTGTGACCGTGTGTATGCAAGACAAGTTTGAGCCAACATCCGTTGGAAAAAATCCATGGATTTTGTTGTCGGAATGTCCGAACAAAGTCCGACCGTTTGTATGCCCTATAAGTCACTTGTGAGTATGGGGTGCTAATGTGATAAGATAAAGAGCTCCAACAAGCATATACAATTTTTTTATTAAATATAAATATATATATAAATAAATAAAAACATTTTTGAATATTATAGTAAAAAAATGCTTTTTTTTGTTTATAGCGCAAAAAAAAAACGCATAGGTGATCTAATACCACCAAAAGAAACCTCTATTTGTGGGGAAAAAAAGGACATCAATTTTGTTTGGGTACAACGTCGCACAACTGCGCAATTGTCAGTGACGCAGTGCCATATTGCAAAAAATGGCCTGGTCATTAAGGGGGTAAATCCTTCCGGTTCTTAAGTGATTAAAAGGGCCCCAGCCAGACCTGAAACATTGACTTGTTGTATGATGATGGTGATGTTAACCTAATAAATATTTCCTTGATACAATGGAGATAACCTGGCTTCTGTTAAATGTTTGTTAAATTTTCTGTTCAAGACTTTCTTTGAATTAACTATAGTTCTATGTTTATGTAGTAATATGAAAACTAAAGGCCTGTGGGTAACGATAGCCTGCGGCACCTTAATGATTATCAACTTTTGGCTCATTGGTGGCCACACAAGTGGAAGCTGTTAAGATTACATAGTGTATCCCATTTCAGGATGATGGGCTGATTTTTAAAGCATAGTGATGACTATTTCCCAAATATACTCATCTGGCTGGTGTGCACTCTGTGCTTGCATGCCACTGTTTCTATTTATTACCATACAAGTTCTGTCCTCAGAAAATATTTCACTTTTTTAATAATTCCTGAACACCACATAATTACGCTATTCCAATTCATGAATTCCCAGGACAAGTAAGTATGACTCCTGTGCCTTTTGTAGTATATAAGCTTTTAAGCTTATTTTGAACTTTTTAAGCCTGGATAGTCCGCTGTTCAGAAACTATAAGGAATGTTGATCTGTAATTTCTCTTATGTGTGCTTTTATGGTTTAGTGACCATGTTTCTTCACTTTTTTTTTCCTAGGAGATTTTGCAGTCCTCCTGAAAGCTGGAATGACTGTAAAACAAGCGGTGTTATACAACGCCTTGTCTGCTATGCTTGCATACCTGGGTATGATAACTGGGATTCTGATAGGCCATTATGCAGAGAATGTTTCAATGTGGATCTTTGCTCTTACAGCAGGGTTATTCATGTATGTGGCTTTTGTTGATATGGTAAGTGCAAGTTTTTAATACTATGTATACTAGATTTTACAAACCTTGGTATGTGGGCCTCTTGACATTTACTAGTGGTGACAGAAAAGATTGAATGTATCTGCTATGGACTTCTTCCCCCTCTTCCCACAGCTGTGCTGAAGAACAAAAGAGTAGATCTTCTAAACCAGAATGTAGAGTGCAGCAAAAAGCAGAATAAGATCAACTGGTAAATGCATGCTGCATTAAAAAATCTGCAAAGACAGAATAGAACCATCAGTCACAAGAACAGAATTGATGGTGTTTGAACTTAATGTTTTTTTAATGCAGTCTCAGGGAAGTGATAGGAAAGCTTATGAGAGAAGTAGGTAGATTAAATTAGCCATCTACAACTATATGCTATATTTTGGTGATGGATAGCAGCAAAAGTCTTAGCGCTGGATTGCCAACTGGCAGAAAGACAAAAGTTTTGATATGGTATCTGCTGTCTGTCTATCCCTCTTCTAACATGTACTACACTTTAAAGAGAAATTTAACTCCTGTAATATTCAGGTCCCACCGCTTCTTGTTCATACTGTCTTCCCTAACCCCTTCACGCTGATATAACACATATATGCGGCCTCACTGTACTAGGCTTTTTGCCGTGGGGCTGCATATATGCGCATCTGTCTTTGTGCTGGGGTGTGCTCCTAGCACAGAGACTGGGGTCGCGCGGAGACCCCCTGGTCCTGTACTAACGATCAGGACCCTGAACTCCCGATTCCGGGACACCTGATTGTTGTGGTAGCCTCTGATTGGCTACCACAGTAATCAATCACTGCGAAGCCCGCCCCTGTCTGTCTTTTGTCTCTGTGATTGGAGAGGTAAGATGCATTATATGTTTCTCTCTCCTTGCAGAGAGAAAAAAGTGTGTTTAAAATAATAAAAAAAAATAAAGAAAAAATACCCAGATTAAAGGAATTGTAAAGTCTCCCCCCCCCCCCATAAAAATAACAAACATGTTATACTTGCTCTGTTGCTGTGGATTTGCACAGAGCAGCCCAGATTCTCCTCTTCTCGGGTCCCTCTTCTGTGATCCTGGCCACTCCCTCCTGTTGAGTGCCTCTACAGCAAGCAACTTGCTATGGGGGCACCCAAGCCAAGTCACAGCTCCCTGTGTCCATTCAGATACGGAGCCCCCCGCCCCTGCCCCCTCTCTCACCTGATTGGCTAGCTAACTTTGACAGCAGCAACAGCCAATGGCACTGCTGCTGTGTCTCAGCCAATCGGGAGGGAGAATCTCGGACAGCTGAGACACTCGTGGACATCGCTGGACAGAGGGACCTCAGGTAAGTGTTAGGGGGGCTGCTGCATTCATTCAGCAGTTTCTCTCCATTGTAGCTGCGGATCAGCTGACCAGGGAGATCGGGGAGGTGTAGTGAGGAGGGGGAGAGAATTTGTGTTCAGAACGGAACACATCTGCGAATCAGATGCATTCCCACTAAAGATTATGTGCCTTTTTTGTGCAATGCGAACTGCGGATGCAGCGCACATATATGAACCAGACCCATTGAAAAGAACCTCTTTTTCAAATGTTCTGCGAATTGGATGTGGTGAAGGTTTGATCTAGGTCAGTGCCAGGGTTAGTAAAGTAATGGTCAAAGATCAGGATCAGTATATTTTTGGCAGGATACTCCTTTATTTATTTATTTTTATTTTTTTTTATTAGTGCACATTTTGCTGCTTTTTTTTTTTTTTTGTCCTACCTAAAACACACTGACACTATTGTTTCTGGGCTGTACTATGGGTACCAACAACAAATAACGTGATATCACCGTGGTCATCGGGAGCTGAGAACTGTAGAATGTCTGTGCATGGGTATTCCCCATGTGTGCAGATATGTTACAGATCTGACAGTTCTCGAAGTGTAGTATTTTTGTTTTTTATATATCAGATTTTAGTTATAGCAGTACTTTGTACTATTACTTTGTAACATTGTTCGGATGACTATATACAGTGGAACCTCGATTTGTGAGTAAAGCGGTTAACGAGCGTTTCACAAAAACAAGCAGGATTCAGGCCAAAAGCTGTGTGCAGTACTGCTTTTGGCCTGAGGTGGGGGGCCCTGGAGCCGATCAGCGCCGTTCGGAAATGCACGGAAAGGCCCGAGGACAGTTTGGCTGACCTTGGCAAACCTCGGAAAGGCTCGTGAACAGAGTCTTTCCGAGGTTTGCTGAGGTCAGCCGAAGTGTCCCTCTGGCCTTTTCGGCCGTTTCCGAGGCTCTCTGGTGCCCCCCGCCTCTGGCCGCATGCGGTATTGCATCCCATTGAGGTCAATGCGTAACTATTTATTTTAGTTTCCATTGACTTCAATGGGAAAACTCTCTTTGATATGCGAGTACATTGGATTACGAGCATACCCCTGGGACGGATTATACTCGTAATCCGAGGTTCTATTGTATTGCATAATATAGCTGAATTTCTATGCAGTATATGTAATATTCTATTCTTGTGTTGTGACTTTAGTGTCAGGACACATAAAGATGATCCTTGTTTCTCTGGCCAGTTTACTGAAACATAATCTTTGTTTATGGTTTGCAGGTACCTGAGATGTTGCACAATGATGCAAGCGACCATGGCTGCAGTCGTTGGGGATATTTTCTCTTGCAGAATGCAGGAATTCTTTTAGGATTTTTCATCATGTTGGTTATTTCTGTATTTGAACCTAGAATTTTTTTCACTGTTAACCTATAACTATAGGTTGCCTGTGGTCATCAAATTCACACAGCAAAGTACTTTTTTTTTTCTTTTTTTATGCAGTAAGCATATCTATTTTTATACTAATTGTAAAAAAAGCTACGCTTAGTGACTTCAGAAGAGATGCAGTAAGACTGCAAAAGTCACTAGCAAACAAACAGTTTGTGCCAAACTCATATTTTTTTTTATTTACATATTTAATAGATGCAGTCCAAATAGAAAATGTTTATGTATGTCCACATCTACCATTGGCAAATCTAGTTTTTGAAGCTTTTGTTATATGTTATATATTTGTGTTGTTGTTCTCTCCATTTTTAGCATTTCTGTGTGTCTGTTTCTGATATATATATATATATATATATATATATATATATATATATATATATATATATATATATATATATATATATATTCTGTCCCTTGGGAGCTGCTGAGTTTTTTGGTTCCTTACCTTTGCCAATCACTCTGCTTCCGATCTCCCATGCGCCCAAATAACACCAAACAGTCAAAGTTACGTTATTTGGGATTAATCCGTGGGACTCTCCAGTGAAGTATATGAGATGCCCCATGAGGCCTCGTATTGTTGCCGGGCAGTTGTTTTAATCCTTTCCCGGTTCCTTTCCTTTTGTGTAATGCAGCACTCCCTGAATCCCACAGGTGAACATTACTCTGAATAATGTCTCCTGTAATGATTTCCCACTGCAGCTTATTGCTTCTTCTTTAAGATATCTAGCTGAGGATTTACTACTCTGAATAGCTCCTCCGCTTAACTCGATATGCTTCCTTTGGGGTATTGGTTCTTTAAGGTCAACACCTACACCACCTTCCTTATGACCCGCATACCAACATCCTTAAGGTACTTGAACATATTAGAAATTGTGGTCCTTGAATTTACAATATAAGTTCCTCTCTTGGCTCTTGGGTTTGCACTCCCTTTGCTCTCTCTCTCCCAATCAACAGTCCATGTTCTACTTGCAGAAAGTCGATCACCCAGGTTTTCGTCTGCCGCTTTGCTCCTACTTCCTCCTTTTCTGGACTGGCACCTCCCTGCATGGGAGCATCCGGTGGTTCTTTGTCGACTACATGCTGACTCCTTATCCAGGGCCTAGGCTCTCGGCCCCCCTGGAATCTCTTCCGGCACCAGGGCTCACGGATCTCCGAACTCCCGGGCCGCTGGCCCCAACTTGTGGACTCTGAATCCCGAACTGAATCTGCAAATCCCTCACAGAGCATGTGACCCCCCCCCCCTTTTATGTGAGACCTCCCCTTGACCGAAGAAAGTAACCATTGGTCAATCCTCTCACATGGGTTTCCTGACTCTCAGGTCTCAGCCCATTCTCTCTCTCCAGCAAAATCCACCGTCAAGCAGAGAAGGTTTTCCTGAGCCCAAATGTGGTGGCCACACCCCCTTCTATTCTGACACTTCCAACCCCAAATTACCATCCAGGCCTAGCAAAGAACACAGGCCTGGACAAATTTTCTTGTCTCTATCTTACTCTATCAAAAAAATACCATAAAGCACCTACCTAAAGGTAGAGGGCGCTATATATAGTGTCGGTAACAACTGCAAGACTGTTAGTGGGAGTTATTGATTGATTATAATTTCCAGTGAAAGACTTAAAGATATGTTCCACCCTTACAACAAAAATTTAAAAGCACTGCCCATTCCAGCCATCAAGCACTGGTCCTTTTCTGGGTTGAATGACACACCATCATCCAACCTACTTCTTGTAAGTCTAGGTGGTCATGGACATACACCTTAGGGGCTGCACAGAAAGTCACACATTAAGTGAGCTCTTTTCATGCATGAGTAAAGACCACCCACAGCTGCTGTTGGGCACAAAGCAGCACGGGTATCGTCATATAACCGCTCAAGAGACAGCTGGATTTAGGGCATGTATGCTATGAATTTTGTTTATGTATGGGGCAGCAGTAGAGGTGGAATTGGGCTTTAAAGTAACTCTACTTCCTAACTAAAATTTAGTGTAAATTCTTTACTATGCCAAAACCAGAATGTTAAAACTTTGATGGTTTGCATACAAGAACTGCAGCAGCCATGTAATATTGTGCTTCTTTGAACAATTTCTAGTTCACTGTAGATGATTGGCAACTGAAAACCCATGCCATTAGGTACAATATAAATTTTTTAACGGTACAGGGGATATTTTGAAAGCCTATATAGGCTAATTATGCAAATAAGGTAAAATATTCATTCTATTTAAAATTTTTTATATTTCACTACCCTGTTTTGCAGCTCCAAATTTTGTCATAAAACAGAGTTGCACTTTAAGAAAAAAAAAAAGTTTTGAGTATTATGCATGAATTAATGCAGTCTGACATACTCATAATTAACTGTTTTTTGTTCTTAAGAGCAAATCTGGACAAACTTTAAAATTCATTGTTAGTGGGTATCAGATTGAGCATACACTAGCTATTTACATGCTAATGGTGCTCCAAAGGTGAAATCTTGTGGGGTTAGATGGAAAGTGAGCTCCATTACCAGATTCCTTCAGTGACTGAAGATTTTAGTGGGAGGCACATGATTACACGCAGATGGCGTGCATCAGTAGGCCTGTGTTAACATTTTTATTTGTTGCATAACTTTGTAGTCTTCTCTCAATGGATGGTGCATCCATTAAAACAAGAAATATATATGTTGCATATTAATGTTATAATAATAATCTGTGTCATTCAGAACACTTAAATGCTGCATGATGCCACACTTGTTTGTACACCACTAAGTCAAGTTAGTGTGATGGAATAGTTTCAAAGCGGTATTAAACCCAAAAGCAAACCTTTTATTATTTTGCAGCTTACCAGTTCCTAGATGTGGTGGCTGGATTAGTTTTCCTTTTTTTAGGCTTTCTTTCCTTTATTTTTACCTGATGATTGGGCCAGTAAGTCTGTTTTTCAACAGAACAAGCTGTCCTGCAGATGTGGCAGTTAAGAGAAACCATTTACTATGAACAGTGGTGCTTACAACAGTCAGCTTTTATTTATGTAAAAATGTATCTCAAAAAGGAAAAAAAAAACTGTTGCTGTAGCTGCCTCTAAAGTGGTTAGCTGAAGTTCAGCTTCAATTAGTTAGTGTATCTAAATCTGCTAGTGCATCTGACACTCCCCTCCCCCTATATTAACAATACTGCTTTCCAAAGGTGTCCCTGTGTTCCTTCATTTGGAGTGTGAGCATTCTATACAGAAGGTGTGTTACTGGCCAGATTACCAGGTTAAAACAGATTGAGAAAAAGTCAAAAATAAGAAAATTAATGCAGGTACCACATCTAATGATTGGTAAGCTGTAATATATCACATTTTTGGATTCAATATGGCTTTAATGCAGGACTGTGAAACTGCTCGTCAGATATTGCAAATTGCCTTCTTTAAGAGCCTTTTCACACCAGCGAGCTATGCTGCATGCACAGCCATTGGTGTACCCTATGTGTGCTGATGAGCTGATCCTGGTGCATTATACTGTGTTTTCGTTTTGTTTTGTTTTTTCACAAAAATGTATTGAATTGTCACAAAAGGGACATTTCAATAGTGTTCTGTTCACCACAAAGGGGTGTAGCAGTGATAAATTGCGTTGCCACTGCAATGAAAAACAAACTATGTGCATGCATTTTGCCTTGTCTTGGCGTTAGGATTGCGTTGGAAATGGCTACCAGAGTAGCCCCACCACATCTGGTGTATATGGGCTCTAAAGACATTTTCCACCTTTTTGACCAGATTTAATTTTACACCCATATTTAGGGTCGTATTACCCAACCCTCAAACCACTTACCTGATTTACAGAGTTCTTCTCCCTGTAGCAATTCTGTTGTATTTACAATTTAGTGTGGCTCTGTCCACACAATTGTATCATCCGTTCAGAGATCCTGTGAATGGAAAGACTACAAGTCCCATCTGCCCACTGCAGCAGGGGTACTCACAGATTGCACCGGTACAAGTTCAGGGACATCATTGCACATGTAGTCCAATGTTTTCTTTTTAACCCACGTAAACTACATTTGTTATCTCTGTAAGGTTATCGCTGAAGGCAAACCATGCGGGAGCCTGTGCATTGCATGTACGGTACCCTGATCATTTTTGCAGTGCTCTACAGGCTTGAATTTTATAAACGCACAAGGTTTTTAATAACGTGGGTGCATTTATTCATTTTTTATCTATTTATTTTATTTTTTTTAAAAGGTGGACTATTGCTATGGCTGTACTAGCAGCATATGGCTCCTGTCCAAATTGGCCAACGTTTGTGTATGTGTCCATGTGAGATAGGGACCCTAGATTGTAAGCTCCTTGAGGGTAGGGTCTGATGTGAATGTACATTATGTAAAGCATTGGGTAAATTGTCGGCACTATATAAATACCTGCTGTAAATTCTAAATAAATTCAATATGTTATTATATTTATATAACACCAGCAGTTTGTGCAGTGCTTTACAATCTAACAGAAGATAGTATAATTATAATACGGTTCAAAACAAGAAGGCTATGCTATTAAGTAATATGCCACAAGCCATCTATGTTAAAGTGGTTGTAAACCCTCACATATACCCAGTGAAGTGAACGGCCTCAGATGATACACAGAGATGAAGCAAATCCTCCTACGTAAGTTTTGCTTGTATATATGTGGGTCTTACTCTCCTTACACCCTTTTTAAAAGTGCAGATCGTGTTAAAAATCTTTCTTCATTATTCAGCAGTGCATCAGGGTGGGTGGGGAGACTGGACTTGCACTGTGTGAGAGCTGATTGTAGGAAAGGGACACCCCCCGCCCCCCCACATAGGCAGCAGAATGAAGGAACATGCAAGCTTTATTCTGAATAGACAAGCTCCCTGCTTATCTCCCTCCCTGACACAAATTTTTAGCTAATGTTCTCTCGTGTGGGAGAACTTTTCGGAAGTGACCTATGCTGATAACAGAGGAACACGGAGTACCAGAGAGAAATTACACTTAGAGCTTTGGAGACAGATAAGGACACTACAGATATATGTGCTTGGTTCAAATTTCATGAACTGGGTTTACAACCACTGTAAAAGAGGAAATAAACAAATGCAGGTCAGTTATTGCTGTCAATCTTTTTATGTTGATTTGAGATACAGTTGCACAATCTTTACTGTTGTCAAGCTTCAAGTTTTCCTCCAGTTTTTCCTTTACTGGTAAAGTAAAACTTATTTTTGAGGAGGAGCTTTAGAATATATGGCCATGTACATGCCAAAGACCAACTTAGATGTTGCTGATTGATTTAGGTTTACATACTGTTGCCTAGTGTGCACTTAACTAATATTTACACTTAGAAAAAATCTTGCATATGTTACATTTTGCAGATATTGTGTTACCCCAATGGGCCAGGTTACTTATGCCTTATTTATTTTATTAATAAACTTATTTTAACAGTTTTTTTTTTTTTTTGCTTGAATAAAAGATTTTTCCAAAGGAAAAATTGTCTCCTGTGATCTGCACATTGAAGACAAAATGTCTGCTGATAACCCCAACCCCCTAGCAAGTTTTATTCTCAACTCCCTTGCTACCTTCCCACTTCATTGCTCTGATAGAGTGGGGCTTCCAGGTGTGTGAGCGCATGTAACTTTTAGATTGTAAGCTCTAACGAGCAGGGCCCTCTGATTCCTCTTGTATCAAATTGTAATGTAACTGTAATGTCTGCCCTCATGTTGTAAAGCGCTGCGCGAACTGTTGGCGCTATATAAATCTGTATAATAATAATGTAACCCTCTATGTGACAGTGCTCGGGCCCGAGTTGCCATGACTGAATGTCAAATTGGAGGACAGAGGGCAAAATCCACCTTGGTTAGCTACTACACTGAAGCATTCTCAGAGTGGACCCCTTCTGCAGCGGAGTGATGAGCGAGTGTGGATCTGTGAGCATAAATTGCTGGGGTGGAGGGTGGGCTATCGGCAGACAGTGTCACTGTTTTAAATGGGCAGATGACAGTATCGCTTTAAGTCCGGTAAAATGTTAGGCTTTGAGGAACCTGATCAAGTTACGATTTTGAATGTAAACATTCCAATTTCTAAAGTTCTGTATAGCTACATTTTTTCCAGATAAAATGTGTAAAAAGTAATGCAGATATAATTGGCTGGCTGTTTAGGAATAATTGACGATACCTTGAATTTAATTGTATAATGCATGCGGTTCTTGTAGTTTTTAAGGTAGGCTGCTTACTTGGGTTATGTAGAAAAAAACCTACAAGAATGTGTATTATTTAACTCAGAACTCCACCCCACATTCGGTGGAGGGGGTTTAGGGAACCACTGTGTAATATTCTGCTATTAAGGAAGCACTTGAAGGAAAAATACTGTATTCTGACATCTGTATTTATGTTATGATGGGATTCAGTATAAACTTTTTTTTTTTACATTTTATAATTTTTGCCAACAAATGCATAAAAGTCAAGCGACAATGACAGGGGTTTGGACAGACTACAACTTTGCCAGGGGTACCTTGTATTTAAAGTGGTATTAAACCCAAAAGCAAGTCTTTATTATATTACGGCTAACCAATTCTTAGAAATGATGGCTGTATTGATTTTCTTTGCAGATGTAGCAGTTTGTGTTGAGACAAGCCATTTACCATTGACAGAGGTGCTTACAATAATCAGCTTTAATTTATTCATGTATTACCTTTCCCATAAGAAAAATAACTTTTGTTGTGACTGCTTGTATAACTGCAGTGTGAGCTAGAGTTCAGCTTCAATTTGTTATGGCCTCCAAATCTGCTAGTATATCTAACATTTCCCTTCCCTCATACTGACAATGCTGTTTGCTGAGCCCCTATACTCATTCATCAAGAGTGGGAGCACTATAATATAGGTTTGTTAGGCCTAGTTAACTCTGGCATTTAAAGCATGGGTTTAAAGTGTTACTAAAGCCAGGGCCTTGCATTCACTATCTCTGATCTCCCACAAACATGGAAATGAAATTATTTTAGTAAATATAAACTTCTAAATACCTTTTTCTCTGTAGCAGTATTTAGCAGTCTTACAACTTCTATCAGTGTCTGGCTAAAGCTTGTAGGAGGAGTTTTCTACTCTGACTGTCCTATGAGGCTGCAGGACTCCTGACCCTCTGTCTGGTCAGTGCAGGTTGGCCCTACGCTGATCAAATGCACCCTCACAAGAAAAAAAAGAAAAAAAACTCTCTAGCAATACACAGCAAACTGAACATGTGCAGAGTGTCCCCAAGGCTATGTACTATCAACAAATGGATTAGGGACTGCGGAAGGAGGAGGATCAGAGAAGACGAGAGCAAACAGACTTCTTACACAATGCACAGGATTAACGCTTTAGGTTCCACCGTATAGCATGCATGCTTTAATGCATATACAGATATTTTTTCTGTTGTGGGTTCAGTAGCACTTTAAGGGGTGTTTTTAACATTCCTCAAACACCTATGCAGTTGATAATATGGACAGCGCACAGTGCTGTTCACATTATCAAAACGTGAAGTATTAGTGCCGCTTTGCTTCAAAATTGACGCTTCATGTTGAGTTTGAAAGGTGTTGGAGCATTTTAACTCCTTCCATTAAAGTCTATTGTAACGCGCGTTTGTGGCGCAGTTGCAGTGCTTTTGCACATTACAGTTAACAATAGGTGTTTGGTGCGGTTTTAACGTGCCAAACATGCATGTTAACTGCGTCACAAATGCGTACAGGGAATTCGGGGGAGCGTTTTTAATGCTATATTTATAGCTAAGTGTCAGTATTTTGAGCAAATGTTAACAAGCCCTTTCTGCCCAGATCACCAGCTGAAAACAGAGGAAAAATCCCCCCCCCCCAAAAAAAAAGAAAACTAATAAAGCCACCACATCTAATGATTTGTAAGCTGCAATATATTATATTTTTGGTTGTTTAAATCAATATGGTTTTACACTGTTAAAATAAAAATAGCTGCTCTGGATGCTCCAGCTGCTCAAATAGCCCTGGTGGTGTCTGATCACTGTCTGTCAGTCTTGCTCGTCAGCTTGGCTTGCTTGTAATTTGGAGAAAAATATATAGTGCCGGTTTACACTGGAACACCGTGCAGGAAACCTGCGTTCCATGTGAGTTTTCTACAGCGTGTTTAAAATGTGCCGTGTCTGCGATCTACAGCAGGTGTCGGTTTAAAGTCAATGAGACCCTATAAGATGGCAAATGCAGTGCAATTACCTGCTCTGGATTGCATGATACCAAAGTACCATGTAATCTGGTTGCAGTGTGTTTTTTAAAAGTACCCCTGCTTTCAGTGCCAGTGTGAACTAGGCCTAACAAACCTATATTATAGTGCCCCCACTCTTGATGAATTGAGTATAGGGGTGCAGCAGCACTACCTTGATGCGATGCAGTGCGATTTAATGGGCTGAAAAACACTGCACTTAAATCGCACAGGAACACACTCGCATTCATGTGCAATTCCCAGTCTAAACCAGCTCATAAAGCGCATGAAATAAAAACCAAGTATTCCATACTGATTAAATATTCCTTTTGTTATTACCAACGATGATCATCTGCTGTATTTGTCAGAATTTTCGTGTCATCTCCATTTCTAATAGACCTACAAGAACAACTAGGGGAGATCATCACTAGGCAATTTATCCAAGTGGAAGGAACAATATCTTTGCATGTTAACTTCACTAATTGCCCTTCACCCAAAACTAATGTGGCCTTTTTGAAATTTGTACTTTTTTTCTGAAAGAGTACAAGAATGTGTGTTCCACAGATTTATAGGCAGAGCTTTCAAGGAAGGTTTTCTAAATTTGTGGAAGCCTTTACCTGTGTAAGGCTGTTCAAATATTGTCTAAATGTGTTTGCCCCCCCGTTTCTGATGTAAAATTAAAGCAAACACTCCTCATTGTGTTATGATTTAAATTCAAACATTTTTATGAAGGTTGCAGTTAACAGAAAAATGGTTCTGCATTCTTTTTATGTACATGTGCGCAAGGAATGATTCATGAAAATGGTCACAGAGAAAGCTGGAGCAGAAGGGAGCTTTTTCAGGCTTTAGCTTTTAGATGAATATTCTGGGCAACAGCTTTGCTTTTGATCCAGTGTGCAAGTGTTAGTATGTTTTGAAATATGTGTAATGTTTCATCTTTCCATCTACATATAACATTTTTGACTTTGTAAAATTGCAACTGTTTATGCTGCTGTTTTGTTTTTTTTTCCGTTGTCTAAGGTCCTGTGTGCATGTCTTAAATGTTACATGCGATTTTCCTTACACATTTCCAGATGCTGTATTGTACATTAAATTAAATTCATTCATACATCTTGTGTCGCCTTCTCTTCTGTTTTATTTTTGTCAAAATACATTACCAGAATAAGATGTTTACCATATATTGTGATTGAAGGGAGTCTGTCAAAAAGCAAGACACCCATGTGTTGGGCTATGATGGAAATTGTACGTAAAAAGGGGAAGAGGGAAGGGGGGATGGGCTCAATAGCGGTGAGCTCATGAAAGGGGTTACCTTAAGCAACAGAGTAGTCATAGGATTAGAAACAATTAAAATCAACTTTATTTTGGATAATACCAAGCAATAAAAATCCCGTTATTGGCAAATGCAGTTTCCATCACAACAACAATGTAACAAAAAAGACCGCGGACAAAAAACTAGACAGACAGGATGTACAAATACAAAGAAGTGGAGCTAGCCCAGTCCGGACGTATTGTTTTGTACCTCAGGGACCCTGGGTGGGCTACCAATTAGCCAAATAATATTAATCAAAAAGTGGGTGAGACCTTGGTTCTCAGTTTATTTGATTTAGCAGTCAACTGTGGTCCAAAGCAATGAAAGGGTGGAGAGAGGGAGAGAGCAGAGGTGCGTACATATGGTACATATTCTATGTATCAATACATTACCGCCTCCACCAAGAGCTGCATCAAGTAGAATGCTGTGTTCCTCT
The DNA here is from genome assembly GCA_037952925.1 of Lithobates clamitans. NCBI lineage: Eukaryota > Metazoa > Chordata > Amphibia > Anura > Ranidae > Lithobates > Lithobates clamitans. The sequence goes on from JBBGZY010000486.1 coordinate 3,889,815, forward strand.
ATGCCTGGACGAAAAGGATCCCTGGTCTTTACCGTGATGAGATGTGAAAAGCCGCACAGGTAAGTGGCCGGTGCAAGGTAAAAATTGCTTGGCTGCGGCAGTCGTTTGATGCTGGAGTCCTGGTGCTAATGGCGGTGTTGAAAATCCTAGTCGCTCACGCTATCCATCAGCTCCCGGTGTGTAATTAGATGCCCTACACTCTCTGCCGTGCCCGTGACATCCGCGGACTGAGCAGCGTTGTGACGTCAGCGCGTTTCACCGTGGCTAGTGGCGTAGCTTCCTCTGGGACGTTCGTAGCATCAAAGCAATACGCCCGGACTGGGCTAGCTCCACTTCTTTGTATTTGTACGTCCTGTCTGTCTAGTTTTTTGTCCGCGGTCTTTTTTGTTACATTGTTGTGATGGAAACTGCATTTGCCAATAACGGGATTTTTATTGCTTGGTATTATCCAAAATAAAGTTGATTTTATTTGTTTCTAATCCTATGACTACTCTGTTGCTTAAGGTAACCCCTTTTCATGAGCTCACCGCTATTGAGCCTATCCCCCCTTCTCTCTTCCCCTTTTTACGTACTATTACTTATGGTTACAGCAACAGTTCCCTAACGGGTTAAGGATCTAGTATGGTCATAGCATTTCTTTGACCAAGTACAGGTGGTTACTCATGCTCCCCTGTATCCCCTCCCCATCCCCCCCCCCTTTCCAATCCCCCTCTTTTAATATATGATGGAAATTGCCAGTGCTGCACTGCTTTGTGGCAACTGCCATGATAGAGGTAGAGAGAGTTTAGTATTTCACAAAAGTGAGTACACCCCTCACATTTTTGTAAATATTTTATTATATCTTTTCTTGTGACTACATTGTAGCAAATGGATATACAGAAAAACAGGGTCCCAGAACGTGACCCAAGGTCGGACTTTAAAGGCACAATAAACAATGGGGCTATGGAAAAACTAATAATATAAAACATGATGTGAGCCCTAGTGCGTCAATGTGTTTCGCTGCCAAGCATATCATATATTTTTATGTATATGGTATGACCCTTTTTCATAATATATATTCATACACACACACACACACACACAGTGGGGGCGGAAAGTATTCAGACCCCCTTAAATTTTTCACTCTTTGTTATATTGCAGCCATTTGCTAAAGTCATTTAAGTTCATTTTTGTCTTCACCAATGTACACCCAGCACCCCATATTGACAGAAAACACAGAATTGTTGACATTTTTGCAGATTTATTAAAAAAGAAAAACTGAAGTATCACATGGTCCTAAGTATTCAGACCCTTTGCTGTGACACTAATATATTTAACTCAGGTGCTGTCCATTTCTTCTGATAATCCTTAAGATGGTTCTACACCTTCATTTGAGTCCAGCTGTGTTTGATTATACTGATTGGACTTGTTTAGGAAAGCCACACACTTGTCTATATAAGACCTTACAGCTCACAGTGCATGTCAGAGCAAATGAGAATCATGAGGTCAAAAGAACTGCCTGAAGAGCTCAGAGACAGAATTGTGGCAAGTTGTAGAAAGTCAACCATCACTGCAGCCCTCCACCAGTTGGGGCTTTATGGCAGAGTGGCCCGATGGAAGCCTCTCCTCAGTGCAAGACACATGAAAGCCCGCATGGAGTTTGCTAAAAAAACACCTGAAGGACTCCAGGATGGTGAGAAATAAAATTCTCTGGTCTGATGAGACCAAGATCGAACTTTTTGGCCTTAATTCTAAGCGGTATGTGTGGAGAAAACCCAGGCACTGCTCATCACCTGTCCAATACAGTCCCAACAGTGAAGCATGGTGGTGGCAGTGGGGTTGTTTTTCAGCTGCAGGGACAGGACTGGTTGCAATTGAGGGAAAGATGAATGTGGCCAAGTACAGGGATATCCTGGACGAAAACCTCCAGAGTGCTCAGGGACCTCAGACTGGGCCGAAGGTTTACCTTCCAACAAGACAATGACCCTAAGCACACAGCTAAAATAATGGAGTGGCTTCACAACAACTCCGTGATTGTTCTTGAATGGCCCAGCCAGAGCCCTGACTTAAACCCAATTGAGCATCTCTGGAGAGACCTAAAAATGGCTGTCCACCAACATTTACCATCCAACCTGACAGAACTGGAGAGGATCTGCAAGGAGGAATGGCAGAAGATCCCCAAATCCAGGTGTGAAAAACTTGTTGCATCTTTCCCAAAAAGACTCATGGCTGTATTAGATCAAAAGGGTGCTTCTACTAAATACTGAGTAAAGGGTCTGAATACTTAGGACCATGTGATATTTCAGTTTTTCTTTTTTAATAAATCTGCAAAAATGTCAACAATTCTGTGTTTTTCTGTCAATATGGGGTGCTGGGTGTACATTGGTGAGGACAAAAATGAACTTAAATGATTTTAGCAAATGGCTGCAATATAACAAAGAGTGAAAAATTTAAGGGGGTCTGAATACTTTCCGTCCCCAGTGTATATATCTATCCAAATAAATATTATTTTTTCATATCCCCATTGTTTACTGGGCCTTTTAAAGTCCGACCTTGGGTCACCTTTTGGGACCCTGTTTTTCTGTATTTCCATAACTATCTACGGATGAGACAATGTGAGTGCTTTTTTTCTCCTATGTCCATACATTGTAGCAAAGTGTCATTTCTTCAGTGTTAAGTAGTGAGTGTACAGCTTGTATTACAGCTTGTAAATTTTTTGTCCCCTCAAAATAACTCAGCCCACAGCCATTAATATCCAAACTGCTGGCAACAAAAGTGAGTACACCCCTAAATGAAAATGTCCAAATTGGGCCCAAAGTGTCAATATTTTGTGTGGCTACCATTATTTTCCAGCACTGCCTTAACCCTCTTGGGCATGGATTACATGGATTACACCGGAGCTTCACAGGTTGCCACTGGAGTCGTCCTCAACTCCTCCATGATGACATCACAGAGCTGGTGGATGTTAGAGACCTTGCACTCCTCCACCTTCTTTTTGAGGATTCCCCCACAGATGCTCAATAGGCTTTAGGTCTGGAGACATGCTTGGCCAATCCATCACCTTTACCCTCAGCTTCTTTAACAAGGCAGTGGTCATCTTGGAGGTGTGTTTGGGATCATTATGTTGGAATACTTTATAACAGTTAAGTGAAGTAGCGCTACATAGAAACACTCAAAAATGACCAATATAAGAAAAAAAATAAAAGTGCTAAATAAAAATATAAGGTGCTAATAATAACGTATTATGACTAATATAAAGTAAAAGTGCAACTGTGCAGTAAATGGTATTTCAAAAACTGCATAAAATTTCATAAATAATTCAGTCTCTTCAACTGTGCAAATTAGTGCAAAAAAGGAGGGGGAGTGGAAGAAAAAAAAAAGTGTCCATTTGCAAAAATAGTGAATGTGACAGTGACTTGCAGATCCCTTATAATAATCCACACCCAGTGTGCTTCTAGCCGCTCACCTCCAAAATAAACCCCGATGGGTCTAGACAGTCAAGCATCAAGGCAATAACTTGTGGTAAGCTGTCTCCTTACCTTTTTTTTTTCTTCCACTATTAGTCATAATACATTATTAGCACCTTTATACTATGTTTATTTAGAACTTTTATATTTTGTTGCTTATATTGGTCTTTTTTGAGTGTTTCTATATAGCGCTGCTTCACTTAACTGTTATAATGTATCATTTGGTGTTGGTGACTTCAGAAGTTCAGCAGCTTTATACATATTGATTTACACTCACATATTTTAATTGTTATACATTTTGAGTAGCACACAAGCACCCCACTTTTTATACATCTGTTGGAATACTCCCTGCGGCCCTGTCTCCGAAGGGAGGGGGGGGATCATGCCGTGCTTCAGTATGTCACAGTACATGTTGGCATTCACTCTGGGGAGATTTCAAACGTGCAGTTTATGCAAGACAGCCCAAGAATTTCCAGGAACTGGAGGCTTTTTGCCAAGAGGAATGGGCAGCTTTACCACCTGAGAAGATAAAGAGCCTCATCCACAAATACCACAAAAGACTTCAAGCTGTCATTGATGTTAAAGGGGACAATACACGGTATTAAGAACTGGGGTATGTCAACTTTTGATCAGAGTCATTTGGGTAGTTTCTGTTGCGATTATGATTTTAAAAAAGTAAACACTGTGTGTGTGTGTATATGTGTGTGTATGTATATATATATATATATATATATATATAAAGTTTCTAATAATATATTATACACATACTACTGTGCAAAAGTTTTAGGCAGGTGAGGAAAACGGAAAATTGTATCATACTTACCGTAATTTTCCCTTCCTGGTGCCTATCCATGGCAGCATACCTGTGATAGAGCTCCGCCTCGACTCCTCCCTCAGGACTAGTGAATAGCATTAAAGGCATAGTCCCTACCCCAACATTCTCTGTAATATAGAATAACGTAGGTGGGAGCATATGCTGCCATGGATAGGCATCAGGAAAGGAAAATTACGGTAAGTATGATACAATTTTCCATTTTCCTGGTGCCTCCATGGCAGCATACCTGTGATAAGTAACTAGCTGACACGGGTGGCATAATGCTTAATAATAAATGTTTAATCAGAAAAGGACATTTTAGCCTGAACTACCCTCCTTCCGAGCTCAACAGTCGTGAGAGCTGCTGGATCAATATGGTAGTGTCTGAGAAACGTATGGTGAGAAGACCAGGTGGCGGCCCTGGAAAACGTCTCCAACGAAACAGCCCTTGCTGCCCAGAAAGCTGAGACTGCCCTTGTAGAATGAGCATTCACTCGGGATGGAGGCTCCATATTCTTCACCCTGTAGGCCTTCTGGATTAGCTTTACAACCCAAGATGCCAGAGTTCTGATGGAAGCTTCTTTGCCTCTGTATTTACCGAACGGTACAATGAAAAGTCTCTCAGAGTTTCTGAAGGGTCTGGTGGCTTCTAGGTAAGCTCTGAGCACCCTGGAGATGTCCAGCTCGTGAACCTGCATCTGTAAAAACTGGTAGTGCCCAGGGTTTCAACACGTGGCTTGGAGTAGCGACCCTAGGTGTGAACCCCCAAGGGGGACGAGTTCCACTCTGTCTGGGAAGAAGGAGTGGTCGTCACCTATCCCTAAAGAGTGAAGTTCCGAAATTCTTCTGCCAGATGTAATGGCTAGCAGGAAAGCCGTTTTCAGTGTTAGGTTCCATATTGCTACTTGTTCCACTGGAGCAAAGGGATGGTCAGATAGAACTTCAAGGACTAGGGACAAATCCCATCTAGGAAATGATCGTCTGACAGATGGGCGAATCTTTAATACTCCCCTGAAGAAAGTGACCACCAAAGGATCCTCCGCCCATCTCCTATTTGTTGCTGCAGAAATTGCTGCTACCTGCACTTTGAGGGAGCTTAGACCAAGCCCCAGATCATGACCTGTCTGGAGAAACCCCAAAATATTGGACGTAGAGGGAAGGATTGGATCAAAGCCATTCCCGGCAGCAAATGACAAGAACTTGTCCCAGATTCTTGAAAATACAACATTGGTTGCAGGCTTTCAGTCTTTTAGAAGGGTTGATATGACCCTTGGGGTACACCCTAAAGACTCGAACCTTCGCCTCTCAACTTCCAAATTCGAAGATCCAACTTCCGAGGGTTTGGATGAACTAGCCTGCCCTGCGACAGGAGTTGAAGAACAGGAGGGATCCTGATTGGAGAGCTCACACTGAGGCACATGGCTAGAGGAAACCAGGGTCTCTTCGGCCAATATGGAAGTACTGCCACCACCTGGACTGTCTCTCTGAGGAGCCTCAGAAGGAATTTGAATTTTAATGGTCGGGGACGAAAGGCATACGCCGTGGTAAACCTCCAAGGGCATGACAGTGCATCCACTGCCTCGGCTTAGGTGTGCGGTAGATGAGAGAAGAATCTGGCCAGTTTGGCATTCTCCAGGGTGGCAAACAGGTCTACCTGAGGGGGATCCCACAGGCTTGCGATCTGATGGAAGATATGGGGATGAAGGGCCCGCTCCTTGTCCAGGAAGTTTCTTGACCACGAGTATGCTTCTGTGTTCAAGTTGCCTGGAAGATACATCGCTCTGAGGTCTAGGAGGTTTTTCTCTGCCCAGAGCATAATCGGCTCTACCTCCGAGGAGTGATCTGTTGCGGGTGCCTCCCTGCTTCTGCAGATGTGCGACAGCTGCTCTGTTGTCCAGGCGTTGGAGTATTCTCTAGCCTCTGATTTGAGATGCCAATGAAGTCAGCGCCAAGAATGCTGCCCTCATCTTCAAGATGTTGGACACCACTCCCTGGGTGGAACATGACCATCTTCCCTGTATCCTGGTTTTCCCACAATGGGCTCCCCAGCCTTGCCCGCTTGCATCGGACGTAATCTTGATCCAGGAGAGAGAACCCAGGTGATGAGGCTTGGAGAGGTTCTCTGGAACTGGCCACCAGTAAAGACTCCTGTGCATTACTCCCGTCAGCAGGATCATCTGAGTGAGTCGTTTCTTCCACTGCACTAAGAAACCCGTCTGAAAATACCTCAAGTGCCATTGAGCCCAAGGAATCAGGGGTATGCAGGAGGACATTGTGCCAATGAGGCTCAGGCATTGTGAAGCCATCAGAAATGGGCTCCGGATGACCTTGAACGTTCTCTGGATGATGGTCTGCGCCTTCGGAGGAGGTAATGACACCGTCCCCTCGTGAGTGTCGAACATTGCACCCAGATAGATCATCTGCTGAGTCGGTGTTAATTGACTCTTGTCTGAGTTTATCAGCCACCCTAGTTCTCTTAGGAACTGTAGAAGGATCTCCCGGTGATATACCAACTGATCCGGACTGCTTGCTAGCAGGAAGATGTCGTCTAAATAGTGGTATATCCTCAAGCCCTTCTCCCGCAAGGGGGCCAGAGCGGATATTAATATCTTGGTGAATACCCTGGGAGAGGTGCACAGACCGAAAAGGCAGGGCCTGAAACTGTAGGTGGGTCTGTCCCACTGCAAACCTTAGGTACTTTTCAAATTCAGTTAGAATTGGAACGTGTAGGTATGCATCCTGCTGATCGACGGAGATCATCCAATCCGTTGGCTGAACTGCTTGAATAATTGTTTGCAGGGATTCCATTTTGAAGTTTTTGGGGCGGATGTACCAGTTGAGCCTCTTCAGATCTATCACAGGCCTCCACCCATCTGTTCTCTTTGGCAGCAGAAATAGGGTGGAGTAGAAGCCTGCGAAGTGCTCCGACAAGGGAACCGGCCCAGCCGCCCCCTGAAGCTGGAGTGATGTTATGAAATGTTTTAGAGCTTGAGACTTCCGAGGGACCAGGAACATTAGGCTCCATCTCCGTCTCCCGGGATGTCTGTGGGACTGACTGAGCGGGGACCAAAGTCGCTAGCTCAGAGAACGAGTCCTTCATTGTCTGCTTAAGCAGATCCACAACCTGCTGACTTTCCAGCTCGCGGTTGGCTGCATAGTCTCTAAAGCAGTCTTTACAGACCAGCTTGTCCAGCAGTGGCGTAGCCCCACATGTCCAGCACTTCTTCCTTGCATAAGCTTTAGGAGAGGGAGACCGATCTCGTCTTCTGGATCTTGACCTTTCTGAACTATGGCATGAAGAATGGGACCTATGATATGAAGAATGGGACCAGCGGTCTGGGCTGTCATCATCATGGAGTCTTGAGGATTTTCTGATGCTCTTGGAGTGGGCAGGGCTACGATGCAAGGAATCCATGTTAGATTCAGACAGCGCACTTTAAAAAAAATATTACTTACGTACAGTTGGTCGCATACCTAATGGAAGTAGGAGGATCTTTGTTATGAGATGAATGACTCATTGCGCAGTTGGGCAGAAGGATCAGCTGCGGAAATATAGTAAGATAGAGAAAAAAAAAAAGGAGACTAAGGAGAATGTTGGGGGAGGGACTATGCCTTTAATTTATGCTATTCACTAGTCCTGAGGGAGGAGTCGAGGCAGAGCTCTATCACAGGTATGCTGCCATGGAGGCAGCAGGAAAAAAAATTGCATTAAATTAAGAATGCTTTCAGAAATAGAAATGGTAATATTTCTCAGCATTGAGGACACCATTGATCAGGTAATGCTGAGGGCCAATAGGCAGCTAAGGAAGTGTCGGCGCCGTCACAATGTAACCTGAATGCCTAAATACGGAGACGCTGACATCTCAGGTTTATCCTTGAGAAAGTCACGTGTCAGTGACGCAACGCGTGGGAGGAGCCTAGGACGTGGTCTGTGTTGCAATACATTGTAACGAACAGCAGCGGCTTGTTGGACAAGCCTCGTTCGTAGCGGCCAACTGAGACTTTCCTATCTGCATGCCCTAACTCAATCGGGCGCACGTGAGTTTATCACTGTGCTGGTTTGCTTGGGGATTTTTTCTCTTTTGCTACATTGCGCAATGATCTTGTTTCTTTGTTTCTCTTTCATAAATCACCTGGTACTGAGAATCTATTATTGCGGCTGTGGTGGAAACATCTTTTTCTGTGAATAAACAAGCATTGCAGGATTTCAATTACCTCAGTATACTATGGAATGAACTGCTAATTTAACCATCAATTTTAAAATTATATATGTACAATCGCATCCAATCAGCATTTTATATATATATATAATATATATATATATATTTTGACATTTTTTCACATTTGATTGAACGGGTTATTATAGCGCATCAATTTATTTATATATATATATATATATATTTTTTTTTTTTGTTCTAGGATTCTGATCATGTTTTATTGATAGCAGCTTAATTGTGTTATTGTTCAATCAAACACCTCACGATTATTCACTTATTTAGAATTTTCATGGTCACGTATATTCACTTATGTATTTATATAGACTTCATACATCACGGTGTGTCCATTACAGTGCTTGGCTTTTTATTTTGATTAAGGAAGTGTAATGCATCCTTGCCCAGCAGTGCCATCGGCACAGGATTGGCAGAAACCAGTTTTAAGCCTCCTACACAGCTGTTTCAGGAAATGACTGCGTTTCAACCTACATATGAAATTGATGATCACTAGCACCTGCATGGTATAATTGGCTAATCATACACCTGATTCTAATCCTACAAAATCCCTGGCTGTGCAAGTGTTTATAAAGCCTCATACACACGATAGGACTTTGTACAAACTTTCCCGTGGATTTTTGCACAAAGGGCGTTGACCATAAGTTTGTATTGCATACACATGGCAGAACTTTTTCAGCCAACTTTCACCAAATCACATGGTTTTTCAGCTCTTTTCCACCACCCTTTGGTCAACTTCTGTATTGTCTGATATTGTGTTAATCTCGTCGGTTTTATTGGCGAGATTGACACCAACTTGGATCCCCGCCAATGCCAGGCACTGTGTTTGGTATGAATCATGATAGTGAACTCCACGCCAAATTTTAAATAAAAAAACGTCATGGGTTCCCCTCCAGGAGCATATCAGGCCCTAAGGTCTGGTATGGATTTTAAGGGTAATATAATCAAATAAATGTGTCTGCACTAAAATAACTATAATAAAAGTAACCATCAATATGTAAAAAAAGAAAAAAATACATTAATAAATATTAAGTGAAAAAACAAAAAAAATTATTGTACCAATATATCTAAACCAATGAATTATAATCTGTGACAAATTATTTAGTGATATAATCGACAAAGTGCAACGTGCATAAAATGCCAAAAGACCAAGTGCAAACTCTGGTTTGAACAGAGTGCTCACTCTTTCAATAAGGTGATTAATAAAGTTCATAAGTAAAAATTGCGAAGTGCACAAATCTAGTGTCCATCTCCAGTGATATCCATCATGCTTATCCAGAAAGTGTAAATTATAACATGCTCCTGTGCTCTCCAGTGACCCCCAAAAGCATAAAAAGCTCGATAGCATGATGCATATCACTGGAGATGGACACCAGATTTGTGCACTTCGCAATTTTTACTTATGAACTTTATTAATCACCTTATTGAAAGAGTGAGCACTCTGTTCAAACCAGAGTTTGCACTTGGTCTTTTGGCATTTTATGCACGTTGCACTTTGTCGATTATATCACTAAATAATTTGTCACAGATTATAATTCATTGGTTTAGATATATTGGTACAATAATTTTTTTTGTTTTTTCACTTAATATTTATTAATGTATTTTTTTTCTTTTTTTACATATTGATGGTTACTTTTATTATAGTTATTTTAGCGCAGACACATTTATTTGATTATATTATTATTTTGCACGGGTATGAAACGTGATTAGTGTTTGCAGCTGTTATCACAAGAGGTTTGATTTGGAGGCATTAACCCATTTGGGGCTCGCAAGATCTTCCTACATTCTATGGATTTTAAGGGTAACCCCTACGCCGAAAAAACGGCGTGGGGGTCCCCCCGAAATCCATACCAGACCCTTATCCGAGCGCGCAGCCCGGCCTGTCAGGAAAGGGGGTGGGGACGAGCGAGCACCCCCCTCCTGAGTCGTACCAGGCCGCATGCCCTCAACATGGGGCGTGGGTGCTTTGGAGGAGGGGGGCCCTGCGCCCCCCCCTCCCCCAAAGCACTTTGTCCCCATGTTGATGAGGACAAGGGCCTCTTCCCGACAAACCCTGGCCGTTGGCTTATCGGAATCCGGGAGCCCCCTTTAATAAGGGGGCCCCCAGATCCCGGCCCCCCACCCTATGTGAATGAGTATGGGGTACATCGTACCCCTACCCATTCACCTAGGGAAAAAAGCACAAAAAAAAAAAAACACACTACATAGGTTTTTAAAGTAATTTATTAGGCAGCTCCAGGGGTCTTCTTCTGACTTCGGGGGTCTCTCCGACCTCTTCTCCCGATGTCCGCTTCTTCTCTGCTCTCTCTGGCCTCTTCTCCCGGTGTCCGGTTCTTCTGCCGGGCTCCTCCGCTATCTTCTGCTCTTTTGCCACTCTTTTGCTAGCGGTGGCCCGGTCTTCTTCGTCGTCTTCTCCCCTCTTCTCTTCTTCCGATGTTGACACAACGCTCTCTCCCGCTGTAATGCTGTGTGAGTGCCTCGCAATGACTTATATAGGCATGGGGCGTGGTCACCGGGTGATGTAATCCATTGACCCCGCCCCCTTATGACATCACAGTTTGTGCGTTCGCACAGCCAACAAAAGTCAGATGAAAACAGAAAAAGTTTGTCCGATGGAGCGTACACACTGTCGGATGTTGCTCCAAAACAGCTAATTTGCATGTTTGTTGTCAAAAAGTCCGATCGTGTGTACAGGCCTTTAGAATTGATGCTGGTTTAAAACCAAAGGGTAATCAACACCAAGTTGATTTGATGTTTCTTCTGTTCGCTCACTTTTCATTTTGTAAATTGATAAAAAATAAACAATTAAATAGATATTTTTGAAATTAGACTTACGTTACTGCATTTCTTCACGTCTGCTTAAAACATTTGCACAGGTACTGTATATTTCATGGTGGATGTGTTAAAAGTGTACATGGATCATGTCCTTGATATCAGTAGTCTCCAACCCTTTTGGCATCGGGGCCCAGCTGCATAGAAGGAAATCACAGTACCATAGGTGATATGGTGTCAGGATGATTAAAGCACATTGTTTTTATTACATTGTAATAGTTCAACTCACCATAATGCAGAATCAGTGGGAGCCCTGAGCGTGTCACTTGCCACTGTTGCCTGCCACTAGATGCAGCTTGTCACGTCACTTGCCTTCAGATGCAGCTTGCCACGGTGCCTGTCAGCAGATACAACTTGTCACGTCACCTTCCTTCAGATGCAGCTTGCCACGTCGCCTGCCACCAGATACAACTTGTCACGTCACCTTCCTTCAGATGCAGCTTGTCACTTGCCACATCGTCTGCCACCAGTTGCAGTTTGTCACCTCCCACCAGATGCAACTTGCCATGTCGCCTGCCACCAGTGGCAGCTTGTCACTTGCCACATCGCCTGCCCCCAGATACAGCTTGTCACATCACTCCCCTTCAGATGCAGCTTGTCACTTGCCACGTTGCCTGCCCCCAGATACAGCTTGTCACATCACCCCCCTTCAGATGCAGCTTGTTACTTGCCACGTCATCTGCCACCAGTTGTAGCTTGTCACTTGCCACGACACCTGTGAAATGTCACTATCCTGCAACCAGCTGAAGCTTCCCATTTTTACCTGGCACCAAAAAATACCAGATGCTGCTTGTCTCTTTTTAAATATATAAAAGCAAATTGGTGGCAGGCAACAGTGACAGCTCAAAGGAGGCTTCTCTCCCCAGTTTTCCAGTTAGTAAGTGAGGGCGGGCAGTGAGAGATGATGTAATCTCTCTGCTGCCCGTGCCTGCACAGTGTGAGGGCGGAACTGCGATGACGCAGGGCGGGCGGTGAGGGATCTCTCTGCTCCCTCATCCGCCCGCCTGTTGTCTGTATCACGCCGCTCACCTGTTTGTGTCATGCCGCCTGCCACACTCACGACCCAGCTGGAGAGAGGCCGCAGCCTGGTGGTTGGGGACCCCTGCTTTATATGGCTGAGATACATAGATAGTATCTTCTTAATCTAGCGTGGTACAGAAGCAGATTTCTTAGATTTTTAGGCACAACTAGATGGATGCTACCCCACGATCTCCTTCACCTTGGACAACAGTAAAACAGCTACCTATTTTTGGATGTTCTTGTGACACAGCAAAATGGTGCTTTGTATACAAAAATCCCACTACCTGGAGCACATACCTGCTTAGAAAGTTTCCATCCAGAGGATCTAAAATGTGAGTTGCCATACAGTCCATTTATCAGAATGCTAAGACTCACATTTTCAGATGCAATGAGGGAGATTTATTAAAATTGCTGCACACAGAAACTGGTGCAGCTGTGCATAGTAACCAGTCAGCTTCTATGTTTTTTGTTGAAGCTTAATTGAACAATCTGAAGTTAGACCCCTTTCACACTGGGGCCGCTGTGCGTTAGCAGCAAAGCACTGCTAGTTTTAGCTGAATTTTACTGCTGTTTAGGCTGCGTTTTTTGGCAGCTAGCGGGGCACTTTTAACCCCCGCTAGCGACCAAAGAAGGGGTTAAAAGCGCACATGTTGCGGTGCTTCCAAAGCGATTGTGAGGCGCTTTAGAAGAGCTGCCTATTCATTTCAATCGGCAGGGCATCTTAGGAGTGCTGTATAGAGTGCTTTCAAACCGCCCCAAAGATGCTGCTTGCAGGACTTTTCCTAACGTCCCGCAAGTGTACCCCCCAGTGTGGAAAGTCACACTGAAATGAATGGGAGGTGGTTTTCAGGTGCTATTTCTAGCGCTAAAACGCCTGAAAACCGCCTAATTGTGAAAGGGGTGTTAGAAGCTGCTTGGTTACTATGCACAGGTGCACCAGTTTTAGTAAATCTCCCCCCAATGTACCATGAGCAGACAGAGAGGATGTTGGAGTATTTCATACAACAAGGTTATGACAAACTGGTACTACAGAACTAAAGAAGGCAGTCCAACAACCTAGAGCAGTGATGGTGAACCTTGGCACCCCAGATGTTTGGAACTACATTTCCCATGATGCTCATGCACTTTGCAATGTAGTTGAGCATCATGGGAAATGTAGTTCCAAAACATCTGGGGTGCTAAGGTTCGCCATCACTGACCTAGAGGCTCGCTTTTTGACATTTCTTAGTAAAGAAAAAATGAAGCGTATGCCAGCAAAAGGAACGTTTTCTTCTTGTTCTCCCAAGGTGCATTATATTATAAAGTTCAGCGCAAAAAAATCCCTGTACACGCATAGAGCAGCTGAACACTCAAGGTCAAAATATCAATTCTCAGCATAAAAACATAAAATGTGATAGTGCAGCACTAGACAAACAACTAAATATACACATGAGAATAACTGAAAAAAAGTTCATAAGGAGCAGGACACACAGGTTCCCAAAGGGTGTCCAGGTGTGCTTCTCAATGTATTCTTATATGTGAATCCTTGCAGAGCCTCCACCACAGACAATGCTAGCAGCTAACCTCATCAAGTGGACCCCTGAATTAACAGAACGGTCACATGCGCTTTCCCATATAGGGTAAATAATGCAGTATCACTTGTAGTAATCTCCACTGAGATCAAATTACTTGGGAGCAATCATGAAGCAGCATGGACTGGTTATGGATCTATCGATCTGTATCCTCAATTAGGGATGGGCCGAATGGTCCCCTGTTCGGTTCGCACCAGAACTTTCGAACCGTGCGAAATTTTCGGACCCGAATAATGAACCCCATTAAAGTCAATTAGACCTGAATGTCAAAAATCAAAAGTGCACATTTTGAAGGCTTATATGCAAGTAATTGGGCATACAATGGTTATAGGGTCCTGCTCTGGGGGACATGTAGCAATAAAAAAAAAAAAAAGTTTGTAAAAAACTTCATTTTTAAATGAGCAGTGATTTTTAGATTTTTAAAGTGAAAGCAAAAAAATGAAAAATTCCTTCCAATAAAGTGCCTGGGGGTCCCCTTAGTCTACCTGTAAAGTGGCAGATCTGTACCATGTTTAGAATCTGCTGCAGCAATAATTGCATTTATAAAGCCAGAAAAAAATGACATTTTCCCTGCAAGCTGCCTTTATTTTGCTGAGCAACAGCTGGGGAGCAAGTGTGTATAAAGAGGCCACAATGTAGTGCACTGGGACCAAGATTAGAGATTTTGTGGATACATTCTGGTGTCACTTTGACTTTAGATAGAAGTAACGGGTACGTAAAAATTGGTCTTTCAGTGTCGGTGGCGCCTTCCCACTGTAACCCTATAGAGATACTCTTGATGTAAGCAAGAATTGGCCTTGCTGTAAAAACTTGTAATGATATGCACTTATCAAAAAAAAAATGGTCTTTGGGTGTTAATTGTGCCCATGAAACCTATACCAAAAACATTCTTCCTGATGAAATGATTGAACACGCTCAAAGCTAGGCAGCCTCAAAGTCCTGCAGAGATTCCACATCCCATAAAGAATTAAGCAGTGGCATCGGCATCAGGGGCTTCATAGCTTGTAATCCAGGAGTGATTCATTTTTTTAAAAGTCAAACGGAGTAACAATAATATATAACCACTAATGAGTTTACAGAGTATTTAGGTATATACAAACATCTCAGGTAGTTTTTCCAGGATGTATAAGAGATTGGAGAAAGAGGGGAGGAGAAGGAGAGCAAAGTAAAGATAGAGGAAGAAAGAGGGGAGGTGCTAGGGTAGACCAATTGTCTTTAGATTATTCTAGTACAGTTTACAGCTTAGTAACATGTTTTGTAGTGTAAAGTAAAACGAGAAAATAAACAGGTATTGATAGGAACCAAAATAGAGGCATGACCCTTCAAACAAGGTTAACTCTAATCAGAAAATATGATATCTGTGTAGCGTGGAGTAGACCTGAAGGCCAGCCAACATGCCTATAGTTTAGTAAAAAATGATTGAGTGTTAAGGAGTTCTGAGGTAAGGTCTTCCATGGTATAGGTATGATCAACTGCCAGAGTACAGGTATTAGGGACTTAGCAGCATTCAATAGGTGGGGCATAATGTAATGTTTATACATTTTAGGAGAGTCTTGGGAGCAGTGAAAGAACAATCCAAGGATTGGCAGGAATTGGAACTTCGGATATTTGTGAGATAAGGGTTCTGACATCTGACCAGAATGGTCGCAGAACTGGGCATGTCCACCAGATATGAGCATGGGTGGCTTCCAGATCACAATTCTGCCAGCACAACATGGACTTTTTGATGAACTTTAAGACTTCATGCTTTGAAGTTCTAGCATTGTTCTAGCGCTATCTGGAATCTATTTGAATTCATGGGAGAGATATACTGTATTTCTTATAAAGGAGGCAGCAGGAGTGTTATAGAATAATGGTTAAAGCACTTTATTTATCACCATTTATTATTGTTTGAGTTACATGACTTAGGTTAATTTTTTTACAGCACAGTGTTATTAGAAGTTTATTAAAAGTTTAATATAAGTTTGCAAGGCCATGTACAAATGTGTAAATATATTGCAACTTGTTTTTGTGAGGAAACTGCAGTTCCAAGCTCTCAGACTCCTATACTAAAAAACTGTGAAAAAATGTAATTTGTTAGTGGCACGATCAGTGTCAGTTTCTTTAATGCAGTCCACTGAGCATTCTATCTCACCTGCTCCACAAAATAGTGTAAGAGAGGGACACATTGATCTCTCTTGCGCCAGACTGGCCCAGAAGAACCTGGTACACAGACATCCAGTATGTATACTTCTTGCAGATGACACATGGCCTCTTCCCAACAGACCAGATCTGCTATATCCGGGCCCTCCATTCAACCCTGCTTCACAGTCTCTGGCTTTAATGGCATGGCTGTTGAAACCCAGGTCCTAAAGGATAGAGGGATCTCCGAGTCATTGCCACCTTGTTGAAGGCAAGAAAAGCCACATCCAGGAAGATGTATTATTGTAACTAGAAATCTTACTTCGCCCGGCGTGAACGCCAATTCAATCCCAGAGGGTACTCTACCCTGCGTTCTGGCCTTCCTACAAACAACTCTTGACCAGAATCTTGCTCTCACCACCCTACAAAAGGAAAGTTTCGGCCTTATCTATCCTTTTCCAAAGGCCTCTAGCTTCACATTCCCTCATGGAAACCTTTATTCAAGGACCTTAACTTGGTTCTTTCTGCCTTGCAAAAATCACCCTTTGAACCCATTAGCGGGATATATAATCACACAGTGCCAAAAACAATATCAGAAGCAGTATAAAAGACCCAATATGAAATAAAAAAATAAAAAATGTAAATGAGGACCCAACAAGAGTAATTAAATGTTGGGAACTTCTTACCAGATAGCCATGATCTCCCATTACAGAGGATCAAGGAAAGCATGTAGTATATAGTGTAGATACAGCTTGCTCCAGAGTACATCAGATTCATCTATTATCTTCCGTGTGTTCTCATCGGTAATCAAGCCCGTGAATTGATACCCATGGCATGTAAAAGATGTAAAAGGCTCCAATAGTGTAAGCTTTCAGCTTAGCCTATTGACTGCAGTTCTCAAACAGGACACTAGATGTCTCTAATGCTCAGTGGTATGCTGTGCTGTGCAGTTTTCTATGATATGTTGTATTTCCTGTGTATAGTGTTGTACTTGTTGGTTTCTTTTTCCTGTCTGTGTACTTCTTGCCAGTTATGTTCCAATAAAGAAGTCAGTTCCTGTTACTCCACAACGTCTGATCTGAATTGACTCCGCTGCACCTAGCAATCACACTCTGAAACAGGTTATGGGCCCAGTGTCCGGATAAAGTTATACAACCAGGTGCGACCCAGGCAGAACAAACCCTCGAACGGGAGACAGTGTGGCTGATGTGGAGATCAACATAAGGGAGGTTTCCAGTGACATCTCCTACAGACAAGTAAGCCTGTTTGTAATCAAAGGAGGGAAAAAATGGCCGGAAACTCAGAGCTTAAACTCTCAGTGGCCAAGCTGAACAATGACAATTATCAGTTATGGAAGTTCAAGGTGGAAATGCTATTATCCAGAGATGGCTTGTGGGAGGTTACCACCACAGAGAGGCCACAGGATAGTAATCAGGACTGGGACAAGAAAAACAGACAGGCACGGGCCACCATAAGTTTACTAGTGGAGGATGATCAGCTCATTCATATACGTCATGAGGACACAGCGAAAGGCATGTGGGACGTACTGAAAAGACTGCATGAAAGATCCAGTTTGAACAGCAAGCTGTTTTTGCTGCAGAAACTTTACAAAATGAGACTTGGCAGAGAACAGGACATGCAGGAGCATAGAAATGCAATGCTGGAAGTGATTGCGCAACTCAGATCAATCAGGGAGAATATAACAGACAGTCACACTGCAGCCATGTTGTTATGCAGTTTGCCTGATACATATACTGCACTAATCAATGCACTGGAGACACGACCTGAGACAGATCTGACGCTAGCATTTGTAAAAACCAGGCTCATAGATGAGTATCAGAGAAGAAAGGAATTAGTGCATGACTCCACAGAAACCGACACCAGAACCGCTCTTAAAGTTACAGATGCAAGGTTACACAGGAAAGAGACCAGAGTGAAAGACTACTATATGGAAAGCAGAGAAAATGAGACAGCATCCCTCTTATGCTAAACAAAAGGTCAAAACCATAATCAATGATCCATGGGATGGAAACTGGAATGCCACATTTAAAACGACAGGCAACAACAAATTCCAAGGCTGGTGCATCGATTCCGGGGCAACCAGTCACATGATGAGTGATAGAAGTTTCTTTGCAGAACTTAATCTGCACAACAAAGAAACTATTTATCTTGCAGATGGAAGCAAAATACATGCAGAAGGATATGGGCACGGAACCCTTGTATGCCCGGATGATGCGGGACACAATTTAGCCATACCAGTTAAAGATGTGCTTTTATGTTCCTAATCTAGAAGGAGGACTCTTATCTGTGAAGCGTCTAACAGCCACAGGACTCACTGTAAAATTCCAAGGTGACAAGTGTTCTATTCTTAACGGCAAACAGACAATAGCAAGTGCCAAGCTGGATGATCATCTATATCACCTCGACACAGTGAAGGAAAAGGTGAGACTATGTACACACAAGCACAATGACTGTATACATATATGGCACAGACGTCTAGGTCACAGACACCCAGAATGCATACAGGAACTACAAAGGAGGAATCTGACAAGGGATCTAACAGTATCCCCTTGTCCAGTTACTGTTAAGTGTGAATGTTGCATTAAATTCAAAGCGACAAGAGCAACACTTCTCAGTCAGAAGAGAGCTTCAAGACCACTTGACTTAGTTCACAGTGACGTGTGTGGTCCTCTAAACCCACCCACACCTGGAGGCAACAGGTACATAGTGACTTTCATAGACGACTATTCAAGATACACAGTCACCTACCTAATGCAACAGAAGAGTGAAGCTTTCGACAAATTAAAAGACTATATAACAAAGACCAGTAAAAAGTTTCAGAGGAAGCCTCTCATACTTCGGAGCGATAATGGAGGTGAATTCACAGGAGGTAAGATACAAGAGTACTTAAAACAGAATGGAATAGAACATCAAAAGACAGTTCCATATACACCAGAACAAAATGGAGTAGCTGAAAGAAAGAATCGAACTCTGAATGAAATAATCAGACGCATGCTGACAGACTTTAGACTACCACAAAAATACTGGGGTGAGGCAGCCATGACAGCTACATGTTTGCAGAACAGACTTCTTTCCAGAACAGTGGAGAAAACCCCATATGAACTATGGCACAAAGAGTTTTTGGATGCAAAGCATTCATCTACATACCTGAAGAAAAACGCACCAAACTCAAGAACAGAGCGATTGAACGTATCTTCGTTGGATACAGTGACAATGTCAAGGGTTACAGAATTGTAAATCCCAAAAACAACAAGGTTACCATTAGCAACAGCATAACTTTTGTTGAAGATTTAAGAGATATAGTAATGACAACAGTAGAAGCGAGAATAGAAGAGAAAACTAACATTGACCAGCCCATCTCTGTAACTTCCGAACAAACAGTTGAAGTAAGTGCAGACTCAGCCAGCACTGAAGAGCAGAAACAAGAAGACTCAGACACAAAAATGAGACATTCAACAAGAGAAAACAAAGGTAAACCACCTATACGTCTCTCATACAAAGCAACTACTGCCAGTATCAATGAACCTGTGGGCTGGGAAGGCATATCTCAACTTCCAGAACAAGAAGCAAGTAAATGGATAAAGGCGGCTGAGGAAGAGATGAAATCCATGCATGACACCAAAACATGGACACTTACAGAACTACCACCCGGAAGGAAACCATAGGCTGTAAATGGACTTTTAAAGTGAAATACAATGCAGATGGAACAATTGAACGGTACAAAGCAAGACTAGTGGCCAAGGGCTATTCTCAAAAATATGAAGAGAACTATGTTGAGACGTTTGCACCAGTAGTCAAGCACACTACAATACGGACTTTACTGACAATAGCCGCCATAAGGAAAATGCAAGTGAAACATTTTGATGTGAAAACCGTGTTTCTACATGGCGATTTAACAGAAGAAATTTTCATGGAACAGCCGCCAGGATTCAAAGATGAACAAATGTCAGACCTAGTATGCAAACTTTGCAGGAGTATATATGGTCTAAAGCAAGTAGCCAGGGCTTGGAATATAAAAATAAATGAAGTGCTTACACATCAAAACTTTCTAATGAGTAAAGCAGACCCCTGTTTATACACAAAGAGATTGGCAAATCGATGGGTCTATTCTCATTTATGTGGATGATATCCTGATTTGTTTTGAGCAAGAAAGGGATGAAGCAGAAATACTGGAAAAACTTAATCAGCACTTTGACACCAAAGATCTTGGCAACATAAAGAATTACCTCGGTATCCAGATCGAGAGAGAGGAAGATGGCAGCTTTCTTCTGAACCAAAAGCACAAAATACAAGAAATAATTGAAACATTTGGAATGGAAGACGCCAAACCGGTAAAGTCTCCCATGGAAACCAACTACCTAAAAGAGATGAATTGTCAAGATAACCCATTACCTACTAATACACAATACAGAAAAGCAATAGGGAAATTGCTGTACCTTACTACTGCTACAAGGCCAGACATTGCAGCAACTGTTGGAATCCTATGCAGAAAGGTTTCAATGGCAAGTAAAAAGGACTGGAATGCTGTAAAGCGAGTCATTCACTATCTTAAAGGGACTTCGCACTACAAGTTAAAGTTACCAGCAAGTGATGAAAGCACCCTAATGGGGCGTACACACGGTCGGACTTTTCGTCTACAAAAGTCCAACGTACGCCGACGGACTAAAGCTGGCTGGTAATCCGATCGTGTGTGGGCTTCTTCGGACTTTCAGCGGACTTTTTCAGCCTCAAATCCGACGGACTTTAGATTTGAAACATGCTTCAAATCTTTACGTCGTATCTACGACGGACCCCGAAATCCGCTCGTCTGTATGCTAGTCCTACGGACAAAAAAACGACGCATGCTCATAAGCAAAAACTAAACGGAAGCACTCGGTCTAGTAAAACTAGTGTTCGTATTGTAGGAAGCACATTCCTCACGCTGCAAAATCTGTGATCGTTGAATGCAGCGCATTTAATGTCTTCTTTACGAATGCTATAAAGAACGAAGATGTTTTGCTGTTCCTATTCAAACAGAGTTCTCCCAAACAGATTTCTGGATTCTTTTTCTCTTTGATCTCATGAATGACATGGTATGCTTTTTCAAAACAATGTTTCCATACTAATAATACTTTTTAAATTTTTTTTTTTTTTGGTGGAGTCATCTTTTCTTGTAATTTTTATCCAGATATTTATTTTATGATTGTTGTGGAACTTTTTTTCTGTTTATCTATAAATTTGTTTGTAAAGTTGCCACAGGGAACCCATCTTTATATATATATATATATATATTTTTTTTTTGGTGTTTGTAAAGTTACCACAAAGAAACCATTTTTCTTTTTATGTTTTTATTGTATTTTTTTAATGTTTGTAAAGTTACCACAAAGAACCCTTTATAATTTTTGTTTTTATAGTGATTTGTTATTTTTTTTATATAAAGTTAACCCAAAGAACCGTTTTTGGTTATGTATCTTTTTTTTTTTTAAATACTTACCACTCGAACATTATTAACATTATTTTAATCTATTTTTGGTGTGTTTTTGCAAAATCAATGAGATTGTTGTCCCTTGTTAATTTAACATTGTGTCTAAAATCTATGATTTAAAATAAAAAACCTAAACTCAAAAAAGATCCATTTATTTATGGTCTAAATAAAATAAAGAGGAAGTCAACACTGGAAAAAGTATGTGTACAAGAAAATGGGGATCTTGAGGAGTCCATATAAGAGGGAGCACAATCTGGTCCAAGAATCCCAGAGATCAACAGCACCAGCAGATGATATAGATGTCCCCAGACTGTGGTACTACAACAGCCTGCGTCTTCTGTCAGACCATACTGAACCCAAGTCATCACTTTCTTCTCTTCCCTGCAGCCTTTCCTCCACGCTGCCCTGCAGCCTTCCCTGCAGCCTTCCCTGTAGCCTTCTTTCGAGGCTGTGGCTCTGGTGTTTCAGTTGTGGCAGGAGGAGGAGGAGGAGGAGAGGGGGCTGCCTCATGTAGTTGGGTGTTTTGTGTTAGCGTGCCCTGCAGCCCCTTCTGGATTGTTTCCCCAAATAGTCGCTCACAAATGAGGCGCTGCTCCCAATCCATTTGAAGAAGCCTGCTGGCTAAGTAGCAGCCATAGGACTCTTCCGCTTCGGGGGGGCTCCTTAAAAAACGGGTGGCCTCTTGCATGAGGCGCAGGGATGCCTCCTGTGTGACCGTCCCCTTCCTGGCCCTTTTTTTGGGAAGGTGGAGGGGAGGCACTTGGGATTCGGTCAGGCTCCTACTGGGCCCAGCCACCTCACTTGGCCCAGCCACCTCACTGGGAGCAGCCACCTCCTGCCTGACACTGGGCCCAGCCTCCTCCAGGATGATGGTGAATCCGGCCTCCTCCAGGCTGTCCATGGGCCCGGTCTCCTCCTGCCTGCAACTTTCCCTACATTCCTCTTGGATGGACTCATCCTGTGTATAAAAAAAGGACATAGTTTTAGTATATTTTTTTGGGTTCATCAATGACACACAGTTTGCTTCTCATGACTAGCAAATTCAATGTGAATACATCTCTTTAATAAAAGAGTCTAATCAGACACCCTAATTATTTCAAGCAGGTGCCAAACATATTTAGCCACTACTGTCAATTTATATGTATACACAATTTTGAGGGCAAAATTA